>JARWMC010000007.1:6592500-9092500 GCA_029959065.1 Colias behrii | reverse complement strand
TTAGAATACGTTTTTAAAATGGTAGTTTTATACATTATTCGACAAAAAAATCAGCCCTAATATAAATAAAAAGCTCATTTTTTATCAATGATATATATGCGCAATAGGTTATATGACTTAGCCATTTTAACAATTAAAAGGCGCGTTCTTATTTTTTTTTTAATGAAGGATTTGTTTGTTACATTTGTCGGTGTTGAAAATATAGTATTTTTGCGTACTATATATGTTTTCAACAGTATATAGTACGCAGACCCGAAATATAGTACAATACTATATATTATAGTACGGTTGGCAACCCTAGGTACATTATCTATGATAATGATGGTCTTACAAAAATACGTTGTAACGTATTACGCTAATTTAACTTTACTAAGTTTCCCATTATTTCCATAGAATACTCAAATTAAGGCGTGTAAGAACACCTCAGTCCTCAGACCTATACCGATTGACAAAATTAGTATACATATTATAGTATGTATGTATATGTATATGTACACGGTTATAACCTATCTATTGTTAACAGTACACGTTTAATATTTTAGTGTACAGAGGCTGGGGTCTTCAAATTAAATACTGTATGTTCTGAACTGCTTTATTATATTTATACATTTATACTTTATTAACGTTAGCTTAGTTAGGCGAGTGGCAGACGACTGGCTCTCGCAGGAGTGTCGTCATTCGCCGCGCTACAAACCGCTGAATTTACGATATTTGATTACTGTGAATAATAACACACACTACATACACCCCCTTCTAAAAAAAATGATTTACATAACTGACAAATATAAAAAAAAAAAAATAATAATAATAATAAAATTATTAGCAAACATTAACATTTGGGAGTCTATGTTGTGAGATAACACTTAAATCTGTACCTTGACTACAATTTAATTCTTTCCTTAACATTTTCCTTGCACGTATAACACAAACTTTGTATATTAATATAGCGCACAATACAAAAAGGATGACCGCCATAACCGTCACCGTGACGCTCAACACTTCCAATTTAAAATCAGTATTAGATGCTGTGGCGTGATTCGCTCCGTTTTGAGCGATAACAATTTCTTCATCTTTCTTTTCAACCGAATATGTTTTTCCCATTTTGCTAAATATTGTTTGATGCTGATAACTTTAAAGTTTAACTTTGTGAAATGAGCCGACACTCAAATTTATATATTATTATATATAATTAACTGGTTGAGCCGAGATTTGAAATAAAATGAATACAAATATTCCTAACAACTACTTATAACATTAATATGTGCTGAGATGACATTACGCAACCTTCGCGTGCCTACTTACAAAAATGCCAATGCACCATTAACCTAGTTACAGTCCAAAAATCTTACAGGTCTTTTAATTATTCTGCCACTACGTGTTTTGTGTAAAGGCGTGCACACATTAGCCTCACTATGCTGATCTAATCTACTGTCATGTCTAACTTCATTTCCTTCTAAAATATACGCAGGCTTAAGTCTATCAATCGACACATTACACTCTCTATTATCAATTAATATTTTAAAAACTTTACTATTTCTTTCTAAAACTTTATATGGTCCGCTGTACGGAGGCGTTAGCGGTCTCCGTACCGCGTCCACTCTTAGAAAAACATGCGAACAGGAATTTAGATCAGCATGCACAAAAGTACTATTACTATTTTTACATGCCCTTTTTATGGGCTTAATTTTGTTCAAAGTGTCTTTTAATTTAGTTATAAATGAATGTGGATTATCAATTTTCGTACTTTTATCCGAACAAAATTCTCCCGGCAACCTTAAACAATGACCCAGAGCAAATTCCGCCGCGCTGATATTATCAGTGTCCGCTTGACAAGCTGCCCTCAATCCTAACATGACCGTAGGTAGTTCTACTAACCATGATAGATTATTGTTCAATCTAGCCACCAGAGCCGACTTCAAGGACCTATGCCACCTTTCTATCTTACCGTTACACTGCGGGTGGTACGGGGTAGTTCTCGTTTTTTGAATACCTAATAATTTCATTAAATCTGTAAACAATTCGCTTTCAAACTGTCTACCTTGATCGGTGGTAATAACTTTAGGACAACCGAAACGACAAATCCATCCTTCATAAACTGCTCTAGCTACCGACTCCGCAGTCATGTCCTTCACAGGGCAAATCTCAGGCCACCGCGTTATTCTGTCGATCATAGTGACGCAATAACGGAAACCGTGCTCGGTTTCCGGTAAAGGTCCTATCAGATCCACGTGCAAATGTTCAAAACGCTCGCTATTGTTAAAATCGCTAAGTTTTGAAACAGTGTGCCTAAAAACCTTACTTCTCTGACACCTAACGCACGTCCTGGTCCAGGTCCCCACGTCCTTATTCATGCCTGGCCAAAAAACTTTTTTACTAACTAACGCACGCGATGCTCTAACTCCGGGGTGAGAAACGTCATGAAATTTATTAAAAATACTTTTCCTAAACTGTGCTGGTATATACGGCCTAATATTCTGAGCTGATGTTTCACAATATATTTTAATATCGTCATTATTATCGAGCGCTAACTGTTTCCATTGCAATTTATCATTTGTTTTCATCAAATCCGCGAGCTCAGCGTCTGTCGCCTGTGCTCTCGCAACCTCCACGTATTCACTCGAACTAGGACATACGATACTCTCGATTCTCGATAAAGCGTCAGCCACTTGATTTTCAGTGCCTTGAATATGTTGTATGTCGCTTGTAAATTCGCTAATATACAACAATTGACGCGCTCGCCTAGGTAACTCTTTATTAGAACTTAATTTACTTAAAGCAAAAGTGAGAGGTTTATGGTCCGTGTAAACTGTTAAATTTCTACCTTCGATTAAATCCCTAAAGTAAACTATTCCTGAATAAATCGCTAAAAGCTCTTTGTCATATGTGGAGTACTTCTTTTGCGGTTCCGATAATCTTTTTGAAAAATATCCTAAAGGTTTCCAAGAATTTCCTTCCCACTGATTTAACACTGCCCCTATACTAAAATCTGACGCGTCGGTCATTAACCCTAATTTGGCACTAGATATTGGATGCGAAATAGTAACGGCATTTTTTAAATTTTCTTTACACACTTCAAATGCACTATTCGCCTCGTCTGTCCAATCTATACGCGTCTTATCTCGTTTTTTAGCCCCGTGTAAATACCTATCTAAAACTCCCTGAACTCGAGCAGCGTTAGGAATATGATTTCTGTAGAAATTTAACATGCCCAAAAATCTACGTAATTGTTCTACTGTCTCCGGTTTCGGATATGACTCGATAGCTTTAACTTTTTCCGGCATCGGACTTATGCCTTTTTCTGAAACTAAATAGCCTAAAAATTCTATAGAGGACTGTCCAAAAACACATTTACTTAAATTAATAGACATTTTATATTTACTCAACCTCTCAAATATTAATCGTAAATGTTCTCTGTGTATATCGGGGTTATCCGATCCTATGATGACGTCATCTATGTAACCGAACACGACTGACTGACCTTTGCCCCCTGTATAGTCGCTGCCATAATTCAATTGTTCTATGCCTGATAAAACTGTATTATTGATAAATCTTTGAAATGTTTGTGCCGCGTTACGCAGGCCAAACGTCATTCTTGGGAATTCAAAAAGCCCAAATGGCGTAATAATGGCTGTTTTTTTAATGTCGTCTGGATTAATACCTATAAAATGATACGCTCTACAAATATCTAACTTTGAAAAAAAATTCTTATTATGTAACCCATACGTAAAATCTTGTACCCTAGGTATCGGATAACGATCTGGCTTTGTAATTGCGTTTAACATCCTGTAGTCCCCGCAGGGTCGGATACCACCATCCTTTTTAGGTACAATATGTAAAGGACTGGCCCACTCACTATTTGAAGGTCTACATATGCCTAGCTCTTGCATCAATTGGAATTCCTTTTTGACCCTATCGTACCTGTCGGCCGGTAACCTCCTGGCACGCGCGTGCACAGGTGGTCCAGTAGTCTCGATGTGATGATACACGGAATGCTCTGGGACATCCTTGAAGGCTGGCGGGCGCGTGATGTCCTGAAATTGTTCCAGTAAATCCGCGTAAGGATGGTTGCTATTTATACTTTTAATAGTGCCGAAAAAATGTGTACTTTTAATTCCACAGACATTTAAACTGGTAACTGAATCGATTAACTTATTATTATACAAATCTACATTTAATTTAAAATTCTTCAAAAAATCGGCACCTATAATCGGCTGTTTTACATCACATACGACAAAAGGCCATTTAAATGACCGTCTTAGGCCTAACGATAACTCTAAATTACATATTCCATAACATTTAATTTCGCTGTCATTTGCAGCATACAACTTTAGATCGACTTTTTCGATAGGCTTTCTAACACACCACTTTGGAATGACGGAAATGTTAGCGCCTGTATCGATCAAAAAACTATATTTCGTTAAATTATCTCTGATTAATAAACGATGGCTTTTGGTTACCTGACCTTGAGTACATCCGTCCACCGCGCCCGCATGTACTCCGTCTAGTTTCCCGACTGCTTGGCTCGCCACGCGCAGGGTTGCTCGCAGCGGCTAGCTCTCGATCTGTACCGAAAGTGAAAACGGCACAGCCAGTCCGGGTCTCCAGGTGCTCTTCTCGGCCGCGATGTCGATCTTCTCCTGAAGTCGGTCCGTCTGTCGTTGCTCCTAGAGCGCCCGCGACCCCTCAGTTCGGCGCGGAGCGCTGCAACCTCCAGCTCCAATCTGCTCATCTTCTCGTCCGGCTGCTCATCTGTTTCCTTCTTGCATGACACGGCTGCCACATCCCCGACGTTGGTGTATTCGGTAATCTTGTCTGCCATGGCCGCCAGCTTGTCCAGAGACTGATCTTCACAAACCGCCATGACTGCTCGAACTGATGACGGCATTTTCGACAACCACAGGCTCTTGAGTGTGTTGTCTGCAATTTGTGCGCTTCGACCCAGATCCTTCATGCGCCTTAAAAACTGGGAGGGTCTTTGCGAACCCAACTCTAGCTCCGACACCAACTTATGCATTTGTCTTTCGGCACTCTCTTCATAAACCTGCAGCAGCCTCTCCTTAAGCGCCGTATACCTGTCCTGGGCGGGTGGTGACATCACGAGGTCACTGACCTGCTGAATGGCCTCTTTTCCGAGTTTCGATATGACCAGGTTGAATTTGGTCTCTTCCCCCTGCTTCTGTGGGGCCATCACAGACTCGAACTGTGCGAACCATAACCTTGGCAAGTCTGTCCAAAATTCCGGTAGCTTGGTGGACACGCTTATCGATGCCAACGCCGCGCCTGACGCCCCGTCCTTGATCTCCGTGTCTGATGCTTTATTCATTTTTCTTCTTTGATTGCCGATGAGCTGATGAGCCGCCTGCCGCTGTAGTCGCCACGTGTCACGCGCGCTCTTCGATTGCGTCACGCTAACTTCCTGTCGCCGTGCCGCGTGGAATTTGATCTCGAACAAAACTTACCCCACAGCCAATGTCACTATTTACGCCGATTTTTGATCACGTCGGGGTCACCAGTTTAGTGTACAGAGGCTGGGGTCTTCAAATTAAATACTGTATGTTCTGAACTGCTTTATTATATTTATACATTTATACTTTATTAACGTTAGCTTAGTTAGGCGAGTGGCAGACGACTGGCTCTCGCAGGAGTGTCGTCATTCGCCGCGCTACAAACCGCTGAATTTACGATATTTGATTACTGTGAATAATAACACACACTACAATATAATTACAGAGTGGAGTGGTCAGTTAGGGCTCCATAATTGGATCCTAACCTAACTACATAGACCTAACGAGTAACGATAGCCATCTAAATTAAATGTCTATCAGTTTTCTTTGTCTCAAATCACATTCAGTCCTCAAAATAGAGAAAATTTGCATTCGATTTGTATTATGGTTGATCTTGGCATTGTAATGAATCCTTTAAGATTTTCTTTTAATCTGTCAGATGCCAATTGTATATGAGCTAGCAACGTTGACAAGAGAGAATTTTAGTATAGTTGGTTCTTTGATATACTGTTTCTCTTCCTATTTCGGTTAGAGTCCGGGCTGTCTGGCTGGCCGCAGTGGTTGCGTTTATTAGTGCGCATCTTATTTGCACAGGAAAATATCCGTAATTTAAAGTCATTTATTAACGCGTAATTTTTAATCTTTTGCGTTTTTAGATAGATCCATCAGACATAAATTTTTTATTGCAAGACGTTTTTTTCGTTGTTAAATAGGTGCCAAACGCAATTTTTTATTTCAAAATCATTAAAATCAAAAAACGTCTTGCAATAAAAAAATTTATGTCTGATGGATCTATCTAAAGGCAAAAGATTAAAAATTACGCGTTAATAAATGACTTTAAAGTTAAGTATATTTTCCTGTGCGCACTAATAAACGCAACCACTACCGCCAGCCAGACAGCCCCTCCCGAAATAGCAAGAGAAACAGTATATCAAAAACCCAACTATACTAAAATGACTTTTTTTAAAACGTTACTAGCTCCCGTACCACAAAGTGTATCCTAAGAAACGTCAGATGAACATTAATTCTTACGCATAAAATATAAGTACTCAATAACGAAAGCCATCTGGCAGAAGGAATGGACCCATTACGCCAGCTCGAACAATTACAATTACAAATTCTTTACATTGCTTTCGACTGCGTTTAATTTTTCATTAAGTTTTTATAATTATAAAGATTTCGTAAAATTGACTTCAAAAAAGAATAAGTATTTAGATATGAATATGTACTTAAATACGTTTTTTGTAACAGGTTAAGAAATGCCGATCAAAAAGTAAAACATATTTATTGTAAAAGCTCATAATAAAAGCTGAATGAAAGATAAACCATTGACATAATATTTTGGTTTAACATTAGGTATAAAAATAATCAACACATGTTATTTCCCTCAACAAAAAATGTTACTTTGCAGTTGACATTTATATCGGCGTTAAAAATAAATCTAAAAGTGTCTGGTAGCAATTAGCGTAAAAAATATGGAAAATACAAAACTATTTGCTGAAACAATATATATGCCATCACTGGGAATGTATTTCACGTAACAATGTCCAGCGTGTAACAATTTAGTTTCAGATGAAAAAAAGTGCAAAATATTTGCAATCTTTTTAGATTGCGCAATGAACAACATTTTTATGTAGAAATTTAAAGAATGAAAAGATTCAGGACCTTAAAAGCTTTGGGGTTTATTTTAGTTATTAACATTCCTAAAAATGTTGTGTATTAAAATACCCATTTGGGGTTTTTTGGCTACCGTAATGTAATTAAAAGTAAACTACGACATAAAAATACGAGGTATATGTGCACATCATGAATTATAATTATTGGAGGTCGAGGTGTAATCCAAGTTCAATATTTCTTGGATAAGCCATAATCCTTGGAGAGTTGTATCTATATACGTATTAAAAGATTGCCAATTTGCTGCGAAGGGTTTCGGTTTCTGGGGCTTGCGGCTTTTAGAGCTATTTCGGTAGCGAAATGGACTTTTTATCGGCATTTATTTTTATTGTCACTTACGTTCTTAATCTGTTCTCTATTTCCATAATTTGTAGGGTTGGTAGAGTCTTTTTTTAGTACATTGCGTAAGTTGGACATAATTCTCTATTGTAAGTATCACTACATAGTACAAAACAAAGTCGCTTTCTCTGTCCCTATGTCCCTATGTCCCTATGTCCCTTTGTATGCTTAAATCTTTGAAACTACGCAACGGATTTTGATGCGGTTTTTTTAAATAGATAGAGTGATTCAAGAGGAAGGTTTATATGTATAATAACATCCATTAAATAGTGGAGAAGTACTGTTATTTTTGTGGTTTCTAATGTGATGTCGTAAATAATTACATTTTTTCCGCTTACATTGCAAACGCAGCCTGAACCCTACGAGTTTTATCAAAATAATGTACTAAGTATTGTACACATTGAAAAGGTCTACTTACAGAAAAGTCCGTGATGGTATATGTCTATCTCTTATGGATAACCCACAATAACTTTTTTTTGTCATTTACTTTTTACGACAAATAATGGCTAAATTTCGAAGCGATTTTAACCAATACAGCATTAATCCTTAACCAATTAAATACCTTGAATACATTGTTCCTTTAATATAGATCTATATGGCCCTTTACACCGTATGATTTAAGTGAATATTTTCGAAGATATTACAGATTTAAAAATTGCGGGACGTAGCGTTTGCGGCGGTACCGGCCGGCCACCATTGCACCCGTGCGAAGCCGGGGCGGGTCGCTAGTTATATTCTTCAGGCGTAATCATCCTTACTAATATTTTAAATTAGTAAATATAAATGTAGTATAGTAATAATTATAAATGTTTTTTTTTTGCCTGTTTATGCATAGTCAGGAAGCTAAATAACAATATGGACTTTCTAAAGCGAATCATCTCGTTCCCTGCACCCGTGGGAGGTTTTGGAAATATAAAATAGAAGAAAATTTATACGAAATTCTTTTTTGAAATTGTTGTTATGTAATATAAATTATTCACGTATCATAAACGCCTTATTTTCCGCATGGTAAAAGCCGTTGAATTGCCATGTAATTACCCAGATATATTTTTATTTTATTAATTGTTGCGTAAGTAAAATATATTTTACAATTTATGTTAGGTATATATACATTTTCAAGAGTATCTAGATAAAATTAAAACTTGATCTCCAAGGGCAGATAATACTAAATATAAATGTATAAAGAAAGAAAGCAAGGAAGAATAAAAAAAGTTTAATAAAGTAGGAATTAAAAAAGAGTAAAGTAAATGAAGTGGAGGTACAAATAGACGGCCGTATCGTGGACGATCGCTGTGTTCCAAACAAGCAAGGGATAAAGAAATGGAATAATAAAAGGAAACTTTAAGAAAACAGAACTAGAGATAATAAAAGCACCATAACATTGCATTTTTAGAAGAAAGTTTTCAAATTTACAGTTCATTTTTTGAACCAGTTAAAATTGTTTATTATTTATGTAAAAAAAAAATATTTGTAATTAGGTATGACAGATTTAATAATAAAAGCAAACACAAAGTAATATGCCTTCCATACTACGTACAGATTCGTTGAAATAAGTGAATCTAGGTAAAATTCAAAGTCATGAAAGAGTAGCAAAGATGCAATTTTGCATCACATGCAGAAACGTTTGAAAGGTAGGTAATAGTTTCTCCGTTCAAAAAGTACTTTGTGAAAATGATACGGGGTTAACTTTGTAATTTTATAAAGTTTCGCTTTGCGTGAGTTTGTTTATAATCAGAAGTTCGAGGTTCTTGCGCAAACTCGTTACTACACTGGTATCTTTTACTTGAACAATGTTCACGATTTTTCGATTAATTCTTAATTTATTCCATGGCAATTATAAAAAGAAAAACATCATTTTTATAGTCTTAATGCTAAAAAAAACAATATGACATGAGTATCGCATATCTTTACACATTATCTGCATTTTTTTAATTATACATTCAGTGCTCTTTCGTATGAAAAAACTTCATCCTTGAAATACAAAACTTGTTCAATTACTGGTATATTAATTAGATATTTTAATTGCTGTTTGCTACCATGCCATAGAAAATACATTCAAACGATTCAGTAAGTTAATTATTGCTTATATTTTCTGTTTTTAGGGTTCCGTACCTCAAAAGGAAAAAACGGAACCCTTATAGGATCACTTTGTTGTCCGTCCGTCCGTCTGTCAAGACCCTTTTTCTCAGGAACGCGTGGAGGTATGAAGCTGAAATTTATATCAATTACTCAGGTCTACTGTCCCTTGAAGCTGTGAAAAAATCAAACTTCTAAGCCAACGCAATCAAAAGATACAGCCGTTTATGCCGCAAATTTTCGACACTTGCAAGGGAATCAAAACCTACAGGGTGCTTCCCGTGAACTCAGAATCTTGAAATTTGGTACGAAGCAACGTCTTATAGCATAGATAAAGGAAAAATTACGAAAACCATAAATTTTTAGTTACATCACATAATATATTTTTTTTTAATAATTTTAAACTTACTACCCATTTCCTCATAAACGCGTAGAGGTATTAAATTGAAATTCATACCAAATACTCAGGTCTATAATACCTTTAAGCTGTAACAAAATCAAACTTCTATGTCAACGCAATCAAAAGAAACAGCAATGTACGGAACCCTCGGTGCGCGAGTCCGACTCGCACTTGGCCGGTTTTTTCCTTTGACATTGTTGCTGCATTATTTGTTCACAACCCTCAATTGTTTTGAATATCACGTTCCTCAGTTAAAAAAAAATAAAACAATCGCAAGGATTGGGCTACAAAATTGGATAAATTACTATAAAAGCTACACAAATGATTGAGATTGGTTGAAACCGCGTGTAAACGGAATATTTACAAAAAACTAAGAATAAAAAAAAAATGTTTTGATTCGTGCGTCCATACATGATAAGCCTACAATTGACAACATTTCATTTTTTATAAGGCCATGAAAGAAAAAAACTGTTTCTTTAATTTGCTCTTGCGATTACAGAAAAAAAATTATTTCATTTTTTAATCGCATATTTTTAGAGAAATTAAATAAAAACGATAAATGTGATGATGACGTCATACATACGGAGGAATAAAAAATGCGCCCTAGCCTAATTTAAAAAAAGTTAAAAAAAAAACTATCACTGACATTTACAGGGTATTGCATGTGTCAAATTTCATATTAATGTCATTTTTGTGAATTATTCATGTCAACAAACTTTTAAATCGTGTTATTGTGTTTTGGTTTTCTAATTTAATCTCATTAGCGTGATGTTTGTTTGATTGGAGTTAGACCAATTCATTTATATTATACAAATAGTGCCTATAGTGTTTGTTTACTTACTAAAAGTTGTATTTATTTAACACTTTCCAACGTTTTTGGGATAGTATATTTGTTTCCCAGAAATTTTCAGCACCCCTTAACAAATCCTGCATAAAGTCATCATCATCAGTACTTGTGAATAAGATTCTTTTGTTTAAAATTTGGATCAGCAAATAACAAATAACAATATTTACAAAGCTTGACGAATCAAAGTGACAAATGTGCCAAAATGTCAACTGTCAAGATTTTTTTTTAATTTAAACTAGGTATGTGGCAAAGGAAAAAATGTATTCCTCCGTATGTATGACGTCATTTGGCGCTTACGACATTTTAGAATGAGATGATTTTAAAACTCAAAAAGATGAATGAAAACTTCGATATTTAGAAAAAGCAAAAAATACATGTATCATAATTTTTGATCTAGTTTTCATTAAAATATAAAAATAAGTAGCTTAAAATTTTGAAATGTTGTCAATTGTCTCGATTTTGAAGGCAATAACCTAATCGTGACAAATATAGACTAATCGGTACGGATACATTTATGTTTTTTCGTTAAGAGCCCTTTGTCCTGAAAGTTTAGGCATT
This sequence comes from Colias behrii, assembly GCA_029959065.1. NCBI lineage: Eukaryota > Metazoa > Arthropoda > Insecta > Lepidoptera > Pieridae > Colias > Colias behrii. The sequence goes on along the minus strand of JARWMC010000007.1, from coordinate 9,081,102 downwards.
TTAGGCACTGAGACGGCTCGCGCCCGCGTTGCGCAGGAGCCGGCGCGGCATGAACTCCGGTGACCTATGGAGGCGGGCGAGCACGCCACAGTGTAAATAAATCAGTAGTTTGATTTTATTAGCTATCCTAGGAATGTTGTTGATAAATAAATTAACTAACCACTTATCCTAACTATTAAAGGAGCAATATTTGCATATTTATATATTTGTTTGTATATATACAGTGTGGAAAATTTTGATGTGCCCTGAAAGGAAAGTACTTGAAATACTAGGGATAGCAAATTTTCTTGAAAGGAAACATTCCTTTATTTAAAAAAATAGAACTACATTCAAAGATTTTCTAAAATTCACTTGCTTCGACTGGAAATCGAACTAACTAAAAATAAAAAAAAGTCTTATTTTATTTTTCAAATCGATAGAAACAATATTAAAGATTTATTGTTTCATATCATATTTAATATTATGGAATCGAACATTTTTATTGTAGCATCAACATCATGTAAACATAAAGAACGCTACTGGTTTATTGATCTATTTAATAAATACATTGCAAGTTCAAAATGGAACTCTCGTTCTGTATACATTAATTTATGTTCTTCTGAAAATATTGGTAATAATAATTAAAAGTAAAACAAATAAAAAAAGGCAAAATAATAATTGAATTTTGTAAATTGCGGTCTTGCACCGCAAACATGTTTAACGTCCTACTTCTTTAAAATTTCAATCAAAAAGAAACGTCTCATAAAGAAAATATGTGCATTAAATTATATTATTATTGATTATTGACCAATGAAACTATTTTCTTACCTATAATTCATGTCATTAATAAAACAACTTCGGGTATTAATTTCTTTTACTCATAAGAAAATTGTAACTTATTGTTCACTTCACACTTAACAGACGGACAACTGTTCGTAGTCGTCGGTCAAGGCCCATGTGTTTTAATAATAAAGATTTAATATTTTACGGATAATATGTTGTAGAAAATAGGTCTATTCGTGTTCAAACTCAAAACTCAAACTCAAACATTTATTTATTCAATTAGACTTCTTCGAGAAGCACTTTTGAAACGTCAATACATATTTTTAACATTTACCACCGATTCGGAAAGCAGTATATTATGTAGTATATTATGTTGATTTGAAGAATAAAATAGAAAATTTTATTTTTTTACATTTTTAGTTCTTTCGATTCCCGGTCGAAGAAAATGAATTTTTGAAAATCTTTGAATGCAGTTAATTTCTTTTTAAAAATAGAGTAATGTTTCCTTTCAGCAAAATTTGCTATCTCCAGTATTTATAGTACTTTCCCTCCAGGGCCCATCGAAAATTTCTACACTGTATTTACAAACAAATATATAAATATGCAAATATTGCTCGTTTAATAGTATAGAATAAGAAGTTAATTTATTTACAATAATAATCCTAGGATAGCTAATAAAATCAAACTACTGATTTATTTATACTGTGGCGTGCTCGCCGTTTTACTCGCCGCTCGGTTCTAATACGCGAGCGGCGACTACAACGTGGTCGGGAGCAAAACTAGCACAGGTCCTCCCTCGATGACGTCCGGCTGGACTCTGGCGGCACTGGCGTGGTGCGCGCGAGTCGCATTTTACGTATCATATTTTATATAGAAAAAAATAAGAGCTAAATTATAAATCTATCCAAAAATTTCCCTGTAAAACCTGATTAGTAAATGAAATGTAAAATTTTCATAAACATAGCGTTCCCCTAATTCTCATAAAACTGATTATGCTTTAAAAATCGATGTTACTTCTGATTTTTTTTTGATCGAGTTAAATGTTTAATATTGTGTTTTTATCCAAAAAAGTCACTAGATCAAACGTTTATCTGTGCTATATATTTTTTTAGGATTTTAAATATGATGATTTCTTTCCAAAAACCATGATTTAGAAACATACATTTTGGGCAATGGCCCCTTAAGGTTTCTTCTGAGCAAAAACGTTCTATTTTAATTATGGCAACTTTAACTAATTATTTACCATTAACTGATCTATTTCGTGACTAAAGGAAAACATCATTCCTTTCCTCTAACGAATCGAAGTTTTTCACGAGTATAAAAAGTTTAAATGAATGAACGTATGTACCTTAGAGTATATAATTATTACAGTAGTATAAATACTCTAAGGTATGTACCTAGCTGACTTTTAATAAAAAAGTACACAATATACAAAATATATACAATACTGTTGCAGTATATGCATCATAAAATATTAGATAAAACTGTCGCCTTTGCTGTAGTGTTTTAAGAAATTGCCTAGGCTTTGGTTCAATGGGCTCTACTATTTTAAGTTCATAATAATTATGTGAATGACAAGACATTAAAATTATAATAAATAATATATATTGTTCTGCTACACTGTATTTACATACGTAATTATAAACTGAAATGGACCATGCCCTGAACGTAGCACAAAAGCAAAAATATATGCTACTAGCTGTGCCCCGCGGTTATACACGCAGTGCTCCGCTCCTGTTGGTCTTGGCGTGATGATATTATATCTAGGCAAGGCTATAAGCCTTCCCCAATAAATGGGCTATCTAACACCGAAATAATTTTTCAAATCGGACCAGTACTTCCAGAGATTAGCGCGTTCAAACAAACAAACAACTCTTCAGTTTTATAATATTATAGTCTATAGATTATTTAATTGCTAATACTTTTTGTAAAGATTTAACAGACCAGTTAACAGACCGTAGGTACATTAATCATCAGATATGTAGAGTCAGTACTACAGATTCCAACTAAAACATACATAGGTACAATACGCCCCTCTATCCGTGTTTCATGTACTTATATGATTATTATATCCATATAATATTACATATTTTATCAAATAAAATTATTTTCCATCCTGATAATATTATAAATGCGGAAGTTTGTTGCTATTTGTTACTCATTCACAAAAACGTAGGTACTGATCGTATTTATTTTAAGGTAAGGACTAAAGAGATAGACTTTAGTTTCAAATAGCATATGCCATATAGGGTACCCGCTAGTCGCTACTATTTATCCCGATTTCACGCGAAAATATATTGGGCTAGAACCATTATCGTAATCAGACACATCTAGTAGAATCATTGAAACATCAATTTTTAACAGACGTTTCCATAACGACGGATCGTTCTCAATCTGTTAATGATAGCTATCATAATATTATATGTGGGCCATAAATACTTAACTTTACAAGATAAAAAAGGGATATAGTTAATTAAAAAGATATTAAAATAAATATAAATCAATGATACTCATTAAGGCGTAAGTAGTCTGATGACGATTTAATAGAGTTGTTTAGATTAACATCCGGACGATCTTATTAATATTTAAACATGAAGGAAAGGTAATACATTTCTTGGGTTAAAGTAATGAAATAATTACTCCATTGTAATTATGGTAATAGCAAAAAAAGAGCATGGCATATAAATATATGTAAGTTATTATTTGAAACTTTAATAATATAATTAAAAGGATGAGATAAGAAACCTAATACATACCTACGTATGATATAGAAAAGGAACCGATCATATAAACAATTTATTTAATATCAAATAGTGGATGTAAGCTTCGATAAAATACAAACCATATACTGTACTATATTGCACAGTTCAAGATTTAGGAAAATCGCAATCATAATAAGTAAAATATAACTGAGCTCTACCGCATTGCCAGCTCTACCTGTTAGATTGCAATAACGAACTTCATTTTCTAATAATTCACTGAAAAACATACTCATATTTCATCATAATATTAGGGAAAACCGGTCGCCTGATTTACCAAAAGTTAATTTAACATTTTTAATGTCAATTAAATTTATAAAGTCTACATTAAATAATTGAACTCCTTTCAAAGTATGCGGCATTCATGTAATTACAATTACTTGTGTATGTGTATGTATAGAAATAATGTAAAACAAAATAAATCTCAAAAATGTAAAGGAAACCGCTCAAAAAGTGTGCAATGTTTACGGAGCGGCTTTTAGTATAAGGCAGACTATACGTCAGCGCGGCGGTCCGCAGGCTCGCGCTTCACGATTTACGTTCATTCAATAAATACTGTTCAAATGTGAATTGCTTTACAGTTCTGTGTAGTTAATTAAATTAAGTGAGTTTAAATACTAAAAAATATAGGATACATTATTCAAGGTTAGTTGCACTTGAAGCATTTTAATAACTGTAGAATTTATTATTTATTATAATAAACAATTACTTACTTATGGAGTTATAAAATTTTGTATAAATTTAAAATAATTGGGTGAATTTATAATTTTTGTGTAATTTATTTTAAGGATATTTTTATGATACTTCTAAATGTATTCATTTATTTTGCGTAATATACTTGAAAAAAGGCAATAAGGGAACTTAAAAAAAATGAAAGGGTATGTTATGTATGAATTAATAATAAGGTAATCTTTACTATTTAGTATTTTTAAGCATATTATCATAATTAGGTATGTACTATACATTGATATTAACCTCCTATATTTTGTAAATGTGCTTTGGAAATATTTAATTGTACTTTTAATATGAGTATAAATGAATGTATTTGCATAGATTAAATATAATGCTTTTCTTATACTGGATCATGGACTTGTTTTGTAATATATGAAACTTTTATGGGTGTTCGTAATCTATAAATTATATGGAAATAAATATTAGTATTTGTATCGATTTTTATATTTATGTGGTATTATTTACACCGTATTTATAAAGCATCCTTTTCATTATTATTTATGAGATATGAGGAGGTAGGTTGGAAGTACAAAAAAAAGAAATATATATATATATATATATATATATGTATACATAGCTTTATATGATTTATAATAAATACATACATATAAAATATTATATACAGTACTCCAAAATTAATAATGCGCATGCAGATCTTCGCTAATTATCGTATTTCCAGAAACACCCGAATCACCCCGAATCATTGAATTGTAAGTGCCCTAAACAATGCACTTGCATCTTGCACCTTGTTCGAAAGAAATAGGAGTCAATTCAGAGTCGTACACAATCGAAAACATTCGGGCGGTAGGTGACGGTAGCCTGTCGGCTGTCAGTCAAAAAATTCAAAAATCCGTCAGTCGTCTTTATATATTGGTGTTGACCGCACGTATTATCTCTGTATGGAATTATATAGGGCTGCTGTTACATACCCTTCTTAGTTTTGTTTCAAAGTTGAATTTTCCGATAAAATGATTATTTACACAGGTAGCAGATAGCAGTGGGGTACCTAAGTGAAAATTAATAAGAGCATAATGAACGTTCTGATCATTCTACGATATCAGAAATAGAGATAATCCCTGATTCTGTAAATCCTTTGGACTGAGATTTTAATGATTCGATTTCTAAAATTTAAATGTAAACCAGTATTTGAAAATCATTTTTTTAGATATAAACTTTGTCTTATTTTAACCTTGCATACATCCATCATTACGCCAGCTTCAGTAAGACACTTTAATAGTTCTAAGTACAGAATTTTCCAAGTAAATCAATACAACAAATATATATTCGCAATCGTGTGGCTTATCCTCGCTATTAACTTAAATTGAACATTCCGGCGAAGGCGGATCGGGAGCCACTTGAGCTTTTTATGAAAATGAGAAACGTGGTCATATTTACGGAGACCGTAAACAAACCGAATACAATAGTTTTGAAGTCGCTCAAGTTTATCCAATTGCTCAAACTCAAACAAAACAAACTCAAACATTTATTTATTCAATTAGACTTCTTCTAGAAGCACTTTTGAAACGTCATAGGTACATATTTTTAACATTTACCACCGATTCGGAAAGCAGTATTTACGGAGAAGAATCGGCAAGAAACTCCATAGTTGCTCTTTTTAATCATGTCAGTTTTACAATTTAATTTTACAAATTACATATGTAACATAATAATTTATAGTGATATGCCAAAGAACTGTCCTGTGGTTTTTACGCGACAAACCTCCATGGGTTTTTATCATCAATCAATACATACTTATAATAAAATTGTAGAAAAGTAGTGTCTGTACAATTGAAATATGTAAAAAAAAATTAGCAGGTGTTATTATTGAATCGTGCCCGAATCCAAAACTGTTGTTGAAAAAATTTTTGTCTGTTTGTCTGTTTGTCTGTATGTTTGAACACGCTAATCTCAGAAACGGCTTATCCGATTTAGATGCGGTCTTCACAAATATATTGTGGTAAGCTTCATTTAACATTTAATGTTTATTTCATGTTAATCGGTTAATAAATAAAAAAGTTATGACCATTTAAGTAATCATGGCGAACATTTGCTAAGGCATTCTATTGATACACTGTACAGTGTACGATAATAACACATAAATAAATTTATTACGTAAGTTATACGCTACAGTTATTCCTTGACAAGTCCAGATTGTCATATCGAAAGTCCCCAAGGGGGGGCGGGGTAAGCTGAGGGTGCAGTAGGGGGGGGGAAGAGTTCAAAGGACCTTTATTTAGATTTTTGCTCAGCCTAAAACCTGCACAAATTGCATTAAGTATAGTTACTTCTAGGTAAATTTTCTACATAAAATTTCCTTTAAATTATGTTGTAGGTATTATATTTTTAACCCCCGACGCAAAAAGAGGGGACGTGTTATGACCGCTATGTGTGTTTGTGTGTCTGTCTGTGCCACCGTAGCCCGCTAACGAGTAATAAGAATTAGATGCGGTATTTGTGAGGGGGAATATTTTCCGACGCTGGTTCTTAGATATAGTTTATCAAAATCTGTTCATCCATTTATTATACAGGGTGTCCCGTAAGTAGTGGACCAACGGGTTATGGGGAGTAGAGGGACTTATTATCTAACAAAAATACTAAAATTTATTGTCCTAAACCATAAAGTTTTTGATTTATGCTTTATTTTCAAAATTTGATAAAAATATCATCCACGTAAGCTTAATATGAACTTTTACCATTTCTGTTTTTATTTTATTCTTATTTTTTTGTTCAAGGTTGTTAAGAATACATAAGTCTTCCTAATTAAAATGATACTCATGCATAATTAACAACAACAACAAAATTAGACCAAAAAATAGGTAAAATTTTACGTTTTAAAAATTTACGGACTGACGTTTGAACAAAGCTGGTGTAAAAAAAATGTATGGTGACCCTGTGAAACTTTATTTTAAAAACTTCTACATCTCATACAAATTACAAAAAGGTATAATTGTGTGGTATAAAGTATTTAAAAAAATGTTAATTTGGCGTACAACATTCAAATTAGAAATTATCAGGTAGTCAACTCATTAAGTTATTCCGTGAATTATTGCCTTTATGTGCACGCGCTGGAATTCTTTTTGTATTGTTTCTGGCCAATCATAGATGATACTTGAACCCACTATTATTTTCTTTGACTTTCAACTATTTCAGTGACTTGCTTATAGCTCGGAACTACACGCGTGTTTAACTTGATCCCGTCATTACGATATTATTCTTTGTTGAAGTACGCTTGAATTGGACACTGATTTTGCTTGTGATTTGGATATTGTTCGAATTTAGTTTTTTGAAGGAAATTGCCTAATACATACACTCCACGTGAATATGCAGAAATGTTAAAAAAATTATTGAGTTAAAAAAAATTTGATCCAAGCATCAAGCATCTCTCGACAAAAATTAATTCGTCGTTGATAATCACCTGGTATTAATGCTTGCTCACTCGTACATGATACGGGTGCAAATCACTTCTCTTCAATATGCGATGCACTGTACATCTTGGTACACCATTGCGTCTAGCAATACGGCGAGTACTAGTTGAAGGATCTTCTTCTACTTCTGTCAATATTAGACGATCATCGACTGATCTAGGTCTTCCTATTCGATTTCCAATTCCAGGAATACGACCTTCATGGTATGCGTTATTTACTCTGAGAAAAAATCGGTTATCAGGATAGCAATCCCGATTGGGATAACGCTCACGATAAACACGTGCTGCTTGTCGAGCATTTCCATCACTGAGTCCATAAATAAAAAACATTTTTCTGCATATTCACGTGGAGTGTATGTATTAGGAATTTTCCTTCAAAAAACCAAAGTCGAACAACATCCAAATCACAAGCAAAATCAGTGTCCAATTCAAGCGCACTTCAACAAAGAATAATATCGTAATGACGGATTCAAGCTAAACACGCGTGTAGTTCCGAGCTATAAGCAAGTCACTGAAATAGTTGAAAGTCAAAGAAAATAATAGTGGGTTCAAGTATCGTCTATGATTGGCCAGAAACAATACAAAAGAATTCCAGCGCGCGCCCATAAAGGCAATAATTCTCGGAATAACTTATTGAGTTGACTACCTGATAATTTCTAATTTGAATGTTGTACGCCAATTTAACATTTTTTTTAATACTTTATACCACACAATTATACCTTTTTGTAATTTGTATGAGATGTAGAAGTTTTTAAAATAAAGTTTCACAGGGTCACCATACATTTTTTTTACACCAGCTTTGTTCAAACTTCAGTCCGTAAATTTTTGAAACGTAAAATTTTACCTATTTTTTGGTCTAATTTTGTTGTTGTTGTTAATTATGCATGAGTATCATTTTAATAAGGAAGACTTATGTATTCTTAACAACCTTGAACAAAAAAATAAGAATAAAATAAAAACTGAAATGGTAAAAGTTCATATTAAGCTTACGTGGATGATATTTTTATCAAATTTTGAAAATAAAGCATAAATCAAAAGCTTTATGGTTTAGGACAATAAATTTTAGTATTTTTGTTAGATAATAAGTCCCTCTACTCCCCATAACCCGTTGGTCCACTACTTACGGGACACCCTGTATATAGGGGTAAAAGTGGAAATGAAAAAAAACGAATGTTGTAATTTATACCCAAGTGACAAATCAAATGAAAGTACACGACCTGTCAGAACAATTAGTCAAATTTATCAAAATCGGTTCATCCATTTATTTGATATAGGGGTAAAAATGAGAATTAAAAAATGAATTTTATCAAATTTACCCAAGTGACATATCTAATGAAAGGCATGACGTGTAAAGTACAATTAGGTATATTTTATCAAAATTGGTTCATCCATTTATTATATTATATAGGGGTAAAAGTGGGAATGAAAAAAACGAATGTTGTAATTTATACCCAAGTGACAAATCAAATGAAAGTACACGACCTGTCAGAACAATTTGTCAAATTTATCAAAATCGGTTCATCCATTTATTTGATATAGGGGTAAAAATGAGAATTAAAAAATGAATTTTATCAAATTCACCCAAGTGACATATCTAATGAAAGGCATGGCGTGTAAAGTACAATTAGGTGTATTTTATCAAAATTGGTTCATCCATTTATTGGATATAGGTATAAAAGTGTGAATAAAAAAATGCATTTTGTCAAATATACATAAGTGACATATCAAATGAAAGGGCATGACGTGTGAAGTATAATCAGGCATATTTAATCAAAATCGGTTCATCCATTTATTATATATAGTGTTAGACGTAACTTTTGATTTAATATTTTTGTGGATGAATAGTTGTCAATGTAGTTTGTCATTATTTCATATCTGAACATGCTTAGCTGTCGAATACTATAAAAAGCCGCTTTCCTTTGACTCGTGGTGCATTCGTACGAATCATGCCTAGGGGCTCGGACGTTGATTATACGACGTTCGACCCAACTACCCTCACTTTGCTAATAGTGGTTGACTTGCTGCGATTTGTTATCAACTACCTACATCAATTAGGTAGCGGTGTAGAATCGCAGTACATTCTTATTACATTCAAACTAATATTTAACCCGGCCTCGCGTGTTATTTCTTACATCAGAAGTGAGATAGAATTCAAGCCCATACTTTTTAAATGTGTTTAAGTTTACGTAGTTTTGTAACGGCATACAGGCGTTTGTGTTTTTTCGTGCGTTGTGTAAAGTAAAAGTTTGTTACGTGGATTATTGTAACGGGAATGTAGTTCATCGAAGGAATTGTGTGTGCTATCTGGGCTGCGGTCCAGGGTAGTTGTGTCTCTTTGTGATAAGCGATCCTCGATGCCTATGTCACAAATGAGTTGGTGTTGTTCCCATGATACGCTAACGAAGTGCCTCTGTCATGTGGAGTGATTGGTGTTCTGTAAGATCAGTGTGGCCGAGGCAGTGTGTTTTTGAAATTCCGAGATGAACTACCGTAGTATTGTAGTACGAGAAAAGGAGTACGAGGACGTACGATTGTCAGTATGGCTGTGTTAGACATAACTTTTGATTTAAAATTTTTGTGGATGAATAGTTGTCAATGTAGTTGTCTTTATTTCATGTCTGAACATGCTTAGCTGTCGAATACTATAAAAAGCCTTTACTTTCCTTTGACTCGTGGCGCATTCGTACGAATCGTGCCTAGGGGCTCGGACGTTGTTTATACGACGTTTGACCCAACTACCCTCACTTTGTAAATAGTCGTTGGCTAGCTGCGATTTTTTATCAACTACCTGCATCAATTAGGTAGCTGAGTAGAAACGCAGTACATTCTTATTACATTCAAACTAATATTTAACCCGGCCTCGCGTGTAATTTCTCACAATAGGGTTAAAAGTGGGAATTTAAAAAACGAATGTTGTCAAATATACCCAAGTGACATATCAAATGAAAGTGCATAACGTGTGAAAGTACAATTAGTCATATTTTTATCCAATTCGGTTTATCCATTTATTGGATTATAGCAGTAAAATAGTGCACCTAAGGGGTGATAGTGGAAATAAATAATCCAAATGAAGCATCAAAGGATATGACGTGTACGTACATATAGGTACAATTAGACATGGTTTACATCAAAATCGGTTCTGCCATTTACTAGGGGTGAAAGGGAAAAGTTGAAAGTCTGTGAAAGTAGAAGGATATGGGAGCGGGAGGATAGCCATACCCTGGAAATTTTGAACTCTTTTGTACCTAAGTTTTTTAGCTCAGTTTAGTAATAAATTTTACTAACAGTTCTTTTGTGTTATTATTTATTTAATTTATTTTATTTCTTAACTGTAAAATAATCTGCAAGTGCTTATTATTTAATTGTTTATGGTAGTACGTGTTTACTCAATAATTGTGTGTTAAGTAGTTTACTATGCATGCAGTCACTATTCCACGCGGACGAAGTCGCGGGCACAGCTAGTCGTCCATATATTCCTTAATACTGTAATAGGCTCTCTGAACTAGTACATTTTTTATATAAGTTTTAAATTTAGAACTACTAAACTCTTTAATATTATGAGGAATTCTGTTGTAAAAGCGTATACCTTGACCCATAAATGAATTTTTAACTTTAGCTAGCCGGAAAAATGGCATTTCAATTTTATTTCTGTTTCTTGTGTCATAACAATGTCTATCTCCTACTTTTGTGTGTAAGTAAGCGTTATTGTGTACATATAAAATATTATTAAATATATACCGCGACGGTACAGTAAGGATACCAGTATTCTTAAAGAGATCTCTTAGTGAGTCTCGAGCACGCAAATTATATATAGAGCGTATGGCTCTTTTCTGTAATATAAATATAGTTTCTATATCTGCAGCCCTGCCCCATAGTAGAATTCTATAGGACATAATGCTATGAAAGTAGCTAAAGTAAACCAATCTAGCCGTCTCTTCATCGGTGAGATGCCTTAATCTTCTAACTGCATATGCAGCTGAGCTGAGCTTAGCAGCGGCGGTGGTAACATGGGCCCCCCATTGAAGCTTCTCATCTAATGTCAAACCAAGAAAAACAGTAGATTCCACAGGGTATAATACCTCCCCGTTTAAAATAATATTCCTTTTCACCTTTTTTACATTTGGGAGGATAAATTTTACACAATTTGTTTTTTTTGCATTTAATAGTAAGTTATTAGCATTAAACCAATTGGATATGAGTAAAAGAGCAGAGTTTACTTCGTCAACATTTGTATCATGTCTATCCACATTAAATATTAATGAGGTGTCATCTGCAAACAGTACTATTACACACATATCCTGCAAATAATAAGGTAGGTCATTAATATACACTAAGAACAAAAACGGTCCTAAGATAGATCCCTGCGGAACACCTATGTTAATCGGCGCACCGCGAGATTTCTCTCCATTAACGACAACGGTTTGTACCCTGTTCTGAAGATATGAAGCTATGAGATCCTGAGCTAAACCTTTGATACCATAAAAATTTAGTTTCCGTAATAGAGTGGAATGTTCTACACAGTCGAAAGCCTTAGAAAGGTCGCAGAATATCCCCAAAGCATTCTTTGAATTTTCCCATGCTTTGTATATATGTGACAAAAGAGCTACTCCGGCATCAGTGGTAGAGCGCCCCTTTGTGAAACCATACTGTTTGGCGTGCAGTAAACCATTTGATGCAAAATGACTACTTAATTGGTTTAAAATTAATTTCTCGAAGACTTTGCTCAAAGTTGGTAATATGGAAATTGGCCTATAGTTATTACAGTCTTCTTGGTCACTACTTTTAAATAAAGGAATAACTTTGCTAAACTTTAGTAAATCAGGGAATATACCACAGTCGCAACACTGATTAAATATAAACGCTAGATGATTGGCAATGTTTTTTATGATATTATTTACTAAATTTACAGACATACCCCACAGATCACATGTTTTTTTTTAAATTTAATGTTTTAAAAGTTTTAACAATTTCATCAGCAGTCACGTGTCGCAATTCAAATAATTTGTTACACTCAGCAACGTGATCCCTCAAAAGAGACTCTGCAAGCGCTGAAGACGAATTTAATTTCTTAGTAATACTAGCAGGGACACTACTAAAGAAATCTTCAAAAGCAAGCGCAACATCAGCACTTTTGTCAATGACCCTACCAGCATTGACAAGTTTTATGGTACTATCATTTGATTGGCTTTTGCCCATTTCACCATTAATAATTGTCCAAACCGTTTTAACTTTATTGTCAGAGTTGCGTATTTTATCTCTAACATACAAACTCTTGGCAGTGAAACAAACTTTTTTAAATGTTTTAGGGCCGATTTTTCAATGCCCAGATAAACAGCTAGATAGACTTTATTCTTCAGTTAACAAAATATTCAATTTTTCAATAGACGAATAGGACTTATCTATCGAATAACTACGTTATATGAGGAATAAATCTATTTGCCGCTCCAACGGCCAGATAGCGCGCTATTCGACGGTTAGGCGTTTGAGTTGACAACTGACGCGTCAAATTTGGGATATTTTCGTATGTCATAACATAGAGCGTAGAATTTTAACAATTAAACCTCTTTCTATATAATTATTATCAATTAAAATCATATTGAAATTGATGTTTTTGATAGTACTGATGACCATGCCATTGAAAATTTGACGAACGCTGCCTTTAAGTATGTCGTTTCTATCGTAAAATATATAAATTGAAACACAAATTTAACCAAACTCTTTAATCGAATCAAAACAACAATCAACAATCATAGAAGACAAGAGCAATACAAGACAAACTTAAAATGCACTCCTGACGTGAGTCATAATGACGGTTGTTGACAAATTGCAAGAGTTGACTCTATCCCGCTCTAACCTGACTAATTTAATATGTTTGTTTCGCCACTCCGAGAGCAGAGCTGCCAATATGGAAATATTTGGTCAGATAGTTATTCATCAAATAAATCACGATTGAAAAATAGGCGAGCCGTTATGAGTTAGATAAATAATTGAATAAATCTATTCGAGGGGTAGTTATTAGACTGTTTATCTCGGGATTGAAAAATCGGCCCTTAGAATAATTTCTAACATAACTAAGAAATGACAAGTCTTTGTTATATTGTTTCATACCATATAACTCGTAAAGAACGTTCCTGCATCTGTGTATACTAGGAGTTGCCCATTGGCTGAATGGTAAATCCTTGGTAAAAGTTAATGACTTAATTTTAAATATTTTTTCATATTCACTATGAATGAACTTAAAAAGATTTGTAAACATTTCACAAGGGTTTTTATGAAAGGATTGATCATTCAGGTCAGGCAGTTTATTATCAATATTATTTCTAAATGTATGAATGCCTTTTTTAGTTATAGGCCTAACATTAATTCTTTTAAATGTAGGTATGCAATCCCATTCAAAAACTACTTTCTGGCCACAGTGATCCGAAGTTAGCGTGTTGAGAATATTTTATTCTAAACATTTGCAATCACAGTATATATTATCAATACAAGTTGCAGAAGTAGGTGTTATTCGTGTGGGTTCATCAAAAAGTTTATACAGATTAAATGAATGAAACAAATTAACTATTCGTGTTGCCGTTTGTGTGTGTGAAAGTAAATCAATATTAAAATCACCACATACTATTATCTTCTTTTTACTCCTGCCTAAACGCTTTAATATTTCTTCCATGACTGTCTCAAACAAATTATAGTCACTGGAAGGAGGTCTGTATACGCAAACAATAATGTAACGCTCAAGCTCAACACAGGACAGTTCAATGGTGCGTTCTACAGAAAGGCTAACAATGTCAGTTCGTTCCTTGCATTTTAAACTGTTGTGTACAAAAATAAGAGAACCTCCATGAATGTTTGTCCTAAAGTATATACTTTTTAATTTATAATTATCAATATTTATTAACAACTGACATTGTTTAAGCCCACAGAAGCCAATGTTCTGTTACACAAAATATTTTAATTCTATTATGATTTAAAAATAATTCTATTTCTAATAATTTGCTAGCCAAGCCTTGAATATTTTGATGCACAATGGAAAAAGGCTGCTTAGCTGTTGTCTTACATACTAGTTTAAATCTAGCTTAGGGCTAGTTTGTCTGTCAACACTTAACCTAGGAAGATCTCAGCTCAGATGTTAAGTCTAGAAAGCAAGCATCAGCGTAGTCAAGAATAGGAAGGAGAAGGGACTGTGCTAACTGCTAACATAATTTTGGTCGGTATGGGTAAAAAGTTACGGAGGCGTCGAAAGGAGTTAGATGCAGCCTATAATTTACGACTGTTATGCTGGAGATACTGCGACCAAGAAAGCGTTTGGTCCATAATTACACCTAAATTCTTTACTTGATTGTTGAAAGGAATACCCTCGCACCCAATTTTAACACTCGGCAGAATTCCCCAGTCAATCTCTGATATAAGATACTGACTTCCAACAACGATCACTTGGCTTTTGGAAGGATTAATCTTAATTCATCGCACCATTTTACTATTGTTGCAAGTTCAGCGTTTATGGTGTTAATAGAATCGGGTAAATTACTATGTGTAGAGTGAAGGTAGATCTGTACGTCGTCAGCAAACATATGGTAGAGAGAAGTTATACGAGAGGAGTGATTATTTATGAAAATGGCGAATAGGAGAGGTGATAAGACGCCACCCTGTGGTACACCAGCGGGGACAGCACACCAAGATGAATGTTTACCATCCATGTTACCATGTTAGCTCATTTTGTATACAAATGTTAACATAATATCCACATTACAACAAAAAAAAAAAAAAAAACAATAAAAAAAGAACTTGATCCAGTGATTTTGGCGGTTCATTGATAAATCAGATACGCCTCATTTCACATGCTCTGTACAACGTATACTAATTTTCTTATAGCCGCAGGCGCGGTCCCAGGGGGGGGGTCACGGGGGACATGACCCCCCCCAAAATCGTACTTAAAAAATAGAAAAAATCCTAATACTGTACAAAATATAAAATAAAAACTGGCCAAGTGCGAATCGGAGTCACTTGTACACATAAAGTTCCGTTAAATCTGTTTTTAACCCCTTGCGAATGTCGTAATTTGCGAAAATTTGCAGCATATACCTACGTACAGCTGTAAAACTTTAGATTCGTTGGCTTATAAGTTTGATTTTTTCACAGCTTCAAGTGTTGATTTAAGTAATCAATAAAAATAACAGTCTGATAAATCCACGCGTTCTTTAAATAAAACCGGCTAAGTGCGAGTCGGACTCGCGCACCGAGGGATCCGAACAAACCTACTTTTTATTATGTTGTAACTCTAAAATGTATGTTTTAAAATTTTTACTTTATCTGGGCTATAATACATTGCTTTTAAAAATTTCAAGACTGTATCAACGCGAAGTACAATTTAGGTTTTGATTCCCATGTGAATGTCGAAATTTGCGATAATTTGCAGCATAAACGGCTGTAAAGGAATTGTTCCACCTTTTACCAGCCGCACAGTTCCACCACCGGACCACACGCCGTAAAAACCAGTTCCATCCGCACCATCTGGATGGTTGGCGCTCCACCAGTGTCCGCTTCACCCGCAACTTCCTTCCGCGTACGGTGAAACTGTGGAACGATTTGCCACCTGCGGTGTTCCCGAACAACTACGACATTGGGGCCTTCAAGAAAAGAGCTTATTTGTCCATAAAAGGCCGGCAAAGCACCTGTAACACTTCTAGTGTTACAAGTGTTTATGGGCGGTGGTGACCACTTAACATCAGGTGGCCCATCTGCTCCTTTGCTTGCTCTGACATAAAAAAAAAAAAAAAAAAATTGTGGTTTGATTTTTTTCACAGCTTCAAGGGACCGTAGACTTAAGTATTCGATATGAATTTCAGCTTCATACCTTCACGCTTTCCTGAGAAAAAGGGTTTTGATAGACAGAAAACTTAAAAATTATTAGATATTTTTTTTTATGTGATGCAATTAAAAAAATATATTTCTTGCAATTATTCCTGTATCTGTACTATTAGATGTTGCTTCGTACCGGAGTTCAACTCTCTGTGTTCATGGGAAGCACCCTGTAGATTTTAATTCCCTTGCGAATGTCGAAATTTGCGAAAATTTTCAGCATTTACGGCTGTCTATCACGAGATCATAGATTTTCTGACGCGTTTCTGAGAAAAAAGGTGTTGACAGACAGACGCGTGGCGGTATGAAGTTGAAATTTATATCGAATACTCAAGTATCCGGTCCCTTGATGCTGTGAAAAAATCAACCTTATAAGCCAACGCAATCAATAGATACAGCCGTAAATTCTGAAAATTTTCGCAAATTTCGACATTCGCAAGAGCATTAAAACCTACAGGGTGCTTCCCATGAACACAGAATCTTGAAATTTGGTACAAAGTAACGTCTTATAACACATATATAGGAATAATTATCAAAAATATGAATTTTTAATTACATTGTATAAAAAAAATATTTTTAATAATTTTAAACTTACCAACCCTTACAAATGAACGCTTACATGTATTAAATTTATTTTCCCATCAAAAACTCAGGTTTATAATAACTTTAAGCTGTAATAAAACCAAACTTTTGTGTCAACTCAATCAGGAGGCAGGAGATACAGCCGTAAATGCAGAAAATTTTCGCAAAATTTCTCTTCCCGTGAACTCAGAATCTTGAAATTCGGTACGAAGCAACATCTTATAGCACAGATAGAGAAATAATTCCAAAAAAAGAAATTGATTACATAAGGTGTATAAAAAATATCCTTAATAATTTTAATGTTTGTCTGTCTGTCAAGACCCTTTTTCTCAGGAACGCATGGAGGTATCAAGCTGAAATTTATATCGAATACTTAAATCTACGGGAGACCGTAGAACCGTAGACCGTAGCGAAGAGATTCAAGCTCTGAAAAAATCAAAATTATAAGCCAACGCAATCCAAATATACAGCAGATTATGCTGCAAAGTATCGCAAATTTCGACATTCACATGGGAATCAAAACCTACATTGTACTTCCCGTTGATACAGTCTTGAAATTTTTTAAAGCAATGTATTATAGCCCAGATAAAGGAAAAATTGCTAAAACATACATTTTAGAGTTAGGACATAATAAAAAGTAGGTTTGTTCGGAGCCCTCGGTACGCGAAACCGACTCGTGCTTGGTCGTTTTTTTTTTTAAATATATGAAATAGTAAAAAAATGTATAACTACATATTTTCTAAAGTTTTTGCTTGCTTATAACTTCTATTGAATACTATTTTGACGAGTACCCGGGGGGGGGGGGTGCAAACCTTTCTAGCCGCGTGACCCCCCCAAAAAGTCAGGCTGGGACCGCGCCTGTATAGCCGTTTCATTGTTTTTTATTGGGATATAATTTTTAATTCTAATTTATTTCCTCATTAAGAAATAAGTACCAACTTTAAATATAAATTTTTGAAATTACCAAGGTTTTGAATACGCCGGTCATTAATTACGCATTCAGTAAGCAGCTACCTATATTTTTTCGTCTATTCCAAGGTATGCTATTTTATTCTTTGGCATGATTGTTTTAAATTGTAATAGATTTTTTTAGACCAAAATTACAGCAATGTATTATGTAGGTATTCAAACGTTACTGAAAATGGGGCATTGTTAAAGAGAAAAATTTGAATTGTTCCCACAAATATCGTTCGTCGCTATAAAAGTGACATCATTTGATTTATTCGAACACCGAATGAACCGAGTGAACAGCTGCTTCATTCTGGCTATGATAATACATTTCTAGTTCTTGCGCGTAAAGTTTGCTAGGAAAAGATTTTCTGTTTGTGATCTTAAACTTTTCTATGATTATAAACGTTCGCTATATTATACGATGATTATACGATCAAATTATCATATTGTTTCCTCGGTATTCAGCCTTGTGTTGCTTGAACAATACTAAAAAACGCAAATATATTTTTCAGGAATGTTGCGAAATCGACATTTATGAGGTTATCTGTTAATAAAACTTGGTGTGCAACATAAGGAGCCATTTGACTATAAAAAATACGATAAAATTAATTAAAACAAAATGTCCACAGTATTTCGAACTTTTTTGATCACTTGGACTATGGATTTAGGTAGATATGTACATGACACAAGTGGGTAATATTTCTATCCAAATTCCAAGGCCTATATTTTTGTACTAATTAATAATTTCATGCAAACGCATACAGTTTTTGTACGATTTTTTTCTCCTTAATCGTTAATCGAAAGATAAAAAATTATTTCGATATAATACACTTAATAAAAATTAATGAGATAAACTCTATACATATTTATAAATTTTTTGTTGATTTATGAAATTTGTAAAATACGTGAGAATTCTTTTATTCGGTTTCATGCATCCGAGAATTTCAAATGATATTTCATTCCTCCCTCTGAGCTTTTTGGTTTTTAACACTGGCAGGCTAGCTAGTAGCTACTCTACCAAAGCGGCAGACCGAAACTTATTATAATAATATTATATTGTATAAATTAAATACATCACTTTAATTATTGTTAACTTTTCGACAACTATTCTATTACACAATTAGTCACTTAAACATGCATATTATGCTTACCTAATTAACATTTT
Organism: Colias behrii; assembly: GCA_029959065.1. Taxonomy (NCBI): domain Eukaryota; kingdom Metazoa; phylum Arthropoda; class Insecta; order Lepidoptera; family Pieridae; genus Colias; species Colias behrii. The sequence continues at coordinate 9,061,871 of JARWMC010000007.1, read as the reverse complement.
CGTTATTCCTTAGGGTTAAAAAACTGTTAATGATAAAATATAGTGTTAAAGCTGTTTACCTTTGATTTAGAAGATTATTATTCATAATATTATAATACATTAACATGTGTGATCACAAAGCGTAAATTTGATATAAACTATGTATAAAAATAATATTACTGATAAAATCTAAATTGCTTAGTATGGCGGGTAGTGTATATTATTGTAAGTAATTGTTTTTCTGTTGTTCCAATGTGACTCTACAAGTACTCTTCATAAAATTAAATTTACTCTACATACTTTATGAATCTGATCTTATGATTTCATAATATCAGAATAATATTAATCTTCTTCACGAATGTTGATCAGTCTTGCCACTTTTTGCACTAGTCCATTGAAATGTTACATTTTTTAGGCCTAACCTTGCGTTTTTTAGAGGACGCAATTTTATTCTTTTGATAAGTAGGGGGGGTCAGTGTGAAGCTAAAACCAAGTTTGTGGGGTCGCCACCCTTGTCCCACGGCCGCCATCTTGAAAATAGCGGTTGAAATTGTTTTTACAATATATCTCTTAAACTATTTATTTGATAAAAAAAGTTGTTAACATTATTTGTTGCAAATTAAATTCTCTACAATTTTGTTGCAGTAACTTTTTGTCGTAGATCTATAAATAAAAAAGTTATAAGCGAAAATGTTCAGAAATTAGAGCTATTTATATATTTCAATAAAACTTTTATTTATCATTTTACGAAGAAATGATATAAGACCATTTTGGTAGATTGTTTTTCGAGGAACAACTTTTATTTACAACATTTTTCTATTACGTCAATAGCTAAGGTTTTACAGCACTCTGAAGTGATTACTATTTTTCAGTACTCTTAACTATACATATAATAGCTATTGGCTCTTTTCACAGACTCCAGAACAATGGAAGCACATTGCAGAACATTTCAGCCCTGCTTTTCGACGTAAAAAAAAAACGCGCTTCCAGACTCTACCTCCTGGGTGGTGGGGAAAAGAGTCAATAATTAATTATTAATAATATTACAAAATTAATCATTAAAAATATTATAATAACAAAAAAAAACAATTACTGATGTCAAATTATTATTAGTACACACATATTATAATATAATATGTGTGTACTAATAATAATTTGACATATTATGTCAATGTATGTAATGTATATATACAGTATACATATTATGTATACTGTATAGTTAAAAGTACTGAAAAATAGTACTCACTTCAGAGCGCTGTAAAACCTTAGCTATTCACTTGATGAAAAAATGTTGTATATAAAAGTTGTTCCTCGAAAAACAATCTACAAAAATGGTCTGATATCATTTCTTCGTAAAATTATAAAAGAAAGTTTAATTGAAAAATATAAATATCTCTAATTTCTGAACATTTTCGCTTATAACTTTTTTATTTATAGTTCTACGACAAAAAGTTACTGGACCAAAGTTGTAGAGAATTCAATTTGCAACAAATAATGTTAACAATTTTTTTTATCAGATTAATAGTTTAAGAGATATATCGTAAAAACCATATCAGCCGCTATTTTCAAGATGGCGGCCGTGGGACAAGGGTGGCGACCCCACAAACTTGGTCACAGCTTCACACTGACCCTCTCTACACATCAAAAAAATAAAATTGCGTCCTTTAAAAAACGCAACCCCAAATGTAACTTTTCAATGGACTACACGGTTTTGTAATACTATGCAGATAGATTATATTTATAACTATAGTATATATTATTCATTGACAAGTAGAGTAGGTGCCTACCTCCCAGTGGTCTATAGATGTATTAGATATTGCGTTAGGTGAAATGAAAACATTGTTTCCATTATTTATGTGTCACTTGCGTCACAATTAATTTATCTACAATGAAAAAATACATTCAAGTATTAAAAAAATAACATATTTAAATTTTAAATAATGCAGATGACCAGTTTTGGATATGAGATAGCTGGAAATTATTAGAAACTGATGTAGCTATATTGATCAGATTTCGATCAAGCTTCATTAGCATATTGTGCAATGTACCAATATTAGGATGAATTATAATAAATTACTATAAGATGGCATACTTATATATTTTATATAAAAATATTTGAAAATTATCAGAACAGAAAAAAATAGAATTATCAATGTTAAAATAAATTATCAGTTTGGTGTTGGAAAATTTAATATTGATGCGAAAAGCGAATCGTGCGTATGCGCAACAGACAAAATATAGAGAAATAAATATACAATAGTATAGAACGATAGGCGGATTTATTACTGTGAAAGGATCTCTACCAGGCAACAAAACTCTACAAGGCACTAAATATACTTAGGCATATATAAATAATATTTCTATTAACATAAAAGTATAAGAAAAGGATTGATTTGATAAACGTTTTTTTTATATAGCTAACACTATGCTCAGATATGTGTATTGTGTACCTAAATAGTATACTTATCGCCTAACTTACAATTCTATACATATGTATGTTTATACAGCTATCCCGTGAATGTTAATGGGAGATCTATTTATATTCTAACAACGTATCGTATCTTTTATTCTATCACGATTGAGCATCGATAACATGATTTTCAAAATATCCTATGACAACAATTCTTTCCCCTAAAAAAGTGTTGTTTCAAAAAGAATTGTATAAAAAGCTGCAGCACACCACCTAGTTATAGATTATTTGTATTATAAGGATTTGCATCAAAGTTTTGCTCCATTTATATCTATACTAATATTATAAAGCTGAAGAGTTTGTTTGTTTGTTTGTTTGTTTGTTTGTTTGAATGCGCTAATCTCGGGAACTACTGGTCCGATTTGAAAAATTCTTTCGGTGTTAGATAGCCCAATTATCGAGGAAGGTTATAGGCTATATATCATCACGCTACGGCCAACAGGAGTGGAGCCACGGGGGTGAAACCGCGCGGAGCAGCTAGTTTATTATAAAATAGACCATCGCAGAAATAGAGCATTAAAGTGCTCAACAATTTATCAAAGTTTCATCGCAATCGGATGGATTACATTACCTATTGCTAAAAGGAATAAATACTTGTCTTCCTCAATTTATCCCTAAGATTTATTCACTATAAAAATATTTACAGATATTTTAAATTAAGGTTTTAATGTAAACTCAAAGTATATTACGAGAGATATATCCCAATTCCCAAAACTATAAGTCCCCCTGTCTTGACTAAACTTGACTAAAATATGTATAAGGTCGAAATGTTTGTTTTTAATTACATAAGTTTTCAAAGATTACTTAGTTGAAGTTAAAATATATATTGTTTGTAGTAGACTTGCTATGCCGTCTACTATGAAGTTTTCTTTTTATTTACTTTGCCCTTCTTTTACTTGCTTAGATTAAAGACGACGAAAAATGTAACAGTATTATTAAAAATCTATCTATTATAGTAATATATTACAATATATTGTCTATCTATTTGTCAATACTTATCTCATATTAAGAACAAAATATTGGGATGTTTTTCGGCAGCGCTTAAAAGAAAATTAGCTCTCCCATATTTTCTGAATGCTTTTTATACTGAATCCATACAAAAAACATGTAAAAAAATTAAACTAGTTAAAATTCGTGTTCCAGTTAAACGAAACGATTAAATAAAGAAAATGAAAATAAATATATTAAATCTATTTGAGGAAGTTATTTACATATTTACACAACAGTTGAGAGGCGTCATTACAATTCAATATCATTACAATAAAGATATTAAGTAAATGTGGAATATCCTCATTTTTATCTTTGTGTTAGATATAAGTCGAATGAAATATTAGCCCTCGTCCCTCAGTCTTGATGCCTAGGATCATCAATACACTCTATTAAAATAATAAGAAGTAGGTATGTCATCCTAAACAGACGAATGTTATCTGGATAGCTCTGCTTATTAAAAACTAGCTTTCCGCCCGCGGCTTCGCACGCTTTCTGTAAAACCTAATAAATAATATTATACTAAAACCTTAGAGTATGTATTACTACTCTAAGACTAAAACCTTCCTCTTGAATCACTCTTGAACCGCATCATAATCCGTTGCGTAGTTTTAAAGATTTAAGCATACATAGGGATACAGCTGGGACAGAGAAAGCGAGTTTGTTTATACTATGTAGTGAAGAGCGTGTGTGCTGAGCACACGTGTCAGAAGTGACACTTCATTGGCAAGATTCAAGGATACTAAATCGTAGCCTTATATGACGTGACGGTATTGCCATGACGCAAGCTTGAAATTTTACTCTGAACGCACATAAATAAAAAAGACCAATTCAAAAAGTTGCATGATCAAAAGAAACTCGGTTTATGTTTTAACTTTGTATAATTACACATCTTCTGAGTTCTGTATATTATTGATTGATGGGTTATCATACATCATCTTAAGCAGTCTTTACTTCGTATTATTTATTGTTAAAATAACACAAGTAAATACAAAGCCCGTAAATTTTATGTAATTTCTGTCTAATGGATATTAATCCACAATAATTTATTTATTAATTATAAAAATTTTTTCTTTATAATTAAAGAACTTGCATTTTTAATTTATTTTGTTTCTTACAATAATATACCTAATGTAAATTATTCATTACGATGTATAAAACTAGACGATGTCTCGCAATTTACATTGTTAACAAAAAAAAAAAAAAAAAAAACAATTAAATATTTTAATTGCCTTGACTTTTTATATCCATAGGTTAAAGATCATTTTAGTAATTTAAATTAAATGAATATTACTTTCATGAATATATTTCCAATTGATTACAGGCTACATTTTACCATTATTTAAGAAATCAGAAGCGGGGAATATACCAGCAGGGGCACATTGGCATATTATGTTAATATAAAATATATTCCTATTGTACATATACATATATATACATACTATACATATTTAAACGGGCGTTATCGCTGATATAACTCGGGTGGTTGAATTTTTTTCGAAACTAGAGTCTAGAATGCTAGAGCATTTTCTATATTCAACGAATTAATAAAAATCTCATGAATCAAAATAAAGTAAATTTATAAAAAAATCCATTAAATATGATACGCATTTTCTGAGTTTATCGACAGACAGATGGATGCGACGAAAAACTTTGTTTTAATAATACACAATGTTAAAGTTCTTAGGTACCACTTTACAATAACCTTCAATTGGAATAAAATAATTTTGTTGTTCGCCATTATTTGTTTGTGCAGGTTTTTAATTAATGATTATTGCATTATATTATGTAAATGTATAAATGAGTAAATCTGTTTTTTAAGTCTGAATGTAATGGTATAAGTAGGTAAATTTTAAGCAATTAATTTTTCAAGAACAATAGCATTTTAGCATTGTTAATTTTATTTTAATTATGACGTTTCGGTTTTTTATCAAAAATTTTAAACGATTTCTTTTAATTTAATGAAAATGCAATTCATTAAGGTCTACTAGACGGAAATACATTTACTCCAGAATGGGATTTTAATAGAGTGATTAAGAGTGAAGTGTGTGTGTGACGTGAAAATCACATAAAAAAGCTTATATTATGGAAGTAGACAATTAACAATAAATTATTTATTTATAACACTTTATTGCACGCACTAAATTATATTATTTATATTATTACAAAAACAGACATCGTTTGTACAAGAGGCGACCTTATTGCTAAGCAGCAATCACTACCAGGCAACCTGATGGGAAAGGAAATGTATGAAGTTCATAGGATAGTGCATAAAGAACCTACTAGTTAAATAATAATCTTATTATGTACTCTTGTTTTGAACAATTTTTTTTCGTTCTGGTATCCTTAAGATATTTGTAGAAAAATGTATTCAAATACACTTTTATTGAAAAAAATATGGGTTGCTTTTAACGCACCTCGTGTTTTAAGCATCAAAGCGAACTCCATAAACGACGACATTTAAAAAAAAAATATACTAGAATTATTTTATAGCGAAGCAAATTAACTTCATATTTATTTTTCGCGACACAAAGTGCCAGTGAATGTGTCGTAAGGAAGCCGGCAAGCGACATTATTATGAAATATCTCAATGCATATATTTGGACTAAATGTAAGCGGAGAAAAGATGAAGACCTTATTCGATCTTTCCTTATTAAAGAAAAACTGACCTTGCTCTCTCCATAAGTCTACATAATTAAATACTGAATCTTAATATAACCGCAATAAAGATCGAATCGAATGTTCGTTGTCATTACTTTCCACGAGGAGTTATTGAAAGCACGTGCTCTCTAAGATGAGCTTGCAGAATTCTGAACGTGAACTAAACCAGAGAGCCTTTGGAGCTAAGTAGTTGTAGACTGTAAGACTTAGATTTCTTTCCTAATTGAGCTTTTGAGAATTAACTAAGAATAATGGTATTGAATTCAGAAACATTACACTGGATTTTCAATTGTTTTCACGACATTTACCTAAATTAAATGTTTTATTTTGTTTAATTAAATAAAAATAACGAAATGCACCATAGATTTTTTGTTTAGGTATAGATTAAATTGTGTATCCATTACATGACCGATTTCCTTCGTTAAAATTAAAATGAATTCATGTTTTCTTTGTACTATATAATAATAATGCCACACGCATATTTAGTAGGAGGTACATAAATACATAGTTAAACAAAATTACCTAAAGTGATAAGGAAGTAGAAATAGTACATTTATTGAATATATTATATACCTAGCTTCACATTAGATTGAACAAAATAATTATTTTACATATTAAAAAAAAACATTTATATACACTGTCATTAAATAGTACATCACAAGCCTATTCAAATTTACACATTCGATTTTAATGAATGGGTCATACATTTACATAATGTTTTCAAGACATTCCCAAAGGGTTTCCTTTTCTATCTAAATCCTAATTCTGTTAACTAGCTATTGAATGGATTTAAATTTGATTTTGGGCTAGGCTTCTAAAAGCATTATTCGCTTGTAACTATAACATTTGAATAAAATGATAACAATTGGTTAATTTCTTTCCTAGTATAAATAATAATTTGGTCCTCAAAGTTCGCGACATTTTATGATAATGTCTATAATGTAGGTCGCTGGTGACGATTCTTAGAAGGTATTTTATAGCAAAGATTCTAGGCAGAAATTTTAGCGGCATTTCAATAAACTTGGTGCGGTGTTTGGAGAGGTATTTCAATTGATTCTTTTCTCGTCTATTCGATCTACTTTTGTACGAATATTTTTTTTTGTGTTAGTGCTCTGTAAGTTACCTTTCTTCGTCCGTACAATCTGAAAGTTAGTGCAATTGGGGAAGCTCCGCTATATTCAATTTATGAACCACCGCTAAGCGCTATCCATCGTAATTGACTAGATAAACTTGCAGGGGATAAGTTTGGAGCCCTGAATTTAGCGGGCATACAAAAGATGGGCGACACGAATTAGGTCACTCTGTTAGAAGATTTTACCGAACTCTACATTTATATATACGAGAAAGCCCTGATTTTCTCCCCAGCCTGATTTTCCCAAACCTTTCAAATAAGACTGTTAAATATATTCGCATTATGTACTTAATAACACAATTGCGAATAGATAGACCTTTCTGTTTGTCTTTTAATGATACATATTTACAAAAGGGTTGTTTGATAACGAAACAAAGACCTAAGCTTACATCCGGTTCTTTCTATCTTTTTGACGTTTAACGTATCTTATTTTTCCTTATCATATCTAAAATAAAATCGACGAGAAAAAATAAATTAATAAATATTACATTATGCAATATTATATTATGCATACTAAATCGTATTTTGTTTTTTTGCTTTAGTTTTGAAAAAGCGGATTTGAGTCTACACTTTTATAATGAATATCAAATGTTCTTCTTGTTTATTCTTATGATTTATTAATACTCTCAATGCTAAAATTTGTGGAATAAAAGAAACAGATTATTGAAATAAAAGTGTTCCACATATTAGACAGTCGTTATACACTCTTGTAATTAAGCTTGTAATACACTATGTACCATAGTGGTCGATATTTGGCATCTGCCACCGCACCATTCTGGCTAAGTAGCCCGAATGGTGAAATTACTAAATTTTACTAGGCTTGTGTCCCTGTAGATCGAATAAAACAGACTAGCGATGGTATGTAGGGATTTTTTATTGCTGCCTCATTACTAATGCCATATTTTTATGATTCAAAAATATTTTAATTTCATGTCTCTGAAGGATTTGTAACTAGGTTTCCTTGATCTTTTATTGTTTATTTAAAACAATATATTGATTTAGAAATTAAAGACTTTTTAACGGATTTTAAACGCGATTTATTCATTCTATTATTTTCCCGACGTTTCGAACACTTTACAGCGAGCGTGGTCACGGGTAGACTGAGATGTTATACGTCTTGACGGTCATTCAAAAATTGCTGTTTGTAAACTACCTCCACCTATTCCTCCGTAGTTGGTATGTGGAGTATTTTTCCGGATGTTGGCAGTATTGGCTGATCGTGTCTTCTAGTCTTTTGGTATGTTTGACATGGGGTTTTAAATTCTTAATAAAAGGATCCCAGGTGTTAGAAAGTTTCAAACCATCTTCTCTATTGAAATTTGGGTGTTTTTTAATTTCAATAGCCTCGCGCACAAGTCTTGGAAAAAATTTATTTTCTCTGGCAAGGATTTGTGGTTGGTCGAATCTTATGAAGTGGTTGTTGTCCAGTGTGTGTTCACATACCGCAGACTTCTTGTGACGCCGATGCTTGATATCCGCAATGTGCTCCTTCAGTCGGTTAGCAATGCTTCTTTTTGTTTGGCCGATGTATGAGAGTCCACAGTCACAGTCTAACTTGTACACGCCTGCTTCTTGTAGAGGAATATTACTTTTAATTGGTCTCAAGAATTGGTTTATCTTCTTGTGCGGCTTATATATAGTTTTAATTGAAGCTCGTCTTAGGATTCTTCCAATTCTGTCAGTAACTCCCTTCACATATGGTAGGTAGGCCGGTTGTCTTTCAACTGTATGTGGCTTCGTTCGACTCCTGTGATGCTGTGGAGGCGCCTGCAGCTTGTTGTTACGTAGTACTCGCTTGACATGCTGCAGTTCCCCGCTGAGGTGGGCAGCATCACAGAGGTGGCGGGCTCTCTGAAACAAAGATTTACCGACAGAAGCTAGTTGGCAAGGATGGTGGTGAGATTCACCATTGAGGTACCTATCAGTATGAGTGGCTTTCCTAATTAATTTCTAAATGTATAATACTCGCGTAAAATCAAACATCAGAAAATACAATATATTGAGTTAATATTTTAAATTTATAAAAGTTATCATATCATATCGCATTTATAAAAGCTTAATGAAAAATGTATCCGTCCAAATTCCGTCCATGACAAAAACAAAATGGCGATAGACTGAATTTATGAATAATTTATTCTATCGCATCTATTTTGAAAATCTCGAACTTTAATTAATTAATAAAGCCTAAATCTTAATTAAAAACAATTTTTCCATAAAACGTAAACTATAATTTTATTTTATTTGATGTAAAATATTTTTATAAAATTAGTTCTCGTAAACGATTCCTTAGATACCTTTTTAATAGACTAATCTAAGCTTGTACTATAACAAGCGTCATTTTTTTAATTAATTTATAACAAGAGAGTCTGCAGACGCAAACGTAATCCCTATAAAGTCAAGTGAAATGCTTTTTTTAAACGGGGTTAAAAGAAATAATTATTGTAACACGAAATTGTACTTAAACGTAATTAGAACATATATTTTGTTCTTAATGTCATGTGCATAAACGTTGCGTTTCCCTTCATTTGGCATGACCATTGCTTTAAAATAGTGGGAATATTTTGTTGAAAACGGCGTTAGGTATATAAGACTCTGTAATAAAACATGTGATTCAATAAAGATTAATTTCTTATGGTAAACCATAAAGTTTTATTGCGTTAAACAGGAAGAGTAGTATTTGTGAGAACAATGAACAGTGGGAGAGTGAATATTGAATATAATAGCTTCCAATTTAGATTTACTTTATATCAATTGAAAGTTTCAGCGTGCGTTTAGTTAATATAATATTACAATAGCTTTTTTATGGCTGCTAATAATATAAACATTTTATATAGAAAAAAAATATCTGCCCGTTCCGAATTTTTATTGTTTTTAAATGGATGTATAATTAATAATTATTTATTTATTATGTAGTTGTAAGGTGTTTCTGTATAAAATCTGTTTAAGTGACGTTCCCAAAAACAACAACTCAATTCCTTTTTTTTTCGTTTGGTACCATGGACCAAAAAAAGGTCCTTTTTTAGGTCCATGTTTGGTACGTTTTGTGACATCATTTATTGAAGGATTTTAATTAATTCGTGTCGTAGAAATTCAACAGTAATTCATTTCTTATTAATTATCGTGTATATATTTAATGTAGATAAAAAACTAGAAAAAATTACTTGTAAGGAAACTTTTAATATTTAAACATTTTAGCGTGTTAAAGTTTAAACTTGATAAATGTTTAAATAAAAAAGTTAAAAACTTAAAAGGCACAGAAATGATTTCTATTCGATTTAGTTTACCAAAAAAGAAATAAAACTTCTGGCTACTCTTTAGAGCTAGCGCGCAAGAGCAACGTTTGTCTCCGCAACTATTGCACGCCTCATAAGCGAAGCGTTGAGGTGGGTACTACTGTCACTTCGCGCAAAACATCTGATTTTTCAAACTTAAAATTTTATCTCTCCCATCAACTTTATGGGCTAGTAAGAAAGTGCGCGCACGTAGCGACGCAACTCCCGGGAGACTTTTTTATTAGCCCATAGAGTTGATGGGAGAGACAAAATAGTTGCGGAGACAAAAGTTGCTCTTGCGCGCTAGCTCTTAGCCTATCTGACAATACAACGTAGGTACACGTATGACGTAATCCTTGGATTGGATAGCCAGGAATTGTAATAATTGCTCTGGCCAATGTCGCTAAAAATTGAGGTATGCATTTTGCTTTATACATATATGTATGCCTTTTGCCATACAAATATTTTAGTTTTTTAGTACAAGACCCAATTGATAACTACCTATTTGTTTGATTTTACGCATCGTCGGATATGGACAAAACTTCAGGCAAAAGCTACAATTTTTATAGTTTCAATTCATAGATTGTAATTCTAGTAAAATAACATAAGCTACAACACCCCGAAGTTTCATCAATATCCGTTCAGTAGTTATAGCGTGCAAACAAAACATCAGAACTTTCGCATTTTTATTATTAGTCTATATTATACATTTATAGATTTCACAAGGTCACGGATAGATTGATGACTACCATGTTCGCTGCAAAGTGTTACAAACGTCGAGTTAAATAATATGGTGAATAAATTACGTCTTACATATTATTTTAAAAATATTTTACCGATTAGAAAAATACCGGATGTAGTTTGAATTAATCATATTAATATTATAATAGTGTGGATCTTTAGATACTAGGGTAATGTTTTAACAATCACATAATACTATATGATAACATAATATTACTAGCGGTCCGCCCCGGCTTCGAACGTGGTACCTACATGTTTAAACTATCCTATCTCTCAAGTTGGATCGAACAGCACATGGTGTGCGAATTTTATTATAATCGGTTAAGTGGTTTAGGAGTCCATTGAGGACAAACATTGTGACACGAGATTTATATATATTAAAGAGATATGATAGAATTAACTAAAATCAACTAGGTATTACAACACCTTATCAATTTTTTCGATTCGTTTCACCAAAATCATCCAAGCCATTCTTATGTTAAGTCCTTTTGTTTACGTAAGGTCTCACCAACAATTAAACAAAGTACTGATCCAATGTTCCAACTTTCGCAAGCTTTTCGTGTTTCTTAAAACAACAATAATGTCTTTAACCAAGCTTTATGTACTCAGTTTTTTATCTCTAGTTATTACTTAATGGCTTATTTGAAAACTTTTCTTTAAGACCTTATAATGTTTAACATGTGTATTTCATACTAGCTGTGTCCTGCGGTTGTACCCTCATTGCTCCACTCCTGTTGGTCTTAACGTGATGAAATAGGGCTTTTCACAAAAAATGGGCTATCTAACACCGACATTTTTCAAATCTGACCAGTAAGTAGATCCTGAGATTAGCGCGTTCAAACAAACAAACAAACTCTTCAGCTTTATAATATTATAGTATAGATTTGTTTATTTTTAAGCATTATGAGTGTAATAGAATCAAGATATATTATGTAAGCATTTGCTCTATGGCTCTGCGTGTTGTTTTATGAGTACTAGGACCGCCCGGTGGTCGAGATTCGACCCTTTTAATGTTTACGATCCTCAGGTGGATTCCACTGCACGTATCGCGATGAAATATACATTAGACAAATCGGTATTGTTTTATACCTCACTGAGAAACGTGATGGTCGGCCCTTCATTTATTATTATTATTAATATATTACGACGACACTTTCATTTTAAGCGAAATCAAAAAACTGGAGCGATAATAATAATTTATTAATGTACTGTTACCTCAAAAGATTTAAATAACAAGTTAATGTTAAGGTAATTATCTTTCTAAAAAACTCAACTCATCTATTCTACAGTTCTGCATTTCATCCAATTATACTTTACCATATTTATCATTTCGTATTTGAATTGATATTGAAGTGATAATAAGGTTGAAAGAGGTTTATGCAAAATGAAAGGAGTGGTATGAATGAAATAAGGCATTTGAATAATTTCAAAAGCAAGTGATTAATCGGTGGTTAATTGTCAAAGTATATTAATTTGGCATTTCATAACAAGATTTTTTTTTTAATAAAAGTGATTTAATATGGCCTTGAAGATAGGTTTTCTTTGCCCGGGTTTTTTTATCAAGGTTTTGTGAAGTTGGCTTATACCATGTATATATCTTCTTCAATTTCAATTGTGAGTTTTGAAAAGGAAATCTGTTTACGCGTCTGTCAGTCTGTCAGTCCGTACAACCGTTAACACCTAGAAGAAGCCATGAATATTCCTACTATAAATCATTTGGATCGTTTTTCCAGTTTAAATAAGTATAAAATTATTTAGGGAACGAGTCGCCACTAAACAAACTTCATGGCTTACGTAGGTCAATGGTAAAATTATAGTATGCACATTTAAATTGAATAGCTACTAATCGTAGATTCTCAAATAAACTTTATTCAGGAGTCGGAGCTTTACACATTTTATTACATGTAATAAGAATTAAAGTTTGTGAATGTTATGTACAGCTAAAGCGTCAGGAAAACATTGCGTGGAATTATCACCAAGATAAACACAGCATACTTTTATAGAAATAAATGTATGCTACGGAAAAATCTTGCTGTTCCCATACCTAAGGTATTTGTAATGTTTTACTTTTCTGCTATAAATTATTGAAAACAATATTGGAAAAGAACGTATCTGAAACATGGTTAAACTTAATGCACTTATTAAAAAACAAAACTTTATTTCTGCGAAATATAGTTAGATATTAATATTATTTAACGCTATCGCTTTCGATTGGAAAAATTCGCATTTTAATTATTATTTCGAAACTGTAATTGCCAATTAGCGTGTTTCGTGTAGGTACAACCTATCGTCTCATTTAAATGTAAATGACTTTTAACAGTAAATTATATTTTGTATATCGTAATAGTATGTAGCATCGTATGATATTAAAGTTTTCCATAAGATTCGTTTTCCGCTCTATGTAGGCGTTTGTGCGTCTACATAACTAATTATAATTATAATGAGGATAGTATAAGTTTGGATTACTCTGAATTAAGTAAAAAATCAAATATGTACTTACTTACTAGAGTGGCACAATGACCAAAAGTGAGTCTTGACCTACGACGATTAGAGCCTCCATTTGACTCTATCCTGCCATCTCTTGCCTCAGAAACAACAAAAACAACATCTATTTAGACTCCGTGTGTAACCCTTAATTGTTTCACTTTTAAAGGGTTTATGATCAGATTTGTAATTTTTGAAATTGAAGTTAAGTCGACTCCAACAAATTTTATGTTAAAATAATTTTAGTTAATATTTGCTTTATTAATATTATTTATTAAATATTGGGAGTGTTGACGGTGTGAGGTTTGCAAAATCAAATAAAGCAGAGTTCGGTCATCCTCGAAACCATTAATTATATGAGATTCAGCTAACTAATGCGATTATTGCAAAATTTACGAAGTACGAATAAACTTTTTAGACTTTACCACAATACGATAAATCCTTGAAATGAATATTTATTTAATCTCATTAATTACACAAAATAGGCTTATATAATAGTTTTTGTAAGTTAAAATTGTAGTAAGTTAAAATTTATCCAGTCAAAAAGAACAAAAGACAGGAAAATAATAGCGACAAACCTGTTAGTTTGTGCTAAAACATCGTGTGAAAATTTGTAATTTTAAACATTGTTGATATAATAACGTGACCTCCCACTTGGTCAGCGTGATGGTTCCTAAATCCATTGGAGGTCTCGCTATGTGCACTCATAATAGTTTACATTTGAATAATTTCAATGTTATCAATTATCATACATTCTCTGAATTATATAAAGCACACTCCATACCTATATATTTCGGTATAAATATAAGCACGGATAACAAATATGGTTTCAATCCTTTTAGAGCTGTGTAAAGATTTTTGTAAAGTGCTGGATGTATGGAAGCCCATTTTATCCCGCAACTGTAAAGGCTTTTCTTTCGTTCTTTCCCCTTATTTCTAAACTCTAGTGTGTCAAGCGTATCCATTATATCGAATAAAGTAGTTACTCAATAAAAATATCCAACTTGATAATTAACTCCGTCCTTGAGGTATTTAAACACGTAACATATGCATAAACGAATATAACTGATAACTTAACATTTAATATAACATCTGAGAATGAAGAATAGGTAATATTCACTTATAAGGGTGACAAATCAACATCGAGCTACGCTGCGCTGTACTGCGCTGTGCTGTGCTGTGTTTCTTAAGCTACGTTTTTTTAACAATTAAACGATGCTGCGCTGTACTGCGCTGTGCTGTGCTGTGTTTCTTAAGCTACGTTTTTTAACAATCTAGCTCAGTATAAAGTAATCAGCAGCTCGTGTAGTCGTTTATCTCGTCAAATATGACCCTATTTTCAAAAAAACGTAAACATTACGACATAGTTGAATCCGATGAAGATGAAAGTGAAGAAGAAGCGGATATGGATATTTTATGTGTTATTTTGTCGTTAAAAGAGTCCAGTCACGGTAGCTTGTTACCTCACACCATACGTGAAAAATACGGAGAATTTAATTGAAGAATTGAATTAAGACACAGCGCAGCATGGCAGAGCTCCATAAAAACATAGCACAGTTCGGCACAGCGCGGCTCAGCACGGCGGGTAGCGCGCCTCGCTCGAGACTGCTGCGTTTTTAAACAGAGCGTAGCCTCACACAGCGCAGCACAGCATGGTTTGTTTGTATCCTCATTAAAATATTAAACGAGCGAGTTGACCAAATACAGCACAGCGCAGTACAGCGCAGCATAGCTCGATGTTGATTTGTCACCCTAATACCACAAGAGCTTCAAAATTATCGGGTATTTTCCGATAGGTTCGTTGCAAACAAATGAAGGAGTCAAGTTTTTAGTCAAGGTTAAAAAATCACGAGCGCGAAGCGCGAGTGATTTTTCCTGAAAAACTTGACGACTTTATTTGTTTGCAGGGAACCTTGAGGGAAATGCCAGATAATTTTGAAGCTCGTGTGGTATTCGGGAGATTATTTTTCCGTCCCAAATGTCGGCCAATAATTTCACAATTGAATTCAACTTGTCAGTTTGACGTCAACGACCAGAGAAAATTTTCAAAAAATTATCAGGTTGTACCACGTGACGTCGAATGGTGCAATTCTATTGGTCGATATTTGGGTCGGAAAAATAATCCTTGGAATAAATACTTAGTAATTTTATTTCATAGCCAATTTAAAAGCTACCTATATAATATGCCAAGAAGAATATTGTACGCACCTAAAAAATAAAAAATCAGGTAGCTAGTTTTAAGTTAAACTAAAATTTTAAATGAAAAGTACAATCACCAATATTGACATGTTTGTCCGTCGGTTGCTATGATATAATGAATGGAAGTTATATTGAATTCTAATAGAACACTACTGAATGCTTCAGCCTTTATGGAGCTGTGACAATCAACTATAAATAACCGCCATAAATCCGAACACGGCCGTATTGTCGCGATCTCTCATAAAAATGGAAACAAACTTGCATGGTGTTATTGTAACATAAATCTTATTTTTATCGTGTATCCGTAAAATCTAAGTATCAAATCAGTTGTTATATCCTTTCAATTAGATTCACTAAACGCATTCCGTTTCGCTAGCTCATTAAAACTAAAACTGCGAGCGATTAAAACGAAAAAAAAAAGATATTATCTCCTTAAAAAATTTTCAGATGGATTATGGTTTATGCGTAGACCTAGTTAATTATTTAATCCAACACATAAAGTACCGGAGTTAAAAACAAATTATTTATTATTTAAATTATTTAAAAATAACATGATTAGTAGTGCAGAGACTAATTAATTACGTTAATTATTTCACTAAGAAGCTTTCCAATGCCTAGTTATGCGAATTGAATTAGTTCAATTTGCAATATTTAATAATAGCTATTAAAGACAAATAAATTCAATACATTATATTAATATTATATAACATATTGCATTTGCAACATAATGAATATGGGGAAGTTTCTACAGGTAAGAGCACATAATAACTGTCAAGATGCTTTGCTACTAACCAAGATAATCTAATAACTTCTAAGTTCTAACATCATCACTTATATCGATTTATTAGCAATATATTTTTACTTCCTTCCGCGTACGGTGAAACTTTAGAACGATTTGCCACCTGAGGTATTCCCCAATAACTACGACTTTGGGACCTTCTAGAAAAGAGCTAACTTGTTCGTAAAAGGCCGGCAAAGCACCTGTAACTAGTGTTACAAGTGTTTATGCCGATCACTTAGCCTCAGGCCCAACTGCCCCTTTGCTTGCTCTGATATAAAAATAATAATATTCTATATAAAATGACATATCGTAAATCGAATAATAAGCATCCCTATAAATCATAAAATAAGCATCCCTATAAATTTCATTACAGTTGCATTGTACATTCTGTAGTGATTGGACCCGTATGTTTACAAGTAAATACGGAAGTATTGCGTTTCTGGGTTGCGGTTATTTTTCGTTTTTGTCTCTTTTATAAATATCTATATTACCTGTGATATTACATTGAAATTTCCCTTTCAAAAATATAGTTATGTGGACAAAAACTTGAATATTTTTTTGTGTGTTGTGTATGTTTACCCAAGTAGGTAAGTACCGCAAACATGTCATGAAATAGGTTCATAGTTTCATAGTAAATTAGGAGGAATCATAAGAAAGACCCTCTGACCAAAGGGAGACAACAAAATTGAATATGTGGCCAAACTTTGGTAAACTTGTATCTACATTGAGGATATTGTAGTCTAGAACTCTAACCCTTATTTGCATTTACTCTAGATATACAAGAAAATTTGTTACGTAAATTGTTAGATACGAGCTTTCATGAGTAACCAATAAATTTCGCGAGAATTTATAAAAACTGTATGCTACGTTAAATAATAATAATAGTTTAAAAAAACTAAAAAACACGCTTTTTATAGAAAACCGAACTAAAAAATAGAAAATTTTTATCAAATTAGTGTATTGTCATCGGTCCTCAATAAATCTACAAAGTTTGAACGAAATCTGGCCGTTTAAAGTGGGTCAAAATCGCGCCCAAAGAAGTCGGTTACAAACATACAGGTGAAGCTAATATAAAGCGTGTAATAAAAAGCTATGAATTGAAAAACTGCGTCGTTTTTTTTTTTAAATCTAACTATCACATAAATGAAACTCGTAATATTAATAACACCACATAATACAAGAATGGCTAAAAGAAATTTAATGATATTTGCTTTGTTGAATTTGTATTCGCTTGGATTATAAATGATTGTAACTAATACAAATAAAAAAAAAAAAAAACTACAAAAGGGGAAAAATGTACATTTACTTTTCCTATGTCCAAAAAACACATAAGACTGAAAAAATAAATTAAAAATTAAAACAAAACTAATTACATACTTAAATATACATAAGATATATTGTAATATATGTATATAATAGGTAACCTTGTGTTAATTTTTGACTAGATATTTGAGTTTTTCCTGTGTTCTGATATAAATAATATGACTGCAATTAATGGTTAACATAACATAAAAAGCATTTTTGTTTCATCTTTCCTTATCTTTATCATTACCACAATATACGGAGTGATTTTAATTAAGTCACACGTTGTACGGCTAAATTATTATTCTGCGCATATTTGATGAAGCTTTAATTTTATTCATCATTCAGTCTTATTTTATTAAAACAGTGTAATATCTTTTGTAACTAAGTTGTTTCTGTTATCATTAAGGGGTTTGAAACTTTTTGTATGGACGCTGGCATATCGACCCGCCGCCATTTTGATTTTTTTTCAAAATCGCGGCGCACGATGAAAGTGGTATGTATGGATAGAGGACACATAGACGAACAAAAAATGTCTCATAACATAGTACCCTAAAGCGTCACATTACCGAGATATTTGGAGGTAAATATTCACTTATGAGTACAACAACAAACACTAAAAATAGATTTATTACGTGTCTATATGCACAATATTATCTCCAAATAATCACTCCCAGGAAGATTATTATTATTACAGGAAGAAAGTAGGTATTCATTACATTACTAACATAAAAAATATATCTATGTAATAAATAAATATTTTTATGTAATGAATGTACCTACTTTCTTCCAATAAACTGTTAATAATAATAATCTACCTGGGAGTGATTATTTGGAGATAATATTATGCATATAGACACGTAATAAGTCTATTTTTAGTGTTTGTTGTTGTACTCATAAGTGAATATTTACCTCCAAATATCTCGGTAATGTGACGCTTTAGGGTACTATTATATTAGACATTTTTTGTTTGTCTATGTATCCTCTATCCATGCATAAAACTTTAATCGTGCGCCGCGATTTTGAAAAAAAATCAAAATGGCGGCGGGTTGATATGCCAGAAAGTTTCAATGCCCTTAATAAGGCGAAAAAGTAGTAATTTATACGAACCGAGGAAAAAGACAAGGATCTAATGTTACCCTAAGCCTCAGTAAAAATTGATCCCAACTTTCTTATATGTCTACTTCTAAGAAATTGAGGAATAAAATGATAAGGAAATCCACGCTGTTGATAAATTGTGTCTCAATCTATCCAACTACAGCATCATATTATATTGGTTATATTATGCTTATTTTTCTTGGCATTCCATATTTATGTCGAGTGAAAACGTAGTAGTTTTAATTTTATTCTTCCTAGAAGCAAACGTAAAGTATTGTATAGGTAAACGTATTGTAGAAGCAAGTGGTTCAAGTTCATTCATCAGAAAATAATTACAAATACATAAATGATGATTGAAGGTAAATATGTACCGAACATTATACTAAACTCATCTTCTTAGAATCTTAAACTCAATTTCAATTTTTTTTCTCTTCTTTTAAACTTATTCAGCATGTCAATAAACGTTCGGCGTTAAAGTGAAATTTATTCGTTTTTTTCGCAACTCATCATCTAAAGAATATTCAGACAGCAAGGGTTCTTGCATAATATATTTAGAGATTTATTCGAACCGAATATTTAGAGAGTTCTTGACTCAACACTTTGATTTCCTTTGATATATGATCAAGTTTTGTTCCAATCGATTAACTAGGATAAACAAAAGTATTTTGTATATATTTTTATGATTTAAAAAAAACTGTGTATAATATGTCTACATACAATATGCATGTATTTATATCTATATGACCCACAACAAGGCAACAAGATTATTATTTCGTGAATAGATGAAGAAGAGTTGAACGCTTACAACAACAATAAGAAAAATAGAAGGAAAAATCTTATATCGGTTCCAATTAGGTAACTGGAAAAAGTGCGGTAGATGTTGACAACATCTCCGAGTTAGTTGTGAACAGTTTTGCATTTATAATAGGATCAATTACATTTCTATAGTTCGCGACTTCCGTACAAGTTTAATTGATATCAAAGAGAAATGGTTTCTTGTTATTTAATTGTAAATCATCGATTACCTAATATGTTATTGAATAGTGTCGTTCATGCTTACATAACACATTAGTTCAATGTTGTTGAATATTTTTAGTTATAATTGATATAATATATACTAGGGATAGACATTGGTACCTACTTGTTAGGATTATGTATTTGTTACATAGCTTATCTACTAAATTGTTCTCAGCTATTGAGTTCCGTAATAAGTTTTTGTTACCTTAGGGCTTAGACGGTGTAGCGTAAAATTACTGAGAAAACTAGTTAAGTGATACTTAACCAACAAAGAATTGGACTATCAAAAGATAAAAACACATTTTATATATAGAAATTGATTTACTATGTTGATAAGGAAAAAGATCACGTGCGAAACTAAAGTATTTAAAAAGAAATATGTACTACGAATGGTTTTTAACGTTCGATTTTATCATTCTTCGATATCAAGAATTCAACCGAGCGTAAAAATGTTTATCGTTACAAATTTGAACCATTTAAATATGGTCGAAAATATTCATGGTATTGGAATATTTCAATGATAATGCCCTTGTCTATGTTATAATGGGTTTACGAGGTTCCTTGGGTCATACTCACACTGCAGATGCGTGATAAGATTGATAAGGGTCGACTTTGAAGCGGGCTTCCCGTAATGAAAGGGATGTACCACATCTTTAGGTGCTCATAAACGTCTTTAAATACTCTGGACCTTGGTTAAATACTGCCCTGAATAGCACACTAGTTATTGTGTTATTTTAAGTATGATTGAAAGATTACCTACATTGAAAAGTGTATAAATTACATTGAAAAGGCCTGTTTCATGATAAATTTTGCATTTAAATGCTATAAAAATTAATAAATATAAATTTAAAGGTAACATACGATAAGGTAAAGTAAAGTAAACCTCATTTTTAAGCAGTTGTTATGATCAAATGGTTTTACCATTTACAAATCATTCATCCATGGCCAATATTTATCTATTTCTTTTAATATTTATTTTCTATACAATATCTTTTATTATAATATATAGTATATATACAGGGTGTCCCACTATCGGTATACTAAGCGCGAAGGGACTTGTAGCCTTGCATACACTGATCACGTAAAAAATACTTAAACAACAAAATGACGCCAAAAATTTTTTTGCTAAATTTTTCCTTAAAAATTCATGTTTTCTTCTCTAGCTTCGCGCAGCCGACATATAACGCTTCGCTAATGTGAGCTTTTTGTCTATGAAAACATAATCTTAAACGATAGCCCACGTGCGGGTGGCAAAGTTGGCCGGGTTGCTTGTTAGGGGTGTACAGATAGAGTTTTAAGAATTCATCTATTTGAAAAAGAAAATGCATCTGGAATTTTAAAAATATTTTTTACGTACTCAGCGTATGCAAAACTATAACCTCCTTTGAGCTTAGTATACTGTATACCGACGGTGGGACACCCTGTATACTTTGTATGTTTTGCTTAATAATAGCTAATCTTTTATTTTTCTAGTATGAGTAAATATTGATATAATTTATGAACACATGTTACAGTAATATTAGTTACGTCACAATTTTCCCAAGTGTATTTAATATTAGAAAATATATATTCTCTATTTACTTTTATCGCTGCCCGGCAACAAAGCTATATAAACATGGTGGACTTACGAACATAATTGTACTGTAATTTTCCTTATTTGTTTCATAAATAATTAAAAAGCAGGAAAAGGGCCAGCATGAAGCCAACCAAATGCTTTTTTTTGTAATTGAGAACCTTTACCATTTCCTACTTATTATATAACTGATGTTTAATTAAACATAATTTAAAATCAGCTAAACAAAAACAAATTTAAAGCTTTGAAATGAAATGAAAGGTTGATCAAATCTTAATAAAACGCTAATGGTAATCAATTTCTATTCCATCTATATAATGTAGAGCGTTTCTCATATTTCAGAGTATTATGTGGTATTATCACCCTTATTTTATTGATATTGAAGTCTTATTATTCAGGTACGTAATTATTTAATACACTAGCAACTAGCAGATATATTATAATGGATTTATTTAGCATTTTAATAAACGGCGTAATACGTACCTCATTATTAATAAAATGTAACATAATAGCAATAATTAATTTCTACAATACTTAATTAGACTATTGTTTGATAAACAAGAATATTAATCATGACAAAATGGGTTTTTGTATTAGGCATAGGTACCTACCTACGCCAAACCATAATTTTATCTCACATACTAGCTGCTCCCCGCGGTTTCACTCTATATATATGTATATAGCCTATAGCCTTCCTCGATAAATGGGCTATATATCTAACACCGAAAGAATTTTTCAAATCGGACCAGTAGTTCCTGAGATTAGCGCGTTCAAACAAACAAACAAACAAACAAACTCTTCAGCTTTATAATATTAGTATAGATTAAACCTATGGATTAAACCTTAACTTAGTGATTCTGAGTGACTTGCTAATTTTAATCGCTTGAAACATCGAGGTAGTCTATAATCTAGATAACGAATATAATATTTGTAACATCATACATTAAAATAAGAAATTATAATATATGTCACAGACCACAGTCATCTGTTTGAATTTGCTATTTGATTAAATGCGCTAGCGCTTTGATTGAATGACGACATTTAATTGAATGATTAACGGACAACTCGTCAAATTATTTAATGTAACGTTCAACGTCTTCAGTCTTGACTGACCCGTCCGACTAGGGCCCTTCTGGCCTCATCCACTGAAGCGACAGCCCAAGCCGAGGTTCGAGATCCCCGTCAAGGGGGGACGCCCTTGCGCATGTCGCTACCAGGGTGAACCTTCAGTTCACCCACGCGTCCGCGTTAAAATGTAGTAGCCCTTCTGGCTAACATTGAGAAACACTGTTAAACACGTCTTGACTGAATGTCAGTTAGCGTAGTCCGATAAAGTATCCCTCCAACGTTCTACGTTCAGGTTTCTTTAAATCTATTTCTAAATGTTAATAAATTTTAATTAAGTCTCAAATCACAACCGATAAATGATTGAATATTCTTACGCATCTGTGTCAGGGTCAACATTCTTTACTATACTGATCACGGAAATAATTCCGTTTGTAAGGCGCCATTCATGTATACTAATTCATATTATGTATATTAATTGATCGAAACAACCATAGCTTGAATAATTTTTCTTGAGTTGACTAAATAATTAATATTTTCCTGCTTTGTAATGTGGTTTTTTGAAGTGAAAACTTCTTTAGCGGCGTTGGGTATAAAATCTTAAACTCGCGTCAGGACACGTGGCCTGATCGAAAAAGCGTAAGACGGATGTTTTTTTTTTTTTTTTCTTAGCCCTTATATTCTATGCGTAAGACGGATTCCAAAAAATCAAACATGCTGAACGTTAATAATCAAGTTTTCACTTCTGCCGGCACTCCCGGAGTGCAACCCGTCTTTTTTTTTATTTGTCCCCCGCCATTTTTCAAGTTCAATGAAGTAAACGGAAATTAAATGTATTTAAGCATAATTAATCGCAAAAAGTGTATTATTATTATTTTATTTTTGGAAATATTAACATTTATTTTTCTTTTCTAGGAGGAGGGATGGAGAAGCGGTGAAAATGGATTTGGACGAAGATGACTTGTGGGCTAATAAAACAAATGTCACAGAAATTACTCCGTTCCCAGAAACCGACTCCCTGAATGTTATTGTACCTCTTACGGTCATTTATTCCATTATTTTTGTCGCTGGCATTTTAGGAAATATCAGCACTTGTGTTGTGATCGCAAGAAATCGTTCTATGCACACAGCGACGAATTTCTACTTATTTAGTCTCGCATTATCTGATCTCCTTCTTTTGATTTGTGGCCTGCCGATAGAACTGTATCGCCTTTGGGACCCAATATCTTATCCCCTGGGCGAGCCCTTATGCCTGTCGATGGGCTTAATATCCGAGACATCAGCCAACGCTACAGTGTTAACTATAACAGCGTTTACCGTAGAGAGGTACATAGCAATATGCCGTCCGTTTATGTCGCACACTATGTCCAAATCTTCGAGAGCAGTGCGTTATATCATGGTTATCTGGGTGTTTGCATTGTGCACTGCGGTGCCGCAAGCGATGCAATTCGGTATAGTGACATTCAATGAAAAGGGACGTGATATAAGTGCGTGTACGGTAAAAGGACACGGTGTTCATGAAGTGTTTGTTATATCTAGTTTTGTGTTCTTCGTCGTACCGATGTCGCTAATAACAGTGTTGTATGTACTGATTGGTGTAAAACTGAATACGTCGCGTGTGTTACAGCCAGTGAAGAAATCGTCCATAGAGAGTAGGGATAAAAATGGTTCGACGCGGTACAGAAATGGAGCGTCACAAAGAAGAGTTATAAGGATGTTAGGTGAGTTTATTTTATTTTCAATCTTATATATGTATGTGCACTTTTATATCCAGCGAACAAATTGAATTGCTTTCACGATATTTCGCTCAGACTTGCATCCAAAGAGATTTGCATCTTAAGAGTAATCGATTCGCATTTACTCTTATTTGTGTCAGTATGAGAAGGTATGGAGTATGGGAGTACGATTGATTTCAGTGCATTATAGGTATATGTATAGTGTATAAATTAGAATGTATAATATAATTTATTGGAATGTTACAACTATAGTAGGTATTAATATGGTTTAACAATGATAAATCAAAAATTGTAGGCCTAACATTTTTATATGCTTAGATCATTAAGTACCTACCTAATGATCTAAGTTTATATGACAATATGATATAATTTTAACTTTGCATAAGAAAAACGATAGCTGTGTGATTTTTATGATTCACTCTTTAATGTGAGTCTTATTTCATTAAATTTTCAGTATTGTTTTAAAACCAGAGAATAGCAATACCTACAATTATTCGTAAAATAAATTCATACATTTTAGAAGATAGATATTAAAATACAGGAACCGTGAGAGCAAAGTAAGTAATTTGAACGGACAGTGCAGAAGCTGTACTCAGTGTCTCTGACATTTCAACTACAAAATAATAATTTAAGATTTATATTATTAAACGGTTTTTAAATGATGGCGATGTTTCCGTTGTATAATTATGTTTAATCGAATTATATTTAGAAAATAATGACATAATTATATATAACGTATTATAAACGGAAAAACGGTTTAATGTAAAACCAAATAAATAAGTACTATCACTACTATCGCAATATATCTCAAATCTATACTAATATTATAAAGCTGAAGAGTTTGTTTGTTGTTTGTTTGTTTGTTTGAACGCGCTAATCTCGGGAACTACTAACACCGAAAGAATTTTTCAAATCGGTCCGATTTGAAGATTAGAATTTTGAAGATTTGTTAGATAGCCCATTTATCGAGGAAGGTTATAGGCTATATAATATCATCACGCTACGACCAACAGGAGTGGAGCCACGGGGGTGAAACCGCGCGGAGCAGCTAGTATTGGATAAAATTTTAAATTGTTAAATGTAGAGTATAGTGGTCTATTGCTTACTACTCACTTATATCAACAGAAATAATTTATTGTAGTTTAACTATAAAGTCACAAATAAACAACTATGAAACAAAGTTTGTAGTAAGTAATTAAGTTGCAAGCTGTAATACAGGTTAAAGCCTCTTACTATTGAACGTTTCAACATCGTTTGAAGCTTCCAGTATAAGGCACTTAAACCTTTAAATCCCACTTCCCATTGCACTGATGAGATACGTCATTATGGTCCGTATTTTGAAATATTGTAGGATATTATCTTATATAGTTAAAAGTTTTTATTAACTAACTGACCCGAAAGACGTCGTGTCTTATAAATAGATGTTAAATTTACTTTTTGTAACATATTTCTTAAGTTTATCTTCGATAAGATCTTTCTCTTGACAAAAACGAACACGACGAGAAGTATCGAAATGGTCCAGCCGTTCACGCGTGATACCGTGACTAAGGGAATTCATTTTTATAGTATATATAGAAATTAGAAAAGTGATAATTTATGAGTGGGCTATAATTGGATTCGATCATGATCGATGTTTATAAAACGACGACTGAAAATATCACGACGACTCGCTTTTGCAGCGGAAGATGGATCTGCTAGAAAAATTTTATTCTTTAAATATTTTTTAATAATTAGCTGGCATTTTCTATAAATTTATTCGATTTCTATAGTTAGCTAGCTTATGTGAACTTTTTTATACGTGCATTTGTTGCATTTGCATTTATTAAAGCTAAGGAATTGATAATAAATTATTATTCACCCTGTCTTCTCAGTATCTCTATTTCATGTTGTCGAAATATCTTAGATAGAATTCCTTTACCACGTGGTATCTTGTAAATTAATAACCATTTTGTATGCCAAGCTTTAGTATCGTGTTTATCACATGAATTATTTCTGAACTATGTGAGTACCTAGCGAGTACTAAGATTTAGAAGGATAACCATGAGAACAGAATTATGCACTATTTACATTACTATATAAGAACATTAGTTGTAATATAAAGTGAATATGCAAAGTTCCAAATTAGATAAATCACATAAAATAATATATGAGTCGATACTTTATAACAATAATTTAAACTATATATAAATATAAAATAACAAACACGAGGATTTTAAAGACATTTCGAACAATCGCAAAGTTGTAAAACCATTTGAACTATTTTTAGAATTTCCGAACGTCGATGTCGATGAACGACATGCTATTACTATTTAAATTTTATAATTATTTAGTGATAAGGTTGCCACACGGTTCGATAAAATTCTATAATATGAATCTATGGCCTTGAAGCATTCCGCTCCAAGTCCAGTATGTAAATGCAATGTTACGAAAACTCTATGGTATATAAATTCGTTTTATATGTGTACAAATAAAATTTAAAGACTCTTTATGTACTGGCAAAATTGCTTTTGATGAATGCATACTAGTAAATAATGCAGGAAAGTATATAAATAGGATAGAAGAAATTAAGCATTTAGGTACACCGATTCAAGATAGCGGTATTCTTTCATTTAAAAAAAATAAATGGGACTCGGGACCTAAAATCGACTCGACTCTATAAGCTTTTTTAATTTTTCATTTATTGTAAAAATAATGATGACAAAATCAATTCACGTTTATTTAACTATAAATTTAAAATGATTATAAATGCGGGAACGGATATTAATCTCAGGTCGTCCAACCCAAATATAATAAAAGTGCTTTTGGCAATCACTTCATCTCCTGTTTGTATTATCTAATATAAAAAATATTTTTTTTTAAGTCTACCACATAAATTAGTAATACAGCGATAGCAAGTAGGAAAGTACAGAGAATATTTAACAAAAGGTACACCTGCTTTAGTCAAGTATTCTTTTATTGAACGCTGTAATTCGATAAAGATTAACCTAATTTTTTTGATATTACTTTGTCCTAATAAAGTGCATATTAAAGTTTAGATTCATGGAGAACAGATATTCGACGTTCTAGTTTAATTCCTTTACCATACAAACTCATACCTAGGTAACTGTTAATAAATATTCATTAGCATTTTCAGGGCCATAACTATATTAATATTCCATTATTGTTTCATTAAAAATATTGTTTAAAAGTGTCGCTTATAGCTCCGCCTTAAAATATATTACATGAATTTTGGTATACTAACATTATTTTTCAAATTTTCCGCATCTTATATATCACATAAATTTTCTATATTATTTAAATTTTCTATTGCTGAACAGCAATCTCTACCAGGCAACCTGGTAGGAATATATATATATATATATATATATATATATATATATATATATATATATATATAGATATATATATATATATATATATTATATATATATATATATAGATATATATATCTATATATGTTAAAAACGTTTATATACCTTTCTACTTATTCAAATTAATTTTTGCAACTTCCGTTTTTAGGAAACAATCGGTTTCATATTGAAATGGTAAAAAATGTTAAATGACCCTTATGAATTCTTCATGATTTATGCACATGTAGTAGGGTTGCCAACTTTTTTTACAAGAAATAAAGTATATTCAGGTCTATGAAGATTATTAAACAGTATTTTAGCAAAACAAACAGTATTTATTGTAGTGTGCGCCCTCCGACTAAATAAAAAAAAATTGTGAGCGTCTAAATACGACACATAATAATGTGTCTGCACTTTGATGCTGAAAACAGTATTTTGTATACTTTTTTTTTGTTAAACAGTAAAAAGTATAATTTAGTGAAAAACAGTAGAATACTGTTTAAAACAGTATAGTTGGCAACCCTAACATGTAGCCTCGTTTGTTACCGATATTTTAATACTAGATATATTAAAATATCTGAATGAAAACGAAGGTAAAGACAATAATCTATATATCCGTAAATCAGTAAAAAATTTAAACGGTCATTGGACAGCTCAAACTAAATAACGTAGGATTTCTTAATACTTACCTACAAGTATTGGAGTTAAAAGTTCTATGGAGGATAACTTGATACGATATTTTCATTTAGTATAAAATTATAGTTGAAAATTCGTCGCACTAGACGGAAAATAAAAAATATCGAGACCAATGAGGTCAAGGATTTCTAAATAAAGATAGTGCGAATAATGGAATCAAAAATAAGTTTTGCTTATGTATTTCTTTTAGATGATAGGACATCGTAATTTTCAATTTTTAATTAAAAAGTATGACATGTTATGTTAACACATTTTTTTTGTTTCCTTTTCAACTATAAAAAATTAAATATATTTTAAATTATATTTCTTATATGTTGGAATTATATACCTTTTTGCAGTAAATAACCTCATTTAACCTCTAATGCACCCAATACCTAATAAAATTTGACAGGTAATAAAACACTATTACCATTTTATATTGTTTATTTTACATTTAATGTAAAAGTAGCCGATTATTTACAAGCTTTGTCTAGTTCCTGCAGATTTAAAATAACAGTATACTGGTTTTGGAATTTCCTGATTCTTAATAATATGATTGTATTATGCGATCGAAAACATTATATATTTTGTATATTCAATATAAGAAACCTGAATCTGTACCTAGGTTATGTTTCAATCCGTATTTAATTCAGAGCATGAATAAATAAATAAATGAATGAAAATAGTTGTAGTTTCGGCTATATAGATAGGTATGATTATTTATAGAATTCGGTAATGTGAAAATCTTGTAACAGTACATCAAGCGACATAACATGTGCATGGATATAACACTATACGAATATTAGACTACAAGCCCGCATAGGAAAAAAATATGGGTCAATTGAACCACCAGGGGACATATCTAGAACGATAGAAGAGCATAAAATAATAAGATTCATCACTATGCCGTCACTTGTAAGCTGTCCAACTGAGTGCAGATGAGAATTCGAAAGTACAGGTAGACTCGGTAAATTTTGGTCATATATTTTTGTACGGCATTCTTAACCATCGATAGATCCATTAAAAATAATAAGAAACCGCTCAGTGCCGTACAAAAATAGTGGTCCACAAAGTCGGAATTTTTATTTAATTTCCGAGAGATACCGAGGGTAAATTTGGTCATTTGACCATGTACGGCATCTGTGTCATACTATTTCAATACTGCTTTTAATCCATTATTCCGCAACGCCGTACAAAAATCATGGGGACAAGGGGAAAAAATCGAGAGTTGCAATCCCCTCTCTTTCACCACTCCAGGGGGTTATTTGACACAACACGAAATAAATTTATTCCGTCGGCTCGAGACCGTCTTTTTGTAGAATTTTGGAAAAAGACGAATTTCGGCATATTACAAAATGCCAGCCGTTTGTAATACGGCAGATTATACAATCCGACTGCGACATGTACACGGGGACAGCGGGACGAGGGGACTGATTACTTACCAAATGAAAATTTTATTTGATTGAATATAAGTTGATTTAAGAAATGTTAATTAGTAAGATAATATGAACATGACATGATTATTATTATTTTACGGTAAGACTGTTACCCGATTGTCTCAATAAGTGCTATAATAAAAAAAATAAGGTTTTTTATTACAGAAATCATTTACTTTATACATTTCCTAAATGGTACGGAATTCGGAATTGTACACATTTCCTAGGATTTGTATACAATTCCTTGATTTCATACATTTCCGGTAACATATATATATATATATATATATATATATATATATATATATAAATACCAAGGTTGGTATTTATATATATATATATATATATCACATATAAATTATTATGAATGAATATGTATATATATATAATATATATATATATATATATATATATATATATATATATATATATATATATATATATATATATAAATACCAACCTGGGCACTAAGTTGATCCAGCCCGACTGCCGTGCATTCCTGACTCCACCTTTTCCCCCATATTACTCGACTCCGGTTGCATAGATCTTGCCCGGAGTGGCAACGGCGCAAATTTTTGTATGTTGATCAGATCCATATATATTATCAAAATTACAGCTTTATTTGATCCGACAAAACGAAACTGTATATTAAGTAACGTAGATTAATTTTTCGTAAACACTACAGTATTTGTTGGCTCCGTACACAAACATATTATGTTAGGTAATGTTCCATACATTGCTAAATCCGCCTAGACTAGACGAACTCGACTCCGTAACGGTTCAAATTTTGAAATGCTCAAACACTTCTTGACTCCGTTTTATATACCAAATCATAAGTCGTATGTTGATCTGTTCCATTTATATACTGTATCTAGTCATTAATAAATACAAGGTGTTTGTTGTTTGAAAGAAATGGAGAACAACGAGAAGCAAGATGAAGGTATTTTATTAATTAATTAATTAATTTATTTATTTATTTATTTACCTCCAAACAATTTACATCAAACATCAAATCTATTTCAGTAAGATATAGGTACATAGCAATTATTACAAATAAACATAAGGTACTTCCCTCCGTGCTAGTCGCTGACGCCACTGTGTTACAGCAGGGAAGTTTATTTTTATTTTATTTTTATTTATTTATTTTTTTTAAAGTTTACACTACGGTTTATATATTATAAATATTCTCGTTATACAAGTTCAGGTGCACATACAAAAGATATAAAACTTATGAGGATAAACAATAATTAGGTAACTTTAAGTAATA
Source organism: Colias behrii (assembly GCA_029959065.1). Lineage (NCBI taxonomy): Eukaryota > Metazoa > Arthropoda > Insecta > Lepidoptera > Pieridae > Colias > Colias behrii. The sequence continues at coordinate 9,030,646 of JARWMC010000007.1, read as the reverse complement.
GGTTCTAGATGGTACTAGCCACAAACAGTTTTTCTGTCTCGTTGTAGTCGAGGCGAAGCAGAAATTTGTCCAAAGATTTACTGCAAAGGTATCTACTCATTTCTTTTATTTTAATTTTATTGTTAATATAATTATACAAATAGGGAGCAATATAATATGCAAAATTTTTCGCAAAACGAGTTTTACAACCCGGCACACAGTAAATCTCTTCAATGCGGGTTTTTCTTTTTGTAACAAGGGAAGAAGATGGAAGAACTGTGTGCTGCTCCAGGACTATTACTTTGATAAACAATTGCCTCACAGTCAGGACGCGGCATTCGTTGTACAAGAGATTTGTTGGATATCTAAACGGCTTAAATTGCAATACTTTTAAGATACATCTCTGTGTGCGTTCAAGCTTAAGAAGTGTTGTTTTGTTTGCGCCACCCCAAGCCGAGATACCATAATTAATGAGCGATTGGCACAAAGACTGATAAACGATTTTGTTCGTGGTTTCATCTTTAAGGCGTCTTATTTTAAAAAAAATTGGGATAAGTTTACGTATTCTACTTTTTAAATCATCTATTTGCGGCTTCCAGTTTAAGTTTTTATCTATTTTTATCCCTAAGTATTTTATAGTATCGACAGGACAAAGAGTATAGCAATCGCAGTTTCCTACATTTAAGCACGTATGCGCCGTTATGGTAAAATTTTGGGGAGGTCTAGTATTATTTTTAATAGAAAAATTTATATATTTAGTTTTTGTAAAATTTAAAGTTAAAAGATTATGATTTAGCCAATTTATTACCAATCGCATGCCTGATTCAGCTGCCAAACGAGCAGATTCCCATGTCTCTCCTTGAAAAACAATAACAGTATCATCAGCAAAACTTATTATCTTCGCGTCAGGTATATGTAGATTACATAGGTCATTTAGGTATATTAAATATAGCGTAGGGCCGAGTACCGATCCCTGAGGAACGCCAAAATTTATGGACCGCTTTTGACTCTGTACATCACCAATTTTAACAAATTGAGTCCTATTTGATAAATAATCTCTAAACAATTCTAGAGGGGTACCACGGATTCCCATTGATTCAAGCTTTGCCAGGAGCAGAGGGACAGAGACAGTATCGAACGCTTTCGCCAGATCCAAAAAAACACCCAAACATTTTATTTTCCTGTCTAAATTGTTAGCAATAAGAGACACAAGAGTATTGATAGCATCACTGGTTGATTTTTTTGCACGAAAGCCAAATTGATTAATTGAAAGTATGCAATTCTTTTCCGAATAATTAACGAGACACCTATTAATAAGCTTCTCCAGAACCTTTGATATGGTTGGCAAAAGTGAGATAGGGCGATAGTTGGTTATACTCTCTCTGTCTCCCGACTTGTAAATCGGCACAACTTGAGATTGCTTTAAACGATCAGGAAACACACCCGATGATAAGCGTATATTGCATAATTGCGTGTTCGGTTGGCCAAATATAGCAAGATTTTTCTTTAAGAAAATAGATGATATGCCATCATATCCTGAAGCATAAGTGTTTTTTAAAGCCAAAATTGTACTATTAACCTCCACTATATCTGTTTCCAATAAAACAAATGAATTAAGTTAAATGGTGCCTTGATTATTTTTAGATTTGAGCTGAATTTCTGATAAATTTAGTTGATTTAAAATATTTGACGCTAATTCATTACCTATATTAATAAATAAATAATTTATAAATTCAATAGAATGGACTGGAGTGTTCTTAAGTTTTAATAAAATTAAAGCATTTTCAGGGCTTTTTAATGAGTTACTGTTTATATGGCAAATGCGTTTAATAGTTTTCCATGACTTTTTAATATCTTTTCTGTTAATTAATACTTACTGAATGCTGGCTAAAAAATTATGACTTTGTTCCACCCCTAGAGAGCTATCATAGTTACAACACTACAAGACATATAAACCAAAACAGCGGGGTTACTGCGTACATACGTAATAATATTACTGATATCGAAGTTGTTGAATCAAATTTGGATGACGCTGATGGTCTAATTATAACTATTGCAAAACAATATGCTTTTGTTTGTATTTATCGATCTTCCTCTTTTGCGACAATAGACAAATTCCTGCATTCTTTAGACGTAATATTGTGTAACTTAAGGTTTATTCCTAATATCTACATAATTGGCGACTTAAATATTGACATCAGTAATGAGAACACTGATCAAAGATCTGACGAATATCTAGATTTTCTTGCATATCACGGATTCTTATCAAGTCACTCTTTACCTACACGTGGTAAAAGCTGTCTTGACCACTGTTTCGTAAAATCTAATATAAAAGTGGCTACTTTTGTATGTGAGTCTGCAATAACGGATCATTCTGCGATATTTCTTACTTTTTCAGAAAAACCAAAAACTAGTATAGCTAAGACAACATGTTTTACAACCAATATAAATTACTCAAAAGCTTCCAAACTACTGTCATTGGTAGATTGGCACAATCTACTATCTACAAATGATCCTAATAGTCTAATTAATTCATTACTTGATACCGTTGGTAATATTATAAGCGATAGTTCCCGATTATTTAAAAAAAGTAATAGAAATTCTATTTTACAACCCTGGATTACACCAGGTTTGCTGCGATGTATACGTTCCAGAGATATTTTACACCGCCGAAACAAAAACGATCCAAATAATAAGGAACTTGAACTCATATATAAACGCTTTAGGAATCATTGCAGTAATATTTTACACACTTCTAAAAACAAGTATGATAAAATTGAGCTTAATAATAGCAGAAAAGATATTTTTAGAAGAAAGATGTTTTTAGAAGTGTGTAAAATATTACTGCAATGATTCCTATAGTGTTTATATATGAGTTCAAGTTCCTTATTATTTGGATCGTTTTTGTTTCGGCGGTGTAAAATATCTCTGAAACGTATACATCGCAGCAAACCTGGTGTAATCCAGGGTTGTAAAATAGAATTTCTATTAGTTTTTTTAAATAATCGGGAACTATCGCTTATAATATTACCAACGCGAACGGTATCAAGTAATGAATTAATTAGACTATTAGGATCATTTGTAGATAGTAGATTGTGCCAATCTACCAATGACAGTAGTTTGGAAGCTTTTGAGTAATTTATATTGGTTGTAAAACATGTTGTCTTAGCTATACTAGTTTTTGGTTTTTCTGAAAAAGTAAGAAATATCGCAGAATCATCCGTTATTGCAGACTCACATACAAAAGTAGCCACTTTTATATTAGATTTTACGAAACAGTGGTCAAGACAGCTTTTACCACGTGTAGGTAAAGAGTGACTTGGTAAGAATCCGTGACATGCAAGAAAATCTAGATATTCGTCAGATCTTTGATCAGTGTTCTCATTACTGATGTCAATACTTAAGTCGCCAATTATGTAGATATTAGGAATAAACCTTAAGTTACACAATATTAAGTCTAAAGAATGCAGGAATTTGTCTATTGTCGCAAAAGAGGGAGATCGGTAAATACAAACAAAAGCATATTGTTTTGCAATAGTTATAATTAGACCATCAGCGTCATCCAAATTTGATTAAACAACTTCGATATCAGTAATATTATTACGTAGGTACGCAGTAACCCCGCTGTTTTGGTTTATATGTCTTGTAGTGTTGTAACTATTATAGCTCTCTAGGGGTGGAACAAAGTCATAATTTTTTAGCCAGCATTCAGTAACTATTAATTAACAGAAAAGATATTAAAAAGTCATGGAAAACTATTAAACGCATTTGCCATATAAACAGTAACTCATTAAAAAGCCCTGAAAATGCTTTAAATTTATTAATTTATTAACTCCTTTATTCTTTATACCACGTACAAAAAATCAATATATGAAGAACTCACTCTTTAATCGCCTACCTTCGATATACAATGAAAAATTTTCTACTCTTGACATATTTAACAGTCCTCGCAATCGTTTTAAAACCAATGTAATTAAAATATTATCTAACGTACCTAACACACTTTAATCATGCACACGCACACATATATACACACAAACATACCCAAACGCACGCACGCACTCACCCACACACACAACTCACCACTCTTTAATAAGTTACTGTTTTAAATATACATTTAATTGACAATAATTGTAAAACTCGTAATTGGCGTATTGTATCATAGATATAAGTAGAGTAAGTCAAACTGTAAGCTGTGTAGTTTTCAAATAAATAAATAAATAAATAAATAAATAAATAAATTAAAACTTCAGAACACTCCAGTCCATTCTATTGAATTTATAAATGATTTCTTTATTCATATAAGTAATGAATTAGCGTCAAATATTTTAAATCAACTAAATTTATCAGAAATTCAGCTCAAATCTAAAAATAATCAAGGCACCATTTCACTTAATTCATTTGTTTTATTGGAAACAGATATAGTGGAGGTTAATAGTACAATTTTGGCTTTAAAAACACTTATGCTTCAGGATATGATGGCATATCATCTATTTTCTTAAAGAAAAATCTTGCTATATTTGGCCAACCGATCACGCAATTATGCAATATATGCTTATCATCGGGTGTGTTTCCTGATCGTTTAAAGCAATCTCAAGTTGTGCCGATTTACAAGTCGGGAGACAGAGACAGTATAACCAACTATCGCCCTATCTCACTTTTGCCAACCATATCAAAGGTTCTGGAGAAGCTTATTAATAAGCGTTTCGTTAATTATTTGGAAAAGAATTGCATACTTTTAATTAATCAATTTGGCTTTCGTGCAAAAAAATCATCCAGTGATGCTATCAATACTCTTGTGTCTCTTATTGCTAACAATTTAGACAGGAAGATAAAATGTTTGGGTGTTTTTTTGGATCTGGCGAAAGCGTTCGATACTGTCTCTGTCCCTCTGCTCCAGGCAAAGCTTGAATCGATGGGAATCCGTGGTACCCCTCTAGAATTGTTTAGAGATTATTTATCAAATAGGACTCAATTTGTTAAAATTGGTGAATGTACAGAGTCAAAAGCGGTCCATAAATTTTGGCGTTCCTCAGGGATCGGTACTCGGCCCTACGCTCTTTTTAATATACCTAAATGACCTATGTAATCTACATATACCTGACGCGAAGATAATAAGTTTTGCTGATGATACTGTTATTGTTTTTCAAGGAGAGACATGGGAATCTGCTCGTTTGGCAGCTGAATCAGGCATGCGATTGGTAATAAATTGGCTAAATCATAATCTTTTAACTTTAAATTTTACAAAAACTAAATATATAAATTTTTCTCTTAAAAATAATACTAAACCTCCCCAAAATTTTACCATAAAGGCGCATACGTGCTTAAATGTAGGAAACTGCGATTGCTATACTCTTTGTCCTGTCGATACTATAAAATACTTAGGGATAATTTAAAAGGATGATTTAAAAAGTAGAATACGTAAACTTATCCCAATTAAAAAAAAAAATAAGACGCCTTAAAGATGAAACCACGAACAAAATCGTTTATCAGTCTTTGTGCCAATCGCTCATTAATTATGGTATCTCGGCTTGGGGTGGCGCAAACAAAACAACACTTCTTAAGCTTGAACGCACATAGATGTATCTTAAAAGTACTGCAATTTAAGCCGTTTAGATATCCAACAAATCTCTTGTACAACGAATGCCGCGTCCTGACTGTGAGGCAATTGTTTATCAAAGTAAAAGTCCTGGAGCAGCACACAGTTCTTCCATCTTCTTCCGTTGTTACAAAAAGAAAAACCCGCATTGAAGAGATTTACTGTGTGCCGGGTTGTAAAACTCGTTTTGCTAAAAATTTTGCATATTATATTGCTCCCTATTTGTATAATTATATTAACAATAAAATTAAAATAAAAGAAATGAGTAGATACCTTTGCAGTAAATCTTTGGACAAATTTCTGCTTCGCCTCGACTACAACGAGACAGAAAAACTGTTTGTGGCTAGTACCATCTAGAACCTATTACTTAAAGTTACCTAATTATTGTTTATCCTCATAAGTTTTATATCTTTTGTATGTGCACCTGAACTTGTATAACGAGAACATTTATAATATATAAACCTTAGTGTAAACTTTGCAAAAAATAAATAAATAAAAATAAAATAAAAATAAACTTCCCTGCTGTAACACAGTGGCGTCAGCGACTAGCACGGAGGGAAGTACCTTATGTTTATTTGTAATAATTGCTATGTACCTATATCTTACTGAAATAGATTTGATGTTTGATGTTTGATGTAAATTGTTTGGAGGTAAATAAATAAATAAATAAATAAAATACCTTCATGTTCTCCGTGCACAAAACTCGACCGCTGGAGTCATAATGAAAATAAAGGCGGCCGGCGCGCGAGCGGGGCGTTCGTGCCCCGGCCCCCGTGCCCTTCACATTTCAAAGCGGATGCAGTAATTTATGGAGCACTGCAAATATTATTTATACGGAGCCAACAAATACTGAAGTTTATGCGAAAATTTTTCCTCCGTTTCTTATAGTTTCTTTATGTCGGATCAAATAAAGCGGTAATTTTGAGTATATAAATGGAACAGATCAACATACGACTTATGATTTGGTATATAAAACGGAGTCAAGAAGTGTTTGAGCATTTCAAAATTTGAACCGTTACGGAGTCGAGTTCGTCTAGTCTAGGCGGCTTTAGCAATGTATGGAACATTACCTAACATAATATGTTTGTGTACGGAGCCAACAAATACTGTAGTGTTTACGAAAAATTAATCTACGTTACTTAATATACAGTTTCGTTTTGTCGGATCAAATAAAGCTGTAATTTTGATAATATATATGGATCTGATCAACATACGACTTTGGATTTGGTATATAAAACGGAGCCAACAAGTGTTTATGGGTTTCTGAATTTCGGCCGTTACGGAGTGGATTAAGTTCGAGATCTTAGCAATAAAAATGTTGAGTACATCAATTTCTCCATGAATACGTTTGGCAACGTCGCCCAAAAATTTGCGCCGTTGCCACTCCGGGCAAGATCTATGCAACCGGAGTCGAGTAATATGGGGGAAAAGGTGGAGTCAGGAATGCACGGCATTCGGGCTGGATCAACTTAGTGCCCAGGTTGGTATTTATATATATATATATATAAATCGCAGAAGACTTGTTGCGTCTTTTCAGAGTCGATACTTATTGCGTCTTCCTCTTCCGAAACGATTTTATTAAGTATGTATTAAGTATATATATATATATATATATATATATATATATATATATATATATATATATATATATATATATATATTATAGTATTCATATTCATTCATAATAATTTATATGTGATTTTTACGCTATAAACAATAAAATATATAACATCTGTTTTGTTTCCATCTATTTTGCATAATAGCGGAATAAAAAGATAATTAAATATGTAGACAAAAAATTAATAGACTGGAGTCTAAAATCCATGTTATCTATATTATATTTTCTATATTATACAAACATCAACTATTATGTACGGTCTATCTATATGTTATATTCACACAATGCCTTCATAATTTTGACCATATTTGGTAATTTATTGACACTATAGTAGTTGTGTAGACACTTGTGTTGCAATTTATAAATTATATGTATTTCGATATGAATATACGCCATTAAAATTAATTGGTATTTAATTTATTATCTGTATTTTATCATTGTTATTTTTCTCTTTTAGTTGCTGTGGCACTATCCTTCTTCCTTTGCTGGGCACCGTTCCACGTTCAGCGAATAATTGCAATTTATGGCAAGAATTTGGAACATCCTAGCGATACATTTTATCTGGTGAGTAGAAAATAAACTATGAAATATATTCTATATGTTTACATTTGCATGTATTGTTAGTCATACCTTGTTATATATTTACAATCTACATATTATAATATAAAACACAACGTACCTATAGTCGAAGCTTGCTCGATCGGCCCCTTCGGATTGGAATGACTGATGAAAGCTGAAATAAAGTAATTAAATAAAAATATGTAACACTAATTGCCGATGTTTGATATAAAAACGAAGGATCTCCCCGAATCTACAATAAACAATTCAAAAGGGAAGTCCTGTATTGCCATTATAATACTTCTGTTTCACTGATAGACTTTTCTCTACAGCCAAGTATCTAAGTGATACGATTTCCCTTGCTTTTTTAAGTCACTTTTTTGCTAAATTCCGGCAATAGTCTATGAACTCTAAATTTTATGAGCACGTGTTAAACTTTGTAATATAACGACGGGAAGCTATTAATTATGGCTCTTAAAAAGTTGTACAATGTATTTAAAAAATATTATATATAAATATTTGTATTAAATTAACATAATTAAACTATACTGTTCCACACTAAAAATATCTCATATTTTCGACAGTGAAGTAACTTCATGATAATGATATGTTCTGTTTAAAAAGTTACTATTCTTATTCGCCTAATTTAAGGTGGGTAAGATATTATAACAACGTATTTACAGTTTAAATATAATTTTTAATAATTAATTAAATTTAATGATTGTTTGAACGTTGATTGTGGCTTGATTGTGTTGTGGCTAATCAAGGGAAGATGCGACATTTGTTTGACACTGAACTTTATACGTCTAAGGGCTGATTTTTCAATCCTTGGTTAAAGCTTATTCGTCGAATAATGTATAAAACTACCATTTTAAAAACGTATTCCAATTGCCCGTATTTGACAGTTTACGTGACATTTTAATATTATCGTGTAATACTTTATTGGACGGATAAGTTTTATCCAAGCATTGAAAAATCGGCCCTAAAAGTTTTATAGATAAGTAATTAAGACTCCATTATATTAACAACGAGATAAGATAGGGAGCAAAATTTGCGATTTATGGAAATCTGATTTTATTTTGAGATAATTTTATTCAATTTTTAATCTTTTTTACAGATTAGAGTGGTATCTGATCGGTTCCAATACTATTGTATACAATTAGAAAAAGAAATGACATATAATATGCAGATATAGGAAAAAATAAATGATCTTTCTGATATTTGTTTAATTGTATAAAACAGTTGTAAATGATAAGAGATTTCCCTAAACATACAGAAAAAGCGTTATTAATTGGTACTACCTAGTATCTAGTATTATATTAATTATCTGTGGTGCTAATGCGAGAGCCGAATGGCAGCTCCATGTTCGCCCTAGCCTCTAATAGCTATACATAGCCTTGTCAAACTAATTATTCTTTTCCGTATCTTACTATTACAACATAACAAAGATTCTTAAAAAATTGGAGTTATCATCAACCTCTACTGCTAATATTAAAAAGCACAATATTATGTAGGTACCTGAAGCACAGAATAATCACTAGTAGCTAGCTACCTGAAGGTCACATAACCTATGTACATTCGTAATTGTATTTTACGGACTTTTGAGTACATAAAACAATTGCCAACAAACGTGTTTTTTATAATTCAAACATTAATACTTCTCACATATTATCAAAAACTTAATCCACGTGACCGTGACCTTCAATAAAATAAAAGTCATTTAAAATGATACTTATTTCAAATTCAAATTTTTATTTTTATCTTCCATTGGTATAAATTATGTTTTATAAGAATATTGAATAGCTATTACAATACTGTAGATGAGAACTACATATCACTACATAGTATAAAACAAAGGTGGTTTCTCTGTCCCTATGTCCCTATGTATGCTTAAAAAAAATATACCGGCCGAATCATCAAACTATCTCTTTCGTCTATCCGTTGCGTAGCTTTAAGGGTGCGTATAAAGCAAAATTACCAATCTTCTATTAGATGATACGTGTAATATTCAAGACCAAATCTAAAAAATAAAATATATATCAAACTAGATGATACTTTCAACGATTCTGTTTAATCAAAAACATAAAATATTAAAATTGACTCGATAAAAAAAAATCACCAAGTTAGCTCTAATTTTCACACTTTTACGTTTTCTACTTGACATGGTAATACTTATTATGATTTTTTTTTCATAAACAATTATATTAAAACATTTGCAAGATATTTGTCAGAGCATTTTGTGTAATTACTTTTAGTTTTGGTTTTATCTGCGATAAACCACTTTTATCGTGACAAAACCAAACGTTTATCTCGAGAAAAAAAGAGCGCCAAAAGTGGTCTATCGCAGATAAAACCAAAACTAAAAGTAATTACACAAAATGCTCTGACAAATATCTTGCAAATGTTTTAATATAATTGTTTATGAAAAAAAAATCATAATAAGTATTACCATGTCAAGTAGAAAACGTAAAAGTGTGAAAATTAGAGCTAACTTGGTGATTTTTTTTTATCGAGTAAATTTTAATATTTTATGTTTTTGATTAAACAGAATCGTTGAACATATCATCTAGTTTGATATATATTTTATTTTTTAGATTTGGTCTTGAATATTACACGTATCATCTAATAGAAGATTGGTAATTTTGCTTTATACGCACCCTTAAATCAACGCAACGGATTTTGATGCGGTTTTTTTAATAGACAGAGTGATTCATGAGGAAGTTTTTAGTATATAATTTATTAGGTTTTTAAAAAAGCGGGCGAAGCCGCGGGCGGAAAGCTTGTACGTATTAGATAGCTACTACAATACTGTAGATGAGAAACGAAGTATTTATGCAGCACAATAATTATTATCAATCTAACAAAAGTACATCGTTGTTTTTTATGGACTAGCAACAAAACAAAAAATCTAATCTCACATCTTCTTAGTTCGATGTAAGTACAACTTATGCATATGGCATGAATAAACTATTTAAGATACCTAAAGGAAAAAGTAGAACGTTAATATTGTAGGAAAATGATAATAAGTCGAATATTTTAAATACCACTTATAGTCCATTGAATGAGTCCCTCCAAGGGGGGTCTAGAGTGCGTGAGTTAGTAACGTAAGATGTTTCTTCGGAAACATGTCAAGAGTCCCTAGGTAATAAACATACTAAAACTCCAGGACACTAGGAGGAGCCCCGGAGTGGAGGGAGGGGGGAATGGGTCCATTTTTTCATTTTTCGCTTAAATCTCAAAAACGGTACATGTTAGAGAAAAACTTTCAAGGAAAAGTTGAAAGGCCATAAAATTATCTACAAGTTGTACCTAGATCATTTTTTTCTATTCGCAGCCGTTTTCGAGCTACATCCCATGAAAGGTGAAAAATTCAATTATCATAACTACCCTAATAAAATTCAATTCCCCGTAAACGCCTCCGTGGTGGAATCTGGTATTTTTATCAATGATAGACCTAATTATGAGCAATCTATCTGTACCGGTCACAAGTTGCACTTTTGAGTTTTTTGGAAGAAAAAAAAATAAAAAGTTCAAGTATCGTAACTACCCTAATAAAATTCAATTCCCCGTAAACGCCTCCGTGGTGGAATCTGGTATTTTTATCAATGATAGACCTAATTATGAGCAATCTATCTGTACCGGTCGCAAGTTGCACTTTTGAGTTTTTTGGAAGAAAAAAATAAAAAGATCAAGTTCAGTAACTCAAACTACCCTAATATAATATTTTGACAATCGATTCCTCCTAAAGGCTTCCATGGAGGAATGTGTTTATTTTACCAATTATAGACCTAATTAAGAGCAATCTATCTGTACCGGTCACAAGTTGCACTTTTGAGTTTTTTGGAAGAAAAAAATAAAAAGATCAAGTTCAGTAACTCAAACTACCCTAATATAATATTTTGGCAATCGATTCCTCCTAAAGGCTTCCATGGAGGAGTGTGTTTATTTTACCAATTATAGACCTAATTAAGAGCAATCTATCTGTACCGGTCACAAGTTGCACTTTTGAGTTTTTTGGAAGAAAAAAAATAAAAAGTTCAAGTATCGTAACTACCCTAATAAAATTCAATTCCCCGTAAACGCCTCCGTGGTGGAATCTGGTATTTTTATCAATGATAGACCTAATTATGAGCAATCTATCTGTACCGGTCACAAGTTGCACTTTTGAGTTTTTTGGAAGAAAAAAATATAAAGATCAAGTTCAGTAACTCAAACTACCCTAATATAATATTTTGACAATCGATTCTTCCTAAAGGCTTCCATGGAGGAATGTGTTTATTTTACCAATTATAGACCTAATTAAGAGCAATCTATCAGTACCGGTCACAAGTTGCACATTTGAGTTTTTTGGAAGAAAGAAATATTTTTTGATCGATTGATGAGCCAAAATCATTTTTTACTGCGTGTAACTCAGAAACGGTAGGATATAGGAAAAAATTATGTAGGTACAACTTGTAGATAATTTTATGGCCTTTCAACTTTTTCTTGAAAGTTTTTCTCTAACATGTACCGTTTTTGAGATTTAAGCGAAAAATGAAAAAATGGACCCTTTCCCCCACTCCCCCCACTCCGGGGCTCCTCCTAGTGTCCCGGGGTTTTAGTATATTTATTACCTAGGGACTCTTGACAAGTTTCCGAAGAAACATCTTACGTTACTAACTCACGCACTCTAGAACTTTTTATTCAATGGACTATTATAAATAAAAGGTCAAATCTACATTAATCTTACTGGTAAACAACAAAAACTGGATTAGGTATAAGGTATATATTGTTAAAGCATATTTTGAAAATTATATTCAAAAATGCATTGACATTTAACATTTAGAGGTCAATTTTAATTTGAATGTCATGAATATTTTGTGAAACCTGAATACGAAGTCAAATTTTAAAGTAATAATTAAAAATTTTAACTTTGGCACTTGGCAGTCCGTGATCACGATAATAATTTGATTTTTGGAATCGTGAGTTAAAAATAGAATCTTTGGGTTAAGGCTAAGGAATCCATGATAATAATTAATTAATTATTAATTGGTCTACTCGTAGATATCTGATTATGATATAATTTGCGTACAAACGTTTAGTTTAACCGAATTTAATCGGAGTCTAAATAAGTCACTTTTAATGATTCAATCAATCAATCAATTATATTTCGCGATTAAATTAATTACGTTTTTAATTTTTGATACGTTTTGTACGACATATATTTGGACAATTGTTTTAACTAATGTTTTTCTTCACAGGTGTACATAGTACTGACGTATTTATCAGGAGTCCTCTACTTCCTGTCAACTGCAATCAATCCTTTCCTGTACAACATTATGTCTAACAAGTTTCGTAATGCATTTAAGGTAAGATTTTTTAATTTTCTTCCAATCGGGCTTTAATGTGCTTTATTTATAAACTCAAAATATCAGATTAACAAATCATATTGAACTCCGATCCGCAAACAATTATTTATGTTTTGAAGGAAGGATAATTCAAAAACTGAATCATCATATTATCAAAGTGGTGATTGTTTGAAAGTTCAATAACCCAAACTTAAAAGCTGTGCAACATTAATTCTTACCCCAATGAAATCATCTCAAATGATTACTTAAAATACCGGGTAATTGAAAGATTTGTATAAATTACGTTATAAATTATAATTATGATTCTCAAATTCGTTGAGGAAAATAAATTAATTTATATTTTTATAAAGGAAGATTACAATGTTTGTTTGGATACTAAAATTTTGAATTTAACTTGATATGCGATGTTATTCTGGATTCCCAGACTAATATCTAGGCATATTTTCACGCTTATAGTACCTACGTAGTAAATAGTAAGTAATGTTATTATCATCAGTAATAATAATTTAGGTATTATTCTTCAGATGAGTAATTACGTGAACAAAAAGCATTATTTATAATTTATGTCAATTGGTTTCATAATATATCATAATTTACTTAATACACATCGCAAGTTAGAATCGATTATTATTTAGGAAACTTCGGGAATTTATTATTATACAACATTTTTTAAAAGCACTGGTGGAACAACATTGAGATGTAATGCGCATATCTGAATTAATTTCAAATTTGTCATACAATTCGCTCAAACCACCAATGAATAAATTACATTGAGATAAAATATTTCGGTGTACTCACTTCGTTCATGTTTTATGAAATTCTTATAGGCATGACTCTCCCCTTATTACTTTAGGCGTTTCATGCATTCACTGAATAGCATTCAATGTTTAAAATGATTGTTTAATGTTATGATATTTTCGTGTATGTTTCTGGAGTAAGAAGATAATATGGCTTTAGATACATATACATTCATTAATCATTTTTAAAATATCAATCTTCTGTGTAATTTTGAAATTTTATCACTTCGTATGAAATCACCAGAAAAACTAAAAGGTTATTGTAATATTTAAGTATGTGTTCGTTTTTGGTTAATGTTTAAGGTTTAATGTTTCATTATTATAAAATATGTGTCTGGCTAATTATATATTTAATTTCAAGCTTGGTTATAACTACACTAAATAAATACCTATTGTGTATTGTTTTTGTATTTTATTACACGATCGTGTTCAAAAATTTTTAATTACAGCAATTAATTCATTTCATAAACCAATTTATATAAAAAATATTAGTTTACATAGTAGTAGCCTTTTGAACTACTTACATAGCTACTTAGTTGAATAGGCTTTTCTTAAAATCTGCCTTTTGCAGTGAAACTTCAAGTCGCGTTGAGACTAAAATTTCAAGTCTGTCTCATAACAACATATCAAAATATACATACTAGTTATGTTTAAATGCTTTAAATATTGTAAAGTTATTCTCATCATTTTGGAAAAAATGAAAGCTATAAAACTTTTCGTCGTGATAATTGGCAAATTACATTATTCGTGATACATCTCTGTCAAACTTAGTTTTAAATTGTTTTATTTTAATGAAAGTTTTTTATTATTTTTATTATGTTTCAAGTTATTCTGTGATCATACTGATTACTTTTTTAGCCACGTTCCATTCAAGGCTTTTATTTTACATGTAGACCTATCTAATGTATTGGTTGCGAATTTATTTATTCCTGTTTCAAAACTTTTTTATGGCAAAATTTTTTAAGGTACCTTTGAAATTCAATCCTATATATCAAATAAAAATATTTTTTCGGTTAATTTGGATAATTTTCCCTTTTCTCTGTTTGAGCCTGGTTTTGCAAATAACCAATATTTAAAGACGTAATTAATATCCTAAGAACTATCCATCCTAATAAGGATCCAGTTTAAGAAATGTGGTTATCAACAAATAGTATTTTTTTAAAGAATAGAAAAAAATATTCAAGAAATTAAAATTAAAATACACTCTTTAGTAATAAAATAGCAGGGTTCATTCATTTTAATTACACGCTATTAAGCATTTATGTAAATTATTTTTAATTATAGAGTCGTAAAAAAATTAAAGAATAATTTATATTCGCATATTTCTTGCCCTTTTTAAAGCAAGGGGTTATTGGATTTCATTTAAATCCAGGTACCATGAAAATAGAATGAAACAGAAAATACTTGGTAGGTATACATTATGCAAAAAAGCATAAATATTATGTTAACTTTAAATCTAAATATAGCTTGGTCACTTTTTGTTGGCAGTGGGTAGACAGTAATGGAATTCATAGTTTTAATCGAATTTACAGATATGACATCAAAATAAAAGTTTTACATTAATTGTTAATTTCAACAATGTTTAGTTTTTGCATTGACTTTAAACGGGATTCCCATCTCGTTGAAATATTGATTTTATAATTCTTTTCTCCGACTGATTATTGTTATTTTGTAAGAGTATATAATTTAATTTTCTGGTAGCTCTACTAGTGCTATACTCTACGGTAGCTATTATCATCACGTCGCGTCATTTAATTAGGGAGTCATGCAGAGTTTATAACTCTTCAAAACGTACTGGCATGTTTGACGCAATCTGTGCATTTTCCCTCAAGCAGAAAACTGTATACTGGATCGAGATAAATTTCTTAATTTAAAATGTGACATGAACGTTACTTACATCATCTTGTATCAGATTATTGAATTTGTTATCACATGTATTTTTTAGATGTTATACTTATTTTATAAATAGAATTATTGTAAAATACATTTTAGTAAGTTAACACACTTCAATAAATACTATTCGTAAATTGCTTAGGACGTTATGTAAGTGTGGTTTCGACAGGCACTCATATTCAACAAAGGAGAATGGGCATTTTACTATGGAAGTTGGGCCTGAACACTTGAGTTGGACCAATACACATGAGATATTGTTTTTATAATAGATCATAACGCATACATAACGGGAAAAATATATATAAAAAAATAATCAACCGGGTTTTTGTACAGTCACATCAAGTTTTATTTCTTTGTGTATAATATTTTTTGCAATTAATAACTGTTATAAGACAATGACAATATCTTTATGTTACTCCTATTCATTTTCACTTACAAAGACGTACTAATCTGAAGCCTTCTAATAACCGAAATACACTAATATTATGTTTTTTAACAGGTACCTATACCGTGTTTATTATAATTCAACTGGTTAAACTCAGTCACTCCAGTGTCATTTAGGTTTATATTTACTTCACTCGAATTAAAAACACCGTTATTGTGCGCAAAATAATAGCCAAATGAATAAAACTTTTTGCCTTGACTGTACAAGAACCCGGTTGATTTATTTTTTTATTTTTTTTTTCGTTAGGTATGTGTAATGATCTATCACAAAAACAATATTTCGTGTGTATTTTTCAGGCCCAATTTGACGCGTCCTCCTTTATTTTATAACTAGCGACCCGCCCCGGCTTCGCACGGGTGCAATGCTGATACTAAATACACTACAGAAAAACTGTGAACGTTGTACATAATATATAAAAACATAGCGGCCCGCTCCGGCTTCGCACGGGTATAAAATATATAGCCGGGCGGCCGGCCGGTACCGCCGCAAACGCTACGTCCCGCAATTTTTAAATCTGTAATATCTTCGAAAATATTCACTTAAATCATACGGTGTAAAGGGCCATATAGATCTATATTAAATGAACAATGTATTCAAGGTATTTAATTGGTTAAGGATTAATGCTGTATTGGTTAAAATCGCTTCGAAAATTAGCCATTATTTGTCGTAAAAAGTAAATCACAAAAAAAAGTTTTTGTGGGTTATCCATAATAGATAGACATATACCACCGCGGACTTTTCTGTAGACCTTTTCAATGTGTATAATACTTAGTACATTATTTTGATAAAACGCGTAGGGTTCAGCCTGCGTTTGCAATGTAAGCGGAGAAAATGTAATTTTTTACGACATCACATTAGAAACCTCAAAAATAACAGTACTTCTCCACTATTTGATGGATGTTATTATACATATAAACCTTCCTCTTGAATCACTCTATCTATTAAAAAAAACCGCATCAAAATCCATTGCGTACTTTCAAAGATTTAAGCGTACAAAGGGACATAGGGACATAGGGACAGAGAAAGCGACTTTGTTTTATACTATGTAGTGACAATTGGCACAAGTCGGGCGCAAAAAGAAAAATACAAACGCAATTATTTTTCTTTCAAATAAATAGTAATAGAAGTAGATTTGTAGCGTATTTTTATTTTAACAGTGTATAGTCTATACTTTATGATTGTGCCTGAGACATTTGGCTAAATTCTTCGTTCTCCGTCCACCACAAGTGAGCTCAATCACAATTCATTGAATTTTGCTAAAAATATGAATATTTCAGCTTTCCATTTACATAGTACCTATGAACGTTGAATTTTAATACATTTCACCCGTAAACAACAGTTTTATTCATCTCTGTTGATATTTGATTAAGTTACTGCGCCTATCCATCGCCTAGGGTTAAAATAGTATCATTTTACAGCTCGACAACGCCTTGGTGAAATAGGCACCTATCAGTCGATTGCGGTCAAAGGTCGCTCGTAAATCTGGGCTATATTTGGCATAAACGCACCTTTCCCTTCGAAGTGCTCAGTCTAAGCCCATTATGGGACATAAATATATTGTCTACTGAATAAGCCTTCTACCGACCCCCAAGATTGAGTTATCTGCTTCGCCACTGAACCATTTAATCTAAAAATGCCACTAGATTAATAGGACTAGTTTTCCTAGTAAATATTTTCTTAACGATTCTTACCCCGTTAATTTACGATCGCTGATTGAAAAAGTTAATTGGACAGCAGCGAGTGAACTGCGCAGTTTCTTGGGTATAATCTTAGGGTATAATTAAAAAAAAATATATAATAACTTTGTTTTTCCTTTGGTATAATATCATGATAGTGAAATAAATGAAATAATTTTAGGTATAATAAATATACCTAACATACCTATCAATAATAATAATTTGAAAAAATCTAATTTAAAAACTATTATTTAGTTTTATGGCTTGTTAATGTGGTATAATATGTTATATGGAAGTAGTTTTAATTTACTTTTTTATAAATTTAACTTGAATTTACATTTTAATTAACATTTTTGATATGTGTTCAAATAATTTAGTATGAAATGCTTTACGACCGGTTTTAGGTAACTATCAGTAATGTTAAAAGTATTTGAATTGAGTTATAAAATATTCTAATGTAAAGTTTTTGCCTTTATAATTTTAATGTATCCATACTAATATTATAAATGCGAAAGTAACTCTGTCTGTCTGTCTGTTACTCAATCACGCCTTAACTACTGAACTAATTTGCATATTTTGATACCCGAGAAAGGACATACTACTTTTTACCCCGGGAAAGAGGATAGGTTTTATCCCGGAAGTCCCACGGGAACGGGAACTATGCGGGTCTTTCTTTGACTGCGCGGGCGAAGCTGCGGGTGGAAAGCTAGTAAAATTATAATTCTGCTTTTGAAATATTCTATAAGAAGGTCATACATTTTTTATAGTTTTAATTACAAGGAAAACTCGTTGGTGATGAAAATTATTTTGAAAATCGGTTTACTTTTTGAATTTTTCAAGTAATAATAATATGTAGTCAATTTATATAGTTAAGGGTTTAGACTTGATATAAATCAATCACTATCGGGCAAAAACTATTGTGAGCATAAAAATAACAGGTGTTTTTTATACAAGAGTTGTAGGTATATTCATGCAAAAGCTTTTTATTCATCCATTTTTCTAAATTTTTCAATTAGGAATTACATTTTTAATCATTTGTAATGTCGTTAATTTTCCTATTATAAATTCGACGCCGACACGACAAAACTTTGAGGTTTTAATAATACTTAAGAATCTCAATTTATACCTGTTTATTTCAAGAAGTTTTTTTTATTATTTATAGCATTAGAAAAAAATACCTAAAAAAGCAATAGAAAAAAAATTACCGCCTCTTGATAGAATGTTTTCTTTACTATTATTTTCGTTCAGTTTTTTATTGTTTATTAATAATATTGTATCTCGTAATTTATCTATTATAATATTGCCTCTTCAGTATAAAATTGTATTCAATAAATATTTCCCAGCTATACCCAGAACTCCTCCGTACATTTAGTTTATTTTATTATAAAACAATTGGAATCGTTTAAACAGCTTAATCTTAAACTATTGCTGAATTAAAGTTTATTTAATTTTCACTTTTCTCTCATTGTTTTGTCTTTCTAATTGCTTTTTATTTTGTTGTATTACAAGAAATTACCTTTTCTACCATGGAGTAGAAATCAATTGAATTTGATATACAAAATTGTATTCTATAGTCATAATATGTTTCCCCTCTTTTATAATTTATATTAATTGTGCATAGGCGCTTCTTTGATTGACAAATAACTTACTATTCTCTTGTAGTCCATTGAATAAAAAGTTCTAGAGTGCGTGAGTTAGTAACGTAAGATGTTTCTTCGGAAACATGTCAAGAGTCCCTAGGTAATAAACATACTAAAACCCCGGGACACTAGGAGGAGCCCCGGAGTGGGGGGAGGGGGGGGATGGGTCCATTTTTTTCATTTTTCGCTTATATCTCAAAAACGGTACATGTTAGAGAAAAACTTTCAAGGAAAAGTTGAAAGGCCATAAAATTATCTACAAGTTGTGCATAAATCATTTTTTCCTATATCCTACCGTTTCTGAGTTACACGCAGTAAAAAATGATTTTTGCTCAAACAATTTCCCCATTCACATCAATCGATCAAAAAATATTTCTTTCTTCCAAAAAACTCAAATGTGCAACTTGTGACCGGTACTGATAGATTGCTCTTAATTAGGTCTATAATTGGTAAAATAAACACATTCCTCCATGGAAGCCTTTAGGAGGAATCGATTGTCAAAATATTATATTAGGGTAGTTTGAGTTACTGAACTTGATCTTTTTATTTTTTTCTTCCAAAAAACTCAAAAGTGCAACTTGTGACCGGTACAGATAGATTGCTCATAATTAGGTCTATCATTGATAAAAATACCAGATTCCACCACGGAGGCGTTTACGGGGAATTGAATTTTATTAGGGTAGTTACGATACTTGAACTTTTTATTTTTTTTCTTCCAAAAAACTCAAAAGTGCAACTTGTGACTGGTACAGATAGATTGCTCATAATTAGGTCTATAATTGGTAAAATAAACACATTCCTCCATGGAAGCCTTTAGGAGGAATCGATTGTCAAAATATTATATTAGGGTAGTTTCGAGTTACTAAACTTGATCTTTTTATTTTTTTCTTCCAAAAAACTCAAAAGTGCAACTTGTGACCGGTACAGATAGATTGCTCATAATTAGGTCTATCATTGATAAAAATACCAGATTCCACCACGGAGGCGTTTACGGGGAATTTAATTTTATTAGGGTAGTTATGATACTTGAACTTTTTATTTTTTTCCTTCCAAAAAACTCAAAAGTGCAACTTGTGACCGGTACAGATAGATTGCTCATAATTAGGTCTATAATTGGCAAAATAAACACATTCCTCCATGGAAGCCTTTAGGAGGAATCGATTGTCAAAATATTATATTAGGGTAGTTTGAGTTACTGAACTTGATCTTTTTATTTTTTTCTTCCAAAAAACTCAAAAGTGCAACTTGTGACCGGTACAGATAGATTGCTCATAATTAGGTCTATCATTGATAAAAATACCAAATTCCACCATGGAGGCGTTTAGGAGGAATTGAATTTTATTAGGGTAGTTACGATAATTGAATTTTTCACCTTTCATGGGATGTAGCTCGAAAACGGCTGCGAATAGAAAAAAATGATTGAGGTACAACTTGTAGATAATTTTATGGCCTTTCAACTTTTCCTTGAAAGTTTTTCTCTAACATGTACCGTTTTTGAGATTTAAGCGAAAAATGAAAAAATGGACCCATTCCCCCCCTCCCCCCACTCCGGGGCTCCTCCTAGTGTCCCGGGGTTTTAGTATGTTTATTACCTAGGGACTCTTGACATGTTTCCGAAGAAACATCTTACGTTACTAACTCACGCACTCTAGACCCCCCTTGGAGGGACTCATTCAATGGACTATTGGGCCCTCTTGAGCGACTAGAGGCAATCACAACAATGTAGAGGGCCTAAATGCTCATGATCGGACGTCATTGTAGGTGCTTATTCATAACCGTAATTGCAGCCAACATTGACTATCATTTGTTGGGCCAACACTGCCCAATCTTTTGTTGCTAGACTATCAGTGTGGTGCAGCCGGCGAAACGGTCCTCGATTAGGCCGCACATACAGCGCTTTACTGGCATCCCGGCAAAGGGCCGCTAGCGAGCGAGCCAAGCCGCACCCTCGGCTTCAACTTTACTATCTACTAATTATAACCTTTGTTCCTAGATGACACTTTCAGTGTGGTGCAGCCGGCGAGATGGACCTCGATTAGGCCGCACATACAGCGCCTTACTAGCGTCCCGGCAAAGAGCGGCTAGCGAGCGAGCAAGGCCGCACCCTCGGCTTTTGCGGCGTTTGTCTACCGCCACCACGCAACTGTGTGTGGCCCCTTCCAGAGCCCAGGTGAGGTTAGAACGAACCTTTTTATCTTGGAATGGGTAATGGGTTCTAATGCTATTTATTTCATATTGCATTAGGTATGCATAACTTAGCTTTAAGAAATATATATCTATAATTAGAACACTAATCGATTTCATTAATAGTTAAGATAATATTGCATTTTCATTACATTTTTAATATATTATATCTATGGCAGTTATCGTAAAATTAAAACTCAGTTTTAAATTAAAATTACTTACCTTTTTTTCGATTAAAACAACAAAGCATGAAGTAAATAAAAAGGGATATGAAAACTGTTTATTCTTCCGTGATTTTTGTTCCTGAAAACTCTTTACCATAACAAAGTTATAATGAGTTTATTATTAGATAATTGCGAGACAATTTAATGGAAAAGTACGAGAGTAAATATTTTGATTAAATTCTATATGCTTAGCGATAGTAATCCGCTTTACCCAGTTCAGTTTTATTATGGCATAAATACTTTTTATATAAGGATTTTATGATATTGAGTAACGATAAATATGTGCGATGTAAAAATTCATGGAATTTGTAATATAATGTATAAATGTATATAATGAAGCCAATAGCAGAAAGGTAATTTATATAAGTATGACGGCGCAACGACGTTATACGACTACCCTCAAACTACTAAATAATAATTATAACTAGCTAAAATTTAATTTGATCTTTTTAAATAAGTGGTTGATTAATGTAATGAAATAATTAAATTAACGAAATAATTAATGTTTGTTAAAAATGATAAAAATTCATTGTAAAAATTCGAGTGGCAACACTCAAACTAATTCTTGTGAGTCATGGTTTGCTTTAAATACGAGCGCCCGATAGCACAGAGCACATTCCTAAACAGGGCGATTCGTCCTCCCAGTGACCTGCCCGTATTAGCGGGCAGCGCTATCAACCTGCTGCAGAGGACGAATCGTCCTGAACAGCATCCCCCACGCAGCCTCCTTCGGAGGCCGCGTGTGCGAAGACCACGCGCGCACAGAGCACATTCACACGCCGGCCGTCGAAGCGTTCGGAGCTCTATCTATAATTTCGACGTAGATAAAAAGGGCAGTAAAATACCTACGGGCGTTCTACTTCGAGTATGAGCGTCTGCTATGATGATGGTGATGTCAGCATCGCTGACGTCACTCTTTTTAAAAATAGCCTTTGGGGCCCTTCTTCCGTCAAGTATAAATTCGTAATAAGGTATAATGTAACTAGACTAGACAAAATTATAATATAAGACAAAAAAGTCAGACAGGTATACAGTCGGATAATATAGCTATTTAAAATTTGTATACAAATTTCTGTTTTCCAAAATGAACTTTAAAGTAATATTACAAACCCGTTTTGTTAAATTTAGCCAAAAATTTCAAGAATAAAAAAAGAAATTAAAATGCATTCGACAAGCGAATGGCCGCATCATTAATTATTTATCGTTATAATCCATGTTCAAACGTTGAATAATCAATGTATTTTGTTGTTTTCAACCTTTTTTCAACAATCTATTTTATCGTGTGTCAGAGTATCCTTCCTTAACGATCTCGCATTTGTTGAAAAGGGACCATACACACTCAACCCAATAAAAATGATGAAATTAGTTTTACAGTTTACTTACAGTTTCCCGATTCATTAATATAATTACCATAGTACAAAAGTAACAGTCAACAACAACAAACATCGCCTAACAGCTTGAAACTGGCAGCTTTACATTCGTCAAATATTTATATAGGAATAAGGTTAACGTATATTATGTTAAAATTAACTTCGTATTTGCACAAAGTATCTTAGAAAATATGAAAAGTATATACAAGCTTCATTCTGTATTTATGTATTTATTCATTTTATACTGTTTAAAGATAAAGTTCAGTTCAAAGGAACTTCATGTTAATAGCAGCACAATTATACGATATTGTGTTGGGTACAACTGTTGTGGTTTCATTGCAAAGCCAACAATGCATGCTCTAATATAACGCTATCGCTACAACGGTGTAGGCTGGAAAAATATCATCCAATACTCGGAAAAACAAGCGCAATAAAGCGCATTGTTCTATTTCTGTTACAGTCCTACCGAAGAAATCTTTCCATAGTCAACGAGTCGCCAAATGTGAATTGGGTGTGGCAACAGCGGCGCCTGAACGAGGGATCCGACTCTTTCACCTCACCACGCAGTATATCAAACTCAAGCTTACACGAATTCGACCAAGAACTGAGCGGGGAGGAACTAGCCACTTATATGTATCAAGTGAATTGCAATATCGGTGGGTTAACCTGAGACACGTCTGTTTAGATTGCCGGAACGGTTGATCTAAACAAAGCAGTGATAGGTAATTTAGCTCGGACACCTCGGGTTGATAAAGAACTGTGATACGAATTGTAGAATGTACGTTCCAGATATTATGTGTTGTATAGATGTTATATTTGTAACTAGCTTCCGCCCGCGACTCCGTCCGCGCGGAAAAATTAAGAAAAATTAATTAATATTATTTTTTTTTCTACCTATTTTTCCGGGATAAAAAGTATCCTATTTTATGCCCGGGATAGTAAGGTATAATTATACCAAGTTTCATTGAAATCGAACCGTTAGTTTTCACGTGATGCCTGAACATACAGACAGACAGACAGACAGACAGACAGACAAAAATTTTTTTAATTACATATTTGGGTTTGGTATCGATCCAGTAACACCCTCTGCTATTTATTTTTTCAATATTTTTAATGTACAGAATTGACCTTTCTACAGATTTATTATATGTATAGATAATATTATTTTTTTTTCTACCTATTTTTCCGGGATAAAAAGTATCCTATTTTATGCCCGGGATAGTAAGGTATAATTATACCAAGTTTCATTGAAATCGAACCGTTAGTTTTCACGTGATGCCTGAACATACAGACAGACATACAGACAGACAGACAGACAGACAGACAGACAGACAAAAATTTTTTTAATTACATATTTGGGTTTGGTATCGATCCAGTAACACCCTCTGCTATTTATTTTTTCAATATTTTTAATGTACAGAATTGACCTATCTACAGATTTATTATATGTATAGATATTTGGGTTTGGTATCGATCCAGTAACACCCTCTGCTATTTATTTTTTCAATATTTTTAATGTACAGAATTGACCTTTCTACAGATTTATTATATGTATAGATGTGCTATTTTGTTGTTTCAAAAATTTATGAATGTTAAAGGATTAGCGAGAACCAATGACGTATTATTATCCTTAAATAATAAACAATAGTTATATAAAATAAGCTTTGATATGTTCTATTAATTTTGAGAAATTTTATAGCTACACTGTTTTTGAATATTATTAAAAGTCAATAAAAATGATTTATTACGAGAAAAATTGTACAATGCCATTAAAATAATTGTTCTCTAGCATTTTCGAATTGTTTGCTCACAATGTGTAAATTTATGTGATTCATATATTAAGTGCTTTCAATGAGTTAATTGCAAACGTCTATGCAGACCAATATCTATAAAAAAAGGAACTTCAATTAAAATTGATTATACCTTACACGAAGTCAACATTTTCAGTTTAAAGGTCTATGTGTTGTATTGATTGACTTTGACAGCCTAAAATGTGTTTTAGTTTTGGACTTTTCGTGTCCTATTTTTTAAAGCTTTGAAGTACATAAGATATCGGAGAGGTAGATTTTGTTGAAGTTTTTAGCTTTATTTTAATAACAAATGTTCAGAAAAGATGTGAAATTGTGGTGGACAAGTAATTTCATAAGTAATACAAATTGGTTATGACTATGATTATGTGGCTAGTCAATTAAATAAATGTTATAAATTATAATGAATGAATTAAAATATTGTAGAAAAATATAACATTGTTGAAACGATTGTTCGTGTTGTTTTTTTATTGGAATGTGTACCTATACTGGATAAAGCGTGATATTAATTTAATTGTATAATTGTTAAAAGTTAGTTAAATAGATTCTACACTGTACATTTTGTAAATATGATTAGTTAGATTATAAATTATAATACATAAATGTAGAATTTTATTTTTATTCTATCACATACATTTTGTACATCACTTATTCATAATTTATGTTTGTAAATACATAGTAAGAAAAGTTGAATTGTTTCTGCGCAATTGTTAATCATGAGGGAAACATGAAAACACGTTAGAAAAGTTCCCTAGAGCCGTGCTAAAGCTCACGCGGCACGCCTGAGATGTTAGGATCACGTAAATCTACAGACGTGATCATTATTTTATTTAACATTGTATGTGGTGGTTTGGAAATGAAAATGCTTGGGTAAATACACACGACAAATTACAACATATTTGACGATTTGTATTTTCCTAATTGAATTGTAATTAAATGTGTTTCAATATTTATGGTTGTTTTATTACCTTTGATGCATATAAATAAAATATACCTAATGTTTGATGGGCTAAGTATTTCCAAAAGATGTGGTTAATTAAAATATATACCCCTCTCTCTATCTATTCACCGCATTTTTGTTCTAATGCAGGGTCACAGGCCGACGAAGGTTCAGGTTAAATAAGGTTAGGTGGGCAAATGATGAAATTCCGCAGGTTCTCCTGATGTTTTTCTTTAACAATAGCATCAGGAATTCAAATAAAATGAATGTACTCTGTTTCATTGTTCATCCATTCTCGAACCTTGGACTTTGATTGAATTGGGACTTGGGGGTAGGTACTTCACTTAAAGCCAACATAATTTTTTAAGAAGTTCATTACTCCCTGATACCAAAAAAAACTATTGTATTGGTAAATTGGCATATTATAGCACGAAGCCCGCAGATTTACCTACTAATAACCTAACCACAAAATGATTTGTATAATACGACATATAGGAAAGTATTGGGAGAGCATTTGAATTGCATATTGTACAATAAGTAAGGCTTAGGGTCGAAACCCATAATCCTTTTTCGTGTCTCACCCTCTTATCTGGTTGATTGGCAATAATAAAATAAATGTGGATGCTCTGGTTAATAGTTATAATGTACTCGTATGCTATAATATGATATAAACACGGTTAATGATATATTATGTGATATTTGAGATATTTAATTTTTTGGATTTGTTTTCGTCCACATATTAGAATATTGAAATTATTCTGGAAAATGTTGAGTCGTTATATATATTATATTATACATATTTTCGGACTTTCATAATACTAATATACCATTTTATAGTAATTTTTGCCAATTTAACTTGAGAACAAAATGAGTTTTCCTTTTTATCAAAATGTGTAGACATGGTATGCCTACGCCCTACCGTAGGGGTAGGCATACCCATAATGCTTAGCTAGCTTTTTCCTTATACTTAGTAGGAAACTATTGTTTATTAATAAAAATTACCTGTTTTGTCTGGTTTCGTCTTCGTATAAAAATACGATTAAATTATTCTTCTATAGAACATTAAACAATTATTGGATCAGTAATAATGTCAACTATCAAATAAAACAAATTAGTGCGGGTAAATATCAATGAGATACCAACTGTTATCAAATAAGCGAGAGCTATTAGACTTTATTTTTACATTGCTTAGGAATATTCGAAATTATTAGAAATCTTTTTGATAAATATCAATTGTTTTTTTCTGAAAAAGTCAATTTACGAAATACTGTCTGTATACTTAATTCGCAAAATATTCTTGTTTTCATTCATCTCTTTATTTATGAGATTTTCGCTCATGCGTGAAGAACCTCTTCATGATCTTTTGTTATCTACTTTATGATGTTTTGAATATTTTGATGGGTACTGGCAGATGTACGATAAACAAAAAATAATAACAAGAATAAACATCAAAGAAAAACACAATACCTAGTAAACCAATTGTAATATCTTTGGTATATAAAGTAGCTTAGGACACTTATTGCCGATTCGTCCAATATCGTATTAAATTTCCATTGGAATAGTCTGTCTAACTTCCTATCTTTTAACATGTTTATAGGTAATATTTTTTATATTATTGTGTGATACTTTATTGGACTGTAAGTTTTAACCAAGGACTGAAAAAAATGTTATCTCCTAATGATTATTCTTTCAAGTTTTAAGTCTAATTCTCTCTAACTCATTACTTGCGTACTGTGGAAGTTCAAATGTTTGTGTAAGCCGCTTCATAGAGCTAAATATAGCGTGGCTTCCTGAAACCCAGCAAGGTCGTAAGTCAATCTTGAGATGGTTACGCTACACTGTACCTACGCGGTCGGGGGTTCTGCCACACTAACCAGGACTATAACCAACTGGTCAGTTGGCGGCTATAGCGATGATGGTGATTTATTAGTAAATGGCAACACAGTCGAAACGGATATAAACAAGACAGTCGGAGTTATGATACCAAAAATATAGCTGGAAGATACATACGATACGATATGAATGAAACGTAAATTATTAATGTGTTATATATTGAATATAATATTATGTAGTCTACTCAGACTTTAAATTCTACATAATATACATATTACACACACTACACATTTCTTACTACGTAAATAGGTACAATAATGTTATATTGTTTTGCTCTTAACTCTTAAGCTTGGTTTAAAGGAGGCTTATGATTGTATTAAGAAAATTTATAATACCTAGTCAGCATGAGTGAAAGACAATGCTCGAGTACAATGTAGAATTATATCCTTTGTTATAATAGTTACGTGTAAGTATTGTAGTTACCTTTAGATGTAACTAGCGGTCCGCCCCGGCTTCGCCCGTGGTACATGTTTACGTTTTCTCTACATAAGAACCATCCTCGTACTTCAAGGAATATAATAAAAAAAGAATTATCGAAATCGGTTCAGCCGTTCTCGAGTTATGCGCTTACCAACACATTTTGCGATTCATTTTTATATATAAGAAGATTATAAAATTTGACGTAACTATAGAACCACTTCTAATTCTAATATACAAACTGCTCATATGTGTTCGATATGATAGATGTACAAATATTATAAGTAAAGTACAGTGTGAGGCCAATAAAAAACTCGGAAAAAAAACTAAAACATATAAAATATAAGGATTCGTATCTTCTCTTGTCAAAATTATGTAATCTTGTACGACTTTCACCTTTAAATAAAATATAGAATTTCTTGCTCAAAATATTACCAAAACATATTTTAGGAATCTTTTGATTTTATAGGCACGTGTGAAAATATTCACGTAATGATGAATAAGAAGATATTCTAATAAAGTTGAATAAAGCACAAGTACCATAGATTTTCTATACCTAATAAAATATAGATAATTGATATGTGTAGGAAATAGAATTATCCCAACAAATAAGATTATTTGGCTTGCATTAGTTTTGTGGGGGTGTGTCGGGGAAATTTATTGTTATTCTTTATAGAGATTAGACAACTTGACCATAAAATATAAGGGTTGTTTAAGGATAACCGAGCCGAAAAAAGATCAGGAAAAGTTTTATCAATATAGGGATAAAATATATAACAATCATTAAATTGTGTCGAATACACATTTGATAGCGTAATTCAATGCTCCTATCTATAAAAAGATGGGTAACTAAGATAAACAAGTGAGTTATTAATAAACAAACATAAATATTTACTCAAATTAATTGAAAAAGGGCGACGTTTTATTTCGAACGATGTTCTTCGTTGGGGTCAAGGTTGGGGTAAATAAAGTCGATATGCCATGAATGAGGCTAAATTGGTTTCGTCATTCCATTACAATTGTCAGTGCTGTCAAGGAATATTTAATGGGGTGTTTGTGTGATACCTACTGTGAAAAGTATTTTCTCGATATCGAGTGTTGAGAGACGCACTGGGGGCGGATGAATAATATTGGCCCATTTGTAACATTTAATTCTTTGAGAAAGCGGTCGGAAGTACATAATATAATACAAAATACGTATTAGTTATTTGATTACACATAGGTAATCTATCCAACAAAGGAATGGCAATTAGGTATGATAGTTATAGTAACTTCTACTTTAATCAGACTGATACCATCTTGTATAATAGACTACAAGCCGGTATAGGAAAAAAATATGGGTCATTTGAACCACCAGGTGACCTATCTAGAACGATAGAAGAGAATAAAATAATAAGATTCAGCACTATGCCGTCACTTGTAAGCTGTCCAACTGAGTGCAGATGAGAATTCGAAAGTACAGGTAGACTCGGTAAATTTTGGTCATATATTTTTGTACATCATTCTTAACCACCGATAGATCCATTAAAAATAATAAGAAAACGCTCAGTGCCGTACAAAAATGGTGGTCCACAAAGTCGGAATTTTTATTTAAATTCCGAGAGTTACCGCGGTAAATTTGGTCATTTGACCATGAACGGCATCTGTGTCATACTATTTCAATACTGTTTTTAATCCATTATTCCGCAACGCCGTACAAAAATCATGGGGACAAGGGGAAAAAATCGAGAGTTGCAATCCCCTCTCTTTCCCCACTCCAGGGGGTCATTTGACACAACACGAAATAAATTTATTTTTAAAGTATTTTATGCATAAATAATTTTTTTTCATATGCCGTACATTTTCGTTGGTTCAAAGGGGAAAAAACTGAAAAAGAAAAAATCCATATAACGAAATGTTTGCTTTATATTTTGATAATAAAATATAAATATACATTAATATTAAGAAGCTCGAGGTGGTTAATTATCAACTTGGAAAATCTTAGTCAGGTGGAATGGATTCCGTTAAATTGATGAACTAATAAAGAAGCTATGAACGAAAAGATGTGAATTATATGCAATCAGCCCATGAATACAGGTAAAGTCACAAGCAAATGCTAGTAATATATACATATTCAAAATGTACAAGTAAAGCGCTTTCAAATGATACCAAACACGGCATATTTATGTTAACTAAATTTTTTTACTCTGTATGTTTTGTCCGCTAGAGGGCGCCATATTAGAATTTGTGAAACCCCATATAGCCTTTATAGGCTAGCTGGTCGCTGGTTATCCAGTAAACAATTCAGACGCTTCTAATGATATGTCATTTGTCAAATTCTGATAAGTAGTTTAGAAGTTACGAGGGAATAGATGAACATACATACATGGCCTGTCAAAATCATAACCCTCCTTTTGCTTTGCCGTAGTCGGGTAAAAATATGTTAATGCCGTACTGTATCAGATGGCCATAAAGCACCCTTAAAATTGTAGCTTTCGTCGCTTTCATCAGCCTAAAAGCAGGTCTGCACAAAAATGTACGGCATCGTTTTTTCCTAATTTATCTATGTTAATACTATTTAAAACAACGAATAAAGTGTAGAAAACCATTACATTTCATTAATCTACGATGTTAAAACTTTTACAAAATTTCATTTTTTGCATTTCTCTATAACTTTTTTTAGAACGGTTTCTTTTGAACGGCAATACTATACAACAATTGAATTTTACAATATCATGTTAAAAAAAAGTTCCCGTACAGGGTCAAATGACCTTACAGCTCTTTATATCAAGAATACGATGAAATTAAGATGATTATTGGTATACATTTAAAGAACAATTATTTTTTGACGGCATTGATTTTAATAGTACTTTTGAGTGCTAGATAATGTTTTGGAACCGAAGCCGTACTTTGTCAAATGACCCCCTGGAGTGGGGAAAGAGAGGGGATTGCAACTCTCGATTTTTTCCCCTTGTCCCCATGATTTTTGTACGGCGTTGCGGAATAATGGATTAAAAACAGTATTGAAATAGTATGACACAGATGCCGTTCATGGTCAAATGACCAAATTTACCGCGGTAACTCTCGGAATTTAAATAAAAATTCCGACTTTGTGGACCACCATTTTTGTACGGCACTGAGCGTTTTCTTATTATTTTTAATGGATCTATCGGTGGTTAAGAATGATGTACAAAAATATATGACCAAAATTTACCGAGTCTACCTGTACTTTCGAATTCTCATCTGCACTCAGTTGGACAGCTTACAAGTGACGGCATAGTGCTGAATCTTATTATTTTATTCTCTTCTATCGTTCTAGATAGGTCACCTGGTGGTTCAAATGACCCATATTTTTTTCCTATACCGGCTTGTAGTCTATAATGTGTTTCTCGCCGTATAATCATTACGCCTAGGCCTTTCATTTTCAATATTGTAATTGAAAAGAATTATGTTTTATTATAACAATATTCGTGAAAGCCATATGATATGTTTTGTATATTCCAATAAGCATAATAATATAGTATTAATTGATTTGAGAATGTGAATTTTAATGATTAATTCATAAAGCTTATAGCTTTTAATGAAGTGACGTTTATATTGATCATACGTACTTTTTGTATTTTCTTAAAAAGAAGCAATGTTGTTAGGACACGAAAAGGTAAGAAATGTTAGCATAAATATTGGAGTTATCTTATAAAAGTGTAAATAAAAAAGCTCTTTTAATTGCATAAAACTTATTAACTTTTTTCCGCAGGGCTTGTAGTTTTGGCGGAAATCGAGAAAAAACGTTTTTTACTCTTTCCAACTGACCCCCTCACTTCCCGATCCTGGTTCGCCATTAAATTATTTTTCTTTAATTTTTGGTTAATTCTCTTCCTTTTGCAATTGGATACATTTATAAGATTTTTTTTAAACACTGTAGGAATTAAGTTACAATTGTTAGATTGTTTATCTATATAAGTTTAATTATCGTTTAAAATAATGTCTAGAATAATATAATTACTTTTTACAGAAACAATATTTTCTATATTAAGAAATTATCATCACATCATTCTGCCTATCATCAAGTAATCGTATAAACATTTTCCAAATTCACAATAAGTATTCATAAGGTAGAATGCAGATACCGATATAACTAATGGTTTAAAATTTTAATTAATTAGTATAAAATATTCTATAAAGTCTGCTCTACCTTCGAGGTTGTCTGTCATTGCATCTTTTTAAAAAAGCTTTTGAATGGTGCAAAAATATTTTCAAGTTTCAGTTTCAGTGAATACATCAAGATGCCAATTTTAGATGTCATTGTCACTAAAATATAACGAGACTTGCATTTCAATATTTAAGCCTGCTTGTCCACTATCATTATAGCTTTACTAAAGCTTGTTATATGTAAATATAGAGCATAAATCAGTGCCACGTTTATGGATTACCCGTGACCGTAATAATTAGCGTCGTTAGTGGGACCCACGGCCTGTAAGGTTATGTCATTACACGGACCATGAAAACGTTTGATGCTGCATCTAGTTCCAGCTCTGTGTAGAACTGTCTTTATCCCAATTATGTTTAAATCACTGTGGAGCTTATTTCTGAAATCACTAGCCGCCCGCCTAACTCCGTTTGCGTACAAATGGTGAATCTCCATATTAACTCTCCCGCTTTATATTTATTATAAGTGATAAAAGTTATTTCCAAGGATATAATTTATCATCCTGACAATAATAGTTATAGCTTGGTTATAGCCTTCTATAAGCTGTTTGTTGTCATGAATATTCTGGC
Source organism: Colias behrii (assembly GCA_029959065.1). NCBI lineage: Eukaryota > Metazoa > Arthropoda > Insecta > Lepidoptera > Pieridae > Colias > Colias behrii. The sequence continues at coordinate 8,997,502 of JARWMC010000007.1, read as the reverse complement.
GATAGAGAGGGACACAAAGCTACTTTTGTTCTTAATTAATTTAGGACGATTTCAAATATAGATTGGTGATTACTTATTTACCTACTTCGCTTCTGTTTTGTTTTGATATTGTTACGTGAGAAGTTTGTAGGTTTTAGATTGATACGGTATCTTATTACATTATATAGGTATACTAAAGTTATATAATTGGCTACTCGGAAGTCGGATAAATCACAGGAAAGTTTGGACGTTGTAATAATAAAGATAGGTATCGTCTTCCTGATTAAATTTCGTCCATAATATGCAGTCATAACAGTTTGATAATAAATAACTTTTAATTTACTACAATAAATATTCATTTAATAAATACGTAAACGAAGTTTATGAAACGTTATACAAAGTTTGTAATGTTGGTAACTATACAATACAGCTACCAACATTACACAGTTGTAATTTAGTGTAGGTACCAGGACTAATGAAGGACCAATGCATTACAAGCACCATGATTGCCTTATACAAAATACTGTAATATTATAAGTAGTTATAGAAATGAATGAATGACTTGACTGAATTTTATGACAGAAGGAAATAAAAATTGCAACAAGTTTTTCTACGAAGCAGGAGTGAATGGATAGTAGTAAAGTTATAATAAGTTTTAACAAAGCATACTCTACGAATAGTATTAATGAAATGGGTTTGTATTTGGCTGGTATATAATTTTCAGAAAGTTAGTATGTATTAGTAAGAAATTAAGGAACTTTTAGCTGTTTATTTATCTGAATATTTACTCGTTAAAGCAGAAGATAAAAAATATATGAAATGGCCGATACATAATTATATAAATGTGAGGTACCTACTTAAACAAAAAATGCGGTCTCCTTAGAATTAAGTTTTGATTTTATAGTCAGTAAATATATAAGCTTCACAACATAAAATAAAAAGAAACGTCCTTGCCGAATACTGCGGCATATTATCTTCTTTATATATAAAAATGAATCGCAAAATGTGTTGGTAAGCGCATAATTCGAGAACGGCTGAACCGATTTCGATAATTCTTTTTTTATTATATTCCTTGAAGTACGAGGATGGTTCTTATGTAGAGAAAACGTAAACATGTACCACGGGCGAAGCCGGGGCGGACCGCTAGTTTAAGAATAAAACCACTCTTAAATTTATTTATAGAATATTCATATCAGATGTGAAAAGACCAAATAAAATCTTAAGGTTATAAAGTGTTGAATTTTGTCCTTCAAAATACGAGGAAGTTTGCTTAAAAGTGCATCAAGATCAGAATCATATTAAATAAGTATACTAGGTTAAAGCCACTATTCAATTTATTTTTGGAATTTCCAAAGGACACAGTATACAAAATGAAAAAAATATTAAGTCACAGACTTGACATTTTGTAGCCTTTAATTTTTTCCAATAAGTGTAAAAATGGAATTGAAAAATAAATTTATTGATACCTTATTTAGTATACCTAAATACTCAACAATCTTTTATTGTAATAACCTACCCAGTTGTACATTTTTAAGTAGGTACGTACCTACCTATTTACTTTTATTTAATGATCTTCAGATTTTTAAAAAAGTTTAAGCCAAACCTTGAATGTAATATAATGATTATACAAATTGTTTTTTATCAACTAATGAAAAAGCATTTAATATCACACCTAAAAATATTTGCAGAAGTGGTTTACTCTGTAAATTAGTTGATACTTCATTCTTTGTACAAAATTCCTTTCCTTCATAGGTACAAAAGGTTTAGTGTTTTTTCACAAAATGCAATATGTGAATATTTGTGCCACAAGCGATAGAAGATAAAATTCGATTTTAGCATGGAATTGCAACTCGCGTCTCCGTTAACCAAATCGACCATTTATGTGTTCCGCATCACCGATCACATGTACCAATAAATTTCTTTCTTGCTTCTGTTTTGTAAAATATACATATAGGCCTAGTATATCTACAACATTTTCGTAAAACTTTATTTTTAGGGGTCCTATTGAATACCAGCGCTATGACCTTTCCATGCATACATTTCGTCGGAATTATCTTTACTTAAAATGTTATTTTGTATCATTTCTATCAAATAAATTCATTATCTTATTATTATTCTCTATCTTTCATTCTTTCTTTAAATTAAAACAATGATATAAATTTATAAAGAATAGAGAAAATTCAATCACGAGGCGGGACTCGAACCCGCAACCTTTCACGCCAATCCGGGGCGGATGCCTGACCAACTCAGCCACTCGTGACCCGCCAGAGCGATCGAATTTATTCTATTCTTTCAGTTTTATGTCTCTAAGGGACACACCGCGATCATTGATGATCGCGCGATCAAATAATGCTGATCAGATATTTTTATAATTTTTATATTTACTGTTATTTCAAGTTGTTGAGAACACACGATACAGGCGCAGCATTTAAAATATTAAGGAAATTAATTCGTTGAATTTTTTGGATTTTATAAAACTAAGAGCTCAAAAATGCGATTTTAATTTACATTTCCAGTTTTGCTGATTGCAAATCATGATTATTTTATGAAAAAGAAAATATGTTTACCGAGACCAGTTTGATCACATGCACCACATTTATGACCAAAACCAAAGTCAACATACATTGCCGGATGCACTGGTGTTTTAAAGTGTCCTTTCGGTAGTAATTTCAAAGCCTAGAAATTTTTGGATCTATCTTTAATTAGTCAAAATTACATTAATGCAAACAAAGTTACCTTTAATTTTTGGTCAAGTGACAAACCCATATATTATTGTCTTATAAAAATATATACAATTCTTTCCTATGTGAAAAAAACAAACTACATAGAGAGGGAAGTGGCGCTGACAATGTCGCACGCGTCGACAACAAAAACATCATTGCATTTTAATTTTACTTCAAAGAGCTTATTGATAAGGATTCTCTGTTATAGAACCTACTTGCTTCACAACTGGATAAAAATAAAATAAAAAAAACTTCTGAATACCTATAAATGCTATTTCAAAAGCTTTCCAACGATTGAACTTCACAGGACGAAATACTTTTATAATGGACAATATTTTTACTTAAATGAATATAATAACGAGACCTAATACTTCTATAAAATAAATGAAAATATTTCCTTTCAAGACATAACTAACTCAAATTAGATCCATTCTGAAGAATGGTAATATAACTTTTGTTTCATATTAATTTATTAAAGTTACTAAGGGACCGTGTTTGCATTGCTATAAATGTTAGTATCGAATTATAAAAATCCATACAATCGACTAGTTTTTTCATTTCAATAATTCATTTATTGAAGTTTAAATACCATCTTCTTAAAAACAAACAATGCAAAACAATTCATCGTTAACGATAAACGAGGTGTAATGCGAGGAATGGAACCATAGCAAAACTTTCATCATTACTTACAAAGAAAATATTTAGGAATATAAGTTGCGATTGCTTGTAAGCAGGATCTCATTAACGATAACATCGGACGTTATCTGAGACATTGCACAAACTAATTGGCGAACTTCGATTGTCTGTTCAACGATTTGATACATTCTCACAACGTATCATACATACTTGTGTATGGTATAGGTAGGTTGTTGATTTGTAGTGTATAATTTATGTGATTATATTATACAACGAGCTCGTGATAGAATTAATTTCTTAATACTATTTTTCAAATGATATCAACACTGATATCATTTGAAAAATAGAGCGGCTCTGTAAGCCGAAATAGCATAAAAGTCCACCTTAACCAATATTTTTCCATTTTGATTTTGTATTCATATTTTATAAGAAATGATAACAAAACATCTTCTCAATTGATTTAAGTTGTTATGAAATCTACGAAGTAAGCTTTATTAATAATATTTATGTCGTTTAAAATCCTTGAACTCTTTTGGAGAACACTAGGAAAAGTTCCTTACATAAATAACTAGTACATTTATATCACACTTAGATCTGAAATACTATAGTTTCTATGTCTACGTAGGTATTTGTTGCTGAGTAAAAATTTAAGAGATATAATACTACGTAAATATGTTCAGAACCTATTTTTTTCAAATGGTTGTCCCGTGACGCAAATAAAGTCCTGGATTGAGTCTTGTCATTAGAAAAAGACAAGTAAAACGGTTTTTATTAGAGATTGCTCTGAAACAGGGAGCCGACTGAATCATAATAAGGTATGTTCGACATGTATGAATAATGTATACCAATTTATATGTTTATCTGAGGCTTTGAATGGAATTGAATGTGTGTAATTACCCTTATGAATAAAATGATTAGGAAATGCATAACGTTGTATATATTTGGGATCTTTTTTGTTTCGTACGTGAAAATGATTTATTGATAAGCAGGTAACGTGTAAAAGTTATTTTTGTCTGAAATATAACATGTTTATTATGTTGTGTATGTTTCAGTTTTACTAAATCCAAAATTTCAACATAAAGAGTAAGGTGTATTTATAGATACAGTTGTCTTCAAAAACGTATAAACGTAACTGATAAATTAATTTCGCAGCGTATTTTATTACTAAGTTGCCATTGCATGTGTTGCAGTTAAAACAATCAGGGGATATCTACTTAACTTTCAAGCTCAAATTCAAGCTCAAACATTTATTTATTCAATACTTCTTCTAGAAGCACTTTTAAATCGTCATTCCATATTACCGGTTCGGAAAGCTATGGAGAAGAACCGGCATGAAACTGTTTTGCTCTTAATTTTGCATTTACATACGAATACATAAAAGAAAGGATTCAATACAATTATGCAAATGATAATACCTAAATTGACACTCGTTTAGAGGTATATTATAGTTTGTATTGTTACGTCCTAAGGCACAGGGGCATAACGACGTAGTTATTAACAATAACGTAGAAAACAAGGCAAAGTTAGGCGATTACTGTTAATTTATGAGATCCGTATTTGTGAGGTAAAGTTACAGTAATGTCCTTGTAACTGAGCCTGAAATTATTATTTATATGAACCCTTTGTGTATGTAAGTACATTTTTATCTCATGTTATTTCGGTGTAATCTCTCCCAAATTTTATTCGTAGTCGTGCAGCAGTTGTTATGCCTTTTCGCCATGACTTGAATATTGTTTCGTGTAATTGTGTCCATAATCGAAAATAATAGATTAATCTTAAAAAAATAAAAAGTATTCATTAGTAGGTACTTAATTAACCTTTAATATTAATAGAAATTCCATTACTTAGACGTTGTTAAAATGTTCCAAAACATCTGTTCCATTTTTCATGTAGTAATTACAGTTGATTCTATATAAAACACAACATTGGTTTTATTGTTATTAATATTATCTAATACCACTTTGCATAAATGCGCCAGTCAGCTCTCTGCTCGGCTTATTAAAAAACCTTCTATGAAGCTCGTAAAAAAATTAGAACAGACTTTCAAAATTAAAATTGTAAACACGGAAATTATTAATTTTATTCACAAACATTGGCGAGAATTATCACTTAAAAAAAATATTAAATATAAATATCAATATTTTAAAATATTTGTGCAATGAAATACTACTAATACTAACACTTGTATACGTAGTATATTATTATTAGTCTGTGCTAACACTAATCAACTATCGATAGTTATGCAAATATGCAGAGCGTGCGTCCTTATTCAATTTTCAGCTCGGAAATAACATTGAACCAGAGTAAATCTGCACAAGCCAGACTAACGATTTTACAAAACAAAGGACCAATTATCGACAGAAGGTCTGAAATACTTTTTAATAGTATTTACAGAGATAACAAATATATTTAATACACTCCAATGTAGAACGATGGCGGTGGTTTTAATTTCAGTGGAGAACTTTCTTATTCCATTAAGAATTTCATATTTAAGTACCGCTAGTTTTTTACTTTTTATTATCCTTATAATTTTATCGATTATGTTCAGATATTTCTTCTTAAGCAGAATGCTGTTATCTATATCTACGATAAATGAATTAAATTAAAACTTCAAACATACACCTTTACTAATATTATAAAGCTGAAGAGTTTGTTTGTTTGTTTGTTTGATGAACGCGCTAATCTCGAGAACTACTGGTCCGATTTGAAAAATTCTTTCGGTGTTAGATAGCTCATTTATCGAGGAAGGCTATAGGCTATATATCATCACGCTACGACCAACAGGAGAGGAGCCACGGGGGTGAAAAAGTGCACATAAGCTGCCTGGGAGATAATAGGTATGCACCCGCGTCATGACCACAACATAATTTCATTTAAATCTTCTATTATTTATCGTTACTTCTTTATATTAGTTATCTTATGATTGTTGGGAGCTTGGTACAACAAAAGCTTGGTACAACAAAAGCTTGGTATTATACCAAGCTTCTGACTTTCATGTAATTAGGTATATACCATAGAGATCTAGAGAGATGCCAATCGCTTGCGCTGAGTACGAAACCTAGTGTCTCATTACAAATTTACGCACACAACAGTAAACAAAATAAACACAATACTTCGCGTTGTGTGCGTGTCATCACACAAAGATTTGAGAGCGACTACTCGTTCGCACACTAGATTGTAAGTGACGTACGTATACAGCACCACTACAGCCGCAAATATGCGTTTACGATAGGGATTGCTTGTCGATAAAATGAGAAACGTTAAAATTAAAACAATTTATAGGCAATACAGTAACTAGGTAGAAATGGACACCTTGATGGTAGCATTCATGGTGATGAAGTCCATAGAGCATTGCCTATTGACTTATTGTAAAGTAAAATAAGTATGACATAAGTGACTTCTTTTTTTAATCCATGTATAATACTATAAAATAATTACTATAAAATTATTGCTCGAGTACTTATCAAATAATAACAATACAATCAGATATTAAGCTAATAGTTATACATTATGATATAAAAATAAGGTAGTAAGGTAGTAAAATTCCGAATCTTATCGACATGGACACACTCGACCCGCATCCTTAACTTACGACCGCAAGCAGCGGCCGTACTACACGATCGAATGCTTTAGTATGTTCATTATACACTGCGGTATTCGAACTCCGCGTTTGAATAGAGTCACGTACAGAAGAAGCATTGTAAACTATTTACATCATACATTACACATTTAGATCAGAAACCAAGAAATCACTCTACGTAATATTGTTTTTGAAATTTTAGTAAGAAAATCGTATAATTTTCAGTACTTACCGATGGTATGTGATTCCATTTGACTTAAAGTTGCTGGTTCCACTTCGGTTTTTACAAACTTTAACGGAACAACACGGCATTGTCAAATAATACCCGGCCGACGGTCGAACGTAAACTGAATGCAACAAACAGCATGTGTTCCTTTTTTGGACATATTGCTGCGACACCGGCCCCGCCCCCTAACCATATCTCCCTTTAGTTTCTGTGATCTGTGGTATCTACATTATGTACGAATTGAAAAATATATCCTATTAAATTCTAAAAACAAATTTATATTTTTTTTAGCTATTTCTTAGACTCCTTACTTGATAATTTCTAGAAATCCTTACTGGGCTCTTATCTACAATGAAAAAGAAACCCGCATCTTTAAACTTTATAATATTATATTTATAGGCTAAAATCAGGAGATATAATGTGAACTAGAAAGATAATAATCAGACTCGTGAATAAAATTGCTTTGTCCATATATTGATTACAGTAAACGTATTATTTTTTATAGTAAGGTTATTTATTAAACAGAATTGTGTCAATACTAAGGAAATAAATATAAAGAAATTTATGAACGAAATTCAGTTCAAGTTATAAATGAAAGGGAGCTTTAGTTTAATTATGTGACATGTTTGCAGCGAAGCGATTTCACACGGAACCTCTTCTAGAGCAGGCTCCAAGGAGATGTTCGTTTGCAAAAATAGCGGACCTAAATCTGACTTCTGATATATATTGTATAGATCCCAGACATCCTATAGACAGATGTTGCCAACCAGTTTTGTGGTCCCCCTCCCCCCACCCCGGTAATTAAATATGGCATACAAATAAAAAAATAAAAATTTCCAAAACATGCCGTGTGGGGTATCAAATGAAAGAGCTTATTGAGTAGATCACGAATATATAGCATACTATAACATTTCTTACACTTTCTCTAAGATTTTTTAGAAAATTTACGAAAATGCTCCATTTTTGAGTTAACTTTAAACCACTATTTGAAAACTCATGAATATATTTTTTAAATTATTATTTTAAATAATTAACAATAGTCCATTGTTTACGATTCAATAGTTCGTAATATAATATAAGTGAGCTATATACAGTATGTGGTGGATTTGATGACCCCACAAAATGTTTTAAATTGCAAGGCGCAACTTTCACTGAAGTTACCGATTTGAAATCTAATCACACAGAGGCTGATTCAAGAATGTTCTGCCAATAATTATTCTAAGCCCTGACACCGATATTTTTGTATTAGGCCTTTATTTCTGGCATAAACTTGAAAATATACTCGCCATCTTTGAATGCTCCCCCCACTCCCCCATGCAACTATTTCACTGTACGAACTATTGAATCGTAAACAATGGACCATTGTTAATTATTTAAAATAATAATTTAAAAAATATATTAATGAGTTTTCAATCTATAGTGGTTTAAAGTTAACTCAAAAATGGAGCATTTTCGTAAATTTTCTAAAAAATCTTAGAGAAAGTGTAAGAAATGTTATAGTATGCTATATATTCGTGATCTACTCAATAAGCTCTTTCATTTGATACCCCACACGGCATGTTTTGGAAATTTTTATTTTTTTCTTTGTATGCCATATTTAATTACCGGGGTGGGGGGAGGGGGACCACAAAACTGGTTGGCAACATCTGTCTATAGGATGTCTGGGGTCTATACAATATATATCAGAAGTCAGATTTAGGTCCGCTATTTTTGCAAACGAAACTCCACTGAGAGTCCGGTCTATTCGGGGTATAGGTAGATAAATAACTAAGAGCGGAGATTCTCAAACAATTTTATATTAGGAACCAGTGATAAAATTTTAGTTTTGATTTTACGCGAGTATTATACATTTAGAAATTAAAGATTTTTAACGGATTTTAAAGGCGATTTATTAATATATATTATGAATAAATCGCGTTCAAAATCGGTTAAAAATCTTTAATTTCTAGATAAAATTTCAGTTAAAACTTGCTTTGCCTCTTCCCCTTTCTTATCTTTAAATTTGGACACTTTTAACTTTTAACCAGCTTTGGAAACAGTATAGTTATCCCTCCGAGTTGTTTAAAGATCGTGCACATCCATTAATATACTTTATAAAATATAACATAAAATTTCAAAGTTTAGTAGACAGGCATGTTTATGAGTAGAGCTATATGTGAGATTAGATGAGAACATTTACATGAAGTCTTCTTGTCTCGTTTTGATACGAGGTTTTCAATACACACAAGTTTGAGTATCATTGACATATATCTTGAAAGTTTATTACTTGGCTTTGTTTTTGAATTAAAGAGGGCGCGGAACCGTACTACCAGTAGATAATTACATATTAGAGAGCTTTGAACTTTCCTGATTGAGTGGCAAGCGATTTGATTAAATAGTTATCTAACAATCGATAAATAAATATACCGATTACCTATATTATAGGCTGCCAACACAGCTGTAATTGATATAAAATTCGTTAGCATTTGTATATTCAAACTTGTATCATGAACATTTTTTGTAAAGTGATGTGTAAAGGAATAAAACTTTTCACATTTCCCAATTGAACAGGATCAGGTGAATTGTACCGGACTGGGTAAATATGCAAATGAACTATTTTCCCCTTTTTCTGTCGTTGGAGAGCCGTTTGTTTAAGATACTGTTCACGTAGCGCGATTACGGCGAGGTAAAAACTTAAGGATGTAATTGCTGGAAAAATCTAGTGATTTATTTTTATTCCAGTCAGTATAAAATAAGACAAATTGGCATACACACTCAAGGGTAATGTAGTCAGGATAAAGGTGAGGGCAGGAGATTAAGGCTTTAAATTCATAGGTTATTAACATATTTTGATATGCGGTAAGAATACCTTGTACAGTGTACACTGCAATATTTTTAAGCCAACGAAAATTGGATACTAAGCATATAAGATAGTGAATTACGTGCAAGTTATCATTATTTTGCTGGGCGTTGGATCTAGGATGTAATCTATCGTCTGGTGCGGTGAGGCGGCGCGGCACGGGCGTGAGATGTGTTCCGCTCACGCCGCCCCAAGAGAGTAGAGCTGGCAAACCACCTGCCGCTCTAGGGACCGGTGACAGGCTGCCGTTGAAGCAGTTTTGGACGAATTCCAAATAAAACTGTTCGACGAAACACAGTGGGTCAGCCAGCATTTCACTGTTGCAATGGGAGTCCGAGATAACAGAGGGCCCTTTCTCCGAGAGCTTTGATTATGCATTCTCCACTTAAAATAGTTAAGGTATTTTTCTAACATCTTGTGATAAAATTACTTAATGGCTAATGCTAATATTTAATTATTTCACAGATATTTCAGTTGATTAAATTTTTTAGAAATGAATAGGTACCTTTTCTGTGATTAAAACGAAACGATGATGCGATTATTTGAGCCGGCCGACTACCGATTACAGTCGCTTCAGAAAACACAAGCTTGTTGTATCGAGTATTTGTCGGATTAAGTTGCACACGCGCGCGGCGTATTTCCAAACTATACATAGCCAGAACGCAACCATAGGAAACTGCTCGTGTATACTTTGTAATGCTGTTTTTAAGTTTGTTATTACAAAATATACACGAATTTTGCGTACTGATCGTGTATACTTTGTAACGCGGATGCTTGCTTCTTCGTTCCAAACTATACACGATCAGTACGCAAAATATAACTAAATATAGGTACCTACTACACCACTTACGCTTGAGCGAAATAATAAATATATAGGCAATCAAAGACTTGTACAGCTATATCTGGCTATATCTATCTACTTTTATTCTTCTTGATTGATTCAGTAAAATATGGAATAAAAATATTATTAGGTGAGCTTAGAAAAATAAATAGGTAACAGATATAAGGGTTAGGTTGGGTTAGGTTAGGTTCGTGTTTTTTTTTAACTACACAAAAATAGGAGCCCCGCGAAGCGGGGCTCCGTCGCCTCGCAACCGTCTTCTTCTGGACTTATTAGATTCTTACATTTTAGCACTATTGTCAATTGTAAGTCGTGCAGTATAGTCGGGAACGAAGACACAAGCATCCTCGATACAAAAAATATACGATCAGTACGTAAAATTACATACACAATACACATGCATTTTAATAATAGATTTCAAAACAGCAATACAATAATATAAGCGCGAGCAATGGAAAGACCGAAAGACGCCGCGCTTACTCCGAAACATACACGATTAGTCCGCATGCGTACTGGCGCTGTATATTTTGGAGCGCTATTCTTACTTACTTCACTACAAAGTATACGCGAGTATTTGCGTACTGCTGTTGTATAGATTGGAAGAACTTTGTAAAAAAGTTGTTTCCAAACTATACGTGATTAGTTTCACACCGTTGCGTACTGGCCTTGTATAGTTTGGAAAGACGCGGTCGCGCGCGCATTTTCATCTAACATTCTTCTATGTTCCTAATCTGACAATGATATATTTACGACCGGATGAAAAATTGTTAGTATATTTGAAATACTGTAGACTGAAAATATTGAAGTAGAATACTATGAATGAGTTAGTTTGAAAAATGATACATGGTTGGACAGAAAACAATTACCTATTTAGAAGTATCGTCAAACTGCGGTTCTTATGCTAACTGTAGCTCTAAAACTAGATAAAAAATATAATTTAAAAATATTTGTTGCTGCATCATTTATTTACTTTATAAAATCTTTTTAAGTGTTACCTCAGCAATAACAAGATTAGGCTTAGTCTTTCTTAGAAGACAGTAAGTACCTAAAATAATACAAAACCTAATACGGCTGAGAACAAAGTAAAATGTGAAAAATAAAACCTTTTTATTTTATATTTTTTCACATTTTATATTAAGTTGTTTTAATTGCTTTTTAGTCTTAAAAACATACACAAAATAATCAAAAGCTTTTGGTAAAGTTATACAGCGTCTCAGCAATAGATCACGCACCTCCGTAATAAGATTATCCGACATTAATCATCCAAAGAAAGTCAAGTAGGATACGTTATCACTCGAAACGTGTCGTTTATATAAAATACTGCCGCATTAGGACAAAACCTCAAACAATAGTCGGTCAAATGGCCCGTAAACTGAAACCGGATCTTTCTTGTCGCACTTTGTTATTTTTACGTTCACGAAATTACGTGAAACGAACCACGATATTGTTAGTGCCGACTGGTGCCTGTTTTTTCTAGAAATACTAAATGTCTATTGCTGGGGTTTAAGCTCTATTAGTAATTTCATTGTATTGGTTCAATTTTTGTGTCCGTTTGTTGCCGTATCTAAAAATCATTTATTTGACTAGAATATTATGAGTGCGTCTATATTAGAATTTGTTGTTACAATACATACCTATAACAAAGGCTAAAATTATCTCTACATAGGCTCTACATTTCAAAACTACGTGACTGTAGCTGTGAAAAAAAATTCCATCTAAGTAAATGTTTTTTCGAAGCTGAAAATATTATTTGGATGAGTATCAGTTCACCCATACCCAAGTCCATACCTACTTACAACAATATCATAAATTACCTATAGGTACCTACTAAGTATAATGACATGTAAAATTAATATATCGAATCGTGGCCAGAAATGTAGCATTGAATCTAGTTCAATTTTTTATGTAAAGTTTTCAACAGTAGTGTTGTTATATTGCTGTTGCTGAACATATATTTTACTAGCTGCGCTTCGCGGTTTCACCCGCGTGGTTCCGCTCCTGTTGGTCTTAGCGTAATGATATATAGCATATAGCCTTCCTCGATAAATGGGCTATCTAACACCGAAAACATTTTCAAATCGGACCAGTAGTTTCTGAGATTAGCGCGTTCAAACAAACAAACAAACTCTTCAGCTGTATAATATTATAGTATAGATAGTATAGATTCACAAATACAAACAATTGAGGGTGAATTGAGGTCAACAGGTTGTCAGAAGTTTAGAAATATATTTTAAAAGGTCTTGGTCTAACAGATGATTGATTGAAAAGAAAAATGACAGTGAAAAATATGTACAAGGCATCTGCTACAAACTCCACTAGGAGAATTAAATTTTAATCTGTATGTATGTTATTATCTTAGGGAAATAAACATAATATTTAACACTAGTAAAGGATTATTTATGATTTAATATAATACTTGTGTTTTTTGTATATGTGTTCGTAATAAGACTTTACACACAAAAACTACTGGATCGATTTAAACAATTATTTTACGCTAGGAAGCTAAATCTTTACAAAGTGACGTATGAAATCTTTTTTAATTCAAGTAAATCCGGGTTAAATTGTTTTCTGCTAGATATACTTATTTTTATAAGGTTCAGTAAATTCTATGAAGGATTTTTAGCGCTATACATTTTGAAGGTGTAAATAAAAATAGCAAAACATTGGAACTTAGTTCGCAAATGCAATTGCCGTATTTTAGTAACAGGCGTCCAACTAAACTGCTTGGCGCTGAGCCAGTAGTTCCCTAGATTTTCTTTAATAAAAGTTTCCTTTCTTTATTACATCAAACTATTAACAGACCGATTTGTATCACGCACTGAGAAAAAAAAGTAAGTCACTTGACGAGTTTGAAAAAATAACCTTATTGCAGAAGTTAGGTACATAATATTAACGTTCAATATTATTTCGGTCACACGTATGTTATTAACTGTATTTTTTGAAATAAGTAACGTAAAATATATTCTTCACATACAAGTTAATTAACATAAGAGCCAGAGTAAGGCTAAAAGAAACGCGTGTTTCTTAATAATCGTTCATTACCTACTTACAATTTAATGTAGATATAATAAACTCTACTCCAGTGACTCTTATTAAATTAATTAAACCCATATGAAAATATATTACGTGATAGACTGCTGTACGATGTATAAGGGTATTATGGATAATCCACATCATTAATTACAGTCGTATTTGGGAATCGACTCAGTGAATTTTGGCGTTAGAGCAAACACGTGATTGGCAGCAAATTTCAATTGGGCTTTGTACGTAACAACAGTTAACTGATCGCAATAAGTGCATTATGAACATCGAGATATAGTAGTACATATATCTCGATGATTATGAATGGAAATCTGTTCCCTAGTTACATCATCATCATCATCATTGGCCTTTACGTCTATCACAGACGATTTTGGTGTGTTGCCTGAGCAATGTTTCTGGTGTCCAAACAATCCAATGCGGGATCGACATACTTTTCCGCAGGTCGGACAGGGGAAGTTTGCAGAAGCCGATTCAGAGTCGTCTTGATGGCGTTTCCTCCTTCTGTCTGCGAGTACTCTGAACCAAGACTCATCACAGGATCTGCAACCCTCGGAAACAAGTTTGCGCCATTCTGATCGATTAGTAGCGAGCTTCTCCCAATTATTATGATCAATCTTGAAAGAAGCCATGTCTCGTTTCACACAGTCCTTAAAGCGGAGCAAATCGTTACATAGGAAACAACAAAATAAACTAAAAGAGTAGGTAATCTAAGGGCTCTTTCAATTTATGCGTTTCGTATCGGACCGCTGCCGCACGTTTTCCGTGCCGCTAGTTATAACCCGCTGCCGTGCCGTTGCAGTACGGTAGCAGTCCGTTACCAAACGCTTAAATTGAAAGCGTATCTGACTGCCGTGCGTTTGTATGCTAGTGCTGTTTTAAATTTATTTGAATTTTGACACCAGTTAAGCCATGGACTCTGACGAAGAAACATTACTTTTAGTGCTCTTCATTCAACTGCCCGTCCGTATTATTACCACGACTGACTTATATATTATAACCTTAAAACGCGCGTATTTCTGTACTTGAGTACCCGTAGAAATGTAAGATGATTGAATTAGATTAGGCCAAAAAATTAATTTTTAGAGCACGAATATTCTCTGTCAAATCATACCGATATATCGATATATCGATATTTTTTAATAAAAATATCAATATCGATATTGATATTTTCAAAAAACATCGATACGATATATATCGATACTTTATTGCATTTCCGACATCCCTATGGGACTTGCGACGCGACGCCGCGCTGTTGCCGCACCGTGCATTTTGTATGAAAACAAACGACCGGCCGTGCGCCGTACGACAAACGCACCGCTTCGGCACTGCAGCGGTCCGATACGAAACGCATAAATTGAAAGAGCCCTAATAGTAAATGTAGGGCTGTCATAGTAAGTAATAAAATCTTTTTTTTGGGAGAACTGAGTTGATGGTTAAGATGTAGAAAATGTGAGAAACATTTTTCATGTTATTGTATGTTCGCGTCATGCTTCTGACCGAAATATGTCAATCTCAGAAAAACCGTAACCTTCTGGCCAAAGTTTAGTGGGAAAGTATTAAAATAGTGCAATATCGAGTTTCACATGTGAAGCGAACAAACTGGAGTCTCCATTTCCATAAACCGCTATAAAAAGTTGAGAATTTATTGCTGTAAAAGTGTATAATGAGTTAACGAAATTGAAAAAAATATACGGTTTGACTTTTTTCAATTTCGACTTTAGACTTTTTTCAGCAAGGACGAAAACTTGCGTAAAATATATTCATAGGAAATCAATGTTTTCGGGTGTTGGATTTGGAACTTTTAATACTTAACGCAGGCGTCGCTTTTGTAGTTTCAGCCGTGGAACTAAGTATTATCTACATTTGAATCTCCATAATACTCGGGTACCAGTACCCGGTCTTTTGGAAGGCTTACGTATCCAACACACAGAGGCCCTTTTGAGAGTTTTAATGTGTTATGGGACACCAGCCGCAGCCTGCCCATGACTACACTATATAGAGGAGATACAGGCTACAGCCCTGGGCAGTCCACGGCCGATGTAGGACTATTACAGAAAATGGAAATAAATACTGGACTATGGAAAGGGGTGCTATGTGGATAGGTTACTGGGTCTATAGGAACAATGGCGTCTGCCTTTCTACAACAAAGTTTGTAAAAATATATTGGCAGACGGTGACTCGCCCTCTCACAGATAGGCCCTCTAAAAAGTCGCTGTAACTTAGCAACAAGAGGACAACACTATATATAATTATTATTAGTAATAAACATTCTGTAGCGATGTGTAATTTTTAAAGATTCAATTAGTAGCATTTCACATCAACAGCCCATATGCGTTCCCACTGCTGGTACACGGTCCTCCTATGAGGGTACAGGCCATAATCCACCACGCTGGCCAAGGTCGGGTTGGCGGATGACACATGTCGTCGAACTTTTCATTCTTTGACATGTCGGTTTCCTCTCGATGTTTTCCTTCCTAATAAGATAGTAAAAATAACTCGAACTATTCAGTATTTAATAAAATTACAGGTACATTTTGTACAGCAAAATGGAGCACAATTAAATCTTGCAATTAGCCAACAAATTCACACATAACATTCAATAATTTACCTTGTCTCTGTACTGGTTTTATAGAGCTTATAAAGCAATATATTTTTGGGAGAATCGCTTCACTGAGTTCCGAAGACTAAATGTAACAGAAAATTTACTGTGGGCAAATTTTCAAATCAACGCTTGAATCCGATTTAATTTATCTATGAAATATTTACTGGGTAAAATTTTAAAATACGTAATATTATAAACGAAAATTGAAGAGTTTTAGGTAATTTAGCTAGATTTTATTTTACTTTTGAACGAATCGTCCGATGTCCGAGAAATATCTATTTTTTATAGGCGATCTATTTTTTGGAGTTTCTGTTTAGGTATATTGTGTCGATTCTTTATAATATCTAACCATTTTGTTTATGAATGTAGGAATGAACGAGAGGAATGGCATAAATAAAGACTAGTAAGTAGTAAGTATAGATAGTATTATATTATCTGTGGTGGCACGATTTATCAATTATAAGAATTAAAATAAAAAAAAAAGAAATGAAAACAGAGAAAATGTGAAAACCATGTGAAAACATTTATTAAAACAAAATATTTCGAAAAGAGCTTTTCACTTTTTAGATGTAATTTGTCATGGCGTGTTATTTTGCCAATTAGTTGGATGTAGCAGTAAAAAATATAACATAATATTAAATATTAATTAATTCACGTGAACGTGAACCGATAATTTCAATAATGCGAAATCGCAATCGAATCAGATCAAAAGTATTTCATTTCAAAATAAGAGTTTGTTAATTGTTGAGATTGTTCAGATGAAACGTAAATATTATTTCGATTTCAATTTCATGTAATTCCATCCACTCCGACAGCTGGATATGATTGAAGCCTTTACCCATAATATTATGTTTGTATTTTGATATAACGTAAAACATTATTTTATATTGTTTTAAAAAAAAGCTCAAAAATAGTCCAATGTACCTACAACATTTTTATTTTTTATTTTGCTAATACGTTTGCTTTCTAGCGATGGTTAATTAATTCTATTTCCAAGAAAAAAATGTCGTAAACAAACGCTAATCTCGACTTTAACATCGATTTGATTAGGTATGATTTGATTAATATAAGATCAGAAACTTGAGGAAAGGAAATAAGAATTAAATTACTGACTATTCCTTAATATTTACCTACACCTTTTATTCATCAGATCATTCTACTTGCAGATTCCTCGGAAACTTACCCGGGGAAAAAAAGATAAAGTTTTCAGTTTTTTCGAACCTATCGACGATTTTAAAGCTGTATAATGTTTAGTTTAATCATTTTATTATCAACAGCCTATGAGGGGAATAGCCTCTTGTTTTAAACTATGTAACTATTATTTACCGGGCTGTCCAGTTATGTGCAGGCGTACGGATTACAATACAACATATTATGACATACTAGGATTAATTTATGTTAACAATGCTCGCCCGAATCGCACGCGTTCCCTTTGTAATACAATCCGTTTGACACTCATAATTATATTACGGAATTCCTTGAAACATTATACACATAATATATTATAAAATGGTAATGATGTAGTATATTATTATCTAAATATTATTAAAAAGATATTGAGAAGGAATACTATAAATATAACTATACTAGTTTCTAGAAGTTTTTAACCACATTTGTTGGGATCTTTATTTAAAACTACCTTACATGCAGATTTATTTGGAACTTTTTGAGTTACAACTTTCGAAAAGAACTTTTCTAATCAAGCTTGTAATATACCTAATGTAAAATAATATTAATATATATCTGGTCTATCTGCTGCTTTGGCATAGGTATGCTTGTTATGTATAAGGAATAACTGTAAAAATAATACATCCCTGATAAAGGTATGCTACTCATACACCGTAAACTTATAAGATTTTTCCGTTGCTATGTCATACAACGAAACGATAAAGCAGTATAGGTATTAACGATATCTTAAAACTTACCAGATGTCGCACCCATTTTTATGTTTCTAGAGGAAATAAAACGTATGAAAGGGCTTATAAAAGTCATTGATGAGTATTTGAGATATTTAATTAAATACCAGACCCTTATTCGTGCAGAATTAAAATGTAGCTAATAAAACAAGAAAGGGAAGGATTAGGGTTCATCGTTAATATGTGATTGTAACTAGGCACATTTACTACTTCTACTACTTTCTACTTCTTTGAATTTTTTTACATTATGTATTCTTATACCTATATTTTACTACGTACTAATATACCAATATATTTTACTATTGTTAACCTTTAAGTATGGACGTGGAGTCTCACAGGCTACTCAATGTTTACGTTTTCATAGTTTCGCCTATTTCCCCCCGCTCCCCGCGATTGAGCGGCTCAGTAGCTTTTGTTTTAGTTGCCAAACTACCAACGAGGGAGAAGGTTGTGTCGTCCGGTGAATATTACGTGAGTAATAACCATCAAAAAATTGACTGGAGCCTGTCAGGCTACACGTCCATTGTTCTCATATAATATATTTTCTATGGGCGATTATGTTTGTTTCAGAATTTGTAGTACAAAATGTCAAATATAATTAATGCCGGTAATTTTTTATCAAAACTACCGTCTACGAGTTCTGTTCAAGGCCCTGCGCAAAAAAATTCCGTGTCGCTGATCCAACTTTCGAACAAAAAGTGAGTGAGTTGTTAGCTACGAATTAGTCTGACAATGAAGAGAATATTGAAGGTTTTTTTTTTTATATTGGAGTCCGAACTCCGAACTAATACAAAATCATGAGAGTGACAGTGATGAAGATCAGGACCAAGATCAGGACCAAGATCAGGACCGGGAATCCTAGGAGAAGAATCGGATAGTTCCAAAAGCTGTGAAAAGAGGAGATTTAAAAAAAAAACTAGCACTCGTGCTTGTAGTGCCTCATGTGCAAAGACGTGTTATAAATACACGATTGCCAAGAGAACTGAGGTTGACTATGAATCGCGTTTTAGGTAGTGATATGGATTCAGAAGGTGTCCAGGATCAAGAAACCATTCAAGGGTCCAAAAGAGCATGTAGAATCTGTCCCGCGAAAAAACATAGGATAACTACCTATGTTTGTGTTGGGTGCAAGAAACCTGTGTGTCTCCAATGTTCTAGACCTTTGTGCACTGACTGCCAATAAATTAGCGTTATTAGACCGTTGTCAATATTTTTTGTATTAGTTACCTGAAGTAGGTATTTTGTGTTTTTGGTTCCTTATATATTATATTTTAAGAAAAAAAGACTCATTTTGTTATAGTCATAAGTTTGGCTGTTTTTAATATCTAAAAATGTAGCCTAAGTAAATTTAGCCTTAAAAGTGCCACGATTTTTTATTTTTTACATTTCTATATTTTTTTAAATAAAAGTTGATTACATAAGCACGTTATTTTATTGCTAAATCCCTTAAATTCAATATCCAATCAGCTTTAAAGCAATCTTATATCAAATTCTCAAAAAAAAAGTATGTACATATAGGAGCCTGTGAGACTCCACGTCCGCAGTAGTGTTAAGAAAAAATGACGTCCATACTTAAAGGTTAAATTCAATATGAATTGAATGATATATTTGATTATTTGGATTATATGGAAAGTGCGTCTAGAAGTGCGTCAGGCACAAACCTTAGAAGTTTTAAGCACCTACTTAAGTTACATTATCTCTCTCTTGCCTAGCTTATTTCACTCTTCTTTATTGTTATCGTATTTTCTTTCCTATCCTTATTTTGTTATACAGGGTTACTTGTAAAACACCAGCAACCTCGCAGGACAAGATAGCTAACATCATAAGTAACAACATTTGCTCTACGACTTTTCATAATTTGTTAGATTTTATTTTCATACAAAAATAAATATTTATTTAATTTTCCGTCTGAATATTATAAACTCTACGCGCATCCCATAAATTACGTAAACAAGAAGCGAACGAGAGGGGGAAGGGGGCGTCGCGTCGTCCTTTCGATAATGAATAGAACATAGACTTACAAATGTTAAGAGAGTACAATAAAAGCTTAAAAAATCATTTAAAAAATTATTGCGTTATGCCAAAAGTCGTAGAACAAATGTTGTTACTTATGATGTTAGCTATCTTGTCCTGCGAGGTTGCTGGTGTTTTACAAGTAACCCTGTATATTATTATATTTATTCATTGTATATGATATATTAATTTTATTTTGTTAATTTACGCCTTATTTTTTGCTCACCCACCTCAATCAAAATCTCTCCTTACGCATATACATAGGTACGGTAGCCTGGAAGAGATCGCTATCTAGCGATAAGGCCGCCGTTTGTACATATCTTTCTCTATTTTATGTTCTTTCTGTATATTTTGTACTTTCTTATGTGTGTGCAATAAAGTATAAAATAAATAAATAATAAATAAATAAAGTAATAAGAGAATTTGTTCTTTACAAATATAGTACCTATATATATTCTTAATATATATATATATAAATCTCGTGTCACAATGTATGTCCTCAATGGACTCCTAAACCACTAAACCGATTATAATAAAATTCGCACACCATGTATTGTGCAGTTCGATCCAACTTGAGAAATAGGATAGTTTAAACATGACAGGTACCACGGGCGAAGCCGGGGCGGATCACTAGTATAATATATATAAAAAAGTGAAATAAAATGATATGTATAATTATTTACAAACGTAATAGAGGTTCGTGATTGTTATATTATAGGATGCTATAATTAAAATGGGATTGAATATACTTTTTTTGTTATAGCACAGATAATATAATAAATACTATAATGATAGTTAATTTATTTCATACCACTTCAGACTTAGTACGTGTATAATATTTTATGGTTAATTACGTATTTAATGATGATATATTTTTATAAAACCTGATATAATAAACTGTGGGATACAAGTTATATAAACGCGTGGTTAAGAATATAGTTATTAATAGAAATAATTAAATACATTAAGTATTTTGGATTTCTTTGAATTAGTGTAAAGCATTAATATAAGTAAAGTATTATGGATTCGTTTATCTATCTGAACATCTGCGTTTATAAATACTTTCTATATTTTGTCCAATCTCGTACCTAATCTAATTAAGAAAGCCAAATAAATGATCAGTGGAGCTCTAAGTAGGTACATCTACATAAGGTTAACATAGAGACAAACTAAATTTTGTTATTAAAATTTACAAGTTATGTGGTATGATGATGCGATCAGATTTGATAGGAAAAAAAAACAATATATTATAGTAGGTACGAGTATATTAACTTATGTACACATATTCAAGTCAAAATGAGGTAATTTGTCGCACAATTCTTATGATAAGAGGTTCTTTGGTTTACATGTTTTACTTTCACTGTATCTCAGTGATTATTAAATTAGAATAAAACAATGCTAATATTTAATTACGATCTACTATACTACAGGCCCTACTGACGGCATAGTGCTGAATCTTATTATTTATATATCGTTCTAGATAGGTCACCTGGTGGTTTAAATGACCTATAATTTTTTCAACATGGGCCTGTAGTCTATACATTTAATGTATAAGTAGGTAAAAGTACATAATGTTAGTCATTTGTTATGATTAAAAATATTTAAAAAATTACAAATATCTGATTTCTACTGTGTAAGTCATTAATATACTTCATTGGCAGACATTTCGTATATTTCTAATTAAGGAAAATTTGTTCCTTATTATAATCCATTGCATAAAAAAATGCTATTATCGTATCATTGTATAATTATAACAAAAAACGTCCAAAAAGCAGAGAATACGTCTAATTTTACTTTTGGCCAGGGTCATGTCTTATCGAATTAAATCTGGAAGTTATAGTTTTCGTATTGATCGTGAGTAGAAACTATAGATTAACTAGACTAATTAAATTTTTATATAGAACGTAAATTCGAGTGACGTTTTTTCATGTATCTTAAGTGAAATATTTGATATGACTACTTGTAGGAAATAATAATTTCGATTAATGTAGCAACTAGTTACATAGATTGGATTTGAACAATATATTAATCTAAGATACAATAAGTACATAATACAATGTTATTCAAGAACAAATATGAGACGATATAATTTTCCACATACTTATTATTATTAAATAATTTTACGTAGATAATGACGCAAATAATATGACACAATCCTTAGTAAAGTTCCATTAATGCCAACGATTTCGAGAGATTATCCATAATAGCTGTGTTTTACCTGAAAATAAAACACATATTAAATACTTACCTATATTTAAAGCTTCAAATTACGGTCAAGTGTTTAATAGCTGTGTTTTACCTGAAAATAAAACACATATTAAATACTTACCTATATGGGTCATTGTCAAATTTTGCGCAGGTAAACGTAACTGCAGATTTCAAAAATGTGAAAAAGAAAATATTTTAAAATTGAACTTTTCTTTATGCCTGTGCCTGTTAAAACAACTGAAGTAGGGTTAATTTAAGTTGGCCGCGATGTTTAGCTAATAATTTAAGATTTATTTCAGATTTAGTGCGTAAGGGTGGTGAAAAAATACAACTCTGTTATCATTATACTTTACCTTTTATCATAAAATTAAATAAGCCAGTCGCACATATTTTGGCTTTTATATTAATTACAGTCTTATAGCTTATAATCACCATTAGAAGTACAAGCTTTTTTTAAGTTTTACAGTAATTCATTTTAAGTTTTAGTCAACTCTGTTACTTTATGAATAATAACAAACCTTAAATTCTACACAACTCCATGAAATATCTATAAATTAACAGCTAATTACAACATATAACCGCTTCATTAACTGGCAAATTAACCTTTTGTAATATAGCAGTATTATATTGAATAGCTTTTCCTAAATTTCGTAAATATGTTCTTTAATCTTCGGGACACGAAAGTAACAGAGTTGTAACACAGTAACTTAGTTGTTCTTTTTGTACTATAAGTGAATAAATTGCATACTCTTGATATGTTTTCACGTTCGAAAAGATTGATTTTGGTTTTTAAAACATTTTCCTTACATGTGGGCTGATTTTTTTCATATGAAACTTTGATCCACAGCAAGACATTCTTTTATAATTAGTATTTCCTGCCTAGAGAATTTAACGGCCTTCTTGTCAAATATTTTATCAATAGCATACTTTTCCTTCCGATTCTTAACTTTTTCATGGCGTTTTTTAATAGCATTTACTGGATTTACTGGATTGCCGTCCTTATTTTTAGACTTTTTTCGTTTTTCTCTGTTGCATTGTTTTTAATACGTCTCGTATCTCTTGTTAACTGTTTGTAATTGTTACTTCAATTTTATATAATCTGTAAATAACTGCGATATGTTTCTCTTAACTTGCTTGCTGCTCAGCTAGCGTGAGAAGCATTTTAAGGGCGTTAATAACGGCAGAATATCCTGTAACAATATCTTCAAGGTTACATTTAATTATATATGATTTATTTACATAAAACAACTCAAAATTACTTTAGGTAACCGATTATTAAGAAAAAAAAATATTACAAATATAAAATTTCAAACAAAAGTTAAAGAATACATGCTTACTCAACTCTATTACCATGAGCTAAGTAACAGAATGATGATAACAGAGTTGTAAATTTTACATTCTAAAAGACATAAATCATAGAATAATGCATTTAGTTATTTTTTTATTTCAAATTGAGCATAATTACCCCTTAAACAACAAATTGAACGTAAAATAATAGAAAAAAACGGTTTTACTTACGTTAATAGGGAGGTAACAATGTTGATGCGGAATAAAAACACGCGGCACGTTCAACGCCATGCGGTCGACTGAAATTCAATGTACCCTCCCCCCGACCTAACGAACGACCACAATGGCTGCAGAAACCTTGCTCAAGCTAATAGAAAGTCGAAAACAGCGCCACCTCTATTTTGAGTAATTATTTATTTAGTAACATAGTAGAGCACACGATTCTAAACACTACGTGGGACAAAGTTAAAAATTTTTTTATAAAATAAATTTTAGCACTGATCGGTTTTAAAATCTACTCTTAGAAATATTTACAATATTCTGTTTATAGTAATATTTTAATTGATGTGGGTTGGTATATTGGAAATTGTAGTTATTTTATATTTTCTGTAACGAAGTGCTACTTGGGACAGGTCAAATTTGTATGGAAAACCCTTCTGTTACCAGAAAAAACCACAATGTTACTTTAAAAAATAAAATAAAAAATGAAAAATAGGCCTTTATTTTATTAATATATTATTAGTAATGCGATTAAGTTTGTATTTGCTGTAAGTTTTGAGTGACAGTTAACTTTTTAATGGTGTAGAAGTAAAAAAGTTTTGAGGGACAAGTTTACCTGCGCAAAATTTGACAATGACCCATATTTGAAGCTTACTTATTGAGAAGGCACCTAGCTTTTTCCGCCTATTTTCCCTCTCTTTCTCGTTGTATGTAAGCTATCTCTCTCGCACACGGCACACCTCCCATCAGGTGGCGCGGCGCACGATAATGTGCAGGCGCTAAATCTTGTTCATTGAGTCGAAATCCTCAACAGGTGGACGTTAAGTGTAAGCTTCAAATATAGGTAAGTATTTAATATGTGTTTTATTTTCAGGTAAAACACAGCTATTAAACACTTGACCGTAATTTGAAGCTTACTTATTGAGACCTGTTTGTTACCCACCTGGTGTTTAATATATGGACGCCAATGTGAATTTGAATACATAAGTAATTACTTATTTCTTTATTTGTAAGAGTAAGGTGTGCAGATAGTATACCAATAAATCACACAAATTTTTATATTATATAATATATTAACAATCGCAGATGAAAAGTTAATCAAATAAGAACCAAAAAGTTAATCATAATGATTAAAAGTATTAGAACTTATGAGATTCAAGCGTACCTTAGTTAACCTTTTGGGCGTGAAAAGTTAAAGTTACTACAATTTCCACATTTCATTTAGCGTAAATCTGCGAAAGCGCCAGTAACGACTTTTAACTACGCATTTAGATTTTACTTACAAAATTAAGCAACAGCTGATCACCGACGAGGCAAGAATACCTCAAACTCAAACCTTTATTTATTCAATTTGACTTCTGTAGAAGCACCATTGAATCATCATAACATAGATTTACCACCTGTCTCAACTCACACAGTTTTAACCCAACCTGCTACAAGCGGACAAGAAGATACCTTGGTCTTTACTTTTAGGGTCAGATATATATTTAAAAGGTCACCCCTTGAATAAGGCAATAAAATAACAAACCAGGTAAACGGTTTAAATTATAATACAGTCCAACCAAACCGTGCGGTATCTATTAATGTTTAGAGCCAACGCCACCGATCATAATCTAATCATGGCTGGTACTTTCAGTAGAATGCATGAATTATTTATTTAAAACTGATAGGTCATAAACTCTGTACTGGAAACAAATATACTGAACTCAAGAAGTTAGAGACTAAAATGATAAGAGCTTATCTGTGTCCCAAAACTGCAATTACAACAGCTAAGTACGTTACTTTTAATCAAATTTGTTTTAAGATATAATTATGATTTACATCATAACTTATATACCGAGTCTCGGGACTACATAACGTGACTTATTTATAATAATAGTGTTTGTGCATAACACCAGGCCATCAATAGCTATATGAAACGTCAGACAGGAAATGAGCCAAATTTATCCAGTCAGTAACAACGGATTTTAACTATACTTATTCTAAATCAACCAACTAAGTACTAGCTACTCCGTATGGCTTTTGGGTAGACGGACGCAAATAGGATTTTTATTCCGACTATAACATTTAATATTTGGAAAATATACTCCACATTTTCATACCTTCAGAGTCATTTTGCAGATTCTAGTGGTGCAGCACTGAACACTGTCTATTAGGCCTTCGGTTCCGCTTTCCTGAATACCTTCGCCCTTCTCGGTGCTACTACTACTGAAATAGCGGTACTCTTACACGTCGTTCAGGTCTCGAACTGACTAGGATTTCTCATATTATCGTAACAACCCTCGCTCGCTCTAACGAGAACAAATTATCGCTAAGGAATTCTGCTGCAGGACAATGGCAAGAGATTATTATGCATTGATTATTATGCATTGGTTATGCATTATTACGTTCAGGAATATGGTGGATTTTGAATACTTCCGTCGTCTGAAACTATCTCCTTTCGATTAACTGCATTAAGGGTGTAGATCTGATCCCATCTTTGTTCCGTAGGAATGCTACGACAGTCTAAAACGTTAAACTGGACAAAGAAAGTTGCCCTGAGTATGGTCGGTTGTTCCAACATCCCTAATATGGCTACAGTTGTCCACAGTTGTGCGAGTGCAAAAATGAAGAACTGAGCTCGTGGGGAGCTATGTCGAATGAATCTGTGTTAAGATTATGAGAGGACAGTTGGTTGTGGATGCGAAGACAGGACGTTACTTTAATCATCCGTAACCACGAGAGGTAGCCACGGACAGCGATATAGCAAGAACTAAACTATCAAAGTTTAGTTCGCTTACCAGACTTTGTCATGTTTTAAATGCAGTATATCCTCTGTATAGCATTGCATTTATGACTATTGATAAACTTAATTCACCCGCAATCACGAGAAGCAGGCACGGATAGCGATATAGCAAGAACTAAACCAGCAAAGTTTAGTTCGCTTACCAGACTTTGTAATGTTTCAAAAGCCGTATAGTCTGTATTGCATTGCATTGCATTTATTGCCCCCCCCCCCCCTTCAAATCAAAGAAATGAGAAGTCATTTGGCAGAGCTTTCTCGTGAAGAATAGGGGTTCCAAGTAATATCTAATAATACGAGGCTTTTGTTTGGAAAGATTGACTTTCCAATATTAATTATCCTCTATCCTAAGTAACTCAACAGTCAGTATTCACAGCACTCGTTGAGTACTTAAACGTTTTACGTGAATAGTTGTATATAAGTTTATTATATAATATAATAATCCTGGTGGGATGACAAGAAACTTGTCTAAGCAAATGATTGTCCTAATCCCTCAGCGATTTATTGTTTGAGCCCTGAAGAAAAACTCATGGGTGCCATAATGAGGCCCCTCGAAACCACCACCACAAATCATCTGCGAGATGATATTTGATCCGACTCGCCTTCCTTTGTTGTGAATAGGCTCTGCATTGGTAAATACAATTTGTTCAGTTCCAATTTCCATAATTGATAAACCAATGGTGGTTTCCTGATTAAATAAGCGTAAGCGGTAACCTTTTAGGATACGAAGTATCCCTTTCATGCGCCCATTATTTAACGTCTCTTACCTATTATATTGTATTTATTAGGTTATATTACTATACTTATATTGTATAGATGGCCCACTGTGAATTAGATTTCAAAACCTTTTTCTACCTACCTTAGAAGGGTGAAGATCCGTTACTGTCATCTCTAAAACTTTCGTGGGCGAGGACCCACGAAAGTTTGACGAAAGCAAATATCTATGATCATTTTAATGATCAATCCTTTGTAAATTTGCACCAACCGCAATCAAAGCCCCGCGAGGGCCGATATATATTTGCACCATTTCCCCGTCAGGGACGGTTGTAATCAAAGCCCCGCGAGGGCTGATATATATTTGCACCATTTCCCCGTCAGGGACGGTTGTAATCAAAGCCCCGCGAGGGCTGATATATATTTGCACCATTTCACCGTGAGGGACGGTTGAAATCAAAGCCCCGCGAGGGCTGATATATATTTGCACCATTTCCCCGTTCGGGACGGTTGTAATCAAAGCCCCGCGAGGGCTGATATTATATAGTTGCACCATTTCTCCGTGAGGGACGGTTGTAATCAAAGCCCCGCGAGGGCCGATATATATTTGCACCATTTCCCTGCGAGCGACAGCTGCGCGAGGGATGTTTGTAATTTGAAATAAGTAGCGCCTGCCAAAAAAATGCTTTAGAGTCACCCTGCGAGGGTGGGTTTAACCTGGCTAACTCCTGCGAGGAGTAGCGGCCACATTTATGTATTCTGCTTCGAGCAAGATTTAAGGTGCTAATATAAAATTAGAAGTTAATAATCATTTGATTTGACAATGGTAATTAATTGTTATGTATATATAAAAAATAAAAGGACTTTAACCATTTAATAAAGTCATAATTCAAATCATTTACACTAAATTTTAAAATGAACTTCGATTAATATTTATTTTAGTTCATACAATCGATGTCACATTCAGTTGCTTTATATCCGTTAAGATTCCTTACGAACGCAGCCATACCGTCGTAGGACGGTTTTATTGCACAAAATAATCTCCACTCACCCGCAATTTTTTACTTTTTGTCAAGGTGTACAAGTTTATAATATTATTCTAAAACGTTAGAATAAGTGAATTGTAAATCCTTTGAAATGTCTAAATTTAATTTCTAATTAACACGTTCACTGCGGCACCTAAAATGCCAAACTTACCGTTGTTGCGGCATGTCTTCCATACTTCACATCGGGAAGTTCACCACTGTGCGTCATGAGCCATTTTTATCACATCGCACCTTCTGACTTTGAAGGTTAATAATTTCATGAAATTTCAAGATATTTCAAATTTTTTTTTTTCAGTTAATAGTATATATAGTCTAGTATATACCGCATAAATAGCTTTTAGTTTGACCCAATAGTTTAAAAGATATGAGGGAAAATGTAAACCCCTGATTTTGTGAAAAATTATTTGCCATCCCGCACTGCGTTGATACGGCATGTTTACAGTAATAGCGATGGGAAACACTGTAAAATAAAACATCGATATCGATATAAATCAATTTTGTATATTTCAGTCTGTTTGTTAACAGATAACGAGATCGTCGATCGACAAAAAAAAAACACATATAAAACAAGGTACTTGATAGAGTACTATCAGGAAATTGTTCAGTAACTTTTGTTTTAATATTTTATATTATTTTCACAACTGTCATCACATTTTTGCATTTATGCTACGAAATAAAAGAAAGTAAAAAACTAAAGCCTCTAAGGTATTTTCATTAAAAAAAACTCAAAAGAAAAGTGCGTGCGGTCCTGGTACATCACTATGCGAGACTGACACGCGGCGCGCTCGCAGTACAGTGCGGCATGAGGTGCTTGTCCATGGCAAAATATTTGACATGCCGCACACAAAAGAAACGGTTTCTTTTCTATGCGTTGTGTCCAATATTTTAGCATACGATTTTTAAACGAAATTGAGTCCTACTTCAAACTGTGATCACAAAAATATATTTGTCTCTTTTCTAGTCATTGATTAACATATAAAAAACCTCGCCGCACCACGGTGAAAACTGCGATTTTGGGCGCCGCACTGTGGTGTAGTCGCTGATGGCCCGATACTGGACATGCCGCAGTGAACGTGTTAAGGTATCTCGATAACTACCTATACGATAACGTCCCTTTCCAAACCAGAGAATTTAAATGTAAAATTTTGGTACTTACTCGTTTTAACCAAAAAGTTGCATCATTTGAAACATAGGAAACGTTATAAATAAAAGTAATTTTCAAACAAAATTGCCGTGTGTAATACGTCTATTTTCACATAAATACGGTTCAGATTAATACTCATAAAAGGACACGTATAGACTACGGATAGTTTTGAATGTGTGGTACATTCATGGTACATACTATACATGAGCGTATTCCATCATTATTCAGATGAGCGGCTTACTCCCGTACGATTTATAACATATCACGACATGTTCTGACACGTCGTGATTCATGCAATTATGCTAACATCAAATAATACCTATATAATTTGTTCTTGGAGCTGACTCATCTCGTTCGATAATTTTAGGTAATAAACTATGATTGGAACTCCGAACCGTTTCTAGCGATAACGACAATGTAATAAAGTCGTACGTAGCAATGGATTGCATGCCTGTAAAGCTTTGAGTTGGCTCATTTACTCACTCACTTGGCTGACTGTTGTCACTGACTGTTGGCTCACTTGTAACCTTGTAATAAAAACACATTATTAAAAATGAAATAAAATATCTATATACAAGAGAGGGTATTTGATATATCTAGTCAATATCAAATAATCACAAAAGTAATATTAACGATTCGAGTAAAGCCGAACGGTAAATCCGTTAAAATAGCTTTACTTAATACTTATACTATCGTATAATAATTATCGAGATACCTTAATAGAAATTAGATTTAGAGACATTTATTTCAAAGGATTTACAATTCACTTATTCTAACGTTTTAGAATAATATTATAAACTTGTACACCTTGACAAAATTGCGGGTGAGTGGAGATTATTTTGTGCAATTAATTATAACGTCCTACGACGGTATGGTTGCGTTCGTAAGGAATGTTAACGGATATAAAGCAACTAAATGTTACATCGATTGCATGAACTAAAATAAATATGAATCGAAGTTCATTTTGAAATTTAGTGTATTGATTTGAATTATGAATTTATTAAATAGTTAGTTCTTTTTTATATAAACATAATAATTAATTACCATTGTCAAGTCAATTCTTATTTCATCCTGGACAGTTGTCGCTAACATTGGAAAATAAGTTAAAGGACCTTGTTAATTGCTATATTATTTAAATGATTATTTACTGCTAATTTTATATTAGCACTAAGGTGTAATCTTGCTCGAAGCAGAATACATAAATGTGGCCACTACTCCTCGCAGGGGTTAGCCAGGTCAAACCCACCCTCGCAGCCGTCGCTCGCAGGGAAATGGTGCAAATATATATCGGCCTTCGCAGGGCTTTGATTACAACCGTCCCTCACGGAGAAATGGTGCAAATATATATCAGCCCTCGCGGGGCTTTGATTACAACCGTCCCTCACGGAGAAATGGTGCAAATATATATCAGCCCTCGCGGGGCTTTGATTAAAACCGTCCCTAACGGAGAAATGGTGAAAATATATATCAGCCCTCGCGGGGCTTTGATTACACCGTCCCCACGGGGAAATGGTGCAAATATATATCAGCCCTCGCGGGGCTTTCATGGCGGTTGGTGCAAATTTACAAAGGATTGATCATTAAAATGATCATAGATATTTGCTTTCGTCAACGAGGACCCACGAAAGAAGTTTTAGATATGACAGTATCGGATCTTCATTCTTCTAAGGTAGGTAGAAAAAGGTTTTGAAATCTACTTCAGTGGGCCAATATAAGTATAGTAATATGACCTAATAAATACAATATAGGTTAGAGACGTTAAATAATGGGCGCATGAAATTGATTCTTCGTATCCTAAAAGGTTACCGCTTACGCTTATTTAATCAGGAAACCACCATTGGTTTACCAATAATTATGGAAATTGGAATTGAACAAATTGTATTTACCAATGCAAAGCCTATTCACAACAAAGGAAGGCGAGTCGGATCAAATATCATCTCGCAGATGATTTGTGGCGGTGGTTTCGAGGATTGTCACCAAGCCTTGTGTCAACGGTATGTTTGGTATCGTAATTCAATGGCACTAGCCGACCAATTTTCATATAAAAACATCGGAAGAGATTTTTTAATCGCAAAGCGATTGAATGTAACAAATGACGATTGATTATGTATAGTTGACCTCTCATAGGCCTATTTTAGTTGCCCGGTCTTGTAGGCAATTTATTTGACTCTTTTTTCAACCCATTTGACCTCATTATGGCACCCATGAGTTTTTCTTCAGGGCTCAAACAATAAATCGCTGAGGGATTAGGATAATCGTTTGTTTAGACAAGTTTCTTGTCATCCCACCAGGATTATTATATTGTATAAAAAGTTATATACAACTATTAACCTGAAACGTTTAAGTACTCAACGAATGTTGCGAATACTGACTGTTGAGTTACATAGGATAGAGGATAAATAACGGAAAGTCAATCTTTCCAAACAAAAGCCTCTTATTATTAGATATTACTTGGAACCCCTACCCTTAACGAGAAAGCTCTGCTAAATGACTTCTCATTTCTTTGCTTTGAAGGGGGGGGGGGGGGCAGGCAATAAATGCAATGCAGTACAGACTATACGGCTTTTAAAACATAAGTCTGGTAAGCGAACTAAACCTTGCTGGTTTAGTTCTTGCTATATCGCTATCCGTGCCTGCTTCTCGTGTTTACGGGTGAATTAAATTTATCAATAGTCATAAATGCAATGCTATACAGAGGATATACTGCATTAAAAAACATGACAAAGTCTGGTAAGCGAACTAAACTTTGCTAGTTTAGTTCTTGCTATATCGCTGTCCGTGGCTGCCTCTAGTGGTTACGGATGAATAAAGTAATGTCCTGTCTTCGCATCCACAGCTAACTCTCCTATACTGTCATAATCTTAACACAGATTCATTCGACATAGCTCCCCACGAGCTCAGTTCTTCATTTTTGCACTCGCACAACTGTGGACAACACAAGAGCAATGCCTCCATTGGTAGCAGTTACAATCAAGGGATAACTAAGGTAGGCTAGCCATATTACGGATGTTGGAACAACCGACTATATTCAGGGCAATTTTCTTTGTCCAGTGTAACGTTTAGACTGTCGTAGCATTCCTACGGAACAAAGATGGGATCAGATCTGCATCCTTAATGCAGTTAATCGAAAGGAGTTACTTTCAGACGACGATAGTATTCAAAACCCACCATATTCCTGAACATAATAATGCATAGTTAAGCTTATAATCTCTCTTGCCATTATCCTGCAGCAGAATTCCTTGGCGATAATTTATTCTCGTTAGAACGAGCGAGGGTTGTTACGATAATATGAGAAATCCTAGTCAGAGACCTGAACGACGCGTGAGAGTACCGCTATTTCAGTAGTAGTAGCACCGAGAAGGGTGAAGGTATTCTGGAAAGCGGAACTGAAGGCCCGGTCACCTAATAGACAGTGTTCAGTGCTGCACCACTATAATCTGCAAAATGACTCGGACGGTATGAAAATGTGGAGTACATTTTCCAAATATCAAATGATATAGTCGGAATAAAAATCCTATTTGCCTCCGTCTACCCAAAAGACATACGGAGTAGCTAGTAGTAGTTGGTTGAATTATAATAAGTATAGTTAAAATACTTTGTTACTGACTGGATAAATTTGGCTCTTTTCCTATCTGACGTTCATATAGCTGTTGACTGCCTAGTGTTATGCACAAACACTATTATAAATAAGTCACGTTATGTAGTCCCGAGACTTTCGGTATATAAGTTCTGATGTAAATCATAATTATATCTTAAAACCGAATTGATTAAAAGTAACGTACTTGGATGTAGTAATTGCAGTTTTGGGACACAGATAAGCTCTTATCATTTTAGTCTCTAACTTCTTGAGTTCAGTATATTTGTTTCCAGTACAGAGTTTATGACCTATCAGTTTTAAATAAATAATTCATGCATTGTACTGAAAGTACCAGCCATGTTTAGATTATGATTGGTGAAGTTGGCTCTAAACATTAATAGATACCGAACGGTTTGGTTGGATGTTAAAAATCTGTATTATAATTTAAACCGTTTACCTGTTTTGTTATTTTATTGCCTTATTCAAGGGGTGACCTTTTAAATTTATTTCTGACCCCAAAAGTAAGGACCAAGGTCTCTTCTTGTCCGCTTGTAGCAGGTTGGGTTAAAACTGTGTGAGTTGAGACAGGTGGTAATTCTATGTTAAGATGATTCAATGATGCTTCTGCAGAGTTCTAATTGAATAAATAAAGGTTTGAGTTTGAGGTATTTTTGCCTCGTCGGGATCAACTGTTGCTTCATTTTGTAAGTAACATCTAAATGCGTAATTAAAAGTCGTTACTGCCGCTTTCGCAGATTTACGCTAAAGATAGTGGAAATTGTAGTAACTTTAACTTTTCAAGCCCAAAAGGTTAACTAAGGTACACTTGAACCAATCTCATAAGTTCTAATACTTTTAATCATTATGATTAACTTTTTGGTTCTTATTTGATTAACTTTTCATCTGGGATTGTTAATATATTATATAAAATAAAAATTTGTGTGATTTATTGGTATACTATCTGCACACCTTACTCTTTCCAATAAAGAAATAAGTAATTACTTATGTATTCAAATTCGCATTGGCGTCCATATATTGTACACAAGTTAACAACTGGGTAACAAACAGGTCTCAATAAGTAAGCTTCAAATTACGGTCAAGTGTTTAATAGCTGTGTTTTACCTGAAAATAAAACACATATTAAATACTTACCTATATTTGAAGCTTACACTTAACGTCCACCTGTTGTGGATTTCGACTCAATGAAAAACATCCAGCGCCCGCACATTATCGTGCGCCACGCCACCTGGTGGGGAGGTGTGCGAGAGAGATAGCATACATACAACGGAAAGAGAGGGAAAAATAGGCGGAAAAAGCTAGGTGCCTTCTCAATAAGTAAGCTTCAAATTACGGTCAAGTGTTTAATAGTACATAATGTTATCGATACACGCATTTAAATAATTACCACAGTATGAAAATAAAAGCCTAATTAAGTCAGCCGAAGCACAAACTGTTACAGAAGCCTTTCGATATTGAAATTCTGTTGTGCATATTGAACGCTACGTTATTTGGGTTTCATTTTGTGGCCTGCGTAATATTCCCAATGTTAGTGAACGCATATAAAAAGATTGTTTTAACTATAACATTGGTTTTGATGTAATGAAGAGTGAAAATCGTCAAGAGATGAAGGAAACCTTTACATTTTCAGCTGTTTAAATAAATATTAAAAAAATCGTTTTTTAGAGGAATTTTTCCATTAAAGATATTGAATAAACCAAGTCTTTTTACATCAAAAATAACCGAGTTTCCGAATAACGATTAAGAATGATTTATGGAAGCTTAATTTATCAGTTAACTGTCGAGTACACAAACATTTTTAAACACGAATTTTCACCCAAAAATTTTGTACATTTATATATAATGCGGTTTATATATAGTAAGTGGTATGCTGTTGCTACTTGGTCCGTAGCGGTAGTTCAACTTTCCATTAGTTCTGTTCTGCCTGGATGACTTTACCTTTGAGCAAGTCCTGAAATATAAACGAAAATATGTTAAAGTTGTTGAAAGTTTTATACAGTTGGTAATTTTATATAGTTGGTTAATAAAGTGATATTAATATGAACGTAGGTATTCAAATTAGAAATTTTAATACAATGACGTGAAGTAAAAAACCTCATTTTGTACCTAATCTAAGCAATCTTCTCAATAGAGCATTTTTTGTAAGACTATATTGGTTTCAGACAAATGTAAGTATTTTGAATAAAAGAAAGAAATAACCATTTATTTTAACACAATAACAGTATATATATTAATAAATTACAAATTATAAAAGATAATTAATGTGTGGATGTGTGCGCCGAAAAATTTACAGACTAAACAATCGTAAAATAGGTAAGTAATTAAACTATTGTATGAATCGTATTTCTTTCTTATAAAAAACTAGCGGTCCGCCCCGGCTTCTCCCGTGGTACATGTTTACGTTTTTTTTTTCATAAGAACCATCCTCGTACTTCAAGGAATAGATTCCGCAGCGCACGCCATGATAGAATTTTTATTAAGGATTTTTTTACACCTTGGGTTACATTATTGGATTTTTAGTAAGGATCTCTATTTTTTTTTGAAAATGCAATATAGCCTATGTTGCTCAGTGAAGATGCAGCTTTCTAATAGTGAAAGAATTTTTGAAATCGGTCCAGTAGTTTATGCGTTATAACCATATATACATACATACATACATAATTACAAACCTTTCCTCTTTATAATATATAGTATAGTATAGAAGTATAGATATCTAGCTAGTTTTCTTGATAGTTTTTAATTACTATTGTCACAATAGTATTGTGTAATTGAATGTGATAAAATAAACATTATAATTGTTTTTAGTCTGATCATTATAATATCTCTTTGCATAATATTATGATATACCTATTTATAAAACAATAATAGATAATTAAAATACGTTTAATTCATTTTATATACCTACGCAGTCGCTGGATGCATAATTTTAAATAAGGCATAATGTGAGCGAAACTGTGTTAATCTATACCTACTAATATTATAAAGCTGAAGAGTTTGTTTTTTTGAACGCGCTAATCTCAGGAACTACTGGTCCGATATTTTGAAAAATTCTTTCGGCGTTATATAGCCCATTTATCGAGGAAGGCTATAGGCTATATGTATATTATATCATCACGCTACGACTAACAGGAATGGAGCCACGGGGGTGAAACCGCGGGGAGCAGCTAGTTAATAATAAGTACCGGCTTTGCTTAAATTCTTATCCCATTTTTATCATAGGTACATAAATACATTTTCGTATTAATATTGAAATAAAAATTCATCAAATATTTCTGGGATTTTTACCAGGCTTAGCAAATTGAATTCGTAATACATTATATTAGGACTAAAAATTCCATAACTATATAAAATAGTATGAAATAGTTACCCACATATTAATGATTACATACAAATATAGTTTAACAAAACAATACACCCTGTACGTTTATGCGCCAACGTCGTACCTATGGAAACAATGAATTTCTGGTACATTAGAGTCTAGCAAGTAACAGTTATTGTACAATATATACGAATAATTGTAGTCTGTAATTAAATTACACGGTACGGCGAATTAGAAAGACAGGGAATGAGAAGTCTAATTAAAACAATAGTTTCTGTGTTATTTGACGTCGTTGTTTATTGAAATGAAATGTTTAGGTAGAGGAAATTGTATTGATTGAAAATTATTATCATTTATTTCACATCAAATATATTGTTATACATATATGTATATAGGTACGTTACATTAATAGAGATACAGACAGCGATTCTAAGCAGTTTGGTATGTTTGTATAAATAGATTTGATTAACTCTTTCAATACATAGGTAATAATTAGGTACCTAAGTATAAAACAACTAACAAGCGTAATATACATCCAATGATATAGATATATGCATATTTCACAAATATTATTTACGTCCCTAAGTGATATCTCTACTTAAACAAAAGTTTTTAAAAATAATGTTCGTGTGTTAAATGGTTTAGTGACTCGTATCCATAGAAATCTAAATAACAAGCTCGTATCTAATAAACCACAGAATTGCCATGCTCTTTTATACTGTCAATTTATCCTAGCATTTTTTCTTTTCATACGTATAAAAAGTTATGTTTATAACCTCAACGTGACTCTTCTGGTATAATTATAAAAAGTGCCATACTAGACAGGTTGTTTTATGAGAAATTCTCACTAATGGACTCGAAGACATTTACAAAAAAAAAACAAATTCTTACCTTAAAAGCGTTACGGAATTTCCGCGACATTAAGCTGTAGAGAATGGGGTTGATTGCCGTCGAGAGATAACTGTTCATAGAACTTAAATATAAGAATGCGCGTTCCATCTGGAAATGAATAAAAAAAAAATAAAAAAATAAATGCATTGTCGATCTTGACGCAATTGATTAAAAAATATTTGATATCTAAAATCTAAAAACGTAAATAAGCATATGTGGTAGTTAATTCTAATTATAGTAAATAATATTTGAATAAATTTTACAGCCATTGTTAAAGTCACGATATAATATTTTAAACGCATGTGTGTGCGTCTTATTATAATGGCAGAAGCTTATCCCTACCCCCATTAAATAAATTTTCTCCATTTAATATCTCACATACCTACTGGTTTCAGGTGCATGTGTTATTAATTTTATGTTCCTGCGACATAATATTACATCGTATGGAATTTTTATTGTTTAAAATATATAAGTAAAATAAAACTATTTAACAATATTGTATAGAGTAATCGGTATGTGGAAATTGCACAGTGCAATAAAGCTACACTTTTAAAGGAATTCGATATTATATTTTAAACATGTTAAATATTTAATGGGAGTAACATCAGTTTTTACTTTTTACGGTTGACGTTTTAAACATTTTATAGTTTCCATACACTTTTACAAGCGTAACAACACAGCAACTTAAAAATATGGTGAGGCGATAAGCGAAAAATATTCTACAGAGCAGAATACGAAAATGTGAGATATCTGAAAAATTGTACCGTAAGT
Source organism: Colias behrii (assembly GCA_029959065.1). NCBI lineage: Eukaryota > Metazoa > Arthropoda > Insecta > Lepidoptera > Pieridae > Colias > Colias behrii. The sequence continues at coordinate 8,959,129 of JARWMC010000007.1, read as the reverse complement.
TGCGAGACGAAATAGTATGTAACGTTTTCATGAAATTAAATGAATAGAAAATGTGATTGTCATACGATATTCGAACATGCGTCTGTAGGTTGAAAAGACACTTCAGATGCTTCAGCTATTTACTTCAATCGAGGCTTACATCTTGTCAAAAAGCTCTAAATAATAATGCGATAACGATTAAACATACCTAATCGTCAATACAGCACAATAGCCTAATCTTCCCTTTTTCATTCTAATCTTTTTAATTGTATAGATATTTAGATATACCTACAATAGAAACTGCTCGGATCATAATAAAGTAAACTTTTCGCTAAAAATCCAATATTTTCTTTATCTACAGAGAATCTTTATATTAATTTTACTAGCTAATTGCCTAATAACATTACATTGAAATATTTTAAACAAGCTGAGTTTTATGCCTCGAAGCACATTTAGTTTATTAAATATTATAAGCTCAAAATCGATATAAAAAGTAGATAATAGTAGGGCTCACGTTGAAATAAGATCCCGTGTTCCGTTTTGGAAACAATATTAGGAGACGGAGAACGAAGTATGGTGACCAACAGATGAAAAAAGATGCCGCAACTGCCGCTGGAATAAAGTTTTAAATTATTTTGTAATAGGTAGTAATGGTATTTCCTAAAATATAACGAAAAAGAATGTATAATTACCCAACATCTTCACAGCTTTATTTTTATTGTGAGCTCCATAAGCGGGGTGAGAGGATTGCGATTTCAAAATTAACGCTATCAAAATATACAATACGAAAATCACTGTCATAGGCACCACGAAGAATACGACGAGCTGAGCTGCTATGATAATCATTTTTTCCTCTGCCACAGTGAGACAACAATACGTATTATTTTTTCGCTCTACCAAATAAGCGAAAAATACATTAGGTACTGAGAACATGCACGCAATTATCCAGATAACCGTGATTATTTTGAAAACACGCGAATTTAATGCCAGTCTCTGTCGTAGAAACGGTTTCGATATTACAAGGTAGCGTTCTATTGTAAACGCAAGAATTGTAAGCACACTACAGTTGCTCAGGACATCCCAAATCAAAAAATGTAACCTACATCCTTCATCACTAAACGGATACTGATCTTTGATCCATATGATGTATATTTCAATGGGAACGAAAAGGGCCGTCATTAGATCTGTTATAGCCAAGTTTAATAAGTAATAATTAGTTGGTATCTTCATAGATCTTTCTCGTGTTATAACAGCACACGTGCAAGTATTTCCAACAAGGCTCAGAACCATTGACACGCCGAGAATTAAGCTCAGTATTACCTTTACTAAATTAGACTCTTGAAAAGTGTCGTGGTCGTCGTAAAACGATAGCCCAATACCATACCAAGTGTATGTACTGGTATCGTTAGTAATATTTTGTACATTATCCATTCTGGATCGTTTAATTCATAAATCACACTTTGACACGACCAGTATGATGTTGAGCGAGAAAAAAAACTGAAAGCGTATATAGAATATTTCATCAAGCTAAGTTGTAAGCTACAGGCTGTTGTAAAAACTTTCATCTTTTGACTGAATTAAATAAAAACGAAACCGTTTTATTATTCGTTTGAATTAAATTAAACTACTAAATCTACACATATATTATGTGCATGAAACTTAAGATACCTATATATAGATTTTATATTCTCTAATTTTTTAATATCTCTGCTCTTATTTTAATAAATAATAAAGTCATGAGGAAAATGTAAAGTATGTGAATGAAAATACGCTACAAAGTTCGCAGTTCAACTAAATATAGAGAAATATTAATAACAATACATATTAAAATAAGCACTTCCTTAATAATATTTTATAATTAAGGTTTTTATTATTTTAAACTTAAATCTTAAAACAAAAAATTGAACACCAATTTTTGAGGTTAAATATTTTAATATTCAGAACTTTTTGTTATAAATTCATAACAAAGATTTTATTCTACACGTGCATGATGCACGTTTTTAATATGAATTATTAAGACATGAGGATGTCTTAATAATTCGAAAATAAATTTTAATTTAAATATATTTTAATTTTACATTCAGAACTTTTAGAAAAAATAAAATAATATTGCAGTTGTGAAATAATATTTTTCCAAACACCATTAGCATAAAAGTAATTGACTGTAACCAAACAAGGGCTCAAATTGACAGCAACCATAGAGCGGTTCCAACGGCCCTTAATTGAAATTACTACCTACTGTCGTATACATAGGGGCGTCTTCAGTGCTACCGTTAAAGTGCAAAGGAAACTTTAAGAAGCCTTTTTTCAGAGTAATTGTCTCAGAAAGTGATTTGATTTTTATGCGCTAGCTAGATTTTAAGTAAATAAGTTATTTTTATAAATTATAGCCACGGTGAAATAAAATAAGGTTGTAGTAAAATTATAGTTTAACTTACATTTGAAAACTAAATTTCGCAGGAGAACGACAAATCATTTTGAGCTTATTTGTAAGGCCAATGCTTCGTCTTCCTGTCGCCACCGTAGCCTTTCAGATAAGGTAACTCAATTTTAATATATTAAGATAAAGTTAAAATAAATTACTCGTCGATTTTTAAAATGAAGCTTTAAATACACGTTTGTTAAAACCGAGAATTTTTTAATTTCATTTGTCTTCATTAGCTTCTCACGTTTTTTTTATGTGATTAGTCTGTGCTTAAGTTTGTTCGTGTTTACATTGTTTCTCTCTGTTCCTGTCGTACAATTTCATGCAGATCCCAAATGTAATAAATTAAGTCTGATAACACATCTGCAACTAATGGACCGCGTTAATGATCACTTATCAAACCGCAATGCCTATGGCCGTTTGCCTTTCTGAGATAAATACCTATTGTCTATTTACCTAATAAAATAGGTAGGTAGTTGTTCAAATGCTTTTTGTCTGATTTTATACTTAGAAATAGAGATATGGTATATTGTATCAACTATTCAAACTCGAACTCAACCATTTATTAATTTGACTTCGTTGAAGTGCTTTTGAATCGTCAAAATACAGAAAAATAAAGTTGTATTAAACCTTATAGAATAGGAATCAATCTTAATATATTTTCAGATATCTGTTGGTGCGCCTGCAAACATCAAACAATTTTAAAGAAATCATTTTCAGTCTAAATGTTTACAAAATAAGAATTTCACTTTCACTGCAACATACATATGAGACTAATGACCATCGTTTTCATATTGAAGACAAAACAGTACTTACCTACTTATTATGTAAAGTATATATAAAACATTCTAAATAGACCGGCTGGTCTGTGTGAAAGGATCCTTATGCTATTAAAACTGTTATTAATCATTTATCTAAGCGGGTGGGATATTCACAATAAATTAAAAACGAAGAAATTATTTGATATTACTTACATATTATTTTTATTCCAAAGGTATTTTAATAATTAAAGGTAATTTAATACGATTTCTTTCCCAACAATAAAATACCTGCCTACACTGCAATAACTTTGATCTGTAGGTAGGAGTTATTTAAAGATTAGCTATATCATATTTCAGAACAATATGAAAATCAACATCTACGCTGTTATAAATATTTTATTACTTATGAGTATTTTTTTTCATAAATGAACTCAAAACTTTTAGAGCAACTTTGAAATTTAGCTATATTTAATTGATGTTAAGGAATAACATCAATTAAATATAGCTAAATTTCAAAGTTGAGTGAATTTTTACAAAACCAAGGCGAATGACGAGTTAAATATCAAAGGTTAAAGTATTATTTATGTTTAGTCTTGACAATGAATTGAAAGGTATTAAAATTAAGTCGTATCTACAAACTATTTATAGTAGGTACGATAAACTATTCATTTACATAATGTATGTAATGAATGTTTCTTTCGTGTATTGTAAATAAATGTAAATGCCAAGACAATTTCGAAAACAGCAGTTACAGATATTCAATAATTTAAAATATATCAAGCTATGTTGTTGGTTACATTTAATTTTAAAAATATCTGAATTATAGATACCTCAAGGAGATGAAAGATTGAAATGATTTAACGTAAATAATTTCTATTCAGACGCTTCATTGCAATTCGGGTAAAATAAACGTGTATTTTGTTCCATACTGAAGAATTAAAATATATAGGAATAGATCGCGTAAACAAGGTTCACCTTGTTTATAAGTTTGCTGTGTCTCTAGATTATAATTGTTATTCATACTTATTCTTCTGTTACCTACCGCGTGAATTTATTGATAACAGTGTCAAAGGTTGCAATAACACGTCCAGCATGCGGCTCTCACGTAAATCCACATCATTTGTCATACTTATCACCTTCACCTAAAGACGAGGTGGCTGTCGGAAATTCTTCCGTTGCGATAAACTTTTTATTAATAGAAAAATAATCTTAATGTATACGGTTTTCTTTTCATATTATAATCTCCAAAAATTATGAGTAAACATGACTGTTTCTTGCTACATTCCGATTGATTGTAAAGGTTCAGTAGGTACATAGTTTATGAAGAAAACATACAATACCTATGTCTTAGTACTTACCTGTTACTTTTATTTCCTAGTACAAAAAATTGTAATTTTGTACTTTCAGGTTTACATCCATAATAATGAATTGTTAAAATCAGAATTAATTTTAAAATTTGTGGTATGAAAATAACAAAGAAAAGAAAATATCGGAAAACGGGATATCGGAAAACGCACCTTTCCTTTCTAAGCACTTTGTAAAGATGGATTAGTAATTAATTTTACAATACACTTTTTTAGGATAATACATTATATCGATAAATGTTGAGTGTTGGTAAAAGTTGGCTAACTCATATTACTGAAAATAGGTTTTATTCCAGAAATCCTACGGGACATTATGCGGGTTTTCCTTTGAACACGCGGGTTAAGCTGCGGACGGAAAGCTAGTGTTAAATATAGATACCGCAGTGCCTTGGGCTTATTTGCAGAGGCTTGTTCTGGTAGCATTTTGCATACACTGGTATGTTGTAAGTAATAAGTCAGTAATTAAATTTATCTTGTTTACACAATATGTTGTAGTTAAGAAGCCTGGAAGAAATCGGTTTTAAGCGATAAGGTCACCTTTTGTACTTTACCTCGCATCCATACAAATATATATACGTTATTGTATTGTTAAATGGTGTGGTACAATAAATGGTTAAATAAATAAATAGTTAATAGCAAAGATTCAAATATCTTGTTAGTTATAAAAACAAACTTATTATCTGTCTTATTATATATATAAATCCTATGTATAAATCCAATTATCTATTATCTGATCTAGCTACTCTATCTGAAGTTTTTCTTGAATATCAAAGTATTCTTGGAATACCATTTAATTAGCAAATAATTAAATATTTTATTCGTAACAATGCTATTAAACACCCAATTTCGAGAACAAATAAATTTTTTGGGAATCTATATATATAAAACTCAAAGGTGACTGATATAGTGATCTATCAACGCACAGCCCAAACCACTGGACGTATCGGGCTGAAATTTGGCATGCAGGTAGATGTTAAGACGTAAGCATCCGCTAAGAAAGGATTTCCCGAAATTCTTGCGGGAACGGGGAAAAACGGGGATGCACGTACAAAGTCGTGGGCGGGAGCTAGTTACAAATAAATTACAAGAAACAGGAATTTGGCGAAAATTTTTAATTAGTATTTCTAATATTATCGTCGAGTAAGATGTTAATATAAAATAATTTATTAATAAACAATGAAAATTCGTTACGTTTTTAACATAATGAAACGTGACGTAATCATATACTTACACATTCTTCGCTCAGTTTAATTCGTAGTCAAGATTTATTCATTATAATTCGTATATTATGGTTAAAGTAAGAATGTAAATTCAGGGAAAATTATTTGCTCTCGCTCACACGTGCTTGAAGCCTGTAGCAATGGATCAATCATAGTGAGGATGTATGGAGCTTTGGATTTGTTGTTTATTTATTTCTGTGCAGTATTGCATGTATTTCATGTAAGAAATGTGTTAAAAATATTAATATACATGCATTATATTATGATCTGATTGTAAAATTTGTAATGGTACATAAAATTGTTAAATAAAGAAATAAATAAAATATATTTGATAATAAAGTACATAATACAAACAACTACGTAAGAAAACCTAGTGCAAGTATAGAAGAATGAAACGCTTTTCATATATTTGACTAGCTGTGCCCCGCGGTTTTATCCGCATTTTTCCTGTTGGTCTTAGCATGATGATATATAGCCTTCCTCGATAAATGGGCTATCTAACACCGAAATAATTTTTCAAATCGGGCCAGTAGTTCTATGATTTGCGCGTTCAAACAAACAATCAAACTCTTCAGCTTTATAATACCTATAAGTATAGATTATACCAATTCAAATTTAGCAGTTACAGATTTTAGCAGTTACAATATGCCCTCGTAAAATGTAATTAATAGTCAAGGTGACATTTACAATGATGCCCGATTAAAAGAACACGTTTTAGCAAATCGTATTAATATTTTTTTTCGATAATAATTAACCACAATAATAAACTCACGATTAAATCATTACTGACATTACACATGTCTTTAGGACAATGATTTTACTGTCAAATATCAATGGAATTGTTTTTACGAATAGTTGAATAGGATTTGTCTTAGTATATAAATGTTTATTGAAGAACTGTACAACCATAACAAAGTTGTGCCTTCGAAAATGATGTCGGTGAGTTGATTTGATAAATATGTCATTATATACTTTCTTGAGCCTTTAGTACACACTACTACATCAGATCCCTTTAATCAAATTAGCAGTCATTTATTTTTATTATGATAATAAGCTATGGTGCACTTTGTGCTATTTTTTTCTATTGTCATTTTATTTGCATTAATTTGAATTCCACGTTGTTTTATATCAAGCAATTATTAACAAAATATTCATGGTATGTTTTAATATTTTCTGGATTTATTTGGATCTTCTATCACATTAAATAGGTAAAGAGTTCCCGGAAATTCCTTATGGACGTAATAAAATTTCGCTTAATACGTTTTCAGGTGAAATTTGTAGCTTTATCTGTGCTATGTGTGATAGCAGGAAGTTCTGCTCATCGCCAATTTCAATCACCAGGTAATATTTATTTTAGTATTGCTTATTTACTCTAAGTCAATTTAAATTTCTTTAAAGACTAGATTTCCGCCCGCGGCTTCGCCCGCGTTTTGAAAGAAAAACCCGCATAGTTACCCGTTTCTGTGGGATTATTGGGATAAAAAGTAGCCTATGTCCTATTCTGGGTCATCAGCTACCTACATAACAAATTGATTTCGCTTTTATAATTTCAGTAGTATTTGCGTGAAGAGTAACAAACATCCATCGATCCTCACATACTTTCGCATCTATAATAATAGTAGGATAATAATGTTAACTGAACGCGAGTAGTTAATATATATTTAAAACGTCTAGATTTTACCTATACCTAGTAAAACTCGTCTTTAAACCGTAAGAAAATCTTTAATTTCCTAAAAGCTATGTTTACCACACAGAGAAGAGAATAATCTTAGATCTTAATTAAAATCTTCTTCTTCTTCTTCTTCTTATCAGCCGTGGGACGTCCACTGCTGGACAAAGGCCTCCCTCAAGGATTTACAGTACGACCGGTCACCGGCGGCCTGCATCCAGCGGCTCCCTGCCACTCGGACCAGGTCGTCTGTCCATCTTGTGGGAGGTCGTCCCACGCTTCGTCTTCCCGTTCGTGGCCTCCATTCCAGAACCTTTCTGCCCCAACGGCCATCGGTTCTACGGGCTATGTGCCCCGCCCATTGCCACTTCAACGTGCTAATCCGGCGAGCTATGTCGGTGACTCCGGTTCTCCTACGGATCTCCTCATTTCTGATTCGATCTCGTAGGGAAACTCCGAGCATAGCCCTTTCCATAGCACGTTGGGCGACGCTGAGCTTGTTCACAAGGCCCAGGGTTAGAGGCCACGTTTCTGTTCCGTAGGTCATCACTGGTAACACACACTGCTCGAAGACTTTAGTCTTCAGGCACTGAGGGATTTTGGACGAAAAGATGTTCTTTAACTTCCCGAACGCTGCCCATCCGAGTCGGATTCGACGATTGACCTCCTTCCCGAAGTTGGACCTGCCTAATTGGACGGTTTGTCCTAGGTAGACATATTCGTCAACAACTTCGAGAGTAGAGTTTCCAACAGAGACTGGAGTGGGCACAACATGGACATTCGACATAATTTTCGTCTTGTCCATGTTCATGCTAAGGCCCACTTGTTGTGAAACTCTGTAGAGGTCATCGAGCATTGCATTAAGGTCTTCCATGGATTCTGCCATGACTACGATATCATCGGCAAAACGAAGATGAGAGATGTACTCGCCATTAATATTGATGCCAAGTCCTTTCCATTCCAACAGTTTGAAGGTATCTTCCAAAGCAGCGGTAAAAAGTTTGGGCGAGATCACGTCGCCTTGTCTGACACCGCGCTGCAATGGGATTGCCTTTGTACACTGATCTTGTACTCGGACTGACATGGTGGCGTGTTCGTACAAGCTTCTCAATACTTCGATGTACCGATAGTCAATACGGCACCGCTGGAGAGACCTTAACACGGCCCAGGTCTCGATCGAATCGAAGGCTTTTTCATAGTCCACAAACGCTAAGCATAGTGGCAAATTATACTCCTCGGTTTTCTGTATAATTTGCCGCAGCGTGTGGATGTGGTCTATGGTGCTAAAGCCTTTACGGAAACCGGCTTGTTCGGGGGGCTGGAAGTCATCTAACCTGCGTTCGAGACGATTTGTGATAACCCTGGAGAACAGCTTATAAACATAGCTCAAGAGTGATATCGGTCTGTAGTTCTTCAATAGGGTCTTGTCTCCCTTTTTGAAGAACAGAACAACCATACTCCTGCTCCATGCTTCAGGCGTTGTGCCCTCGAGTAAGGCGGAATTAAATAGCCTCTGTAGCATTCTGAGGATTGGTTTTCCACCCGCTCTCAGAAGCTCAGAGGTGATTCCGTCCTCACCCGGCGCCTTGTTGTTCTTAAGCTGTTTCAGAGCTATCCTAATCTCGTACAGGCTGATGTCCGGGATATCTTCGGTGAAATGTCGGGTTAGTCGGGCTCTTGGGTCTTTCGCCGGACTAGAAACAGGCTTGGCAACTGAGGTGTAAAGTTGCCGGTAGAACCTCTCGACCTCTCCTAATACCTCTGGCTTGGCCGACACTACTACGCCACGATCTGTCTTCAGCTTCGTCAGCTGGCTCTGCCCAATAGACATATCTCTTGCAAAAACTTTCGAGCCTTGGTTTCGCTTAATCGCTTCCTCAATGCTTGAAGCATTAAAGGAGCGAATGTCGTGCCGCAGAGATTTAGATATCCGTCTATTGAGCTGCCTATATGACTTAGCATCTTCAGATGTGCGCAGTGGCATAGAGCGCCGGTCTGCCATTAGTTTCAGAGTTTGGTCCGAGAGTTTTTGCGGATTTACTTTACGGGTTTTAAAGTGGGACCCAACCGCGCGGATAGTTTCTACCAGCCTGTTATTTAGATCGTCCACAGAGACGCTATTGTCGAGGCAAGCGAAGCGATTTTGGAGCTCCAGTTGAAAGCTTTCGGGGTTTTGGATCTGAGCATGGCAAGGGCGGAGCGTAGACTTCATTAGACGTGATCTTTCACGTTTGACATTAACATTCAAGATGCCTCGTACCATTCGGTGATCGCCTCCGGTTTTCACCCTATGGATCACAGATACATCTTTGAATATTTGTCTCTTCGTGGTCATAATGAAGTCTATCTCATTTTTCGTCCTTCCATCCGGGCTCAGCCAGGTCCACTTCCTGTGATTCGGTTTCTGGAAGAAGGAATTCATCATAAAGAGTCCTTCCTTCTCCAGAAAATCAGCAAGTTTCTGGCCCCTCGGATTACGTTGCCCAAACCCAAATTGCCCCACTCTCAACTCATCATCGCCTCTCTTCCCCAACTTTGCGTTGAAATCTCCCATCACAACATTGAAGTGTGTTTTCGAGGTATGTATGGCTCTACTTACGTCCTCATACATAATCTCCACTTCTTCATCGGAGTGAGCCGAGGTCGGTGCGTAAACCTGTATGACCTTCAGCGAATATCTTTGAGATATTCTGAGTATAAGGCACGCTACCCTGCTCGACACACTCTCAATGCTTACGATGTTGTTGACGAGAGATTTGTGGACGATAAACCCGACTCCACCTTGGGACTGTTGGTCGCCCTCCCGGTAGAAGAACAAATTACCAGACGTCAACGTTATCGTGTCCTCCCCCTCTCTTCGGACTTCTGATAACCCTATGACATCCCATCGTAATTTGTTCAATTCTTCTTCCAGCTCAACAATCTTTTCGTCCGTCCTCAATGTGCGTGCATTGTATGTTACCAGGGCCAGAGGTCGTGTGAAGTGGTAGCCGGATCTCATCCGGTGATTCTTAGCACCCCTTGCCCCGCCGTTACCATGGCCGCTACCGTAGCCAGGAATAGCGGGGCTGCCGGGTACTAGGGGCCTGGTTGGTGGTGTGCTATCCATGAGGGGATAATGCCAGTACTCGCCACGCTTGGCAGGCGGGTTGGCGAGCGCAGTTGGTGTTAGGTAGTGGATCGCGGAACGCTGCTGCCCCTTCCGGTATGATGTATCCCTTAGTCGCCTTTTACGACACCCACGGGAGGAGATGGGGAGGTGCTATTCTTAAACCGGCACCCCACGGATAATTAAAATCGTTTTCGTCCATTTACTTACCAGATAATATGCATGAAAAGTTTGAAACTCTTCTTAATTAAGATAATTATACTTACTTTTTATCATAATTGTATTGCGGTATTATAAACAAAGTAATTTAATAGATGTGTGTATATGTTATAGTCATCTACTTGCTTTAACATTATATGACAAATCTTGGCAAAAATTCACCCATAGTGAGACTCTCCCACGAGTATAATAAGCTCACGAGCATCTCGGGAGACATAGACATCTTCGGTCAATCATTAACGAAATTTAAATCGTTAATCCTCAAAGTCTGTAATGAGCGATAAAAAAAAATTTTCTATTATCTTCTTAATAAATGTATTTTATGTATTAAGTTTGAATGAATTATAATGAATTTAATTGGAATAAAATATTTAAGCACTTTGACGTTCAAATTATTATTATATTAAAATTTAAAATTATTATTATATAAAAAATTAGTTTAAAATTATATTTTTTTTTCAGCAAATTGACATATTGAATTTAACTTAATGTAATGTTGTATTTTCCTGTTATTGAAGGTGCAGTAGACCATAATATTGTATTCAATTGTAAGCTATGTAAAATAATATAGACTGTATCCTTTGTTGGAAAATCATATAAATAAATAAATAAATAAATAAATATGCCATGGGATATTGCATTAGCAGTAGGTACCTACTGTGTAAATACATATAAAGTTAATTTAATAAATACGAACTAATATGTCCGTGATCCGTCTATCGGCTGTGGTTTGTGGTTGAAAGCTCAACAAAGGTATTCATTAGTTTAAATTCTAATTACCTACAAGCCTATTTTCTACAACAGCAAAAAAAAAAACTCGTCTTTGAACAAGCTATACATAACTTTAATTTAGACGTTACAAATTTGTGAAACCATTTGCGAAATTGTATTAAAAAGATTCAGAATCCCGTGAAACCACACCCTTATCATTTAATATGCATCAGCAGAGTTCCAAGAATGTTCCAAGTTCCAACATACAATAGATATAAATAGCTATTTTCTATTTATCTGCACATTTCCATATCTATCACTCAAACTCTTCAAGAAAAATATGGGGATAAAACAGGTGTTCTTATTAAAATTATCTAATTCGCAGGAAAAAATAGTCTGAGTTAATAAATCTGAGTTTCCTAAATAATTAATTCTTTTAAGTTTATGCATTTTTGTACCGTGTAATTTTCACTTCAAACTGATACCATGGTATTTTCTTTCCTATTAGGTAGGTAGGTACTGACGTACGAGCAAAATGGAAATTTCTGATGAAGACGCAGGGTGGTGGGTGATACTTTCCATTGTACCCGTATATTTCTGGGAAAGAACCTCGAGCATATCTAGTCCTTAATTTTCATTTCATGGTATACGAGAAGGTTGTTTTGTAAACCAACAAATGCATCAATTACGTAGAAAAAATCAACCTAGAAATCCCTTTACAATATATATGTTTCACTGATAAATATTTCTATACGGTCCAGTAGATGATCTTTCAAGTCTTCTGTGTTCTACTATATGGAGACATATTCTTTGTTAGCGTCGAACATATGACCACTCGTTTCTACGCGCACGCTGTACCAAGGAAACGGCATGGCATCAGTATCTTTGGAAATTGAAGAAAGATTTATATCTAATCTATTTGTAAATCTGTCTGTAAATCAAATAGAGCAGTCGAGTAGAACATTTATAATTCAAACAATATTATAATAATATTAACTTAATATTTAATGAAGTACTAAAATCCAAATTAGGTAACGTTGTCTATAGACTTCTACTCATGTTTGCATAGGTATATATTTATGTTTTCTTCTTTTGATGTCATCCGGGAATTTATTTTATTGAGTAATTAATAAGTGTATATTACAGTAACGATTGACTCGATATTCTCACAAAAGTCATCATAAGCAATTCAAAAAGGAATGATCTTTTTCGTAATTTAGACAAATCCTACATGAGTAGGATTTGTCTAAATTACGAAATACTAATCAATCGACTGTTATATATACAATACAATCTAGTCACATAATATTTAATTAATGGAATAAATTTTAGGACAGAGAAGTTCATGGCAGAGTAGCAACGATGATTCCATTTCCACCAATATCAGCAGCACGATCAGCGAATGGCTGGGAAAATCAGCAATTTAGATCGAACGATTTTGGCCATCAGACCAGCGATGTTGGGCCACGATATGGTGCTTATAAGAACTCTAATAATGTTGCTCGTAATTGCCCATGTTCGGCCAGCGTCAGTGATTGGAAACAGTTTGGTTCCCGTTCAAATGGTTATCAAGCATCTTGGTAAAAGGGATACTTAGTTTATAATCGCTTTAATACTCTGACTTTGGCTCGATTTGTTATTGGATTAAATGTACTTGAAAAGCTTTCATGTTTTATTTTTAAATATCTCTAATAACACCACCTTATTAAATTGAATTAATGTTTGGGACATGCAAGCGGCACAGACAGTATGTAGAGCCTACCGTATAACTTTAAAAGTTGAAGTGTTAAACTTAATTAAAAAATTGCAAGTAAGAATCCAATACCAAAGGAAGACCTTGGAGGAAAATTTAAAATTAATGCAATTGAAAATTCGATGGGAGATTTTAATTTCGATACCGGGTGTTCACTTTGCATGTAACAGGCTGGTTTTGTAACAAGTATTTCTTTGGATGTGCTTGAATATTTTATGGGTGAGATTTCAAATAACAGTGACCTATAAATTAATTTAATCTACATACATTAAATTGTGAAAAGATTATTGTTATTGTTAATCAGTCTTTAACATTTGAATGGTACGAGTACTTTTAAGCCAAGACTTTATTATGGCATTTTTACAAACATACATATTATATTAACAAAGAGCATAATAATATGGTGTTAACTGTTAATTGAATTTGTCTGTTCTTATCTAATTTTACATATTAATGGTTTTGCCAATTACAGTAGTTACACATTGTTATTTCAACCCTAAGCTATTTTATGATAATTTTATTACAATTTACGCGGGACGGTGTTTAAAATTGAGAATAGTAAAAAACGTAAAATATCATTCTGACAGAGCAGAATATAAAAATGCGGGTTATCTATGAATTGCACAGAGTTCACAATTTGTTTCCTGATCAAATATGAATGTATGTGATATATTTATTTTCAGTACCCTATATTTTCAACCTCCCCATAAGGGATGAACGTTGTTCAAAGCGTAATATGTTTTTTTTTAATTGTTAACTTATATGGGCTTATACAATTATCTGCGTTCTCTTAATGAAACTTTATATGCTTTAGAGCTTAGGGTATGAAGTTAGTAGATCAATTTTCGCAAATGAAGAATTAGTGTTGTAGTGTTGAATTATCACCGCTGTAATAAATGTAGAGTTTCAAATATGGATCATAAAATAAATAAAAAAGAAGTTAAGAACATTTAAAGGTAGGTATTAAAAATGTCAAAATTAAAAACTAGTAAGCATTTTAAACTCAATTATTTCTTATTGCTCTGAAAAGTAGATCTGACTGAAATTATCATTCTAACTTGTGTTAAACCAAAATTTGTTACACGAAAATGTCTTTGATTTACTTCTAGAAAAAACCTCGTAATTCTGTCTGCTAAGGTATCAATATAATTAGGGGGGAGAACGAAGTACGGTGACCAGCAAATGAAGAAAGATATCGCAACTGCTGCTGGAATAAAATTATTTTCTAAGAGGTATTTATACGGCGTCTTAGGAGATTATATATTAAATTTATAAATTATCTTTAAGGTTTTATGTTCTTAATGCATCATACTTACCGAAAATAAAACGATTTATTTTTTCGTTACTTACCTACAAATCTATTCGTCTTAAAGTCTGCTATTTGCTACTTAACTTAAAAATATAATCACATGGATTATAAATAAAGCCTTTAAGAAGATTTTTTTTTAAAGAGGGATTGTTTGTTTTAAAAGATGTTTCGAAAACAGCCAGAACTTTTTCCTTATTGCCATTTCAAAAGGAAAATAGCTTTTAATTACTGCTAAATTAATTGTTATTTAAGTCCAATTGTAATTTTATAATATTTTTATTCAAACCCCTCTACACTTACCTACCAGCTTCAGCATTTCGTATATACTTTAATTTATTTCGTATTTGTTTTGGTACGAACGAAGGTTCTACCGAAGGGCCTTTATAGTGATCAATTACCTACGTTTTACTTAGAATAACTTATGTATAAACTGTTCAAAGCTTTTAAAAGCGATTGAGTTTTATTTCAAATATATTCGTCTGTTTTCACAGAGTGCTTTTTTATATAAAGCATGTTAATTATGTAAGCCTATTTAATATTGATTTGTTTTTGATAAATACTGATGTCACCAATTTAAGAAATTTTTATGAACTTTCCCCTAAACAAAACCAAAAGCGCTTGTGACTCAGTTCCAGTTAGTTTGAAAGTTAATGATCTTATAACTTTATATGTATTTAAATGTCAATGATTACAATTAACATTAACATTGGTTAAAAGTAAACTACCTACATAATATTTAAATCATTAACTGATACTACGAGTATATCGAAATTCAAAGTTTAATAATATATTCCATACATAATGCAAATGTTTATGTTAACTAACTAAAATGTAATTAAGGGAATAATACTCTATTGTTATTTAACAATGTCCATTGAGTACATCAACATTAAATTAATTAACACATGCACGACTAAGGACAAAGTAAAATATATAATATGATGTAAGAAAAAACTGTACTTAGTATGTTAAATATTTATTTCTAAAAACTAAATATAAGTCTTTTTCTTTTATAACATGTACAAAATGTGAGCTTACTAATACATATACACACTAAAATAAATAATCTTTACATAACTAATCCCTCAACAGTTTCTTGAACACCGCCATTGCACACCATATTCCAACCGACTTAGAGAATACTTCTTCCTGTATGTACTTTTTGGTATATCTAGTTTAGTAGAACATAACTTATACTAGTCTTGACACACTTTTTCATTCGGTGAGTCGTGTATTTCTTCGTAGCCCCACTCTTCATGTGAACCGTCTCCCGTCCTTTTGACGCGCTTTTCGATGACTTCAGGAGATACGGTTTTGAGGTCATACGCCCAACCGATCTTGGCCATTGTGTCGATGAAGAGCTTCGTCAAGTTTAGAGAGTAATTGCCGAGTTCGGCCGTTTTGTAGTCCCACGGGAAAACGTGGTGGTAGTTGTGGAAACCTTCTCCCAATACGACTAGGGACACTGGTTTGGTTTCAACTGGGTTGATGTTTTTGTCGTAGGGCTTACTACCCCATTTGTGTGCGGCGGAATTGACAAGCCAAGTCACGTTCAAAACGTACACATATCTGAAAATAGCGCACACGAAGTACCCATTCCACATGGTTTCACCCCATAGCGTTGGAATGTATGATGGCAGGATGAAACAAGCCAGTGGCATCAGGATCAGGTAGTACCTGAAACAATAACAAATAAAATTTTCAATTCAACGCTCATTAAGTAATTTTCGACCCGTTGGAGATAGCTCTTAATTTTTGTTATTATTCAAAAGTCTTCTTTGTCAATAATTAATATTTAAATAATATTGTAACCTAGACAACCACAAATCTGTTCGTGGAATAATATTGTCTAAAAAAACTGATTAAATTATTAGCACTTTTAAGTTATTTTTAACTGATTGTCACAAATTTTGCAGGACTTAGGTACTTAATTAAAAACTTTGAATGAATTTAAAAATTTATAACATATTTTATATTATTTAAGCCAACATTTCTAGCGAAGAAAATTCATATTTTACAGTGAACGTGTTCACGGCTTCAGAGTTCAGGGGCAGACAGGTCGATAGGTCGCTGTAAAGTGTGCAAAATGACGGGTGAATGATAAAATAATAGAATTCACAAATAGCCTTTTTAACGTATGGTTGAATTTCCTTATTTTATTTTTTTATATGCTGAGATCTACGGGAATCAGGTTATCAAAATATAAATGGATTATAATATCATCAATTTATAAGATGGCAGGACAAAAACCTTCAGGCATTTTTGTAATAAAATAAAAAGATTTTAATTAAATTCTATATTGCGAAAATACTGTATAATTTTTATAAATTAATTTTATTGAGGACATCGCTCTAAATAAGAGCGATCCTTTGACACAAATAGGCCCAAATAGCAATTTGTACATTTTAATAACAAGAAAATTGGCGCTATCACAAAACATTGTAACTAGGTAGTTAGTTTTTCATTAACTCTCACTTCTTTATAAATAATCGTAACATGCTCTTGTTACTTGCCTGCTATTAACAGCTAATGTATTTTTTTGTTTATAGATAGATAGCGCCCGTATTATTTTTTATTTGCAATATTTAACTTTCAGTTTTTTACGAAACAATATTATTTCTTAACTTAAAGGTCTTGTGATAGAGGTGTAAAACATCAAACACATTATAGTAAAAGTATATGGATCAAAGTGTACGCTACGAAATAATATTAGTTCTAGAACGGAAGGAGGTGTTGAAGTATAAATAATACCTATAGGAATCTGATTTTCACATCACAACAGGAAATTTTATTGTTGATTTTGGTGGTTGAAGCGTCATCCATTATAAAATTATTTGAAGTATAGTTATGAAACGTACGTTACGTTATAAAGGATAATTGCTATGACATGGTTAAAAACTTTACTATTCTATAGCCACAGCGCAATCACTCTCAGTAACAGCCAAGTCATCAATTATTAATAGCATTCTTATTACCTACGGCAAGTAAAATGTCTCACCGTTTTTGGAACCGAAGTATTGGATCCGCTTTCAGGTCGCTCATATCTATGGTTGGTCCCTTAGCCTTGATCTCAGGGTGTTTTCGAACCAGCAGCCATCCGATGTGAGAGAAGAAGAAGCCGCGAGTTGCATTGTGAGGGTCTGCGTCCGTCTCCGAGTACTTGTGGTGCATTCGATGGTCCCTTGCCCAATCCAAGGCGGAGTCCTGATTAAAAATAAATATAGTTTGAAAAACTAAAAACACGCTTTCAAGATAGATACTTATAACTAAAAAGTAGAAAATAATTCTTAATCTAGGAATCAATCAATAATCAATACATAGTATATATTTTGTGAAAAAAGCGTGGGGCGCTTTTCATGAGCTGATTATACCTACAAGGCACCCCACGCTTTTTTCACAAAAATACTATGTATTGGTTATTGCTTTATCGCATTTTAAATTATTAATATACTAACATTAGATACAATAGGTATCATTTTATGTAAATGTTATTATATTTATCCGTATAAATTGAAGAACTGCTGGTATGATTAATTTTAAATTAACTATATTATGGACATTCAATTGTTATTACAAATGTATAATTGTCGAAATTTATAGATGTTTTATTTTTAATTTCATCCAATAGAAACATAATGATAGTCTAGTTTCTTTTTTTAATTAAAATAATTGCATAATTATTTATAGATATGCATTAATAAAATGCAGAAAGATTATTAACTATCAGAATTACAATAGATTCCTTTACAAGTCAAGATTATCTTTAATTTCGAATCTTAAGGCGAATAGTTGGATTTGTTCTACTTGAGAATTTTAACAAATTTAACTTTATTGATTTAAGAATACATTTCAGACTATGTAAATAATTTGTTGATTAATGAGTGAGTACTGTTTAAAACCATTATTTAGACTTGGACAGAATTTATACCCTAGAATCTAGGGCTATGTAAAATAAATTAGTTCTCATTATAATATTAAGTTAGGACCAATTAATAAGATGTAAGTTAATTAGGTTTTTGATAGATTATGTCAATCGCATAATTTATTCCGCTAAAAATGTCCTCTGTTAAAATATTCCAAGTTTAAAATTAAATATTCGACACTTTTGTAAGTTGATTCTGAATTTAAACAACCATTCAACAATAAAAGTTTATTATGCTTCACAATATTTGTTTTTATTTCATTCAACCGCAGTATTCCATTAAATTTTAAAAACGAGCGAGGGAATTGCTAAAAATCTAATTTTCATTTGATTGGAAACAACAAAGAACAATTGATTTGATGCATACTAAACAAATACTAAATCAAAGCCCGAAAACATGGCAGCCTTTCAATCAAACATTTATATATGTATGTATAAGTATAATTATGTATATCAGAAAGCAAATAGAATAGAAAACGAAGTATGTATGGCTTCAATCCCATTTCATAAAGGAAAATACCCTAACCGGGTGAAAGTCACACATAAGTCAACACGTATGTCGATTCCAAGCGATAAACTATTTTATTGGCGCGTAAGTTCATTGATAACGGTGTCATAGGTTGCAATAACACGCTCGACATGTGCCTCTCATGTAAGTCATTATAGTCCATTGAAAAGTTACATTTGGGGTTGCGTTTTTTAGAGGACGCAATTTCATTTTTTTATGTGTAGGGGGGGTCAGTGTGATGCTATCACCAAGTTTGTGGGGTCGCCACCCTTGTCCCACGGCCGCCATCTTGAAAATAGCGGCCGATATGGTTTTCACGATATATCTCTTAAACTATTTATCTGATTAAAAAACATTGGAAACATTATTTGTTGCAAATTAAATTCTCTACAACTTTGTTCCAGTCACTTTTTGTCCTAGAACTAAAAATATATAAGCAAAAAAATAAATATTTCAATTCAAAAATTCAATATAAATAAAAAAGTTATAAGCAAAAATGTTCAGAAATTTGAGATATTTATATTTTTCAATACAACTTTTTTTTTTATAAATTTACGATGAAATTATATCAGACCATTTTTGTAGATTGTTTTTCGAGGAACAACTTTTATGCACAACATTTTTTCATTAAGTAAATATCTAAGGTTTTATAGCGCTCCGAAATGAGTACTATTTTTCAGTAGGTACTCTTAACTATACAGTATACATATATTACGTGTAATAATAATTTGTCATCTGTAGTTTTTTTGTTATTATAATATTTTTAATAATTAATTTTGCAATATTATTAATAATTATTGAATTATTGATTCTTTTCCCCACCACCCAGGAGGTAGAGTCTGGAAGTGCGTTTTTTTTACGTCGAAAAGCGGGGCTGAAATGTTCTGCAGTGTGCTTCCATTGTTCTGGAGTCTGCGAAAAGAGCCAATAGCCAATATATGTATAGTTAAGAGTACTGAAAAATAGTACTCAATTCAGAGCGCTGTAAAACCTTAGCTATCGACGTAATGAAAAAATGTTGTATATAAAAAGTGTTCCTAGAAAAACAATCTACAAAAATGGTCTGATATCATTTCTTCGTAAAATGATAAAAAAAGTTTTATTGAAAAATATAAATAGCTCTAATTTTTGAACATTTTCGCTTATAACTTTTTTATTTATAGTTCTACGACAAAAAGTTACTGGACCCAAGTTGTAGAGAAGTTAATTTGCAACAAATAATGTTAACAATTTTTTTTATCAGATAAATAGTTTAAGAGATATATCGTAAAAACCAATTCAACCGCTATTTTCAAGATGGCGGCCGTGGGACAAGGGTTGCGACCCCACAAACTTGGTTTTAGCTTCACACTGACCCCTCCTACACATCAAAAAAATAAAATTGCGTCCACTAAAAAACGCAAGGTTAGGCCTAAAAAATGTAACATTTCAATGTACTATTATATTTGTCATCAGAAACACTTATCACGTACACCTAGTGACGTGATCGTTGTCGGAAATATTCTTCCGATGCAATAAACTTTTTAGAGATAAAGGCGAGATGGTATTAAAGCTGCTCTCTTTCAAATTACACGCCGTTTCGTTTGACCTTATTTTTGTCATGGATTCGTATCTTATTTGAATAAAATTTATCGAGTGTTTTATGTATTATACAGTGTTATATAAAAACTTGTTTACATCGGTTTCTGTACTTTTTGCTATCTATGCTCACGTGAATGCTGGACTTGGATTTCTTATCTTATTCCTTATCAAAACTCAATTAATATTTATTGACTATAATTCAGTAGGTAAAATTTATGTAATAGGTGCTTTAGCTTTTATATTATTTATTTCTGTTTTTAGGTTCTAATGCGACACCATTTACAATAGTAGGGGACGATTGTAGCGATGGTACACAAGTAAAAAAGGATACAAAATATATTTTCACAATTTCTGTTCGCCTCGTTCAATCAAAAACTCCGGATTGAATTTAAAACCCGTTTCCCCATGTAGTTTAGTTTAGCCTAATCTCGTTACGTAGCGCAGATTCTCTCTCAATTACTTACTTGGAAGGCAATAGTGTTGAAAATGGTTAGCAAAATGCGCAGCGGTAACCGAGCCTTATAGGATTTGTGTGCCCAAAGCCTGTGAGCGCCTGCTGTAATGCCCAAACCCGAACACAGGTATAAGAACACCGCTGGAATAAAAATAACACGTTATTTTTATGCTTAGCTACGCTTCCGTGGTTTCATTTTTATCGGTAAGTACGTGTAGGTAGATATTGTATGAAACATAAAAGCGGTTGAATATTGGCTTTTATCGAATCAAAGCGTAAGTGGATTACGCTAATCAAATCAAATATCTTTTTAAAGTACTTTTGCATTTTTATATCATAGAGACTTATACTGACTATATTATTGACGTGACAACGTCTTAAATTAGGTTGCGGCTGGGAGTCACTTATGAAAAAGTGTAACGCTCGGTAACGTTACGATGAGTCACCGAACGAGAGAGAGGCCCGCGGTCTGCCGCGCGCGCAGCACATAAATATTCTACCGAGAAAAAGACGTTGTCACGTAAAATCTTCGCCCGTAAAACCGACTTTACAGGCAACAATAGTAGTTGTGATTCATAGCAGGCGAATCACGTGTTGGCGAACCCGCAAATCAGTGGTACCCCATCCTAAAAAAAAAAAAAAAAAAAAAAAAAAAAAAAAAAAAAAAAAAGTTTGGACTCTTTTCCCACTAAAGCGGCCACGCTGAGTCGATAGCACTCACTCCCGAAGCGATAGGATGCACGGTTTCGGAGATGTGCAGATCGATTAACTCTTATCTAATTGATATCCGGTGGGTCATTAGCGTCCCATGGTTCACCTTTTCCTATTAGCTAATTACACCGTCCGGCGTTCTTATCTATTACTCATTGTGCACCTCGCTTATCACTGCTTTTGTATTAAACTTCTTTGTTATGACCTACCTCACTATTCTAACCAAACGATGTATTATTATATTCAAGAAAAAATACGTCTAAAATCCTATAACTATATTTATATATTATCGTACTATATTATCATAATTGTTGCTTTTTTAAAAAGCGATTCGCTTCTGGCACTCGCCGGCCGCTGCCGCGGCACGCTCGCTTTGCTCGCTCGGCTCGTGCGTTGTTTATCAAAGTCTAACCTAACCTAACCTAATTGTTGCTTTTTTAAAAAGCGATTCGCTTCTGGCGTTGTTTATCAAAATCTAACCTAACATAACCTAACCCAATTATTTTTCCGGGTAATCTGATGTATCGAACTTTGTTACGAGCTACCTCGCTATTCTGAATCATCAATAAAACACATTCATTTTACTGCCATTTTTATTTCCAAAATGTTGTTGCTTATTATCTACTGGTTTGTGTATTTGGCGACCATTTGTCCATTTTGCTATATAAAAATAATTATTGATGAACATTTGAATTGTAGCCTTATCTACTTATAAAATAGGAGCGAAACATCTCATCCACTAAAATATCGTTGTACAGTGTGTTCCCTGTAAATATGCTCGTAAAACTATGCATTGAATATCCCTGAAACTTATATAGCAAATACATTAAGCAATATTCTCCACAAACTGAAGTCCAATCATTCTGAATCCTATCAACATTCCAGTCCCATCTCTTACAATTCCTTTTCAAAAACTGGAGATGATATCGCTCAGGTGTTCGTCCATATGAATCAAAATATTGACCGATGCCATTCGTATCGATATGTACAGCTACCCAGTGTGAACCCGGTTTATCATCCGCATCCAAATTGCATATTATATACGTTGGTACATGGGTATACATAGGCAGTCTATTAGCAGCATAAACATTATTTTCTAGACTGGGATGAATCTTTTTCATATGTTTTTGTAATTCTAGTGTATCCATGATATTACTGTTATTAGCAGATTATTACAGTACCAATCTATTCAATGGTTGTCATAGGAATGTTCAATTATAGTGTTTTGTATAAGATTAAATAGGAAGTTTGTAATGAAATAAAAAATAGTAAATTGCATACAATTTGTTTTATTTAATTTTATAATGTTTCCTTTAGTTACATATACACAAAATGCATTAAGCATAACACATAAATCTAAAATATAACACACATTATAACCTTAACTACTATAGTCTACAGTAACATTTCTATTTTTATCTATTCCAATAATATTATCAAACTCAGCATAAACAATACAGTTAATTGTTTGTGTTAGTGAGGATTCAAATCGTACTTCTAATCTTACACTACCATGCTTTATGAGATTCCAATGAGCTGATGAGTTAGCTGATAAATCAGGAGTTAAATCAAATGCTAAAAGACAGTAGCCTTTGGCATACTGTTCACGAGAGATTGCATTTCCTTCATTAAGAAAGTGAATACCAGTCCCCGAGAATAGAGTATGATATGCCGATGTGAATATATTATTATTAAAAGATGGTTGCAAAGCTTTTGAAGGTATTTGTTGACCATCAATATATAAGCTGAAAGAGTTAATACCATAGTTTTCAAAGTTAAATGGATTTTTAGTAAGTGAACCATTAAATGCGGAATTGTTCACAAATCCAATAATACATCTTTTGGGTACCTGTCCCAAGAATATATTATCAAGAGTTTTTCCTTGAACACCTGATGGAATTGTTAAAACTTTAACTTCAGCACGAGTAATAGGATATTTAGCAGTTGTAGAAGCTAAAACTTTCTGATGTGCGAGTAATACACTTGGATTAATTCGTGCTCTTCGAACAATAAGAGTTGCATCCGTAATGCAAACTTTAAACTTTTCATCATTTGACCCAGCAATTAAATTAAAACTCTCTCTTGACCGAACTAATTTTACACTCATTTCAACACCATTAATTAAAAATTTATCTTGATTGAAAATGTCACCATGAAGATGACCAATCATTTCTATTTCCCGGCTTTCATTAACTAATTCCTGTCTTTTAGCAAATCCTGTGTTTTTACCATCTGTGGAATCCATTTTGCCTGCTGTATCATCATACCAAAGACTACAAGTAAGATGAGATTGTTTAGCAGCAGGAGCATAGTTTAAAAGGGTTTCCATGTATGCTCGATAGGCATAGGTATTATTAGGTGGTGATACAAGTTTTTGGTTTAAATAAACATCGAGTTGACTAAAAAGTGAATGCAACCAATTATTTACAGGTGCTACTACTGTAGCTGATAACAAGTTTGTTGAATCTTGATTTAACAACTTGCTTTAGACGATCTTTTATTGAGGCTTCCATAGGACGGGCTTGAATCATATCCGATAAAAGTCCTACTCCAGCGTTTAATGCCTCCTTACCAACCACTCGAGCACCACTTGAAAGTAAAGGTAAAACTGATCTAAATAATCCTCCTAAGAAGCTCCCAATACCATGACCGCGTTGGTATGGTGAACCCTTATAAATTACTCCAACTCCTGATCCAGCTTGATGTGAATAATAATTTTCATATGGACATTTATGATGATCATGAGGAGAATACATTATTATAATTTGCGGAAATGTAGTTTAATACACACGGTCCCAAACTGGAATGGTATTTTTTGTCCTGCGCTCGATCTTATATCCATTTCCAGCGTATCGAACTCTCTTCGCATAACGGGTAAGTAGTGAGGTGGAGAGAAAACGTGCATTTTATACGCACCATAAATGTATTTTGAAGGATCTAATGAAATGACTCTTAATAGCGGAGTCATAACATCACCCACAATCTGAGGATCAATAATGTCGCAATATAGAAATAGTTGAGATGGTAACCCTAAATGTAAATTAGCAGGACACTTCCCAAAATTTCTGTCTGGGAGATTTGTATTTGGTTCATAACCTAGTTGTAAACTTAATTTGGGTGATAATGTTAC
Source organism: Colias behrii (assembly GCA_029959065.1). Lineage (NCBI taxonomy): Eukaryota > Metazoa > Arthropoda > Insecta > Lepidoptera > Pieridae > Colias > Colias behrii. The sequence continues at coordinate 8,934,304 of JARWMC010000007.1, read as the reverse complement.
GGATGTTATATTTTTATCCAAAACAGAAACAGACACAAATTTTGTTATTTCATCATAACGAAATTTCAAGTTCTCTCCGATACCATTTAATGCTCTCAAAATATGTTCAACGTTATCGTAGTTGGTAGCGGGAATATGTTTTTTGTAGTACACTGTTGATGGTTTATCTTCATTAGGAATTAACATGGTTTTTGTGATGTATACAACATTTTCATGATCTTGAACAGTAAACATTGTGCATGGATATTGAAACTCGACAACTCCAACCAACCATTCACCTTCTAATTTCATAGCTTTTGGTAATTTTGTTGAAAAATTTGTGGTCTTGTTATCAGGAAAGTATTCCATTGAACTATTGCTGAGCAAAGTTAAATAAAAACTTTCTTTATTCATATTTCTTTTAAACTAGAAGCTAAAATCCAACTGTTAAATTTATCTGGATAACCTTTCCACTTCACTAATACTTCTTTTCTGGTGCCCGAATAACGAGTACCAATTATTTTATCTATTTTATATTGTGAGGTGGGGTTGTAAGTGACCTTCTGTAATTCTCTTTCATAAAAAGTACCAACTATTGGTTCATTTTGTAAATCTGTAATTGTATAAACAACCCATGGAGATCTATCAATTATTGAAGATATAATAAATATTTCATCACTCCAATTTGATTCATATCCTTTTTGGAAAACATGTTTATATTTAGTTATTCGAACATAATCACCCACGTTGAAATTTGGTTTTGAATTTTCTAAAGAAAGTTTGTTTGACCCTCTATCATAAAGATTAGTCCAAACTGTCATAATATTGTTGGAACTTACATCACATGGGCACATCTTAATACTCGAGTGAATGCTGTGATTATAAGAGTATATTAAATCTTGTAAAACATCTATATATCTATAAGTATTATTATGAGTGAAATAACGCCACATTTTCATTTTTAGAGTTCTTTGAAATCGTTCAACAATACTAGCCTTAATATCAGGATTGTTAGTGGTATAGTAATTTATCTTTTTGGATTTAAAGTATTTTTGTACATCTTTTGAAACAAATTCTGTACCTTTATCAGATTGTATGTGAGTAGGGGTTGAATTACTTTCAGTAAATATACTTTCAAAACATTCTTTAGTTGTTTCTGAGTTTTTCTTTTTCATTGGTCTTGCAAAAGCATATTTACTAAATACATCAATAACACAAAGTATGTAGTTGAAACCATCATTATATTGAGAATAAGTTCGCATATCACTTAAATCGGCTTGCCACAGCTCATTAATATTTGATAGAATGTACCTATTACGCGGGAATTTTTTCCGAATGGGTTTATGTAATGTATATGTTTCTTGTGATTGTAACCATTCCTTCACTTGCTTTTTATCCATTTTACCCTTCATAGCTTTTGATAATTTATCAATACTACCAAAACCAGCGGGGTTAGATGGATCATAATAAATCCTGTTAATTTCTTCTAGTACGGGGTCCATTTTTCCCAATCGATCTTTTTACGTATTTTAGTTATATATCTTTTATCTCCACTGCTCGGTGTAGAAAATTCTTGAACTTCAATCTCAGAGGTTTTGTTCAGATCTTTCGCTTGAAGTTGGTTAATAAACTCACATCTCTTTGGATTTCCAATATAAGTAAGTGGTACTTTAATATCTTTCAATGCTTTAGCAAATCTATCCCACCCTATCGGATCACTTTTTTTTAAGGGTCTAAGTGAATCATTTATTAAATCAACAATATTACTTCCTGGAATTTTTTCATTATCAATTATGACTGTGCCTTCATTATCCCAACGTATTTTACTTTTACTTGTTCCAATTAAGTTTAATAATGACTCACCTTTTTTATTATAAGTTTTTGGTATTAAACTGAGTATTTGTGTTGGTGAATACAGTGGATTTGCCTCACTTTCTATACTTTTAATGGAACCTTTCTCCTCCAACAAAGATTCAGCATCAACTGAACTTTTTAGATCTCTATCTTTATTTTTAAAACCAATTTTAGACTCATTTGAATATTCATTAGATGTATCAGAATAAATTGGTAATCTGAGTGGTTGACGATCCTCTTCGGTAAAGTGAAGGTATCTTTGTAGTGTTTGTAAATATAACATCCACTTCTTTCGGTCTTCCGTCTTACTATTCATAATATTTTGCATTTCAATATCTAATCGAGACAAATTACTTGTATCCTTATTTTCTTGTTTTAATTTTTCAATCAATCCAGGTTCAATAAGTATCATTTTCTTAGCATTTTCCATGTTAACTGGCTAGTCCACTTACTAATCCACTCAATATTGCACCTAATATTATTGGTAAGAAAGTCCCTCCTTTTTGTATAATAATATTTTTTCTTAGTTTATGTTTACACTTACGCACCAGTTTACGGAGTATATTTTTGTGTTTATTCAATTTTTGTTTATCTTGATCTTTAAGTGGTATCTTTCCTTGTAAAACGTTATGAATACATTCACAAATACAATTTATTTCTTTTTCATCACACGTTTTAAGTAATGCTCTTTGATGTTTTGGTTTAAGCGTATGCAAAGCATTTAGCAAATGTTTATGCGTTGTGACTCGACGATGCATCATTTAGAAATGATTTGAATTGTTTGATTCTTGGTGTATTTAAACTCTTTCGTGGGGACGTAGACTGTACAGTGACCATTAAATGGGAATACATTTGTCTTGATACGACAAAAATCATTTGTATTCTGTTTTAAATCTACCATTAAATATCCATGTGCTTCTAAAGTTGCATCCCTGTAGGCGTCTTCAATGAATTTTGTGTTATCTGGTGACACTTGTCGTGCTAAATATCTTATTTGAGTTTTATCTCGAGGGTTTTTAAAATAAATTATATAACTTGAGTTTAAAGAAATGTCTCTTTGACCTTTACCTTGATGAAATAAATTTTGTGTTAAATAAAATACACTAAGGTTCCGGTGATGACTGCCTTTTGTAAATATATCCACAATTCTTCCATCAGACTCTCTCATTAGATCATCAATAATAATAAGGTGTGGGTTTTCACCATCAAACATATTAAGATTTGGAATTCCTTGATGATAGTTAACATTTGGTAAATTATATAAAGGTTGCATTTCATCAAAGCACCATGTGATATGATTAAAATCACAATTACATATTTCCTTAACTGATTTTATGAAATTTGTTACAAAATTTGACTTCCCACATCCACTTGGTCCGGCCACAATAGCAGTAAACGGATGGATAAAGTGAAACATTTCACACGTCTAGAGTTTAAAGGGATGAAATAAAAAATGAAAATGTTGGTGTAAAAATTTAATATATATATTATATTGATAAAAATAAATGATCTGTTTACTATTTCTAACACAATTAGTACTTATCAGAATTTCACAATCACCTCAACATCAAATTTAAGTACACAAATAAAAACTACAATTATTTTACATTATTTACAATCAAACAATACTAAACTATTATAAAACTATTAATAAACTATTATATAACATTATAGCAATATCATAATTTTTTTACAATCAGTACAAATTTTGTATACACACACAGAAATAATAGTAAAAAGTCACTTAGCGTAATTTGTATATACACACAGAAATAATAGTAAAAAGTCACTTAGCGTAATTTATAATGTCCCCAAGCCAATGTATCAATGTTGTTGTTCATAATACATCGTTTGGTATCATTATATGATAAAGATGTTTTATTTATTTTTTGTGTAAAAATAGTGTGTTTGATTGACTTAAATCGAAGCATACTACAATATAATACATTTTTATTAAACAAACACGATTTGTAATTTTCCATATTCATTTTTTTGGTAACACTTTTGTTAACCCCTTTTGCCTTTGCTATAAATTTATCTTCTATTTCTAAGGCATACATTTTTGATCGCAACCCTACAAATTCCTTCAATACTTTACCATTATTCTCATCTTTAAAAAAACCTAACTTTTTTTTATTTATTTTTGGATATCCGTAAATATTATTTTCCGGGTAATCTGATGTATCGAAATAGTGAGGTAGATCTGGTTTTATATCCTCATAAAAATTGTCTGTAAAAATTTGATATATCAAACTATCGGTATCGGTGTACAATAACTTAATTTTATTATGAAACTTTTTAATCATGTAGTTGTAATGAAATTCATACATAAGGGTCTTAGATATATCTAAAATACAAAATCCTAAATAAATCGGCTTATCATAAATTAATTTTGTTTTACGTAATTGTATTGCAACTAAATGTTCTGAAAATATTGATAAACTATGGAACTCTGGTTTTGCAATCCAATCCTGAGCACCTAAAACTTTACCACGATTATCCCAGTGAGTTAGTAGTTTAACGTTTACTCTTTTTTCAATATTTTCCATAGTCTTACCGAAGACAGAATTATTCATTAATTTAAAAAAGTCTTTTTCGAAGTTTGATGTAGCTAACGTTCTCAAAGTAGTATTTAAGTCTATGTATTTCTTTAACCAAGAACTCTGTTTAAATTTTAAAATTCTATGTACTTTAATTAATTTCATTCCCATTTCAATGCATTGTTTTAAATTCCTGTAGTGAATGATGTATTTATTTTTATTATTTAAATTAGGAACTAATTTAGTTTCATTAGTATTACCCACACATATGTTTTCAGGACATAACGGAAAGTCAGAATGCAAATTATGAAGTTCATCAGGATATTCCAAATCAACTTCTAAAACATAACCGAAATCAGAGTTATCCGGCACATTATAATCTGTATTAGAATCTATCCATTCGAAACCGCCAACAGGAAGAGATTGAGACATTGCCCAACCATATAAATTATTCGCATCAAAATATGTTAGATATGAATTAGGTTTTTCACTATCATAATCCTCCATGAATTTATTATTTGCTCTAGCAAAACGATTGCTACACTGAGATACACCCCCTCTAATACCAGCTTTAAAAAAAGCAATTTTGTCATAGTCCGTTAACAATTCTAATTCTATTTTGGTAAATTTTAACATTGCATCCCAACTTAAACCTGGGGCAGTATAGTAATGAGCAGGATCTAATCCATAAGTTTTAATACAAAGCTTTCTAAAGTTTTCGAATACATCAGTCAAAAGTAAAACATCAGTTTTTAAATATAAATCGGAATAATCGGACATACTACTACACTTAAAATGTTGCCAAATATCTTTTGCATGATTATAATCATCATTTGAAATATTTGTATCTGTGAGTGAACTATAAAAATGGTGTTGATCAGGAAGTGATGGATGTTTCAAGCAATCACTATTACACATAAATTCATAAGGATAAATACCTTTCCGTCTTAAAAGTGAAAAATCTTCATTATTAGGATAGTTCCTTTTTAGTTCTGTAAACTGATCATCATTAAGATTTTTAGCTAGTTGATCTAAACTACACGATAAAAATTTCAATGAATCTACAAATCTTAAACTTACTGATTGATTATTATTTATTGTTAACTGTTTTGAAAATGATATGTATCGTTCTTTATTTTGCGGAATAACTTCAACTTTGCCATCATAGAGGTTTAATGCATGGACAATGAAATGAGCATCGTAGTGACTGAGGTTATGTAAAAATATTGGAATATGACGAGGGGTTCTGTACTTAGTACTACACACTTGATGTGCAACACCTCTAAAACTACCAGTGTACCAATCAAAATCGTTAAAAGGATCTCCATTTAACTCAGTTTCACAAATATGACACATGTTTGAATTTGAATAGGTGGTGATACAAGTTTTTGGTTTAAATAAACATCGAGTTGACTAAAAAGTGAATGCAACCAATTATTTACAGGTGCTACTACTGTAGCTGATAACAAGTTTGTTGAATCTTGATTTAATACTTTTGCCTTTATGTGGAGTAATGTATGAGACAAATCTATGTAGTCATCGCCTGTTCCAGGAACTTGAAACTCGATAGGTCCATCATCAGCAAGAGATGAAATTGGTTTATAGTGAATCCACAATCCATTTTCAATGCTTGTTTGTGTGGACGGTAATGCAAACAAATCTAATTCTGACTTAACGCACTCACAAGAATGATTATGAAGGAAAGACATACTTAATTTGAAAATATATCTTTGATGTTTTTTGGTTTTAGACCAAGTTTTTTCGTAGCTTTCACTTTAGCTGTTAGTGGTGGAATGAACGAGGCCAATCGTTTTCTTTTAGTTATATACCCAGATCCTGTCATGTTTAATCGATCAATTTTGTTATCAGCCTTTCGTTTTAAGTTCGTACTAACTTGCTTTAGACGATCTTTTATTGAGGCTTCCATAGGACGGGCTTGAATCATATCCGATAAAAGTCCTACTCCAGCGTTTAATGCCTCCTTACCAACCACTCGAGCACCACTTGAAAGTAAAGGTAAAACTGATCTAAATAATCCTCCTAAGAAGCTCCCAATCTATTTAATCTTATACAAAACACTATAATTGAACATTCCTATGACAACCATTGAATAGATTGGTACTGTAATAATCTGCTAATAACAGTAATATCATGGATACACTAGAATTACAAAAACATATGAAAAAGATTCATCCCAGTCTAGAAAATAATGTTTATGCTGCTAATAGACTGCCTATGTATACCCATGTACCAACGTATATAATATGCAATTTGGATGCGGATGATAAACCGGGTTCACACTGGGTAGCTGTACATATCGATACGAATGGCATCGGTCAATATTTTGATTCATATGGACGAACACCTGAGCGATATCATCTCCAGTTTTTGAAAAGGAATTGTAAGAGATGGGACTGGAATGTTGATAGGATTCAGAATGATTGGACTTCAGTTTGTGGAGAATATTGCTTAATGTATTTGCTATATAAGTTTCAGGGATATTCAATGCATAGTTTTACGAGCATATTTACAGGGAACACACTGTACAACGATATTTTAGTGGATGAGATGTTTCGCTCCTATTTTATAAGTAGATAAGGCTACAATTCAAATGTTCATCAATAATTATTTTTATATAGCAAAATGGACAAATGGTCGCCAAATACACAAACCAGTAGATAATAAGCAACAACATTTTGGAAATAAAAATGGCAGTAAAATGAATGTGTTTTATTGATGATTCAGAATAGCGAGGTAGCTCGTAACAAAGTTCGATACATCAGATTACCCGGAAAAATAATTGGGTTAGGTTATGTTAGGTTAGATTTTGATAAACAACGCCAGAAGCGAATCGCTTTTTAAAAAAGCAACAATTAGGTTAGGTTAGGTTAGACTTTGATAAACAACGCACGAGCCGAGCGAGCAAAGCGAGCGTGCCGCGGCAGCGGCCGGCGAGTGCCAGAAGCGAATCGCTTTTTAAAAAAGCAACAATTATGATAATATAGTACGATAATATATAAATATAGTTATAGGATTTTAGACGTATTTTTTCTTGAATATAATAATACATCGTTTGGTTAGAATAGTGAGGTAGGTCATAACAAAGAAGTTTAATACAAAAGCAGTGATAAGCGAGGTGCACAATGAGTAATAGATAAGAACGCCGGACGGTGTAATTAGCTAATAGGAAAAGGTGAACCATGGGACGCTAATGACCCACCGGATATCAATTAGATAAGAGTTAATCGATCTGCACATCTCCGAAACCGTGCATCCTATCGCTTCGGGAGTGAGTGCTATCGACTCAGCGTGGCCGCTTTAGTGGGAAAAGAGTCCAAACTTTTTTTTTTTTTTTTTTTTCATATCTTAAGAAATATCTTGAAAGTACATGAATTTATGTTCAGATGTTCGGTAGAGAATTACCACTTCAAGATGTTATGTTAATATTCCCAAATTGGTAAAATGTAAGAATATCGTTCTCAAAGAGAAAGGAAATAATATAAGAAGGAAGGAATATAATTCTCAAATTACATACATATACCTATGTAATTTCTTCATTCTCTCTATAGAATAATAAAAATTATAACATACTTTGATTCACACTCAAAATATATTGGTGAGAAAGTTCTATCGAGACAAAAAATACTACAAAGACTTTAAAATGGTTAAAAGACGTAAAATGAATGGCTTCAGTTAGATATTAAATTTGTTGTTGATTTTTGAAGACATCACGTCAACAAGGCGTGCAGTCTGTATCTCTAAAAAGAAATAAAAAATAAAAACAAAAGCAATGAAATGGTATAGAATTTAATACTTTTGACCTAAGTACTGGTTTCAATATCAGTAGATAGAATTATTGCAAGGTAGCCTATGTTCTTTCTCAGGGTCTAAAGATTGTCTGTGCCAAATTTCATCAAAATCGGTTGAGAGGTTTAAGCGGGAAAACGTAACAGAAGACAGACAGACAGACAGAGTTACTTTCGCATTTTTATAATATTAGTAGGGATAGTAGGGATTTCGGTAGACAATATAAAACTTAATCACAAAATTGAAGATAGGCTATTTTTAGAATATTATCAGCAGACATCTTTCAGCTAGTTGAAAAAGGTGTAATTGATAAATCTCTTACAAATAATCCTTCATTTCTTGATTTACTCAAGTGAAATGCTTTCTCCTTTATATAAGTACTTTAGTATTGAAAATTGTTCTGTTGTTGTACTTTAGTATATAAAGGATGATTAAAATTAAGATGTAGCCTGTAGGTACAAATAACTCTAACTAGGTTACAAATAATTATACAGTTTTAATAAAAACTAGAAAACACGCTTGATTATAATACTCATTAAATTAATATTGTATTGTGACCGGTTTTGATAAGTGTACAAATTTTCCCTTTAGAGTGGGTCAAAATCGAATCAAAAGGAGTCGTTTGCATACAAACATAGGTTAGGCTAATAAAAAGCGTGTAGTAAAAGCGATTGTGAAAGCAAGTACAAGCCTTTTAAATTAATTCTACTATCGAGTATTAGCATTTAGCATAATAAACAGCAATATTTTCACAGATTCTCAAACGTGTCAACGATTAAAGATAAACGTGTTAACGTGTTGAAATTACTTTGCTTCTAATTCATTATTACTCGAGTGCAAATTATGAGTTTATATTATTACCTATTGTTTGAATTATCAATTTACAATTGCATCATACTTTATTATATACTAACATTTCTATACCTATATTACACACATTGTTTTGAGTTTATTTTTTAATATTTTTTAATTTTTTGACGGAATAGTTACAGCACTTAAAAATTTAAGCAGATTTTAAAGATTTTTACTGTGTTAGATTTTGGTTTGGGTTTATTCTTGGAGTAAGCGCGGATACCCGAGCGGAGCCGGGACGAGGAGGTAATATTTACACAAAACAAAATAGAGTAAGGATTGAATTTTTTAACAATATGACGTGTCAAAAATTCAATTAACAATAAGAATTTATTAAAATAGAGGGCATGGGTCAATGTTTCATGAAAAATGACGTCATCATAATAGGTAGGTACTTTACTGCTAAAAGCTGTTGTCGGAAATATGGAAAAAACGTGTAAAGATAGTTAGGCACTTTGCGCTTTTACTCAATGAATTTTTCACCTACATTTCCCATTTTCTCTTACGTTTATTTTTTCATTGTAGTAAAGGCATTTTTTTAATTAAAAGTAGATTTGATTTGTTGATATTGCTCTTCTTTTATAAACCATAAAATAACGCTTACCAGGAAAATTACACAATCTTTATTGTATTGTAGTTCTGAAGAATTTCATTATCCTCTATTTAGAGGCAGATGTTTTGATAAAATTAAGTTTAGTAAAGTTGTCTGTATATAATAAAATTATTATGAATACTTTCAGAGAAACGTTATCCTTCTACGGAAGCATTTAGTTTAGCAATTAAGTATTATTGTTTTTGCTTAACATTCGTAACGATAAAGTGCCGATGAATAACATTATGATCTAAAATATAAATATTGTTTATAAAAGAAAAAACTTCGGTATTTCAATTATTAAAAGAAAAGTTGCCAACAACTTAGAATAACTTGAATCGCAACGAAACTACGTTTTTTTTCACTACTATCATTATAATTATGCGAAAGTGTGTTTGTTTGTTTTCTGTCGCAATAGCGATATAATAAAATGATTTTTGTGACTGGGTATGTTGTAGGCTGCTTTTTATCGGGGTAAAACATCACTTTCCCGTGGGATTTTTCTTTGAGCCGTGGGCGGAAAGCTGTCCATAAAATATATTACAGTGAAACCTGGTTAAGTGAGACATCAAGGGACCTGCAATGTCGTTTCACTTATAGAGGTATTCCACTTACCCAGTGTCTCAGATATACAGGTATAAATAAATATCTGTCTCATTTACAGAGGGTTCCATTAATAGAGGTGAGAATATAGGTTATTTCAGTTATACAGGTGCGATCATTAAATAAAATATATGGTAGAGTAGAATAAGAATGAGTAAACAAACAATGTTATCTCAGTTACAGAGGTTTATGCATATAAAATTTACTCGCTGTCTCAGTTATAGAGGTAACTATGATGATAAATCGAAAGAACAAATCCCAGATATAGAGGTTTACCTCGTCCCACTAACAGAGGTAATTCAGTGCCAAAGTGTTGGGACTTCAGCATGAGTTCCAGTTATGGAGGTTTCTCACTTATCCAGGTCCCACTTAACCAAGTTTCACTGTATATATTGTTTTCTATCTAAAATATAATACTAACCAAACAGTCTGGTCGCCCACATAGCCTTAGTGAAGAACAAATAGGCACCATATACGCCGCCCGCGTGCAAAAACGCGAAGAGGATCACATTCCTCCATACGATTTTCCATTCTCGCTTGTCAGCGGAGGGCGGCACTATGGTGGCGTCTTTCGTAGCGTCCGACTCGAATAAAGCCCACGATGCTGCCTGTTGGTGGGGAGGCATTTTTCTGTAAATAAAACCATTATTTAGAATAATAAAACGTTGTATGTTGCTACGAGTTTCCTACCTTCAATATGTACTTTAAAAAATTATTTTGTACATACTTCGTAAAATCGTTATTCTATATTCAAAATGCTTTGTATTTTTACAGCTTTTGTTCCTCCGGTTTCCGTATAAGTTGTCCAGGACTTGGTTTTTAATAATAATCTTTCTAATATTATGATGAAATTTCATGGCGTTGAAATGTTTACTCAATTGCTAACATCCATCGCAAGAAGTGCAGGTTTTACGATATTACTCGGAATTCACGATTTTAAAATTAATAAATGGATTTCAAACGTATAAGAAGTTTCAATATAGCTAACTATTTAATTAAATTAGAATGCAGCTCTCCTAAGTTTATTATAAACGAGATAGAAAATGACTGTGTGAATGTTGTCATTAATTACGACGAAGTAATTCTGCTTTAATTTCTCCCGAAAGCGCAATTAGTCCCACTACAACTTTATTTTACCATTAATTTTGTTTGTGTTTTACTGCAACTGTTTGTTCTTATTTATGTGGACGAAGTTAATTGTCATTTCAAGCCATACGTTACTTTTTAATTCAAGAGATCCTGTAAAACATTTGATGCCTAAAGATTGAGCCTTCAGTAGGTAGGTACATTAATTGTATGAATGTATGAAGATTATAAATGAACTAAAATAAATAAATTCCTATAAGTACTTAGAATTTCTACAGAACTTACGCCTCTACAATTTGTGAAGCAGTGCCTGGTAATACAATCATTTAATTTAGGTACTATAACTATGAAATACACTGATCATTAATTATATTTAAAAAACATATTATAGTTATGATGTGTGCCAGTGTGCTCTTGATAAAAAAAATGCAAAACGCATTTTAAAGATTTTTTTTTAATGACTCATACAGAGTGAATATATAGGATCGTTTACAATTTTAGTTCTAATTAGTACGAAGATCTCACCATTTGAGATTTCCTAATGAATGAGTAATCCAATGATTGAATGTTGATTCAACTTCACAAAATGAACGAAAATAGCAGATGCACATTAATTTTCAGTATTTTTAAATTTATTTTAAACCGAAAGAAAGACGATAATAATAACTAAGAAGCTGATATTTTTTATTCACTTTAAATGCTCTACCTTCTAACCTACCATCAATGATATTTATTTTAAACTAGCGGCCGCCCTGGCTCCACCCGTGGACGTGGTACATATTTACTTTTGCCTTCCATGAGAACCATCCTCGTACTCCAAGGAATATTATTAAAACAGATTTAACGAAATCGGTAAAGCCGTTCTCGAGTTATGCGAGTACCAACACATTTTGCGTTATTTTTTTTTCATATTATAGAGATAATATTAGAGAATTAACTTTCAAACATCCATACATTGACCCGATGAAATAATATTTCGTTCAATACTATACGCACTTTATATTAAATGCAATAATAAATTAATATTCATCAATAATTCCACGAAGCGAAGAATTTATTAAGTACATTATAATAATTAAACTTCGTACGTTCAAATTAATGCTTATTTAATTGAAAAACAAGGGCACATTCGTAATAAATACCTAACATAGCAATGCATAGTTATTTTCGTGAATGGTTTCATAATTATGTATAATTTAAAAAAAACAATATTGCAATATGTAATTAAATATCTATATGTACCAGCAAATAGTTCATAGGTTATCGAAAAAAGAAGCATGAATTAAAAACCGAATGAAAGAAACGTGTAATTTTGTTTACATGATAATATGTATTTTTATTCTGTGTGATATGTGTGTGTGATTATATTAGTAGTGACTTGTTATGACTAAATGTTATAAATATTTGTAACCTATTTCTAATTGGAGAATAATTAAAACTTTATAATGATACAGTTTTTCTTGTGTGTGATTTCATAAAGAATGATTGAGAAATAAAGACTGTAAAATTGATTTAAATTCATTAAGTTTTTTATTCGGAACTTTCGAATACTTTACAGCCAACATAGATAATACGTTACGACAACGTAGAGACGCAGAGACTATAGAGTACCTACAATATGCTATAAATTAAATTTCTGAATATATCAAGAATGCATTTTTCCAGATACACATAAAGCACATAATATTATATTTATTTAAAAAAGTAAGGTTTAGAATTTTATTTTCAGCTTTAGCTTATGAAATTCTTAAGTAATCAGTCATTAATATCAATAACAACGGTCTTATCTTAAAATCGAGGATACGAATATCATATTTATTAAGATTTTAATTTTACGTCAAATGAATGGAGTCACTGATAATACAATTTATCAATATTCGTCGCATTGTTTAACAACAACCTATGTATTAATATTTCATGTAGTTTATTTTAAGCTTCGTTATTCGTTCAACTTTTCATATAAGTAGAAAATAAAAATACCTACGCTTTAAAGGTACATACGTTGAAAATTAATTTCAATTTACAGTTGTCTAAAAATTATCACGAGTAATAAAATTACTAACCATAACACGGTATCTATATTATATATAGTATACTTAATATTATAAACCTCAAATGAGTTTGTTTGTTTGTTTGAACACACTAATCTCAGGAACTAACGGCCGATTTGAAAAATTCTTTGGAAGGCTATATACATAGTTCAGAACTATATATTATCATCACGCTAAGACCACCAAGAGCGGAATAACGCGGGTAAAACCGGGGGGCACAGCTTGTCTATAATAAACGCGAAAGTTTGGCTATTATGTATTCTATACCACGTCTATACCACGGAATTCATATATACCGAATGATGGGACCTTGGAGAAGGTCAAGGGTTACCCTTTGTCACGAAAAAAGGGGATGAAACAAGATACGGAAAACTTCATATAGAGAAAATTAACACTTAATAGACTGCATATTATATGAATGATGAGATGTAATTTAAAAATATTATTTTAGAGATTACTACGATTATTCAATTATATTAACTACTTATAAATTGAAGTTAGTACATTGCCGTGATTACGATTGTTAGGTACACGCTAAGGACGTATTTGAGATAATAAAAAGCATTATTTATATTAAAATAGACATAGATACTTTAGATAGTAGAGATTTCTAGAATATACATTAATTACTATTAATGATAATGTATATATATGATTATTCTAAATCTCATATATAATAAATCCTTTTTCATAAGAAATAGGACTTATATGAGGTGTAAGTAAATTAAAACTTCTGAGAACTGAATGAAATCCACAACTTTGACTCTACGTGTGATTTAAGAGAACGTTTACTATTTTACTATTGTTCGCTAGCTGTACCCCCCGGTTTCACCCGCATTGCTCCGCTCCTTTTGGTCTTTGCCTGATTAAATATAGCCTATAGCCGCCCTCGATAAATGGGCCTCGATATAAAACGGAAAGAATTTTTCAAATCGGACCAGTAGTTCCTGAGATTAGCGAGTTTAAACAAACAAACAAACTCTTCAAGTTTATAATATTATACATTAAGTATAGATTATTTCATGCAATTTGTTGTTTAGATGACAATATTATATATTATGGTTGTTTCGTTTCAAAATTATATTTATATCCCAAAGCTAGCCCGAGGTTTCACGCGCGTGATATGTGGTTAATAGCTGTATATATGCTAATCCAGACTATAAGATATTTCTGTGTCAAATTTTATACAGATTCGATCAGCTGTACAACCATATTTCCATACAATACAAGTTACAAACAGTACATACTATACATTTTAAAGTAAAATATAGGTTTTTGATTATGTGATGATTTAGATTTGTACTGTGCTACATAAATATTTGACGAGATGACAAAAGGAGATGAAAACAAAACTTGTAGAGAAAAAAAAACAGACGACAGAAAAAATACAAAACTTTTTGCGTTTCCTGATGATGATTATGAAAGATTTATCTGAGTTATTTTATTTAGAAAGAAAGAAAGAATAATTTTTTTTGCCAAAAGCCAACAACAGATATAATAAAAAGAATAAGAAATACAAAACAGAGACAAAGACAAAAGTGTGGCAGGCCTTTAGCAAAAAGGGGACCAACTCAGTATTAAGCTGTGCCTTCAACAGCACAGCGCTGATTTTCAGTGGCCCCCATTGTTTGAAGTACAGCTACAGACCGAAATATAGAAGAATAGAAATAATATTAATAAAATAAACAAATATTAGGTACACGTTATACATATAAATTAAAGACATAAGAATGTACATGGACTACAACATTAAGAAAATTGTATAATAACGAATATAATAAAAATTAATAAACATACATATAGATAGATAGATTTATGATAAGCGGTAAGTTTTTTAAGCAACAAAAACAATGCATTGAATTGTTAACAATAGCAATTAAATCCGCAGTCTTTCATACTGACATATTTAAAATCCATGACATTAATTATATTCAATTATAAATATGGATTTATAATTGGATTTATAATTTGTTTTGTGCTTGGTAGAAACAAAAAGTTAATTAATATTTTAATGGATGATTGTACAAGTATGATTAATAATAATTATTATTTATGTGGGTAGTACGCTATTACCCGAGGACATGTTTTTTAAACAAAGGCACGTTTCAAACTTGCATACAAGTACGAAGGGCATGTACAATAATTTAAATTAAGTATACCTACCTACTTAATTAATATAAATAAAAAATTCATAACACAAAACTTAACTAAATTTCACTAACTTTACTTAATATTTAATTTAGTCATAGAAATAAATGTCCTAACATTAAATTTATTGTATCAACTTTCTCTTGTTGATAAAAAGAATTTATATTCAATAAAATTCTACAGTTATTAGTTGACTGACTTTATATATAATTTATTATTTAGGAAGTTAGTAACAGTCTCTGTGTATCACTGTTTTAGATTTCATTTGGATCTAACAACACGGATAATATAAAGGACTATTAATATCAAATTTATCAACCAATATATCATAATTGGATATTGCTTAACTTTAAAAAATATACTTATGTACAAGAGCTCCAAATTATTATTGCTACAAATTATAATGCTTTTTTATTAAATTGTAATGTATACCACAAAATGATATGTTTTATACGTATATACTGACGCATTTTCCTTTCCTTATCCGATAGTATTAATTATGTATTACATGGAAATGCCAATATTTTCCTTATCTCTATCCAAATATAAACGATTCGCCTAGTAAAAATGTGTTCACAAATTCCCACATTTAATGAAAATATTGAAGTTAGTACTACACTTGCATCTGTGAATTAGTGACACGGTCCGTGAGAACAAGTAATAGTTGTGATGTTCATAAAATATTATACCTGTGAATAAGACTTTTTTGTAAGTGACGAACATCATCAATAAACACAATTCACCACTATGAACAGTGTTTTCCGGCGTATATATTATAACATTGCGAAAATTTAAAACAACCATTTCATAAAATGCTAATACTAATAAACGTTAACATTAATTGGAAATTCATACGAACAATAAATTTGTGATAACAGAACAAATTTCCTTACCAAATTACATGTAAATAGGCAAACAGGAATTCAATTATTGTAGACCTAATTTAAAAAAGTGAATTACGTCATAACGCATGCATGATCTATTGTTTCTGTGGTACAAACAAAATCCTTACTTACCGAAGCACTGTGATTTTTAACACGTGTATATAAATAGAATTAGAATAAGTGGTCCTTGCGAAAAGAGTTGCGGTCACAGGCCAGTATTGTTTGACACTGGCATGACCGTCACATGCGCGGGAGTGGCGTGATCCCCAGATGATGTGCACAATCAACAAAGATCGATACAAGTGATAAATGAGTCAGGTCACAACCTCTCCGCAATTGTTTACTAAATATTATCGTTTAGGATATAAACTTGGTAATTGTCTCTATTATGTTTCACCATAGCATACAGTTAGACGATTGTTCTTCAGATACAATGATCGTAATTTGTTTATGATTTTATGCATGATATGATAAAAATTATTGTTTTATTAATGTGTAAACATTGGCACTTATTCAATTGAGAATATAATGTCAATACTTTTAAATAAAATAAAAGTTAAAAATTGCTATGAATCTATTATTTTGTACTTAAGTTTTCCTTGATAAAAACAAATAAGTACCTTGATAAGGGAAATATGAAACAATAGAGCTCTATCTAAACTAGAAACAAGTGAAAAAATCGGGCATCTTTTGTTATTTACACGCAAAATGTTTTTATTACCGAAATTATCGAAAACATTTTTCCATAATTTTATGCTTAAAATACGTTAAAATAAAACTGAAACCTTGCGTTTTATGCAAAATAAATTGGACTTTGTGTGCGTTTACATAATCTACAATTATTATCATTTTCGGGCTCATGTATTTTATTGACGCAATTTTTTACTTTCATCAAATGCCATATAGTCCGGGATACATCGCCCATTTTTGCAAGTGATTACTATCAAGCTAATTTTTCGTGAGTAGCTTTATTTTGATGAGATGCCCAATAATTTCATGTACGAAACTCTCGATTGTGGTAGCTACCAGAGGAAACAAGGATAAAATATTTTGATTTGATGGTTCTCAAATATTAATTACTAACTGAATGTTTTTTTTTTGTTCAATCTCAAGATAATTATCTAAATTATTAGAAAAAATATTTGTCCTACAAAATCTATGGTTTGATCAAAGAGTCCCCCTTTCCAATGTGTATCGATAACGAAGTCATCATAAATGATTACTAACCAGCTGATTTTTTTATTTTCACTTATTTAATACTTATATAATTCAACAGACATATTGTCCTACAAATTGCGTAATAAATATTTGAGAACCGTCAAATCAAAAATTTTTATCCTTGTTACCTCTGTAAGCTACCACAATCGAGAGTTTCGTACATGAAATTATTGGGCATCTCATCAAAATAAAGCTACTCACGAAAAATTAGCTTGATAGTAATCACTTGCAAAAATGGGCGATGTATCCCGGACTAATATAGATTAGTTAGAATGAGCTTTATCTTAACTAGTATGAATATAGAGTCTGTTTATTCTTCATCGTGTTATTTTAATGGTTTTTCTTATATATTTTTTTTTAGGAATGGCCAATGTTTCTTGCTATTACTAATTATTGTTGATTTTTATGAATAAAGGATCATAAATATTGTATTTTTTTAAACAACATGTTAGTAATCTATACTTTTAGTATAATGTGATTTGTCGATCATAAACCGAGAAAAATGATCAAAAGTTAAAAAATTACCTTAAACAGTGATAACTTATTGAGCACCGAGTTGGTTTTTTAAGTTAGCACTGGGTGGCTTGAAGTCGTTTAGATGTCGCGTAAGACTGCAATCGGGAAATTGTTTACAGCTATTATATAGGTACATACATTGTCAATAGGTTATATCAAGTCGCGTCATAAATTGACCATAACGGAGCTACGTGATCCTCCTTGTATATTATTTCTAAAACTTTCCATAATGTAATAAAAAACAAAATTGCATCAAATTCCCTCACACACTTAACTGTGACGCACGGTCTATTTTCATACAAAATTTAAAAGGGAATTTTCAATTGGAACTTACGAGTTGACTAGAATGACCGAAAACAATTTTCGCTATAGGTACGTCAACGCTGTACACCTCGGTCGGTGAACGTTATAACAATACTGATTAGTCATATTTTAGCACACGCTTATATTGAGTGAGCACGTTGTTTTGGAAATGGTGGTTGAACCATCAGTTTCAGCATGTAAATTTCGGTCTATCTTTAAGTGTTTGAGAAGCAAGGTCATTAGTTTGAAGACCACAGCGCTGGACACACCGTCTAGAGGCGCCACTGATTATAATTAATCGGATTTCTTCAAGTTAATTGTTGCGTGTAAAAAATTTAAGAACATTAGCAACGATCTTTCTTATTTTGTATTTATTAGTAATAATAAACCGTGGTTAGTTAAAATATCAGTAAGATTTATTTTTATAAAGAATTTTAGTAAAATGCAGTTTTAACTCTTACAGGAATATTGGCACCAGAATATGTAGCGCGTATAAATGGATAGAAATTCTTTCTCATTTTTATCTTCAGAAGATAACAAGTCAAAGAAGAGCGATGGTGATTAATTTTCGATTAGTAGTGTTACATGCGTCCCTCTTCAACTTTATTTTGTTTACTAATGATAAGTAAAAGATATTACATAATAATATATGTACGTACATATAGCTATATATAAGCTGCTGAAAAATATGTTTTTTTCAATCTTTCATCTTATCTTAATTCTAAATACCTGATTTCTTTCATTAAAATATTATCTTGGATTTAATGCACTCATATATTTGTCGGAGAATTTAAATAACTCTCCATAATTAATTATAATTAGGTAGATATGTGAAATAATATTAAATAATGACTCAGTGCGCACACCTTGCGCGGTCGATGGTAGTACCGAGACTATATCATCGAGCTACTGACTCAAGGAATATAAACCATAGCATGGCCCGTAAGCCCATGCATTTCATATCAATTCAATATCGACATTATGTTGTACACAATAGAGTACATTATAATAGGAAGGTATAGCCACATAACAACTACTCTGTTATGATTCTCTCACACGGCCATTCTGACAACGAGCGCGTTCTCGCGCGAACAATTCGACAAGTAATTTTGCGAGATTACTTCTGCATCACTATTCCATTTGTTGTATTCAAACTCTTTTCCCTTCACAGTTTGTAACTTTTCACGCCGACTCACAAATGATTACTCATCATCGTCATCATCGGCGATATCAACAACTGCTACTGTCGCCTAAAGGCGAAGCTTTGAATGTATTGTGTGTGTTTATTATATTGTAAGTGTAGAGCTCTGAACAAATACTGGAACTACATGCAGCGCGGAGCCTGACATGTACTGTAGTCACATGAAGCGCAATGCTTCACACAAAATCTGGAACTACATACAGCGCGGAGCCTGTCATGTACTGTGACTACAAGGAGCTTAAAGCTACCCACAATAACTGGAACTACACGCAGCGCGGAGCCTGCCATGTACTGTGATCACAAGGAGCGCAATGCTACCCATAACATCTGGAACTACATGCAGCGCGGAGCCTGCCATGTACTGTGATCACAAGGAGCGCAATGCTACCCATAACATCTGGAACTACATGCAGCGCGGAGCTTGCCATGTACTGGTGTGTGTGTGTGTGTATTATATTGTAAGTGTAGAGCTCTGAACAAATACTGGAACTACATGCAGCGCGGAGCCTGACATGTACTGTAGTCACATGAAGCGCAATGCTTCGCACAAAATCTGGAACTACATACAGCGCGGAGCCTGCCATGTACTGTGATCACAAGGAGCGCAAGCGCTACCCACAACTACACGAAGCGCGGAGCTTCCAATGTACAATATGACATACACGCCTTGCTATGTCAAACACAGAGCTATTATTGAGCTATTAAAGTGTGGTGTGCATGTGTGTTATGAAACTTTTGTGTAATACTTAGATTAACTATACGGAACTATATAACAACCGAGGAAGTAAATAGGTAAAAATAATAAAATAAAACAAAAATAAAATTATACGGAGTATTTATTTTTTTACAATACTTTATTGTACAAAACAATGTAAGAAAATCTAGTACAAACTTATAAAGTAAAAATATTTTGCACAATATGCGGCCTTATTGCTACACAGCAATCTCTGCCAGGCAACTTGCAAATTACTGGAAGTAAGGAGTAACTTTTATGGAATACATTTTTATTCATTGGCTCACTTTCCAACTGCTTAGATAAATTTGGAAGTTCTTGACACAAATATGTACTGAGCATGACCTCCAGTTTGAGGCTCGATTCGATACCTCTCGTTATCGCAAAGTTGAGATTATTTTGTATGGACTGGAGAACTTTTCTCCTAACTCAGTAATTAACATCGTATAACACGCCATCAATTCGTCGTCCAGTGACACTATTTACAGGAATACACAAAACCACCTTGCACTTATAACTTGATGTATACTAGGTATAATAACAACACTTTACAATTGGGGCAGAGTAACAACTAATAATTAATTTACGAAGACTGAACCCGGTTCTAAAATTGCACCGACTTCCGTATCATTTACCACTACTGACGATATCACATTGTCATAGTCTACCTTCAGACGATTCCATAATCAGAAATGACTGTCAAAACAAGTAAAATAACATTGATGTTACAATCGGCTTTTCTTTCTTACTAACACAAAATCATCAACATTAAACAGAATGCTTTTTTTTTTCAATACGAGCCTTATAGACGTGCAATTGCTCGTCCATCCTGACTTTTGCGTTATTTCTAATTTCATTGCAATGGGCTGTCGCCTGTGCTTGCGTTTCTTTCATACAATACAATTCAAAGTTAGTTGAAGTTCGCCAATAATTGTAGAATACCATTATCTACGTTCATGATTTTCAGCGATAATGTAACAATGAACTTAAGAACAGACATAAACCTTTTAAAATAACCCGTTAGCGCAACTCATCCCACTTGTAATTTTGTAAAACTCAAAAGGACACTGTCAACACAAGTCTATGAGTTCGCTACCTGCGAATGACGTAGCTTGATCGGCTACTATTCCTTTCAGCGCCTTAAATAAGATAACAAAAACAAAGCGCTTAACATGCTCTTTTTTTTTGGAGACACATTTTTAACAGGAGCTAGGTGACAATATTTACCAGTAAATGCGTCAACAATTACCAATGCGCATTCTATAAAGCTATACCGCTACTCGTAAGTGCCATTCGTATCGATGGTAATGTATGAAGTGGTTCTGATACATTTTCTATCGGATGTCAAGTCAACTGTCTAGCTCTAGAGGGCCTTTTATTAACTTTGCAATGTAAAAACGTTCAATTTACGTTCTAACGAACAAAGTACACTAAGTTTTTGCAGGTTCTTCCAAACTAAAATGTTTCAATGTTTCAAATAATCATGAAATGATTGTATCAATAAATGAATGATAACACTTCGTTTGCACCAAACAAAAGAAAATGTTTATACAGCAAGCATTTTTTTATCATATGTGACACCTTAAATTTAAATCAATAATATCATTTTATCGGCTTCAATTACTTTACTTATGTTCAGATCAACAACTTATGTTCGGCTTGTAGTCGTCGCGAATCTTTACTTTTTTTTTGCCCAAATTGAACATTATGTGGAGACAACTAGTTTCTACTAATAAAATCTACATGCGGTATTCTTGGACCCTTGCGTAGGTACCGACATCGAAATGAAAAACTTGTATGTAAGCCCATCATCTATGAACACGAGGAGAAAATCTTTTTCTTATGACATGATGCTTTGAGACTATTTCAGTCTGTTAATATTTTAAAATGTTAACACTTAATTGATTATGCTTGAGGTCTTCTTAAATATTTTAACTCTATTTAATAACTATGATAACAACTTTCTGTGTCAGTGATTCTTTGATATTATTCGACTTTTAAGTTGATCATTACTTTCTTGTAGGAAAACTGAACCACTATCAATCTATTGAACAGGAATCTGTGTGTACTTCGACACCGAGATTTGTACGAAAATCGTTAATAAGCAGAAATCTTTTTTTTTTTATCATTCTAAAATATTTCGCGAACTTTAACGTTCTTTTGACAATAATGCTTCAGCAAGAGCCTTATTTTTTTTTTTATCTGACAAGTCTACCGTTCGATGTTATGAAACCTTGTGGTGAATACCTATTCAATGTTGCAACAGCAACTTGCATTTATTCCAATTAAATGAAAACTCTGCGCAAGCGAGACTTTCAATACTCTTTTTAAACAAAAGAATGTAACCTCTTATGATTTTGAAAACTCGAGAACATCGTTGAATATAAAAAGTAGCTATGAAGTCACGTAATTTATCTAGTCCTTGGTTTTACAACAAGGGCATTACAAAACCTTATCAATGTTGTGAAAGAACTGTAGATTGTGCTAGGGTTGTATTCACAAGTCTTATTCCCATTTCACAAAATTTGTGCTTTACTTTCAATAATGGATCTGACACGATGAAAATCATTAAAATCATTTAAATCCGTGTCTATAGATTCAAAATTACTTTCCGCAAAAACAAATATTGTTTATTTTATATTCACGAATAATTTGAGTCCCATTGTTATTCATAATCAAACTACGTCCGGCTCTAGTACAAACATCTCAACCTGTTACTCTATCCCAGGAAGTACTCGAGAGTCTACAATAACCAAAGCTCATATTAACATCATTATTACAATAACCAAAGCTCATATTAACAGTTATGGGTAATGTTGAACGGGCGAATGAATAGGTTGATACAGGGCCAATTCCTGTTACGCGAGTTTATACAAACTCTAGAGGCGTCATGCTATCGGCTATCCTTTTACAAAGGAAAAAAAAAACAATCGGACCTGCTGTCAATAAGGCACTTGAACTTAACGCCGGCAACATCTGTGACTGTAAGCAGGGTATCGTGCTGTAAACACACATTAATAAGGGTATTGTTTCTTTAAGAGCATGCCGCCCGTTGCTTAGAAAAACAAACCTCTTCTATGTGACCAAATTTATAACAATAAGTGCCTTGTTGTACTATTTCTTAAATATTGAACGGACCTTTGTTACTCTTATCGATTAAACTAACTGATTTTATTTCATTTCAGGCGAGATTTTCAGTCACGTTTGTAATGACATGTGAACACATAGTTAGTTATGGCAATTAATTTGCAACATGCGATGGTCCGGGAGCCAGAAGCAGATTTTATGACCAAGTTCCTCTCAAGCGGTAATTAGTAAAATGCATCAAAGTATAGTATTATGAAGCCTCGTGAACGTCAGCTGGAGCTCGGTTGGGGGGGTGAGCGGTTGTAGCCTCTCACGCACGTAAGAAAAAAAAGTATATTCATTCATTTCCTCTCAGCTAAAAATTTGTCAAATTGTAGCTAACCCAATATCTCAACGAAAAATAATAATCAGCTGGTTACAGCATGGTGTATTATACGTCAGCTGGTGTCTCGAATATAATGAGACATTAACAAAATCATCGAGATACGTGGAATTCCATCAACATAAGTCCCCGTAAAAGATAAGTAATAACTTTATTAATTATATATTATACTATTATTTTTTTAATAATTATAGTTAACTAATGTTTTTAGTGGGTTATTTCATATTTGTTACACTTTTAGGTAGTTATGTGAATTTGATGATATGATAGTTATTTTTAAATGCAGTTTATAATACATATTTGTAAAAACATGTTTACCGATGTGGCTGAATGTACGTAGTACCCCGATCATGCGCACAACTAACCACCTCCAAGTACCTTATTACTGTCTATATTATGCTAGCGTGTGTTGCTTGAATTTTTAAAAATAACGATAATAATTAAAGATACGTCATTTCATCTCAGATGAAAATTTGTGAGCTGATTGTTAATATACTGATGCGATAAATAAAAAAAATCAGCTAGCAATAATTCGAGGAAAACCTAGTCAGTTGATGCATATAAATTGGCAATAGATGCTTCTGTCTAACTCCTATGTAATAACTTTCAAAGTATCAGCTGACGGTTTTTCCACCAAGATACAGCCAGCTGACCTATATATATATCCACAGTTACATATAAGCTATCATCAGGTAAATTTTTGTTTGAGAGGAAATCACGGAAAATAATTTTATTTTTTTCATGTTCGAGACACCAGCTGACGTATAATACACCATGTTGTAACCAGCTGATTATTTTTTTTCGTTGAGATATTGGGTTAGCTACAATTTGACAAATTTTTAGCTGAGAGGAAATGAATGAATGTATTTTTTTTTCCTACGTGCGTGGGAGGCTACAACCGCTCACCCCCCCAACCGAGCGCCAGCTGACGTTCACGAGGCTTTGTAATACTATACTCTGATGCGTCTGACGAATTATCTCTTGAGAGGAAATAATTAACCAAATTTGCACCTGGCTCCCTAACCACGACGCTTTAAATGATTTGTGCCAAAATGTCTATCAAGACCCACAAAATCAATCGGCGTGTATCATAATAAATCAGATCATACCTGGTCATCTGCAATACCTTCTACCACGAATTTACTATATTCGCGTAGTTCCAGCCCGTTCGCAGCCGGTCGATTAGCGCCAACTTTGTAGTGGACTACTCGATGTATGTCTAATCTTTTCACTTTTTTTTTACCATACCATTTCATCGAAAAGGTATTTCCTCTCGCATCTTAGCTTCTTTCCACGTTAAAAATAATGTCCACGCAGGTAGATGAAGCCTGTAGTCGGTCTAGCAATACGATGATAGTCTATTTCGTCACACCATTGTGCTGCCGTAAACTCGCTGTCATTCGGGTCGCACATCGATATGTAAACATCATCATAGTTTACTTTCCTTACTTATGCGTTAGACCCGGAAACAAAATGTTTCATTTTGGGAAAGTGTATCTGCCATTTCTTTTAACAGAGATGCGCAAGACATGACGCTTTAATCCCACACACAACACATGATGTTGTTGTTGTGTTAACATTCTCACGATTTACTGGTGGAAACTCCGGTTCTTCTCGAACCTCATTAACACTATCTATTTCTTCTTGAACTTCACTAACACTATCACTCGTTTCACTCACTTGCAGATTTGCACCGTTTGACATAGTCTTATTCTTATTGGAATCGGGGGTAATAAGTGCCGATCCCACCGCTGCTGTCGGAGAATTTAAATAACTCTCCATAATTAATTATAATTAGGTAGATATGTGAAATAATATTAAATAATGACTCAGTGCGCACACCTTGCGCGGTCGATGGTAGTACCGAGACTATATCATCGAGCTACTGACTCAAGGAATATAAACCATAGCATGGCCCGTAAGCCCATGCATTTCATATCAATTCAATATCGACATTATGTTGTACACAATAGAGTACATTATAATAGGAAGGTATAGCCACATAACAACTACTCTGTTATGATTCTCTCACATATTTATACCTAGGACTAGGAGGTAGAAATAAAATTAAAATTAAACTTATGTTTATGCTATAGGTGGCTATAGTCTACAAAAAAGCTGAAGTGTCGATGCTCGATGGTAAGCGTAGCTCGAGAGACTTTGAAGAGGCATAAGGCCTGATGAAGATGATTGCCGTCTTTCAAAGTTATGGGATAAAAAAGAGATTCGTAGAGGGGAATATACCAAAGAACTGGGATGGGTAAGGAAAAGCACATGTACCTTACTCTTAAAAATGTAATTTAAACATATTATTATCTCAATAAAATATATATATATATGTTTTTAATTTAAATATTAAAGAAACACTGATAAATTAATTCAACAAAATATACACAATGTATCGAATCGTAATAAGTATATATTATTATGCAAAGGTTACTGATGTTAATTGTTGTGAGATATAATTAGTTTATGCGCATATTAGGTATATTTATTCACCCTTTTTATTTCAGTAGGTAAGCTTAAAAATAACAAGTGATTACTCCATACGAGTACCATGTGCACAAGCAAAGCCATGCTTCTAGCTTGAGCTAAACTACGTTTTGAAAAAAAAAGTAAATCAAAAATAAATAAATGTATAGAAAGATTATCAATTATCTAATACGGATTCATT
Organism: Colias behrii; assembly: GCA_029959065.1. Lineage (NCBI taxonomy): Eukaryota > Metazoa > Arthropoda > Insecta > Lepidoptera > Pieridae > Colias > Colias behrii. Next base: position 8,907,794 of record JARWMC010000007.1, on the reverse strand, counting down.
TATGCATATCATCAATTGTATCTATATATGATATAATTCCCTGAATAGATTTACGCACAGGATTTACGTCATATAAATAATGAATTTAATTTCGTAACTCAGGCTGAGACTACGGACATGAAAATTAATAGTACTAGATCCCACTGCAGGATTACTTCGTTCATAGTTTTTTTGATGAAACCAAAATTTTATGTAAATTTATAATTAGGAGAATATATATCGACTAGGTTGCCAATCAAAATTTGGCCGCAAGCAAGCATTAAACTTATAGAGAAAATCAATATAAAATACGATACTTACTTAATACTTACGTATATTTATCCCGATGATCTGCAGCTGTATAAAATTAATCCCATGGTTTTTGACAATAAGCATTTATTATTTTTTTCTATTCTTTATAAATATATATTAAGAAAACCAAAAATATCAAATTCAATATGCATTTAATTAATAAAAATAATCAATAGTTTTTTAAATATCTTAATATTAGACAACAACGTAAATCGATTTTTCCAGATTTTTTATAGCTCCACTTTCAAAAGTCACTTAAAAATAACTGAAAAAAAAAAACATTTATACAAACATAAATTAACTGTGCACTGAATCCTAAGTGAATTAAGCCTACCGTCCAAAAATTTAAAGTTTCCACATGCTAAATTACAATCGTGTGATATTGTGAACACGAATTGCACAATGGCCAATATCCGCGTCTCGGACCACATGCCCATAATTCTCTCCGCTCAGTCAAATGATCGTACAACTTTTATCATAACTACATATTCGAATTATTTCGATTTTCTTCATTTAAAGGACAGTTCTTTGGCATCATTATTATGTTATATGTAAAATATGGAACTATGAAGTTTCTTTCTAGTTAGGTACTATAGATACTGCTTTCCGAATCGGCGGTAAACTGAACTATTATGACTATTCAAAAGCGCTTCTATAGGGTGTCCCAACAAGAACGCAAGATTTAAATTTGACATAAAACGCAGATATTAAAAAAAAGACGGGTTGCACTCCGGGAGTGCCGGCAGAAGTGAAAACTTGATTATTAACGTTCAGCATGTTTGATATTTTGGAATGGTATCCGTCTTACGCTTTTTCGATCAGGCCACGTGTCCTGACGCGAGTTTTAGATTTTATACCCAACGCCGCTAAAGAAGTTTTCACTTCAAAAAATCGTGAAAACTATATTATATCGTAAAGTAGACAAGATGAGGTTTTTTTTGGAACAACACATCAGGGAGATGGCCTCCGCGGCTTTGCTGGCACATACGCGATCTTTTAATGAAATTTTCAATGACCGTTTTACATAAATGCTGCGGTATTTCATTAAGGCAATTACACGGTTCAACGACCTTAATGATTCTGTCACTACATTTGAATTTGTTTTTTTAACCGCCCTCTATAAATATACATTGTTGTTGAAGTAAAAGTGACCAAAGATTATGGAATTGTATACTGTATCGTATTGTATCGTAATGTGTTAGTGGTTTCTACCTAATTTATGTTTTCTCTGAGAGGCAGTAACATATTACATTTATGAATAGTAAATATTGTGTACTATGTATGTTGTAAATGTAATGTAGGAAGACTCATCTTTCAACATTATAAGCAAAGTCTCTACTACATGACCCATTCTGGAGACCTTAAGATGACTAAGCAAGTAATTATAAGTTCTAGAGTGGGGAACAGTTAAGAAAACACCGATTTAGAAATTAATTTTATTCAACACGCACTCTACTATATTCTGGAGACCTGATGATGACTAGGGTGGAGAACATCTCACCTACAGAGATATAAAAGATGGAGTACATTATTTGACGTAATTCTATAGAACGGCCTCTACCATGTCATGGTGTATCGAATGGTAATGGTGACCAGGCAAATGTATTTAGCGTTCTTTGTATATCTCTTCATACCTAGTAGGAATATATGCATGCAACCTACACACACCGAAAAAAAATAGGGGAACGGACAAGAAATCACGTTTTTTTCGACTTGTTATGTATTTTGTAGTTAGTTCGGGGTTAATTTTTTAAATCCCTTACGTCTTTGAAGGATGACGAGAAAAAAAATGTGTTTCGATTTTTAAACATTAAAATATTATACCCCTTTAAGAGTTTGCTGAAAATATTATAACGTGTTTTAAACTGAGTTTATTTTTTTCTACTGTTTATCTTTGAACACATTACAAAATGAGTGATTTTCCTGCGACTGAAGTTACCAGAGCCTATGACTATGACTGATATGGGTCATACCTTCCGTTCAAAGAATACAGTGTTAGTTGTGTCGGTATCTATGGTCTATTACAATGTTCAACGCTATAGTTACATATTATGTTGGCGCGGGCAAGGAAGAAATTGGGCAACTTGGAATTGGTTTTATAAGGGTGCAAACTTGGATAATTTATTTTGTTGTGGCTTTGGAAAAAATGCATGTGACGTGTGTAGATCAGTACCACCATGTCATGGCAACAGGAAAATTATAGTACAGTTGAAGATTAAAGGTATTCGAGAAGGAAATAAAACCGACCCAGTACGAGTTAGACTCGCGCACTGAGGGCTCCGATCAAATCTATTTTTTATGATGTTGTAACTTTAAATTTATGTTTTTTAGTATTGTTTCCATTATTTGTGTCTATAAGACATCGCCGACATCTGATTAAATCTGATATTTGTTTGGATTACTAGGCCGAACGTTGATTTAACAAGCATCACTCACGACGTCCAACTAGTTAGCGAATTTATAGCCCTTTGAACAGAGCGGATAGAACGTTCGGCATATTGTTGGATGACGAGTTGTTCTTTAGTCATTCAATTAAATGTGGTCATTCAATAATCGCTCTAGTCTTCAATCAAATAGCAGATTCCTCCAGATGACTGCGACAAATTATCTAGTATCTTATTAAAATCCTCCGATTAAACAGATTTTCCAGAGAGTTGGCGTCTTCAGAAGAGTTTTCGCTTTCGTGAAGTAAAAATTTAACAAAAAAATAATATTGAAAAAGCCTTCGTTTTTCTTATAAATATATTTATAATGACGCCTTATTTGATTATTATTATCCCGAATGTTGGGTTGTAGAATAAAAACGCCTTCGTCACAATTCATATTTTATTATTCCTTCACTTGGTACATTCACTTGATAGTTTTCTTAAATCTTACATAAATCACAAGGCACGGCTATGGCACTTATAGACCGCACTGGTCGGCTGTTTAAGATCAATTGGCTCGCTGATCGTCTCTTCAAAAAATGTAAGCGATCGACTGACAACTAACCAACTGGAGGGGAGGTTAAGTTGTCAGGCGGTAGATTATAAATACCAGAAAACCTTGTCGATGGAAATGTTCTATGTATGATTTTAAAATTTGTAACACGAATCTATTTCTTTTTTCCTCGGAGAGTCACTGCAAAGGAATTATTGTTATATAATTTATATTTTTATGAATCACTAGCTTTCCGCCGGCGGCTCCGCCCGCGGTTTCAAAGAAAAACTCGCATAGTTCCCGTTCCCGTGGAATTTCCGGGATAAAACCTATCCTATATTACTCGTGGATAATATAGCTTTTGAATGGTGAAAGAATTTTTAAAATCGGTCCAGTAGTTTATGAGCCTATTCATTACAATCAAACAAACAAACAAACAAAGTTTTCCTCTTTATAATATTAGTGTAGAAGAAATCATCGGTTCACCCAGTTAAAAGTGCGGAGGTAACGGAACCAACAAAAAATTCAGTTGAATTGAGAATTTCGTCCTATAATGGCGTCGGCTAAAAATGTTGCTATACGTTTATGTCAGTTTTGACTTTCCTACGATTTTATACAATAATATAAAATTAAATGATTTTATACAATATAAAAAAATTGCTGATTTTCGGCGGTATGGCGACCATTTGGAACTGTCTGAAAAGTATGGCATGGCGATTTTCGTACATGGCTACTGGACGATGATTACCTGTGCAAAAATTAGCCTGGTACAAATGGTTGAATTTTTTTTTTAAATCAACGCATTCACGTCGGTATTGTGAGCTGTAAATTACACCGGAAAAGTATGGCATGACACTACCGCCTACTTCTTTTTTATGGGCTATCGGTAAATCCTAAAATTTTTGTGTTACAAATCGTTTGCCTTCCGTAATTTATCCGACGAGTTCGACTAACGCCCACGCGACTAGTCTGCCGGTACCACTGTTCTGAGCATGATTTTTCTTTTTGTCATTGCGTACTAAGACCACTGTAGAACCGCCATCCTGTTACAAATGACCCAAAATTTTGTGTCAGTATCTCCCGGCATTGGATTGTTTTGGACCCTTAAAATATACGATAGAACAGCAATTAATCTTTTTTAAAAAATATTCAAGGCACAGGGAAAGTCTGGTTACTGTTTTATAGGTATGTGTTTTCTGATAATATTTTACTGTCAAAAATTATCAACACTGGATATTATTCAATGACGCCTTTCAAAAACAAAACTAATTTACAAACAGATTTTTATATCTTTACATACCTATTTTTAACTTTCATTTCATGAACTGCTCATGTAAATACCTATTACAATCTGGTTTAATTTAACAAAACATTCAATTCGGTGAATTTTAGCGTTATTTTGCAAAAAAAACCGCACGTACAGTCCCCCGTCCGAGTCGAACTGACACCGTCAAATTTCGTCGAAAATATGCAATAGAGGTGAGGTTTTATGTGGGTTTTATTATAAATTCGAGTTTTTTCTTGATAATTTAACGATAATAATGAAAATTGAAAAAACAATCAATACAAATTGTTACAAATATCATAACATATTTTTTGGTATAAATTTCATGTATAAATATGTAGCCGTTTTCCTAACAAAATGCGTTTTATGTTCAAAAAGGGGTTGATTTGTATGTATTTTTTTATGTTTAGGCCGTTCTAAACTGAAAAGTAAACAATACACTTTGTTCATTATATCCTTGAGTATCACATATATTTTTTTTAAGACAATCGTACCAACAGTTTCCTCAACAAAATTCAATATGTATAAGGTGTTTTTCGGTTTTGACCATAGTGATCACCTTAATGCAGCGTCCAATTTCGTCTTTTAAGGCTTGAGTCGTCGTCGGCTTAATCGCATAAACCATCGATTTCAAAAAACTCCTAAATCGCATGATCTAGGTGGCCAATTATGGTCCCCAAAGCTTGAAAAAACACGACTGGGAAATGACTGATGCAGCAATTGTATTGTTTGTCTGGCTGTATGACATGTGACGCCGTCTTGTTGAAACCACATCCCCTCCAGCATGCAAGATGCAAATCTTTCGTCAAAATTCGCTGCATAATGGATATTAATCTCTTTACTGATCGCAATTTCTTTGATCGCAATTTGTGAACTGTAGCCGCAAAACTTTCACCATTTTGGTAAAACAAATTTTACAATGAGAATGCGTTGATCCTTCGTTTAGCGTTCCATTTTACTAACCTTATACCTTCTACTAAAAAAAAATAACACTTGTTGAAATGTCAAACAATGACACTTCGAATGGCGCCAAATCTAAATCTTGCGTTCTTGTTGGGACACCCTATAGAAGAAGTCTAAATGAATGATTGAGTTTGAGTTTAAAGTAATAAATTGCTTGATGATTAAACAATTCTAATAAAAAAATATTATAGAAAGAAAGAAGAAAGAAAAGAAGCTTTATTGCCACATAATAACTTCATACATTAACCTAAAGAAATACATTATAAAATATTATGTCAACCGGGCCAGACTCAGCCATGCTGTCAAACCATATGTCAAACTTTAATACTCGAACCAACAGTCGCAATTATTAATATAATGACAATGTATCAAATAATAATATTCTAGGTAAAACAAAAAATAAACCTTATTTCAAAATAATGCACGCAAAAAACAAAGCAATCACAGTTCGAAATAAAATTAAAATACTTAATAATACATAAAATAATTATAGTCAACAACACATACAATGTAAAGCCACTGATTAGGTACATATTGGGAAATCATGAGCAATTCACAATATCCTTGATTGATGAATAAAAAATCTATTTTGTATCTATTAAATGAAACGTAAAACTATTAAATTAACACGTTATAGATTGAACTTCCTTATCAAGTGCACAGGAATAGCATAATCAAAAAAATAAGTATGTTGTCTGTTTTCATACATAATAAGAATGTCGATGTCATCAATGTTTAATTTTTTTTTTTACGTTTATTATGATGTTAGCAAACACATATGTGTTTAATAACATCATAATAAACGTTATATTTTATAGGTAAATAAATATTTATTTACCTACAAAATATGTAAACTTGCATTAACATTATATTTGTATAAACAAATTTCGCGTTTCAGTCGTACATGAAAATGAAGTCAAGTTTAGAGATAAATCACTGCATAGCAAATCAAAGATGTAGATAAATTCAGACTGACTTTGTGGTTTAGTGACCAAAGTCGCTTGGGGACCTTTTCTCTCAAGAACATTATATTGGATAAGTCAAAGCGATGTAATAGCTATTACATGTTAACCCATATTATTTTCGACCCGATGCAATCTAATTTCAGGACGAGGATAAACCGAAGCTAATCTTCATGAAAACATTATTAGGCACGTTTTATTTGCGAATTTCGATTCGAGTTAGAGTTCTACGTTAGAGTTCGCTCTATCAGTCTAATGGTGATAACTATACAGATTATTTCCGAATTCCAAGCTTATCTCAAGGCTTAAGGCCGTGTACGCGGTCCGTGCGCTGTTTGGCTCAAATATGTGATTTTTCAAACCAGATTGTCCATCAACCACTTATCTTACAAACATATGAATTACTAATAATTTTAGGAAATTTTGTTGTCTATGTAGTTAGTTAAGAGTTTTTTTCAATTAATACAGTATTTGTGAATACCATCAAGATAACTGAGCCGATGATTACTTGATTTCACTTTTAGTGTCAATTTCGAAGCTAAAAATATCTGAAATTGCTGACAGATCTAACACACAATTTTTTTAACTAACTGCAAAAATCCTTATTAAAATAGTTAGTTAAAAGATTTTTTTATTTTGGACTCCTAACTTACGAAATTAAAATCCGAACAATGTGAATTTTTTTAGAAATTATAGTCGACAAAATGATTATTTTCACCAAGATATTTGACTTAATTGAATATAATTTATACATATTGCAATAAAAGAATGTCTTACTTATAAGATAAAATTTAAAAAATCAACTAAGGTACTTCAATAGAAGTAAAAAATAATAATTTTTCTACAATTTTTTTTAAAGTACTATAAAACACTGCGCGCGACCCGATTCAAATCAGTCGGCAGCGAGCCTTTCCAGAGAGAGGACATGTTGCTCGGTGCTCTCCTGTGGACCTATGCTGTTCATAGTAAAAGGATAGCGCAAGCCGCGATCTATCGTAATAGATCGCGGAGATTTTGACTTGCGTTAAATTGAATAAGCGCTCTTAATATTACAAATTGATAATAATTTTGCTTTCTAATGAAAACAACTGATTATTTGCAAATTGGGAAATTAATGACAGATAATATTTTTTAAACCACTTATGGATGAGTATTCCTCGTTTAATTATGATAACGTATTTGTCATACCTAATTAAATGAGGATCCTTTATTTAATCAAATACAAAAATACTTTAGATCTGTTTGTTCAGAAATCAGATTACTCTTTCGTATATCCTGCTTGTCACATCGCAACGCTACGAAAATATGTGTCTACGGGCATATTTCCCCGCATTTTATTATTTTCAAAATTGTGTATGTGGAAACTACAACCACTTCGAACTTTTATCTTGGATTATTTTAAGAACACGATTGACAGTAGCGAATGCAAAACTATAAGTACACCGATGGCGGGACACTTAGAAGTAATAACTTAGAATATTATTAATGAATATAGATACTACGCATTCATTTTCGAAGAACCTTCCTATATTTCTACATGAATTCACGACAAGAAGTAAGAACAAGAAAGTTTATATGAATAATGTATTGGTAGCTTCGCAATAAGGTAAAGATCGAATTAATCAGTTTATGGTACAAAGAAGGGAAAAATCCTATTATTCCCCGCCCTTTTTACAACGTTAGGTATCTAATTAATGTGACCTCTGCTTCTTTTCTAAAAACGATATTGTAAACCTTTTTAAACTCTTTAAATAATTTGTCTGTTGCCATCTTCTTTTTAAAAACCGAAACTAATCCGATTAATCTCAGTAGATAATTGTTATTTATCTTCATTTTTATGTATGAATCGATTTATTCATGAAATCTATTTGTTATTACAGAAAACTTATTTTTTTAAATAGTTGTTTTAATACATTAATTACCTAATGATTGTAATTATGTGGAGAAGACACTATATACGATATTATAATTATTTGTATTAGGTACCTACCTACCTATCCATATTAAAAGGCAATTTACTATTTTAAAGAATGTTTAAAAATATGCCTTTAATAGTCGCATTTGAATTGTGTAAACTATTGCTGAAGCATAAATTAATTTATCTATAAATAATTATTAGAGATAACAATGCGAATTCTTTGTTTGTAAACTTTACGTGGTACTAACAATGGTTAGTATAATGTTATTTAATAATATTATATTAGACATTAATTCCGTGTGTGTTATTAAAATGTTCAAAAGGCTTTCGAAGGTGATAGATTTCTATAAAAACATGTCCAGGATCAAAGGTTATTTCTAGGAAATAGATCTCTCTATTGCAAAGGAGAGACTTTCCCTATGGAGGATATAAAAATGTACTATTAGCTTCTAACTTAATTGTAAATAGATTAAATTACACACATTTTGGTAAAAGTAGAGCATGACTGCTATAATACTATTAATTCTACGATATCTCGAGTAAAATCAGCGAATGACTGGGAAAAGCGACAATTGACGGCAAGATAATTTTACCCTGGTATCGGCCATTTTGAGTCATGATATGGCCATCATGATTCACGGCTAGAAGAATTAAATATAGCTCAATTTTCTAATTGCACGGTGATTAAATAGATCTTTATTATTAATAATCAAGAAGAACTATAGAAATACATAAAGCTCTGAAAAAATTTTGTAGTTAGGTACTTTGTGGTTTTTTAAAGTTAGAGTATATAAACCTACCTATTGAAAACCTATTTAAGCTCTTGTTTTTCAAATTTACCAAACAATCACTGTCCAATGAAATTAGATAAATGGTATCTACTTTTGTGACCATTCAACGTTACAAACTTTACAAATCAAAGTAAAGTTAAAAAAAAACATGGCAATAAAAATAAGCTCAATTATCAAGTCGTGTCAGTTTACTCATAATTTCGCCGCTTCGCGCATTTCGATGTGTGTGTGAGCCGTGCACGAGTAGTAGTAAGACTCAATACCTAAAATGATGCGCGTCAATTTGTAAATACGTCCTTAAGTATATCTAATACTTATTATTATCCCGTATCCGCCCCGGTTCGATTCGATCGAAGGGTCTCTATGAAATTGGTTTATTTCGAGGGCAGTAGATATATTTGCTTATGAATTTTTATGTAGGTAATTGTAATTCTATCACGTTTTCACTATACAAAATAGTTAAAATTGAGACTGACTTTTAACATTCAACTAAAAAAAGCAGTGTGTTTTAGAATTTTTCATAATTATTAATATAATAATTTTACAATAGCTCTCTTAACCAACTTACTTTTGACTACGACCGTGGAAAGAAATGCAGGTGTGGTAATTTGAGTCTATTTGTATATCACCACAAAATTACAACATTAAACTGACTATAAAGTAAAGAAAATGATATAAAGTAGGTATAATTGATAGTTTGAGTGCGAAAATAATTGAATACTTTCCAATTTAGTAAGTTGTTTATAATTTCGTTACAAGACAAAGGCTGAACCAAGCTCTTGAATAGCACTTCATAATTAACTATCTGTGTTTTGTATTTTCAAGAAAACATTAATATACAGTAAATAAAGTTGCTGTAATTACAAAAAAAGTTTTCATAATTGAAATCCTAGATTGGTATGAAATTGCTTTCATAATAAGGATAATTATAAAAGTTATTTTAATTAGTTTATCAATTAAAGTTTGTTTTGCCTATAACGTACGTTCACGGTAAACTAAGAATAAGTATAATTTATTTATTACTATCCCCTAAATAAAAAATAGAATATAGTGCATCCAAGGAATTCGGAAAATTGTGAATACCACTTCAGAGCATCGTTTTATTGTAAGTATCGTGAAGGCATCGCATGAAAATAAACGGGTTTGATAACAATATTATTCATATTTGTTTAATTAATCACTAGTTACGTATTAATTTAACGTTATTGCATTTACCCCGTCATCCGGAATTACACTAATGCACTTAATTATAAAATATTTTATTATTATATTGGTATTGAGTTAGTTGTTATTACTTACTTCAGAACAGAGTAAAGTTTTAGTCCCGTAATCTCAACTTATACTGCTTTATATTATCATAGAATTATTAGTTAATGAAAACACTTACCTAAAGTTTTCATCAACACCTTCACAAAATAATAAACAAGGTAGAGGTCATATGACTGCGTAATAACTTCACTAATATAATACTAATATATCGGAAGTATTAGACTAATCGCGTAATATCTAATTCCAAGACTAAACAGCGACATAAAAATGCCATTAGGCTATGCTGGCCCGTTACGGATATTTTTCATTAGAAGGCTACCATATTACTAGTGTGTTGCTACAAAATGTTCTCTAAGATGAAGTCCTTTTTGAAGGTAATTTTTTTTTTTTATTATATCATACCTAACTTATATTTGTATAGTTATTATTTTTTATATGGTTAAACAACGTGGAGAATTTCATTTCTACTATAAAATTGCGACGAATATTGTTCATCGATGCTCTTCTTCTTAGTTTGAATTAAATTATAATTAGTTACAGTCAATAAATTATAGCTACCTATATATATGGAATGAGATACATTTTTAAAGCATTTATAAAAAACATGCCTAAGACTTTTAGAATTTATTAAAAGATTAAAACAATTCTGCATTTAATAATACAAATCAAATAAAAAATACGAATAAAAAACTCTCAAGCTATTCAGATTGAAATTGTAACGTCTGTTATTATGAAAGCTGCAAGCTTCGAGTGCAGGACTTAATTGACACGTTGAGTAAATCAAACAAGCGAAAGAATTATATAAAGTTCACACTAAAATAACTGCCTCCATTAACACTATAAATTTTCATTTCATTCATTTTCTGCATTTGACATAATATTATGTAATTAATATTTATGTTATAAAGCGGAAAGATTTGATAGTTTATTTGCTACGTTTTAAATAAAAAACTACTCTCTACTCTTCTCTTACTTTTACCCTTAAATAGATACTACTGAGTAACATATGATAAATCTATTTTTTATCCCGTGTCCCTGTGGAGCCAAGACGAATGGCTACTTATAAGTAAAATTTTAATAAGGATTTCAAATTAATATATTTCATTTTAATTAGACATCTATTTAAGTTTCGTGGCTACTTGCGAATGGACGATTTAAGTTTCAGTCCATTAACCAGATAAAAAATAAATAATTTTAAGAAAGCAATATAGGTAACTATACATTTTTATGAAGTTTGTTTGATACACCAACGTATATTTAAACTTCTTTCTCTTTTATCAGAAACGAAATACTATATCGGAAGAATGTGTGAGAAACAATTTGAAAATAGAGAAAAAGACCACCATGGAAATAACCATTATCAAGTGGATCCAGAAAATAGGCCTGTGGTTAGGTCCAACCGGTAACGAAATACACTGGTTAACAAAAATTTGCATCAGCTGCTTCTTCCTCGCTAATGTCGCCCAGTTGATTGGATTGTTTTTAGCTAAAAACGACCCGGAAAAGCTCTTCGGGTGTTTTAGCGTACTTTCGTTCTGCGGTATGGGATTTATCAAGCTGTATTCAATGCAATTTAAAAGAGACGACTGGAACTTTTTACTTAATCAAGCTTTTATATTGGAAAATGACGAATTGAACAACGATGACTCGACCGGCGTCGATTATGACACCGATGATGAGGATAATGATAAATTCTCTGGGCATATTTTGGTTTATTCGCGGAAATTTTTGTCTACAAAGTCGCTTCTTTCTCAGATGTATAGCTTTACGGGTATCGTGTATATTTTGTCCCCATTTATTGAATATGGGATATATAAAATAAAAGGCGAGGATGTGGATTGGCTGCACGTTTTGCCGGTTTGGTCTCCATTAGATATCAGTGCATTCGGTTATGCAGCGACTATTATTGCTGAAATTGCTGCTTCTGTTTATTGCGTAAGCGTACACATTGTTTTCGATTCATTCGCTACTGGTACTATGATATTTGTATGTGGCCAGTTTTCATTACTGCACGCTTATAGCCAGAGAATCGGCGGAAGTGGCAAGCAATTTAATTTATGCCAGGAACGAGACGCCCGAGCACATTATAGGATTAAGAAATGCCACTTCATTCATGTTACTTTGCTACGGTGAGTGTCATTTGCCTAATAATAATAGTTGGCAAATATTATTTAGAACAAAATGAACTAGAAATACCTAACTATGCTATATAACGAAGTCCGTCGTGGATTTGAAATTGGGTTTTCTATAAATTTATCCATTATCTGTTATTACCTATGTAGAATCGTAACTTTATTCAGATAATAATGTTAGTACTAGAGATAAGTCATCATTAATGAAAAAATAGAGATTATTTCATATTATTTACAGTATGGTCAACCAATTAGATGAAATCATAAGGAATATTGTCGGTATATACTTCTTCGTGGCTACACTGACTCTCTGCTGTGTTTGTATACAGCTGCAATCAGTGCGTATTCATTTTAATATCTAGTTTCATCTAAGCGTAGCGAAATTCAAAATTCTTTGATTTCATTTATAATATATCTGCGTCCAACATTATTGTGATAATAATGAATCCCTGTTCTATATGTAGAACAAACAAACAAACAAAAAAATCAATTTAAATCACTTGGATGTTGAACGAGGGTATTAAATATGTCATCGATTATAGAATAAATCAAGCCATCTCTGAAAGTTTCAAGCCTCTCTCCAACAATGGATTTATTTGCAGTAATATCTTGAAAGTTATAATGAGATCGAGTCGCCTTGCGCATACAAATCTTCAAATTTAGCACGAGATTAAGCCACTTGGAACATTAATTCTTAGCAAAGTTCTCTAGCTGTTAAAAGGAAGTGTTTTAAATTAATTGTTTTGTTAATTCGCAGAAGGACTTAAGCGCCACCCAACTAATATCACTGTTACAGTACATGTGTGCGACTCTCACTCAGCTTTTTCTCTACTGTCATTACGGAGGCGCTGTACAAAATAAGGTAGGACACTTAGTACTCGGCATTCAGTGTTCATGCTTGTAACAAATTAACCTAGTTATTCTGGTGCCGGTTGGAACTTTAAATACATGCAAGATAACTAATGTGCACTCTTAATTTTATAAAATTTTAGAATAACGTAAGCACTAGTGCACCTTTCCTTATTGTATAAATTTTATATATTTCAGAGTGTTGTTACACTAGGCGAAGGCCCTTTCGCGTCAGCATGGTGGAGTCTCGGAATTAAAATCCGCTCTGAAGTTGGGATTCTTTGTATAAGAATGTCTCGATGTTGCAAACTGTTCGCCGGACCATTCAACGTTCTTAATTTGGAGTCTTTTATACAGGTTTACAATTTATTTCTCAGTTTAATATTAAACTATTTGAAGAAAGCTTTAAAAACTTGTGCTGTAAGAATGCTGCTGTTACGATACAGCTAATATCAATATTTAGGAATTGGTCACAAAGAAAGCTAATCTCAACGAGAGAAAATTAAGGGTCTACTTATGGATTGTTGAGTAGTGTGATTTTGTTCGGTCGTTAGATTTTAAATAGGGATTTAATAGGAGATACGAGAGCTTTCGTAAAATTTATGTGAACTCTCAGTAAAAATCTTTCAGAACAAACCATGTTAATTTTTATAAATCATATTATGAACTATTATAGTATTTTTTTGCGTTTGATTTTACGCGAGTACATTTAGAAATTAAAGATTTGAACTGATTTTATACGCGATTTATTCAATTATCCCGACGTTTCGCACACTTTGCAGCGAGCGTGGTCAAAGACAAAGAGAGCCTGAATCCGTTAAAATCTTTAATTTCTACATGTCTATTGGTATGTAGGTAGGTAGGTAGATAACTGGTGATCATTAATTATCGATGACATTAATGATCAGTCATTTTCAATTTTGCAATTAACTAATCCCACATTTTAAGGAAGTAAGATTTTCAGACCTATTGCTCGCTTATCAGCGTGAAAGTAGACGTATCTAATAAATATTATAGTTTGTTGGCTTATTGCATAAAGAGCGCATTTTTCTTAGGAGTAGTTTACTGTTTAAGAACATTATCTTGTGTACTTATGCATATTATCATATGCAATATGCATACTCTCACGTAATATGAATAATAAGGAATAAAACTGAATAGGTACTTATACTAGATACCATTTAATTAACCATAAAATTTACCTCCTTGAGTAAGATTCGAGCTGCGAGCATGTTTTGGCATAAAATAGCCCACGCCTGTGACTAGTTAGTTATTGCGAAAGAATATTACATTTTAGAATATAATATTATATTTATACCTAGTTACTTATTCCATAATCTATACTTATAATAAATCTGTAGAGAGGCCAATTCTGTACATGAAATATATTAAAAAAAAAACTATGAAGGGGTGATAAGGGATCGCTACTGATGCCAAAAATGCAATCAGTAAAATTTTTGTCTGTCTGTCTGTCTGTCTGTCTGTCTGTCTGTCTGTCTGTCTGTATATTCGTTATAGAAACAAAAACTACACGACGGATTTTAACGAAATTTGGCACAATTATTCTTCATACTCCTGGGCAGGTTATAGTATACTTTTTATTACGCTACGATCAATATGAGCAGAGCAGTGAAGTGAAATATTGGGAAAACGGGAGAAGTTACTCCATTTTTTAAGCTTCCGTCGCGTGTGCAGCCTTAATGGTTAAAGCTACATAGAAATCATGTACGACACAAATGTTCTTAAATTATTATTATTATATAAAAATAAATTCCTAGACAGCATAATATGTCTATCTTTTAAAATTGACTCACAATAACACGTAGTTTCAATAGCTTAGCAATTCGGAGCTTTCTGATTATATTTGTCGACTCTTACGTTTACAACACTCTCACTCATCCCTAATTAAAAAAGTTAACATTATTACCTATTCAATAATAATAATAAGAATCATGTAAATCGGTGTAGAAACACCAAAGTTATACATATAAAATTACGTAAGGTATTCAATGCGGTTCGCGCCTCTTTGATGGAAACCCATGGAGCGCATGTACTAAGCACGTCTTCTATGTCATCTTCGGTTTTCTGAGCTACTGAATCGATAATTTCGTCATCAGATAATGCAAACACGTGTTTACGTGAGTCATAAATTTATTATGGTATAGTCCTAAAATGTTTTCTAAGAAACAATAGTGTACTTACATTGTCGGCAAGTTTATTTTATTTTATTAAGGCTCATTAGCAGCTGTACATCGATTGTTTTACATAAAAAGTACACAAAAAAGTTCAAGTTCTTAAAGTCGGCAACTTATTTTTGTTCGAACAATAGAGATAATAAATTCCAAATGATCAAGTTGTAAAGGTTGTAAAATAAAACGTGCGGCGGGTCCGCGTGCGAGGTTCATACAATATTTGGCTGTTGATGCGAATAGACGTTCAGAGTGTTCGACCTTATTGACAGATTTCTTTTGTTGTTTTTCTATAGGTTTTAGTAGTGTTAAAGCATATTATTAGTTTACATTTTATTTCTTTATAAGTGAAGTACCAGTAGGTACGCATTTTAGTTATTTTGGAAGTGTTTAATTATATTAATAGTTTATTTTCGTAATTATTTGTTTTTCTATAGGTTTTGGTAGTGTTTAAGCATATTAATAGTTTACATTTTATTTCTTTATAAGTGAAGTAGCAGTAGGTACGTATCTTTGTTATTTTGGTAGATATTAATAGTTTATTTTCGTAATTATCATATATTTATTATAGTAGTGTTTAACTATAATTATTATAGTTCATTTATAGATTTCTTTTGTTGTTATTCTATAGGTTTCGGTAGTGTTTAAGCATATTATTAGTTTACATTTTATTCCTTTATAAGTAGTAGTAGGTACGCATTTTAGTTATTTTAGTAGTGTTTATATTATAATATAATATTAATAGATTTCATAAGTGCAAGGTAGCTTCAGTTACTGTTGATTAAAAATACACAATGCCACCTAAAAAAAGACCATCTTTATCTCGAAATTCTAGAGATGCTAAGAGGATGAGAAATGCGCGTTCTCAAGAATCGGCAGAGGAAAGAGCACATCGGTTAAACTCTATGAGAGTTAGTGCCTCAACTTCTCGAGCCAATGAAAGCTCTTCAGAGAGAGAGATGCGATTAGCAGCTGACAGAGCGAGACGAGCTACATCACGGGCGTCTCAAAGCTTTTCTCAACGAGAGCTAAGGCTTACCATTGACCAAGAACAACATGTGTTATCCCGAGCAGCTGAAACTGCTTCACAACGAGAATTGCGTCTCACAGCTGACCGCGAACGACATACATTATCTCGCGAGTCCGAAACATTTACTGAAAGGGAATTACGTCTCACAGCTGACCGCGAACGACATACATTATCTCGCGAGTCCGAAACATTTACTGAAAGGGAATTACGTCTCACAGCTGACCGCGAACGGCATACATTATCTCGCGAGTCAGAAACCTTCACTGAGAGGGAATTACGTCTTACAGCTGACCGCGAACGTCATATATTGTCTCGCGAGTCAGAAACCTTCACTGAGAGGGAATTACGTCTTACAGCTGACCGCGAACGTCATATATTGTCTCGCGAGTCAGAAACCTTCACTGAGAGGGAATTACGTCTCACAGCTGACCGCGAACGTCATATATTGTCTCGCGAGTCAGAAACCTTCACTGAGAGGGAATTACGTCTCACAGCTGACCGCGAACGTCATATATTGTCTCGCGAGTCAGAAACCTTCACTGAGAGGGAATTGCGTCTCACAGCTGACCGCGAACGTCATATTTTATCTCGAGAATCTGAAACTTTTACTCAATATGAAGACCGTTTGACAAATGATAGGGTGCACCATAATATTGTTCGATCACTCGAAGATGAACATGAGCATGAACAACGACTAGAGTCGGTACGCGAACATTACAATTCTTTGACACAAGAACGATTAATAAGTTTGTCTAATGAAAGATTAAGAATCGAAAATATTCGGTCTCTTGAAACGGACGAACAGCGAGAGGCCCGTCTTACTGCAGACAGATTTCGACATAGTCTTAATAACTTAGATGTACACATAGAAGATCAATCTAGAAATACGGTGGCGTGGTCCGACAAATATAAAAGTGGGTTTGCTTATAACTTCACAATTGATTACAGATCATCTTCTGTAATAGGCGATATGAACGTGGTATGTTCTTTTTGTAATGCTTTAAAGTGGAGTAAGGAGTCGGCTGGATTCTGTTGTTCTGGAGGTAAAATAAATTTGCCTTCATTCGAAGACCCACCGGAACCTTTGAAATCATTACTATTAGGGGAACATGTGCAATCTAAACAGTTTTTCGACAACATTCGCACTTATAATAGTGCGTTTCAGATGACATCCTTTGGTGCTCAACAAATCTCCGAAGGTCCTTTCATGCCTACTTTTAAAATACAAGGTCAGGTTTACCATTTGATAGGATCTCTTTTGCCTGAAGACCAACCTAAGTTTCTTCAAATATATTTTGTATCCGACTACAACGAACAGTCGAATATAAGAAATCAATATTTCCCAAATTTAAATGCTGAACTCATTTCACAACTTCAGAGCATGTTGCATCAGATTTATTCGTATGTATGCAGTTTCAAATCGGCATTAGAAGCTCTTCCTCGAGATGATGATAACAATTATAAAATTGTTATAAATGCCGATAGGCGTCCAACGCAGGAACACCCTGGGCGTTATAATGCTCCATCCACGAATGAAGTTGCTGTGGTATTGGTCGACCAGGAATGTGATAGGCGTGATATCGTTATCCGTTCCAGAGACAATCGTTTACAACGTATTTACGAAACCCACAGGGCTTACGACGGTTTACAATATCCTTTGATATATTGTCGAGGGGAAGATGGTTATAATTTTGCTTTATACCAAACTGATCCGCATACAGGCGCACCTATTTATAATAAAAAGATTTCATGCCTTCAATTTTACTGTTACCAATTGCAAGTAAGACGGAATAGGTTTGTATACTTGCAACGTTTTCGTGGCTTATTCAATCAGTTTATTGTAGACATGTACGCAAAAATTGAAACCGAAAGATTAGTTTATATACGATCTAATCAAAGGCAGCTGCGCGCTGAAGAATACGTGCACATTCGCGACGCCATGCAGCAAGATAATGATACGGTGAATATGGGCCGTTTAGTTATTTTGCCCTCTTCTTTTACTGGTGGTCCACGCTACATGCACGAACGTACTCAAGATGCTTTTTGCTACGTAAGAAAATATGGACGTCCCGACTTATTTATTACTGTAACTACCAATCCTAAGTGGGATGAAATCACTCGGGAGCTTCTTGAGGGTCAAGCACCGCATGACCGCCATGATATCATCGCAAGAGTTTTTCATTTAAAATTAAAATCAATGATAGATCTATTTACAAAAGATAACATTTTTGGAGAAGTATTGTGTTATATGTATAGTGTTGAATGGCAAAAACGCGGCTTACCCCACGCACATATCCTGCTTTGGTTAAAAGATAAGGTTCGACCTAATGATGTAGACAGTTTAATCAGTGCTGAAATTCCAAGTCCGATTGCAGATTCCGAGTTATACGACATTGTTAAAACTCATATGATACATGGTCCATGTGGTGCATTTAACGTGAATTCTTCTTGCATGCAAGACGGTCGTTGCACTAAAAGATATCCAAAAGCCTTAGTGGAAGAAACTGTAACAGGACATGATGGATACCCGTTATATCGTCGCCGTTCAAGAGATACTGGTGGTTTCACTGTTGAAAAGCGAGTGTCTGGACAACAGGTTATTTTAGACAATAGGTGGGTCGTTCCGTATTCTCCTGTGTTGTCCAGAGCATTTCAAGCTCACATAAATGTTGAAATGTGTAATAGTGTAGAGTCAATAAAATATATTTGTAAGTACATTAATAAGGGCAGTGACCAAGCTACATTTGCTTTGAGAAATGAAAATGATGAAGTTACAAGATTTCAGTCAGGCAGATATATAAGTTCTTCAGAAGCTGTGTGGCGGATCTTAAGTTTCAACATTCATGAAAGATATCCACCTGTGACTCATCTGGATGTTCATCTTGAAGGCGGTCAACGTATATATTTCAACACCGAAAATGTCACAGAACGGTTAGAGAACCCTAGACAAACAACTTTATTAGCATTCTTTCGACTTTGCCAAACTGATGATTTTGCAAAATCTCTTTTATATGAAGAAGTTCCATCGTATTATACCTACGATAAGCAACGAGGTGTCTTTAATCGTAGACGCCGTGGCAGGCCTGTAGATGGCGAGTCAGGTATTTTCAAAGAACATGTTCTTGGTAGAGTATACACCGTTCATCCTAACAACGCTGAGTGTTTCTATTTGCGATTATTATTACATACTGTGCGAGGACCAACCTCATTTATAGATTTGAGAAAAGTAGACGATGTTGTTTATCCCAGTTATCATGCAGCTTGCCAAGCGCGTCATTTGCTTGAAAATGATCAGCATTTTTTTGTAATTTGTCAGATGCTGTACAATTATGGGAAAAATATAAAGACAAATTTTCAGAAGACTTTCTTAGAAATATATCTAACAATGATGAAGGCACAACTAATGATAATTTCCGTGATCTTGCCATAAATCAGTGCTTATTAGCTCTTCAGGATGAGTTAACAGCAGTTGGCGGTAAATCACTATGTGAATATGGTTTGCCAACACCAACCTCAGTCGGAGAGGTAACTAATAGGGAATATTCCGCAGAGATTGGTTACAACTTAATGGAACTGCTGACAACATTAGAAAACGGTGTCCCAATGATGACTGCAGAACAACGTTCAGTTTATGACCGCGTGTGCGGAAGTGTTCAAAATAATTTGGGAACAATATGGTTTTTAGATGCACCTGGAGGAACTGGGAAAACCTTTTTGACTAAATTAATATTGGCTTATGTTCGAAATCAGCGTAAAATAGCTCTTGCCGTAGCTTCATCTGGGATAGCTGCAACATTGCTACCAGGAGGTAAAACGGCTCACACTATGTTCAAAATACCAATTGATTTAGATCGCACGGAAAGTCCAACCTGTAGTATTTCAAGAAATAGCGACAAAGCAAAGGTATTACGCGAGTGTAATTTAATCATATGGGATGAATGTACGATGGCCCATCGAAAAGCAGTAGAAGCGGTAGATAGAACTTTAAGGGATATAAGACAAAATGATCGACCAATGGGCGGTATCACGGTTTTATTTTGTGGTGATTTCCGACAAACCTTACCGGTAATACCACGGGGAACCCGAGCTGATGAGGTTAGGGCTTGCCTGAAAAGCTCTTATTTGTGGCGTGATATACAATCGGTGCATTTGACTATAAACATGCGAGTGAGAACTGGAGATAACCCGGATGATAGTCAATTTTCTGATTCATTATTAAAGATTGGTGAAGGTACCTATCCACAACTACACCAAGGAAAACTTATTCTGACGCCTGAATTATGTTGTATAGTGCAATCTCAACCACATCTTATATCGTCGGTTTACGGTGACGTAACAAATATATTAAATAGGGACAATTCCTGGCTATGCGAAAGATCTATTTTAACTCCTCGCAATGACCAGGCATCTGAGATTAATAACAAAATACTGTCGAATATACAGGGGGAAAGCAAAGTTTATAGATCAATAAATAGAATGGTCGATGAACAAGAAGCAACTAATTACCCGATAGAATTTTTAAATTCTTTAAATATGCCCGGACTTCCTTCTCACGAAATTTGTTTAAAAATTGGCATTCCGATTATTCTACTCCGAAATTTAAGACCACCACAACTTTGCAATGGAACTCGACTAAAAGTAACCCAGTTGCAACAAAATATAATCGAGGCTCAAATTTTAACAGGTTGCGGTGCAGGAGAAACCGTCTTTATCCCCAGAATACCCTTAATACCAAATAATTTTCCATTCCAATTTAAAAGGACGCAATTCCCAGTATCGGTGTGTTATGCAATGACAATAAATAAGGCTCAAGGGCAGACTTTTCATGTTGCCGGAGTAGATCTCGGTGTCAGTTGTTTCTCGCATGGTCAGTTATACGTTGCTCTTTCCCGTGTTAGCAGTTCTAGAAATCTTTATGTTCACGTGCCGGACGGGTCAACTTTCAATATAGTTTACCCGGAAGCTTTGCGCTAAAGTATTTTGGTTCTATAGGTCCTTAAGCCTCATGTGAACCTGATGTAAATAATATTACCAATACATTTTAAATTAATAATACACAAGGAGTTACACGCTGACGTAGTCGCGGGCACAGCTATCTATACTTTTCTGCCGGAAGTCACTATTCCACGCGGACGAAGTCGCGGGCAAAAGCTAGTATATTTATAAGGCAATATAAGATATCTCTCGCTGGAGATTTGAGAACGGGTAAGCTCGTGATTTGAAATACATCGCCGAAAAATGTTTTTTATACAATAGAATATTAATTTGACAGCATGGGGTAGATACATATAGAATAGTGTAAAAAATTGAGATAAGTAATATATATTATATTATCGGTACCTATTAAGTACCTACTGCAAATACTTATTTACATACATATTAAAATATAATTACCTAACGTTTCCAAACCAATAAACCATGGAGAAGTTGGAATATCGTGGGAGTAACTAGGTATATGAGTATTAATTACATCTATAATTGACTCTCTACTCCTACGCTAATAGTTGTTAGGTATGTATGACATATTTCATTGACTTCGGTGCTTCCTAAGTTCCCAAATATATCAACATTCTCTGTAACAAGTAATAGAAATTGCACGTTATAAACAATACTATCCATTGAAAATCTTGGAAATTAGAATTAGTGAATTGTGTAAGAGATATACGTTCGAACATAGGTAGGTACTACCTTTTTAAAATGAAATAGGTCATACTTAGTGCACTGTATATGGTAAGGTAATAAATATATTTTCCTTACAGATTGTCCGGACGGCATACAGTTATTACGCAGTATTACGGCAGACATCTGAATAAGATTCTATAAAACTTATTGTATCACGCTAAGGAAAACAATTTTCTAGACTCATTACTTTCACGATACATAAGTAAGTACCTACCTAAGTAAAGTTGTTCAGTGGTAATATTCGTGTTTTATTTCTCATCTTTATTATTACTAGTATAGTACCTATATATTATCTGTGTTTATTATTAAAATTTGTAGTTATCAATGAAAAAGAAATGATATAGGTATGATTTTAACAAGTGTTACGTAGTTAACTATCTAACTAAGTACTTCAAAGTTATTTTTTTTTAAGTTACCTATCGTTGGCAAAGGAACTATTACAGGTTGGTATATACAGGTTGTTAGGGCGCCCGATGGTAGGCGAACGTAAGAGCTTTCGCTTTCGTTCCGCCGGATATCCGAATATCCAGCCACACTATTCGGTATCCGGCCAAACTGCTATCCGTAACATCCGTTCAAATTATGAACAGTTTTTTTTTTTAATATTTGTCTGTCCTGGTGTGACGCGAGACCATAACGATTTTTGTATGGAAACATTCGTTTCGTCATAGCATGTTCTAGTTCAGCAGGAATGCGCAGAAGTAAAAGGAGTGACGTCATTTTTACACAAGCGAATGACGTCACAAATTATTGACGTCATCTTCTGTAACGTCACTATTTGGACTATTTCACAGTCACTACACACAGACCCAAGAAGCTTATATCTAATACACTGGAGATTTCAGTATGAACATTAACTTGTAACAAGAAAATATGACCTTGAATGACGCCTGTATGTTTTTTTATCCCTTTCACACCTAACTTGGCAAGTTAATATGACCTTGAATGACGCCTGTATGTTTTTTTATCCCTTTCACACCTAACTTGCCAAGTTATACAGGCGTCATTCAAGGTCATATTTTCTTGTTACAAGTTAATGTTCATACTGAAATCTCCAGTGTATTAGATATAAGCTTCTTGCACAGACCTATAACAGGCAGGTACTTTGTTGGTACTTTGAATATAAATAAAATGCAATTTAAACTCAAAGTTAATTTATTAGGTATTAGTACTATATTATTGTAGAAATATAATAATTAATATTATTCGATTGTTTTAAGATGATTCTCCAGCCACGACGCAACGACATCTTTGTATTGAGAAAACCATTTAATATTATTTTGAACAGTTTCAAGCGCTCTTTTACGCGCTGAAGCTCCGGCACCTGCTTCTGGGTACTTTTCAAAAAATGCCTCCATCTGAAAGAAAGTATCTTGTTTACTCACATTGTTTACTATTCTCATTGACATTTTCAACTTTGTTGACATTAAAAAAATATCAAATAATAATAATTTTAACATTTCAAACGTTCAAAAAAAAAATAAGGTGGTTTTGTGGCTATTATAAAATGTTCACATTTCTAATATTGTATAAACACCTTATATTTATACTGAGTTGAGCCCACAGCTTTATAAAATACCCATATTATATTCAAAGCATCGGCCAATTTATAAATAAAATCATTTTTAATTTGTAAAAAAAGTAAAATACACACCTCTTGCAATCTTTCTTGCGTATTAAACGAACTGGTAATGCTAGGTATGACATTGCCCAGATATCTGCTATTCAGAGTGAACCTGTCGACCAACCGTGGCCAATTCGTGCGAACTTCATTCCAAACTAACGCTGTCCCGTGTGGGTTCGAACTTATAATACTAAGTACGTTTAGATAGTCTTGACTGCGTATGTTTTTCTCGTCCCACGCTAGGTCTAAATATCTGAAAAAAGATGGTAAGTATTAGAAAAAATTGTAGTGATTTTTTTATTTTACAATTTTATATCTGTGTTTAAAATTCAACGAATCATCTATTCTAAATAACTTTACTTGCAAAAATAGAGAGAAATATTAAATTAAATATTTTTTACAAAATTATTTTTTAAATGCATGGTAGTTACTTTTTTATTTTATCTAGACACAAATAGTTTACAGATAAAAAAAATTGTAAAAATTTTATCCCTACTTCCTGAGTATATCCACATTCTTTGGAGCGCTTAATGCTGTTCTAATTTTGGTTTGCTCCTGTACATCTTCCTCCATTTGATAAATGCGCCATAATTTATCCCATTCTTCCATTGAAGCATTCCTCATTCCTTTAACATAAATTATGACAATACTTACAAAAAAATATCAATATAACCATAATTCAAAAAACATATAGTAGTAATGACTGACGACAGAAGTGTAAACTTATAATTTAGAACTTTAGTATTAAAATAAATTTCATTACTCTACCAGCAACTACCTTCCTACCTACATAATAAGAAGTCATACTAATATTATAAACGCGAAAGCTTATAAGTACTGCTGGTTTGTTACTGCTTTCACGAATAAATAACTGGACGGATTTGGATGAAACTTTTAATATAGGTTATATTATATCAGAATAAACAACGAGCTATAGAAATACTTAATTTTGGCCGCATATTTAATAAAACACCAAATACATACCTTGTACATATACAAAATCACGTAATTCTGGCTCGATATTCTTGGCACTCGCAGTACCGTACGAGTCGAGCCAAGCTAGGAACAACTCACGTACGGTTTTCACAGCGTCTGGCAAACCGTAGGAAGTCGCGAAAGCGAGTATTTTGGTGCGTAGGAGACTGTAAAAGAGGCAATTCAATAAAAACATATAAGTTGCAAACTTTTTTTTAGAGTTTAGACTGTTTACGATTCCTTAGTATTTTGTTGTAAGTATCTCTTATAACGTAAGATTATGTAATTCGGCCCGAATATTGGTATATACTATATAGGTATTAAGTATTAACAATATATTACCGATATTTACAATATTAACAAATTGACAATATATTTTTTTCTTATTACACTAGATACTATTTTAACTGTAGCTTTGAGATAAATTTTAAAAGGTAGAAAAATAATATTAAAATACCCTTCTATAACGCCCAAGTCTGTCTTTTCCCAACTTTGCTCCAAATAGAGTCGCTTGACAAGATGCTGTACATATTTCTGAAAATAAAAAAATGCGTTTTTAAAACTAATTTCTATGTCTGTAATTATTATAATTAAAATCAGTAACAGCCCTATTTATACAAAAGTATATCATTGTATAATATGGAAAACATAGTAGAAAAAGCTAAAAATACATACATTTAAATTATCATAATCCTTTGTATTAAATAATCTATCGGCCAATTTATTAAATATCGCAGCAGCATTATCCCAAGGTACATAGTCCTTTTCTCCTGTGAGGTAGGTCGTGAGATTCAAAGCTATATCGTACGGTAAGTGACCAGCCTCTGCTAATGCGAACGCGTCGTTTAAAATATGTGTTCTGTCTGATATTGATAGCTGAAATAGATTTAAAAATATAAAAAAGACGTGTGGCACTCGGGGACTGCCGCGGTAAAGCTATTGCATGCTATTCCTTCAAGCCACACCTCCGCGCCCGTCGGAGTGGGGAGCGTGAGGTTTTTCGTTACGGAATTTCTGGATTCGGTCCCCGCGCTCAAGGCCCGCGATAGAAGCTATGCAATAGCTTAATAATTTTAGTCGATATATAAATAAAGGGAGAAAGAGGTACTTTAAGTAGATTTTGCAATAGTCAAAGAGAGAACGAAAAAATATCTCACAAAGCGTCGTGATCTTAGTAAAAAACTGGACGGATTTGGATGAAATTTTACAGTATACATACATGAGAAAAAAGTGGACTATAGAAAGACTTGATTTTCGTCCGCAAGTGAAACCGCGAGCCACGGGTAGTATTTAAATAATTTGAAAATACTATAGACAAAATTTTATCTATATTGCTATAAGTTTTTTTTATCTTTAATGTACTATTATAATGTTGAAGTCTTTCATTGTTACATCTACATACAACACTTTAACGTACATGAAATAAAAAATTAAAAAATAAGTATTATAATGTAACAGATAAATAGGTAACTCACCTTATCAGATTTTGATTGAAGTTGTTCCATGAGATTTTCCCACATATCTATTGGATAATTAACTCTATAGTATCCCACTTGCTTGTTGTTGATTTTTATCCATTCATCTTCATCGGAAAGGGTCAGTTCAACTGAAAAATATACACTTGTTTTAAAATATGTCTTAATTTTGTCTAATCTATGTATACTAATATAATAAAGCTGAAGAGTTTGTTTGTTTGAACGCGCTAATCTCGGGAACTACTGGTCCGATTTGAATAATTCTTTCAATGTTAGATAGCCTATTTATCGAAGGCTATAGGCTATATATCATCTCGCTAAGACAAACAGGAGCGGAGCACTGCGGGTAAAAAAAAAATTAGCAAAAAATAGTACTCTTACCACTTTCTGCAGTATCTGGGAACCACAAGACAGTTTCATTTTGTCCTTTGTTGGTAGTGTATGTAATAGGAATAAACCATTTATAACTGGAATTCAAAAAGCTCCTTTGAGATATTTATAACAACATACAATAAATTAAGTTATATTATAAAATAACATCATATTTTTATAGATTTTTCCCAATTGAAATAAACATGAAAGGGAATATTATAAAAAACTATGTAACGGTTTATTAAATCATATAAGTAGGTAATATTATAGTAATAATTAACTTTCACTCATATCAGGACAATAATACTAAAACAAAAATATTATTTAAAATAAGATAATACTTACTGGAAGTCGGAATCATCACTGTAAGTAGCATTTGGATCCAAAAGAAATCTTGATTGTGTTAACACATATGTATTTTTAATTCCTGCTTTTGTTTTCACATTTACTAGAGGATAGCCCATTTGTTTAGTCCAGGTATCTATTATGTACCTTAGAAAAAAAAATTAAATTCAGTTAAAATTATTACTTATTAATTATTTTTTTATTCATATAATGTGAAAACATCCAGAATTATATTCCAAAAAAGCTGAAATAGCTGACAATCCATTGCAATAAAGAAAATAATTATATTTTTAAGAGAAATCAAAATGGATAACTATGAGGTTAAATATCAATTTTTTTTCGTCATAAAATGTTTTTACTTACTGTAAACTTAAGTTTGAGCTATCCTTTTTAAAGTGTGGTTCTAAACACATTAATAGCTCTGGTGTCACAGTATTTCCAAATTTATATTTCTGTAGATACTCTGATACTCCTTTACGGAAGTTTTCCTCTCCTATAAAGCCTTCTAACATCCTCAAAACAGAAGCTCCCTGTAAAAGTAAATATACATATTATGGAAAATACATTAACTAAAATATATTATGAACTAGCTGCACTCCGCGGTTTCACCCGCGTGACAAACAAACAAGCTTTATAATATTAGTATAGATTTAAAAAATCAACATGTACAGTTATTATTTCTTTATGCTTTTTAATATTTTCAAAGTTTCAAAACAAAAGATTTACTTACTAAAAAATATAATCACTACATAGTATAAAACAAAGTCGCTTTCTCTGTCCCTATGTCCCTTTGTACGCTTTAATCTTTGAAACTACGCAACGGATTTTGATGCGGTTTTTTTTAATAGATAGAGTGATTCAAGAGGAAGGTTTATATGTATAATAACACCCATTAAATAGTGGAGAAGTACTGTTATTTTTGAGGTTTCTAATGTGATGTCGTAAAAAATTACATTTTTCCGCTTACATTGCAAACGCAGGCTGAACCCTACGAGTTTTATCAAAATAATGTACTAAGTATTATACACATTGAAAAGGTCTACAGAAAAGTCCGCGATGGTATATGTCTATCTCTTATGGATAACCCACAATAACTTTTTTTTGTCATTTACTTTTTACGACAAATAATGGCTAATTTTCGAAGCGATTTTAACCAATACAGCATTAATCCTTAACCAATTAAATACCTTGAATACATTGTTCATTTAATATAGATGTATATGGCCCTTTACACCGTGTGATTTAAGTGAATATTTTCGAAGATATTACAGATTTAAAAATTGCGGGACGTAGCGTTTGCGGCGGTACCGGCCGGCCGCCCGGCTATATATTTTATACCCGTGCGAAGCCGGAGCCCGCCGCTATGTTTTTATATACAACGTTCACAGTTTTTCTGTAGTGTATTTAGTATCAGCATTGCACCCGTGCGAAGCCGGGGCGGGTCGCTAGTTTCTTATTAAAATTAAAGTTTACTAATTTACCTTGTTATAAGAAATAGAGTCAAATATAGCAGTTATTTGGTCTGGTGTCTCCACTGTTTGAACAATCGGATGACTTGACAGTTTAGCATCAGTTACTAAAACTGAATGAAGAGTCCTTGTCAAAAATTGATCCAACTGAAACAGAAATATTTATAAAATATACAGATATATTTATAAAAAATCAAGCACAAATAAAACCCAAATTATTTTTGTTTAAATATATTAAGTTTTGTTGAAAAATATTGAACAAGTATGCTTATCATGCACCTATAAAAATTTTTACTATTATTCGTTTTTGACATTCATAATATGTATTATATATAAAGCATTATTTGTGTAGAAGGAATAATATTATATTTTGAATCAAAAAATAAAATAAAAAATAAGTAGGTATATATTTACCATTGTCCAAGAAGGTTCAATAAAATTCAATGCTTTAACCTGCATGTAGGATGCAAAACCTTCATTCAACCATACTTCATCCCACCATTTCATAGTTACTGAAATAAAATAATACATGCCACATAAATATCAGCCCAGTTGTAGTAGAGAACAGTGAATTTGGTATAATTGTTAAAATATTATATTTGTATAAATATCTTAAAATTTTTATAAAATCTATACTTAATATTATAAAGCTGAAGAGTTTGTTTGTTTGTTTGAACGCGCTAATCTCAGGAACTCCTGGTCCGATTTAAAAAATTATTTCGGTGTTAGATACCCCTTTTATCGAGGAAGGCTATAGGCTATATATATAGCGAGTGAAACCACGCGGCACAGCTAGTATGTACATTATATATACATACAATTTTTCAGATGGGTCATAATATTATTTTATTCACATCTAAATGGTTAGTGTCCTGGCAGAACCATATTTGAAGTCTGCAGTCATGTATAGCATAGTACACACTATCAAATATGTATATTTAAAAACTCACCCAAATTACCGAACCACATATGAGCTAATTCATGAGCAATGGTATTCGCTACATTGATTTTGTTCCTTGATGATGCTTTCGTCACATCAACTAGGAAGGAAGTTTCTCTATAAGTGATCAGTCCCCAATGTTCAGTTGCTCCCGATACATAGTCCGGAATGGCAATCATGTCTGTAAAGATAATATTATGATAATTAAACCTTTAAAATTTCATATCTAAATAATATAAGCTAATCTCAGGAACAGGTCCGATTTGAAAAATTATTTCGATGTTATATAGCCCATTTATTGAGGAAAGCTATAGTCATCATGCTAAGACCAATAGGAGCGGAGCACTGGGTAAAACCGCGGAGCTCAGCTAGTCAGTAATAAACAAATTTAATATTAAAATGAACATTGCAATGAACTTTGTGATATTTTATGTTAAAAGCACAGCCTTCTATAAGAAAGTGGCTGTAGCCTGCATGTATTTCATCACTAAATAGTATAAAACAAAGTCGCTTTCTCTGTCCCTATGTCCCTATGTATGCTTAAATCTTTAAAGCTACGCAACGGATTTCGATGTGGTTTTTTTTAATAGAACGAGTGATTCAAGAGGAAGGTTTTAGTATATAATTTATTAGGTTTTAGACAAAGCGGGCGAAGCCGCGGGCGGTAAGCTAGTATGTATTTAAATAATACAAATTCTTACCAAGTTTTGGCAGTGGAAATGGCACTTCATAATACTGAATATAAAACTCAGTCACTCTCTTCCCAATATCTTGAGCGAAATCAATTTTATGTGTTTGATCCTTTTGAGCAAATGACCTGAGCGTGAAATTTTTTCCTATACCATTAGCATTTATTGTTGTTTCTTTGAAGTCAAAATTGCATATAACAAAACATGCTAAGTACGTAGACATAGGCACACTTGTTGCAAAGGTGACTTCCTCTGTGTTGGTTTTGGAATCTAAGGTCCTTGAAATTTCCTGAAAACAGTTAAAATATTGATTATAAACATTCTGGTATATTTAATAGCATTGTGGAATATTTTATTAAATACACTGTATGTTATGTAACTTATGTTTCAAAATTAAGAGTTCAAATTGCTATATATTATTTTTATGAAACTCTTTTACAAAAGATTACCTGAAAGAAGTTATCTTACATTCATGTTTGAGAGAGCTATATAGGCAATTGGCTTCACAAGGGTTATGTCATATGTAGCTTTAAAATCAGGCTCATCAAAACATGGGAAGGCTTGGCGAGCATATGTTGGCTGAAATTTACTTGCCACCATAGTACTGAAATAAATTTCATACAAGTTTATTAAAAATCACACAAGTTAAATTTATTTTTAAATAAATACAGAGAAGCATTTTGGTTATTTTATAAGCTTTTTGAAATATTTACCCTCCTCTTTTTAGTCGCGAGAGATAAAAACCCACTATATTACGTGTTAAATCTCCACTAAATTCTATGTTTATTTGATAGTTGCCAGGACTCAGTTTTTTATCTAACTGGATATATAGTTGTTCTACCGATTCGACCTCAAAGTATTTATGGACTAATAACTCCTTTTGCCCACAAAATACTTTCACATCTTTTATATCTAAGAACTTAGTGTGTACACAGAAGTAGTTCTTTTCATGCTTAGAAACAACATCGATAGAGACTTCACCATTGAATTTCCCTTCCTCTAAGTCAGGATGTAATTTTAAGTTGTAGTGAACAGGGTTTACTAATGTTGATAAACGTTCAGATAATTTAACTTTACAGGACTCCATAATATTTGCACAAAATGCACTTTGTCGGTATTGATGTAAGACACCACAAACTGGAGTAAGTTTTATTATGTTTTTGAAGAACATGCAAATCGAGTAAATTGAAAATTGAATAAATAGAAATAAACCACGGATTTATAGCAAACAAACTGAAACAAACAAGATGATTTCCACTTTCTGGTTTTGAATTTTGATTGATGAATGATGACAAATTTGACAATTGACAAATGACATTTGGGTGACATTTTATGATTTCAGATTTGACAGGAGTGACGATTTTTTTTTGTTTGTCGCGTAGCCGGGTACTGAAGTCTATTAATTTGTGTTTTTTTTTATCTTGTTTTTATTAGTTACTAGTTTTATTGTTTAGTGAAATGGGGATGGTGGGAAGATATTATGCAGTTCTTCGCACATTCAGCGTAGTGCAATCGATAAAAAACTGATATACAAACAATTCAATGGTCCTAGATGCGTCTTCGCAGTACCAGCCCATAATGCCCTAAGTGGCTTTAATACTCCACTACGTACCTACTCCACGCACGAACGCACTTGTAATTTTTGACATAGATTAAAAAATGTTAGCCCTATGTGTATGTGGTTGGCTACTTTAATCTCACATTTAATCTCAAAAAATATACTCTCTAGTTGACACTAAACTTTACCATATCCTTATTAATAACTACAAGCATGGACTACAAGGAACTTTTTGCTCTTGGATGACACTACCATCTAAAGAAGTACGTGTGAAATAAGGTGTGCCGATGCAAAAAAATCTCTTAGAGCATTAATTATTAATGCTTTAAGCTTCTTTTGTTCATTAAAACTGTTCATAATAGTAACTGGTAACTAATAACTATTTTATATTTCTAATTAATAACCTAACCGCTTACCACGGTTAAACCTTGTTTTGTTATAATTTATCTATTTTAATTAGGTACCTAACTATAGACTTTCTAAGTGGGAACTCACTCGCCATTTTTCATTGTGCTTGCATACATTCCGACGATTCCTTTGTCAAGTCGTCCAGAAAAATCTATGAATAATTCATACAATCCTGCAGATAGTTTATCCACATATTGTAATTGATACTTTTCCGTTTCCTGAAGTTCTCTTGTCGCGTTGGATATGACTTCTGTTCCTTTGATTGTTTTAGTGGAAATAAATTTAATCCTGATATCCTTTACGTGGAATTCGATAAGATTAACAGATTCCATTACATACACTGTTATTTTTACGCTTCCTTGATAAATCTTCTCTTTTAAATCAGGCCAAAACCTCAAAGTGTAATTTAATGGTCTTACATTCCTAGGAAGTCTGATATTATTTTTTTCCTGAAATAAAAGAATACAGTATTAAAATCACTCATTGAAGGATGCATTAATAGTACCTACGGCAACATTAGGAACTGCTTTATCTAGTACCTACATATAAGTAGGTAGTCTGATTCTTTTAAATCGTTCTATTTTCTAAAAAAGACGTGTGGCACTCGGGGACTGCCGCGGTAAAGCTATTGCATGCTATGCCTTCAAGCCACACCTCCGCGCCCGTCGGAGTGGGGAGCGTGAGGTTTTTCGTTACTAAATTTCTGGATTCGGTCCCCGCGCTCAAGGCCCGCGATAGAAGCTATGCAATAGCTTAATAATATAGGTCAAGATAATCTGCTATAATAATATATTGAATGAACGTTTTCATTTGATCATTTCTCGTTATCACCTTGGCATAAAAATCGTGATTTTCCTGCATCCTTTGTAATAATAATCTCCATTATTATTCATGAATCCTTACCTCCGGGAAGTTGGCACCGCACTTTGAAGTTAGAAAAATTTTAAAGGTTGTTCCAGGTTGTTCTAGGTTTGTTCTACATTGTTCCAGAATTGCATACAGCTGAGATTAAAACTTTTCGAGAAAATTCAAAAAACCCGATTTTTGAGCTGGCACCGCACTTTTTAGATATCGCGATTCTGGCGGTTGTTCTGAGTTGTTCTAGGTTTGTTCTATATTGTTCCAAAATATCGCGTCCGAAAAAAATTTATTTTCCACAAAATTCGTAAAAAACCAAAAAGAAGTTGGCACCGCACTTTGAAGTTAGAAAAATTTTAAAGGTTGTTCCAGGTTGTTCTAGGTTTGTTCTATAGTGTTCCAAAATATCGCGTCCGAAAAAAATTTATTTTCCACAAAATTCGTAAAAAACCAAAAAGAAGTTGGCCTCCGGGAAGTTGGCACCACACTTTGAAGTTAGAAAAATTTTAAAGGTTGTTCCAGGTTGTTCTAGGTTTGTTCTATATTGTTCCAAAATATCGCGTCCGAAAAAAATTTATTTTCCACAAAATTCGTAAAAAACCAAAAAGAAGTTGGCCTCCGGGAAGTTGGCACCACACTTTGAAGTTAGAAAAATTTTAAAGGTTGTTCCAGGTTGTTCTAGGTTTGTTCTATATTGTTCCAAAATATCGCGTCCGAAAAAAATTCATTTTCCACAAAATTCGTAAAAAACCAAAAAGAAGTTGGCACCGCACTTTTTAGATATCACGATTCTGGACCTCCGGGAAGTTGGCACCGCACTTTGAAGTTAGAAAATTTTTTTCGGACGCGATATTTTGGCACAATATAGAACAAACTTAGAACAACTTAGAACAACCGCCCGAATCGTGATATCTAAAAAAGTGCGGTGCCAGCTTCTTTTTGGTTTTTTACGAATTTTGTGGCAAATAAATTTTTTTCGGACGCGATATTTTGGAACAATATAGAACAAACCTAGAACAACCTGGAACAACCTTTAAAATTTTTCTAACTTCAAAGTGCGGTGCCAACTTCCCGGAGGTGGTTTTTTACGAATTTTGTGGAAAATAAATTTTTTTCGGACGCGATATTTTGGAACAATATAGAACAAACCTAGAACAACCTGGAACAACCTTTAAAATTTTTCTAACTTCAAAGTGCGGGGCCAACTTCTTTTTGGTTTTTTACGAATTTTGTGGAAAATAAATCTTTTTCGGACGCGATATTTTGGAACAATATAGAACAAACCTAGAACAACTCAGAACAACAGCCAGAATCGTGATATCTAAAAAGTGCGGTGCCAACTTCTTTTTGGTTTTTTACGAATTTTGTGGAAAATAATTTTTTTTCGGACGCGATATTTTGGAACAATATAGAACAAACCTAGAACAACCTGGAACAACCTTTAAAATTTTTCTAACATCAAAGTGCGGTGCCAACTTCTTTTTGGTTTTTTACGAATTTTGTGGAAAATAAATTTTTTTCGGACGCGATATTTTGGAACAATATAGAACAAACCTAGAACAACCTGGAACAACCTTTAAAATTTTTCTAACTTCAAAGTGCGGTGCCAACTTCTTTTTGGTTTTTTACGAATTTTGTGGAAAATAAATTTTTTTCGGACGCGATATTTTGGAACAATATAGAACAAACCTAGAACAACTCAGAACAACCGCCAGAATCGCGATATCTAAAAAGTGCGGTGCCAGCTCAAAAATCGGGTTTTTTGAATTTTCTCGAAAAGTTTTAATCTCAGCTGTATGCAATTCTGGAACAATGTAGAACAAACCTAGAACAACCTGGAACAACCTTTAAAATTTTTCTAACTTCAAAGTGCGGTGCCAACTTCCCGGAGGTTGAATCCTTTGGTATGTAACTATTGTGGTAACTATTCAATATTTGGTATCAAATAAATTGCTAGATATTATTATTTAAAGCTCATAAATTGCGTTTATTGAATCCAAAAAAATCTATTAGGAGGGTAGGTATGATAAACGATTTAGTCCCAAGTAAGTACTTGAATATTGTTGAATATGGTTTGTCCAATAATTAATACAGTAGATCTCATTACAATATATTGTTAAAAGTCGATAGATAAGTTACCTATAATGTTAATTGTAAATAGTAGGTGGTGAGTAGGAACTTACATCATTTGTATTGGGATTTACACGAGGAAATATGTACGAAGATTTATTAAATATATTTTGTCTTTCGTTGTCAATTGGTATACAAACTGTAGTCAGCTTGCGAGTAGATAATGCAACGGTACACACAAAAAAACTAAATGTTGTAATTGCTAATATTACAACTACTTTATTATTATAAACCCACTTCAAAAGTTGTGGCGTCATCTGAAAAAACATTTAATTGTATTATTTATGTGACGAAAAAGTAGTTCGTAGGTTTATTGTGCTGCAGGTAATCTTACGCAAGTCGATCAGTAAAACAGAGGTAAGTGGATTCAGTTCCGTCAATAATATTTCCAAAACCCGTATGATGAGTAGGTAGGTATATAATATAATCCTTTTTCCTGTTTCCTTTCTTCCCATCCTAAAACCCTTTATCCCACTTAATAAAATCCGAAAGACTCAGACAACCTAATTAATGTGGAGATGGTGGTGACCACTTACCACGGCAACCAGATAGGCTAATTTTCCCACTATATACATAAGAAAGCTATAAGTGGTCAGAATGTTATACCTAAGAGCAAGACTGGTCTAGGTTCAGCACCGTCAAGCGTAGGCAAGGGCGTCGCCAGCCGAAGGCGCAGGGGGGGGGCAAGTTGACTTTACCTACTACAATTCATACTTTTCTCATTCTCTATGAATGAGAAAAGTAGGTATGAATTGTAGGTAAAGTCGACAGCCCATGAAGCTTTTCACTTGTACTACGAGCCTTACATCTACAGCGATTGTAATAACAATTAACAACAGTCTTAGTACTATATACATAATACATATACATATATAATCTGTGACAGTACAGACTACAGAGTCCAATGTGTAAAGCTACACGAGCACGAGCTCTTGACTATGCAATAATAAACTTGTAAATAAGTAATTATAAATTTGTTAGAAAAATATAATAAAAAGGAGTTTGAATTTGAATAAGTGTACAGCGTACAGCGTATTTTTTTTAAATTACCACATTTTAATATTATAGTGGTCGTTGTTTATTTATATTAGGTTAATTAAAATATAATTTTCGGGGATTCATTGTAAACTTCTCGACCACTTTATTATTAAAATTTTGTAAGTTTCCATGTATAAGTTTTTGGTGCACAGTTGCACACTCATCATGGCCAAACCATTCAACCCTCCCCGCTTCAACGATAGAGTAGAGCAGGCAGAGCGTAGTTGAGCGTACGGAATATTAGGAGTGGAATTGGTGAATTCATTCGAGTTTCGACGTACGGAAATGATTGTTCAAGGCTTGAACTTCAAGCAAATCAACTCAAAGACTTAGGACTTTGGTTGCATTATATTTGGCAACTTTTTTAGAATCTCTAGGGGGGGGCAGCTGCCCCTCCCTGCCCCCCCTTGGCGACGCCCTTGAGCGTAGGCCTCATTACATAAACCATGCTATCGACCATTTGTCCAAGAGAAATTATATAGGAACCTATGTAATGTGAAATGGCTCTGTTCGTATCGTTACAGCCACAGGTTACAATTCTATCCAATATTAACATCACTTTCATATTTTAGGAAACGAAATAATAAATAATAATAATTTCTACTTAATTAAAATTGGGCTGCATTATAAACATTTTTTTTGTTCCTTTTATAAAGTAACAAGCTGCTATTACGCGTACCTAGACAACATGAGGGTATTCGAAAAATCGCATTATTTAAAAAATTAAACATGTGGTTTACTGAATTTATCGCTATTATATAATTTTATAGCGTGTGTGCTTTTAGACATAAGATAACTCAAGAGGTAACTACTATCTCGGGTACTTAGAAGCAATAAATTTCACTTACCGTCACTTAAAATTCACTTTCCACAGCGAGCCATAAACACAATTAACCTCAGGAACAATTTCACAGTTGACACAAACGTCGCTCAACAAACGCAATGATCTGTGCAAAGAAATCCAAATGCGCAACAAAAATTACAACATTTCAATACTATAACAAGAGAAGCACGGTAGGTAGTGGTGGGAGTTTGCTTACATAATAACTTACAAAGTTCCTATTAGTAAGTTAGCGTTATGAGCGTGCTAGGTATACAAGATGATACGCCACTTATTACCGTGAGGATACGCAAATAACTTTATAAATATTGATGTAACTGTGTTATTGAAATGTAATTAGATGTGGGTCTTACGCATATTATCACATAAAATGATATTATGAATACTCATATATTTTGTTCTATTTTTATAGGTATTTAAATTTAAAATTTTAAAATTATTCAAGCAAACCTGGAGGTTGAAATTGTATGACCAATTTCAATCAAAGTAACAGCTCTATCTGCTTGTTAAATGCATAGCTAATTAATTTACAACACCCATTTTATTTTTTCACATAACGCTTGTTATCGTATACAAGTAGATAATATTATTATATTTTTATATCAAATAGGTTTAAAACTTTCACCTAGTTTTTATTCTCTATTTGCCTATCATGTAATATGTTAGCATGCT
Organism: Colias behrii; assembly: GCA_029959065.1. Taxonomy (NCBI): domain Eukaryota; kingdom Metazoa; phylum Arthropoda; class Insecta; order Lepidoptera; family Pieridae; genus Colias; species Colias behrii. The sequence goes on along the minus strand of JARWMC010000007.1, from coordinate 8,870,120 downwards.
TGATTTTAGTGATATTGTACCTACAATTTTTTTTTGTAATTTATTCAGAAGACATTTCCATAGATGGTATATCTCAATATTATATAGTACCTATGTATTATGGTCATTCTTGTCTACCTACAAATTTTTTATACCATTTTTATAGATTGGCCACCCTGGTGGCAATTGTTTTCTTTAGCATTTTCCATTAGGTTCGAATAATCTTCACGTACAAAAATCTCAATCAGCCAAATGTTTATGTTTATTGAGTACCTACTATGCTTAAAATAATATTTAATTTTGTTAACTAAAATATTTTACTTTTTTAATGTTTAATTTAATTTACATATTATCTAGAGATGAAACGGATAGCAGTTTGGCCGGATACCGGATACCGGATATTCGGCCGACCAAGTGGCCGGATAGCCGAATATCCGGCCGCCGAATATCCGGCGAAACTTAGCCGTTTGCGTAGGCGACGCGCGAACGATAGGATGGACTCGGTTCGATTCGGGTCTTTTCGTTGATGAGTGAAGTTAACAATTGTACAATTTTATTATTGTGTCGATTGCATGCAGCTCGCATGCAGGCTTACATGCAGGGCAGACACGTGCGTGATCGTTTTTAGGTTATAATTTTATTTGTGCTCTTATTATTGTAAGTACATTATACATAGGTCTAAAAGATTTAGCAACCATAAATGGCATCGGTGAAGAAAAGATCGTCTTTATGGGAATACTTTGACATAAGCAGTGAAAATAAAAAGTTAGCTCTTTGTTTATTATGCAATGTTAATATTTCTCGTGCCGGCGAAGCGAAAAAAGCAAATAGGTACCTATCAAGTAAAATAATATCTTGCAAGTTTCGTAACATATTCAATAATTATTGATTTCGGGGAAATATGATTCTTGCTAAATAAAGCAAATAATTACTCAAAAGTATGTTTCTTTTATCCAGCTATTTTTTTTTAATCGGCCGGATGTATATCCGGCCGAATAGTAGCTATCCGGTATTCGGCCGGATAGTATTATGGCGGCCGGATAGGCCGGATACCGGATAGTTACCGGATATCCGTTTCATCTCTAATATTAAAAAAAATAAAAAAATAAAATTATATTTATTTGCCAAAAGAAGGTTATTAAAATATATACAGATTATGACAGCGGATCCATTTACTATGCGTACCTATGATTTTATATGTATGAAAAATTGATGAAAAACATTCAACATTGTCCTACTTTAATGGCTTTATCACAGTGCTTTATCGCTAATGTTACCTTGTTACAAGAATTGTTACAATTGCAATTAATTATTCAAATACTTTAACTGCATAATGGCCCTATATTATTATGAATATGAACCATGAAACTTATAAGTTGAAGGCTATAAATATAATTTTGAGGGACGAATAGAAGTTGCTAAGCAAAGGGAGAAAAGAGATCACTAACTTAGGTATCGTTGCAATAGCCAAAAACAGTGCTCATTGTGTAATTTTTATTTTTATTTTAGGTACTCTTTACGAAAAATTTAATATTTATTTTTAACTAAACTTGTTTATTGTGATTTATGATTTTTTCTGACTTCGGAATAGGTACACCACGATGTATTGCAATGAGTAATGACCAGCTATGAAACATAAATAATATTAGGTACCAATTTATCTAAAATTTTACATTTAACTTTCTATTAATAACCAGACTAATTGAAAAATTATAAAGTTTCAGTTTAATGCAACACTAGGAAGTTCGATTTAACTTAATTGAATAGATTACCTTTTACGGTTTTTCGAGATGATATCGCTTTATGGACATAAAGCGATATCATCTCGAAAAACCGTTGCCGAAAATTTGTTTGTACTGACTTCTTCAAATTCTCATGGAAAGATGGTTGAGTAGATATTCTTCCGCGCATAAATAAGTCAACAGAATCCTTTAGATCGGAAATCACTCAAAAGTATTAGATAGGTACATCGACTACTGAGAACAAGAATCAAAAATAAAATTGATGCCTGATAGTTTAAAACCAATAAAATATCTTAAATCTCATTTCAACTAGTTATCAAGACAGATATATAAAAAGGATAAAAACACAACAATATAATCTTCTTGCTGATAGGAATCCCTACTTAATATTATAAATGCGAAAGTAACTCTGTCTGTCTGTCTGTTACTTAATCACGCCTAAACTACTGAACCAATTTGCATGAAATTTGGTATGGAGATATTTTGATACCCGAGAAAGGACATAGGCTACCTTTTATTGCGAAATATGTACCACGGACGAAGCCGGGGCGGACCGCTAGTCTGTAATAAAGCAAAATTAAGAAACTATCTTACTACTACTTACATAACATAATTTCACCATTCATGATAATCGTTTTATTGTAAGAGTGTGAGAATTAAAATTTTAATAATCTCTCAAGATTCTGAAAAAAAAATTGTTACCCTATGTGAATATCTACATAAATTATGAGATACAGCCTACAGGCTAAGAATCAAATGGAAGTTAATTATTATCCTTATCATATTATAACCCACACACTTAATTAAAGTTGTTAAATAAATGGATGCTATTTCTAGGACTAATTTAAAATCATTCAATTTGAGATGTGGTCTAGATAGTACGAGATCCGGCTGCAGGATCAGTGCGTTCATCGGTTTTTTGCTGAAAACCGAATTTTTATGTATATTTATAATTAGGAGAATATATATCGACTAGGTTGCCAGTCAAAATTTGGCCGCAAGCATGTTTAATTAAAATTTTTCTAATAGATTTTTGGGAAAAAAATTCGTTCACTTGTTTTTTGAATAAAATGTAGTCTACATCACGACAAATGATATAAAAATTCTAAAAAATCACGGTTGCCGCTTTTCACCTGGCCGCAACATCTTGGCAGCCTGGTGCAAACAGGTATGATTTCGATTTATTTTTACGTTCATAACGCACATTTATGAATCATATATCAAATTAAAGCTAATTTTTTTCTATTTATTATAATATATGGTTGCCTAATTAAATCCGGCCGCAAATAAGGGTTGCTGGCTTATAAAAATTATAAATATAGGATTAGTGCATTCATCGGTTTTTTGCTGAAAACCAAATTTTTATGTAACTATATGTATTTATATTTAGGAGAATATATATCGACTAGGTTGCCAGTCAAAATTTGGCCGCAAGCATGTTTACACTCAACCTTAAATATTCAACATCTTTAACAGCCGGCAACCCTTATTTGCGGCCGGATTTAATTAGGCAACCATATATGATAATAAATAGAAAAAAAAATAGCTTTAATTTGATATATGATTCATAAATGTGCGTTATGAACGTAAAAATGAATCGAAATTATACCTGTTTGCACCAGGCTGCCAAGATGTTGCGGTCAGGTGAAAAGCGGCAACCGTGATTTTTTTGAATTTTTATATCATTTGACGTGATGTAGACTACATTTTATTCAAAAAACAAATGAACGATTTTTTTTCCCAAAAACCGATTAGAAAAATTTTAATTAAACATGCTTGCGGCCAAATTTTGACTGGCAACCTAGTCGATATATATTCTCCTAATTATAAATATACATAAAAATTCGGTTTTTAGCAAAAACCGATGAACGCACTAATCCTATATTTATAATTTTTAAAAGCCAGCAACCCTTATTTGCGGCGGAATTTAATTAGGCAACCATATATGATAATAAATAGAAAAAAATTAGCTTTAATTTGATATATGATTCATGAATGTGCGTTATGAACGTAAAAATAAATCGAAATCATACCTGTTTGCACCAGGCTGCCAAGATGTTGCGGCCAGGTGAAAAGTGGCAACCGTGATTTTTTAGAATTTTTATATCATTTGACGTGATGTAGACTACATTTTATTCAAAAAACAAGTGAACGAATTTTTTTCCCAAAAATCGATTAGAAAAATTTTAATTTAACATGCTTGCGGCCAAATTTTGACTGGCAACCTAGTCGATATATATTTTCCTAATTATAAATATACATAAAAATTCGGTTTTCAGCAAAAAACCGATGAGCGCACTGATCCTGCGGTGGGATCTTAGACTAAGATTACGTATGTTAAGTAGGTAGTTATCTACTTAACATTAAAACAATTTTATCACATGTAGAGTCACTTCATTCCTTATCTGGACCAATTTAAAATTCTTTTAAATTTTAAGCCCTAAAAGATCGAGTCCACACCGTATGAACTATCTTCATTCTAGTAAATTGTTACACTTTAATAGGTACCTACATCTAGTTGAAAGTCAGTGAACCCGTTTATTAGTGTTTATAAACAAAGTATCGCTTCAATTTTCTTGGGAACTGAAATTGTGTCTCTATTATAGTTTACTGAATAAACTTTTCTTTTAAATTAACATCTACCTGTTCTGTTACCTTGATTACGGAGCAGTAGGTATTTACAATTACTCTGAGTTATGTTTCCTACCTAAATCTTATCTACTGACTATAAATATTACGCCTTCTGTATTGCTTTGCTCTGACACACTTTTCTGATATCATTTTTTGAATACAAAAAATCTAAATCAATATTATAAAGTATTCGAATTTTTGCCTTTTTTAGCCCAACGCTTGATATTATGAAGGTAGGTACATACAGTTTACAGTACTGTAAAGTCTTGAGTTCAGCCTACAATTAATTTACAAACAATTATTCCATTCATTCATATATTTTTTTTATTTGTTGGCTTTCTAACGGTCATGTCAAAGCCGTAAATTAGTAGTCATGTAAGTGTGGCGTTATTAAATTAATAACCTAGACCACAACTACATTAAAAAAATGATTAATTAAAAGAAACAAATAAACTTTAAAAAGTTTATAATACTTAGTGATGTTTAGGAAGGGCAAAAATGAAAACAGTGTTTATGTTTCAATAAATTAATTTATTTTATATGTTTTGGTAGGCATTCAATATCACTTACCTATAACTATAGTATATAACTAGAATAAATAAACAACTTAAAAATATTCAACAAAATATTTACAGATTTAGGTAGCTAAATAATATCTACGCCACTCATATAAAATTGTAACAAACGTAGCTAGTTTATGAACTACCTACGTTTGTTACTTTAATGTATTTGTTAACAATAATCTTTGTTTCTTAAGTAAATTTTATATGGAAAAATAGAACACGTTTTTCACGGTACAAACACCTTTAGCAACAGCCAAAACATTTAATATGATAATGTATCGTTAGTGCACCGTGAAGCTGCTAAATAAAATGAAATTTACTTTCATACCATAAATTGATTTACATAAATTACATTTTTTGTTACATATAAATAATATAACGCTTAGAAATCAAATTTCAGACATCTTTCGTACCTAGGTTTTAGGTTTTGGCAGATTGGTAATGGGCAATAAAATTTTGTGCGCCTTGTTATATATTTTTTTTTTACTTATTTGGGCTTATGAACTTACATCAAACATTTAGATTAAGTAGGTAGGTATAATATAAAAGAGGTAAATTGAGGTAAAATGTTTAAGTTTTCTTAATTCCAATTCAATTACTAAAATATCAATTTTCTTTGCCGATTTCTAAATGAAAGTTAAATAAATTATCTAAATATAAAGTAATAATTTGACTTTACATAATTTATATTTTGTTTTGAAAAACGGGATATTTACACATAATTTTGATAGAATTTACATATTTAATTTATTGATTAAAGTAGGATCCATATTCTTCCATTCGATGACCATTATAACCATAATGCAATGAGGCTATATCCGCATCACGTCCTTTGAATGAATTACCATTTTTAAATGCATTTATAATAATTAAAACCAACGCTAGCTTTCCAATAATCAGTGATTTGAAAAGCATAAATTTTAAAATGCCTAGGAATATTGGTATTATCGTCGACTGAATTAAGAATGGTAACACGAACATCGGTAGAATTCGTTGTAGGAGTTTTTTCTGTTTTCCCCGACCTGAAAACAAAGAGATATAAACAAAATTAATTGTATGCATTTATTAAAACATTTACAGAAATTATTTTTATATGTATGTTAACAGAATACTAAATGCTACTTTATATTATAGAGACAATTAGAATGTTCGTCGCCCTTTTGACGCACTACGTGATCTTTTTCAACGAATTGGTTCTATTCGTTTTAATAATAAAGTCTCATAATTGAAAGCCATACACGAGCATTCTACTATAGATTATATGCGTATATACATGTTAGCGCGTTTAATTTAACGATAAAATTATATTTTATAAGTAAATCAATTGATGAACTTAATTAATTATTTTAATAATAATCAAATGGATAAAAGTATTAATAATCATTTAATTATCAAATAATAATAATATTACATGTCATATTCAAAATAACGATCAAAACAACACAAATAACACCTGCGCTGACTCACACAGTCACGCCACTCGAATAGTCGTCCTATAAATAACGGTCGTCTGCAGTTGCGAGTCATTCTTTTTCGAGCCCGGCCAGAACTTTTTAGGCCGGGGACGGACGGGGACGGGAGCGACATAAAACCAATGGGTGTGGTGGGAGGCGCCAATTGCGCGTGGGGATAGGCGTAGGAGTGGCTGGGTACGTTGTGTACCGATTGTGTAGGAGTTATGCAGGGTGAGGCGACAGACGGCGCGGTAGAGTGCGCCGTCGCAGGCGGGGCTTGCGGGGGTGGGGGCGTTATTTGGGATTGCGCTATTTGCGCGTGGGAGTGGATGTGGTAGGAGGGAATAGTGAGGGGCGCACAGAGTGCGTGGGCGGTAGGTGGCGCTGGAAGCGCTAGATTGGATACCGACGCTGTTTCCAACGTCGGCTGGTGGGAGGGCGCTGTAGACGCCTTAGGAGAGGGGGGTGGTAGTAGATCGCGCGGATTTGGACGACGCGACCCGGGAATGGCGCGGTGCGGAGCAATCTCTCGGAGATGGGAATGAGAGGAAGCGTCCGCCCGCGAGAACATATTTTGGGAGAGACGAAGGATAAACTCATCCAGCGTTTCTACACCGAGATCGCTACGTATTAGCTCGTTTCTCACATACCTCGGCGCACCGACGATAGCGCGTAATGCGAGTGACTGCCGCGCACGCATTTTGCGGCGCAGGCTTTCACACACATACACATACCAGGCGGGCGCGGCGTACGTGAGGAGCGGCCGTAGGTAGGTTTTATAAACGCTTACCTTTATACGCAGCGGGAGTTCAGAGTATAACACCGGACGAAGTATGGCGTGGGCGGCTTTGCACTTGTTAATTACCTGCTTCACGTGGCTGTTAAAGCGAAGCCGGCAATCAATAGTTACACCTAGGTAAAGGACGGTATCGGACCATGGGATCTGCTCACCAGCCAGAGTGAGTTGGTGGGAGGGAGTCAAACCACCGAACCGAATCACCTGTGTCTTTCGTGCGTTGACAGATATCCGCCAACGCTCGAAATACGCAGGCAACTCATCAAGCCAGCGTTGCGCCTTAACCATCGCATGCGTTGTGTTCAACGATGCGGCGATCAGAGCTACATCGTCGGCATATAGCGCGAGGATTTGATTAGAATTTGGCGCGGGGGAAGGGAAGTCATCTGTGTAGGCGGAGTAAAGCGCGGGCGATAAACAGCTGCCCTGCGGGACACCCGCCTGCACAGAGTGGTTTCGGGAAATGGCGGGGGACACGGAAACGTGAAAGGAGCGGTCCGTGAGGAAGGAGTGCAATATCCTCACGAGCCGCGCGGGGCACTGGGTAGTGGTAAGGATCTTATATATAAGACCCTCGTGCCAGACGCGGTCGAAAGCCTTTTCGATATCTAGGAATATTGCGACCGCTCTCTCATTCCTGTTCAAGGCGGAGCTGACATGGTGCAATACTCTAGATACCTGAAGGGTGGTACTGTGTGCCGAGCGAAAGCCGAATTGCTCAGCGCGCGGCGACACGTACGGACGCAGCATAGGCAGCAGTAGTGACTCGAACACTTTGGAGACTGTGCTCAACAAGGTGATGGGTCGATAACTGCCCGCTAAGGAGGCATTCTTGCCAGGTTTTGGGATCATTATTACGCGACCGGTTTTCCACACTGAAGGGAAATGACCGGCGCGCAATATACCGTTAAACAGCCGCGACAAAGCCGCGACTGTTTTACGGGGGAGGTGGCGGAGGGATTCGTTCGTCACGCCGTCCTCACCGGGCGCTTTGCGCAACTTTGTACGCGAAATCGCACGGCGGACGGCGGACGGGGAGGTGAAGAATACTTCCTCAGCGGGCGGTATCGGTGATGCTAGAAAACCTGATAGGTGTTCGTTCACCACTGCTGCGTGGGCGGCGCTCGACGGCGTCAGGGAGTTCGGCTGAAAAACTTGTGCCAGATGTTCGGCGAACAAGTCAGCGCGACCCTGAGGGGCGTATATATAATTACCCGCGGAATCGGTGAGTGGGCGCGCGGGGGCGGTTGAGGATTTAAGCCTGCGACAGAGGTTGTGGAGCGAGGGCCAGTCCTCGGCGGCCGAGTCGATCGCACGGTGCCAGCCCTCGATCCTGTTCGCCTCAAGCGCATCGCTAACTTGCTCACGCAAACGAGCAAGTTGCCGCTTGAGGGTGGGACAGCGCGAATGCTGCCACTGCCGTCGCAGAGCTCGCTTCCTCTGGATAAGGGCTTTAATGTGAGAAGGAATAGGGGGGAGTATGGACGTGGACGGTTTGAGTGTCGTGGCCTGGGAAAGAGCGGACTTGAGTGCTTCATGCAAGTCATTTGCGAATATCTCCACGTCCTCGGCGCTTGAAACCGCGCGTGAGGGCGTGGAGAACAAGGTCGGTTGAGTCATCGGAAACATCCAAAAGGTTCAAACAGTCGGGCACAGTCTCCTATACTGTGCCCCAAATTCAAAATATTTTTATTCCCAAACAGGGCGATTCGTCCTCCCAGTAACCCGCCCGTATTAGCGGGCGGCGCCATACACCTGCTGCAGAGGACGAATCGTCCTGAACAGCATCCCCCACGCAGCCTCCTAACGGAGGCCGCGTGTGTGAAGACCCTTGCTGCTGCTGCGAGTCATTCTTGTACCGACTTTGGTCGAGTGAAGATGTCTAAGAAATATTATATCAGTATTTAATTACGTAATACAATCACGCTTTAACATCAGAAGTAGAAGATGAACCAGCCCTTACTCGGAATCCTGACAGGCTGGCACAAATTCTTCCATCATACTACGTGACAGTGTGCAACTGTCACTGTGACCATCATGACATGCGACTGTGGACTTAAACCTTCGAAAAAATTAAATTGAATTGACTTCAAGTAAACAAGGATGAAGGAACTCGCACAATGTGTGTTTTCTTGTGCGTTGTGTGAAGTAAATGTTTGTGGTGTGGAATATTGTAACGGTAATGTAGTTCATCAATATTATAAGGTGATGTGCAATCCGGGCGGTTGTCCAGGATATTTGAGCCTTTAATTATGGTAAGCGAACGACGTGCTTATGTCACAAATAATAAGTTTTTGATCCCAGGGAATTTGAATCCAATGTGGTGCCTTCGATGGCGCCCAGTGTAAGCTATTGTGGTGGTAAATTATTATTTTTCTGTATTTTGACGATTGAAAAGCGCTTCTAAGCGAAGTCCAGTTGAATAAATCAATATTTGAGTTTGAGTTCATCATGTGGATGTCACTGGTGTTCTCTAAGGTCAGTGTGGCCGAGCGGTTATGTTTGTGTTAATACATTGTTTTGACACCACGAGATAAATTACCGTACTCATTTCAAATGAACGTACGAGGACGTTATTGTTTTACTATGGCCAAGCCGGATATAACTTGTGTTTTAACTTTTAATTATGTTCTAGGACTTATGGTTATCACTTGAGAGTCGAGTTACAGATGAGATACAGAAGCCGCTGTTCGCAGCTGGAAAAACTCGTTGAGCTATCGAATCCTATGTAAATCACAATAATACTCGACAATGATTGCTATGAAGCGAAAAGTACAAGCAATTGCTAGACTACTATTGTGTCCTATGTACGTGTAAGAATAGTACCAAAGCCAAATTTAGATGACCGTGTTAGCGGTAATGGAAACTAATTATGATAATCGACTGCCACTTGTCTGTACGGGTCTTCTGTGACTTAGTCTGACAACTGGGCAGATAATAATACAATCGAAAGCCACTTGTCTGTACGGGTCTTCTGTGACTTAGTCTTACAACTGGGCAAATAATATAATCGGATGCCACTTGTCTGTTCGGGTCTTCTGTGACTTAGTCTGACAACTGGGCAGATAATAATAGAATCGAATGCCACTTGTCTGTACGGGTTTTCTGTGACTTAGTCTTACAACTGGGCGGAAAATAATAATAACCTGATTGTCACTTGTCAGTATGGATCCAGACAGTGGTTTAGCCTGACAACTGGACAAAGAAACAAATAATTTGAATATAATGTACTACTTAAAACAAGTCGGAATGTCACCAGCTGAAGTGAATTATATCATTGATATTTTGAGTTTTGAATTACCGCTCAGAGCACGAGCTTTTTTCAGAATGGCCGTGTTAGCGCGTTTAATTTAACGATAAAATTATATTTTATAAGTAAATCAATTGATGAACTTAATTAATCTATACATATAATAAATCTGTAGAAGGGTCAATTCTGTACATTGAAAATATTGAAAAAATAAGTAGCAGGGGGTGTTACTGGATCGATACCAAACCCAAATATGTGATTAAAAAAATTTTTGTCTGTCTGTCTGTCTGTATGTGAGGACATCACGTGAAAACTAACGGTTCGATTTCGATGAAACTTGGTATAATTATACCTTATTATCCTGGGCGTAAAATAGGATACTTTTTATCCTGGAAAAATACGTAGAAAAAAAAAAATTTTTAATTTTTCAGTATTATCCATAGTCGTTGTTCTGTAGAACCGCGAACACACGTTGCGTATTATTATAGGCCTAGCCGTATTTGGGTCCAATAGATATTTATAAGATGTCATTGTCAGAGTTACTCAAAATGGAGAAATAAACCATCCACGCGAAGACGGACATCCGCGCGGACGGAGTCGCGGGCGGAAGCTAGTTATTTTAATAATAATCAAATGGATAAAAGTATTAATAATCATTTAATTATCAAATAATAATAATATTACATGTCATATTCAAAATAACGATCAAAACAACACAAATAACACCTGCGCTGACTCACACAGTCACGCCACTCGAATAGTCGTCCTATAAATAACGGTCGTCTGCAGTTGCGAGTCATTCTTGTACCGACTTTGGTCGAGTGAAGATGTCTAAGAAATATTATATCAGTATTTAATTACGTAATACAATCACGCTTTAACATATTACATATATGCGAAATCAATTCATACAGTACTTCAGTGCATGTACCTACATAAAAAGCTCACGTTATAATGAGGTATACCTATCTCTAAAATAATCAGTCTATGCGATCCTCCTACTAATTATTTTATGGCGCGTTTCTTATGCGGTAACATTGTGTAGGTACTCATTAAATAAGGTTTTCTAGCCAACTTAACATTTTAACCAGATTAATGTTAGATTGTAAGCGAGAGCTTAAGATGTTTGTGATATAAAAATCTCTAGTAACCATTAATTGTCCAAGATAAGGAAACAAATGATAGCAAACAGCAAAAATAGAAAATTATATTAGAACTGCATGTGCAGTTTGATTCGCCGTCTGTATTAACAACTAAGGGGTGAAAGTATTCTATTCTAATGCCTAGAAAGGTACAGCAATTGTAGTAATAACGATTAAACATCGATTTCGAGAGCCAAAGCAAAATATTTACTATCTCAATTACAACGTTATATCTATGGAAATATGAAATAATAACCAAGAAAATTAAGAAAGTGAATACTATCCATGACGCTCCAATATTGCGTAGTCTGATCATGGACCTACATTTTTTAATAAATTGCCCTAAAAAATCTTATTACTGATAATACTGGCAATTGAATAATTTCAATAGAAGTATGTTACACATATTTTCCTCAAATTTTCGGTTCACACAGCCTATGACAAAGAAAGCAGCATCGATTAATTATTATCAACTAACTATAATGATGACCGTCAAACTGTGGTAAATTTACTTAAGTGGTCTGTATTATGATAAGTATGTACAACAATATAGACATATTTATAGTTCTAGTCTATACAATGAATAGTTATTTTTATTAACCTACTTCATCTAATCTTGATTTTGTTTTGCTAAGCGGATTCTTTGAATTCAATAATTTTTTATTGCAAATATTAATTCAGTAAAAGTAGGTTATATGCAATTAAAGTGTACTTTTATTTATTTTTTATTTTGTTGGCCGTATGCATTGATTAGAAAACTCTACTTTTTAAAAATAATTTTATGCTGTTGGCTGTATTATATATTTTTATACTTAGATGTGTAATTATGACGTATCCTTATTAACGTATTGATTTTAATTGCAAATTGTTATTCACGATTTCATGTAAATTCTCTGGGACTTTGAGAGACCATTTCTATCGATAAGACCGCCCTCTATACAGTTCCTGCCCTATGTATTAATTTTTATATCTCATTTAATTAAATTCTTGTATATTTAAATTTGACGGTTCACAATGGTATTTGGTATATAAATAAATAAAATAATAGCTGCATCAAGCTATATCATAATAAAAATGATATATTTAGGCTTTAAAATCTTTCACGTGTTGTTTACTCATATATATAAATTAATAATCGCACAGTAATTGTATGAATTTATGTCGACTGTTTTGCTATTCTTTTGTGTATATAGCTGTATTTGATAGCGTGTAGAAAGTCTACATCTTACAGTCTTATGATGTATTTTAGTCTTATGATATTCTTTTTGTAGCTTGGGATAATTGCGTATATTTTAGAGGAGGCTTGGAGATTGGCTTGCATTAACTTATTCTATGTTAGGTATTATAAAATTATAGGTAGGTTTGCTCATTTATTGTTTATTCAATCCTTATTTATAATCTTATATCAATAATTATTAATAAAATTTCATAGGTTTCATTGTACATAATATTATACTTGGGAATTATTCTTCATTTCCGGAACGAAAATACTTAATTAATTGCTGATTTCATAAAAAAAAAATCGAGCGTATTTATTAAGAATTATAATGAATGAAAATTCTACATTGAGAAAAAAAAATCCAGCTTAGAATCGCTTGGGAAAAACGATTTTTCGCAAAGTTGCGTAGGCAATAAGTAAACATTCAATGGTCATTTAAATATTTTACCGGCAGATTTATATTTGTAAATAAATATTTCCCTAACATTTAAATTTAAAAGCAATTTCCAAGATTAACTTTTTGTCCGAGTTTACTTTAAAAAGTTATACTGTAGATATTATTTACTTATATGACTACATATATAAATATATTATTATCATTGTAAAAAACTTTATCGCTAACTAGCTTACCGCCCGCGGCTTCGCCCGCTTTGTCTAAAACCTAATAAATTATATACTAAAACCTTCCTCTTGAATCACTTTATCTATTAAAAAAAACCGCATCAAAATCCGTTGCGTAGTTTTAAAGATTTAAGCATACAAAGGGACATAGGGATATAGGGACAGAGAAAGCGACTTTGTTTTATACTATGTAGTGATGAAGTCCATTTATAATACATGATACATGAACATCAGTTATATTATAATACTTAATTGATTCACCTAATCCATATCAAAAACGAAAAGTTATTACCTACTTATTTATTTTTGTCTTAATTCATATTCACATTGACGAAAGGTAATTTTGAAAAACGAAAGCTACATACCTGTTTCGACGTTCCTGTCCAGGTCCACTTCAAATGAAATCAAACTCTTGGTATCATTATTCGTTTGATCTGGTATTTTTGCGTACACACCATCGAACAGTTCCAATTTTTGAACATGCGGTGCGTCCTGACTCGTGCCACAGATAACATATCCGCACAGAGTAAAAATTATTAAAAAGAACAATCGTAACGCGAGTAGTCCGTCCATCATCACGACCACGCTGCCAATGTTGCTTTCGCCCCTCCTTGACGATAAACGTACCCTGTTTGGTGTCAATGACTTTATTGTTATACATGTAACATTTAATTTCACTTAGTAAAATTTGTACTTTTTGTATACATAGTAAGTTCCTTAACTTTAAATTTCGCTTCCTGGCGAATATGCATAATTACCTGATTCAGATTTCACTTAGCCTGTGGTATCAAGTGATTGACCTCAATATATCAAGCTTGCGTGCTGTTTAAAATGTGTCTGACGCTAAAATAGAAGTATGTCACTAAGTAATTTAAAGGATGAAGGAGAAAAGACATTTAATTTCACAGAAATGATTTAGAAAATACGAGTAATGTTAGAACCAAAGGACGTTGACTGAACTTGAAATAGGTCACCGTTCTGAATAAACATCAGAAATGTTCACACTATTTCCCAGATTACCGAGATCTTAACACTTATTGCATTCTTTATCCTATTTTGTATACCTACATTCCTCAGAAGAATAATATACAAACTTATGCTTAGAGAAGTTTCTTAATTATAATACATCAGACACCATCAGAAGACTTACCTATATTAATATATAGAGTGGAACCCATTGAGATAATATTACTACGTATGGAGGAGACACCACGAACAAAATCTGTGCGCCATTTTTTTGCTCTAACTAAGTTTTAAAAATTATTATCTAGTTAGGTACTTACCGATGAAAGTTACTCCTTTGCACTTTTCCGTATTATTTGTATTATTTGTGCAATATCGTAACACACACGAAGGCATATTTGATGCGTTTCACTTTAAAACAAATAAAAAATGAGCGTGCAGTTACGCCATATGGCGTATGTTGAGCGGAACATAAGTGATGTAGGCGGTGTCGTCTCCATATGTATATCTCAATGGTGGAACCTGAATCAAACAGGTTAGAAATTGTTGGTCACGCTAGCTTACTCTTTCTATTAGGTTATCTTACTATATATCTATACCTATCTATTATCTAACCTAATTTTCACCTGTTTTCTTCATAAGCATTATTGTTTTTTAATATGCAGAAAACTTTGAGCAATGATTATGTAGTATGTACATAAATTATTAAAAAATATTATTCGAAAATATAAATGGAATTTTTCGCATTAATTTAAGTATTTTCCAAATGTGTAATATTTAAGTAGCTACTTTTTTATTATAATCTTCAATAAATACATACAATTTTCTCAATACTTGCAGGCTATCATGCGCTCTGATAATAATCAGAGCGTGTGATTCTAGATACCTAGGCAGAAAACAACCGTGACGTTGAAATATTTACCCTCTTTATATAATAGGGGTCCGATACATTATGTTTATATCTGTTAAATTCCTATTACTTAGAATCGAAGTAAATAGAGATCGAAGGATAGTTAAACTAGAGCTATTTTGAGTTAATTATCGATACAGACATATTTGTTATACTGAATCTTTGTACTGAGCATTCATACCATTACAGATGAAACGATTTTCATAAATTGTATGGCTTGAATATTTAAAATACTACAAATAGTTAGGAATTTGTAAGTGAAACAATCATCGCAAGATAGTAGTTGTGATTCGCCGGTTCTGGCGCAAGCGCCAGAACCGGCGAATCACGTGTTGGCGAACCCGCAAATCAGTGGTACCCCATCCTAAAAAAAAAAAAAAAAAAAAAAAAAAAGTTTGGACTCTTTTCCCACTAAAGCGGCCACGCTGAGTCGATAGCACTCACTCCCGAAGCGATAGGATGCACGGTTTCGGAGATGTGCAGATCGATTAACTCTTATCTAATTGATATCCGGTGGGTCATTAGCGTCCCATGGTTCACCTTTTCCTATTAGCTAATTACACCGTCCGGCGTTCTTATCTATTACTCATTGTGCACCTCGCTTATCACTGCTTTTGTATTAAACTTCTTTGTTATGACCTACCTCACTATTCTAACCAAACGATGTATTATTATATTCAAGAAAAAATACGTCTAAAATCCTATAACTATATTTATATATTATCGTACTATATTATCATAATTGTTGCTTTTTTAAAAAGCGATTCGCTTCTGGCACTCGCCGGCCGCTGCCGCGGCACGCTCGCTTTGCTCGCTCGGCTCGTGCGTTGTTTATCAAAGTCTAACGTAACCTAACCTAATTGTTGCTTTTTTAAAAAGCGATTCGCTTCTGGCGTTGTTTATCAAAATCTAACCTAACCTAACCTAACCCAATTATTTTTCCGGGTAATCTGATGTATCGAACTTTGTTACGAGCTACCTCGCTATTCTGAATCATCAATAAAACACATTCATTTTACTGCCATTTTTATTTCCAAAATGTTGTTGCTTATTATCTACTGGTTTGTGTATTTGGCGACCATTTGTCCATTTTGCTATATAAAAATAATTATTGATGAACATTTGAATTGTAGCCTTATCTACTTATAAAATAGGAGCGAAACATCTCATCCACTAAAATATCGTTGTACAGTGTGTTCCCTGTAAATATGCTCGTAAAACTATGCATTGAATATCCCTGAAACTTATATAGCAAATACATTAAGCAATATTCTCCACAAACTGAAGTCCAATCATTCTGAATCCTATCAACATTCCAGTCCCATCTCTTACAATTCCTTTTCAAAAACTGGAGATGATATCGCTCAGGTGTTCGTCCATATGAATCAAAATATTGACCGATGCCATTCGTATCGATATGTACAGCTACCCAGTGTGAACCCGGTTTATCATCCGCATCCAAATTGCATATTATATACGTTGGTACATGGGTATACATAGGCAGTCTATTAGCAGCATAAACATTATTTTCTAGACTGGGATGAATCTTTTTCATATGTTTTTGTAATTCTAGTGTATCCATGATATTACTGTTATTAGCAGATTATTACAGTACCAATCTATTCAATGGTTGTCATAGGAATGTTCAATTATAGTGTTTTGTATAAGATTAAATAGGAAGTTTGTAATGAAATAAAAAATAGTAAATTGCATACAATTTGTTTTATTTAATTTTATAATGTTTCCTTTAGTTACATATACACAAAATGCATTAAGCATAACACATAAATCTAAAATATAACACACATTATAACCTTAACTACTATAGTCTACAGTAACATTTCTATTTTTATCTATTTCAATAATATTATCAAACTCAGCATAAACAATACAGTTAATTGTTTGTGTTAGTGAGGATTCAAATCGTACTTCTAATCTTACACTACCATGCTTTATGAGATTCCAATGAGCTGATGAGTTAGCTGATAAATCAGGAGTTAAATCAAATGCTAAAAGACAGTAGCCTTTGGCATACTGTTCACGAGAGATTGCATTTCCTTCATTAAGAAAGTGAATACCAGTCCCCGAGAATAGAGTATGACAGGTTGATACCTGTTGCGAAGCAATTTGAGATAAGTTTGATGATTCATAGAGTTACTATCGGTTTCGTTTTGTAAATATTTAATCGCATTCTTTTGTGAGAGTCACAAAGCAGGTTGATGTCATTTGCGAAGGAACGTGAGATAAGTTTGTTGACTCATAGAGTTACTATCAGTTTCGTTTTGTTAATATTTAATCGCATTCTTTTGTGAGAGTCACAAAGCAGGTTGATGCCATTTGCGAAGGAACGTGAGATAAGTTTGTTGACTCATAGAGTTACAATCAGTTTCATTGTACTTAAGAATTTGCTTTAGATAAGAATGGTGCTATATATGATCGAACAGTTGCAGTCATGCAGTCAGTCTATGGTCGTTGGACCACAGTGGATTGTATACGTCTACCAATACTACGTTTGTGTTGTGTTTTGTGTCATCAATGATCATGGAGGTAAGTGATTATTCTATTGACAAACTTACTTGTATTTCTCTTAACATGTGTGTGTGTGTGTGTCAGACTAAGTGTAAACAAATTGATATTAACGCGATAACTCTGTTGTTGCAGAAATCATTCAACTTCGATGAAAATACCTATAAACTGTGTTACTACTCGCCACTCTCTCCTCAAAACGAAGAAGAGAGTGATGACATCATCGTTAATAACACAGACGATGGCGGAAAAAGGAAATTGCAGTCAATTGATCAATTTTTTGAAGTGGCACCAAAAATAAAAAGGAAGAAGCTGCTATCGTCAACTGTGGCACGAGCTGCTAGAGATGGCGTATCATACATCTCTACAAATTCTGATGACGGAGACCAAGCGATGCATCTCATAAAAATTGAAATGTATGATATGAAGAAACTATCCAAGATTCCAACTAGTGATCACTGGAAGCACGCTACCACGAGGATTAAATATTACGTAAAGAAAAATAAGGATAGCATCTATGACAACACAAACGCCCTCGTATACAATATTACAAAGACAATAGCAGAAAGTGAAAAAGTGAAAAAATACTTTTTTAACAATGATCATTAGTTAATGTTACTATTTTAACAATGATCATTAGTTAATGTGATTCTGTTTTCTTAAATTACTTCCATGTACTCATTAGATTTTACAAAACTTTCCTAATCCTATGCTAGACTATAAATATTGAACATTTTTTAAATTGAGTATCAGTTACTCTACCAACACTTAACTGTTACTTACTGTGCTACATACTTTCTTCTTTATTATAAAGATGGAAAACTTTAGTGAAATGTGCACCAGTGCTTTCTTTTCCGCACCCATTGAAGAGAATATAGAACAATTCAACAGCGAATTCAATCAGGAGCTGCATAAAGTTTGTGATGAAATGGAGAAGCGTGAACTGTTCGATTCATCGTATGATGATGAGTTGTATAATCAATGTTTGATGGTTGAAACAACGTTAATGTAAGTATTAGAAGTACAAACTCAATAAGAAATATTATTGTAGTAATGTTTTATTTTAAGATTTATCTAATAATTTTCTTTTTTTGTTACAGTCAACAACAAGTTGGAAGAGGTATCAAACGAGGTATCACTACAGATGAAAATAAGGTTACCAAGAAAGCAAAATTTGATGAGGGAGCTTCTACATCATCAATTGAAACCAATGACGTGGACAACAATAAGGTGGAATGTGATACATGTCATGTTTATATTAATAAAAGGTATCTAAACAACCATTTAAAAAGTAATACACATAAAAATAATCTTTTAAAATCACATAATTCATTAACAAATGTAACAGTTGTTGAAACCGCTTTTGGTAATCGAATTTTAACATACAGAATTAATAGTAAAACACTTCAATCGGGGCAATATTTTGAAACACCAGAATCGTTTTTAAATTCACTAAAAATCGATATCTTATTTTTGATAAATGAATGTATTCAACAACATACAATTTTAAAAATAAACTTCATATTGCATGCTGATTTCATACAACAAACTAAAGATATTAAAAATACGTTTGATTTTCAAACGTTTAATTACATCATTTGTCAGGGAGATGACTTAAATATTTTTTATTCATCATTAATAGACACTGTAGTCGGTAAAATTTGTCAATTTGAAAAAAAAGATAGTGGTTGGAGTCTTAATCAAATTAAATACACAGATATGAATGTTAACAAATTCAACCCCCTACGTGGTAGTTCATATATCGACCTTCCTCAAGATATTAAATCAAAAAAAGCTGTAATCAATGTTAAAAATAATGATAATATGTGTTTTAAATGGGCATTACTCTCTGGTTTATATCCTGTATGTAAAAGTGTAGATCGGGTAGCATCTTACGCAATTCATGGAAATAAACTAAAATTTACTGGTATTTCTTTTCCGGTTAAAATTGCAGATATATCAAAAGTAGAGAAATTAAACAATATTAGTATTAATGTTTTTGGCCTAGAATATAATAAAGAAAAAAAGTGTAATTCTGTTGTAGGTCCTTTATATTTAACAAAATGTCGTACACCTAATCATATTAACCTACTATATATATCGAATGGTACTAACAATCATTACTGTTATATTAAAAACTTATCGCGATTAGTTAGTTCACAAATATCAAGTCATCATCATGCAGTTTATATATGTGATTCATGTTTACTTCATTTCCCATCAGAGGAAAGACTTAATAACCATCAACAATATGATTGCGCTCACATTTGTACGGAATTACCAAACGGCGAGGATTCCAAATTGAATTGGTTTGGTAAAGCAACCTCAAATAATAAATTAAAATTTGATAAATTCGCGAAAAAGTTGGAAATGCCCTTTGTGGTTTATGCAGACTTTGAGGCATTTTTGAACCCGATAGAATCATGTAGTAACGATCCATCCAAGCCTAGTACAATTAATATTCAAAAACATGAAGTGTATAGTTTTGGTTATTACATTAAATGTTCATATGATAACAGATTATCAAAATATGAGACGTATAGTGGGCCAAACTGTGCACAAGTGTTTATGAATCGCCTTTGCGAAGATGTGAAAACAATAGTTAAAAAAAATAGTTTCCAAAAATGTCCCGTTCCATTATCAGATGAAGATAAAATTAAAATTTCAAATTCAAACATGTGTCATATTTGTGAAACTGAGTTAAATGGAGATCCTTTTAACGATTTTGATTGGTACACTGGTAGTTTTAGAGGTGTTGCACATCAAGTGTGTAGTACTAAGTACAGAACCCCTCGTCATATTCCAATATTTTTACATAACCTCAGTCACTACGATGCTCATTTCATTGTCCATGCATTAAACCTCTATGATGGCAAAGTTGAAGTTATTCCGCAAAATAAAGAACGATACATATCATTTTCAAAACAGTTAACAATAAATAATAATCAATCAGTAAGTTTAAGATTTGTAGATTCATTGAAATTTTTATCGTGTAGTTTAGATCAACTAGCTAAAAATCTTAATGATGATCAGTTTACAGAACTAAAAAGGAACTATCCTAATAATGAAGATTTTTCACTTTTAAGACGGAAAGGTATTTATCCTTATGAATTTATGTGTAATAGTGATTGCTTGAAACATCCATCACTTCCTGATCAACACCATTTTTATAGTTCACTCACAGATACAAATATTTCAAATGATGATTATAATCATGCAAAAGATATTTGGCAACATTTTAAGTGTAGTAGTATGTCCGATTATTCCGATTTATATTTAAAAACTGATGTTTTACTTTTGACTGATGTATTCGAAAACTTTAGAAAGCTTTGTATTAAAACTTATGGATTAGATCCTGCTCATTACTATACTGCCCCAGGTTTAAGTTGGGATGCAATGTTAAAATTTACCAAAATAGAATTAGAATTGTTAACGGACTATGACAAAATTGCTTTTTTTAAAGCTGGTATTAGAGGGGGTGTATCTCAGTGTAGCAATCGTTTTGCTAGAGCAAATAATAAATTCATGGAGGATTATGATAGTGAAAAACCTAATTCATATCTAACATATTTTGATGCGAATAATTTATATGGTTGGGCAATGTCTCAATCTCTTCCTGTTGGCGGTTTCGAATGGATAGATTCTAATACAGATTATAATGTGCCGGATAACTCTGATTTCGGTTATGTTTTAGAAGTTGATTTGGAATATCCTGATGAACTTCATAATTTGCATTCTGACTTTCCGTTATGTCCTGAAAACATATGTGTGGGTAATACTAATGAAACTAAATTAGTTCCTAATTTAAATAATAAAAATAAATACATCATTCACTACAGGAATTTAAAACAATGCATTGAAATGGGAATGAAATTAATTAAAGTACATAGAATTTTAAAATTTAAACAGAGTTCTTGGTTAAAGAAATACATAGACTTAAATACTACTTTGAGAACGTTAGCTACATCAAACTTCGAAAAAGACTTTTTTAAATTAATGAATAATTCTGTCTTCGGTAAGACTATGGAAAATATTGAAAAAAGAGTAAACGTTAAACTACTAACTCACTGGGATAATCGTGGTAAAGTTTTAGGTGCTCAGGATTGGATTGCAAAACCAGAGTTCCATAGTTTATCAATATTTTCAGAACATTTAGTTGCAATACAATTACGTAAAACAAAATTAATTTATGATAAGCCGATTTATTTAGGATTTTGTATTTTAGATATATCTAAGACCCTTATGTATGAATTTCATTACAACTACATGATTAAAAAGTTTCATAATAAAATTAAGTTATTGTACACCGATACCGATAGTTTGATATATCAAATTTTTACAGACAATTTTTATGAGGATATAAAACCAGATCTACCTCACTATTTCGATACATCAGATTACCCGGAAAATAATATTTACGGATATCCAAAAATAAATAAAAAAAAGTTAGGTTTTTTTAAAGATGAGAATAATGGTAAAGTATTGAAGGAATTTGTAGGGTTGCGATCAAAAATGTATGCCTTAGAAATAGAAGATAAATTTATAGCAAAGGCAAAAGGGGTTAACAAAAGTGTTACCAAAAAAATGAATATGGAAAATTACAAATCGTGTTTGTTTAATAAAAATGTATTATATTGTAGTATGCTTCGATTTAAGTCAATCAAACACACTATTTTTACACAAAAAATAAATAAAACATCTTTATCATATAATGATACCAAACGATGTATTATGAACAACAACATTGATACATTGGCTTGGGGACATTATAAATTACGCTAAGTGACTTTTTACTATTATTTCTGTGTGTATATACAAATAAGTGACTTTTTACTATTATTTCTGTGTGTGTATACAAAATTTGTACTGATTGTAAAAAAAATTATGATATTGCTATAATGTTATATAATAGTTTATTAATAGTTTTATAATAGTTTAGTATTGTTTGATTGTAAATAATGTAAAATAATTGTAGTTTTTATTTGTGTACTTAAATTTGATGTTGAGGTGATTGTGAAATTCTGATAAGTACTAATTGTGTTAGAAATAGTAAACAGATCATTTATTTTTAGCAATATAATATATATATTAAATTTTTACACCAACATTTTCATTTTTTATTTCATCCCTTTAAACTCTAGACGTGTGAAATGTTTCACTTTATCCATCCGTTTACTGCTATTGTGGCCGGACCAAGTGGATGTGGGAAGTCAAATTTTGTAACAAATTTCATAAAATCAGTTAAGGAAATATGTAATTGTGATTTTAATCATATCACATGGTGCTTTGATGAAATGCAACCTTTATATAATTTACCAAATGTTAACTATCATCAAGGAATTCCAAATCTTAATATGTTTGATGGTGAAAACCCACACCTTATTATTATTGATGATCTAATGAGAGAGTCTGATGGAAGAATTGTGGATATATTTACAAAAGGCAGTCATCACCGGAACCTTAGTGTATTTTATTTAACACAAAATTTATTTCATCAAGGTAAAGGTCAAAGAGACATTTCTTTAAACTCAAGTTATATAATTTATTTTAAAAACCCTCGAGATAAAACTCAAATAAGATATTTAGCACGACAAGTGTCACCAGATAACACAAAATTCATTGAAGACGCCTACAGGGATGCAACTTTAGAAGCACATGGATATTTAATGGTAGATTTAAAACAGAATACAAATGATTTTTGTCGTATCAAGACAAATGTATTCCCATTTAATGGTCACTGTACAGTCTACGTCCCCACGAAAGAGTTTAAATACACCAAGAATCAAACAATTCAAATCATTTCTAAATGATGCATCGTCGAGTCACAACGCATAAACATTTGCTAAATGCTTTGCATACGCTTAAACCAAAACATCAAAGAGCATTACTTAAAACGTGTGATGAAAAAGAAATAAATTGTATTTGTGAATGTATTCATAACGTTTTACAAGGAAAGATACCACTTAAAGATCAAGATAAACAAAAATTGAATAAACACAAAAATATACTCCGTAAACTGGTGCGTAAGTGTAAACATAAACTAAGAAAAAATATTATTATACAAAAAGGAGGGACTTTCTTACCAATAATATTAGGTGCAATATTGAGTGGATTAGTAAGTGGACTAGCCAGTTAACATGGAAAATGCTAAGAAAATGATACTTATTGAACCTGGATTGATTGAAAAATTAAAACAAGAAAATAAGGATACAAGTAATTTGTCTCGATTAGATATTGAAATGCAAAATATTATGAATAGTAAGACGGAAGACCGAAAGAAGTGGATGTTATATTTACAAACACTACAAAGATACCTTCACTTTACCGAAGAGGATCGTCAACCACTCAGATTACCAATTTATTCTGATACATCTAATGAATATTCAAATGAGTCTAAAATTGGTTTTAAAAATAAAGATAGAGATCTAAAAAGTTCAGTTGATGCTGAATCTTTGTTGGAGGAGAAAGGTTCCATTAAAAGTATAGAAAGTGAGGCAAATCCACTGTATTCACCAACACAAATACTCAGTTTAATACCAAAAACTTATAATAAAAAAGGTGAGTCATTATTAAACTTAATTGGAACAAGTAAAAGTAAAATACGTTGGGATAATGAAGGCACAGTCATAATTGATAATGAAAAAATTCCAGGAAGTAATATTGTTGATTTAATAAATGATTCACTTAGACCCTTAAAAAAAAGTGATCCGATAGGGTGGGATAGATTTGCTAAAGCATTGAAAGATATTAAAGTACCACTTACTTATATTGGAAATCCAAAGAGATGTGAGTTTATTAACCAACTTCAAGCGAAAGATCTGAACAAAACCTCTGAGATTGAAGTTCAAGAATTTTCTACACCGAGCAGTGGAGATAAAAGATATATAACTAAAATACGTAAAAAGATCGATTGGGAAAAATGGACCCCGTACTAGAAGAAATTAACAGGATTTATTATGATCCATCTAACCCCGCTGGTTTTGGTAGTATTGATAAATTATCAAAAGCTATGAAGGGTAAAATGGATAAAAAGCAAGTGAAGGAATGGTTACAATCACAAGAAACATATACATTACATAAACCCATTCGGAAAAAATTCCCGCGTAATAGGTACATTCTATCAAATATTAATGAGCTGTGGCAAGCCGATTTAAGTGATATGCGAACTTATTCTCAATATAATGATGGTTTCAACTACATACTTTGTGTTATTGATGTATTTAGTAAATATGCTTTTGCAAGACCAATGAAAAAGAAAAACTCAGAAACAACTAAAGAATGTTTTGAAAGTATATTTACTGAAAGTAATTCAACCCCTACTCACATACAATCTGATAAAGGTACAGAATTTGTTTCAAAAGATGTACAAAAATACTTTAAATCCAAAAAGATAAATTACTATACCACTAACAATCCTGATATTAAGGCTAGTATTGTTGAACGATTTCAAAGAACTCTAAAAATGAAAATGTGGCGTTATTTCACTCATAATAATACTTATAGATATATAGATGTTTTACAAGATTTAATATACTCTTATAATCACAGCATTCACTCGAGTATTAAGATGTGCCCATGTGATGTAAGTTCCAACAATATTATGACAGTTTGGACTAATCTTTATGATAGAGGGTCAAACAAACTTTCTTTAGAAAATTCAAAACCAAATTTCAACGTGGGTGATTATGTTCGAATAACTAAATATAAACATGTTTTCCAAAAAGGATATGAATCAAATTGGAGTGATGAAATATTTATTATATCTTCAATAATTGATAGATCTCCATGGGTTGTTTATACAATTACAGATTTACAAAATGAACCAATAGTTGGTACTTTTTATGAAAGAGAATTACAGAAGGTCACTTACAACCCCACCTCACAATATAAAATAGATAAAATAATTGGTACTCGTTATTCGGGCACCAGAAAAGAAGTATTAGTGAAGTGGAAAGGTTATCCAGATAAATTTAACAGTTGGATTTTAGCTTCTAGTTTAAAAGAAATATGAATAAAGAAAGTTTTTATTTAACTTTGCTCAGCAATAGTTCAATGGAATACTTTCCTGATAACAAGACCACAAATTTTTCAACAAAATTACCAAAAGCTATGAAATTAGAAGGTGAATGGTTGGTCGGAGTTGTCGAGTTTCAATATCCATGCACAATGTTTACTGTTCAAGATCATGAAAATGTTGTATACATCACAAAAACCATGTTAATTCCTAATGAAGATAAACCATCAACAGTGTACTACAAAAAACATATTCCCGCTACCAACTACGATAACGTTGAACATATTTTGAGAGCATTAAATGGTATCGGAGAGAACTTGAAATTTCGTTATGATGAAATAACAAAATTTGTGTCTGTTTCTGTTTTGGATAAAAATATAACATCCGTAACATTATCACCCAAATTAAGTTTACAACTAGGTTATGAACCAAATACAAATCTCCTAGACAGAAATTTTGGGAAGTGTCCTGCTAATTTACATTTAGGGTTACCATCTCAACTATTTCTATATTGCGACATTATTGATCCTCAGATTGTGGGTGATGTTATGACTCCGCTATTAAGAGTCATTTCATTAGATCCTTCAAAATACATTTATGGTGCGTATAAAATGCACGTTTTCTCTCCACCTCACTACTTACCCGTTATGCGAAGAGAGTTCGATACGCTGGAAATGGATATAAGATCGAGCGCAGGACAAAAAATACCATTCCAGTTTGGGACCGTGTGTATTAAACTACATTTCCGCAAATTATAATAATGTATTCTCCTCATGATCATCATAAATGTCCATATGAAAATTATTATTCACATCAAGCTGGATCAGGAGTTGGAGTAATTTATAAGGGTTCACCATACCAACGCGGTCATGGTATTGGGAGCTTCTTAGGAGGATTATTTAGATCAGTTTTACCTTTACTTTCAAGTGGTGCTCGAGTGGTTGGTAAGGAGGCATTAAACGCTGGAGTAGGACTTTTATCGGATATGATTCAAGCCCGTCCTATGGAAGCCTCAATAAAAGATCGTCTAAAGCAAGTTAGTACGAACTTAAAACGAAAGGCTGATAACAAAATTGATCGATTAAACATGACAGGATCTGGGTATATAACTAAAAGAAAACGATTGGCCTCGTTCATTCCACCACTAACAGCTAAAGTGAAAGCTACGAAAAAACTTGGTCTAAAACCAAAAAACATCAAAGATATATTTTCAAATTAAGTATGTCTTTCCTTCATAATCATTCTTGTGAGTGGGTTAAGTCAGAATTAGATTTGTTTGCATTACCGTCCACACAAACAAGCATTGAAAATGGATTGTGGATTCACTATAAACCAATTTCATCTCTTGCTGATGATGGACCTATCGAGTTTCAAGTTCCTGGAACAGGCGATGACTACATAGATTTGTCTCATACATTACTCCACATAAAGGCAAAAGTATTAAATCAAGATTCAACAAACTTGTTATCAGCTACAGTAGTAGCACCTGTAAATAATTGGTTGCATTCACTTTTTAGTCAACTCGATGTTTATTTAAACCAAAAACTTGTATCACCACCTAATAATACCTATGCCTATCGAGCATACATGGAAACCCTTTTAAACTATGCTCCTGCTGCTAAACAATCTCATCTTACTTGTAGTCTTTGGTATGATGATACAGCAGGCAAAATGGATTCCACAGATGGTAAAAACACAGGATTTGCTAAAAGACAGGAATTAGTTAATGAAAGCCGGGAAATAGAAATGATTGGTCATCTTCATGGTGACATTTTCAATCAAGATAAATTTTTAATTAATGGTGTTGAAATGAGTGTAAAATTAGTTCGGTCAAGAGAGAGTTTTAATTTAATTGCTGGGTCAAATGATGAAAAGTTTAAAGTTTGCATTACGGATGCAACTCTTATTGTTCGAAGAGCACGAATTAATCCAAGTGTATTACTCGCACATCAGAAAGTTTTAGCTTCTACAACTGCTAAATATCCTATTACTCGTGCTGAAGTTAAAGTTTTAACAATTCCATCAGGTGTTCAAGGAAAAACTCTTGATAATATATTCTTGGGACAGGTACCCAAAAGATGTATTATTGGATTTGTGAACAATTCCGCATTTAATGGTTCACTTACTAAAAATCCATTTAACTTTGAAAACTATGGTATTAACTCTTTCAGCTTATATATTGATGGTCAACAAATACCTTCAAAAGCTTTGCAACCATCTTTTAATAATAATATATTCACATCGGCATATCATACTCTATTCTCGGGGACTGGTATTCACTTTCTTAATGAAGGAAATGCAATCTCTCGTGAACAGTATGCCAAAGGCTACTGTCTTTTAGCATTTGATTTAACTCCTGATTTATCAGCTAACTCATCAGCTCATTGGAATCTCATAAAGCATGGTAGTGTAAGATTAGAAGTACGATTTGAATCCTCACTAACACAAACAATTAACTGTATTGTTTATGCTGAGTTTGATAATATTATTGAAATAGATAAAAATAGAAATGTTACTGTAGACTATAGTAGTTAAGGTTATAATGTGTGTTATATTTTAGATTTATGTGTTATGCTTAATGCATTTTGTGTATATGTAACTAAAGGAAACATTATAAAATCAAATAAAACAAATTGTATGCAATTTACTATTTTTTATTTCATTACAAACTTCCTATTTAATCTTATACAAAACACTATAATTGAACATTCCTATGACAACCATTGAATAGATTGGTACTGTAATAATCTGCTAATAACAGTAATATCCCATGATATTACTGTTATTAGCAGTATTAGTATCATGTAATTCTAGTGTATCCATATACACTAGAATTACAAAAACATATGAAAAAGATTCATCCCAGTCTAGAAAATAATGTTTATGCTGCTAATAGACTGCCTATGTATACCCATGTACCAACGTATATAATATGCAATTTGGATGCGGATGATAAACCGGGTTCACACTGGGTAGCTGTACATATCGATACGAATGGCATCGGTCAATATTTTGATTCATATGGACGAACACCTGAGCGATATCATCTCCAGTTTTTGAAAAGGAATTGTAAGAGATGGGACTGGAATGTTGATAGGATTCAGAATGATTGGACTTCAGTTTGTGGAGAATATTGCTTAATGTATTTGCTATATAAGTTTCAGGGATATTCAATGCATAGTTTTACGAGCATATTTACAGGGAACACACTGTACAACGATATTTTAGTGGATGAGATGTTTCGCTCCTATTTTATAAGTAGATAAGGCTACAATTCAAATGTTCATCAATAATTATTTTTATATAGCAAAATGGACAAATGGTCGCCAAATACACAAACCAGTAGATAATAAGCAACAACATTTTGGAAATAAAAATGGCAGTAAAATGAATGTGTTTTATTGATGATTCAGAATAGCGAGGTAGCTCGTAACAAAGTTCGATACATCAGATTACCCGGAAAAATAATTGGGTTAGGTTAGGTTAGGTTAGATTTTGATAAACAACGCCAGAAGCGAATCGCTTTTTAAAAAAGCAACAATTAGGTTAGGTTACGTTAGACTTTGATAAACAACGCACGAGCCGAGCGAGCAAAGCGAGCGTGCCGCGGCAGCGGCCGGCGAGTGCCAGAAGCGAATCGCTTTTTAAAAAAGCAACAATTATGATAATATAGTACGATAATATATAAATATAGTTATAGGATTTTAGACGTATTTTTTCTTGAATATAATAATACATCGTTTGGTTAGAATAGTGAGGTAGGTCATAACAAAGAAGTTTAATACAAAAGCAGTGATAAGCGAGGTGCACAATGAGTAATAGATAAGAACGCCGGACGGTGTAATTAGCTAATAGGAAAAGGTGAACCATGGGACGCTAATGACCCACCGGATATCAATTAGATAAGAGTTAATCGATCTGCACATCTCCGAAACCGTGCATCCTATCGCTTCGGGAGTGAGTGCTATCGACTCAGCGTGGCCGCTTTAGTGGGAAAAGAGTCCAAACTTTTTTTTTTTTTTTTTTTTTTTTTTTTTAGGATGGGGTACCACTGATTTGCGGGTTCGCCAACACGTGATTCGCCGGTTCTGGCGCTTGCGCCAGAACCGGCGAATCACAACTACTATCTTGCGATGATTGTTTCACTTACAAATTCCTAACTATTTGTAGTATTTTAAATATTCAAGCCATACAATTTATGAAAATCGTTTCATCTGTAATGGTATGAATGCTCAGTACAAAGATTCAGTATAACAAATATGTCTGTATCGATAATTAACTCAAAATAGCTCTAGTTTAACTATCCTTCGATCTCTATTTACTTCGATTCTAAGTAATAGGAATTTAACAGATATAAACATAATGTATCGGACCCCTATTATATAAAGAGGGTAAATATTTCAACGTCACGGTTGTTTTCTGCCTAGGTATCTAGAATCACACGCTCTGATTATTATCAGAGCGCATGATAGCCTGCAAGTATTGAGAAAATTGTATGTATTTATTGAAGATTATAATAAAAAAGTAGCTACTTAAATATTACACATTTGGAAAATACTTAAATTAATGCGAAAAATTCCATTTATATTTTCGAATAATATTTTTTAATAATTTATGTACATACTACATAATCATTGCTCAAAGTTTTCTGCATATTAAAAAACAATAATGCTTATGAAGAAAACAGGTGAAAATTAGGTTAGATAATAGATAGGTATAGATATATAGTAAGATAACCTAATAGAAAGAGTAAGCTAGCGTGACCAACAATTTCTAACCTGTTTGATTCAGGTTCCACCATTGAGATATACATATGGAGACGACACCGCCTACATCACTTATGTTCCGCTCAACATACGCCATATGGCGTAACTGCACGCTCATTTTTTATTTGTTTTAAAGTGAAACGCATCAAATATGCCTTCGTGTGTGTTACGATATTGCACAAATAATACAAATAATACGGAAAAGTGCAAAGGAGTAACTTTCATCGGTAAGTACCTAACTAGATAATAATTTTTAAAACTTAGTTAGAGCAAAAAAATGGCGCACAGATTTTGTTCGTGGTGTCTCCTCCATACGTAGTAATATTATCTCAATGGGTTCCACTCTATATATTAATATAGGTAAGTCTTCTGATGGTGTCTGATGTATTATAATTAAGAAACTTCTCTAAGCATAAGTTTGTATATTATTCTTCTGAGGAATGTAGGTATACAAAATAGGATAAAGAATGCAATAAGTGTTAAGATCTCGGTAATCTGGGAAATAGTGTGAACATTTCTGATGTTTATTCAGAACGGTGACCTATTTCAAGTTCAGTCAACGTCCTTTGGTTCTAACATTACTCGTATTTTCTAAATCATTTCTGTGAAATTAAATGTCTTTTCTCCTTCATCCTTTAAATTACTTAGTGACATACTTCTATTTTAGCGTCAGACACATTTTAAACAGCACGCAAGCTTGATATATTGAGGTCAATCACTTGATACCACAGGCTAAGTGAAATCTGAATCAGGTAATTATGCATATTCGCCAGGAAGCGAAATTTAAAGTTAAGGAACTTACTATGTATACAAAAAGTACAAATTTTACTAAGTGAAATTAAATGTTACATGTATAACAATAAAGTCATTGACACCAAACAGGGTACGTTTATCGTCAAGGAGGGGCGAAAGCAACATTGGCAGCGTGGTCGTGATGATGGACGGACTACTCGCGTTACGATTGTTCTTTTTAATAATTTTTACTCTGTGCGGATATGTTATCTGTGGCACGAGTCAGGACGCACCGCATGTTCAAAAATTGGAACTGTTCGATGGTGTGTACGCAAAAATACCAGATCAAACGAATAATGATACCAAGAGTTTGATTTCATTTGAAGTGGACCTGGACAGGAACGTCGAAACAGGTATGTAGCTTTCGTTTTTCAAAATTACCTTTCGTCAATGTGAATATGAATTAAGACAAAAATAAATAAGTAGGTAATAACTTTTCGTTTTTGATATGGATTAGGTGAATCAATTAAGTATTATAATATAACTGATGTTCATGTATCATGTATTATAAATGGACTTCATCACTACATAGTATAAAACAAAGTCGCTTTCTCTGTCCCTATATCCCTATGTCCCTTTGTATGCTTAAATCTTTAAAACTACGCAACGGATTTTGATGCGGTTTTTTTTAATAGATAAAGTGATTCAAGAGGAAGGTTTTAGTATATAATTTATTAGGTTTTAGACAAAGCGGGCGAAGCCGCGGGCGGTAAGCTAGTTAGCGATAAAGTTTTTTACAATGATAATAATATATTTATATATGTAGTCATATAAGTAAATAATATCTACAGTATAACTTTTTAAAGTAAACTCGGACAAAAAGTTAATCTTGGAAATTGCTTTTAAATTTAAATGTTAGGGAAATATTTATTTACAAATATAAATCTGCCGGTAAAATATTTAAATGACCATTGAATGTTTACTTATTGCCTACGCAACTTTGCGAAAAATCGTTTTTCCCAAGCGATTCTAAGCTGGATTTTTTTTTCTCAATGTAGAATTTTCATTCATTATAATTCTTAATAAATACGCTCGATTTTTTTTTTATGAAATCAGCAATTAATTAAGTATTTTCGTTCCGGAAATGAAGAATAATTCCCAAGTATAATATTATGTACAATGAAACCTATGAAATTTTATTAATAATTATTGATATAAGATTATAAATAAGGATTGAATAAACAATAAATGAGCAAACCTACCTATAATTTTATAATACCTAACATAGAATAAGTTAATGCAAGCCAATCTCCAAGCCTCCTCTAAAATATACGCAATTATCCCAAGCTACAAAAAGAATATCATAAGACTAAAATACATCATAAGACTGTAAGATGTAGACTTTCTACACGCTATCAAATACAGCTATATACACAAAAGAATAGCAAAACAGTCGACATAAATTCATACAATTACTGTGCGATTATTAATTTATATATATGAGTAAACAACACGTGAAAGATTTTAAAGCCTAAATATATCATTTTTATTATGATATAGCTTGATGCAGCTATTATTTTATTTATTTATATACCAAATACCATTGTGAACCGTCAAATTTAAATATACAAGAATTTAATTAAATGAGATATAAAAATTAATACATAGGGCAGGAACTGTATAGAGGGCGGTCTTATCGATAGAAATGGTCTCTCAAAGTCCCAGAGAATTTACATGAAATCGTGAATAACAATTTGCAATTAAAATCAATACGTTAATAAGGATACGTCATAATTACACATCTAAGTATAAAAATATATAATACAGCCAACAGCATAAAATTATTTTTAAAAAGTAGAGTTTTCTAATCAATGCATACGGCCAACAAAATAAAAAATAAATAAAAGTACACTTTAATTGCATATAACCTACTTTTACTGAATTAATATTTGCAATAAAAAATTATTGAATTCAAAGAATCCGCTTAGCAAAACAAAATCAAGATTAGATGAAGTAGGTTAATAAAAATAACTATTCATTGTATAGACTAGAACTATAAATATGTCTATATTGTTGTACATACTTATCATAATACAGACCACTTAAGTAAATTTACCACAGTTTGACGGTCATCATTATAGTTAGTTGATAATAATTAATCGATGCTGCTTTCTTTGTCATAGGCTGTGTGAACCGAAAATTTGAGGAAAATATGTGTAACATACTTCTATTGAAATTATTCAATTGCCAGTATTATCAGTAATAAGATTTTTTAGGGCAATTTATTAAAAAATGTAGGTCCATGATCAGACTACGCAATATTGGAGCGTCATGGATAGTATTCACTTTCTTAATTTTCTTGGTTATTATTTCATATTTCCATAGATATAACGTTGTAATTGAGATAGTAAATATTTTGCTTTGGCTCTCGAAATCGATGTTTAATCGTTATTACTACAATTGCTGTACCTTTCTAGGCATTAGAATAGAATACTTTCACCCCTTAGTTGTTAATACAGACGGCGAATCAAACTGCACATGCAGTTCTAATATAATTTTCTATTTTTGCTGTTTGCTATCATTTGTTTCCTTATCTTGGACAATTAATGGTTACTAGAGATTTTTATATCACAAACATCTTAAGCTCTCGCTTACAATCTAACATTAATCTGGTTAAAATGTTAAGTTGGCTAGAAAACCTTATTTAATGAGTACCTACACAATGTTACCGCATAAGAAACGCGCCATAAAATAATTAGTAGGAGGATCGCATAGACTGATTATTTTAGAGATAGGTATACCTCATTATAACGTGAGCTTTTTATGTAGGTACATGCACTGAAGTACTGTATGAATTGATTTCGCATATATGTAATATGTTAAAGCGTGATTGTATTACGTAATTAAATACTGATATAATATTTCTTAGACATCTTCACTCGACCAAAGTCGGTACAAGAATGACTCGCAACTGCAGACGACCGTTATTTATAGGACGACTATTCGAGTGGCGTGACTGTGTGAGTCAGCGCAGGTGTTATTTGTGTTGTTTTGATCGTTATTTTGAATATGACATGTAATATTATTATTATTTGATAATTAAATGATTATTAATACTTTTATCCATTTGATTATTATTAAAATAACTAGCTTCCGCCCGCGACTCCGTCCGCGCGGATGTCCGTCTTCGCGTGGATGGTTTATTTCTCCATTTTGAGTAACTCTGACAATGACATCTTATAAATATCTATTGGACCCAAATACGGCTAGGCCTATAATAATACGCAACGTGTGTTCGCGGTTCTACAGAACAACGACTATGGATAATACTGAAAAATTAAAAATTTTTTTTTTTCTACGTATTTTTCCAGGATAAAAAGTATCCTATTTTACGCCCAGGATAATAAGGTATAATTATACCAAGTTTCATCGAAATCGAACCGTTAGTTTTCACGTGATGTCCTCACATACAGACAGACAGACAGACAAAAATTTTTTTAATCACATATTTGGGTTTGGTATCGATCCAGTAACACCCCCTGCTACTTATTTTTTCAATATTTTCAATGTACAGAATTGACCCTTCTACAGATTTATTATATGTATAGATTAATTAAGTTCATCAATTGATTTACTTATAAAATATAATTTTATCGTTAAATTAAACGCGCTAACACGGCCATTCTGAAAAAAGCTCGTGCTCTGAGCGGTAATTCAAAACTCAAAATATCAATGATATAATTCACTTCAGCTGGTGACATTCCGACTTGTTTTAAGTAGTACATTATATTCAAATTATTTGTTTCTTTGTCCAGTTGTCAGGCTAAACCACTGTCTGGATCCATACTGACAAGTGACAATCAGGTTATTATTATTTTCCGCCCAGTTGTAAGACTAAGTCACAGAAAACCCGTACAGACAAGTGGCATTCGATTCTATTATTATCTGCCCAGTTGTCAGACTAAGTCACAGAAGACCCGAACAGACAAGTGGCATCCGATTATATTATTTGCCCAGTTGTAAGACTAAGTCACAGAAGACCCGTACAGACAAGTGGCTTTCGATTGTATTATTATCTGCCCAGTTGTCAGACTAAGTCACAGAAGACCCGTACAGACAAGTGGCAGTCGATTATCATAATTAGTTTCCATTACCGCTAACACGGTCATCTAAATTTGGCTTTGGTACTATTCTTACACGTACATAGGACACAATAGTAGTCTAGCAATTGCTTGTACTTTTCGCTTCATAGCAATCATTGTCGAGTATTATTGTGATTTACATAGGATTCGATAGCTCAACGAGTTTTTCCAGCTGCGAACAGCGGCTTCTGTATCTCATCTGTAACTCGACTCTCAAGTGATAACCATAAGTCCTAGAACATAATTAAAAGTTAAAACACAAGTTATATCCGGCTTGGCCATAGTAAAACAATAACGTCCTCGTACGTTCATTTGAAATGAGTACGGTAATTTATCTCGTGGTGTCAAAACAATGTATTAACACAAACATAACCGCTCGGCCACACTGACCTTAGAGAACACCAGTGACATCCACATGATGAACTCAAACTCAAATATTGATTTATTCAACTGGACTTCGCTTAGAAGCGCTTTTCAATCGTCAAAATACAGAAAAATAATAATTTACCACCACAATAGCTTACACTGGGCGCCATCGAAGGCACCACATTGGATTCAAATTCCCTGGGATCAAAAACTTATTATTTGTGACATAAGCACGTCGTTCGCTTACCATAATTAAAGGCTCAAATATCCTGGACAACCGCCCGGATTGCACATCACCTTATAATATTGATGAACTACATTACCGTTACAATATTCCACACCACAAACATTTACTTCACACAACGCACAAGAAAACACACATTGTGCGAGTTCCTTCATCCTTGTTTACTTGAAGTCAATTCAATTTAATTTTTTCGAAGGTTTAAGTCCACAGTCGCATGTCATGATGGTCACAGTGACAGTTGCACACTGTCACGTAGTATGATGGAAGAATTTGTGCCAGCCTGTCAGGATTCCGAGTAAGGGCTGGTTCATCTTCTACTTCTGATGTAAAAACACAGGATTTGCTAAAAGACAGGAATTAGTTAATGAAAGCCGGGAAATAGAAATGATTGGTCATCTTCATGGTGACATTTTCAATCAAGATAAATTTTTAATTAATGGTGTTGAAATGAGTGTAAAATTAGTTCGGTCAAGAGAGAGTTTTAATTTAATTGCTGGGTCAAATGATGAAAAGTTTAAAGTTTGCATTACGGATGCAACTCTTATTGTTCGAAGAGCACGAATTAATCCAAGTGTATTACTCGCACATCAGAAAGTTTTAGCTTCTACAACTGCTAAATATCCTATTACTCGTGCTGAAGTTAAAGTTTTAACAATTCCATCAGGTGTTCAAGGAAAAACTCTTGATAATATATTCTTGGGACAGGTACCCAAAAGATGTATTATTGGATTTGTGAACAATTCCGCATTTAATGGTTCACTTACTAAAAATCCATTTAACTTTGAAAACTATGGTATTAACTCTTTCAGCTTATATATTGATGGTCAACAAATACCTTCAAAAGCTTTGCAACCATCTTTTAATAATAATATATTCACATCGGCATATCATACTCTATTCTCGGGGACTGGTATTCACTTTCTTAATGAAGGAAATGCAATCTCTCGTGAACAGTATGCCAAAGGCTACTGTCTTTTAGCATTTGATTTAACTCCTGATTTATCAGCTAACTCATCAGCTCATTGGAATCTCATAAAGCATGGTAGTGTAAGATTAGAAGTACGATTTGAATCCTCACTAACACAAACAATTAACTGTATTGTTTATGCTGAGTTTGATAATATTATTGAAATAGATAAAAATAGAAATGTTACTGTAGACTATAGTAGTTAAGGTTATAATGTGTGTTATATTTTAGATTTATGTGTTATGCTTAATGCATTTTGTGTATATGTAACTAAAGGAAACATTATAAAATCAAATAAAACAAATTGTATGCAATTTACTATTTTTTATTTCATTACAAACTTCCTATTTAATCTTATACAAAACACTATAATTGAACATTCCTATGACAACCATTGAATAGATTGGTACTGTAATAATCTGCTAATAACAGTAATATCCCATGATATTACTGTTATTAGCAGTATTAGTATCATGTAATTCTAGTGTATCCATATACACTAGAATTACAAAAACATATGAAAAAGATTCATCCCAGTCTAGAAAATAATGTTTATGCTGCTAATAGACTGCCTATGTATACCCATGTACCAACGTATATAATATGCAATTTGGATGCGGATGATAAACCGGGTTCACACTGGGTAGCTGTACATATCGATACGAATGGCATCGGTCAATATTTTGATTCATATGGACGAACACCTGAGCGATATCATCTCCAGTTTTTGAAAAGGAATTGTAAGAGATGGGACTGGAATGTTGATAGGATTCAGAATGATTGGACTTCAGTTTGTGGAGAATATTGCTTAATGTATTTGCTATATAAGTTTCAGGGATATTCAATGCATAGTTTTACGAGCATATTTACAGGGAACACACTGTACAACGATATTTTAGTGGATGAGATGTTTCGCTCCTATTTTATAAGTAGATAAGGCTACAATTCAAATGTTCATCAATAATTATTTTTATATAGCAAAATGGACAAATGGTCGCCAAATACACAAACCAGTAGATAATAAGCAACAACATTTTGGAAATAAAAATGGCAGTAAAATGAATGTGTTTTATTGATGATTCAGAATAGCGAGGTAGCTCGTAACAAAGTTCGATACATCAGATTACCCGGAAAAATAATTGGGTTAGGTTAGGTTAGGTTAGATTTTGATAAACAACGCCAGAAGCGAATCGCTTTTTAAAAAAGCAACAATTAGGTTAGGTTACGTTAGACTTTGATAAACAACGCACGAGCCGAGCGAGCAAAGCGAGCGTGCCGCGGCAGCGGCCGGCGAGTGCCAGAAGCGAATCGCTTTTTAAAAAAGCAACAATTATGATAATATAGTACGATAATATATAAATATAGTTATAGGATTTTAGACGTATTTTTTCTTGAATATAATAATACATCGTTTGGTTAGAATAGTGAGGTAGGTCATAACAAAGAAGTTTAATACAAAAGCAGTGATAAGCGAGGTGCACAATGAGTAATAGATAAGAACGCCGGACGGTGTAATTAGCTAATAGGAAAAGGTGAACCATGGGACGCTAATGACCCACCGGATATCAATTAGATAAGAGTTAATCGATCTGCACATCTCCGAAACCGTGCATCCTATCGCTTCGGGAGTGAGTGCTATCGACTCAGCGTGGCCGCTTTAGTGGGAAAAGAGTCCAAACTTTTTTTTTTTTTTTTTTTTTTTTAGGATGGGGTACCACTGATTTGCGGGTTCGCCAACACGTGAATCACAACTACTCAAGATAACATGAAGTGAAGGGAAAATGTGGAAAGCTCATGGTAACCTACTATTAAAATAAAACAAAGATACTTTTTTCAATAAATTTATTCATATAAATAAATAAGTTACCTTAACACTATTCATCGTCGTCAATCTACCGTGAAGTCTCATGAGAGATAGACGAAGGTGGAAATGCCAATAAATTGTTGATGTATTTCGCGGCATACACATCTGGCATTTCCAATAAATGCAAATTCTTAAATAGGACGCTTCACTTCAGGTTAGGAACATTTTATATATAAAAATATGTAAGAGTATCAGTAATTTTCCACGCTAACTAAAACTTGTTTCAAAGTAACGCAGTCGTTATGATAAAGTGTTACTAACCTGTCACTATTATTTGTCTTATATAATTTTGTACTAGCTGTATTAATTATTTGGAGGTAGTTCAGTCGGATATAACGGCATCGTTGTCAGATCTTGCCCAGGGTGAGAGGAGAGGGCCAGCCACGGGCCAGGGCGCGGGGAGCGCGGGGGGTAGGACTGGCTCGGCTCTTGGGTGGAATACTACCGGTGCGGGAGCTGCTATCGAGAATAAACGAGACACCGCCTGTAGGAAATAAAATATAATTAGTTAAAAAACTTCCTGATTGGTCCGTCAATATTATAATGATGTATTTTCAAAATATCAATATATCATCGTACAAAGTAAGTACAAAGTACTCTAAAGTCATCAACATAATTTCGACATAATTTACAGTCTTAAGTAATCCTAAGTTATTTTTAAGTATAAACTCTTCAATCAAGTTAAAATTTATGCGAAATCTTTAATCCTAATGAATTTTTAATAACAGCACAATTTCTCCAATTTTATTCCGACACTTTCATTTTTAATTTTCCCAGAAATTAAAAGTTCGAAGCTTACCTGACTGACAGCCACAATTAGGAGCACTACGCCGATAGCAAGGTTCTTTATGGATATGACAGCGAGTGCCATCAGAAGAGTTGAAATAACTCCGAGGGTGAACATCACTGGCAAAAATATGAAGGATAATCGCTTCAGAGCATTGTGACCGAACGTTCTGCCGACGCTGATGTCTGAAAATAATTGAGGGTATTAATTTGGTTAAGAAATCTTGTCGAAATATCTTAATGTTTCCGAAAGCGAATTTGGTAGGATTCTTAGAATTTGATATTTTGGTTATTTAAAGAATTCAAATGCGTTGTAATTATTATAATTTTATAAAGAAAAAATTCTATCACGATTCGGGATTCTTAGAACATTTAGGTACCTATAACGTTTAGAATTCGATCAAGATTATTCGTTTAGAAATGGTGGCTCTTTATAGAAATGAACAATCGATCGATGTCAATTTCGGCAAAACTGAAACAGAATCGCGTGAGGCAATTATAGAATAATTCAGCTTTCAATAAATAATGGTTTTCGTAGTGCTATTTAATTATCTAGATATAATTATAAAATTTCGATATTTAAACTAAATACACAGAGTATGAGTGTACAAACTGACAATGAAAAAAACATTAATCGTGAAAATTTTCTCAGTTTGAATAATGAGTTCACTGCACGCAATGAAATACTATCGGTAATTAGAGGCATGATTAGATAGTCTCGTTACATTTGAAGAACATTTAATTTAATACAATACGCATTACTAGTATTTTTCTTGTCTGAATAATTGCTATGATTTAATCTAAGATTGATACCTATCCAATTTAGTGAAAACAATGATGTGGTAATAAATTAGTTTCATGATAAATTGTACTTTTTCAATCTTTCAAGCTCTATATGAATACACGTAAGAGCATAGAATTTGAAGATTGCATACATGATAAATGCTTTCTGTAGATTGTAATAAATTTATATAATAAAATATTTATTCATATTTCTGCGTATTTTATTATAGGTATTAAATGGTATAAGCGACCGATTGACTAACATAACTAATTAAATATTCCATCAACTTTCATCGATGGATTTTCTATGAAACATACGAAGAATAAGGAAAAAATATAATAATAACCTTCGCTCAAATGATCCAGAACTCCTTTGTTCGATACGTTTTCACAATTAACCACCGCGAAGGCGAAAATGGCGACATAGGCCAGGCTGAGGACACCGAACATTTTGCACATTTCGAATAGATAATTGATAGTAACTTAACCACCGTAAAATGATGATCGTCGCACGACTGATTGAGTTTGACTGATTGCTTTATGATCGATTTGCAGGATATAAAGAGTCCTGCGAAAGACAATGGACGAGACCAAATACAAAAGAAAGTGTTGGACAACGTGATCGTGCCGTAGAAATTTCGACCTCGATATTGGCATACTATTAAGGACTAATGTCAAATCATTAACAGTTATACCCTTGGACATCCTCTGATTGTTATCGCTTCACGTACACGCGAAAGTGACAGTTGATGGGAAACCTTAATTGAGGGATTAATTGATGTTAGAAATGTCCGCCATCAATTAGTGGAGGGAAATTTCATGTGATGATTACAGTTACCTATTTCCTATTCAATTTTGTTTAATTTGGCACATGTTGGGAAATTATGATGTAAATAGACTATTCCTTGAAATGTGAGAACCATAAAAATTACCAAATTAAAATGAAATTTATCATTAGAGACCTAAAGTATATTACTTATATATTGTGAAGTCACTATCAGAGAGCGACGGTTAAAGCTAGAGCAGGTATAAAGAATCTGATAGGTTCATTTAAAATATCAAAGAAAGCAAGCCGCTTTTAGGAATTAAAAACACATCTTCTGATGATACCCAACAATCCTTAAAAGAGAGATAAAAAATGTACATAATTTATATAAATAATTACTTATGTGTAATTACGTGTATATGTTTACACGCAGTTGTTTTTACGGGGGTAAATATTATAATTTAGTTTAGATTACTTAATTATATGTTTTTAATAATGTTAATTATGTCATTTTTAATCAACTTTCCCATTAGTGGCGGCTTTCAATTATTATTATCAATTCAAACATGCTAAACAAAAAATTCTTATATTTTTCTTTTTCTTTGTTTCCAAAATATAATAATATATTTATACTTAACACGACATATCAATTTGTTCTTTTATACTTCTTGTTCTTTCGTAATATATACGTATTATTTAATACCTATTTCAAAAATTTCGATATTTTGTTTGACAAAGCGAAAGTGGGCCCTCAAATATTATTAAGACATTTTATAAAATGGTAATAAATTATTTAATAACTATACGAATACATAAAACATATTACAACGTTCATTTTGTAAATATTATTATAATATTTCTTATTACATTTAAATTACAACCTAATAATAATTAATTATTATTAGTGTAGGTATTGTTTTCCCAGTCTAGTATATTATTTTGGCATGTAGGTACCTACTTAAAAATATTTCAAACACTTTGAAAAAACGCTAATTTTATAATTATATTTAAATAACAAGATGTTCTTACTTTAAGTTATAATATATTTTTACTTTCATCAAACTACATTGAGTTAGGTGCATAACAGCATAATATTATACGTAAACGGTTACCTATCTTAATCTCGAATTTTAATATTCCGAATATCATAATCCAGAAAACGTTTGGACATTTTTTCATAACCCCGAATTTTAAAATTTCGAAGTTTTGTTTGCCATATAATCGCAACTCCGAATTTCATTTGCCCATTTCTTTATTTGCACGACGTTTTACAATCCAGACGAATGAGTTCCAGACATACGAAATCTAAATGTACAAAATCCAGATGACCGTAATCCATATGCACGAAAGCCAGATTTTTAAAACACAAATTTTTGAAATACAGTTAATTGATATCCAGACAAACAATGTCCAGATTTTTGAAATTCAAATAAACGATATCCAGCAAAACGAAATCCTTCCAGGGGGTCGCAGCACGAACCTAACCTAACCTACTGAATAGATTTTAACACTTTAACCTTTCTATATTGGGCAAGTAAAACAATATCGAGTCGGTTCTGGCACTCGCCGGCCGCTGCCGCGGCACGCTCGCTTCGCTCGCTCGGCTCGTGCATGGGGGGTCACACTTCAAACCTAACCTAACCTACTGAGTCGAATTTGACACTTAAACCTTTCTGTAATGGGCAAGTAAAACAATAGCGAGTCGGTTCTGGCACTCGCCGGCCGCTGCCGCGGCACGCTCGCTTCGCTCGCTCGGCTCGTGCATGAGGGGTCACACTTCAAACCTAACCTAACCTACTGAGTCGAATTTGACACTTAAACCTTTCTGTAATGGGCAAGTAAAACAATAAATTTACTTACTGACAATGTTTATTTTCAGTCGATAGTAAAGGTATAATCACGATTGTATGGAAATCAAATAAAAAGATTATGAAAATCTGGCAATAGTTTATCTGTTATACGATTATATGGGAACCAAATAAAAAGATTATGAAAATTTGGCAATAGTTTATTTGGAAAATGGTACGATGGGAAACAAAAAAAAGTATTCTGAGAATCTGGTATATTGAGATCTGTATTATGAGAATACGGGAAACAAAAAAATACTTTTTAAAAATCTGGTTTTGGTGCATCTGGAAATTGATTCATCTGGGAAATTAAAAAAGGAATTTTA
This sequence comes from Colias behrii, assembly GCA_029959065.1. NCBI lineage: Eukaryota > Metazoa > Arthropoda > Insecta > Lepidoptera > Pieridae > Colias > Colias behrii. Next base: position 8,826,721 of record JARWMC010000007.1, on the reverse strand, counting down.
AAAATTTGTCATTCATTACATCTGTCTTTTAAAAGTTCTAACAACCGTTTTCGGGGTTTTAAGATTCGGGTAATAGAAATTCGAGTTTTTAATAGGTTACCATTCGTAATATCTATAAGGAAATAAAAGTTATCAAAATCATAAAATATCTACATTACTCTATTTAATATTCCATGACGAAAATTGTGTATTATTCTATGATAACTACCCCGTTGCGTGCGCGACCAAATTCGTGTTGAATCATGCTGCACTCTCACTTATAAAAGTTAATACGAGTATTTCTATATATTTAAGTAATAACACGAAAAGTTTAAGTATAATTATTAGAAAATGAATTAATCTACTTAAATAATATACATTGAAATGTACGTATAATAATTATCATCAAATACATTTCCTTTGTAATAATGTGGGACCAAAGTCCAAATCTCAGGAAGGTAAAAATATTGTGAAAAGACCAAACATACTTCTCATCGCATCGACTCTACATCGACTCATGCAGAGTGCAGAAATATGTTAGGTTTTCCTATGCTCAATAAATAATATGTAATAAGAGGAAAGCATTATGTTATTCTTGCCAGTATGAAAAACTGACTCAAGCATTAAACCGTAATCATTCGGTCACTTTCTGTCGCATCATAAACACCTCTATTAAGATCTGTAATCACGTAAGAATGTAATTAGTTAAATTATGAGATGCGTGTGTGGGTTGTATCAGGATTCAGGAGTCACGGCACGTAGAGAAACCCGGTTCGACGACACAAGATACCGCGGCGGCTCGTCCGTGACCGTGCGTATGCTAATTAACAATGCATTTGAGAATATATAGGCCATTTCCTGCCAACAAAGAATGCAAAACTTTCCCTCAAAACGAATTCAGTGCACTGCTTTAACATTTTTTGGTGAAACTTTGATCTTATTGTTATTCTGTGGTCAAAGACAATGTATAGGTAGTTAAGATTTATTGCATGGTAAAAATCGTGAAAGTAACATTGAAATATTATAGTTACCGTTGATGTCAATATTTACTGTAATTACTTAGAGTTATAAATAAATAAATAAATAATAATAGTTGATGTTTATGGGTAAATGATTTCTAAATATTGTGATACCATGTATGCTATAAACAAACCCTAGTTCGTACTTCGTACAATGGCAAAGTTACGACGTAATTTCACGTATATCAAGCGTTATTGTCTAACATGTACAATGGAAAATTAATAAGATATGTTCTCATATATTCACTCTCGTATAGCTTTGTCTTATACAATAATACATTGAATGTGCCGCATTTGTATTCTTTTAGCTTTCGTTTTCTTTATAATGATACTTACTACAATTTGTGAAAATAACTAGTCTATGTCCCTTCCTTTAGCGCGAGCACTGCAAACACGTCTGTAGCACTCAGTCGGTTAGCAGCATGCGCGCAGGCGTCGCGATTTCCATTCTTGCGGTCTCGGCATGGTCCTGCGTCACTTGCACACATGCCCGCGAGTATAACAGTGCTAAAAACATCATAAAAGATGCAATAACCTGTGCGAGTAACCTCGGTTTTTCGAAATGTATAACAGCGTACGGTGTTTGGAAGGCGGAACGTGCGTTGGAACCCCAAGCGTCTGAGCGTGGCTTTAGTTGGCGGAATTTTATGAATGCATCGAATGAAGAGATGTATTCAAAGCTTTGTGATGACACTGAGAAGCTCCTTCGGTATCGCTCCTTATCCATGACATTAAGTGAAGACTATGCCCTTCAATTAAAGTCTACTGAGAATTCTTCGCTGAAAATCGACATAATTCAAAGTAATTAGCATCTTGTTTACTTTAACTCTACATTTATTTTACTAATTAATAAAAATTTAATACGTAACTTTCTAATTATGATTTATAAATATCTGTAAGTAAATTAACCGTTTTGAAGTAGGTAGTATAAAAGACGTCTTTTCATATCCATTTCTTTATTACTGACATGTTTATCTTTTTTTAATAATAGCTATAAATATGGAATTTTTAGCCATCTTGATTGGCCATCTCAATTTAATGCCTATCTCACAATATGTATTAGTATAAATTTCAATATATTTATTAGTTTGTTTGTTTCTGTGGCTTGTCCGTTTATACCGATGGAGCAATCGAATTATCGATTGACGTTTCTTTTTTGCAAAGGCTACTTTCCATCCATATGAAAGGAAGCTACGGGATGATAACAGTTATTAATACTATCATCTTAAAATGAGTACCTAGTCTAATTGATGCTATGTATCCTTTATACAACTTTATTATTTCAATAACGTAGATAATACCACCTCATTTGCATAGTACCTACCTAGTTAACGCATGAGCAAAATTAAAGTTATGGGTTTGAATCCCATTGACACTGACACACAGACTGACTAGATTACTTCCGTAAAGATAATTATCAGTAAGTGACAGATGTAAAATATATCTACTTACCACATTTCCCAATGGCACGCGGTGCTTTAAAGTGTTATTTCTTTTAAAAACTGTCATTTATACTGTATCCTTCATTGTCTGTTCAGGTTCTTAATGCCACCTCTTATTCATTTTACAAATACCATGAAATCTGTTCACTGTTCAGTAATCCACGTGTGCCAACATTTAACAAACGTTGCTTACGCATATACAGAGATTCTACGACTCTATGTTTGATAACATAGGTATTAATAAATATAAGATAGAGGCTCTGCAAATAGATCGATGTGGTAAAGCACAGTTTATAGGCAAATTGCATGTACAAAATATTATTTGTCGTAGAAACAATGCATTTAAATGTGAGGTAATTAAATATAACTATGGCATGTGAAAAAAAGGGCTTTTAGCTAATTTATTTGTATTTTCTTCTGTATCGGTAGATACTGTTTGGGAAAAGATGATTTAGCTACCAATGCACTTGCAGAGACGTCCATAAGTAGTAGCATTACTTGTCATTGCTTAAATATGTATGATCATAACTTAATAATATTCATGTTGATTAATACTAGCTTGAATTTATATTTTTGGTTTTATGGCATTCAAATGCTTTATAAATATAAATTTATAAAGAATAGAAAAAATATTTATAAAGCATTTGAATGCCATAAAACCAAAAATATAAATTCAACAAAAAAGGTCGTGTTCCATCGTTACAATATTGTATTCACTGAAAAGTGCTTCATATTGGTTGAAATGGTTGTTAATCATCTCAATAGATGGCGCGCGGTGTGTCCCTTCAGACACATAAAACTGAAAGAATAGAATAAATTCGATCACTCGGGCGGGTCACGAGTGGCTGAGTTGGTGAGGCATCCGCCCCGGAATGGCGCGAAGGATGCGGGTTCGAGTCCCGCCTCGTGATCGAATTTTTTCTATTCTTTATAAATTTATAATACTAGCTTTCCGTATGTTATCATGCTATCAATAACGTAGATTTGATCTTTTTAATGGACGGCTCTCGTGTCTACATTCATTGATATTCACTGTACCAAGAAGGTAGGGACCATAGAGTAGCTTGTCATTGACAAAGATTATCGTTTAAATACCAATACTAAGCCAATACCAGTACTATCTTATAGAATGCTACACAGAAAGGGAACAGATTCCCTGTAAATAAATTTTCATAGTAAACCTGATATGCGATAGCTAAATCAAAAGCGTCAATAAATTGCTGTTCGATGTTTCAAACTCGTCTTATAGCTTTCCAAGAAATATTTTCTTAATACACTATATTATGAAGTAAGAGTAGGTATATCCTCTAAACGCTAGATAACATAATATTATCCAGATAGTTACCTATATTATATGTCTAGTTTGTACCTTTGTTGTATAAATTATGAATGCGTTGATATTGCGTTCTATTGCAAACAATTACTTATATCGCTCAATGTTACAAATAGGTATATTTCAGTCAGTTTGTTTTGCTTGTGTTGTATAAAATCATAAAATATTTTTACTGTTGTATTGAATGAAAAAAAATAGGATTCAGAAACATTGTAAATGACTAAGAAATGAAGCTATTGACTTCGTCGTTTATTGTTATCAAGCTCTTGATCTTTACTTCACAACTTTCAAATAAGCACCGTATAAAAGCTTTGAACGAATGAGAGCATTTATAAATTACTAGAATGTTTGCTGTTTCCATACCTTTGTGCGATTGTATACATAAATTGAACAGTCGATAATATTATAATCAGTAATTTAAATAATATATATATTATATTTAAAAAAAAAGGTTATGAATATGCCTAATTACGAACCAGGAAATTTTAATATGCGATTGATTTCCTTTCAGGTAAAAGTTATATATAATTTATCAAAAAAGTATTATGTTTAAATAACACGCATAAGGAAATTTAATCTAAATTTAAGTAAATCAGAAGAATCATAAATCAATTTCAAATAAATTTAAATTGTAAATAAAGTGCAGTTAATGAACGTAGGTAATAGAGAAACCGGAAATGATTATTTTTTCATAACTGTTTCTATAAACATGATTCAGTTGAAAGATTTTCTGAGCGGAAAGAAAGCAAATTTTACGTAACTATAATAACTACTTAATCACTGAATACTTTTTATTTTCAAACTCAAACATTTAATAATACTTCTTCTTGAAGTACTTTGAATTGTCTTAACATAGACTTACCATTTAGGTACCACAGGTTAAGGAAGCTGTTTCTATAGAGAAGAGCTGGCAAGATACTCTGTCTTGCTCTTTTAAAATCGTATTAATTTATATTTTAATTAATCTGTCTGTCAGGATGTTTCCTAACGTTCTCGTTTGCAAGAAGTTCGAGAAGTACAATTATAGGTGCATTAATAACAATAGGTACACTTTTGGCATATTATATTATTTATTTTAAAAAGAAAACATATATTCCTCATAGAGTCCCTCTACCACAGCTTTCTATCTGAACTCCATAAACTTTTGTGGTGTTCTCATTAGGTACGTTTAAAAGCCAGAGCAGGCGGTTCTAACTAATCATGTTATTGATAACACTGTCATATTAAAATTATCGAAAAGATCGATAGAGCCATTCACAACGTTATTTCATGTCCATGATATATGTAGATTCAAAGCATTCACTGTATAATAAAATCAGAATGAAATTATGATATAGCGCTGCGCTTCGTGTACGTCTTGTAGGCACTGTAGCGTAGGATTCTAGGAAGTAAACTTGATGTCTTCACGAAGTATTAAATAGATATTTATGCATACATTCATAAGCAAATACCTGCTCGTCTCTGAATGTTAATTTCTCTATTTATAATAAATTCATGGAATTAGTTAATTAAGAGAATTAAGTTAAGAGATACCAAAAAGGGTCATGGGAAATCACAATAGGTAACTTCACTTTAATACTACTTATACTAATAGTTCTAATATTTTTATATTATCATTTCAGATGGTGATGTGGCCACGGGTCGCACCAGCATGAAGAAAATGACGAAGATGTTCTATCAAGCCTTACCGTTCTTGATATTTCCTGGGCTCATAATGTCTGCCGTTTTACCGTTTTTCTTGCCAACGCTCAAAATGGCTACTCTTGCCACAGGAATGCTGAACAATATGGCTCTCACAGGAGCTGTATTTACTCTCCTAAGAAACAATGTCTTTAATGATAATAAATATCCCAAGAGAGTAATCTATGTGAATGCCGGATATGATGGAAACAAATTTAACCACCTCGCTGAAGCTTCCTCAGACGACCTAGTAGCTGCTAATTTCGATACTCAGTACAGCACTGAAATAACGCATGATGCCAAGGACTATCATCTCATTGGTATCGATCCGAACACCGGTATTTCATATCCCTTCAATGCAGATTGGTTAAAAAATACCGGCAACGAAGTCAATAAGGTTAAAAACGTGGAAATCATCGGTGAAGTCCCCAGCGTGAACGATTGGACGAAGCCTAATATAAAATGGAGAAAACATAGCAATAGATAGGTTGCTAAATAATAATCCTCGTTAACTTGCCTTTCAATATAATTTAAATCAATGCCTTATAGTTTGTAAATAAATATTTATTGTAATGTAAAAATATATTTAATTTTTATAATTATTTTTCTTTCTAATTTTATTTTTATTAATTAAAAAATAGTATACAAATTTCTTCAATATCCTTCATATTTCTTATCGTATAGTTGCTTATACAGGCTGTCCCACTGTTGGTATACTGAGCTCAAAGGAGGTTATAGTTTTGCATACGCTGAGTACAGCTGAGTACGTAAATAATATGTACTTATAAAATTCCAGACGCAGTTTTTTTTTTCAAATACAACACCCATAACAAGCAACCCACCCAGCTTTGCTAGCAGCACGTGAACTATCGTTTCAGATTATGTTTTTATAGATTTTATAGACAAAATGCGTCACGTTAGCGAAGCGGTATATACCTACCGGCTGCGTGAAGCTGGAAAAATTTAGCAAAAATTTTTTGATGTAATTTAAAATTTTGTTGTTAAAGTAATATTTTTTACGACATCAGCGTAACTACTAACCGGATAAAAGAAATATAAAAGATTATTTAAAATTACTCAAAGGTTTTTATTCGTTATTTGTTCGCGTCCTTTTCTTACCATTTGTCTGTGAGTATCGTTTCGTTAGATAATATACCTACCTACGATTTCATGAAAATTTAATGAGCAAACAATTCGATTTTAAACTTATACAGTAGCACCTCTATAAGTCGAACATCAAGGGAGACGCCAAAAAATTCGAGTTATAGAGTTTTCAACTTATGGAGGATTTCGACTTAGGCGGATTTTGATTCGACATAAAGAGTTTGAGGTTTATTCTTATAAATTTTGAGCTATAGAGGTAAAATAAATAAAAATTCTACTTGCAAAGGTGACAAACATATTATTATTTATTATAAATCAACATTATTTCAAATCATTTTAAAATAAAAAATATGGCATTAAAAAAAGCCAGTATTTTTTTTTTGCTTTAGATAATTTGGTTGTTCTCTAGCATTGTCTAATCTATAAAGAGCAGAAAATTCTTCTTCTTCAGAGATAGATACTGGTTTGCTCTATAAAATTTCGTAAGGTATTCAATGCGGTTCTTGCCTCTTTGATGGAAACCCATGGAGCGCATGTACTATTCACGTCTTCTATGTCATCTTAATCATTAGTATCGGTTTTCTGAGCTACTGAATCGATAATTTCGTCATCAGATACTTAATGCAAACACGTGTTTACGTGAGTCATAAATTTATTATCGTATACTCCTAAAATGTTTTCTAAGAAACAATAGTGTACTTGCACTGTCGGCAAGTTCTTAAAGTCGGTAACTTATTTTTGTTTTAACAATAGACGTAATAAATTCCAAATGATCAAGTTATAAAAGGTTGTAAAATAAAACGTTGCTATGTTCGAGATACAGAGGTCAAATTTAATTTTTCGAGTTATAGAGTGAAAATATGTACCAAAATGACTTGGAGGCACTCGGTGATTATTTCGACTAACAGAGGGTCAAGATTTCAAGTAACGGAGGTTTTCGGGTTTGAAAGGAAGGGAACAAAACATTTTTTCGAGATTTGGAGGTTTTTGACTTATCGAGGTTCGACTTAACGAGGTGCTACTGTATAAGAATTTGTTTTCAACTAACATTTAAGAGTATTGAAACATAAAATTGTGTTGTATTTTAAGCTATTGCATAGCTTCTATCGCGGGCCTTGAGCGCGGGGACCGAATCCAGAAATTTAGTAACGAAAAACCTCACGCTCCCCACTCCGACGGGCGCGGAGGTGTGGCTTGAAGGCATAGCATGCAATAGCTTTACCGCGGCAGTCCCCGAGTGCCACACATCTTTTTTTTATTTATATTTCATATAAGAAGATTTTTATCACAGATTGTCACCAAATGTTAACCAATTTGCTGATTATTATTTGTTTGTTGATTATATCTGTCTGTCGACTTTATTCCACAAATATAATGCATAATTTAATTTCTGTTTATTCGTTGTAAATACGAATAATATTTAAAGGTAATCATTATTTAAACATTTGTTTGAGTTTGATTCATGTAAAAAAAAAAAACAAATTCTCTATCAAAACTTTCCACCAACTTACGGTATTCAAAATTATCTCGAAGAGGGCTCATGAATTCTGAGCGTCATACCTTGGTAATTCATTGCTCCAGTTGTTTTTAAACCGTTAGCACCCGTTAGGTTCGAGCGATACTCAAGTGTTTTTTGAGGCTTGAGATTTTGCTCCATAAAAAATATGTATGTGAAATTTTAAGTATATGTAAGTAAGTAGTTAATAATAATAAATCAAGAACGCCTCCACAGATTTAAATCGTTTATGTTTGTCAGATTGATTCCATTTGGATTAAGATAATACCTGTTGATGGTTTCAAAACCTTTAAAAAAAGTTTTTCCGTTCTGAGGCTAGAGGCATTAGCAGCGCCATATTCATAATAGGTAATAAATTAACAGATCTTAAATACTTAATATACTTACCAAATATTATGTGTAATCCAAAATCGAGTAAGTATATAGTACTGATAATACATAAATCTATTATCTAACCCAGACTTCTCTCAATTTATACAATCGAAAAAGAAATATGGCATCAAAAGTAATAAATAAATAACACAGCAGATATTACCCAGGATACCTAGGTGCGCTAGATTTCATAATATTTTCTTATAGCAATAGAAATAAAACTATTCATAAGATTTATTTTTTCAATGTATGTTTTATTTATATTCCCCTTATACTATTAGTATTAAATATCTTACAAACATTTGAACCATTTTACACTAGATAGATAGATAGTCGATAGGTAGTCGTTAAATTTCTGCAGTAAAGTTAATAATAATATAATAACACTACAAAAATAAATAACGATGTACCAGCTATACAGTAATAAATTAATAATAAAATTAGTACCCCTGATTTCAGCAATTTCCTGATATTATCACGAATAATAATTGTATGACTAATAAATAAGAAAAATGATAACAACAATTTTTCAAGAGTTTGAGAAATCATTAAAGATTCGAATACCTATGATTGGTTAGTATTACAAATAACAATATCTTCAAGATATACAATTAAACTTATTCATTTTTTTATAAAAACCTCTCGCAATTCGTTGTATAAAGTTATATTAAGCTCACTTTACACTTATAACATCGACAAAGTGGACTTATGATCAATTCTACATTTGGAAATTCAATTTTTTTTAAAACTACAGATTTTAAAGTTTAGATTTACAACTTCCAAATACCTAAGTTTAATTAATACATAATAGTTATTATTATTCTCAACCCGGTGATTTTTGTTTTAAGTCATAATTCCGCTTTATCAACTACATTTATCTTGTACATAAATAATTGTACTATATATTACACTTTTAACACAACCACAGATAAAACTCAATTATTATAACCTAGGAACCTTATTAATAATGGAACAGTCTCGAAGATAATAGAGTAAGGTTACATTAAAATGATTGGCCTTCCACCTAGATTCGGCAAAATGTAACATTTAAGAACAAAGCCAATACTCTTGCTGTTGACTTCGACATAATATCAATACTTAAAACTTAATATTTAAAAAATAATTTTTCAATTTTACCTTATAATATAGTTTGAGCAGTATAGAGTCATTTATATTTTACAGCTAAATGGTTGTTTTAGACCACTTTTAGACACACCCGAATAAAGGAAGCAAACCGTTTTATTTAATTCAATAACTTCTCACCAAGAGAAATAAAGAAAATTTTCTACACTTCTAAGAATTACTCGCTCCACTAGCTCTCTTTTTGCTGCTGGCAAAATGTTTAAGTAATAAATAAACTATCGTTGAACGGTTTGCTTCTGACATTTACAAGATCTAAATTTTATCCTCCAACGACTTGTTAAATAAAAAATTTGACAGGTTATTTAATTTATATAAGTTCAGTCTTAGTTCAGTCTATTTTATGGGCGATTTTGGCAAGTTTTCGATCTTCTTCCGGCATGTCGGTGTCGTCCCAACCCCAAACAGGATTTTCAGGATGCTGATGATCGTCGTGATCGTGGGAATCGTCTTTCTTATCTAGTGGGTGAGATCCATCACCTGTTCTTTGTACTCTTTTACGAATCATTTCCATGGAAACTGTTTTTAGGTCGTAAGCCAATCCTGCAAAATTTAAATAATTATGTTCAGTGCTATTATTGGTTTTATTTAGGTAAAAAGTAAATATAAATTAATTTTAAATTAAAACTGTACGATAAATTATTGAGCTTAGTAAATATTTATTCCAATTGAATCTTAACTAATATTCTGCGCCTACAAATAAAATAAAATAAGTATAAAAATCAATTACCATATTTCGCTGCAAAATCTATAAGAGCAGTCGACATATTCGTACTGTAACTTCCCAATTCCGCTGCTTTATAGTCCCATGGAAATACGTGGTGGTAGTTATGCCAGCCCTCTCCGAATGCTAAGATGGCAACGGTTTTGTTATCTGTGGCGCCTATGTATCTGTAAAAGTAAATTTTGCAACGATAAATTTTTTAGGCGTTCATTGATTGCGAGCGTTGATTGCTACATAAATAGATAGTAGAAAGCGTTACAATGATAGATTAAACACTTTTCAAATACACGATTAAAACTAATTAAAACGTCCATTACATTTCTAAAAATTTTTATTATTCTAAATATTTTTTATGCCTTATATTATTTTTTGGTTAAATTATTTAGTTTTTAACACACATAACCAATGAAAGCTTTATACTTATGATAAAAATTTAAGCCATTCGTTAATCGGTAGACTTAATACAGCGTAATCTTTGACGCTCGATTCACGATAACAAGAAGTAGAAATACAAATTAAGACATTTCCTTCCAATACTCTATTTACAGAATAATTCATTTTCCTTTTCTGAGAAAGCGCTATTTTGATGAAGCGAGAGTTTAATCAAAAAAATTCAATTATGACAGGGCCATAGTTGTCGGTCGGTATAAATCACTTTTATCGTGACAAAACCAAACGTTTATCTCGAGAAAAAAAGAGCGCCAAAAGTGGTTTATCGCAGATAAAACCAAAACTAAAAGTAATTACACAAAATGCTCTGACAAAAATCTTGCAAATGTTTTAATATAATTGTTTATGAAAAAAAAATCATAATAAGTATTACCATGTCAAGTAGAAAACGTAAAAGTGTGAAAATTAGAGCTAACTTGGTGATTTTTTTTTATCGAGTCAATTTTAATATTTTATGTTTTTGATTAAACAGAATCGTTGAACATATCATCTAGTTTGATATATATTTTATTTTTTAGATTTGGTCTTGAATATTACACGTATCATCTAATAGAAGATTGGTAATTTTGCTTTATACGCACCCTTAACAAATTGATTTAGGTATAATGGAATAGCGCCCATACAAAAGAGACACTTACTATATAGTGCAATTATAATTGCTAGATTTGCCGTGCGTTCTTTATACCGGCTGCGATACTGCAATAACTTTCTCCGTAGAGTATTTTATTAAAAAGCGAAAGTCTTACTTATCGTAAGGCCGATTGCCCCAGATATGAGCCGCTGAGTTGACCAGCCAGGTAAAGTGCAGTGAGAATGTGTATCGCAGGATCGACGCGACGTACCACGACGACCAGGGATTCTCGTTCCATAGCAGAACTGGCACCCATGCCGGCAAAATGAAACACAGCACCGGCATCAGCACTAGATATGTTCTGAAAAAATAATTATTAAGGAAATTAAAAAATATATATATACGGTTGAATTGAGAACCTCCTCCTTTTTTGAAGTCGGTTAAAAATCACGCTTAAACTCATGAAATTATTGTATTGTCACCAATACTTGATAAGTGTACAAAGTTTTAGGCGATATCGTTTATCGTTGTAAAGAATTCAAATCCTTGATTCGATAAGTATAAAAACCGAAAGTACGTTATAGGTACCAGCTGACGCCTACGAAAGTGTTAAATAAATACCCTAATACGATAATCGAGACATCGATCGGGGCAATAAATTAAATAAATAAATTGCCTTTCTAGGTACATATAATAAATTAAGTCTTAAATAAAAGGTACACGTGTGTGTCGATTTTATTAGATAGTATTTGATTAATCAACGAAAACAAACATACAGTTAAAACTATTTACCATTTATTTGTACAAAATATACGCTGAACCTTTCATTTAACTCTACTTAGGTACGTCCTTTTTGGGACGTTTGTCATTATTTGCATAATATAAAATGTATTTAAAACTATGCGAAAGAATTTGTCCTTCACCTCAATCTTCTCACATTATAATAGTAACTAACAGTTATGTATGAGATTACATAATAATAATCTTGAAGCCGGTCAAAGATCTCTCTTTATATATAACAGGTTTATTACAGTTGATGCTTAATGAATGACATTTAATTATGAAAGGAGAACAAGTTCATTTTTGCGTAGTACCTAGTTTTTATTTTCTTTCCCCGGAAAGGTATTGTAAATTACGTTATACACACTATAATATTGTTTGATATTAACCCAATTCATACAAGCCATACAAGGATAACACATTTTATGAGAAATAAAAAATTGATGACAAAACAGATTCCTTGAAAAACTAAACTAGATAGGTACCTAAATAAATATAACCTAATTTAAACATAGGGTAAAAGCCGGATAGTTGCGCCACTTTTCAAAAAAGCTATATTATGAAAAATTATGTACTTAATAAGAATAATGCAACATGTATATCAAAACATAGGTCTTTGAACCATCATATTAGCCTATTTTATTAAACATAATTATTAAAGGTTTTGAGTAAATCCTGTTTTATTTGACCTCTCAAATGAAGGATAGTTGCCTAACCTAGCGGATAGTTGCCTATCGTAAATAATACTTCAGAGGATACTTGCCTCGTGAGGGGATAGACGCCTCACAATATTTTTTTAAATAAAAACAAATTTATATCAATTCACTTAATCAGTCTTTATTATTTGTTTTGCTTTTTAATTAAGAACTAATCAACATTATACATTTTTTTGCTATAAAACTATAACAATATAACAAAAATAGCCTCTAAATTAGTTATAATCACATATTAGTAAAATTATTGATATTTATCTGAAATATAGAAGAAGAATATGGCAATCAACTTTGGCATTAATCATCAGAAGCGAGGGATTTCATCTTTCCACATCGCATGCAATACAGTTTCATCCATATTAAATATTCTATCCGGTTTACCCAGCAATTCATTCTCAGTAAAGACAGTAATAAGTAGATCAAAAAATTTAGCAACGTCTTCTCTGTTGAGACCCCTCGCTCTTTCAATTGATAAACCCTCAGCTTGCCTCAAAACTATTTCGGGATTTCTTTCCAGAAAGCTTTTTAACCATTGTGGCCCAGCCGTTTTTGTTTCATTGTTAAAGTTATGCTTTAGCCCCAAATTTTCGGCAAACTGGTAAGCTAGCTGACGAATTGTATTTCTTTCAGGAGGAAATCCTGCGTCTCCGAGCTTTAGTATATGAGTCACTAGTTTTTTCATTTTCAAAACCAAGGACAGGGTATTTTCCTGGAAGTTAAATAAAAAATTTGCGAAATGAATATTGTACCGGCACGGAGATGCCTTATTACCAATAAAAACGCAATAATATTAATATTTGCTAGTGAAAGAATTTATAGTTGCGGATAGTTGCCCTGAGAGCAACTATCCGCACAAGTTTCTAAGGCGACTATCCTTTTTGATACGGATACTTGCCCTTTTTATTTGCGAAATAAATCAACAATATTTTGCAATAAAATGTAATTAACAGTATAATTTAAAGTCTAATGCACGCAAAGAAACATAAACTATATTGAAATCACAATTAGTAACAAAAATATTCAATACAAATGACTTACCAATATAGTTTCAACGCCTATCGAAGTTTCACCGCGGAACAATTTCGCTCGCACGGATGAAACGCGTGTGTCTACACTAACGATTGACGTGGCACTGAGGTCTGCGGGAGGGGTACTTACAACTATAGTAAAGCGTTATTGCCACTAATGTCCGTAACATAGTGTATTCGAAACTGCGGCAAGTATCCCACTGGCGCAACTATCCGGCTTTTACCCTAAGTACAAATCTCAATATGTCTGGCTTATACACAATGTCTTTTTTGAGAAATATAAGGTCACATTGGGAACATTACATAATATGAAATATAAATTTCAATAAGAATACTGGGTCTTCAATGATCGATCTCTGTTATAGTTATTCGAAAGTCATGACCTAGGATATATATTATTATCTCTTGTCTCTATGTTATAATTTAGCTACGGCTAGAGTGTTATTGAATAAACTTTTCTTACTTTTTTTGGAACATGACGATAGGATCTTTTTCTAGATCTGACATGTCCACTGAAGCTCCTTTTTCGAACACGTCTTTATGTTTTCGCACCATCAGCCAACCGATGTGTGAAAAGAAGAAACCCCTCTTTGCATTATGGGGATCGGCGTCCGTTTCAGTAAATTTATGATGTACCCTGTAAAAATATAAATCAATTTCAATATATATTTATTTACGGACAACTCATCAAACGAATAATAAGTGGCTATGGATCACATTTCAAGAATATCCCAAGCGAAATTGTTTTCGTAAAAGGTGTTACTCAGAATTTAATAAGATCGTTATAATAATTACGTAATTTACGTATAATTTTATTGCTAAACTTTCTTTATTACAATAAAAACAAAACAAAAACATTATACTTTAAGTACATTATTATTTAATGGGATTTTGATGTCTCCGATAAACGTAATGAACTGTATAAATTGTTTACTTCAAAAATAAAAACTTGTCTTTTCTCTCATCAATCATGGCTGACGTCCGCCTGCGATGATCTTTCATATACTTGAGTAGTTTGTAATTATATCCTACTTCACGTACTTACCGTTCACTTTAACTGCTTGTACAAAACATAATATGTTTGGTATACGAAACTTCGTACAAGAAATTACCATTAGATTCAAAGTTCAGAACTTCTTATCGAATATTTTGTAGGCATTAATACTTATATAAAAGATACGATACCAACTTTTATACACCGAATGAACCCTACGATGTATTTCCTCATCGTATATTTTTCAGGCATTGGAAGAACGATATTTTTATTAATTATTCTAAACTTAACTTAAACTGTATAAACAATTACTTAGTTATATTACCTGTGATCTCGAACCCATTCATATATGTGGTTTTGAAAGGCCATAGTTTGAAGTACAGCTAAAATCAATCTGAGAGGCCATCTTGCTTTATATGCTCTATGTGCCCAAAGTCTGTGTGCTCCCGCTGTTACTCCCATCGCTGACGTCGACGCGAAAAATGTGGCTGTAATGAGAAATAACTTATAAGAAAGATAATTATACAAACTAGGTAGTTAACTGACTAATAATTGGCGCCAACTATCACAGCAAATTCTGGTGGATCTTGGAAATTTTAAGTTCTAATGAGTCTCTATAAGTTCAGTGAAGTTCACTAACAAGGATAAGAAGATCCCCAGTACCAATTTTAATATTGAAATAATTTTATTTTGTGGATGCAAAAATACGATTACTTATATTATTATAATATCAAGTATTCGTACAAGATTACTTTTACAATAGGTATGTATTGTTATATTTTTTGTGCTATGTTTCTGGAAAATAAAATTAGGTCAAACCCAGGTGAAATCAAAGCAAGCCAATAGACATGATAATACAGAGAAAATTGATAGAAACCTGAATTATAATTTACAAGTTACACCATTTTACGATGAATAGTTTCGATACCGTGAAACCTTTATTGACTTCTACGAAAACTGGGACTAAACATTATATAAGTTCTAGTTCAAATGACAAAAATTCAATTTCTTTGATAAAATGGTCTACGTCCTACATCATAGCGATGTTATTTCACACAAGGACTCTGTTTATATTCTTCTTTTTAGGGTTCTGAACAACAAAAAGAAAAAACGGAACCCTCGTAGGATCACTTTGTTGTTTAGGAGGAAGACCATTTTTTTAGGAACGCGAAGGTATCAAGCTGAAATTTATTTATTTATTTATTTATCAATCCTTTATTGCACTTAAAGAGAATAAAAAAGAAATACAGACACTTAAATATAGTTTAAACTACAACAAATGGCGGTCTTATCGCTTTAGAGCGATTTCTTCCAGACAACCTTTGGTACAGTAGAGGAAAAAATATAAAATAAAATAAATTTATATCAAATACTCAGGTCTACACTGTCTCAAAAAACCTGAAACTTCTAAACCAACTTAAAAAGGTATAAAAACGTATAAAAAGACCTAGCCGTGTATGCAATATATTAAAAAGCAGGGATTTTGTTGTTCGGAATCCTCGATGCGCGAGTTCGACTCGTACTTAGCCGATATTATTTTTTTATAATATGATATTGAATTGCGGTAGATATTCTTTTCTTTCTAGAATTTTCTATATATATTAACAATATGTGCATAGGTACTTACCAAAAAGGACTGTCCAGAGCTTGGCCCTTCCAGTGAATATGAGGTATAAGCCGTAGAAAGTGGCTACGTGTAAGTAAACAAACGCTAATACGTTTCGCCAGACTATTTGCCATCTGAAAAACGGTAATTGAATTTAGCGATCCAATTTACGAGTGGACAAAAAGCTCTTTTATTTTGGACTCAATTGTTTTGACACAGTTTGAGTAAATATATTTTTATTTGAATTCTTGTTCGCATATGTCTACTTTTTTACTTAACAGCTAATGCTTTAGTTTTTGTAACTTAATAGGTACCAAATCGATATATTAACAGTCAAAATAATTATTTTAAATTATTAAACATTAAACTGTTTCCACTTAGACCAATTATGAACTAACAATAAATACAAATTAAATACAAGTAAATACAAATTGAAGTGTTCAAAATGTATGCAAATATTGGTTTCTTATTAATGCAAATATATAAATAGCTCTAGGTTTAAGATACTTACTCGTAGTCCCGTCTTTTGTGATGTGATACGTAAGTGGAAGAATCTTGGTCTTCTATGCTCTTCGTATATGTTTTAGGATCGACGGCCATTTTGTAAAATTATACTGAGGGTATTTTATTTAGGATCGGTGAGAACTTCAATCTGAAAAAATCGAAATGAAAAATTAGTTTTGTCTTTATATTCAACCTTCATAAATTTTTAGGGATCATTTTAGAGTTGAACCGTTAAGCCAGCGGCGGCAAGTGTCCAGCACTGAGAACCATCCGTCTGTTTGTAATCCGGTCCAAATCACGGCGATAGAAGTGGCGTCGGTAATTAAAAACATGGTTAGAGGTAAATCCCCTGGACATGACGGTCTCAGTGTTGAGCATCTGGTCAATGCTGGCTCTCATTTGCCGCGAATTTTAGCTATGTTTTTCACACTATGCATTAGGCACTCATATTTGCCGAAAGATTGTATTAAAACT
This sequence comes from Colias behrii, assembly GCA_029959065.1. Taxonomy (NCBI): domain Eukaryota; kingdom Metazoa; phylum Arthropoda; class Insecta; order Lepidoptera; family Pieridae; genus Colias; species Colias behrii. The sequence continues at coordinate 8,809,292 of JARWMC010000007.1, read as the reverse complement.
GTGGTCGTGCCAATACTTAAAAATAAAACAGGCGACTCTTCGGATAAGTCGAACTATAGACCCATCTCGTTGGCCACGATATTGGCGAAAGTGTTGGACGGTTTGCTGGACAGATATTTATGCAAACACCTAAAGTTGGACGAGGCACAGTTTGGCTTTAGAGCCGGTTCATCTACCGAAACTGCTGTTTTTTGTCTAAAGCAAACGGTCCAATACTACACAAAGAGGAAAACCCCCGTATATGCCTGTTTTCTAGATCTATCAAAGGCCTTTGAGATGGTGTCCTATGATCTCCTTTGGCAGAAGTTAAGGAATAAAACGGAGCTTCCAGAAGAGTTAATTGGTGTTTTTGAGTATTGGTATGGCCACCAGATTAATTCGGTGAGGTGGAATAATGTGTTCTCTGAACCGTACGGGTTGGAGTGCGGAGTGAGACAGGGGGGGTTGACGTCTCCTCGGCTCCTTAACTTTTATGTGGATGAGCTGATTGGCGGGCTCAATAGAACTGGTGTCGGCTGCTCGATTGACGGTAAATTTGTCAACAACTTAAGTTACGCGGACGACATGGTTTTGTTGGCTCCGTCAATCAGTGCGTTACGAAAGCTTTTAGAAAAGTGTGAAGATTTTGCCGTTGCCCACGGGCTCAGATATAATGTAAAGAAGAGTAACCTTTTAGTGTTTCAATCGCGTGGTTTTAGAGTTGACTCAGTCCCGCCGGTGTTTCTCGACAATACACCATTACAGAGGGTCTCTCAATACAAGTATCTGGGCCACTGGGTCACGGACGAACTCGTGGATGATGCCGACATTGAGAGGGAGAGGAGGGCGTTGGCCGTCAGGGGTAACATGCTGGCCCGTAGGTTTGCACGCTGCTCTCGCGAAGTAAAGGTGAGTTTGTTTAAAGCGTTTTGCCAATCCTTTTACACGTGTAGCCTATGGGTTAGCTACACCCAGAGGGCGATCAATACCCTCCGGGTGCAATATAATAATATGTTTAGGATGTTGCTGGGGTTGCCGAGATACTGTAGTGCATCAGGAATGTTTGCGGAGGCGCGCACTGACGGATTTCACGCAATCATGCGGAAAAGAGCAGCATCCATGATGCGCCGTGTCCGGCAATCGTCCAGCAGCATCCTATCTCTCTTCGTGGATAGATGGGAAAGCAATGTCTTGAGACATTGGAATAAAATCCATGTCTCAAGCACATTATGATTTAAAATAGTATAGTTGATATTTAATTGTGTAATTTTAATTCTAACATAGTTTTTTAAGGTAACAAGATATGGATATTGCAATTATCTGAAATAAATCAAATAAATAAAATAATATAAATAAATATATTATTTAAAATAAGTAAATTATTAATATCTAATATCAAGATATCGTCCAACTGAGATTCTGTGTCTATTTATATCTAGCCCATTCATTTGCTTCCACTACACTGAGCTCAGAATTTTACTAGTTTCAAAATCTATTTGAACTATATTAGTACTGTAATAGCAGTAAGCAGCTTTTGTAAGTTACATGATTCAAAACTTCGAGATAAGTGCAGGTGGGCTCTATTTCCTTTTGAGTAGTTTATTAACTGACGAATTATTCATTTTTATTGATCATTAATAATTCGTCAGATTTAGTCTCCCTGATGCAGAGAGAACCCAACATCAAAAATTCACTAATCTAAATTTTTTAATAGAGTTTGTTTCTTTGTTCGTACCTACTAATCTTAGGATTCCTAAAATTAGCACGCTAAGTTAGGAATACGGTGGTTTATTAAAAAAAAACATTTACACATGTTATGTAGGATGTCATCATGTTTCGAGCAATAAGAGTAGACTCTACTCTTATTATTGTAGAGTTTACTCCTATTGCTCGAAAGTGGCTCGAAACATGATGCAATGAAAAACATTGCAAAAAGGGGAAAAGAAAACGGATCTTTTATAATATATTGTATATCATTTAATTTATATGATATGATAAACAATGAAACAAGTTTGAGGTAAACAGCGTATAAAGATATTACATATTTTTATTATCTAGTTATACCATCTGTGTCAGCGAATTAATAATTATTATAATGCAAATTGCATTTTGAACAATAACCTTCATTTTTTCCTTCGGTCAGATTTGTAACGTAAATGCATTATTTTAATATTCTTAATTGCTACTAAAATTGGTTGTCTTTTATATTATAATATTGAAATTTTCTTAGGAATTTGGTATAAATGCTAGTTTTATTTAAAAAATTACTGTCTGTTTATTGTTTTTTTTTTCGGAAAATAACCGTGTCACCAAGTCGGGCGAAAATGACTCACTGTAAAATCTTAAACAAAAACCTGGATCGACGGTCACGTTTCAATAGTACGAAGCGTTTACTGTATAATATAATAACAGTACATTATGTTGAGTTTAAGTTGATTTAATTGACTTGGTGAAAGTTAAAGAAAAATATTAATTGGTGATATTATGCGCTACTTACTTCGGCCCTATAGTTGTTACATATTATTTGTAATTCAAATAAGTTTAAATTTGCTTATCTTAGAATGACCTTGTTATATTTATAGTCGCTATGCTTATTTTAAGGTTATATATTTATAATAATTGACGAGGAAAGTGCACAAAGTCGCGTTTAAATAGCCTTTTCTTAAAGGTTATGTCTGCATCGAGTTATGAAAACGTGATTTTGTATTGCGAAAGACATAAAGAAAGTTTTTTGGTACACTACAAGAACGTTTAAACCAAAAGTATTATGCAGAAAATCAATAATTAGCGGACCATAGAGCCTTTTTTTAGAAGTCTGTAAAAAGTTAAACTTATCATTAAATATTATATTACAAACTTACCTCATATAATTGAGAAGTCATTGCTTATATGCGTTAATGACATATTATTAGCTCATTAGCAGTGAAAACCAGTAGAGTACATAGCTAAACTTTGGGACTGGTAGAGTCCCAAACTTGCACATTTTTGTCATTACAATGTATTGTGGGTACAAATATCATAACTAAAATGCCTTATTATTACTCACTCGGTACTCTATTAACAAACTAATGGTATTAGAACTTGGGCGTAGTTAAGAGCTTTTCAAAGCATTAGTAACTGTCTCAGTTATAAACATACTTTACCTATCTAGACGAGGCCAGGGAGTAAATAGATGGAGGGATATGCTGTTTATTTAACAGTAATTCTGTTCAAATATTTAACCAATTACTAACCGGCATTTGGAGAGTATGGTTGGTCATTGCTTGAAGCTCTATAGAAAGATAAAGTTACGGCCCGGGTCGGGGCTTCGTATTTCCATAAAACTGAGATATTCCCCGGTAAAAAGTAGCCTTTGTCACCTTCTAGTCTCCTACAACGTCTCTAGACGTTTCTAGACTTCATATCATAAAATCGCTCCATGTGATGTGAAAGAAAAACAAACATATTTTATTATTTTCGCAATTTTCGTGCCACAATGTTAGTACTTAGTTACCATACTCCTCCGAAACGGATGGACCGATTCTCATGAAATTTTGTGTGCCTATTGGGTAGATCTGAGAATCGGCCGACATCTATTTTTCATAACCCTAAATTATATCTAACAGTAACCTAGAACAATGTTTGCCGGGTCAGCTAGTAATATTATAAAGTGTGTTTCTGCAGTAGGAACGAATAAAGTCTGATGATGATGCAGTTTAGTCAACGTAATTTATGAAAGCACATGACGTTTTCAAACATCTCAAACAAATTCGTATACGCGATTGGAGAGAGTGCTCTGATAAATCCATACTAATATTATAAATGCGAAAGTAACTCTGTCTGTCTGTCTGATACTCAATCACGCCTTAACTACTGAACCAATTTGCATGTTTGGTATAGAGATATTTTGATACCCGAGAAAGGACATAGGCTACTTTTTACCCCGGGAAATAGGATAGGTTTTATCCCGGAAATCCCACGGGAACGGGAAATAAAATTAAATACTATGTGGGTTTTTCTTTGACTGCGCGGGCGAAGCTGCGGGTGGAAAGCTAGTTTCACATAAAATGTTTACTTTGATATGTAACGGTTAAGGTAGCGGTTATAAAATATTTTGCTAGCCAGTTAATGACACTACGTCAAAAATAGTGAATCAAGGTCAACCTATTTGGCACAAGTGCACAAAAGCGATGTTCTATAGAAAGTACCGTTTGTACTCTTGCTATAGTACCGCCGCACCGTATTTGTTAACTGGTTACTCAAGTTACTCAAGTACTCTTGAATGAAATGTTTTTAAATAGAAAGGAAAATTAAAATGTTTTTGTTTAGACAAATGTAAATTATCTGAACTAAAATCTCTTATATGATTAAGACTCTATGCGAATTTTTCAATAAAACTATACATCGCAATTTAACTTAGAAACCAATAAAAATTATCTTATTTTAAAAACTATGCTTCCTGTTGAGAACAATAAATTATCCTTAATATTGCGCAAAATGAAAATTTTATATATAATATATTAAAGGAAAACGCTCTCTTCCATTTCACAGTAAATTTTATTTTTGTCCCATAAAAATGCACAATGCATAAATTCATTGCCTTTCATAGGTACATAGGTATGCTAATTACAAACATTGCCAGATGCTTACTGTCATCTTGGTAATCGCATATTTACGTTGAAACCGAGAATTTTCATACAAAGCATTACCAATAATAACTTATCATTTCGATCGCCACATTAATGTTTTACGAGAGATTATCTATTTATTTATTTTTTATTTATTTATAATTCTTTATTGTGCAAAATATGATCAAACAATAGTATACAAAAGGAAGTAGTAATACAAAACATAATTTGCCCAAAAGGCGGCCTTATTGCTAAACAGCAATCTCTACCAGGCAACCTGGCGGTAAAGGAAATGCAAGAAGATTATGGGATAGTGCAAAAATACAAACAAAGTATTAATGCAAAAAATAAAATAAATATATTTATATAAACATAAAACATAAATCATACAAACTATATAAAAATAAACAAATACAATATCATAAATACAACACTACACTACAAATACATAAAATAATAAATATAAATATCTATCCACCTATCACGTTATTATGTCGGCCATTTTTTCATTATGGTATGAAATAATTATTTTGAAAGTGAGAGTAATGCATTAACGGATATAGCCGTTGTGTTGGAATCCAAATAATACGTATAACGTAGGTAGGTTAGGTATATATATTATATAATATTGCTTCAGTCATATTTTTCAAAATAGCCGCATAGTCAAGAATGTAGAAGCACCACACCTTGGTATCTCAAAGCCTGATGCTATAAATCAGTTCAAAGAAAGTTTATATTTTATCTCGTATTCTTTATAGCATTAGTACAATGCAGTTAATACTTCAATTAGCATTAACAATGTTCGATTGTGTCGACAAGTACTTTCCACTTGTAGCATGCGCGAAGTCAATATCATCACGATGACGACTTCACTTTTACTTCCTTGAAAGAGAAGTAAATTATGAGAATGAAACCCGTTCTACACTTGACCTCGACTGTAACATCAGTGAGCCTGCGGTCCAATGACACTTTCACCACATACACTCGCTGTGCAATGATTATCTTGCCCTCTTCGAACCTCGGTATCGGATATAAGATCAAGCGAATACAGAAGGCAATTTTTATTGACCGTAACATACGTTAACAGCAAATATATGTGTGAGTCTACAACGCTACTCGGTCAATTAACACCTACAAAAACACGGCTTTATATAGAGTCTTTTGCAAATATTTATAAAGTGGTTTTGCCGTCTTTATTTTTACCGCAACGACAAATTATTTGTATAGTTTTGAATGCTTTTACATTATTCTTTGTTACTTTTTTTGTATTGAATAAAATACAAAATGATATTATTGTATTGAATTATTAATAAGTCATTGCTAAGTAGATAATTAAGTATTGATTATACTTTTTTGTCTCCATATTAAAATTGCATTATACTTTATAATATGTCCTTTATTATACAACACTACTTTTTATCTGAAAAATTTACATTCAAATAATCGTGTATAACGTGTAACGTATGTAGACCGCTTGATAGCTAAAAACAATGGACTATAATTTATAACTTTGTACTTATGTTACATATACTCACAAAAAATGTATGTAACATGTGTTGTTAAAATGTAGATAACTATATACATAATAATAATGTGATATTACACGCGCCAATTCATTCTACGATGACCCATTTTACCTGCCATATTGTCCTAGCTTCCTATTCACGAAATATTCTATAATACTTCGTATCATCAAATTATCTTATGTGTGATTCGAGGAATAATACTACTATTGAATCCATACTCGCTGCCGCTTATATTTTGAGCAAAATGTCGATTTCATGAACATCGCAGATGTCACGTCTACGCCCAACGCGAATGCAATATGAATACAATCTATAATATCTACTACCTATCTTTTAAATTAATTATCTAGGTAATAGCTATCTAAGTAACTTAGCAACTTATAAAGGTTAGAAGTTGTTGCATCTTTGAAAAGAACCAATTTCCATAATTATCTATTCTGTAGAAATTCACAAAAACTATAACTTGCAAGTATCATTAACAGAACGAGTAAAGTTTAGTTCATTAGCGTTTATTTACCCAGTACTTCGATAACCTACGTAAATATTTCGTATAAGTGGGGTTTCCTTTCTATGTGATTTTGTCATTTTCGATTTTTTCAGAAGGACCATTATAAAATACGAAAGGGTAAAATATCCTTTTCTAATTCTGGAAACGTTAGTTACGGTTGTTTGTATATTTTAATTAGTTGAAGTATGTAATTGGGATAAGCAACTGATTAATTGATGAATTTAATTACAAGTGACAACTTTTTATTTTTTAAGTAAGTATTTCAATGAAAATAAAATTTAAAAAGTAAGTAGGTATAATATTAAAAGAGAAAACGTGCCTAGGACCTCTTAGCCTTAGACGAAGATATTGCTGAAATGTACATACTTTGCGAATACTGCCGAAAGCGCGGAAGCGCGGAAAGCACGCTTTTCTTGACTCGCACTACGCACAATGACTTCTCCCAACATTAATAAATATATCTGCATATTTTCCAATAAAAAATTATAGTAGCCATTGTATGTACATACTTTGCGAGTAATTTTGTTATTAGGTAGTTACTTTTCAATGCACCGGACGAGGAAGTTAAAAAATAAAGTAAAAATAATTGAACTCAATCAGAAAACACAATGTAAATGCAACTCATAATATTATTATGTTTGTTAGAATAAAAGCGTATCAAGTGTTAATTAAAAATATTTCAATAAATCGTAAAATGTTCACATTGAATGATTTGTTATTTTTGTTTCAAAAATTATACGAATGTTATATAGCGTTCTCGTCCTAGAAACGTTAGTCGTAAAATTTATTCTCCCAACACAAAGAGGACGAACTCAACTATTTAGCAACATTTACCTAACTACATGTGCTAAGAAAGACCTAGAATAATAGCTTATTCATATATGTATTTTCAATAACTATTCATCATAATATTTTTATCATATTTTAAATCTACGAAAAATAATAATAAATTAGAGTGAGAGAGAGTTAAGAATCCAATCAAAAGGTAGAGACCCTTTTGTTTGAACTTTATTAAATTTCAAGAGAAAGCATGCCATCATTATTATTTATAATTTATTTTATTTATAATCTTTATTATTCCCAATTATACGTATGAAAATTTATACAAATAAGTTTAATTGGTGCAAGAAAATTCCCTAATTAGGCTTCTTCAAAATAAAAACGTCGTTAAAGTATATACAGTTAAAAATGATTAGCCTACTTTATACTATTCCATAGTAAAATATCTGTTCGAATCATCAAATGAAAACCTCAAACCACGACCCTGTAACCGTTACACAAAACTCATAAAGTTATAGGCTTTTGTACTGTAGGTACATCATTGGAAGAGGTCACAATATTAATACTTTGTTGGCTATGTTTTAGCTCCATATCAATGAACTAAAGAGATTATAATGAAAAATATAGTACAGAATGAAACACGTGTAGTTTAATTTAGTGAAACATGAGTAAATGTGATACACGCTTTATAGAATAATTCGAATATCTTAGACACATAATAATATGATTATGCTCTTAGTATAAAAATACATAGTATTTCTATAAGAGAAATGACTTTCCCATTTAATCGATAAAAATATCCTTATCTTATCATTATCATTCATAAAAATTAAAAACATACAAGAAAATCGTACCTAGTATATTTTACAGATTTTACGCGTACACAGTACACTTAATAGTAGACCATGTAAAATATTTTCATCTATGATAACATTGTATTCTTATCGTATGTAGGTAAATATCTGACCAAGGTTATTAGTAATCGCTTAGAACCTATATACCTATTTGTTTTTGTGTGGAAATCGTGAAGCTCCAAGCAAAAAGCAAAATTATATAATTAATTGTATTGAATCGAAATTACTTTCATAATAATTAATACGTCTATGGAAGACGTAATAAATAAATATTACAGGACATTTTTCACACACGGCACGATCTGATCCTATACTAAGCTTTTCGCTTGTGTATGGTCAAATACTGGAAAATTATAAAGAAAAAGGCGAATACAGCAATTTAAGTAAGTATTTCTTAAATTTAATTTATCCTGAATTTATCACTTAACGAAAGAAAACAAAACATTCGCACAAAGACTGCTTGAGGTAAAAAAGGAGATGAATTCTAAACCTAAACCTTATAAGTAGTCTCGGACAGGTAATTTGTTAAAATATGAGTATTCGTATTGCATTTACATCTTGTCTACGCATAGATAAATAATTGGTTAACTTAAATATGTTGAAATGGTTAGTTGACAATGAGACAAATGTTAATGAGTTAAAACAAACATAATATTATGTAGAAAGCTAATTAAATTCAAACTTATTCTGTCACACGTGAAATGGGAAGATTTAAAAGTAGCGTGACAACTATACCCTAATATTAGCTTTAAAATGCAGTAAGATAAAAAACTAGCTTTTTGTTTAGAAATGTTGTTCTAATTTAAACCCGTTTGTTTTGGTTGGAAATGCATAATAATGTTTGTAAATGAATAGTTTATGGTAATCATTACTGCATACACCTGAATTTCACATACGCATCCATGCGTTAAAAGAAAAAATAAATAGTGGATATTATATTTAACCTTAGTTTGATAATCTAGCAAAGAGCTTTGACCAAATTGTCAAAAACTTCAACATATGTACAGTACTCCAAAATTAATAATGCGCATGCAGATCTTCGCTAATTGTCGTATTTCCGTATACACCCGAATCATTGAATCGTAAGAGCTCTAAACAATGCACTTGCAGTTTAGACCTTGTTCAAAAGAAATAGAAGTCAATTCACGGTCATATACAATCGAAAACAATTCGGGCGGTAGGTGACGGTAGCCTGTCAGGCAAAAATCCGTCAGTCGTCTTTATATATTGATGGTGACTGCACGTGTTCTCTCTGTGTTGAATTATATAGAGCTGCTATTACAATTACATACCCTTCTTGGTTTTGTTTTTAAAAGTGAATTTTTCGATGAAATGATTATTTACACAGGTGATAGCAGTAGGGAAATTGAAAATGAAGAAGAGCATAGTGAAAGTTCCGATGTATCTACAATGTTAGAAATAAAGATAATCCCTTATTCTGATTGTTTAATTTTTATTTTTTTTGTAATTGTAATAATATTGTGGAATGATCTGTAAATACTTTTGAACTGAGATTTTAATGATTAGATTTCTACGATTCTGTGCTGAACTGTGTTTGACAACCATATTTTATACAATATAAACCTTGTGTTATTTTAACCGTATTTTCTTCCATTACACCAGCTTCAGTCAGTTCAGCCAAGACACTTTAAAAGTACTACAAAATTTTCCAATTAAATCAATCCAACAAAGATATATTCGCAATCGTGGGTTTATCCTCGCTATTTACATACAAGATATTATCGAAACAAAATCGTTACTTACAAATCAATATTAATATATTTTAGCACAAAACACATAATGTTACTAAATTATGCATGAAGAAAATGTATTTAACCACTCTATATACATATCGTCTTCGGAAGCTCCGGGTATATGACAGTTGCCGAACAGTGACGAAGATTTCTATGCGCATTATTACTTTTGGAGTACTGTATTTATATATAAGTTTAATCAAGGTGAATACGGGTACGTTTCAGTATTATAATTTATAAGTCAAATTAGTATGTAAGTTTCAAATAGGTATCATAACAATCAAAGTATGCACAGCAGTACGTGATCGCTGTCACATTGCCTGCACTTTCAAAGCTGAGTATGTTTTGAAACATTTAATCAAATCTTATGTCAAAAGCACAGATTCAATATGCTAAATGTCACATTAAACGCCACAAAATGACAACACACGTTAATAAATTTTAAATTAAGAAAATGAAGAATAGAACATCTTAATTATAAATTATAATTATCTTAAATATCATATTAAATAAAAGATAATGTATTATAATGAATAAGTAAAAAAACAGTGTTAATTTGAAGTCTGGTTAATAAAGACAAGTAACTTGCAAATTAACTGCATATATACATTATACAAATCATTCAAACATAAAATATGTGAATAGATTACCATACGCTTACAAAATTTCACTTGTAACAATTGAGTATTGTAGAGATCTCTAACATGTATCCATAGAAAATATTAACAGATCCTAAACCTACTATGACCTTGTTTGTAAAGTTTAACTTCGCTTTCATTCGTAGAATAGTGTCCACTGTCCATATCTATTCTGTAAATTGTATCTATACGCATAGTATGTACAAAAGGGAAACGCCCTTTGCATGTCTGTCTGTTTATCTACTAATTCTTTTGAAAACGCGCCATTTTTAACATCTTTGTTAGACACTGTTGTTTCTTTAAGATTACAAGTGGGGATGAACTACATCCTTGATCCTAGGTACATATAATTTACAAGTGAACATCTTTATCATCTACATAGTATATAACTCCCTTTTGCTTTGCCATAGTTGGGGAAAAATAAAACAAAGTCGCTTTCTGTCCCTATGTTCCTATATGTATGCTTAAAACTTTAAAACTACGCAACGGATTTTGATGTTGTTTTTTTTAATAGATAGAGATGATAAAGATGATAGGTTCAAGAGGAAGTTTTTAGTATATATTTTATTAGGTTTTAGACAAAGCGGGTGAAGCCGCGAGCGAAAGCATACTATAATACGCAATTTCTTTTTCACGAACCTAAGTATTCTTATAATGAACACGAGTATTTACTAGGTCATTGGTAACAGCGTGGTTATAAGGTGAAAGGTCACAATGCTCTGATAACGTCAATTAGAAATTGATCAGTTGATTGCAGGTAGAATAAATGAAATTCTTATGAAATTATAGAGGAAAACAAACAGCAGTATTAGACTCCTCTCTAATAGACTAAGGGCCGATTTTTCAATCCTTGGTTAATACTTATTCGTCGAATAACGTATTAAACTACCATTTCAAAAATGTATTCTTTTCCTGTATTTGACAGTTTACGGGTGACATTTTAATGTTATCGTGTAATACTTTATTGGGCGAATAAGTTTTAACCATGGATTGAAAAATCGGCCCTTAGAATAATTTTATTCATCGGTTATTAAATAAGACTCATATAAATTAAAGGTCGTCGATTACTAATTTTTTGTAAAATAATATATAATGGTTAAAAATACAAATGAATGGATATGATTTATTTAAGAGATTTATGATTGTGAAAAGTAGGTAGGTATTTATTTTTTACATACTTAGGTAAACTTTGTGAATTTATTGTACAATTTAGTGTTTAAATTTTATTTTAAAATATTGGTTATGTATTATATGATTAATGCAAAAAAATCGGGACATCTAATTGTAGGTAAGTGGTTAGGTATTTTCAAAGGTATTTATTTTTTATAAGTGGTACATTTTCAGAAAATGACAATGATCGCGACAGCAAAATGGCCCATTTTATCTTCATATACCTATAATCTGAACCTGAAGCGCGAGCGATTCCCTAACATTTTAAAGCTCTACCTAATTTTAGTATCGGAATAACTCAATTCTAAGCGTTAATAGAACCAATTAATATCTGTTTTGTTACTATGTTTAGTTATGTATACAATAATTAACCTTAAGGAAATATCTTCTTAGATCTTTGATCATAATTCATCAAAAGATTGAGTACAAAACAATTATCAGATTTGTTTTCCTTCATCAATAATTTTGAAGGAAACTCTACAGTAAATTTCCTTTTAATTAATTCATAATGCTGAATTAATATCTATTACTTCAATTTATCCTGTGATAAAATTATTTCATTAGAATGAATGAAATTCTCTCTATTCATAGAATTTTCTAATTATGATTAAGTTAAATACTCTATATTTCCATAATTCCACTTACTCTCCCTCTCATAAAAAGTATGAATATTTTTTATGGATGCGATACTAGGTACAACAACAACAACAAACTAACTTTACTAACCAAACTTAGTTTGACTACTAGGTAAGTAAATAAAATAAAATTTATAAATAAAATACTTCTATATTATTTTACTAATAAATGAAACTTGTAACATTAAAATGTACATATTTACAATTAAACTCATTCACTTTCTATAAAAAAAGTTTGACTTACGTTGCGAGACGAACGCCCGGCGGTCGGCACTTTCTTCGCGATACAAAATATCAACTTCCATTCACAGTTATAACATGCACTATAAACAATTTGATATAATACAGCATCCGACACAGGCCCTCTCGCAAACAGCAAAACGAAGCTTTGACGAGCGCGCGGATCGAGGCTCTCTTATAGCTTCGGTTCGTGTAACACTTTCCCCACCTCGTCTCTTTAGCCTATAATTTCACTTTATGTTTTCGAAAAATTGTTTATGACTTTATAATCAAATAATGCCTGCACTTGCTGCATGCACTTGACACTAAATCCGAAAACCTCGTATAGGCCCGCCTGTACGCCTTTCTAAATTTCGGAATATGTTATCCAGATAATTATTTTCACTACGCAAACTAAATAAACAAATTCTTCTAAGACTAGATCTATCTACGAAAGTTATTTATAAACTGTGTAGGTAATATGATCAATATAATTAGACTGATTTCTAGGTAACTTTAATTTAATTAAAATGTATAAATCTACAATAGCTAACATACCTAAAAATACCTCATGTAAAATGCGATATTAAAAAATCTAATAGGTACGCATATTAGTGTATTTTAAATATACAGGGTGTTTTGCACATGGACCGACATGATTTTTTGGGGGGTGGGGGAGGTCATGTGCTATTTTCCCCCGTGAGACCCAATATCCTAAGTCTCACGGTAGTCTAGATATGTTTTTTTTTAATTTTTTTTTAAATCTACGCGAAATCTTGCCTTTAAATCGTCCTAACTTTTTTGATTGTGGTTATAATACCACAAAACAAAGTATGCTTGTATTCTACAATGTTTTCTTATTCTAAATAAATCATTACATGTTACAATTGATATCCACAAAAAAACTTCTGAGCTTTCAAAGTGGTAAATCGGTGTAAATGTTATGAAAAGTGACAACTTATCAATTCATTTAAAAAAAAAACTAAAGTTCATTTTGAATTTAGCTTTTTTTAAAAAAGTTCTTTACTTATTACCCTTTCTAACGATATGCTACATGACATAAATAATACATCAGGAGTCGACCTAAGAGATACTTTGTTGCTAGGGTCAAGATAATGAAAATACGTTTTTTATGTTAAGTTGTTTTTATTAAATTAAAATTACCAAGTTTACTCGAATTGGCCGCCTCCACACCTTATGCATGCACGACACCTTATTCTTATTTCCGAGGTTGTAGTTAAAAGCCGCATTTCCTCTTGCATTTTTACGAATGCTATGTTTATTCGTTCCACTAAAATTTCTTTTGTGGGCACCTCTGTTGCATACACTTACTCTTTTGCACGTCCCCATACATAGAAATCCAGGGATGTCAAATCTGGGGACCGTGCTGGCCATGAAATGGGGCCAGCTCTACCAATCCACGAGTTTGGAAATGCATTATCTAAATGCTCTCGTACCGTTCGTTGGTAATGTGCCGGACAGCCATCATTTTGAAAAACAATTGGCACATCTTCTAAAACTGGTAGTACCAGTTCAGGTAAATCATTTTGAAGAAACTCTAAATAATTGTATACATTGAGTCGTTCTGGCAAAAATTATGGGCCGACAAGATTTCGCCCAATAACACCAGCCCAACATTTACGCTGAATTTTCGTAATTAATTTTGAAAAAATTGACCACTTTAAGAACGGTTTCTTATGTCATGTAGTATATCGTTAGAAAGGGTAATGTAAAGAACTTTTTAAAAAAAATCTAAATTCAAAATGAACTTTAGTTTTTTTTTAAATGAATTGATAAGTTGTCACTTTTCATAACATTTACACCGATTTACCACTTTGAAAGCTCAGAAGTTTTTTTGTGGATATCAATTGTAACATGTAATGATTTATTTAGAATAAGAAAACATTGTAGAATACAAGCATACTTTGTTTTGTGGTATTATAACCACAATCAAAAAAGTTAGGACGATTTAAAGGCAAGATTTCGCGTAGATTTTAAAAAAATTAAAAAAAACATATCTAGACTACCGTGAGACTTAGGATATTGGGTCTCACGGGGGAAAATAGCACATGACCTCCCCCACCCCCCAAAAAATCATGTCGGTCCATGTGCAAAACACCCTGTATATTTTATCTACGACTAAAAATGATTTAAAGGTAAATAGAATAATACAAAAAGCGTTAAATTTGTTTAAATATTTAACATTGAAATTAGGGAAAACAGAAATGCAAATGCTGTTTCGATGTGTTACAAAAATCTGAAAAACTTAACAAGGGTAGTCTGCCGCTGAAAATACTGAAATGTCTGAGTGGCACAACCTTTTCACGCGTACAATTTTTTCCATTTATTTTTATTCCAGAATATTATTTTTAATCCTTGGTCAGAAGTCGACAGCTGCCACTTCTGCATGTTTGAAAACAATAACATAATCTTAATATATATAAATCTCGTGTCACAATGTTTGTCCTCAATGGACTCCTAAACCACTTATCCGATTATAATAAAATTCGCACACCATGTGCAGTTCGATCCAACTTGAGAGATGGGATAGGTTTTATCCCGGAAATCCCACGGGAAAGGGAACTATGCGGGGTTTTCTCTGAAAACGCGGGCGAAGCCGCGGGCGGAAAGCTAGTATTATTATATGTTTGTCAATCGTTTAACACAACAAGAACCTAATCTCCTAATTGCAGAATAAAATACAACAGTCAAGCAAGGAGCATAAGAATACTATTGGATACTTATAATTTACAAAACCATATTGTACATTCGATATTAGAATTATTTTGTGCTCTTTATTAGTAAATATAGTATTTGATTTGCATTTGTGGTTGTATGTGCTGGTCTGGATTTTAATTACTTCCCGTTTATCAAAAAATTTTAAGTTGTTCTGAGCCCTTTAGAATAGATAGCGCTGTATTCTGTGGTATAGATAAACGTTAGTAAAAGTACCTATTAGTGATGTAACGAATATTCGCATTCGCATTCGCATTCGCCAATATTCGCATATTTTTCGATATTCGCATTCGCATTCCTATTCGCAAAAAACGATGCGAATATTTAGCGAATGTATTTAACAAACAAAAAGGAAATTATTATATGGTTGCATAAGAAATGATAACACAACTGATAAGATTTATAATTTATATATTTTTATTTAACCATACTTGAATTTAAAAAAAATATTATGGAACAGTCTTGGTAAGCAACTAAATTAGAAACACTTTCTCTTTTGTTCTTGTTAGTCTAATTAAAATATTAACAAAATCACAACTTAACTCCACCACAGAAAAAATAATGAATGTCCATGCCTTACATACATTTTGAAAAAAATCTAATTCTAAATTCAAGTATCTTTTGTGAAAACAGAACTTCAGAGATCCAATCAAATCTAAGTATAATATTAATTTATAACCTTTTTGGCTTTAATTATATATTTTTCCATCCCACTATATATTTTCTAAGAATTAAATATGATAATGAAATATAAACTTAAAAAACCAAATAATGAATACTTGACTATTTGTAAATAAGCTTTTTACAAAAAAAAAATAAAATTATTTCTATTTAAAACAAAAGTAAAGTTCTAATATTCAATGTTAACATTTGGTTTCAATTGCACATTTTTTCACTAATTTTCTTTTTCTACGAATTAAAAATAATGAAATATAAACTACACAATTATAGTTTTGCTAATAACAAGTTGACACAGTTGACTATTAAAATAATTAAACTCGCTGTAACTTTAAATTCTTAGTAATTAAATTGAAGTAAAGGAATGTTAAATTTTAAAAATAAAAGTTTTGAAGCTCTTTCTCCGTGCAGCCTGTTTCGGTGAGGACATTCGCATTCGCATTCGCATTCGCGAATATTGAAGATGAATATTCGCATTCGCATTCGCATTCGCGAATGTGAAAAATCCAACATTCGTTACATCACTAGTACCTATATTTAGAATATTCGAGTACATCTGTATGAAAAAAAAATCATAAATATAAATTTGTTAATGTATTTTTAATTTTTTTTAATGTACAGTTAAAAAAAACTATATTTCAGAGTAAACTTTAAAAAAGGTATACATGACAGAATGGACGACAAAAAATATACATACCTATATGTAAATAATAAATTATAAAAATATCATTTAATACAAATTATTTTATTTATTCCTTCTCGATGTCAGAATCTTGTAATAAGTAGTTATTCTCTCTGACAAAATGCACTTTACCTACGGATAAGGATAAAATTCCCATTAAAACTTAGATATATATTTCTGTTTCAGAATATTTTTGTTTGAATACAAATACTGGATTTCCAACCAATTGAAAAAAAACTTGTCTAATATTAATATTTTAATTATTTATTAACCACACAATCTTAAATTATATCTGCAAAAAAATCTACACATCTATGTGAACAAAACTAAGTACTACCATAGGTATACATACTTATGTCTAAAATACTTATGTAGAGGCCGTGAGAAGATGAAAACAGAAAAAAAAATTACTATGGAATTTCCTTTAATTATTTATTTATTTAGATATCTATTAACCGCCTCTTGAGAGGTGCTAAGTTTGTATTTTGTAAGTATACTGCCTATTTTACACACACACAAACACATATTTTAAAATAAATTGCAAATGCAGCCACTTGAGAACTTTAATAAATACATTTCACAAATAAAAATACTTTAGTTAAGTAAAAGGAAGTTATAGATATCGTTCATGTGATAGTTCGTATAACATTGAGGATTACAATAAAGTTAATTCATATGCATAAAGGAATATACGAAATGCAAAAAAGCAATTTATTATGTAAATAACAATTATCTTGTGTTCATTATTTAATGACAAAGAAAAACATAACCTTCAGTACTCGAGGGAAACTGGACGGGAACAAACAGTCATTGTTTGCGAGGCTCCAAGCAAAACGCTCAGGAAAACTCCTTATAAAGAAAAATCAAATGTTTGTATACCTAAGTGTCCATTTTGTAGTTGAATCTATTTCAAATGAATTCTCTTTTAAATCTAAATTATGTAGTTGCTATTGTTAAATATTGCAATCACCTAAAGTAGGAAAAGTATGTACCTAGTATTAGTAGGATTCGTTCATCATCATCATCAGCAAAAATCTCGACTATCAGTTAAGTCCGGAGAAAGAAAGTAACACCATAGATCAGTTAGCATTGGATTCATTCCATAAGGATGTTGTCGTTTACTACCATAACCCATAAATGTAATTTGTTCGTTATTCGAAGGTATAAGTATATATATATTAGCTGTAGATATATATGTATTATGTTTGCCCTCCTCTTAATTAATTAAATTTTATATCCTCCCGTTACACCAAGTATGGTACGGTTCGCCCCGGCTTTGGCACGGTTGTTACACATATTATAGCCTCTAGCAATCAGGAAGATATGCGAGATTCAAACAAACAAACAAGAGTGGATAAATACGTAACGATTTTGAAAATATTCAATAAAATTTTAGGAGAATACATTAAATTGCGTCTTAAATATTGTATGGACATGAAAAACACATAACAAAGATGCTCTAAAAAATTGAATACAAAGTAAATATACACGTATCATTGATGTGATACTTATAATTGCGGGGTAAGGGCAAGGGCAAGGGCAATACTTATAATAATTAGTAAGTTTAAAAGTGTTAAAATTTTACTTTAGCAGAAAAAAAATAATAATACCTACACGTATCAGTGATGTGATACTTATAATTGCGGGGTAAGGGCAAGGGCAAGGGAAATACTTATAATAATTAGTAAGTTTAAAAGTGTTAAAATTTTACTTTAGCAGAAAAAAATAATAATATTTCTTTGCTCCACAGTTCTGCTCTATGACATTGTACCTACATCACACTATCTATTTATGAATATCGCATATAAGTTTTTTTAATAGTTTTTCAGTTTATCGAAAACATACGGAGAGATCATGACTACATATTTAATATTTATATTAAATTCCAAAAATGTATTAGCATCTGACCGGCAAACGTTGTTCTGTCAGGATATCTTATCGTATGAAATAAGTAAGATACTTTACCTAGACCTATTTTCAGATATACACAAACAATCTTAAAAATCGAACCATTCCAGAGGAGTTTTTTAACAAACACCTTGAAACGAGAAATTATTAGGTAGGTCCCACTGCAGGAACACAGACCTAATACAAGTTTTTATATAAAAATAATCAATCATCAAAATCGGTTTATCCAGTTGAAACTTCTGCGGGAACAAATTCAATTAAAGAAAAAAATACTGTCGAATCGATTAATAGATAATAATATGAAATACTTGATTTTCCGCGCGAGTTCGTCCGTGGGTGTAAAGCGCGGTACATATACCTAGGTACTAGTAGTGTTCTTATAATCCAACTCTTCAGAGGTTTAAATTCCAGCTTAGTGCACTTAATTTTATAGTTCCATCCATCTTTATGATTGTAAAAATACAATTATTTTAGAGCACGATCTCGATAGACTTTGCATAAGATAAATAAGATCTGGGACCTGGAGATGGAACGTTCAATAAATAGTTATAAGTTTTAAAAATAGTTACAGGCAATCAAAGTGTCATTTACAATAAAGAGGTTGGGGTTTGATATTCAAAGAAAATTTTTCAATAGCATCCAAAATTCTAGATGAAACACCCTTTGTATACCCTTGTTATATATCAATCTAGTTCGAGATTTTGACATGCAAGAAAAAATATATTTTTTAAAGTGAAACTTTTATTACATCGTCTCAAACTTTTTGGTCTGTGTAGCGCATGTCGCGTGTATCGCGGCTGCCGAGTAGGTATACCTACTCGGCAGCCGACCGACACGCGACATGCGCTACACAAGCAGTGTTCGGAACCGTTCGAACAGTTTCACTTTTACCGTGGTTTCATAAAACCACACAACATTTTTTCTAAATCTAAATTCTGATACAATTTCCTGTTAATTTAATGAAAAGTTAAGATTCAAGAGCATATGTAATACCAAATGAAAAAAATGAACATGAAAATATATTTATTTAAAAACCATATGTTTGTATACAGATTATACTCGTACATTTGGATTTATGTTGTACGTTTTACACACATTTGGCTTAATCTAAGTTTATTACAAACCTAGATTAAGTCAAATAGTAGATGTAGGAGGTTTGATAAGTTTTATAGATGCATTATAGATGTGAAATTTGAAGATACTCACTATATAAAGAAAGTCAACTCAACAACAAATTCCGAACAATGTAACAAATATGACATTCAACATTTCGTCATGGAATGTGTTGGAAACTTGTTCGAAAAGATGGGAGAAGGATCTTTCCTTCTACTAGGCTTTCAAAATTTCGAATAAATTTATTAAATAATGTCTCATAAATTATTTGTTATTCAATAAAATTCGGAATTCTTTTTTTTTTGTAAAAAAAAAAGTTATTGAATATAAACTATAATATAATCCTGGTAGAAATCTCTTAAAAAGGCTCTAAGTAGTTCTAATCAAAATATAGTCGCTAATTAATATTAGCGACTATATTAATACTAATGTATTAGATAAGTAGTTAACCTATTAACAACTAAGGTTCTAAACTTATTAATTATTATGTATTTATCAATGTATCGTCCAGATCGTCAAAAGAAATAGTTACATATTCATGATTACCTATATTAGACAGTATGAGAAGTTTGGAAAAGAGCTTTGGACAAAACTTATTTCCATTAGGATGTTTGAAAATGGAGATGGTATTAAATAGAATACTATTATTAAATATTATGTGGAATGTAATATATACGAATTTTTAAAATGGTAAATAGTTTATGAGCATTCATGCTTTCCTCCAAGATTGCTATTTATATCTTGCAGGAGAAATATTATTTATCCAAACTGACTTTAAACTTTGAAATATTAGTACTGTATATTCTTTGTTAGAACATAACATAATAATATCTAAAATGTAACTTGTTTAAATCACAAACAATTGTATTTTTAAATTCTGTAACCAAAGGAAAGTTACAAATCCCATCCCAATTCATTATTAAAACGGATAGGAGTATCGTAGTCGTGACTCGTGACCCTATTTCGACAGAGTTCATTCACTTTTGAATTAGGGTCTAGGAATTTTGGATGTATATTTTCTGAAGTATTTGATCTCTAACAGCATTAGTTTGTTATGCGCAGAAGACTTTTAGACCATTTAATTTTATTTATTTATTCATTGATTCATTTATTAGATTATTTTCTTGATGAAAACAAGATCAGAAAATATTACTATACAGGTACTTAATTTGATCTAAATTTGCTAAATTTTCAGAATATTTTCGTTTGAAGCAATAATTTATAAAAATATCAATTAAGTACGTTCTCCTTCACCAATCAAGAAAAATATTTTTGTGGTCTGGATCTACATTCTATTATTGCTAGTATTTCGACATTTCGACATTTGTTAGTAAGTCGTTAATATTTAAAGCTGTGGGCATGTCTTTATCGATCGGCCACTCAATTCCCGTCTCCCGATGTATATCAGAAAAATCCGGTCAAGTGCGAGCAGGACCCGCGCACCAAGGGTTCCGCACAAACCTGTTTTTTTTACGTATAAAATGTTTTTAAGTATATGTAGAAGTAAAAGTACTTACTTACTTACTTACTTACTTACTCCTCTGGCGCTGAAACCCCAAAGTGGGTCTTGGCCTCTGAGACGAGAACTCTCCATCTTCCCCGGTCCTGAGCGGTCTCTTGCCAATTATTATTGGCTCGTAGCACGCGCAGGTCCACCTCTACTCGATCGCGCCAGCGATACTTAGGTCGTCCTACCGGCCTACCGTCCTCGTTCCTCACCCATTCTTTCTACATGACCGAGCCAGCGGAGCCGTTGTGCTTTTATTTCTCCAAGTATATTTGGCTCGGCCATTAGTTTTTCTAGTTCGGCATTTGTTCGGACTCTCCAGCTTCCATCCTCTCGTCTGGTGGGACCAAAGATCTTGCGAAGAAGCCTTCTTTCGGTGACTAAAAGCTTGCGTTCTTCATTCCGGATCAGGGTCCAGGCTTCACACCCATACATAAGTATTGGTCTTATGACCGTTTTGTATATACGCAATTTGGTGTTTTTGCTCAGAAGCCTGGACGCGAGCACTTTATGCAAGGCACATTTCAGGGTATTTTGGATACGGATATTAATTTCTTCCTCCCTGGAATGTGAGTCAGTTATAGTGCAACCCAGATATCTATTTCTCGTACTCAGTTATGTTACGAAACTGAGTACGAGAAATAGAAGTAAAAGTACCCGAACAAAATTAAAATTTTTACGACTGCAAATCCTATAATTCTTACGATATTCCCAGATTGTCGACGTGTGTTATAGAGGAGGCTATACTTTTCTTGGAATATTCATTCCAAAGCTTATGAAAGTTGTGAGTGAGAAAATAATGTATAACGGCAGCGCTACAACAGATTTTTTTTGGACAACATTTTTTTTTAATTTTCACATACTCACAAGTAAGTACCTAAGTACCTTAATAAATTTGATAAACTCTTTTTAATTTCGTATAAAAAATGTAGTCTTAAATTATTAGACATTTGTCTTTATTTTGACTACGAAAATATTTGCTTAGTTTAGTCACATATTTCATATTTTCATATCAAACATGCTGACGCCATAATCCGTTTCACTCACCCAAACAATAATAAATCACACTTCTTCATTATCTAGGCTTGCCTAGAGAACCTTGGATTGTCGATAATTTATTGACGAAGTGATAAATAGAATACCTAATGAGCGTCAAAATAAATCGGGCATGGTGAATCATAACAAGGTATGGTTATCAAATTATAATCTGTACTAATTATAAATATTAATAAAATAAACCTGAAGAGTTTGCGTGTTTGATTGAACGCGCTAAGGATATATTTAACCGTTTATTGTACCACACCATTTAACATTACAGTATATACACTATAATATAGTTGTATAGATCCGAGGTAAAGTACACAAGGTGACCTTATCGCTTAAAAGCGATTTCTTCTAGGCCACCTAAGGTAAGGTAAGGACTAAGGATATACCTATTAGTTCAATTAGATATTTTTTTCAGCGTTACTTAGTACGTGTTAGTACCCACACTTGTTTAGGATGGCTATATAAAATCATGTACAACGTGGATGAAACAGCAGGGCACAGCTAGTTCTACTATACATAAGATTATCAGACAAACATACAATTTAGGACAAATTATATGCAAGTAACAACACAAAGTTGTAATAAGCCGTAATAAGTTTTATGAGCCTAATGTGATCATTAGGAACTAACTATATCTTATAGGAGTGGAGATTTCAAATTATATAGGTACTTATGATATTATCTACAATGACAAATAAAAAAGCGACGTGTTGTCGAAGCCAACAATTTATTCTTTACTAGTGGTCCGCCCCGGCTTCGCCCGTGGTACATATTTCGCAATAAAAGGTAGCCTATGTCCTTTCTCGGGTATCAAAATATCTCCATACCAAATTTCATGCAAATTGGTTCAGTAGTTTAGGCGTGATTGAGTAACAGACAGACAGACAGAGTTACTTTCGCATTAATAATATTAGTATGGATTATATCTCGTACTAAAGTCTTGGCTTTTTTATTCGTTATTTTTTAAATAATTACTATTAACCTTGTGAAAATTTTATGAAAAAATTTTGAGTCGGACGTTACGTTATATCAGAGTTTATATTGTGATTTAGCAATTGGAAAAGATAATATGTTAACTATGTAGAACAAAAATAAAATGAATAATATTTCTTACAGAAAAACTCCTGTCTGCTCTACATAATATTTCTTTATTTTGTAGAGCAGATAGGAGAGGAGATAGGATTCTAATTATCTCTTGCCGAATTTCAACTTTTTTCGCACTAAGAAATAAAGACTTTAAAGTTCATAAACAACTCACTAAATATTAAATTATTTAATACATTTTGCAAAAATAACACAAATGTAATATTGAATAATAAATTCATTCAATATTATATTATTATATATATATTTATTCAATATTATATTAATAGCAGGAGACATAAGTCTTGATGTATACAATGTACATTATAACTTAATGTAATTTTCATTCATGTAAGTGTAAAGTAAAGAAAGTGACAGACAAACAAAATCTATTAGGGACTTGAGACATCTTGCAGGAATTGGCTGTGCGAGTGAGAGTTATAAAAAGATGTAATCGTGAAATGTTAATATCAATCTTATCATCACAATAAAAGTGAATGCTAAATAACATCTAGTCGGGAAATTATTTTCTGTACTATCGTTAACATTAAAAATATAAATTTAATTATTTGTAAGCTTTAAAGCTATAAGTTTAAATGGATTTGGATTAAAATTTTGAAATTAATATATTATTAAGTATTACTTTACAAATAGCAATTTAAATCTATATTGCCATTTTATATTACAGTGTGGAATGATTTAAAAACAATAAACCATTAAAATTAGGGATGTAACGATACCGATACCGATATATCGGCCGATATAATCGGCAAGCCGATATATCGGTATCGCCGATTATAAAACAACCGATATCAAACAATTCTAAAAACCGCGCCCAATGAACGATGCGGGAGGTCACCCGCGCGCGGGCAGTTTGTTTTCTGAAAAAACTCTACCAATAGTAAACTTTGATTACTGATTGTATGTGTATTACTTAAAGTTCAACTGACTTTGTAAAATAATAATACTAAAATAAATGTTTTTCTTGTTTTTTGATTTGGCATTTTTATTTAAAAGAATACAATTTACAGTTGAGTCTCTGTTAAATGTTGGTAACTTTTATGCATAATTCACTATTTATTTTTCTACCAAGCCATCGATATCGGTATCGGTATCGGTATCGCCGATTTTTTACTACAAATATCAGTATCGGTATCGTATCGGCAAAATCATGTATCGTTACATCCCTAATTAAAATGTTATTAATTGTTTATTGTTTATATTTTCGCCCACGAACCTCTCTACAAATGATACCACATCTACTGCAGTTCGCAGTTCACTATATAGTACCACCGAAGCTTTGATTGTGAAGCTCATATAGCACCAAACCTCACGTGAGGTGTGAAGTGTCCCTTAGGGACTATGGTGTTAAGTGCGTGGGCTGTCGCCGCGCCCCGTCGCCGCCGATATGACGCATTGTACGATACATAAAAGACTTAACAGTTTCCAAAGATACGTCTTAAGATATATACTTATGTATATGCAAGCCTACGAAAAAGTTAAAATGTTTCGTTCATTGTATAATCATTATTATTCTTCGATATAAGAAAATAGTACTTTAAAATATGTAGGTATAGTAAAACTTTACGTTTATTTCTAAAGATACCTAATAAAAATAGATCTTTTCATTCAACGTTGCCAAAAAGACGAACATCCTCCATTTCTAACGTTTAATTCTATATTTTATGTATGTAGATTGTAGGTGTAGTAAATATTAATTATCTTTATCTTTTACTTATTGCAATAATATTATGTATTAAACTGTAGTTTAAATTATAACTAACCAAAATAATAAAAAAATGACGACCATAATATATTTTCGGACAAGTCTATAGAATAATAGAGCATGGTGTAACAATCGCTTGTAAGCATAGGTTGGTATAGACTCTATAGTGTTTTGATGGCCCCGACCCCATCCCATCAGTTGGGCACGAAGTAGGCCATAGCCCAGTCCACCATCGCTCGTCGCGCGCGCTGCCTGTATCGTAATTATTACAAGTGAATTGTCGCCACTCCGACGCCATGACTAATCAACCCCGTATTTTTCCGTGAATTTCACGCGAGCACTACAAGGTTGCCTTGCGCTATATGAAAACGTGCTATTAAAATCTCTATCCACTTTTTCAATAACTACATTGGTGTTTATTTATTTCTTTCTATAGCAACAGCGTCGCAGCTGATCGTTGACGTTTTAAAATAATAATAAAACGCGTTCAAGGTATGCCGTTTTTTGATTAATTTATACTAATATGAAACTGTTTCAGTAAAACGAATGTAAATAGTGTAACTAAGAGTGTAACTGTGTAAACGTCATAGTAATGTTATTAACGTAGGTTAGGTATCTAATGATATTATGTTGCGGAATTATTTTTTTTTGTGCGATATCATAAACTTTTTAAAACACTTATGAAATGTGTAAACATAATTAACATTAAATGTAATTACAAGGTAATATTAATTTAAGACGTTAATAGTGCTCGACCTTGTTAGAATGACATGGTCTAAAGAGTGATATCATCTCATCTCATACCTACATCTAAGAATGTTTAGCTATTTTTTAGATGTTTACGACAAATGCTTTAGCATTTAGTTACCTAGACTAGTAGGTACATGTTATTTCTTAGGAATTTTTCATTTCAGTATCATGTAGTGAACGCAACAATGTTTATATTGTAACGACTGTTACGATTTATTTAGATTAGTTCAATAGAAGAAATGATTTATCGTATTGAAAGATCACATTGATATAAATATTTTGATGTCCAACGGAATCTTACGCTATCTAATATAATTTAATTTACTTTAAAACCATTTTTTGATGAGAGTCAACAAAATGTAGTTTAGTTGATAGGTACCTATGTACTTAATATGAAAAATGTATCAAAATCTATAATATTTAGTGTTAAATGAAGATATTATTTTCATTTTATTTTTATTTATAGTTTTGTTATTTTTTCAGGTGTCACATGTTATAGTTTAGAAGAAATATCTTCCAGACAATCTGAATATAAATACGATACATACCTACACGATGCCGTTCAAAGTAAAATAACTTTTAACAAAATTCATAAGAGCTTCATCTTTTCTCGAACTCTACAATAAAATATACATAGATAAATATTATGGAGAAAAAATTATATTACCTACATACAAAATTAAATGTAAAAGAAACAAATGTACATTAAAGCACAGAAAACATAATGTAAATAAGTAGGAATCTTTTAAATTTTCTCGCACGGTTAGCGTCTAATGAATTGTTAATTCAAGCGTCAATTATTTATCATGGTAAATGTTAAAAATGCATAGTAAAAGTAGGTTCAACAGTTCAAAAACACACCAAATAGTGTTAAAAACAACGAGTCCCGATTTCTCTCTGAGGTTACTACGTGTCAAGGCCACTTTGATATCTTTTCATTTCATCGTTTTTTATTTTCAGTTTTAATACCTTTAGCTAGCAGACACATATTTATAATTTACTAGCGGTCCGCCCCGGCTTCGCCCGTGGTACCTACATGTTTAAACTATCCTATCTCTCAAGTTGGATCGAACTGCACATGGTGTGCGAATCACTACATAGTATAAAACAAAGTCGCTTTCTCTGTCCCTATGTCCCTTTGTACGCTTAAATCTTTGAAACTACGCAACGGATTTTGATGCGGTTTTTTTTTAATAGATAAAGTGATTCAAGAGGAAGGTTTATATGTATAATAACATCCATTAAATTGTGGAGAAGTACTGTTATTTTTGAGGTTTCTGATGTGATGTCGTAAATAATTACATTTTTTCCGCTTACAATGCAAACGCAGGCTGAACCCTACGAGTTTTATCAAAATAATGTACTAAGTATTGTACACATTGAAAAGGTCTACAGAAAAGTCCGTGATGGTATATGTCTATCTCTTATGGATAACCCACAAATCCACAATAACTTTTTTGTCATTTACTTTTTACGACAAATAATGGATAATTTTGGAAGCGATATTAACCAATACAGCATTAATCCTTAACCAATTAAATACCTTGAATACTTTGTTCATTTAATATAGATTTATATGGCTCTTTACACCGTATGATTTAAGTGAATATTTTCGAAGATATTACAGATTTAAAAATTTCGGGACGTAGCGTTTGCGGCGGTACCGGCCGGCCGCCCATTGCACCCGTGCGAAGCCGGGGCGGGTCGCTAGTTTTATTAAAATCGGAATTAGGAGTCCATTGAGGACAAACATTGTGACACGAGATTTATATATTATAACTAGCGGTCCGCCCCGGCTTCGCCGGTGGTACATATGAAAAATAGATGTTGGCCGATTCTCAGACTTACCCGATATGCACAGAAAATTTCATGAGAATCGGTCCACCCGTTTCGGAGGAGTATGCAGACTAACATTGTGACACGAGAATTTTATATATAAGATTTATTAAGGTATGATAATATGATTTCGTAACTTCTAAATATAATACGATTGTGATAATATTAAAGTATTAAAATGCATTTATTAACCAAAGTCAAAAGTACATAGAGCACGATTTTGTAATCACTTGTCTTTCTCACAAATTCCTTCAAAGATTATATGATATATTTAAAAGTATGCAATAATTTAAACTATTTTATTTCATTATATACAATTTGGCAAATCGTGTTTAAATTTTTCTTTAAAAACCAAATTCAAATGCAGCTCCAACAGATACGTAGAACTCTACAAGTACATATTCAAAGAATCCATTAACATATATGAAAGTTTCATTTTATTAAAAGCTTGGTATTTGTAAGAAACGGACTAACGTAATAGATGGCTATAGTTATGTCGTATTACACAATTAAAATACCATAATGTTATTGCTTTTATGTGACATAAACATAGCTACGACTTGTGGGAGGTAGATATATTGACATTGTCTTTATGACCTACATTTTTAAGGGGCATTGACCGGAAAACTGCTGTTTGCCTCACGGCATGCCTATTTGTACAGAATAGAATCCTGAAGGTTGAATATGTGATTTGATATGTACCTACTATGATTTTTATTATATTTTTACAAAGCAATATACTTTATAAAAGGTTAGTCGCAAAGCACTAAGCACAATAAGAATAGGTATTGGATGTTATTATGTTCACAACCTTCGCTACCCAATTGTCCGTTTTATGAAAGTATATTGGGTAAAGTTATAGGGTTTCTAAAACCTTAATCTAATAATCAAACCTCGTTTATAATTCATGTAAGGTTGTATGTTTTTTAATGATGATATTCACCTCTATTTTCTCTACCTGTATTTTCTTCTTGCTCTACCTGTATTTTCTTTACGCTATAGACGCGACTTTATTTTATTGATCATAATATAAGACTTTGTCGATATATAAACAGATTCTTCAGGGCCTGTGGGCAAATTTTTATGAAGTACCTAGCCAAGTAAAAATTTACATTATACTGGATAATAAACACAAAGGTTGATAAAAATTTTCCTTTGATTTACGAAAAAGTTTTACTTATTGTATATTTCTGAGCACGCGCCTTTGCGAATCATCGTATTACATGCAGGTAAGATTAGAAAATTTCTTAATCAAGTTTTTAATTTTATCATTTCAAAACAAACATCGATTTGTATATTACGTATATATATTGGCGCAGCGACTCCATTCCTTTTGTCAACAAGATTATCATAAGTCATATTTACAACAGATAAATATGAAGATAATGGAGAATTGGGTGACGGTATTCTGAACACCTGTGGAAAACAAATATGTATTTCCTGAGTAAGTAATTCAATCATAATTCAATGAAAAACATATTTTATCAATTTTTCAAGATAATCGTGACCAACTAGTGGATTATGGAGTCACCTGTTACATTAATCTAGTTCAGAAACGAAAATACCAAAAAGAAGAAACCTATTGTAAGAACTTTAATATCATAGTACGATAAACATTTATTTCGAAAGGATATACACGTAGGTACATTTTGAACCAGAAAGTAATTCGAAAAACGTTCAATTATTTTCTTAATTGATTCACAATCCCACAGATCACAGAAACTAACCCTATTTATTTTCACTATAGCGTACACACTTACAGTCTTAGCTTGCAGTAAATATAATGTTTCTTGGCTATAATGTAACATTAAATTAGTAATCCAATAACGAAATCATTATTTCGTTCGACTCACTATTTTTAAAACATTATCAGTAAATATTATCTGAAGCTATAATAATAGAAAAGTCTAAATGACTCAACCATTTCAAAAAAATACGTGTATCACATCAGTATGAAGATCATTTTTTCAATGAAGAAAAAATTGGAAAAATTGTACTTACAATGTTTGTAGTTTCTATAGGACTTGGTATTTCGGTAAGGCATCTTGTTGTAATAAATATTTACTAAAATATTTCTTTACCATTTTAGAGAACGAAGTTAACGATAAAAGCATGTTTGCCTGTAATAGAAATATTTCATATTCATATCAATCAAAATAATAATTATAATTTATCACCTTTTATCATTATTATTTGTAGATATAACTGATATTAACAAGTGAAATTGTCTATTAAAAAAAATAGATAAAGATGATTCATAACGTTGTTGTAATTAATTAATGTTTATTTACATAATATTTTACTATTACGGCGTTGGGGAAGGTTCGCCTACCAAGCAGAGATAACTTTTAATTTACTTACAATGCTTTTTACTATAATATTAATTATTCATGTATGCAGTATCAGAAAAACGTATTGGTAACTGTGTGTGTGAGTTTTGATCAAAATGTCCTTGACGTCGACTGGGCGGAGCAACTGTATCTAGTATTTTCATTCCCAAAGGAATTTTTTATTAGCTTCCAAAAATTCAATGTTTACGATGATTGCGACCACAGACATAATTCTTGATACATGTCTGTGATTGCGACTCTCTTTGAGATGTATATCTGTTCAGTCAATTTCTTTATACCGATACAATTGAGATCTAAGATTGAGATAAAGAAATACGGCCGCATTTAGTTACTATAATGATTTAATTAAATGCCAACATGATTTTATTTGTCAGTCACAGTTACGTCACTTACATAATTTAGGGCCGAATACCGTTCCTATTCAATATGTATGTAATACAACTATTACTTTATATTAAACGACAAGGAAGTAAGTATAGGATATAATAGTATAGTACTAAACCAAGGAAAATGTTTACAATAAGAGGAAAATCTGTCTTGTATAATTTCAATAAGACTAGGCAGGCAGTATACTCGTATTCTAATTTAATTTACCGTATGAATCAAAAATTAACAGACATTGCTTCTAATAGTAGGTACAAAAATAGGTGCTTGAAATACCTAAATAATTATCACACGCGTTCATTTAGATAGTTACTTAGGCACTGAAAATTTTTCATTCCAACGCTACGATATCACATACAAATTACAGACCCATTCGTCATTGTTTCAGATTGTTGATGATTAGCGTGTGTCGCTGATTCTAACGTGTTATTAATTAATTCAACAGGATGCCACCAGCGCTGCAAAACGTGAAAATGTACTCGCGGTGTGACATCGCACTGCTTTCCGACTTCAATAGTGATGAGTGCAGCAAACCTCTTAACAATAATACAGTTACACAAAGTGAAAGTGACAGTGTTAGTGAAAAAAGTGAAGACTTTGACTTGGCTAAATATGAAGCCATGGATTTTAAGGCACAAATACGATGGCCCGATTTAGTTGTACAGATTTCTTTACACTTAGTATCAATATACGGATTGTACCTGATATTAACGAACCAAGTGAAGTTCTTCACGATACTTTTTGGTGAGTATTTTAAATTAAGCATTACATAAACGTTCATTTTTTATCTTTATTTATAATATTATGTAAGTACATATAATAAATTGTCTGTCCCATAGAACATATAAAGAGAGTATCTTTATATGTTCCATGGTCTGTCCTATGTATAGATGTATTCTCTAGTCTACAACATCTAGGGAACGGATTTATATGCGTGCGATATTCGTTTTTTAAAAAGAATACTTGGGGCGTGATCTACAATCGATATCGATATAGTTTTTAGAATTTTTTTCTGCCTGTCTGTATGTATATCCAAGCTAATTTAAAAAAAATTGGTTGTCTGTAAAGTCGGTTTACTGACGATAGTTGAACGTGACAACGTCCGATTGTGCTTCTTTGTCGCTCGTTCCGCGCTCTCGCTCGCACTTCAAGCCTTACATGGAACGCCTCAGATGAGTCAGAGCGAGGTAACGCCGCATGAGTCATGTTTTTTCGTGCGTGCAGCCGGCTTTATCGAATTATAAGACGTTGTCACGTCAAAAAGTACTGCATGGATTTACTTCAAATTTGGTACAGAGATAGCTTGAGACCTGAGAAATCCCACGGGAACGGGAACTGTGCGGGTATTTCGAAAAAGCTAGCATAATATAAGTATTTATGGTAGTACGCAATAGTATATAGACTCATTCAAGTTCTCAAATCCGAATGAAAGACTATAAAAAAATGATTACATTCATTTGTCTCACTTCCACATTAATTTTTTGGTATGTCTCTTTTATATTATTGCATCTATTCACCTAGGTATTAAATTTTGGAAGGAATTGTTTCAGGGCTTTTTCTCAAATAATAAATTATAACAAGTCAGTTTATTGAGTAGGTATGTAGCCTTATCAAAAACGATATTGCACATGTCGCGTGAACAATTGTTGTTAGCGTAAATTAGCGTATGCTATTCAGACAGGGTCTGCTTATTCAAAAATATCCAATTAGCAAGTTATAGTAAATAATAATACATTTTGTGAAATCATAACTTAACACTCACCATCATATTCATAATTATATTTATAATATTGATATCAATTCTTAAATTTTCCCATTAATGCTTATGGGGGGGCAAGAATCTCGCCTCGCGGCGGTGCTGAAAAAAAAACTCCGGCTGAGTGGCCAGACGGCCGGAGTCTAGGGCGACTGACTGAGGAACCTACGGACTATCCGAGCGTTATCCAGAAGGACTGCCCGCTGTATCCCCACTGTCATGGGCTTTACCGGTAAATCCAACCTCCTTAAATATTGTTTTAAGGAGGTAGGAACCAGCCCATTGGTGGACACAACTATAGGGATTATCTCGGCAGACACACCGTCCCACATCTCGACAACCTCGTGCGCCAGATCCAGATATTTGAGCCGTTTATCTGACTCGGCCTTAACAAGATTGTCGTCATGTGGAATAGTGATGTCTACCAAGAAAATCCTAGAAGTTGCTCGGTCCATCACCACAATATCAGGTCTATTCGCTAGAATAGTCCTGTCTGTGATGATGGGCCGATCCCAGTACAATTTGGCACGGTTATTTTCCAGGACTGGCTCCGGCGCGTACTTGTAGTAAGGCACTTTTCCTTCAAGAAGGCCATACTTCAGAGCGAGCTCTTGGTGGATAATCCTGGCTGCTAGGTTGTGCCTGTGCAAATACTCGGAGTTGGCAAGCATGGAACAACCGGAAGTAACATGTCGGAGAGTTTCTCCAGGACGGTGACACATACGACATAAGTCCTGGGTCCCGTCCTTTATGATGTACTTCCGATAATTGTTCGTCTTAACCACCTGATCCTGTATCGCACAGACAAAACCCTCGGTTTCCCCAAAGAGGTCACCGAAACGCAGCCAGTGCACGGAGGACAAGAAATCTACGTGAGGTTCATGTAGACTCCTGTGAAACCTACCGTGTAGCTCTTTCTCTTTCCATATGGCCTCCCTGTCGGAAATGCTGAGTACCGTCGGCTTTTGCCAGTCCTGTTTGGCCAGGGATAGGGGAGTGAGTCCTTTGTCACATGTGGGGTGCGTGATAATGGATATCAATTACACTAGGTACAGTACCTTTGGGTGATGCACAAATAACCACACACTCACAGTTTTAACGTTTATTGCTCCACGTAGAAGGAGAGAGACAATTATCAGATACAAGCGACACTTTGGGCATGAAAATACAAGAACAAAAAGACACTGACTAGCTGCGCATTCGGTAATTAAGATCGAACTGTTAATTTTACAATTGTGAAGAAACTTGAAGAAATATTCCGATCTACCCGCTGGGACCGTGATAATTTCGTCGCGGCACGCATACTACGCGAATACCGCGACTCCGTCATAAAATAATAAATATTATAATTATTTTGTATGAGTGTAATGCATGTCTGTATTTTTTGTGTTTTGTGTAATGAATGTTTAGTGTTATAATTAAATGCGAATATAAATATGAAATAAAATATTTAAATACTTGTTGTGTGTAATATATACGTATGATAAAATACATACACTAAAATATCGTGTGTTAGCCACATCACTCCCCTCCAGAGACCGGGTTAAGGGCGATAAAAGTCTGGGAAGTGAACTCTCCTCCCAGAGCGAGTGGTATATGCCACAGGAGCACTGGGAAGAGGTAGGGGAGGATCGGGAGGTGGAAGAGCGGGAGAAAGAAGGACTTCGGTAGGAGACGACAGTAAGTAGGCTGGCTTAAGGCGGTCTATGCTAACTGTCGTTGACTTTCCTTTTAATTTAATTTTGAAAAATTTGTGATCTCTTGAAATGACCTCATGTGGCCCTGTATATGCGGGTTGTAAAGAGCCGCGCAGTGCGTCTTCCCTAAGGAATACGTGACCACATGAGGCTAAATCTTTGTAGATGAATATGTTTTTCTTACCATGATGTTGAGTCGGTACTGGGCGAATATTCCTGGCGAAATTTGTCAACCGAGCTGATAAGTCGGTGATATCGGTAGTATAAGACGAAGTGTCGTGACCAAAAAATTCACCTGGTAGGCGAAGTGGTTCACCGAAAACCAGCTCAGCTGAGGAGGAGTGCAGATCCTCTTTCACAGCACTTCTTATGCCGAGAAGCACGAGAGGTAGTGTTTCTACCCAATTTGCGTCAGCGTGACAGGTAATTGCAGCTTTCAATTGTCTGTGGAAGCGCTCCACCAAGCCGTTGCACTGCGGGTGATATGCGGTTGTCTTACGGTGATCGAAACCGATAGACTTAGCGAGCTGCTGGAATAGGGCCGATTGAAATTGTGCACCGCGGTCGGTAACGACGTCGGTTGGACAACCATAACGGGCTACCCAGCAGGACACAAAAGCTTTCGCGACAGTTTCTGCGGTGATGTCGGTAAGTGGTACAGCTTCCGGCCATCGCGTGAAGCGATCGACGGCTGTTAGGCAATACCGATAATCACCGCAAGGTGGTAAAGGGCCGATTAGGTCTATGTGGACATGTTTGAATCGCGCTGAAGGTAAAGCGAGCGTACCAATAGGTGACGCGACATGCCTGTTTACCTTCGAGCGCTGACAGGTCAAACATGCCTTAGACCATTCGCGGCAGTCCTTCCGCATTAAAGGCCAGACAAACCTCTGTGCAACGAGCTTGGCTGATGAATTTGCGCCTGGGTGACTCAATGAGTGCAGACAATTGAAAACCTGCTGACGCAGTTGTGAAGGGACGAAAGGTCTGGGAGTCGGTGTACTGACGTCGCAGTACAGTTGAGTGCGACTTCCAGGTAAATTCATCCGTTTTAGGCGAAGAGATGATTCACCTGTGAGATGCGAAGTGAGCTCAGGATCTGTAGCTTGCAACCTTGCCATCTCTTCTAGATCGACCGGCCTCTGCAGTTCACATACGCGCGATAAAGTATCAGCGACGACATTATTTGCACCTGATATATGCTGTATGTCGGTTGTGAACTGCGAGATAAAGTCGAGGTGTCTATACTGACGCGGCGTGCAGTTACTTTTCCTCTCGTGGAAAGCGTAACATAACGGCTTGTGGTCAGTATAGATCGTAAAATGATTAGCCTCCAGCATGTGTCGGAAGTACCTTATGCTCTCGTAGATGGCAAGGAGCTCTCGATCGTATGGTGAGTATTTTACCTGTGACGGGCTCAACTTGCGCGAGAAGAATGCGAGCGGCTGCCAATCATCATCCTTAAGCTGTTGTAGGACTCCACCTATCGCTGTATCTGAAGCGTCAGTGACGAGTCCTAATTTAGCTTCACTGGCAGGATGAGCGAGCAGGGCTGCTTCGCAAAGGCTTTTCTTACAGTCCTGGAATGACTGCAGCGAATTTCCTTCTATGACCACGGGATGAGAACCTTTGACAGAACCTACAAGCAAAGCATTTAATGGTGCTTGAATTTGGGCAGCATTGGGCAAGAAACGTCGATAGAAATTAACCATGCCCAAGAATCTTCGTAGCTCTCGAACAGTTCTTGGGACAGGAAAATCAGCAATAGCTTGCACCTTGCTGTCCAAAGGTTTGGTTCCCTTTTCAGAGATTTCGTAGCCTAGAAATGTTACCTTAGGAGCGCCGAAGACACACTTGGCTGTGTTAATAAGAACACCATAATCTCTCATACGGGTAAAGAGTTGGCGCAGGTGGTCTTCGTGCTCTTGTGCTGATCTGCTGAATATCAGGAAGTCATCAAGATAAGGATAACAGAAATCTAGGCCTCGCGTCAACTCATCGACAAATCTCTGAAAAGTTTGACCTGCGTTGCGAAGTCCGAAGGTCATAAAAGGAAACTCGTACAAACCGAAGGGTGTGGTGATCGCTGTCTTCGGGATATCGCCTTCAAAAACAGGAATCTGGTTGTAGGCCTTAACTAAATCGATGACAGAGAAGATAGTACAACCAGACAGACAGTGTGAAAAGTCCTGTATGTGCCTAATCGGATACTTATCTGGTATCGTTCTTGCGTTGAGAAGTCTGTAGTCGCCGCATGGACGCCATCCATTGTCCTTCTTCGAAGCGAGGTGAAGCGGAGACGACCACGGGCTGTCAGATGGACGGGCTGTTCCGTTGGCTATCATAGCCTCGAATTCCTGCTTCGCTATTTTAAGTTTGTCAGGAGCCAAACGCCTAGGAGAACAGGAAACAGGAGGGCCAGGAGTTGTGCGAATGTGGTGTGTAGTGTTGTGTTTGACAATACCTGGAGTACCAGCGGGGCGTGTTAGTTCCGGGTATTGCGCTAAAATTTTATGATAATTACTATCACCACCAGTTACAACCTTAACACTAGAAATATTACAATTAATTGAATTACATTTATTTGCTGAGCTGCTGACATTGGTTAAGCCATCGATCAATTGTTTTTTACGTACGTCAACAATAATTTGGTAGTGTGAAAGGAAATCTACACCAATAATGGCTTTGGTGACGTCAGCTACAACAAAACGCCATGGAAAAACGCGACGTAAGCCTAAGTTGAGGTTTAATTGAATGTAACCGTAAGTATCGATGACGGAACCATTGGCAGCACACAGTTGGTAATTAGTTTTACATCGTTTTTCAGACACAGCACTTATAGGGAAAACACAAATATCACTACCGGTATCTATTAGATATTCAACATTAAGAGTGGGGTCCGTAATGAAAAGACGACTTGGGGAATTGGGGCAGTCGTTGGTCGCCATCACTGACTGCCGTGTGCATTTCCCGATGCCTTGAAGTCGCATGGCTTAACGCATCTGTTGGCCTTTGTGCCATGTTTATTATGATACCAGCAGATAGGGTAACGCCGGTAATTAGAGAGGGACCGTCGAGAAGAAGACCGTGGGCGATGATGTGGAGAGGGACCTCTGCGCTCGCGGGGACGGGACCGGGAACTGCTTACTTGGGCGGACAGCGCGCTCACCTGGCGCGTCAGCTCCGCCACCTGGCGTGCCAGCTCGTCCATAGGTGATGTAGATGAAGATGCCGCCGCAACATGGGCGGTAGGGGCCGCGATGTCATTCACGCGATCAGCTAACTCAGCCAGAGCGTCCAGGGACAGCGTAGGTTGTGACGCAACGATCGGCTGCAATCCAGCAGGTAGTCGGCTGGTCCAGATCGTTTTCAAAAAATCTTTTGGAATTTCGGGACCAGCTAGATGTTG
Source organism: Colias behrii (assembly GCA_029959065.1). Taxonomy (NCBI): domain Eukaryota; kingdom Metazoa; phylum Arthropoda; class Insecta; order Lepidoptera; family Pieridae; genus Colias; species Colias behrii. The sequence goes on along the minus strand of JARWMC010000007.1, from coordinate 8,771,959 downwards.
TAAATGCCGCAGAAATTGAGACGGCTTGCGTAGTCCCAGCTGCTCGTGCATCAACAACTGTTTCACTTTATTTTCTCTGGATACGGACAGTCTTTTTATTAACTCTGATTTCAATTTATTATAATCAGCAGGGCCGGTAAGAATGTCTTCGACCTCGGCCGCATACTGTCGATCTAATGTGGCCAATATGTGATAAAATTTGGTAGTATTGTCAGTTATGTTCATTATAGCGAATTGTCCTTCGACTTGTGCAAACCATATTGCAGGCTTTTCAGGCCAAAAAGGTGGGATCCGTAAATTAACAGATGGTTGCTGGGCGGGCGACTCGTGCAACGGTCGTTCCGCCATTTTGACGCACCTTCGCGCTTGAGTATTAACTCGATCAGCGTTTTCGGAATCACTTGCACTGGACATAGTTTTTAATTTTTATATATATAGTGTTCGTCGGGGTCACCAATTTGTGGGGTGCGTGATAATGGATATCAATTACACTAGGTACAGTACCTTTGGGTGATGCACAAATAACCACACACTCACAGTTTTAACGTTTATTGCTCCACGTAGAAGGAGAGAGACAATTATCAGATACAAGCGACACTTTGGGCATGAAAATACAAGAACAAAAAGACACTGACTAGCTGCGCATTCGGTAATTAAGATCGAACTGTTAATTTTACAATTGTGAAGAAACTTGAAGAAATATTCCGATCTACCCGCTGTGACCGTGATAATTTCGTCGCGGCACGCATACTACGCGAATACCGCGACTCCGTCATAAAATAATAAATATTATAATTATTTTGTATGAGTGTAATGCATGTCTGTATTTTTTGTGTTTTGTGTAATGAATGTTTAGTGTTATAATTAAATGCGAATATAAATATGAAATAAAATATTTAAATACTTGTTGTGTGTAATATATACGTATGATAAAATACATACACTAAAATATCGTGTGTTAGCCACACACATTCTATGACTTCAGCATGGATTGCATGACCAACCTTTGAGAGGAAATAGTCTCGGAGTTTGCATATCTCACGATTATGCAGCGATTGGGCACTTAACATGCCACGACCACCACACTTTCGAGGGATATACAGCCTCATCACTGACGATTTCGGGTGATGCAACCGATGCAGAGTCATAGTTGTGCGGACTTTCCGATCCAGGGCGTTGAGTTCGGTCTGAGTCCACTTGAGTACGCCAAATGTGTACAGGAGAACGGGCATGACCCAGGTATTGAACGCTCGTATTTTGTTCACGCCTGACAAATAGCTGTTAAAGACTTTATATGCTTATTATTATTAATGTGTTAATTTTCCTTACTAGTAGGTACGTTAAATGAAATATTTTCCTCATAATTGTGTAAAAGTTAACATTCAAGAAGATTTATAAATAAACGAATTGAGTCAGCGTGTATTCTCAAACTAGGTAAATGGAATGTTATATGTGAGCAGTGCGATTGTATTTGTTTTTTTTTTTTTTTTAATGATAGAACGGGCAACCGAGCTGTTGTCGCCTGATGGTAAGCAATAGTGTCCGACCGAAGGTTCGGTTTCGGTTTCGGTTTCGGCTGAGTTACGGCCAAAAATCAAGTTTCGGCCGCAGTTTCGGTTTCGGCCAGAATCGGCCGAAACTTTTACCGAAACCGAAACTTATTTCGCAAGTTCAGTGAACTTAGTTCACACACGTTCACATGCTCGCCTAACTTCGTTTTCCTCGGCAACGCTTTGACGGACGCTGTCAAAGCGTTGGTTGACCCACGCTGGCAATGATATTATATATAGAAACAAGAGGTAGATACGTCATCAACGCACCAAAACTGATTCCGTGAATTGGTCCTAATGGGACCAATGCAATCAGTCAAAAATCAGTCAGATTGTGACCGGTCCCAGTGAGCGCATGTGCCGATAGGTACATTAAAGTTGTCGAAAATGTCTTCCTGTGTGTTCAGAAAGTGCACGTATTCGTGCAAAAAAATAAAGAAAGATAAAGGAATATCATATCACAGGAAAATATATTAAATTATTACAGTTTAAGAGTAAAAATAACAATTTACAATTCTTTATGAATGACACTTGTATTGAAATAATGAAAGGGATAAAACATTGCTTCAATCACTAGTGTGACAAAGCTAGCGTACACTGTGTTCAAAGATTATCATGTAGATACGATTATCAATATCAATATCAATATATTTATATAATAAAATTCTAGAAAAGTGGTGTCTGTACAATGAAAATATGTAAAAAAAATTTAGCAGGGGTTATTACTAAATCGATTCCAAACCCAAAAATGTCGTTAAAATTTTTTTTGTCTGTTTGTCTGTTTGTCCGTTTGTCTGTTTGTCTGTATGTTTGAACACGCTAATCTCAGAAACGGCTTATCCGATTTAAATGCGGTTTTCACTAATATATTGTGGTAATCTTCATTTACCATTTAGTGTTTATTTCATGTCAATCGGTTTATAAATAAAAAAGTTATGACCATTTAAGTATTCACGGCGAACATTTGCTAAGGCATTCTATGGTACACTATTATACAGTGTACGATATAACGTAAGTTATCTGTTATACGCTACAGTTATTTCTATAAAATGTCCAGGTGATCATATCGAAAGTCTCCAAGGGTGGGGTGGGGGTGGGGGGGTAAGCTGAGGTAGTAGGGGGGGAGGGGTCAAATTAAAATTATGCTTATTTTTAGGTAAATTTTATACATAAAATGTCCTTTAAATTATGTCGTATTACATATATTTTTAAGCCCCGACGCAAAAAGATGAGTGATAAGTGTTTGACCGCTATGTGTGTCTGTGTGTGTGTATCTGTTTGTTCCACCGTAGCTCGCTAACAGGTAATCCGAATTAGATGCGGTTTTTTGTTAGGCAGCATATTTTCCGACGCTGGTTCTTAGATAAAGTGTATCAAAATCGGTTCATCCATTTATTATACCTACCTATAGGGGTAAAAGTGGGAATGAAAAAAATTAAAGTTGTCGAATCTAAGTGATATATATTAAATGAAAGTGAACGTTTTATCAAAATCGGTTCATCCATGTATTTGATATAGGTATAATTAGCGGTAATAAAAAAATGAATTTTGTCAATTATACTCAAGTGACATATGAAATGAAAGGGCATGACGTGTAAAGTTTAATTAGACGTATTTAATCAAAATCGGTTCATCCATTTACTATACCTATATATAGATAAAAGGGGGAATGAAAAAAACGAATGTTGTCAAATATACCTAAGAGACATAATATATCAAATGAAAGTGCATAACGGGTGAAGTACAGTTAGTTATATTTTTATCCAATTCGGTTTATCCATTTGTTAGACTACAGAGGTAAAAGTGGGAATGAACAATAATCGAATGTGGTCAAATAATATACTCAAGCGGCATATCGAAATATGAAAGGGCAACGTGTGAATTACAATTAGTTAGTAATGTTTTATAGAAATCGGTTCATCCGTTTATTACATATAGGGCACTTTAGGGTAGGAGTGTTGATAAAATATCTATATATCGAAATATCGATATTATTATTTCGAAATATCGATATTTATTACTAATATTTTTGGACGATATATCGATAGTTCGGTATTGAAATATCGATATCGATGGTCGATATTTTTTTTTAATATTTTTTTTCCGTAATTTATTTAATCTAAAAAATCATCGTAAACTTAATGTTAGCAGTCGCTTGACAATTTTTTATCATCTGAACGAGTTGCTTCTTCAATCAATCTTTCAGTGCCTAACAATCTTAGTAGCCAAACAGCTGAACATATTTAAAACAAAGAGTATTTTTAAAAACTCTTACAGAAAAATATTGGTATTGGTATACATAATTGTCTTATTTAAATTTAAAAAGTAATTACCAAGAACTATAACCTACTACTTATGTACATTCATAATTTAATTTGTTTAATAAATCTACTAGACTATAAATTGTGTAATCATTTTTGAGCTGACTTACGATTTTTTTTAAATAAAGCCGATATATCGAAATATCGATATTTTTTTCGATATATCGAACTCCGATACTGATATATTTGAAAATATCGATACATCGAAAATCCGATATTTTAAAAAATATCAACAGTCCTACTTTAGGGGTGACAGTTGTTGGATAAATAAACCAAATGGAGCATCAAACGACAGGATATGACGTGTACATATAGATACAATTAGATATGGTTTACATCAAAATCGGTTCTGCCATTTACTAGGGGTGGAAAGGGAAGTCTGTGAAAGAAGAGGGGACATGGGAGCGAGAGGATAGCCACACTCTGGAAATTTTGAACTCTACTCATAGCCACATAGGCCTGGCCCTTGGCAATTTTTTTTCCTAAATATACCTTCTTCCTACTTCTTTTGCCACTGTGGTCCATTGCAATTTGTGCACGTTTACGGCCCAACTTAAAAGATTTCAAGGAACAAAAAGCTTATAGATATCAATATGATGTAGGAATGTAATATGGAGGTAGAATTGATAGCTCGGTCTCGCTCACTTGAAAATATTACATGAAAATAAGAAAATTAAACTATAAAAGAAAATTTAATAAAAAAAACCCAACGCAATGAAGAAAAATTTTAGGAATAAATAATTTTACAAACTTTCCGACGATCTTTAAAATTAAGTACCATTATAAAAGAAAAAAATATGATATATTATGATAATGATGGCATGGCAGCCCCGACGACTTTGTTTTTTATTTTTATAAATATTTAAAACTAGCTTTCCGCCTGCGGCCGTTTCCGGGATAAAACCTAGCCTATTTTGCTCAGTGAAGATGCAGCTTTCTGATGGTGGAAGAATTTTTGAAATCGTTCCAGTAGTTTATGCGTGAAAACCATACATACATACATAATTACAAACATTTCCTCTTTATAATATCAGTATAGATGGTATTTATTTTTAAAGATCGTCGGGAAGTTTGTGAAATTATTTATTCCTTTTACTATGCACTTTTATTCGTTGCGTTGGGTGTTTTTTAATTTAATTTTTATTGCATGGTCTAAACGGTAATTAATTACTACATGCGTGAGACAGGAAAGATCTGATTTGGATTTGGTGCTGGATTTGATAAAAACTGAGTATCGATTAAGCTGATCAGCAGGCCAAGACTAATGTCAGAGAATAGAATAACGCTAAAGAATAGAAACTACTATCGCTAATTTTTTACATAAACTCATGATATTTTAGTAATGGTTCGGTCACACTACCAACGGCGACGACGACTACGACCAAAATTGTCCTCCAGACAAAATTGTTTTAAAAAAAATATTAAAATTTCCCGTCATACTGGTACTCGAAAAGAAAAAAAAATTCGAGGATAATTAATATAAAAATAGGTTTTTTGCGATTGTCGGCGAGACGGTAAGTTAATCATATAATCATCTTTTACCAAAATTGTAGATCATAAAATTATCTATAAAAAACTTCAAATACATTTTTTTCTAGGAGCCACCGTTTCTACGAAAAATATATTTTTTTTTCATTCATTGATCTCAAAAAAAATTCCAGGCACCAGAACGACAGGAAATTTTAATATTTTATTTTTAATTGTGTTTTGCACAATTTTGTTAAATTGCGACTGAATGAAAATTTTGTTCGTGGTCGTCGTCGTCGTTGGTAGGGTGAACAAATCCTAAGCAAAACATCATACGCTTATGTCAATTAGTATCGATAGCGGATTCTATTCCTTTGCGTTTTGACGTTTGTCTCGGCGCTCAGTTGCTGCACGATACATTGTTAAAAACACACATACAAGAAAGGAAGGTAAATAAATTTGCTCCCCTCGACCCTGGTGCCTAAAAAATAATATGACATAATTTAAAAGAAATTTTACGTAAAAAATTAATTAGGCATTTCTTTTTTATTTTTTAGCTCAGTTTAGTCATAAATTTTACTAACAGTTCTTTTAATTATTTATGGTAGTACGTGTTTACTGTTTACTCAATAAAAGTTAAGTAGTAACTACTATACAGTCACTATTCCACGCGGACGAAGTCGCGGGCACAGCTAGTTGAAAATAGAACGGTTATTTTATTAATTTCGATTTGGGTAAATACTTGATTATTTTTATATGTAAATCCACACAGTGCATGTAATTAACAAATATATCTATTTATTATATACAATGAAATCGTGATGGCAAAAATGTTTGTTTGCAAAAATGATGTTGAATATACGTATAGTTACATTAAAGAAAAGATTAACGCTACTGACGAAAAATGCTATTTGCTTTTCTGTAAATAGCTATTGAACATAAATTTTATTTGTGTTTTAGATAAAAAAGGCTTATACTTCATCCTTTCTTTTATTTCATCCTTTTTTTAGGGTTCCGTACCTCAAAAGGAAAAAAACGGAACCCTTATAGGATCACTTTGTTGTCCGTCTGTCCGTCCGTCCGTCCGTCCGTCCGTCTGTCAAGACCCTTTTTCTCAGGAACGCGTAGAGGTATGAAGCTGAAATTTATATCAATTACTCAGGTCTACTGTCCCTTGAAGCTGTGAAAAAATCAAACTTCTAAGCCAACGCAATCAAAAGATACAGCCGTTTATGCCGCAAATTTTCGACACTTGCAAGGGAATCAAAACCTACAGGCATCCCGTGAACTCAGAATCTTGAAATTTGGTACGAAGCAACGTCTTATAGCATAGATAAAGGAAAAATTACGAAAACCATAAATTTTTAGTTACATCACATAATATATTTTTTTTTAATAATTTTAAACTTACTACCCATTTCCTCATAAACGCGTAGAGGTATTAAATTGAAATTCATACCAAATACTCAGGTCTATAATACCTTTAAGCTGTAACAAAATCAAACTTCTATGTCAACGCAATCAAAAGAAACAGCAATTTAAGCTGCATATTTTGAAACTCGCAAGTACTCGCAAGGGAATCAAAACCTAAAGGGTACTTCCAGTCGACCTAGAGTCTTGAAATTTGGCATGAAGCAACGTTTTATAGCACACATAAAGGAAAAATTCCGAAAACCTTAAATTTTTAGTTACATTACAAAATATATATTTTTTTTTTAATAAATATAAACTTATTACCTACTTTTTTCCTCATGAACGCGTAGAGCTATCAAGTTGAAATTCATATCAAATACTTAGAAAATAAATTGCAGAATAAATTGTAGAAAAAAAATTGCAGGTTTGTACGGAACCCTCGGTGCGCGAGTCCGACTCGCACTTGGCCGGTTTTTGTTTTTCATCTAGGCACCACTATTATTATATCCTACAAGTTGGAGTGATGACCTTGTACGGGTTTCGGGAACTGCCTTGAAACGAATAGCGTAAGATCGGTCCTTATGGAGTTCTATAAGGAGGACTATGCTCAGCAGTGGGTGTTTATCGGGAGAAATGATGATGACCGAAAACGAACACCACAGCTAGTAATAAATACTTAATACAGTTATATCTTCAAAAAAGTTTTTTTTCATTTTAATACAACATCATAATAATAATTAAATAGTAAATGAAATTGTCACATTTGTTTACTTGTGCAGGAAACGTAACATCTATAACTTTGAACCTTCTGTGTCGTTAGTCTATGCCAATTACCATGGCAACTGTTTGTTTATTTATATTTAAATGGTGAATTCTTATGACTTTTGCTTACACCTGCGCGGAAGTGACAAACTATCTTTGTCTTTTTTGTTTATATCATTTTATTAGAGCCATCTCTCTTATACAGTCTGTCAATGTAATAAATTAAGTAAAATGAAACTTGTATTTGTGTGTGCCTGACACTGCATATGAAGCATTTTTTTTTTGGATATATTGTGAGTATATAACGTATCTATACATAAAATATCATTGCACGCTGGTGGAAACAATTTTTGATTATCAATGTTGAGATTGGAACTGGGTGTAATAGTAATTATTATTTTTATATAAGAGGTACCTAAAAGAGACTGATTATTCTTCTAAGTACAAATACCAATCCAAAGTATTAAAGAGAAAGATCTCAAAATACCAATACTTAGTATTTAAAGTAACAGTAATAACGGGGAATATTCATGTTTTTCTTTTTGTTTTAAATTAATAGTTTACTATTTTATAACGTAGAAAAAAATATTAATGAGCTTCAAAATACTCTAGATAAAAATGCAAATTAAAACTTTTAAAAAATTTAAGCAGTTCAAACGCCGCCATTTTGCGCGCGCTTTGCGTGACGTCACATGACACGTCCAGTGGGTGTTTACCATAAGTGTTTACTGTGGAGTGCTGAACACAATGTCGTGTCAGATGACGTCACATTTCGTTCGATCAATGGTGGCGCGTTTTGGAAGTTTGAATTTCGCTCCCTTATTTTGCACTTTTTGAATTTTATTTTAGGGGTTAAAATAATAAGTAAATAAAAAAAAATCCTTTTCATTATAATATTACGATAATAAGTATTCAAGAAAAAAATATTTTAGGCCATTTCAAATTTTATGCATATTCCCTATTACTGATTTGATTTAGATGACTGATTTTACTGAAAACTTAATTTGAAAAAATAATAAAAATTAAAATTGTTATTATTAATATTTTAAAAATGTATTTTTTTTATTTTATATTAAATAAATTATTACAACAAATTTAATATACTGTGTTTTCATTTCATGCCCTAATTAAGGCAAAATAATAGGTAAAATGCGCCAAAGTTCAGTATTTTTAGAAATTTCATACTTGACCACGTGAGTTTCGGTTTCGGTTTCGGTTTCGGCCGAAACTGAAGCCACGGCCGAACATTCGGTTTCGGTTTCGGTTTCGGCCTGGAAACCAGTTTCGGTCGGACACTAGTAAGCAATAACCACAGATGACAGACCATAAACATTCGCAGAATTAAAGCTTCTGTAGATCCGTTGCTAGCTTTTATTCATAGTAGGTACCTAAATACACTAATAATATGAAGATGAAGAATAAGTTTGTTTGAACGCGCTGATCTCCGGAACTTCAGAACCGATTTCAAAATTATTTTACCATTTGACAGGAAGTGCAATAGACATATGTAGTTATGTACCACGGACGAAGCTGGGGCGGACCGCTAGTAGGGTATAAAGTTGCGAGCTAACCCAATTCATGCCAATGCGTGCTCCATATTCAAAAAATAAATCAAGATTCAAATTAATATTTCCTTGAGATTTAAATGCTATTCACGCTCTTTACAATGTTATTTAGACCATAATGATTTATTGCTTCGTTCCGCTGAGAATCTGAGATAGGTACTCGTTTCAATATCCAATATAAGAGTCACTGTGACAGCTAAAATTCACAGCGCTTTAGCGTTTAGTAATTCATGCATTTTTAACACTATACATAGGAAATATTTGATACCTATAGGAAAATAGTTGAAATAATAATAAATCAAGTGGAAGAAATAATAAATATTGACTTATGATATTGACCATTCTCTACCCTTTATAACATACTTTTAAATAAAACATGTAAAGCACCAAATTGTAACAGTAAAGCTGTGGGTCACTTATAAGGAAACAGGAAGAATAAAATCAAAATAGTGTACGTTAAACATCGATATACTATCGATAGTAAATGGCTATCGATACTATCGATAGTTTTTAAAACAATCGATCGATTGTTTACTCAAGTATTACTTATAGTTTATACATCCCTAGAGTCCAGGTATGCATGTATGTAGGTTATTCCCCGGCCATAGGGGGGAATTACCGTGCATATTTCATTCATTCAAAGGTGTAGACATTGAGATTATTCTCTATGGTAGGAGAATTACCGTGCGTATAATTCATGTAAAAGACAAAAGACAGTCAGTTTTCTATAGTTTATATTTTTGTGTTACATACTGTTTATATTTTGTGAGGTTCTAAAAACTAGCCAAGTCAAATTATGAGGTTCAATAGGTCATTAGTTGTTTGCTTTGTGAAAATAATTATATTAGTCAAATTAAAAAAGTCATATTTTGGAATAAACGTTGTTCTCTAAGGGAAAATAAAACAATTGAGTTTTCAGTTCACCTAAGAACTTAATACATCTTTGTAAATAAATTTCTGGACTGTCTACAGAACTTGGCACACATTTAGATCTCATTTCTTTTTTTGGCAAATTAAGTCAACGATTGAACTCGGCTCCAATTTTTACATAATTTATGTTTTTGGTGGGATTGTTATTTCAAATTGAATTGAAAATAAAACTCTTCGTTTCGTATAAAATTTGTTATTTTATTGATGTTACGCTAATCCTACAATCTTTTAAACTATCGATAGGCTATTGATACTATCGATAGCTTTTAGTAAAACTATCGATACTATCGGATTACCAAACTATCGATGTTTAACGTACACTAAATCAAAATCATACAACCGATTACAAGGTCCATGGTTATAGGATAATTGTCCGTATTTATGCAAAATGGAACCACTCGACAAATTTCGTTTTTTACTTTTATTGAAGAATACTCATTCAAAAGTGGTCTAAATTCTTATACAAACAAGAACCACATGATTTTTACGTTGGAAACAAGGTATACTAAAAGCAGAAAGGAACCACCAGCAACAACGAATAATACATATTAAGCAAAACCGAACAACAGCACCACGGGACTGCTTTGTTCAAACAAATAAACGATATTACTATCATGTCATTTTATACAAAACAGATCCACACCTACTTGGTACCATTATACATTACACATATTTCTATTAATAACAATTATTTTTAATACACAAAATGGAACCAGGTTTCTATGGTATGGTTATGCGTAAAATAAATACATAATTTAATTGTAATTTTTTATTGCAAAACAAAACCACAAGCATTCGGTTCTATTATGCATAAATAAATATTGTAAAACATCCTGAAACCCATCATCGCTATATGGAACCAAATGCCTTGACTTGTTACAATGCTTCTCATCTTTAAACAACGTATTTCATTACCTAAATAGCTCAAAGTGCAAGTGCTCCAATTTTTTAAGTAAAACGTCGAACATCTGTCAATATAGGTGACATTCAGCGAAGTAGTTCGAATACGTGCATTGAGATAATATTACTACGTATGGAGGAGACACCACGAACAAAATCTGTGCGCCATTTTTTTGCTCTAACTAAGTTTTAAAAATTATTATCTAGTTAGGTACTTACCGATGAAAGTTATTCCTTTGCACTTTTCCGTATTATTTGTGCAATATCGTAACACACACGAAGGCATATTTGATGCGTTTCACTTTAAAACAAATAAAAAATGAGCGTGCAGTTACGCCATATGGCGTATGTTGAGCGGAACATAAGTGATGTAGGCGGTGTCGTCTCCATATGTATATATCTCAATGAATACGTGACGGTGTTTTTTTCCTCCGCGAAGTAGTTCTATTGTTTTTGTTAATTACCTTTAAAATTAAATGTGAAAATGTTTAGTAATAAATAAATAAGCAAGCAATGGGTAAGAAAAGCATTGGAGTCGAACACCGAAGATAATAATGAAGATACAACGCGTAAGTAGTTTTATTTAATGCATTTAAGTACCTACTTATTGAATCTGAGTTGCAGGTACGCTTTATCCACTTTTGATTCATTCCCGATTGTGGTGTGATTTTAAGAAGATAGTTCATTAAGTAAGTACAACAGGAATCCTCTGTGGATTTACGTATTTTAACGACAATGTTGTTGTTCACGAAGGCGAGTCGAACTGTCCGTCTGTCTGTCCCTCTGTCTCATGAACCGTGATAGTTAGACAGTTGAAATTTTCATATGATGTATTTCTGATGCCGCTGTAACAACAAATACCAAAAAACAGAATAAAATAAATATTTAAGAAGCTCCCATACAATAAACCGTGATTTTTTTGCCGTTTTTATAGATAATGGTACGGAACTCTTCGTTGCGCGAGTCCGACTCGCACTTAGCCAGTTTTTTGTACATGGCGCATGTACATACAACATAGTCATAGACACGGCTTTATAAGAACTAATAATATTTTGCTGTCGCCATATACCTACGTATAAAAGCCACGCGGCTTTGTTTTGATTTAAAGCTTTTTTCTTTTTATTTCAGAAGATAACGAAGAACCTTATACGTCGCTGCCTCTGGAGAAGCTTTCTTCACCTTCTAGCGATATTCAGTCCATATTACATCTCATTCCACAAGATGCACAGTTTTTATAACGGTCTCATTAGTGATGATGCAATAGAAGACCACATAGATGGACTAGACACGGTGGATTTCGAAATGCAATTTGATGATAACGTCGAATAAACGTCCTCTATAAGTATTATTTTATATATTTTTTTTAATTAAAGCTTTATTGCGATATTATAAATACATAGTTTCATTTATATCATTAAATCCCTGGGTTGTGGTTCCTTTTTGTATAAGAGAAAACCTATCAATTGATAAATGTTAAAAGGAACCACATGCATATTTTCTTAATTATCTAGAAAGTTTAAGAGTATTCAGAGCAAATTTATATACACATACTTAAATAAGTAATTTATCAATGAATTTAAATAAAATAAATTTTAATTTTACTTCATCTAACAGAGCTGCAAATGTTTTTGTAAATCCTTTGATATCTCAGAAGTGCGTCTTTGCTGGGTGGTTCCTTTTTGCTTAAATACGGACAATTTACCTACACATTGGGGCATCAATATAAAGTGGGCTTAAACGACAGACTGAATTATTATAAAAAAAACGTAATTATTAATTTCTTACTAATTATCTTTGATTCTTCAAAATGTTATTATATGTATACTTTTATTAATTTATCAATCCGCATTAACATTTTCATAGAAATAGTTTTAATATCCCGTTATCAGTAATGGTATCTAAGATATTCAACTATTCATTCATAGTAAACACTAAATTGTATTAAAAATTATTAAATTATTCATATAATTTTCAAACAGGGTTGGCACGATTATATCTATATTATATTTATTAAACCGATTAAACCGATTTTTTTCAATAAAAATCAATGATTAAAACAAAAAGGTTTAATTTTTCTTTCTTTCACAGAAATCAACATAAAACAGATTAAGATATCTTAATTAAAAACTAGGGTCAACAATTCCAAATGTAGAAAACACTCTTTCTACAGCAGCTGAAGAAGCTATCGCTCCAAACAATTGCTTCACCACTGGAAAAAGTTTGTTTGACATTCAATAGCACGTTAGACTAAAGGGAAATCCCCGTACTGTCTCTTTAGGCACGCGGCGCGTTCCGTTTCGCACAAAAATACATAATAAAATGAAAAAACCGGCCAAGTGCGAGTCGGACTCGCGCACCGAGGGTTCCGTACATTGCTGTTTCTTTTGATTGCGTTGACATAGAAGTTTGATTTTGTTACAGTTTAAAGGTATTATAGACCTGAGTATTTGGTATGAATTTCAATTTAATACCTCTACGCGTTTATGAGGAAATGGGTAGTAAGTTTAAAATTATTAAAAAAAAATATATTATGTGATGTAACTAAAAATTTATGGTTTTCGTAATTTTTCCTTTATCTATGCTATAAGACGTTGCTTCGTACCAAATTTCAAGATTCTGAGTTCACGGGAAGCACCCTGTAGGTTTTGATTCCCTTGCAAGTGTCGAAAATTTGCGGCATAAACGGCTGTATCTTTTGATTGCGTTGGCTTAGAAGTTTGATTTTTTCACAGCTTCAAGGGACAGTAGACCTGAGTAATTGATATAAATTTCAGCTTCATACCTCTACGCGTTCCTGAGAAAAAGGGTCTTGACAGACGGACGGACGGACGGACGGACGGACGGACGGACAGACGGACAACAAAGTGATCCTATAAGGGTTCCGTTTTTTCCTTTTGAGGTACGGAACCCTAAAAATCAAAAAAGTAATGATTAATTAGGATTTTTTCAATAAATCGTGCTTTATTCGATTTTTTAAAAAAATCATGATTTTTTCCAACCCTGTTTTCAAACGCAATAATATAGGTTTACCAGTTTTCAAGTTTGCTTTAGGTTTTAGGTACTAATTACTAGTAGGCACTAATCACTCATCATTCTAGATCTGTGGATTATATTGATCTGTATGTCTCTATCTATGTTTATCTGTATATGTTAGATCTGTATAAAATAGAAGCATCGTTTATTTATCAGATAATTGTATTTATCCTCCTCCCATTATATCTTAATTCCCTAAGAATTTTCCTTCAGATTTCCCCAAAAGAGTTTTGTAAAACAACCGGAAAGTTCAAAATAAGGATACAAGGAAGGATGCTGATAGCGAATACTTGTGGGCACAGGTACTTGTGGGTTAAATCCCTCTTTGGTAGTTTTTGTAGTTATCTGTACAATCACACTCTCAACCTCCTTGATATAATCATCATCATTGATTTAATTATTTTTATACTTTGGGTAAAAATATAAGCCATATGACATTGAAAATATAAAAAATTTACGTGTTTTTAGACTTAGGTAATATAAATTTAAATGAATGAAAGAGAAATAAATAATTTTTGAACCAGTGTTGAGTTGAGTACCTCCTTCAACACAAATTTGCAAACTCATAACTTTCCTCATATTATATTTTCATAGTAGTGAGCGACGATGTCGTTATACTCGTGAATAAAATATATGAGATACTGTTCTTCAGCAAATTTACAGAAACGTGTTTGAATTGACAAAATCGTATTGAGAAAAGTATTTAAAATAGAAGCACGAGGCACGCATATAATTGTAAAAGACTCGTATTTGTTTGAAATTCTAGAGAAATTCTTTTAAGGATGTTTATCAAGAACAATGCTATTTTAACTTTTATTAAGAAAAACAAAAGGAGAAAAATAAATTTCAAAGTGTGTAGCCATGTGGAATGATAATATATACGATTATATTAAGCTTTCAGAATAGCAGTAGCAGTAAGGTAAATTTGATTGAGACAGATTGAATGTCAGCCAATATTTGGTAGTTTTTTATACAAATATACATTAGTACCTAGGTATTATTAGTTCTAACTATTATGCGTAAAATATTCTATACTTATTATAATTTATTACTGATTTTGAAATACTTTAATCGTCTATTTTCATTGCAGTTCTTGGTACAATCTACACATCTGGTTTCGGAATCACTGCAGGCGTGCACAGGCTATGGTCACATAGAGCTTATAAGGCGAAGTTGCCGTTGAGAATTCTACTCGCATTTCTTTTCACTATAACTGGTCAAGTAAGTATAATTCGTATAGGAGCTACCAACGTTGACAAGAGAGAATTTTAGTATAGTTGGTTCTTTGATATACTGTTCCTCTTGCTATTTCGGTTAGAGTCCGGGCTGTCTGGCTGGTCGCAGTGGTTGCGTTTATTAGTGCGCATCCTAACTGCACAGGATAATTTCCTTAATTTTAAGTCATTTTTAACGCGTAATTTTTAATCTTTTGCCTTTAGATAGATCCATCAGACATAATTTTTTTATTGCAAGACGTTTTTTTCGTTGTTAAATAGGTGCCATACGCAATTTTTTATTTCGTTTTTATAAAAAAATCAAATTATTTTAGAATGTCTGTAATTTTCATATTATGTTCTTCAAACATAATATAATCTAAAATTAATTAGCCAGACGCTAATTCGATTGTTAAGTATTAAATAATGTGTATAAATAAAAAAAGTAATGAAGCATGCAGCTCATCAGCTAGTGTATTTTAATTATGCGACAGGAAATAATTGCAAGAATACAATATTATTTACACTAGTACTTATAAATAAAAGTTAAAATGAAAAAAAAAAACATTAAAGTGAAAAATAAATTAAAGTTACCATATGTACATTCAGACTGAAAAGTTTTTGAAATTGGAAGCTTGAGACTACTAGAAAATTAGTTTCAATATTGATGTACACACATACACACACACAACACACACACACACACACACCACACACCACACACGACACACACACGACACACACACGTGAACTCACACACACTCGCATGTTTAAGTTTGTATTGAATTTAACTAAAGTAGTTATATAGTTAGCATGAATTTATATAGGTATACTTGCGGTCCGCCCCGGCTTCGCCCGTGGTACCTACATGTTTAAACTATCCTATCTCTCAAGTTGGATCGAACTGCACATGGTGTGCGAATTTTATTATAATCGGTTAAGTGGTTTAGGAGTCCATTGAGGACAAACATTGTGACACGAGATTTATATATATTAAGAATTAAGATTAATGAATTAATATTGTTATCATCATCACTATCACTACATAGTATAAAACAAAGTCGCTTTCTCTGTCCCTATGTCCCTATGTCCCTTTGTACGCTTAAATCTTTGAAACTACGCAACGGATTTTGATGCGTTTTTTTTTAATAGATAGAGTGATTCAAGAGGATGGTTTATATGTATAATAACATCCATTAAATAGTGGAAAAGTACTGTTATTTTTGATGTTTCTAATGTGATGTCGTAAAAAATTACATTTTTTCCGCTTACATTGCAAACGCAGGCTGATCCCTTCGAGTTTTATCAAAATAATGTACTAAGTATTATACACATTGAAAAGGTCTACAGAAGAGTCCGTGATGGTATATGTGTCGCAGGTTTTTCATAAAATTAGGTTTTTGATCAAAAACCTAGGTTTTTCATCAAAAACCGGAAGATGACACATTTTAAACTCAATTTCATCAAAAACCTGTAACAATCCAGATTTTTGATCAAAAACCTGAACTAGTTTGGGTTTATGATCAATCTGATTGGATTGAAGGAGGAGAATATTGATTGGATCATGGATGTAAAATTTTGTTATCAAATAAAATGTTTATTTATATAAATGATTGTTTTCTTTCTACTAAGTTGCAAATGATGATGGATTGTTTTATTTATTTCATTTAAATTTGTCATAAAACAAAGAAAACCCGTGATTTTGACAAGAACTTTATCATAAACCCAAACTAGTTCAGGTTTTTGATCAAAAATCTGGATTGTTACAGGTTTTTGATGAAATTGAGTTTAAAATGTGTCATCTTCCGGTTTTTGATGAAAAACCTAGGTTTTTGATCAAAAACCTAATTTTGTGAAAAACCTGCGACATATGTCTATATCTCTTATGGATAACCCACAATAACTTTTTTTTGTCATATACTTTTTACGACAAATAATGGCTAATTTTCGAAGCGATTTTAACCAATACAGCATTAATCCTTAACCAATTAAATACCTTGAATACATTGTTCATTTAATATAGTTCTATATGGCCCTTTACACCGTATGATTTAAGTGAATATTTTCGAAGATACCTTTTACAGATTTAAAAATTGCGGGACGTAGCGTTTGCGGTGGTACCGGCCGGCCGCCCGGCTATATATTTTATACCCGTGCGAAGCCGGAGCGGGCCGCTATGTTTTTATATACAACGTTCACAGTTTTTCTGTAGTGTATTTAGTATCAGCATTGCGAACCCGTGCGAAGCCAGGGCGGGTCGCTAGTTAAGTAATAAAAAAAATTGTTTTGTATAGAAGATTGTTGATGTACCCTAATAGTTTATTTTTTAGCCTAAGGAATAAAATGTACCACTGGAAGGTACTTGTTCCCACAACACAGGGAATCCTAGAGTAGGAACAATTCAATTTCTATGCATCTTATATTTTCGAAAAAAAAAAGTTATTGTTTATTGATATTTAATATTCGCGGCCAACCCTTTCTATCTCTCTTGCACTTTAAACTATCTCTCCATATACACAATCATCAAATTGTTATACTTACCTACTTTCACTACGTTTTTATTTGTACATATTTAATACTTAACAATCGAATTAGCGTCTGGCTAATTAATTTTAGATTATATTATGTTTGAAGAACATAATATGAAAATTACAGACATTCTAAAATAATTTGAATTTTTTATAAAAACGAAATAAAAAATTGCACATGGCACCTATTTAACAACGAAAAAAACGTCTTGCAATAAAAAAATTATGTCTCATGGATAGATCTAAAGGCAAAAGATTAAAAATTACGCGTTAAAAAATGACTTTAAATTAAGGATATTTTCCTGTGCAGATAAGATGCGCACTATTAAACGCAACCACTGCGGCCAGCCAGACAGCCCGGACTCTAACCGAAATAGCAAGAGGAACAGTATATCAAAAAACCAACTATACTAAAATGACTTTTTTTTAAACGTTACCAGCTCCCGTACCATATGCAATATATCACCTTTATCATTATGTCGGTCTGAGATAAATTTCTCTAATTCTTGTTTTATTTTATTGCATTGTTATAAAAGTGTTAAGTTTTAACCTCGACTTTAAGACATTTTTTTCTATTGAAAATGACAAGAGAACATAAATCTCGAGTAAAGTTGTATCCTACTCATTTCATTCCATAACCTAAGTGTCGAAAGTAAATATTTTATTTTGTTATAGAAAATGGGCTTTCAGTATGTAAGACTTACAGCTTATCTATAAGGTAAAATATAGCCTTTAGCCATTCTATAATCTTACTAAAATGTACGCAACGTGCAAAAACGCCTATTCTTCAAAGTTTACTGACGACGTTCAGCGCTTGTTTACGTAAAGCCACAAAACACAATTGACAACATTTAGCCCTTATTGGAATACTAACACTTAGTACTATTAATAGCCTTCAAAACTATAACTTAAATCCAGCTCACGTGAGTAAGTGATGGTTTTCAAAATATAGGTTAATCTTTAAATCCTAAATTAGGTTAATCCTTCTAATATAATTATATAATCCTAAATTAGGTTAATCCTTAGCCGTCTAGTAACACCGAATGCTCCACAATCCACATGTTCCTAAACACACAAAGATAGCGTGTTCAAATACTGTCTACATAATAGGTATTGTATTAATATGAGTTTCAATTTCGAGTGCACGTGAGTAAATGCGTGATTTCTGTTTAAGATACATGAGCTCTATAGGTAATCTCACTAACTTTTGAATATAATATGGAACATGTAGTTACGATATTTGGTACATAATATATTTTAAGATATCAATAAATTTTTAAATTAAGCTTTGCTGCTTTTGACTTATTCGGAATAATAAAGTTTCCGCGGTATATTTATGTCGTGGCCATATCGTAGAATTGCTCATTTCATGAAATGATTGATCATTTCACGAAATGGTCGCATTTCATGAAATGGCCAACATAGTTTGATCAGATCGTTAAATCGTCAATGTTTCACGATTTGGTCATCCACATTTGGCCAGATCGTATAAAATATAGAGTCCATAAAATATTAAAAAATTCAGAATATTTTAAGAACGTGTTTATTGTCATTTAAGTTAGTGCCGCGGTAGCGGCCGGCGAATGCCAGAAGCGAATGGTTTTTGCAATAGAAAACAGTTAGGTTAGGTTAGGTTAGACTTTAATAAACAACGCACGAGCCGAGCGAGCAAAGCGAGCGTGCTGCGGCAGCGGCCGGCGAGTGCCAGAAGCGAATCGCTTTTTAAAAAAGAAACAATTATAATAACATAGTAGGATATATAAATATAGTTATGTATAGGATTTTAGATGCATTTTTTCTTCAATATTAGATATCCGCATTTTCCATAGTACTCGAACCTCTTCGTCGTATATTCTTTGCTATGACTTTCTTCATATTAATTAAACGAAATGAAGTTTTTAACTGCGAATAATTAAATTTTCGCCAGCGGCCGCCATCTTATCACATAAACACAGCGCTTGCAGCGCCTCTACCAATAATTAATGTAACTATTTTACGATATGATCAAATAATTTTGATCATTTCATGAAAAAACCGCGCGTTTAGTTGGCCATATCGAGAAACGATTTCTTATCATTGATCTGCTCAAACCACAT
The DNA here is from genome assembly GCA_029959065.1 of Colias behrii. Lineage (NCBI taxonomy): Eukaryota > Metazoa > Arthropoda > Insecta > Lepidoptera > Pieridae > Colias > Colias behrii. The sequence goes on along the minus strand of JARWMC010000007.1, from coordinate 8,752,180 downwards.
CATGATGTGGCCAATAGACATTCAACCATTTCATGAAATGCGACCATTTCACGAAATGATCGATCATTTCATGAAATGAGCAAATCTACGATATGGCCACGACATTTACATGAGTGTAAACGGTTAAAAGTATTGAAATAAGATAATTGTATTTAACTAGGACAGCATTAACATTAAGTCAAATTTTGAAAGCCTTTCTTGTCGATTTTTTGTGTAAATACAACTAAATTCTTCCTCAGTTCGTATTAATTTCCTAAAGGTATAGGTATATTAACAACTTTAAGGAAAATGATCGTTGTCTCCGCTTACAACAATTCTCAGTCATGATTTATTTTTAAAGACGGTAATAATATAATATGACTAGTCATTGAAATAAATGAATTGTTGTGCAAAAATATAATGTACACAAAACAATTGCTCGGAATTTAAGCTGAATGGAAGCGGTCTGAGTTTTATTATCATAAAATAGAGTCAACTGGACTAGTTGACCCCTCTTTATACTTTGGAGATATTAAAAATTGTTCTGACAATTTTACGATGAATGTGTTTGTTCAGGTGGCCTTTATCGCGATATGGTTTTTGCTTCTTTATCATATAAACAGATATGTATATTCAATCGCATTCTCTAAAACAAGAGTAGTTGCAATATATGTAATTTTTAAGTAGATAATATAGGTACCAGCTGTATTTCAGAAAGACTGATCTATTTAAGTTGATTGATATTGCGAATATAATTATATAATATCAAGCGTCTTTCTACAAAAAGTACCTACTTCATCGAATTTCATTATGTTTCCACCGAAAAATAGCGTGGTTCTCAAGGAAATTTAGTACATATGTAATTTCTTAATATTTAAGAAGAGGAAGGCGGGTAACGGGTTTCTCGTTAATTATGAAGAAAAGTAGTCATGGGTGCCAAAGCTCGACAAAAACAATATTGTAGAGGTCCAATGATACAAACAGAACCTATTCAAAAGCTTAAATTCGAGTTTATCACTAAGTAATTATTACGTTTATTGACAATAGGTTAATTGATAATTGATAATAAATAACCATAAATAATAAATAATAATAAATAAATGACGTTTATTGATAATAAATAACCTACATATTAACATTTCCTGAAGTCTCATGTCTAATTAACAGACGAGCGGATAATAAGCCTGGATTGACCACTTGAGACGTAACCTTCTCGTAATAACATATTATTATTAAATCTACTATTAAAACAAGAAGAGACGTCTCGTCGTCATGCAAAGAAATAAATGTTCCACTCAAACTCAAATATCAATCCATTATGTCTACAAAAATATGGAGGATCGGTATTGAACTGAAAAGTGCAGTTTTGAACTTTAAATGTCAGCTTAGATATAAAGACTAATGCATTTTTCTTTGCACCCGCTGGTAAATGTGGTTCATAAGGTAGTTCTGCTCGTTACTGCAGCTACTTACTAATTAAATGGCAGTATTAATCATTTTCCTTACTACTTTAGTGACACAAATTAATAAAATTTAGAGAAGACAATAATTAATAGTTTTATTCACGTCTATAATAATCGATATAGGTAACTATGTATATCATGGCCCTTGTTTTGCAGATTTTTTTTAAATATATATGAAACCATTTGTTTCGCTTCGGTAACTTTTACATTATGTTATTTTGGCTACCTTGCTAAGGTGAATCGAACTAATTACCAATATAAGGATTTGAACAACATCATAATCATCACCATCAACACTTTTGTACGGTATATCGAAGTGTAGGTACCTGTAAATTTGTTTTCTTAACATACCTAATCTCAATAAGCATTCACAACTTCATTCACCAGTATGAATTTTTAAAGCTCTATATGTATAAATTGTACTTTTTTTTTAAGTGACTTACCAACTAAAACCCCACTGTGTTCCGTCGAGCCGCTTTAATGATGAGGCCGCGGGTATTGGTTGGAATTTTCCCACATATAAATTGTACCAGCGTTGTTGTTGTGTTGTTATGTTCGTCTGTAGGTACTGCGTACTGATTCTATTTGAATGTTTTTTTGACAATATTTTTGATTTAACAACACTTGGGAAAACACACACTTTTGAATTTTACCTTATTCCTCATTCATAACCAACGCTAATGAACTTTTTTTATTTCAGAGAGACATATACACTTGGGCCCTGGACCATAGAGTACACCACAAGTATACAGAAACGGTAGCCGACCCACACGACGTCAGACGAGGATTTTGGTTTGCCCACGTCGGTTGGCTTGTACTCACACCGCATCCAGCCGTTGAGAATAGAAGGAAAGCTCTTGAAAAGACATCTGCGGATCTCATAGCGGACCCCGTTGTTAGATTGCAGAAAATGTAAGATTTAGGCGAATAATTTAGGGTTACCAAATGCCTTGAATGGTTTGCCAAAAATATTTGCTATTTATGTGTTAATTGTTCATAAATTTTATTGTACCATTAAAAATGATGATGGCGTTATGTAGATTCTCTAATAACTTCAGATCTAATGTTCTCAAGCTGCTATAGTACTTTTAATGATGACAATAATGAAAAAAAAACATATACTTAATAAGTTATTGTATGTAAAATATGAATTAACAATTGGTTATGTTGTCTTAATAAGAAATGCAAGCAAATTATTAATAGTAATTAAAATAATATAATTTGTTTCAAAATGTCAAAGGACTGGGTTAATTATTTGATTAATTCCAATTATCATCAATGAATGAAACCTTTGTTTTCGATGATAAATAAATCATAAGTTATGTAATTTCATAAATACGTAGTAGGCATACTACATAATACATATAGACTGTAATAACTGCTGTTAATTTGATTATTTCTTATCGATTTATATTTCCACTAGCTGTGCCCGCGACTTCGTCCGCGTGGAAAAGTGACTTTGGATAGTTTTCCCACGGTAAAAAGTACCCTATGCCCTTTCTTAACATATTATTTTCTACCACTGCCCGCGATGTTGCACCACCACGGCGTGTCAGTACCAAACATATCTAAAGATGACATTGTCGCTATAGCATTACTTATAAGGAAACAATTTTTAAATAACATTAAAATATAAGTTCTTGAAGTAAAACTTCTTTAGGCACGTTGAGAGTAAAATTTCAAGAAGTAAGGCGACGCGATTTTGGTATCTTTTAAAATTGCCAAAGAAGTTTCACTTCTGACACGTGTGCTCGGCACACACGCTCTTTTTTTGCAAGCGAAGGAAGTGAAGAGAGATATATGAGAATCCTGCTCAGTTTAGTCATAATTAGATTTTGTGACTGAAGAAAATAGAGAAAATTATGCAGAAATATATTCCAGGACACAAAAACATAAAAAAGTACAAAGGTATTATATCCTAAAATACTTCCCTATACACTACGTTAGTAGTTATGCTGCCAGGAGCCAAAATATAAAGAGAGTCAGGACTGGTGATGCGGGAGCAAGCGACGTACAGTTGCCCGTGTGAGAAACAACTCGTCCTGAGGTCGACACCCCCTACCCTCAGTGTCTGCCCCTGCGACTTATTGATGGTCATCGCGAAGCAAACACTCACGGGAAACTGTACACGCTTGAACTGGAACGGGAAGTTATGAGGTATGAGGGGAATACGTGGTATAAATACTGCTTCGCCAACTCCACAACCCGTAAGAATTTCCGCCTCAATGGTGTGTCTGTGGAGCGAGATAACTTTAAGGCGGGTCCCGTTACATAACTTCGGGGGAGATAGGTTACGAAGAAGCATAATTGGGACACCGACCTTCAGCTTGATGGTATGCGCTGGAAGTCCGCTTGCTGACAGGGAGTTTAGAAATTCAACGGGATAGTGTGTGGCGTCATCTTGCTCGACGACAGTGTTTATAGAGGTGTAGACCACTTCATTACCCTCAATTTCAGAGAGAATGCATTCGTTTATTGCTGCAGCCTGATCATTTTTGGGCGTCAAAATGGCCCGCTCACACACCCAAGAATTCTGCTGGTGTGGTATACGACTGATGTCCCCGTACACACAGCGAATGAGTTCCTCTAAGCTGGCTACCACTTTACCGAGAGACTCAGGAAGCACCACCTGTCCATCTATCTGTTCTGGTAGAGTGCCTTCGCCAAGACTTAGAAGGACATCGGAGAATTCTTGAGCACGTGCATTGCCACCAAGCCGAGCTCTCATATTAATGGTCAAGCGCAGCGTATGAACTCGTGACCACAACGAAGATCGTTTCAAAGAAGCATTCACCTCGTCAGCCCTCGATCCTCGCGTCACCACGGGAAGTGTTTGTCGGAAATCACCACTGAACAGAACTGTGATACCACCCATCAAATTTTCGTTCCTGCGGATGTCCTGCAGGGTTCTGTCCACGGCCTCAACTGCCTTCCTATTGGCCATTGTACACTCATCCCATACGATCAGAGAGCAATCCTTGAGCACGTGTCCTTTATCACTGTTACGTGACACACCGCAAACAGGCGTTTCGGCTCTCTCTAAATCGATGGGAATTTTAAACATGGAATGTGCTGTTTTACCACCCGGAAGCAGTGTGGCAGCGATTCCCGACGACGCTACAGCAATAGCAATTTTTCCTTGCCTCCTAACTTCTGCAAGTATGCCAGTGGTAACAAATGTTTTTCCTGTTCCACCAGGAGCATCCAAGAAAAACATTTTACCCTGGTTTTGCCCAACGCTTTCAAGAACGGTGTCGTAAATTTGTTTTTGCTCTGAAGAGAACAAAGCGACATGGTCATTTCGTATGGTGGTCATTTCGCCCGGATCGTAATTTGTCTCAGCGTTATACTCTCGATTTCCACGGTCTTGATGCTCTGATGATTGGGGAGCTGGTAACCCATATTCGATCAGTGGATTGCCGCCGATAGAAATAACCACATCTTGAAGTGAACTGAGACAGGTGTTCAGCACGCGTTCATCTGTTACATCGATTTCATCTCCAGTAGCACGCCTCAAAGCTCGTAAAAAATCTTCAGACAGATGATGGCGATACTTCTCCCACAAAGTAACCGGGTTCGCTACTCCACAAAACACCAAGATGACGGCAAACAGATGTCGCATGCGGCTCGGACTGTCACTGACACTCGCCTCTGCGAGGGTGTCATCCCAGTTTTGGTCGTCGTCAAGAAGGTGACGTGCTACGCAGGCTGCGCGGTAAGTGGGATACTCCACGCCATCATATGTCCTCAGAAAGGCGAACGACGTTGGGCCTCGGACCGTGTGAAGTAATAACCGTAGAAAATAGCATTCGCCATTATTCGGGTGCACGGTATAAACCCTACCCAGTGCGGTGTCTTTGAAGATTCCCGGAAATCCTTCCACAGCACTTCCTCGTTGACGTCGATTAAATACACCTCTTTGTCTGTCGTATGTGTAATACGAAGGCACCTGGTCATACGTAAGGGACCTTGCAAACTGGTCGACTTCACAGAGCCTGAAAAATGCCAAGAGAGTTGTTTGGCGTGGATTTTCCAAGCGGTCAGCAACGTTGTCCGGATCAAAATATATGCGATGGCCGTTCTCTAGATGGACATCTAAATGCATGACGGTTGGATGCCTGTCATGTATAGAGAACGCCAGTATCCGCCAAACCGCTTCAGATGTGCTGATGTAGCGACCAGATTGATACTTGGTGACCTCGTCTTTATCAGAGCTCTGTAAAGCAAACGTCGCCTGATCACTTCCTTTGTTGACGTATTTGCAGATGTATTTAATCGACTCAACGCTCGTGCACGACTCGACGTTGATGTGTGTCTGGAAGGTCCTGGACAGTACTGGTGAGTAAGGAACAATCCATCTATTATCGACCGGTTGCGCCTGGCCATGCACGCTCAGCTCAGTGGAATGCCCGCCCTCTGCTGGTGATCGGCGCCGGTATGATATATATCCATCCTCACCAGTGATGGTTTCGATGGTAAAATTTTTCGGGAATCTCTTTGTACATCGTCCATCTTTCATGCACGGGGAACTTGGATTTAACGTGCCGCAGGGGCCATGCACCATGTGACTTTTCACAATCTGATGCAGAACAGGATCGATGTCAGGGTCCGGAAGCTCAGCACTTATGACTTGATCAATCTGGTTGGGCCTGATCTTCTCTTCCAACCACAAAAGCAAGTGTGCGTGGGGCAAGCCGCGTTTTTGCCACTCCACGGAGTACATGTGGCATCGTACTGCACCAAACACTTTTGCTTTTGTGAGAAGATCCATAAGGCACTTCAACTTCAGGTGGAATACGCGAGAGATCAAGTCATGCCTGTCGTACGAAGCCTGTCCTGCAAGGAGTTGAGCTGTAATTTCAGGCCACTTTGGGTTGGTAGTGATGGTAATGAAGAGGTCCGGGCGACCAAACTTTCGCACGTAACAAAAAGCATCTTGGGTCCTCTCGTGCATGTACCGCGGACCTCCTGTGAAGGTGGAAGGGAGAATGACCATCCTTCCTACATCTTGCGCATTTACATCATTTTGCATGGCATCTCTAAGATGGACGTAATTCTCAGCTCTCAGCTTCCTTTGGTTCGACCTTATAAATACCAAACGCTCTGTTTCGATTTTGGCGTACATGTCCACCAGAAACTGACTTAAGAGCGTACGATAATAATGGAGATAAGAAACGTTGTTTACCCTTAGCTGGATCAGGAAGCTGTAGAACTGCATGGCGGATGTTTTTTTGTTGTAATTTGGGGAGCCTGTCTGGGGGTCTACATTATAGTGGGCGAAATGGTAGCCATCTTCTCCACGACAGAACATGAGCGGATATTGCAGAGAATCGTACGCGCGGTGAGTCTCACTGATTCTTTGAAGCCGGTCATCATGCGTGCGCAAAACGATGTCTCTTTTATCACACTCCTGATCGACTAAGACTACGGCTACCTCGTTCGTTGTTGGCGCATTATACCGCCCTGGATGGGCTGCGATCGGCCTTCTATATGCACTGATTATAAACTTAAAGCGATTGCGCTCGTTTTCAGGCACCGATGCTAGGGCGGCTTTGAAGTTGCTAATGTGTGGATTAACATTATGCAACATACTCTGCAATCCTCTGACCAGACCAGAGTCCAAATTGGGGATGTGTCTACTTCGCAAGCTTGCTTGTTCTTCAAAATCGCTTACGAAATAAATTTGCAAAAATTTGGGAACGTCTGTAGGTAGCAGGGAACCGATCCTATGGTAAACTTGCCCCTGGACTTTGAATGTCGGCATGAACCCTGCTTCTATGATTTGAATTGCACCAAACGATGTCATCTGGAAGGCACTGTTATAAGCACGAATGTTTTTCAAAAAATGGCTGGATTTCAGATGCTCACCATTTAGTAACACTCTTAACAGTTCTGGCGGGTCTTGCAGAGATTCCAAGCGTACCTTACCAGATGCACAACACATCCCTTTGGGCTCCCCTTTCCATTTGCGTGCTTGGCAGTAGGCACACACTTCTTCTAAGGCACCAATATCTCCATGGGCGGCGTAGTTAATCGCGACATTGTAGTGAAACCCACTCCCTTCTTTATTTAGCCACGGTTGCTCTTGGATATCGTAAACCATGGATTCATCATCAGACGTCAAAAGTTGATTTACGTCACGACGAAGGCGATCTAGTTCTACTTGTGCCGCACGCTGCTCTCCCGATCAAGTTCCCCGAATCTCTTGGATTCTGTTACGTTCTTGCGATAAATGAGCTTCAACATCACCACGCATTTCGTGGTACCGATGCCGAGCAGCTGCTTGACGTTCTTCACGCTGCTCGTCTGTCTCCAACGAACGTGACAGAGCATGCTGAGAGCGATCTGCTACCAAGCGAGTTTCGCGCTCTTCTTGATTTTCGAGTGACCGAGCAAAAGAAGTATGACTCCGCTGTGAAAATAACCTCACCTCTCGCTGAGTGTATGTCTCTGACGCGCGAGACTCAGCATGGCGCTCCCGATCGCTTTCAAGCCTAGCTTCTCGCGCTTCAACACTCTCGCGCGATCGAGCAGTATAAGTGCGGCTGCGCTGTGTACTCAATCTTGTCTCATATTGAGTGTACGTTTCTGACGCGCGAGACTCAGCATGGCGCTCCCGATCGCTTTCAAGTCGAGCTTCTCGCGCTTCAGCACTCTCGCACGATCGAGCGGTATAAGTGCGGCTGCGCTGTGTACTCAATCTTGTCTCATATTGAGTGTACGTTTCTGACGCGCGAGACTCAGCATGGCGCTCCCGATCGCTTTCAAGTCGAGCTTCTCGCGCTTCAGCACTCTCGCACGATCGAGCGGTATAAGTGCGGCTGCGCTGTGTACTCAATCTTGTCTCATATTGAGTGTACGTTTCTGACGCGCGAGACTCAGCATGGCGCTCCCGATCGCTTTCAAGTCGAGCTTCTCGCGCTTCAGCACTCTCGCACGATCGAGCAATATAAGTGCGGCTGCGCTGTGTACTCAATCTTGTCTCTCGTTGCGTGTACGTCTCTGACGCGCGAGACTCAGCATGGCGCTCCCGATCATTTAATAGTCGCATCTCGTATGCTCCTACACTTTCAAGCGAACGTGACAATGCATTTTGAGTGCGCATAGTATCTAATCGCGACCGGCGCGATGTACTACTTTCTCCATGTCGATTTTCAGCACTGCGTTCTCGCTGAACAGTCAACCTTGCCTCACGCTCAACGGCGGTTTCAACAGATCGAGCCAATCTCTTCCTTTGGGAATCATTTGAGGATCGAGATAGGTTAGACCGTTTTCTGGGCATTTTGATTGTTTTTACTAAGCAAACACAGATAACAGAAAAATAAATTACACACGAATTAGGCAAAGTATACCTAAATATGAATAAAGTAAAAGACTAAATAAAAACCAAAAAGATCCTAAAATGAAAACAAATATTGCAAAAAAATAAATTGCACAACATAAACTAAAGACAAATAATTTGATGAGATGATGATAAAATAGTGAAGAAAAAAAATAACAGAAATATAAAGACTAAAGAAATAAATGACTAAAAAAAACGAATATACCAAAAAAAAATCCTAAAATGAAAACAAATAAACCAAAACAATAAATAAATTACACACAAATTAAATACAAATAGTAAATCTAAATCTAATCTAAACCTAATCTAAATAAGAATAAACTCAAAACTGGAATTAACTATAGACAAATAACTTTATGAATAAGAGATGAAGAAGAGTGAAGTAATATTATATTCGACTGAAGTCTGAACAATGAGCATTCAAATTTCAATTTCAACTAACAGATAACGTAGGTTTTACTCGCGTTACCGTAAGTAGAAGTGGTTGGCTCCATCGGTTCTTATAATATCACCTTTTGCAAACGAAACGATAGCGCGATTCGATAATTCCAATTCGATACTAACGCTATCTAGTTAGGTAAAAGGAAACATTTTTATATGGTGATAAAATATTATTATGATAGAATATAGTATGTGTGGGTGTGTAAAAATAAATCAAGCTAGTTTCACATCACACTTATGTTTATAATTAATTTTGCAACATGAAAATATATTAATTACCAAGCAATAATCATACAGATAACAAATACTGAACAAAAGTCAATGTTTATTTCGTACTAAACTTACCTTTCTTATTTCTATGATACAATATAACACGGCATATTTTTTAAATTAAGTATCTTGCTCAAATCTGCTCAAGATTATGAGGGTTTTGTTGGAACTTGCAATTGTCAAAACTAAGTGTTACCACAGACTAATAATAATATACTAGGTGTTACATTAAAATTTTTATGCAAACAACAAACAATTTAATTTTATCGAGCTGATTACCTTTTGCTCCGGTTGCCTAGAAGAAATTATTGAATAGTGAAATTAGGTGGCCTAATATTTTTGTAAAAGAGTTAAATAAATAAATAAATATTTAAATTATCATTTTCCAATAAGTGTTAATGTGTTTATTTATTTGATTTTAATGAAATCTCATAGATGGCGCTGTTACAAAATTAACATTATACAACTTACATTCTTTAAACTATGTTCCTCTTCCCAAGTTACTTAAATGGCATAATTTTTATAGTGTCAATCTAGATATTGTCAAACAACATTAATTATATATACGTCATTTGATTATTAATATTTTCCAATAGTTAACGTGTTTGATTTTTATAACACTTCATAGATGGCGCTGTTTCTAATTTGTCTTTATACTGCTAAGATTAATTTAACTGTTTCTCTGCCAAAATTACATAAATGACGTAGTTTTTATAGTGTAAAGCTAGATAATAGCGTGGCTTACTCAAAAACAACATTTAAACATGAGTCTTTAGATTGTACACGGAATACGTAAGAAAAATAAAGGTTCACAGCTCCTCCCCCGGAGGTGATAGCATGATAATATGTTTAAAAAAACCTCACCCGACCTGTTAGTAATATTCATGCAAAATTTGAAGTCAATCTATGCAGTACTTTTCGAGATTTGCCTGGACAAACATACAGACAAACAGACAAACAGACAAACAGACAAACAGACAAAAATTCTAAAAACTATGTTTTTGGCTTCTATATCGATTATAGATTACGGCCCAAGTATTCTTTTAAAAAAATATTCAATGTACAGTTTTGACTTTCCTACGATTTTATTATATGTATAGATCATGCTCTATATTGAGTTATTTTCAAAGCTCTGCTATCTATATGCAATATAGATTAGTTACCTACATGAAATTTTATAACATGATACATTTATAGAATTTTAAAACGATTGTATATCATATTTATAAATATATTTGCACAAATAAAGTTTAGAAATATGGTCACGTCTCCCCGTGACCACGCTCGCTACAAAGTGTGCGAAACGTCGGGAAAATAATCTATACTAATATTATAAAGCTGAAGAGTTTGTTTGTTTGTTTGAACGCGCTAATCTCAGGAACTACTGGACCGATTTGAAAAAATCTTTCGGTGTTAGATAGCCCATTTATCGAGGAAGGCTATAGGCTATATATTATCACGCTAAGACCAACAGGAGCGGAGCCACGCGGGTGAAACCGTGAAGCACAGCTAGTATAATTAATAAATCGCGTTTAAAATCAGTTAAAATCTTTAATTTCTAAATGTACAATACTCACGTAAAATCCAACACTAGAAAATACAAATAAAGTTTAACGATTTACGTGTTTTTTCTTTACAGATTATTTATTCCACTGTTCTCAATCCTTAACATCATACTTCCACTATGTATTCCTATTTACTTCTGGCACGAGGATTGGATCACCAGTTTTGCTGTGAGCTTCGTGTTAAGGTTCACTATAACCTTGAATATAGCCTTCTGTGTTAATAGTTTTGCTCACTTATGGGGTAATAAGCCGTACGACAGGTTAGTTCCAATATCTTCATAATAAATTGTTTTTTGTGCTAAATACATAAATAATTAATTATTAAGTAATTCTTGATTGGTTTTATGCAAAACTCATTTCGATTTCAGTTTACTCTTAGTATACTTATTAAAAACGTGCAAGATATTAAAAAAGTACACATAGCTAAATTAAGTATAAGGAGGTTAATATTAATGAACCCCAATTTATGAGTATTAATATTCTATTACTATTATAATTCGTGTGAATTAAAAAAAACAAATCTACGCAACGTTGATATCGTGATAAGAACAATAATTTTCATTTTTTTCGTTGATAGGTTTATAAAATCGGTGGAAAGCCAGCTCGTGAGTCTTGCAGCGTTAGGCGAAGGCTGGCACAACTACCACCACGTATTCCCCTGGGACTACAGAACATCTGAACTCGGCAGGATCAACATATCCACGAATTTCATCGACTTCTTTGCGAAAATTGGATGGGCGTATGATTGTGAGTCTTGAAATACAATATTATCATTTGGATAGGCTGTCAAATTGTACAGTTTTAATATAAAAGTAAAAATAACAAGGGACTAAAGAATTCATTTTTGACCGCCTCCTTGGTACAGTGGTTGACGCGTGGGCGTAACACCAAGGGGTCCTGGGTTCGATTCTTGGTGGAGACGAAGAAAAAAAAATGTCTCGGTCTGGTAGGACACAGAAGGCTGATCACCTACTTGTCCATAGAGAAAATCGATCAGTGAAACAGATGTATAATGCATCTGCCCCTTACCCCACTAGGGGACATGGGACTTCACTTTTTTACTACTTTTTTAAAGAATTCATGTTTCTGATGACCTGTCCTTTATTATATTACTTATTACTTGATCCCATACAAAATCCAATAAAAGCACTTCGTGCGTTACAAATTGAGTCCACGTTATCGCGATATATTCGTCGCCAATACAAATTTTCATTGCTTAAACCACGTTTACTATTTTTTTTATTAAAACTAAGTTATGTCTTAATTAAGTATCTTCATCAAAGTTATTGTAAGTTGCTTGAGAGTAAGAGTATGAACCTAATAGATGACAACATTTTGTTAATATTTTATACCAAACATGCAACAAATATTCTTGTTTAAAATTAAAGAAACAACAACGGATGATCACACATTATTTAACACAACAAAGAAATTAAATAAAAAGCATATTTATCTCTCTGATGACGTCATTATTTAAGCAAATTTCTGTACATTTCAGTAAAAGCAGCTACAACAGATATGATCAAGAGGAGAGCGGACCGAAGCGGCGATGGTACTTATCATCCTCACGAAGAGCCTTACCCTAATCATAATATTGACCATCATTCCGATTAACTTTTATTTACTTAGTTTAATAATAATATTATATAGTTTTATATTTTTTTTTTATAATAATTAATTTATTAAACATTATTTTTAAATTACCAAATTCTATCAATGTTTTCCATTAGTTTTTGATGTTAACCTTATTTTGCAATTACTAAGTTATAAAGTTTTTAGGCTGCTTGATATTGAATTAAAATTTAAAATGTGTACCTAATTTGATGTAGACTACGTTTACGATGGTTTTCATAAACAATTCAATAACATTTTTATAATTACTTATTAAATAAATTTACTTAATTTTTGAGAAAAGCCAACATTAATAAGATCTGTATTTGAATTGTCTTGATTATTATCTGTATTTACGAGTAGGCCGTAGTAGAAAATAAATCAAAATAGGACTTAAAATGTCAAGATTTGATTATAATGAAAAGCTCTTTGAATTCAATAAAAACAGATAGCATAAATTGATATTATTATTACTTTCTTAGAAGTCTATCTAAGCTCGTTTATTTCAAATATTATATAATAGAATATTTTCATATTATTTTGTCTATTTATATCTATGTACAAGTAATATATAATCTAAACAGGTTCCTAAAATTGACTTGAACAACAAGTGCTCACCATCCAGTAGATATCTTCCATTCCATTTTGACAGATTAGCTGTTATTCTTTAAGATGGGTTCATACAAAGCGAGCAGACTTGCGAAGCATTTTCCTTGCGAGGCTCGCCTTGCTCGGTATGTCTGGTCGGTACGTTGGTCGGCTGAAGAAAGCGCGTGTGCCGCCACTTAATTTTTATTGTATGATAGGTAAGCGACTACGATCTCGCCTGATGGTTAGTCGAGATATGCCTAAGATGTGTGCTTCCCTAGAAGGTACCCGTTCACTCTTCTCTTGAAGACCTCCACATTGTACTTGTCGGGGAATACAGATTCAGGAAGCATATTCCAATCCCTTGCAGTTCGAACCACGTTCACACATTCCGACCTGTTGCTCACAGCAATTGTTTCGCGAGGCTGCTCGCTCTGTGTACCTCAAAATGTTAATTTAATTAAATTAGTTTTCAATTTAGTCTTAATTGGCGGTTTGATTATCTCTTAACTTTGATTTATAGAACGATATTACTTGGATGCAATTTACGCACTGTTCAGTGTACAATTCGCAAACAGGACTTGATTGAATTGTGTGTCTATTTGATTTAGGTGGTTAATAAATCGTTCTAAATAGAATTTGTAAATAAATCTACTACGAGCGCAATAGACTTCCAGCCTTGCCTTAGTATGTATATCGTACATGAAGATTCTATAGATACATACCAACGAGTATAAGAGTAAGAATACTCGATATAATATATGAAACCATTTCACAAACATCCTTCAAAATCAAATGCATTCACTATAACTAAATAAATAAAGAGTATTTATTTAAATGTATAATTTTTATAACAAAGTATACGCGCGCCTTTAGCGTTCTCTATTCAATGTTAACGCTTAAAAGCTCAACGCTACTTTGCTATTAAAAATGTAGTATAGCGATCTAACACATTTAATATATTTAAAAAGAACTATTTTAATGTTAACTTTGCCTTCTGCAAGGATTATAACATTAAACTATTCAACTGTGATAATGTAGATGCGAATTCAGACGTACGGTTAAGCCAATTTATCTTGCGTTCAGCTTACTTCTGTTATACGATATTTAACTTGCTACAACACAGAACTTACTTCATATGACATACTCGGTTTTGGTGTGAATGAAATTTCTGTAGAATTTACGTTTCATTTCTGTAGAACAAATAATTTTAGTACCTATTATTTTAGTTTTTAAGTTAATAATAATATTATAAAATTACTATTTATGTTAAATTATGTTAAAGACAATGTTTTAGTATCATATTGTTATTTTAATGTGTTAAATGAATACATAGAACCAAAACTTCACAAACAAAACAAAGTCATCAACGAATTTTGCCATTAAAAATATTTTGAAGATAGCATTATAATTAAAGTTTATAATTAAACATTTTACTTAACCAAAGATGTTCAAGGTATAAAAAATCATCACGAATACAAACAAACAAACATGCACCCATTCAGGCAAATTTCCACTGAGTTTTTGTTATTTAAAGCAAGTATTATATGGCAAAGAGCATTGTGTGTCTGTGTGTATTTGAACATTACAACAGTTCCTAGATTTTTCATATTAATAGATACAACTATATGCCAGTTATTTTGTGTGTTATAATATTAGTTTTGCATTGAGCACATTGTGATAAATACAAATTATACCTATTTGTGGCATTGTTCCATTTACCTATTGTAACTATTTTCAGCTGTTTTTATTTTTCTATATAAAAGTACAAATTTTTATAAGTTAACAAGATGACCATCTTGATTATGACATTGCAAATTGTGAATAAATTATTTTGAAAATCACGGTTTTTTTATTGAAAATTCTCCATTTCCATTTTTTTTTAGATTGCCATAAATAAATTAGTAGTATTGAAAATGTAATGTCTATTAAATTATTGATCTTTTTATTTCTCTCTTCTTGAACCCGACTGTTGTAATTACTTCAACAGTATTATTAGTCAGCTCTATATTATATTTTTCTACTATCCCACATACGCGCTTTTTGCATAAAATTGCGCTTTTTACATAATATTCAATGAAGATTCAAAGCTTCTTTTTCTGTGATATTGATTCACCAACTGAAAATTGACCTACCTTACAAATCTAACGCCTTAGGTATGCAATAGCAAAGTTTACCATTTTTATTTTTCTAACAGGAGACAAAATTTTATTTAATGCACTTAAAATATTTCTGTCTTTTGCACTACTAAAAATCTATTGAACATATTAATACATGCATCGATAAATTTACAAGTTATTATTTTTATCCGCTATTAATTTTTTACAAGTGACCGTAACCTCAAATTTACAAATAGTACCTACATAAGTCATAACAACACCTAGCCAGGAAACACAGTCACCCTGTCATTCGCAAACATCTCGTTAAATCCAACTTCTAGAAAATAAGAAAGAGTTTCCGAACAGAAAACTAGTTAAAATATTGCTGAAACATCGCCAGTGCCGGCTCTGAGGTGGAGCGGGCGGAGTATCTCTAGGCGCCAGATTGTAAAGGGCGCCAAAATGCGTACCTAACACAAAAGATACTAGTTGTTTGATTGAACTAGATGCATCTTTTTCATAGATGTTCTTCTTGTTAACAAATAGCAAGAATATTAAACCTATAAATTAACCGAAATTAATAATTTGTTAAATAAATTGAAACTTTTCACTTTACCTTCAATGCGAGCTACGGATGGCCCTCAAACGTAGCACCGTGTTTTGTGGTGTTTTCGTAAGTGTCAGTTCAAAAGATTTCAGAATAACTGTTTTCCAAGTTTTTAAGGATCTCAGAGCCTATTCTTTGACGTTATATAATTATAATGGTTCGGTTAGGTTTACAACATAATTATTTAACACGGGTGTTGATTTTAATAATGACATGACACTTGCACGAAAATAAGTATAATTATTTATTTGTATGCTAACAAGAATAAAATATGAACATTACAAACATAAAGTGTTTAAATTGAGGAATCACCGAGGAATATATACAATTTATAAAAGTAATCCTCGATTTTCTTCGTACTTCGTTGTTCCCAACAAGTTCCCAACTACACACACAGGCTACTCCTGAAAACCTAATTTCTAAGGCGGCAACACTTACTACTTACACTTACTACGAAATGCGAGACGCCATCGTTTGAAGAATAAAATAACAAGTTTTATTTTTTTTATTTTTAGTTTGTTCGATTCCCGGTTGAAGCAAGTGAATTTTCGAAAATCTTTGAATGCAGTTCTATTTTTTTTTAAATAAAGGAATGCTTCGTTTCAGCTGTCGAGGATATCCTGTCCAGGATTTTTTCAGTAAACCCATCTTTAATAGATTTTTTAATAGACTACATTTATTATAAAATTGGTCTCATTCTATTATCACGCCGGTACAGGTCGACCTATATTCGGATCTTAGACCAGAACGTGAAAAAGAAATTTGCGGTAAACATTAAAAATATGAAAATCAGACATAATGACAGAACTTATGACCAGACTAGTTATATATAATAATTATTAGGTATAATAACTTCACGAATAAAAATAAATTCGCGAATATGTTTTCAATAATGCGTTATTGAATAGGTCGGTATTTAAAAATGAATAAGAGGATTTTAGATCGGTTTCAGTCCAAAATAGCATATTGCCACATGCTATTTCTACAATTATCCAAACGTACTAAATTTGTAGTCCACGATTTCTAATCACGGAAATCTAGCGGAAATCTAGTACAGAATAAAAAATAAAAAGTCGTATGTACTAGAATTTAACAAGAAGGTCTGTGTAATCATTATAAGATTTGAAAGTGGTTCTTTATACGCCTAATAACGAAGAAATGGTTATTCGAGAATTTGGATAATATAATTTAGATTGTGAAACGAGTTTTCTTCTTCTCAATCTTAATATAAATTCCACAGAAAATAGAATTTTCATTGCCCATTCCATCGTACCTTTTATCATTGTGCAGGTTCTACCTAGTTCAGAATATTTTAACAAATTAAGTAAGTATTAAATAAGAGCAATAATTAACATCGAAAGAAAAAAAAATATATACACTAGGTATATATTTTTTTTATTCCGGTAGATAAAAAATCACTGTCGAAAAATACCAAGGCGATCTTCATGTTCGTTGATAAAGAATAAAATACGTTTTTTTCAATTTCACGTGCTTTCACGTGAGACTCGTGCAATTAAACTTGTTAATTGTTTTAAAATATTTCAGAACGTTACTGAACGTTACACGTAGGTACTGAATATAAAATAGAGAACACATTTTACATAAAAGTATTGAATAGTTAGTTTGACATTTACAAAAGGTATATCTATTTTGGGTTTAATTTAAATTCTAGACTTATATTGAGGAATTTCATATTAAAATTCCTAATAGCGCTCGAACCAGGCATGGGCTAGTTAATGGAGTTCTCCATTCAAGCGTGCTTGTAACTGGTAGACTGTTGTTACAATTGTATTAAAATATATCAGCTTTCTAGTTTTGTTCCAATATTGATAAAAATTTAATGAGCAATTTATTATGGTAAACAATTTATAAATTTTTCGTGGTTTGTTTAACTTGTTACTCATCAACAGATGATGAAGAAACTATTACATAAACAAAGGATACCACATTATTTTTAGAGACAGATAAGAATAATCGTAACACTTTATATTTTTATGTCGATATCAAATGTGAATACATTGCAATTTTTATTGCGAAAGTAGTAAAATATATTATCTATCGTTCATCATCATTCATCACCTATTTCAGCCTATATCGGTTATATAAAAGCTGTAATTCCTATCTATTCTTGAACCTATTTTGATATATTTCTCAGAATTTCAAAATTGATAACCAACAAATTAGGTACCTACATTCCAGATAGGCAAGCGAAGCTTTGGAATCTCTGTTTTGTAAATTTTAATAGCTTCTCTAGTGTGGCTTTCAAACACTCATTCCATTACTATACTTTACTTAAATACTCTTTATAGGTCATAATATAAAAATAATCTAATGGCTCTACTTATTATATTTCCTAAGCTAAGCGCGTTCACCCACACAAAAACAAACGAACTCTTCAACTTTTTAATACTTGTATAGATTAACTAGTTGTTACGTACTCTACCACTTACAATAACTGACACTATGTGCATTGTGCATAGTGCCAAATAGGCATGCCTAAGCAACCTTCCTTCTACAAAAAAGGATGTAATTAAATAAATAAATAAATAAATCATTTATTTCACTTAAAACATTTAACAAATTAGAGCGACCCAGGCTCCTAAGATAGTAAGAACTGTTTTTCAGGAGCCTGTGTCTTCCATTTACAGTAACACGACACGAAAAAAAATCAGTGACAAATTAAATAAAATAAAAAATAAATTAAAAATTTACATGCAATTAAAACTATAAAAAAAGAATCAATAACAAATAAGTACAAACAGCAAAACAAAGTGTGTCTAGGTAACTCATTACAAATAAAGCACGTCCAATACAAATTTTGAAATTACATCAGCACATAAATAAATTCATCAAAAATTAAAAATTAAATAAGTTAGTAATTATTATAAAATAAATTGAGCAATCAGCAAAAAATCTAAATTAAGTCGAAACAATGCAACACTAATATAAGTTGTTACAATCAATATAACAATAAAAAATGTAAGTTAGTAGTAAGTTCTTATAGCTAAATATTACAAATTACAATCAATTAAAATTACAATTAAAAGGTAAAATTAAGATTCACGATAAGTATATGAAAATGTAAAAATCAAGAAATGGAAATTAATTATATAAATTAAAATTGAAAATAAAAATAATAAATAAGTCCAAAACCATTATCAATACTATATTTTAAGTGAATAAGTTTATGTGAGTGTGCGTGTGTGTGTGTGTATGTGGGTGCGCGTGTGGGTGCGCGTGTGTGTGTGTGTGTGTGTGATTGAATTGAATACAAGCTTTTTATATCTACGATAAGAATTTTAAATGGCTCTGTATTGAAGTGCATCTTTTATAAGTATTTCCATGAACATTTTTTTCATTTGGTTGAACATAAAGACTAACCTCGGAAATATTTTCAATCAATAGAACTCTTTTCTTCCCCCATACAAATATATTTTCAGATAAACTAAAATGAAAATATAAGAAGAATTTTTTTTCGAGAAAACGTAGCCAATTATCATCCAATTATGAAATATTGATAAAAGAGAGCTAAACGTTCGTAGCAAATATACGATCTGTCCTAAATGGTTGTTTTCACGAAGTTTTCTTGATATTATAGTGTCGCTTTTATACCTACCTGAACGGAGAATTCATTCATTTAATTAAAAGCATAAATAAATAATGGATTAACTAACACATAAAGCATAGTACGCATACGTACATAAAGAGCGAATCAATGGTACAATTTTTTTTTTTTTTTATATATTTCACATATTATATAATAATTATAGAATTATGAAATTAAAAGCTAACTGCTAAACGTGCATAATAAACGTTTAATTTTTATAAAAATTATTGCGTTATGTTGGGTACTTTACTTCGCTAGTAAAATTACTTTATTCCTTGCAGCTATTATAAACATTAGCTACCTGACATATTTTGCATAAATTACTGACTATTCCTTGAACTCTTTCACATCTCATGTTGTTTAAAAAAAGACGGGTTGCACTCCGGGAGTGCCGGCAGAAGTGAAAACTTGATTATTAACGTTCAGCATGTTTGATATTTTGGAATGGTATCCGTCTTACGCATGGAATATAAGGGCTAAAAAAAAAAAAAAAACATCCGTCTTACGCTTTTTCGATCAGGCCACGTGTCCTGACGCGAGTTTGATTTTATACCCAACGCCGCTAAAGAAGTTTTCACTTCAAAAACTAGTATTACTGGGTAAATAGCTGCAAAATACCCATTGGACACGTGCGTAATTAATTCACTGGAAATAATTACAATACTAGACAATATGACAGTGATGTTAAAGCGATGACCCCAAAGGTCGCTGCATGTATTGTTTAAAAAACCCTATAATGACAATATGTATAATGGTGAATTAACTGCCGAATGTGTTTATATTTATTTTGGTTAGTTTGTTTACTTGTTATGAGGTCTCCGGCGAAAAGACGCTGCGCGAGCCACAGTGAACGAATCGGGCCGGCGAGAGTAGCACGGTTCGCACGTGTAGGTTTCGCGTCTTGCCAATTTCGCACTATAACTTTGCGAATCCACATCTTATTGCTATAAAATTTAGTTAATAACAAACAGCTAAATAACCGATAAACAATATAAATTTTGACATGTTTATGTGAATTTGAAACCCCTTTGGATTGCTATAATTTTATTACTCTACATTGAATTACTGAGGTAAGTTTTGCGATTACCGAAATCTATTTATATTTTTACGTTCAAACTCCACGTATAATGCTTAATTAATAATTCTCAATGTCAATATCGATTTAAATAAATAATTTATTGAATGTAAACATTATTTATTTCGTAATAATAAGTGGCACCTACCTGTTGTTGAATATCGACTAAAATAGGATTTTAGTTAACAAGACGGATATGAACAATTTTTAAAGGAAAATATTGCTAGGTTAATTAAATTACGTATAATACGATAATTGTATACACGTTTAATAAAATAGGTATTATTATAATTTGCTTTATAACAAAAATGGTATTAATATGATATCATTATAATTATTATCAAGCTGATTTTATGTAAAATACATTGACTCGTACAAGAATTTTTATTAAAGAATATTTCGAAAAATGCAGAGCACACTTTATGTTGTAATTATCATTTATAATATTGCTCAGGCTATATTTTATCCTAAATAATCACTCTAACATATACCTATTAAGTACATCGTTAAAATAAGTATCAACGATTAATATTGATACATTTCTATAATAGCTAACGGTTTAGCGAAGATTTTATGACCAAAGCTATAAATATGTATATATGTAATTATATTCACAATTAGGTATATTATAATAAAAAATTGAAAATCTGTAAGACATGCCTTATTGAAGTACCTTTTTTTTAAAGTGGGGAAATCTTGCATAGATACCCACGGCCCCCGTGGAGCCGTGGGCTATGTCGGATTCTTACCGACTAAAACCCCACTGTGTTCCGTCGAGCCGCTTTGATGCTTATTGAAGTACCTACTTACCTGCTAATATATCCGATTTTGTATAACAATAAAGAAATTGTTAATTGAACTTGACCTAAGAAGAACGTAAGTAAGATCTGATAACAAGAGTACTCTAGTAGAGTAAACTCTACCTACCACGTTCAAATGTCTGATTTCTATAATATAACCATAATATAGGTGATTTATGATTAGGTTTCTCATAATAAATAGCTCACAGTTAACATTTACAAAACTAAAGATAATTATCACATGCAAACGAATCAAAAAGTTAAATTTCACACTGTACGGTGTCAAAAGGTGGCTTTATTATTCATACGACAATTTGCACAGTAAAGAACCAATTTAAATTTATTTTATGCGTTAAAAATGTGTTTTTTTTTTCACGTTTGAGGCCTAGTGAATTATCATATTACTATAGTAAAACTTAAAAGTATGAAATAATATTGGTATTATTTTTTCTGATATAAAGGTAAAAACGTGTCGGGGCTCAATTATTATTGAAACTTGGGATGAGTCGTTCAAATTGAAACTGGGTCCTAGAGATCCCTACTTATAATAATCAATAATTACAGATTCCTTTTTATGAATATTTTTCAAAAGCTGGCCTTGTAACCAAAGCCGTTAATTTGCTTAGTCGAACTAGATTTTAAACGTCATTAACGCTTATTGGGACTGTGCACGATTACAGCGCCAACTAGCTTCCACAACTTTGTGGGCTCTGTCACATTGACGTTTAGGTCGTATATTGGTGAAAAAATATCGAAATGAAAAAATAACAAATATTTTCGACTAATAAATTGTTGTGATACCACGATTTGGGTGGAAAAAAGGTGTTGAAATAATTATTTTGGTCATTTAAATCAAATGAGGTAAGTCCAAAAAGTGTGTTTAATTTTGATTGTGTCAGGGTTTGTTTACTTCATTTATAGTTGTAGTTTTACAATAAAACAATAAGAAAAAGCTACTGTAATGGTTTCATTATATAACAGTAAATACATTTAAATGTTCCTGTATCGCTAGTAATAAATTAAATATCGTTTTCAGATCGAAATGAGTATTGTTTTGAAGACCGGGTTTGTGAGTGTTACTCACCAACCACAAACTGTAATTAAAGGAAAGTTGTTGGTATTGGCTGGATATGTCCGAAATGTAGAAGAATTAAGAACAAAAGAAGGGCAGAGTTCAATAATTCACGCTCTCATCATAAGGCAAACATCTATTACGTTGCCACCTTACAAAACGGTTTTAAACGTGAATAGAGCACGAGTAAGTAGTTGTCATTCGCCGTCAATCACGTGTTGGCGAACCCGCAAATCAGTGGTACCCCATCCTAAAAAAAAAAAAAAAAAGTTTGGACTCTTTTCCCACTAAAGCGGCCACGCTGAGTCGATAGCACTCACTCCCGAAGCGATAGGATGCATGGTTTCGGAGATGTGCAGATCGATTAACTCTTATCTAATTGATATCCGGTGGCCTTATCTATCAACACCGTCCCAACTCGGCGTTCTTATCTATTACTCATTGTGCACCTCGCTTATCACTGCTTTTGTATTAAACTTCTTTGCTATGACCTACCTCGCTATTCTAACCAAACGATGTATTATTATATTCAAGAAAAAATACGTCTAAAATACTATAACAATATTTATATATTATCGTACTATATTATTATAATTGTTGCTTTTTTAAAAAGCGATTCGCTTCTGGCGTTGTTTATCAAAATCTAACCTAACCTAACCTAACCTAATTATTTTTCCAGGTAATCTGATGTATCGAACTTTGTTACGAGCTACCTCGCTATTTTGAATCATCAATAAAACACATTCATTTTACTGCCATTTTTATTTCCAAAATGTTGTTGCTTATTATCTACTGGTTTGTGTATTTGGCCACCATTTATTCGTAAAAAAGGTAAGTAAATATTAATGCATAGGTTTTTATTTTGTAATATAAGAGTTTTTAAAATTTTATCGCCGTCGAAAAAATAAATAGACATAATAAGAATATCAAAAGTAAAGAAAAAAAGTATGAGGATATCAAATATTCGTAAAAAAGGTAAGTAAATATTAATGCATAGGTTTTTATTTTGTAATATAAGAGTTTTTAAAATTTTATCGCCGTCGAAAAAATAAATAGACATAATAAGAATATCAAAAGTAAAGAAAAAAAAAGTATGAGGATATCAAAATAATATTCGTAAAAAAGGTAAGTAAATATTAATGAATAGGTTTTTATTTTGTAATATAATATGATCATATTTTATGAAGCTTATCTTGAATTTTAACGTCTGATGAAAAAAATAAAAACTATTATTAAGAAAAAAATCATTCGACATTTTTTATCTCATATTGTTTGGAAGGTGGAAAGATAAATCAAAAGAATAAATAGTATCTACTTAATATTGTAATAAGCTCGCTAAACGAATACTGGATTGAAAATTAATCCAATAAAACATTCTAAAATATTTACATCATTCTCGAAAAATTAACTGACTTTGATTTTAAAATTAAATATGAATTATACATTTGACCAAACTACACCTAATACAATTAGTGAAAAAATGTATTTTATATTAATATTTACATTTGAATGCGATAAACCAAAAATATCAATTACTGACATAGAACTTTTGAAATTTTCTTGAAGGTGAAAAAATAAAAAAATACATTTTTGCTTATTTGCAAAAATCGAGCGGATGGTCTTATTTTGGGATCGAGTTTTTAAAATTTTATCGCCCTCGAAAAAATAAATAGACATAATAAGAATATCAAAAGTAAAGAAAAAAAAAAGTATGAGGATATCAAATATTCGTAAAAAAAAGGTAAGTAAACATTAATGCATAGGTTTGTGTGAATGTGATTAAAAATATTTCTGTATTCCGCTGACTTTGATTTTAAAATTAAATATGAATTATACACTTGGCCAAACTACACCTAATACAATTAGTTAAAAAATGTATTTTATATTAATATTTACATTTGAATGCGATAAACCAAAAATATCAATTACTGACATAGAACTTTTGAAATTTTCTTGATGGTGAAAAAATAAAAAAATACATTTTTGCTTATTTGAAAAAATCGAATTATATTTGAATGTGATAAACCGAAAATATCAATTACTGACATAGAACTTTTGAAATTTTCTTGAAGGTGAAAAAATAAAAAAATACATTTTTGCTTAATTGCAAAATCGAGCGGATGGTCTTATTTTGGGGTCGAGTTTTTAAAATTTTATCGCCGTCGAAAAATAAATAGACATAATAATAATATCAAAAGTAAAGAAAAAAAGTATGAGGATATCAAATATTCGTAAAAAAGGTAAGTAAATATTAATGCATAGGTTTGTGTGAATGTGATTAAATAATATTTCTGTATTCCGGATATGGTTGCAAATCCAAATACTGACATTTATATAAATTTATATTAATATTTACATTTGAATGCGATAAACCAAAAATATCAATTACTGACATAGAACTTTTGAAATTTTCTTGAAGGTGAAAAAATAAAAAAATAAATAAATAAAAATACATTTTTGCTAACAATAAATAATCAATCAGTAAGTTTAAGATTCATAGATTCATTGAAATTTTTATCGTGTAGTTTAGATCAACTAGCTAAAAATCTTAATGATGATCAGTTTACAGAACTAAAAAGGAACTATCCTAACTCAATCTCTTCCTGTTGGTGGGTTCGAATGGATAGATTATAATACAGATTATAATGTGTCGGATAACTCTGATTTCGGTTATGTTTTAGAAGTTGATTTGGAATATCCTGATGAACTTCATAATTTGCATTCTGACTTTTCGTTATGTCCTGAAAACATATGTGTGGGTAATACTGAAGAAACTAAATTAGTTCCTAATTTAAATAATAAAAATAAATACATCATTCACTACAGGAATTTAAAACAATGCATTGAAATGGGAATTGGATTAATTAAAGTACATAGAATTTTAAAATTTAAACAGAGTTCTTGGTTAAAGAAATACATAGACTTAAATACTAGTTTGAGAACGTTAGCTACATCAAACTTTGAAAAAGACTTTTTTAAATTAATGAACAATTCTGTCTTCGATAAGACTATGGAAAATATTGAAAAAGAGTAAACGTTAAACTACTAACTCACTGGGATAATCGTGGTAAAGTTTTAGGTGCTCAGGATTGGATTGCAAAACCAGAATTCCATAGTTTATCAATATTTTCAGAACATTAATTAGTTGCAATACAATTACGGAAAACAAAATTAATTTATGATAAGCCGATTTATTTAGGATTTTGTATTTTAGATATATCTAAGACCCTTATGTATGAATTTCATTATAACTACATGATTAAAAAGATTCATAATAAAATTAAGTTATTGTACACCGATACCGATAGTTTGATATATCAAATTTTTGCAGACAATTTTTATGAGGATATAAAACCAGATCTACTTCACTATTTCGATACATCAGATTACCTGGAAAATAATATTTACGGATATCCAAAAATAAATAAAAAAAGTTAGGTTTTTTTTAAGGATGAGAATAATGGTAAAGTATTGAAGGAATTTGTAGGGTTGCGATCAAAAATGTATGCCTTAGAAATAGAAGATAAATTTATAGCAAAGGCAAAAGGGGTTAACAAAAGTGTTACCAAAAATGAATATGGAAAATTACAAATCGTGTTTGTTTAATAAAAATGTATTATATTGTAGTATGCTTCGATATAAGTCAATCAAACACACTATTTTTACACAAAAATAAATAAAACATCTTTATCATATAATGATACCAAACGATGTATTATGAACAACAACACTGATACATTGGCTCGGGGACATTATAAATTACGCTAAGTGACTTTTTACTATTATTTCTGTGTGTATATACAAAATTTGTACTGATTGTAAAATTATGATATTGCTATAATGTTATATAATAGTTTATTACATATTTAAAATGTATTGTTTGATTGTAAATAATGTAAAATAATTGTAGTTTTTAAGAAATGTTACTGTAGACTATAGTAGTGTGTGTTATGTTTTCAAACTCAAACATTTATTTATTAAATTAGACTTCTTCGAGAAGCACTTTTGAAACGTCAATACATATTTTTAACATTTACCACCGATTCGGAAAGCAGTATCTATGGAGAAGAACCGGCATGAAACTCCATAGTTGCTCTTTTAAATCATTTCAGTATTACAATTTAATTTTACAAAATATGTAACTGTATATTATCATAATATTCTAAAGAACTGTCCTATGGTTTTTACGCGACAACCCTCCATGGGTTTTTATCTTCCATATAGTTATTCCTTAATGCTGTAATAGGCTCTCTGAACTAATACGTTTTTTACATAATTCAATGTTTTAGATTTATGTGTTATGCTTAATGCATTTTGTGTATATGTAACTAAAAGAAACATTATAAAATTAAATAAAACAAATTGTATGCAATTTACTATTTTTTATTTCCTTATAAACTTCCTATTTAATCTTAAAAAAAACACTATAATTGAACATTCCTATGACAAGTATATATATGTATCCATGATATTACTGTTATTAGCAGATTATTACAGTACCAATCTATTCAATGGTTGTCACTTGTCATAGGAATGTTCAATTATAGTGTTTTTTTTAAGATTAAATAGGAAGTTTATAAGGAAATAAAAAATAGTAAATTGCATACAATTTGTTTTATTTAATTTTATAATGTTTCTTTTAGTTACATATACACAAAATGCATTAAGCATAACACATAAATCTAAAACATTGAATTATGTAAAAAACGTATTAGTTCAGAGAGCCTATTACAGCATTAAGGAATAACTATATGGAAGATAAAAACCCATGGAGGGTTGTCGCGTAAAAACCATAGGACAGTTCTTTAGAATATTATGATAATATACAGTTACATATTTTGTAAAATTAAATTGTAATACTGAAATGATTTAAAAGAGCAACTATGGAGTTTCATGCCGGTTCTTCTCCATAGATACTGCTTTCCGAATCGGTGGTAAATGTTAAAAATATGTATTGACGTTTCAAAAGTGCTTCTCGAAGAAGTCTAATTTAATAAATAAATGTTTGAGTTTGAAAACATAACACACACTACTATAGTCTACAGTAACATTTCTTAAAAACTACAATTATTTTACATTATTTACAATCAAACAATACATTTTAAATATGTAATAAACTATTATATAACATTATAGCAATATCATAATTTTACAATCAGTACAAATTTTGTATATACACACAGAAATAATAGTAAAAAGTCACTTAGCGTAATTTATAATGTCCCCGAGCCAATGTATCAGTGTTGTTGTTCATAATACATCGTTTGGTATCATTATATGATAAAGATGTTTTATTTATTTTTGTGTAAAAATAGTGTGTTTGATTGACTTATATCGAAGCATACTACAATATAATACATTTTTATTAAACAAACACGATTTGTAATTTTCCATATTCATTTTTGGTAACACTTTTGTTAACCCCTTTTGCCTTTGCTATAAATTTATCTTCTATTTCTAAGGCATACATTTTTGATCGCAACCCTACAAATTCCTTCAATACTTTACCATTATTCTCATCCTTAAAAAAAACCTAACTTTTTTTATTTATTTTTGGATATCCGTAAATATTATTTTCCAAGTAATCTGATGTATCGAAATAGTGAAGTAGATCTGGTTTTATATCCTCATAAAAATTGTCTGCAAAAATTTGATATATCAAACTATCGGTATCGGTGTACAATAACTTAATTTTATTATGAATCTTTTTAATCATGTAGTTATAATGAAATTCATACATAAGGGTCTTAGATATATCTAAAATACAAAATCCTAAATAAATCGGCTTATCATAAATTAATTTTGTTTTCCGTAATTGTATTGCAACTAATTAATGTTCTGAAAATATTGATAAACTATGGAATTCTGGTTTTGCAATCCAATCCTGAGCACCTAAAACTTTACCACGATTATCCCAGTGAGTTAGTAGTTTAACGTTTACTCTTTTTCAATATTTTCCATAGTCTTATCGAAGACAGAATTGTTCATTAATTTAAAAAAGTCTTTTTCAAAGTTTGATGTAGCTAACGTTCTCAAACTAGTATTTAAGTCTATGTATTTCTTTAACCAAGAACTCTGTTTAAATTTTAAAATTCTATGTACTTTAATTAATCCAATTCCCATTTCAATGCATTGTTTTAAATTCCTGTAGTGAATGATGTATTTATTTTTATTATTTAAATTAGGAACTAATTTAGTTTCTTCAGTATTACCCACACATATGTTTTCAGGACATAACGAAAAGTCAGAATGCAAATTATGAAGTTCATCAGGATATTCCAAATCAACTTCTAAAACATAACCGAAATCAGAGTTATCCGACACATTATAATCTGTATTATAATCTATCCATTCGAACCCACCAACAGGAAGAGATTGAGTTAGGATAGTTCCTTTTTAGTTCTGTAAACTGATCATCATTAAGATTTTTAGCTAGTTGATCTAAACTACACGATAAAAATTTCAATGAATCTATGAATCTTAAACTTACTGATTGATTATTTATTGTTAGCAAAAATGTATTTTTATTTATTTATTTTTTTATTTTTTCACCTTCAAGAAAATTTCAAAAGTTCTATGTCAGTAATTGATATTTTTGGTTTATCGCATTCAAATGTAAATATTAATATAAATTTATATAAATGTCAGTATTTGGATTTGCAACCATATCCGGAATACAGAAATATTATTTAATCACATTCACACAAACCTATGCATTAATATTTACTTACCTTTTTTACGAATATTTGATATCCTCATACTTTTTTTCT
This sequence comes from Colias behrii, assembly GCA_029959065.1. Taxonomy (NCBI): domain Eukaryota; kingdom Metazoa; phylum Arthropoda; class Insecta; order Lepidoptera; family Pieridae; genus Colias; species Colias behrii. Next base: position 8,722,891 of record JARWMC010000007.1, on the reverse strand, counting down.
TTACTTTTGATATTATTATTATGTCTATTTATTTTTCGACGGCGATAAAATTTTAAAAACTCGACCCCAAAATAAGACCATCCGCTCGATTTTGCAATTAAGCAAAAATGTATTTTTTTATTTTTTCACCTTCAAGAAAATTTCAAAAGTTCTATGTCAGTAATTGATATTTTCGGTTTATCACATTCAAATATAATTCGATTTTTTCAAATAAGCAAAAATGTATTTTTTTATTTTTTCACCATCAAGAAAATTTCAAAAGTTCTATGTCAGTAATTGATATTTTTGGTTTATCGCATTCAAATGTAAATATTAATATAAAATACATTTTTTAACTAATTGTATTAGGTGTAGTTTGGCCAAGTGTATAATTCATATTTAATTTTAAAATCAAAGTCAGCGGAATACAGAAATATTTTTAATCACATTCACACAAACCTATGCATTAATGTTTACTTACCTTTTTTTTACGAATATTTGATATCCTCATACTTTTTTTTTTCTTTACTTTTGATATTCTTATTATGTCTATTTATTTTTTCGAGGGCGATAAAATTTTAAAAACTCGATCCCAAAATAAGACCATCCGCTCGATTTTTGCAAATAAGCAAAAATGTATTTTTTTATTTTTTCACCTTCAAGAAAATTTCAAAAGTTCTATGTCAGTAATTGATATTTTTGGTTTATCGCATTCAAATGTAAATATTAATATAAAATACATTTTTTCACTAATTGTATTAGGTGTAGTTTGGTCAAATGTATAATTCATATTTAATTTTAAAATCAAAGTCAGTTAATTTTTCGAGAATGATGTAAATATTTTAGAATGTTTTATTGGATTAATTTTCAATCCAGTATTCGTTTAGCGAGCTTATTACAATATTAAGTAGATACTATTTATTCTTTTGATTTATCTTTCCACCTTCCAAACAATATGAGATAAAAAATGTCGAATGATTTTTTTCTTAATAATAGTTTTTATTTTTTTCATCAGACGTTAAAATTCAAGATAAGCTTCATAAAATATGATCATATTATATTACAAAATAAAAACCTATTCATTAATATTTACTTACCTTTTTTACGAATATTATTTTGATATCCTCATACTTTTTTTTTCTTTACTTTTGATATTCTTATTATGTCTATTTATTTTTTCGACGGCGATAAAATTTTAAAAACTCTTATATTACAAAATAAAAACCTATGCATTAATATTTACTTACCTTTTTTACGAATATTTGATATCCTCATACTTTTTTTCTTTACTTTTGATATTCTTATTATGTCTATTTATTTTTTCGACGGCGATAAAATTTTAAAAACTCTTATATTACAAAATAAAAACCTATGCATTAATATTTACTTACCTTTTTTACGAATAAATGGTGGCCAAATACACAAACCAGTAGATAATAAGCAACAACATTTTGGAAATAAAAATGGCAGTAAAATGAATGTGTTTTATTGATGATTCAAAATAGCGAGGTAGCTCGTAACAAAGTTCGATACATCAGATTACCTGGAAAAATAATTAGGTTAGGTTAGGTTAGGTTAGATTTTGATAAACAACGCCAGAAGCGAATCGCTTTTTAAAAAAGCAACAATTATAATAATATAGTACGATAATATATAAATATTGTTATAGTATTTTAGACGTATTTTTTCTTGAATATAATAATACATCGTTTGGTTAGAATAGCGAGGTAGGTCATAGCAAAGAAGTTTAATACAAAAGCAGTGATAAGCGAGGTGCACAATGAGTAATAGATAAGAACGCCGAGTTGGGACGGTGTTGATAGATAAGGCCACCGGATATCAATTAGATAAGAGTTAATCGATCTGCACATCTCCGAAACCATGCATCCTATCGCTTCGGGAGTGAGTGCTATCGACTCAGCGTGGCCGCTTTAGTGGGAAAAGAGTCCAAACTTTTTTTTTTTTTTTTTTTTAGGATGGGGTACCACTGATTTGCGGGTTCGCCAACACATGATTCGCGGGTTCTGGCGCTATGACAAGTACTCGAGTAGTCACTAGTGTTAAATGTAATTGTGTTTATAATCAAAGTGGTAAATGGTTTGGTAATGTTTATTAGCGGACTAATGCGATTAAATAATGATATTAAAATGTATCTAGTATCTATTTATCTAGAATCACTTTGCAATTGACAGATACATCTGATGACAGAGCTTACATTATTTCTACTTTTGACCACCATGAGCGCTGCGATAGATTATGTTACCCCCACCTAATACTTCGCACCCAGCGAATATTATAAAATCAAAGTTTTAGCGATAATTATGAACTTTAATATTTTTTATAATTTATTAATATTTTTTTAATTATAGGAATCATAACGCAGTCAAATGACTAATGTCGAATTAAATGGTTTGAGCTTTCACCTCAGTATTATACTTAGGTTTTGAAAATCCTTCTTATCCAATAAATGTAAATCTTATATCCAATAAATGTAAATCTTATATCCAATAAATGTAATCTAATAGGGAAAAATGCACTCTACATCTAATATTCAATTTAAAATAACGTTTAATCTATATACTAATATTATAAAGAGGAAAGGTTTGTAATTATGTATGTATGTATGGTTTTCACGCATAAACTACTGGTCCGATTTCAAAAATTCTTTCACCATTAGAAAGCTGCATCTTCACTGAGCAACATAGGCTAGGTTTTATCCAGGAAATCCCACGGGAACGGGAACTATGCGAGTTTTTCTTTGAAAACGCGGGCGAAGCCGCAGGCAGGCGGAAAGCTAGTGTTTAATAATTTTACAACAATACTTATTAATCAAGCTGGGGTTAAATAATACCTACCTACGTTTAAATAATGTTCAATAATACAAAATTGTAAAAAGAAACATAATATATCGTTTATTTTCAGTCGCCATTAATTATGCAAATCATAACAATTCATAAACACACGGAAAAACTAATGAAGTACCTACCTATTTAATATTTTACACCAAACACTTCGCATGCAAATATCAATTATTGAGATTATTCAGATATTCACAAAAAAAATATTTTCTAAAATACAAGTGACTTAACAAATCCTGTGATTTCGGAGAGAATAATGTGTGAATTTTAATTAAAACATTGAGATGCAAAGAAGAGAAGAAGCTTTTTAAAACACGGGTTCCCGATGCGAACAAAATTTAACGGTGAATCACAAATTTACTTATCATGGTTAATATCAACTGACACGATCATGCCATAACAATAATAATTATTGATTCAGATATACGCAATAGATAGATAACATATCGAAAGTTGTACGTAGATAGATTTACAAAACCCAAAAGCTTTGCCTAAATTTTCATATAAACGCATTCACAACTAATCCTTAACTAATATTATAACATCGTCATCGTCATCAGCCCATAGGTTACCATAGGTATTTGTTCCCATGGCTGGGACACGGGCCTTCTATGAGGGTATAGGCCATAATCCATCACGCTGGCCAATTGCGGGTTGGTATATGTCACATGTCGTCGAACTTTTGATTATTCGACAAGTCGGTTTCCTCACGATGTTTTCCTTCACCGTTCGAGCAGTGGTGATGTTACAACATGTAATATGCAAGTAACATTTTGAAAATAAACAACGGCTAATTTATTTTATCGATATCTTTATGTTCTTACTTAACACTTTATGCGACTTTCCATTTGTGATATTTATGATTAACCTTTGTTATTAAGGATTCCTTGAGTTACCAATTTAATTGATCTCTAGAATAATTGTTTGTTGCTGTATGCTGTAGGTAATTGATTTCCGCAATTATTAGTAACCTGAGCAATATTATGTGGGGTGTGTCAACACTCCTGCTAATGATATTGTGTGATGTTATTTAAAAACAAAAATCTTTTAATACATATTATGAAAAGATCTACTTATTTTGATAACAATTGTGTGTTTTTTTTTCTGGATTTTAACAGCTTTACTTTACTTTAATATTTCGTAAAGAACATAAAATTAATAAAGCAGCATAAATGCTCTTTCATTAATTTTTAATATCTCTGATATAATTTTAAAACTCTATAATTAATTTGTCCTTGAACTTACGGGCTCAATATTGTAATAATATTCTTCGAAAAAGGAAAAAGTATAATTAATGATAAAAAACTATAAATTTACTTCGCATTAATTTAATTCTGAAATTTCAGAATTTTAACTTCGCATAAATATTATATTTTTTTTTTTTTTTATATTAATGTGTTAAACCATGGATCAAACCGTGTGCTACTTCCACCCATGAGTATTCATAAAGTTCTTTGAAAAGATGTTACCGCCTGCCGAGTATTAGGTAAATATATTCTTTTGTGATTTTTTCCTCCAAATATATAATATAATATTCTATAGAAATTCCAGCATTAGGAGTAGCTATACATTAATATATAACTCTATTTAAATGATCGGATACAGATCGTATAATGTTATACACCTCAATCATATTACGAACACGGTATAACACGGGACAATTTTATAAACGTTCGCGTTAGGCTTCTTCTAATTTTCTTTATTTCATTCATAAATGTTTGTAACCTTTAACTCCCAAGCCAATTGAATTTATAAATGTTGATCTTAATTTCTACATATGAAAATTTAATACACATAATTTAATAACATATTTAGTTCAAATAATTATACTTACACTGTAAACATCCAATAAAGTACGTTCAAACAGCCCTAAGTAACGGTTTAACAAACACCCTACATGCGGTTTGAGCAAAGCAAACTCTTCTTCATGTAAGCTTTTAATTACATATTTAAGCGGATATGTTTAATGTTTTCCCTGTAGATGATCTAAATTTAGAAAACGTGATAATGAGGCGAGATTTATTTTTTTTACAAAAAAAAAAACAATAAAACTTGCGCCAATGCGCAATCCAAATTTGCAGGGCACTTTTTCAATTTCACCATTTTGTCGATTATTCACAAAAAAATAATGATTGCTTATACCTCGGAGCAATTAACAAGCCTGGAGAAGTAACAATTAATTGAACGTTTCTTATATAGTGGCTCTCTTTTATTCAATACCCTAATTAGTGCGATAGAAAGAGATAACACACTGTTATCGGCTTGGCATTCAAATCCACATGTAGCCACTTTTTGTTCTAAAAAGGTAGTGCTTGCCACAAATTTATCGAATACTAAAATATCGATAAATAAAAAAATTGAGTTATAAAATTGCTTGAATTATTCATATTTTACGATGCGTACTGACTACCTTGCATTGTATGGTAGTGGTATTTATAAAAAAATATTATTAGGTATTTCGGTTTAGGTTGTTTTTATGGTTTCGTAAAAAGGTACGTATTTTTTCCTGTTTTCATAGATTCATTCATAGAATTATACGAAACCCTTCGTGCGCGAATCTGACTTCCACCTGGTTGATCATTTTACAAATCAATAATCGTATCCTACTAATATTATAGAAGCGAAAATATATAAGAATGGACTCTTTCACGTAAAAACTACTGAATGAGTTTTTATGAAACTTTACAATTAAATTTTAATTTATAGTTTAAACATCAGAATAACATATAGGCTACAATTTACCGCGGGAAAATAACTCATTCCCACGGGAAAAAATTGTTTGTTTGTTCCCAGAGAACACGCGGGGCACCTCTAGCTTAAAATAAATTTCTTCAAATAAAACAAATAAACATTTAATTTTTTTTTACAACATTTTAATTCGATACTTAATTACCAAATTACAATATTTATTATTTAAAATAGATGCCACCGTAAACTTGTGGCACAGCATCTCTGCAAAGCACTTTACTTTTCTTCCCGTCTGATTCGAAATGATTTGAACAAAGCCGAGAATGTTAGAAGGCTTCCAATTTTCCCTGTGCTATAGCTTTAACCCAAACATCTTTTAATTTTTCTCAAGCCAGAAACCTGCAAATAACAATAAAATCTATACTTAAATACCTTTTTTTCTCCTAACTTAAAGCAGTCATTATCAATGAAGTACTTCGTTCCTACTCAAGTATCGATAATTGCACAACACTATGGAAGTTATATTTTGCATTTTTTCTAAAAACTAAGCTGATTATGATTTCATTTCAATGATTACGGTTAGATAAAACATAGATGATTATGAAAATAACGTAAATTCACTTATTTATAACACAATTAACAAAATAATTGATCAAAATTCAAAACACTAACCTGTGAAATGACAAATTCCTATCTTCATCCGATTTCCCAGTACTACGGCTTTTACAGCCGTAAACAACACAAGCCATGTAATCTTTAGTAAATTATCTTTTCAGAAAATAACATATGAAACTAAAAAACACGTTTTTCACTTCAAAAACAATAATTAAAATCACCAAGCGATGATCACCAGACTGGTGATCAAAACAAAACGAAATGGCTACATGTCATTTCAAACTGTCGAGCTGACATATATTGGTCCTCTTTTTTCGCATGACATTTTGCCATAAGTTAAAAGGGCCAAACTAGTGTTATTAATATAAATTTATAAAGAATAGAAAAAATTCGATCACGAGGCGGGACTCGAACCCGCATCCTTTCGCGCCATTCCGGGGCGGATGCCTGACCAACTCAGCCACTCGTGACCCGCCAGAGCAATCGAATTTATTCTATTCTTTCAGTTTTATGTGTCTGGAGGGACACACCGCGCGCCATCTATTGAGATGATTAACAACCATTTCAACCAATATGAAGCACTTTTCAGTGAATACAATATTGTAACGATGGAACACGACCTTTTTTGTTGAATTTATATTTTTGGTTTTTATGGCATTCAAATGCTTTATAAATATAAATTTATAAAGAATAGAAAAAATTCGATCACGAGGCGGGACTCGAACCCGCATCCTTTCGCGCCATTCCGGGGCGGATGCCTGACCAACTCAGCCACTCGTGACCCGCCAGAGCAATCGAATTTATTCTATTCTTTCAGTTTTATGTGTCTGGAGGGACACACCGCGCGCCATCTATTGAGATGATTAACAACCATTTCAACCAATATGAAGCACTTTTCAGTGAATACAATATTGTAACGATGGAACACGACCTTTTTTGTTGAATTTATATTTTTGGTTTTTATGGCATTCAAATGCTTTATAAATATAAATTTATAAAGAATAGAAAAAATTCGATCACGAGGCGGGACTCGAACCCGCATCCTTTCGCGCCATTCATCGCCATAGTGTTATTAATGTTCAATTAATTGTTACTTCTCCAGGCTAGTTAATTGGTCCGAGGCTTATACTTACTTATGGCTTGAATATATCACTCGTGAAATGTCAGATTACACAATAACATAAAAATGGCCGGTGATCGATCATTGAACGCAACTGTCTCGTATATCAATATGCTAATCAATTATTCAATAATATTTCAATCTCAAATACAGAAAAAGGTGAAAGGTAAAGCAAATATTCAGCTTCCTGGGCAAGTATCTATACTTTATACTTTGGCTATACTTTATACTACATAGTTACTAATTACAATGTATACAATTTCGCGGTACAAATCGTTGGTACAACTTATAACGCTTTAGAAAGTTTGAAAACTTATTATTAATAGCAATTTTGATTACCTATTTTTAGCGTTATGATTTGTTCTACTCTGCCTTGATAATATCATACTCTATTGTGTCCTCATTAAATACATGTGAATGTTTGTATTTGTTACTTGTTTGTTTTGTTAGTTTAAGTGATCGATTGATTGACGAAATTTTTAAGGTCAATCGAATGATTCCGCGGGCTGAAGGTTAATTAATTGTGCTAAATGGGGTATTAATAACAATGAATAAACGGATCGATGTGGTTTTCTTTTGTGAGTAAATAAAATAAAGTTGTTAATACGCTATAATAATAATGAATACAAATACGCATACTGACTCTATAAGTACAAATGAGCGGAACTATTTTATTTAGGCAACATTGGAATGTTGAAAACAAAATAAAATTCTGAAAAGGTATATATTACAGATTATAGAACATAACTCACACTACAAAGTATGCATACAAATTGTATGCTATACATATTTCAACTTTTCTCAAATATGTATGTAAAAAAATTGTAGAAATTTCATATAACGAAAAACTTTTTTTTATCATTTTTAATGGTTATATTCATTCGTTATTTGATATCTACGACAAAGAGCACGTCGCCTGAAGCTAGCCGCGGCAGATTTGGTTAACACAGTTAAAAAAATATGTTTTGTCTAATTCAATGTTAAAATTATCTGTTAAAAAAAACCGGCCAAGTGCGAGTCGGACTCGCGCACCGAGGGTTCCGTACATTGCTGTTTCTTTTGATTGCGTTGACATAGAAGTTTGATTTTGTTACAGCTTAAAGGTATTATAGACCTGAGTATTTGGTATGAATTTCAATTTAATACCTCTACGCGTTTATGAGGAAATGTGTAGTAAGTTTAAAATTATTAAAAAAAAATATATTATGTGATGTAACTAAAAATTTATGGTTTTCGTAATTTTTCCTTTATCTATGCTATAAGACGTTGCTTCGTACCAAATTTCAAGATTCTGAGTTCACGGGAAGCACCCTGTAGGTTTTGATTCCCTTGCAAGTGTCGAAAATTAGCGGCATAAACGGCTGTATCTTTTGATTGCGTTGGCTTAGAAGTTTGATTTTTTCACAGCTTCAAGGGACAGTAGACCTGAGTAATTGATATAAATTTCAGCTTCATACCTCCACGCGTTCCTGAGAAAAAGGGTCTTGACAGACGGACGGACGGACGGACGGACAGACGGACAACAAAGTGATCCTATAAGGGTTCCGTTTTTTCCTTTTGAGGTACGGAACCCTAAAAACGGCTTTCATATCGTATGAAATTAAGTGGAAAACAAAAATGAGAATAAATAAAGTCATTTTATAAACGCGACAATATACTTACTGGAAAAAGACTTTTATGACAATGTTTTATTGTGAGGATTTAGAAAATTCTCAGCTGAGAGTTTCCCACTTTGTGTTAAGGCTTATACCTGTGCCTAAACGATAGTCGACACTCACTTTAAAAGGCGAACGTCAAAATAAATTTGAAAATACCTAACCTTGTCTTGAAACTATTAAAGAACAGTGAATCGTAAATATAAAGAAGCTATAAATCTAGTATTTCCGGTAATGAGGTTAAAAGTGGATGCCAATTAGAATAAATTTAAAAATAGGTTATTCTGCATGAAGTCTGAATTTATATATCAAAGAAATATTTTAAGGGTCACGTGATAAAATGGAAAATGCTTTTACCAGCTTATATTTCAATTGAGGTGGAGACTGGAGAATAATTATGAAATGTTTAAATAAACATTATTCAAAGAAAAAATATTTATTTGCGAATGTATTTTTCAGTTAACATGATTTATTATGAAAGACCTCACCATTAATATAATATTATATAACTTATCAAAACTGCAATACCTAATTGTTCTGTTATAATATAAAGGGTGTAATCGAAGTGTGCACAGGTGATTATTCCGTAACTATTACAGATAGCTATCGAAAACTACTTTAACTACGTACATAATGAGTAAAATTACAATAATAACTTTTAAAAAATATCCAAAAATTTAACTTAAAATTCTCCTAGCAAATCCATTGTTCAGCCATTGATTGCTCAAAATTTATTTTTGAGTTACTTAGAGAAAATGAAACAAAACAGATCTATCGATATTAGCATTATATTTTTTTATTTCGGAATGCATATTTGTCGTGTAGTTAAGCCCGTATCAATCTCGATCCGTTTAAATGAAATTATGTGATTGATGGAGGAAATTGGTATTGACTTTTCTCCCATCCATACATCCTATCAAATGGATAATTCATTGTTTCCGACGATTTTGTTTACCTACAGCGTATCAGCCTTTTTCCATCTTGAAATTTTGTATCGTTTTCTAGAGTTCTAACAGACGAACGGCAAGTTGTGAACGGCAGAGGCTGCTTCAGCAGTTGCAGCAGCAGCAACTTGCCGTTCGTCTGTTCGAACGCTAAGACCAATCAGAATTCGGTTTCAATCATACTCATATACCTATATCAAATCATATCACATATTAGGTAGCTACACTGTTTTACTTATACTTGTTTAAATAAGCGAACCTCTTTAAAATACTTTAAATGCAAAATTGATTTATTAATTTGGCCATTCAAGGTTACGAATGATCAAATTAATAAATCTTGTTCGTATGAAATAAATCATATAAAAACAATCATAGATGTTATCTCAAATAATGCTGATGCATCGCTGTTCAAGTCATTTTTTATAATATTATTAAATGTTTGCCAAATTGTGTGTTTGAAATATGTATAAGTACCTATTGTAATATATTATGTAATAAATATAGTTTGAAAAACTAAAAAACACGCTTTCAAGATAGATACTTACAACTAAAAAGTAGAAAATAATTCTTAATCTAGGAATCAAGCAATAACCAATACATACTTAGTATTTTTACATACCAAAATACCAAGTTCTTTTTTTGAAATCAAAACTTGTAAAACAAATCAATCATTAAGACTACGCAAGTCATATATTGCTTCAATTTAATTGTGACAGGCAAGAAATTTGCGTCGTGTAAATTGGGCCTTTATTCAATAGCATATTTCTAAACAATGAACTGACATCCGGTATCTTATATATAATTCCCAGGACAAAGATGATTGCCATTTCATTAAATGTCTAAATTCCTCGCTGACATTGCAATTGTAATGACATTATATTCACTCAAGTTGTCGTCTGGCTAATGAGGGCTTATTTTATACTCAAACCATGACATAGTACTTTACTAATAATCTTCCTTATCCTTCCTTCCTTATCTTTGCAAGCTATTATTACGGTCTAGTTGCTATAATTGTAAAAGAAGGAATTGAGCATATCACTCAAGAATATATGCTTACAAATTATTTTTAATTGTACAATTCGAACGAAGATTCATATATAATTCGTTCGAGCCAACTAAACATTGGATCTATTCTATTCTGATACGCTACAAATATCTGATAATACCGCTATTAATTCTAAATTTACACAAACTTAACAGAAATTGAATAATTGCGCTTTAATAGAGATTAATTATCGACATAAATTAAATATCATTTATTGTTTCACAAATATGATGCTGGTAAAACATCATCAAATTACGCAAATTTTACATTTCGTCGAATACCTACATTATAACTATTGTATTCGGCTATGAAATATGATGATTATTATGCGCCTATTAAGGCGAATATCCCGCAACAATGTGAGGAGTATATAATGTAAGATTTTACAATAAATAAAGTTTGTTTGTATCTGGATCTCGATAGTATCATTTCGCTCCCAACACGCGATATCCTCCCATATAAGGTTCGCGTGTTGGGAGCGAAATGATACTATCGAGATCCAGATACAAACAAACTTTATTTATTGTAAAATCTTACATTATATACTCCTCACATCTCGCCCTTAAAAATAAAATAAAATGAAATTGATACAAGATTTCATTTTATGAAAAAAAAAGTTAAAATATAAAGTTAATACAAAACATTATTTAGTAATCACATTAATCATAGTTCATAAAAATATAACATGAATAACATACAAAGTAATCTTAGACACTTAAGACTATTGTTTACATAATGCATGAATACGATACTACATTAAACAAGCTAAGATAATAATAAATTGATCTTTAATTATAAGTACAGTCAGTGACAAAATAATATTATGTATTTTGTATGATGTAATATTTCTTAAACTAAACATGATATAATTTGGTTCTATTTTTATGAATAATATCAGTTTTACCATTTATTTCGACTTTTACATTTGGTGACAAATCTTTGATAACCTTGTAGGGACCAGAATAAAGGTTTGATAACTTATTACCTACTTCATTTTTAATAAGAATTAAATCACCAGATTTGTATAAAATTGGATTAATATGATTATCATAATTAATTTTTCTTTGTAATTTAGTCTCTATAAGATTTTTTCGAGCTTCAGCATGAGCTGATTGTAGTCTGTATTTTAACTCATGAGGATAACTATCGTAGTTATAGAGAGGATCGACATGTTTTAGTAAATTGTTGGGTAAATTACATTTCTTGCCGTAAACCAATTCAAATGGTGTAAATTTTGTCGAACTGTGTACCGACGCGACGTATTATATGAAAAACACCAAAACGGAAGCCATGTACTCCATGTTTCATACTTACCTTCTGATTGAATTCTCAGAAATGCTCCTAGATGTTTGTGAGAGTTTTCCAATGCTCCTATACTCTCGTGATGATATGCTGTAGAGTTCAATTTTTTAATATTAAGTAAATCACATACCTGTTTGACTGTATCAGACATGAATTCTGCGCCTCTATCGGTAGCTATTTCTCTAGGTACTCCATGTTGCAATATGAAGTTGTTTACAAGACTACGTGCGACTTCTGTTGAAGTTTTAGTAAATAATGGATAGGCACAAACATATTTTGTCAGTTCACACTGTATGGTTAGAATATAAATATAACCATTACTGTCCTTGTCTAATGGTCCAACTAAGTCCAAAAAATTTTTTCGAATGCCGAATGAGCACTCGAGGTGATGGCCATTGGCTCTTTCACCTGAACAGTGTACTTTTGTTTCTGACATTGCGGACACTTTAACACAAATTGTTTAACATCAGATGCCATACTAGGCCAGAAATAGTAACGTTTAATATTATTCAACATTCTTCTTATGCCTGCGTGGCCACTCGTAGGTAAAAGATGAAAATCGTTGAGTATTACTTTTCTGTCATCTACATTATCGATTGTTTCGACGTCTTTTATTATACATAACCTAGGACCTACATAGTTAGTTATGTTTTTAATTTCACTTGCAAGTTTATCGACAAATATCTTATTATGTTCATTTTTTATTAAATATATTTCGCTTATATTAATTTTCTCTGCAAAATCACTAATTTCCCTCACAAATTCGGCTCGCGAGACTTGTGTTCGAGAAACTGGATTTATGTAAATTGTCTTTTTCTTAGACACGTAAATTAAGCTTTTACTTTCACACGTAATTTCATTATTTTTCCTAAGTCGGTCTATAATAGTTTTTTCCGTAAATCTCATCTCGACTGCATCTTTCGGCCTAATATGAGTTTCTACGACTTTCGGTTGATCAGGCCAATCGTCTGAAGAAATCATATCATGGTCGCAAGAAGTGTCATTTAGTCTTTTTCTCTGTGCACGCGTCATCACATATAAACATTCATTCATCTCCTTCAATTCTTTCGAAGAAACTTGAATCCTAGATAATGCGTCTGCAGCTGCATTATCTTTTCCTTTTACATACTCGACAACATAATCATACTCTTCTAAAAGCAATCTAAATTTAAAAAGTCTACTCGATGGATCTTTTAAATTAAATAAGTAAACAAGAGGCTTATGATCCGTGAGTATTTTAAATTTACGACCGTATAAGTATGGCCTAAAATATTTTATAGCCCACACCACAGCCAAGAGTTCCTTTTCTATGGTGGGGTAGTTCTTCTCCGCTTTATTGAGATTTCTACTAGCATAAGCTATTGGCCGTTTATCTTTATTGCATAAAACAGCGCCTAGGGCATAGCCAGAGGCATCAGTCTGCAAAATAAATTCGTTATCATTCGAAAAATTTGGGTATTGTAGTACGGGAGGTGATATCATACTATTTTTGAGAATTTCAAATGACTCTTGACATTGACTATCCCAAATAAAGGTTGCATTTTTTTTACACAATAAGTACAAATAATATGCCTTTTCTGCGAATTTGTCTATGAATTTTCTATAGTAGCCGGCGAAAGCTAGGAAACGCTTTACTTCGTCAGCATTATTAGGAACCGGATAATTTTGAATAGTTTTAATTTTTTCTGGGTCAGGTAATACACCATCCTTCGACACTACGTGTCCTAAGTAAAGGATTTCTTTTTTTAGAAAATTGCATTTGACAGGATTTAATTTTAAATTAGCATTGCGTAGTCTTTCAAAAACAAGCAAAAGGTTTTTATTGTGATCAATTAAATTTCTACCCATAATAATTAAATCATCTAAGTAAACCAAACATTTTTCATATGATAAACCTGCCATAGCCATGGTCATCATACGTGAAAAAGAGCTGGGGCTAGTTTTTAGACCCATAGGCATTCTAGTCATTTGATACTGCTCTCCTGCACAAAATGCTGTATATTTTCTACTATTATTTTCGAGTTTCACGTTAAAAAATCCTTGGTTTAAGTCTAAATGCGTAAAATAAACACATCCACTGAGCGAATCTAAAATTTCTGTGATGTTTGGAAGTGGAAATTTGTCGTCTTGAATGCAGTTATTAAGTTTTCTATAGTCAATGACTAAACGCCATTTCTTTTCTCCACTGGAGTCTAATTTCTTAGGTACGAGTAATACCGGACTAGACCACTCACTAGTACAAGGTTCGATAATACCTTGCCTAAGTAACTCATTAACTTGTTGTTTAAGCTCATTTTTCTGTGCATGCGGTAGCCTATACGGTTTTGTATAAATCGGATCAACATTAGGTTTTAAAGTAATTTTATGCTCGTAAATATTCGTCGTATTCAATGTATCGCCAGGAAGGTAGAAAATATCTGAATACTTTGCGCAAATCGATTCAATAGTATCTCGTTCTTCTGTATTTAAATAATTTAGATTTAATAATGAAAATAGAGTTTTTACGCGATGGGCATTATTCGGTAATTGCTTAAAATCGCATAATTCGTATTCACTAGCTTTATGAAGGGTGGGATATATTTCTTTTAGTTCTATATCCGAATCGGTTGTGTTTAATATACGAATAGGTATTTTTCCGTTTAAGGGTTTTACTAAACAACTAGCTATAAATATTCCTTGTTGCAATTCTGTTGCATTTATAACACATTCCTCCGTTTCACACGTATCAATGAAATGAATAGACTCCGATCTAGATGGTATAGTTATGGATGTTTTATCAATTATTATTAAAGGTAAATGAATATTAACATTATTATTCCACAAAATTAAACTTCGATTACCATAATTTAAAACAGATTTGTACTTGCTTAAAAAGTCTTGTCCGAGAATGCCATCTGCCTTACATGGTAACTGTTTAAAAACATAGAACTTATGCTGTAGTGTTTGATTTCCTAGAAATAAATTTAAGTAAGCATATCCAATCGATCTTATTTTACCGCCTATACCGCTGACTAAGATGTTCTCTTTATGGATATGAATGTTTTGATTACGAACATGTTTATACTTTATGACTGAAATTGATGCACCGGTATCGATTAACAAATCGTAACAATAATTATTTTGAAATTTTATTTTAACAAAACCCGTATTACTATTAAATGATAAAATATGATTTTTATTCACGAAAAAACTTGCTCGTGTTTTGAATATCTTGAACCGTTTCAGGCTCGGTTACCGTTGATACTAGTCTATTTACCGTATGTTTATTAGTTTGATATGATTTATTATAATAAGACTTACCTCGTCCTCTGTAATTGTTATTCGGATGGCCTCCTCTATACTGCTGCGCTTGCGGCTTACCTGTGAACGTGTATCGTCCCCGTACGAATCTCTGGTGTCCTCCTCTATACTGTTGGGTTTGGGGTCTACCTGAGAATGAGGATCGTCCCCGGCCTGGTCGATGGAAAGCTCGGCCTCTATAATTCATAGTCAAAATATCAGTTGTTGGCGAAGAATTAACGTCTTCGTCAATTGCGGCTTGAACAGCGTCTTTTAAAAAGTTATAATTTCTCGCAGAAATGATTGTACTGAGCCTGCGATTTCTCAATCCATCAGAAAAACACTTGATGGCATGTTTCTCGTTTAATGGTTTAAGAACCTTAAAGTGTTCATCGTTGCCATCGGATTGAGCGATCGTGAGCTCCACAAACATTTCCGTTATTTCTTTACCAAACTCATCAATAGACATATTATTTTGTCTTGTGTTTTGCAATCTACGCTGAATTGCAGTAGCAGATTTTTTAGGCAGTTAATTTAATTTAATATCTTTTATTAAGTCATTAATATTATTATATGTTAAAGATAACTTTAATTTGGCTGCCTGTGATAGTCTGCTCTTTAATACAAAATTAATTAATTGTTTTTGGGATGACTCGTCTAATTCTGTTTTATAATATTCAATCCCATCAATTAATTGTTTTATACTTGTCTCATCATCAGATGAAACAGGTAAAAGCTGTAAAGCAATTTTTAAATCGAATTTAGAAGTCATTTTGCAAGTTGATTCTTCAGAACACAAGTTTAATATTTCGTCATAAATTTTATAAAAATTACAAGTTAAGTCATCTATTAAAATACATTCACTTTGTTTAAAATTACTTTTCTTATTAGAATAATTTTCTAAAAATATGTTAAAATCTCTGAGTAAAATATCAGCATCTGCTAATTTTTTAACAACTAAACTACCTTTTCTACGACTTGGTCCTATTTTTATCAAATATTTTCTTATTTCAACCAAACTATTATATAATTCATTCAAAGTTTCTGCCATATAGAAAAATTATAAACCTTATAATAATAATATTAATATACATACCGAGTAACATTCATTACACACGAACACTTTCTAACATATTATATTTTTATTATTATTATTATATATATGTATTATATACCTTATATAAGTATCCATATTATAATTAAAAATTAAAATTATAACTTCTAAAGTCCACTAAATTGTCCTTTTTTTTGCACTAACACATTTTTTTAGATTTATTTTTCATTTTTTTATTACACTTTTTCACTGCACTGCACTGCACTGCACTTTAGGCACACCTCAGGCTATATCTTCTGGATCATGTTGAATGCCTCCACGCCATCTTACAGATTTTCTTACGGAATTTCTCGCAATTTCATTTACGATCCATTTTTTGTGGCAATTTTATAAAATCTGTATATTCCGTAAATAAACAGTAGTCAGAGAAAGAATGTAGATCCCATATTTTTATTAATTTTTAGACACACACAAGTGTGCACGGCGAAATATAGATGTATATTTTTCGTCATGGTGACAATTGACACGATGCACCATATATGGCTAGCGGAATGCTAGCCCTGGCAGGGTCGCCATATAAGGTTCGCGTGTTGGGAGCGAAATGATACTATCGAGATCCAGATACAAACAAACTTTATTTATTGTAAAATCTTACATTATATACTCCTCACAACAACGTGCAATGATAAAAATATTGATGTCCCAAAAATATTTCGTTATTATAAATGAGTCATATTTTTTACATAATCAGAATTGTACATTTTAGTAGTCTCATTTAATTATTGTTGAATTAGCTATCAAATACTGTAGAAAAATCTTCGAGTGATATTCGAAGTGCGCAAGCCTCTACCTTCGCCTTAATACTCAGGAACGAGAAATTAAACAACTTACTTTATCACACGATCTTATTGGGTGGAGCCATTAATTAAGAGAAGAAGAAGTACCTAATACCGATATGAAATTTGCGTTATATTTTATATAATTTTAGACTAAAATCTATCTATTATTTTATCAAGTTTTGGCGCTATGTATTATCTGGTTTTTCGTTAAAAATAAAATTATCTTCCCAGTCAAGCTACCATACAAATATTATATTATTATGATTTTTTATTTACCTATAATTAATTTTATTGGAGCAATCAACCAATAAATTATTGAACCGAATATAGACGATACATATTCTTTAGTATCGAATGTTTGTTTTTGCGGCTTCGATGTAGGTAAATCATTAATATCAAAGTAACTGTGTGGCGTGGAGGTAAACATCTATTTTTGCTGATTTCTTTTTCTTCAGACGAGGAAATGTGTTAAATGAACGATCACTGTGAATTTTGTCTCTTAAGGTGGGTTCCCACGGCCTGATTTATTCACAGACCTCGGCAAGCGACAAGCGCCTGTCGCCGTCCGTCGCGATCTGAACTGAGCGTTCCCACGGCATGTGTGCGTCTGGCGAGGCGTGTGGACGGTCATACCTACTGATTAATAATTTAATTCAACGATAGACCATATTTCCATGAGTTAAGTTGGTTTTTATTCGTAACCACGCATCATTAACATAATTTCTATTTTTATGTTGAGGTTTTGAACAATTCCATAGCGCTGGTTCATTTTGGTATAGAGTTAAAAACTCGAAAATAAGTTCGTTCGTCCACTCTATCAGCACGTGTACTCGCATACGCGGCCGCAGGTGAAATGAATGATTACAACCGACGCATACGCGCTACAGACGGCAGGCCCCGACGCACCACGACGGACGTCGACGGACGCCGTCGCACCGCGCCACGCCGCACCTTTGATCTTACCGACTTCCAATGGATAGCACGGGCCTCGGCAGACGTCCACAGGCGCACCGATTCCCACGGCATGTGGTCTGGTGTGGCGCGGTCGGGTTTGTGAAGAAATCATGCCGTGGGAACCCACCTTTAGATGTAACGAATTCCTAATTACGAATGTTTCATCGAATGTTACATTTGCCGCATTTTGGACTGTTTTTTTCATTATTCTAAATCTAGATATATGTACCGAGAAAATAGAAAATATTTAATTAGTTGTTAAGTACTGTAATAACTATTCAAATAAATAGAAATCCGCACATTCGAAATACATCCAACACTGTTTTTAGTATTAGCCATTAGCTTAATAAAAGCTTTCTGAAAACAGACGCATTAGAATCTAGATTAAACGAGTACATCCATTCATTTTAATGAAATATAACTGACATTTCGTTTTACCCATCTAATACACGTGGCAATCAATTAAACTATATACCTACATATTGGATGGACCATTATCTCCATAAAAAAAAAGACGGGTTGCACTCCGGGAGTGCCGGCAGAAGTGAAAACTTGATTATTAACGTTGAGCATGTTTGATATCCATCCGTCTTACGCTTTTTCGATCAGGTCACGTGTCCTGACGCGAGTTTAAGATTTTATACCCAACGCCGCTAAAGAAGTTTTCACTTCAAAAATCCATCAAATCACAATTGTTTTTCAAATTACTCTGCTTGGAAAGAAAAAGCATTTCACATGTCAGCTTTCTGTCCAGTGCAAACCGCAAGTCGCGATTTTATTATGTAACAGATCAGAACCGACAATTAAACGATAACAGAATAAAAATATATACATTTTCTATGTATTTATCCTAGCTACATTGTAGAAATAAACAAGCAACAATAGGGGTATTATGTATGAGTCAGAATTCGCCATAATGAAAGTTCTAATATAAAGTAAGTAGCACCTCGTTAAGTCGAACCTCGATAAGTCAAAAACCTCCAAATCTCGAAAAAATGTTTTGTTCCCTTCCCTTCAAACACCAAAACCTGCATTACTTGAAATCTTGACCCTCTGTTAGTCGAAATAATAACCGAGTCCCTCCAAGCCATTTCGGTACATATTTTCACTCTATAACTCGAAAAATTAAATTTCACCTCTGTATCTCGAACATAGTAACGTTTTATTTTACAACCTTTACAACTTGATCATTTGGAATTTATTACCTCTATTGTTCGAACAAAAATAAGTTACCGACTTTAAGAACTTGCCGACAATGTAAGTAGAGGTGAGGTACACTATTGTTTCTTAGAAAAAATTTTAGGAGTATACTATAATAAATTTATGACTCATGTAAACGCGTGTTTGCATTATCTGATGACTAAATTATCAATTCAGTAGCTCAGAAAACCGAAGATGACATAGAAGACGTGCATACATGCGCTCCATGGGTTTCCATCAAAGAGGCGCAAACCGCATTGAATACCTTACGTAATTTTATAGAGCAAACCAGTAACTCTGAAGAAGAAGAATTTTCTGCTCTTTATATGTAGATTAAACAATGCTCTATATAGAGAACAACCAAATTATCTAAAGCAAAACAAAAATACCGACTTTTTTTAATGCCATATTTTTTATTTTAAAATGATTTTAAATAATGTTGATTTATTATAAATAAAAATATGTTTGTCACCTCTGCAAGTTGAATTTTAATTTATTTTACCTCTCTAACTCAAAATTTATAAGAATAAACCTCAAACTCCTTATGTCGAATCAAAATCCGCCTAAGTCGAAATCCTCCATAAGTTGAAAACTCTATTACTCGAATTTTTTGGCGTCTCCCTTGATATTCGACTTATATATATAGTTCTACTGTAATAGGAGATCCTATATTAGTAGCAGGATTAGATGGAAATAAAAGTTAGAGCTTTTGACGGCCCAAACAAAATACCACTTAACTCTTTAATACGTTACTAATAGCAATATCAGCTTTCAGGAATACAATGAACCTGTTTAATACTTATTGTTTGGAATTCCGCGTTCGTTTGAAACTTTGTGTTGAAATTAAGACGCTATATAGGTAATTTCTATTACAAACAGAAATTCCGTTATGAAATTAATTTTCTATTAAAACGATAGAGATTGAAGATTGGTAAATTGTAGCTACATTATCAAACGGAAAAGGAAACTTTAACGGCCTGTTAACTTCACGGGTTTGCCAATTTGTGAGAAGACAGGACAACGTCTGTCGGGTTAGCTAGTTAGTATACCTATAGTGGTATTTCCATGAGTTAATATTTAGTGATCATTGAACTCAAACTCAAACTCAAACATTCATTTATTCAATTAGACTACTATTTAGTAGCACTTTCGAATCGTCATTACACAGTATTTTTAACATTTACCACCGATTCGGAAAGCAGTATCTATGGAGAAGAATCGGCAAGAAACTCCATAGTTGCTCTTTTAAAATAATGTCAATAAATTTACATAATATGTAACTTATATCTAACTACATAATATGCCAAAGAACTGTCCTGTGGTTTTTACGCGACAACCCTCCATGGGTCTTTATCGTCCATATATTCCTGAATACTGTAGTACGCTCTCTGAACTAGTACATTTTTTATGTAAGTTTTAAATTTAGAACTACTAAACTCTTTAATATTGTGAGGAAATCTATTGTATAAGCGTATACCTTGACCCATAAATGAATTTTTAACTTTAGCTAATCGGAAAAATGGCATTTCAATTCTATTCCTGTTCCTTGTGCCATAATCGTGTCTATCTCCTACTCTTGTGTGTAAGTCAGAGTCTGTGTACATGCAAAATATTATTAAATATATACTGTGATGGTACAGTAAGGATACCAGTATTCTTAAAATGATCTCTTAGTGAGTCCCGAGCACGTAAATTATATATAGAGCGAATGGCTCTTTTCTGTAAGATAATTATAGTTTCTATATCTGCAGCCCTTCCCCACAGTAGAATTCCATAGGACATATCACATAATGCTATGAAAGTAGCTTAAATAAACCAATCTAGCCGTATCTTCATCGGTGAGATGCCTTATTTTTCGGACTGCATATGCAGCAGAACTGAGCTTACCTGCAGCGGTGTTGACATGGGCTCCCCACTGTAGTTTCTCGTCCAATGTTAACCCTAGAAATACAGTAGACTCAGTAGGATGCAATACCTCCCCGTTCAAGGCAATATCTCTGTTCAACTTTTTTACATTAGGAAGTAAAAGTACAACACAAGTGGTTTTTTTGGCATTTAATAATAAATTATTGGCAGTAAACCATTCAGATATGTGTAAAAGAGCACTGTTCACTTCGTCAACATTTGGGTCATGCCTATCCACATTAAAAATTAATGAGGTATCATCTGCAAACAGAACTATTTCACACCTATCCTGCAAATAATAGGGAAGATCATTGATATATACCAAGAACAAGAAGGGACCTAAAATTGACCCCTGTGGAACACCAATGTTAATTGACGCACCGCTAGAACGTTCTCCATTAACAACTACAGTCTGTATCCTATCATGCAGGTATGACGCTATGAGGTTCTGGGCTTTTCCTTTAATTCCATAGTGATTAAGTTTACGTAACAAAGTACAATGTTCAACGCAGTCAAATGCCTTGGAGAGGTCACAAAATATCCCTAGAGCATTTTTTGAGTTTTCCCATGCTTTATATATATGTGTTAGAAGTGCAACTCCAGCATCTGTGGTTGAGCGCCCCTTTGTGAAACCAAACTGTTTGGTGTGCAGTAAATTATTAGATGCAAAATGACTACTCAATTGGTTTAATATTAACTTCTCGAATACCTTACTTAATGTTGGTAAAATAGAGATAGGTCTATAATTGTTACAGTCTTCTTGATCGCCCTTCTTAAATAGAGGTATAACTTTACTAAGCTTTAGTAAATTAGGAAATGTACCATAGTCACAACACTTATTAAATATGAAAGCTAAATTTTTCGCAATATTTTCTATTATATTATTAACTAAATTTACGGACATTCCCCAAAGATCACAAGTATTTTTTAGATTAAGCGTCTTAAAGGCAGTAACAATATCACTAGCAGTTACGTGTCGTAATTCAAATAATGTACTGCACCCCGCAACATGGTCCCTCAAAAAGGTTTCTACAAGTGCTGAAGACGAATTTAAACTATTAGTAATAGTAGCAGGGACACTACTGAAGAATTCTTCAAAAGCAAGCGCAACGTCAGCACTTTTGTCAATAACCCTGTCATTATTTACAAGTTTTATGGTATTACTTGATTTGCTTTTACCCATTTCACCATTAATAATTGACCAAACTGTTTTAACTTTATTATCAGAGTCGCGTATTTTTTCTTTGATATACAAACGCTTTGCAGTAAAACAAACTTTTTTAAAATTTTTTGAGTAATTTCTAACATAACTAAGAAAAGATGGGTCTTTATTATATTGCTTCATACCATATAATTCATAAAGAATGTTCCTGCACCTATGTATACTAGCTGTCGCCCATTTACTAAATGGTAAATCCTTGGTAATATTTAAAGATTTAACTTTAAATATTTTTTCAAATTCTTTATGTACTAAATTAAAAAGATTTTTAAACATTTCACAAGGACTATTAGGAAAGGATTGATCATTTAGTACGGGCAGGTTTTTATTAATATTATTCCTAAATTTATTAATGCCTTTTTTAGTTATAGGCCTAACATTAATCCTTTTAAATGTAGGTATGCAATCCCATTCAAAAACTACTTTCTGGCCACAGTGATCCGAAGTTAATGTATTGAGAATATTTTTCTCTAAACAGATGCAGTCACAGTATATATTATCAATACAGGTTGCAGAAGTAGGTGTAATTTGTGTGCGTTCGTTAAAAAGTTTATATAGATTAAATGACTGAAATAAATTAACAATTCGTGTAGCCGTTTGTGTTTGTAAAAGTAAATCAATATTAAAATCACCACATACTATAACCACATATATAATATATATTGTATACGTAGTATATTATTATTAGTCTGTGCTATAACTTTTTTTTTACTCCTGTCTCCTGCTTAGACGCTTTAATATTTCTTCCATGACTGTCTCAAACATATTATAGTAATTATAGAAACACGCGTATATTATTATTGAAACACGCCTTTTAAACATTCATTAAATAGGAATCACTTAACATTATAAAAACATTTCATAAATTAACTACTACTACAACAATTTATAAAAACCATCATGCCACTCTGCAAATATTGTGCTGGAACGTGGTACAATGAGTCCAGATTCAAACTTGGGAGACATTTTCAATGTAAATAATATTTCTCAGTCTTTTAATAGGTTTCTTTATTGACAGAATTGTTACGTCATTCCAGACATAATTAAATTGTAAGAGCTTTATATACTTAGGTCTAAAATTAAACTTGTAAATGAAAGCCAAAAAATTCCATAAAGTTTCTTGTATTAAGCTCGAACGTTATCCTGTTTCAAAAGTTATTACTTTGCCAATTAATCACATAATAACTTATTTTTCAGATGCTTTTATCTTATCAAAATCATATTTCTCGTCTTTTAGTCGAAATATCTATTATAAGTTCGGTATATTGCGATTTATTTATTTTTAATCGAGGATTGTTAAAAAAAATTGTTCTCTGTTATAAACCGCGAAACCTCGCGAAAATTTGTTTTCGAGTAGATAGCTTTGGCTGTGTGTTTAAAGATATGTATAAACTAACATAGATAAATTCTAATTACGTTTTCGTGGCGTTTTTATTCTGAAAAGTGTATTATATAATTTTTTCCTACAGTACTGAAAACTGAAAATGGTTCAGGTCCAAAAACAAATACGTAACTAAGTGCACAAACTTTTATATTATGTACATCACAGAGCAAGTAATACAGACAGTTATAAATTCCATTGGATCTGATTTGAATGCGTAAGCAGTAAAATTTTAATAAGTAAGAATATACATATTGATATTCTTTAAATCTTCGTAAAGCAAGTATGATCCCATAACATTCACATTAACAACATTCCATCAAACTTTACAACTCGTTGTGTTTTATTTTATTTTTAGTAGTTCCTACACTTTGATAACAGGAAGACCAAAATGGAATTATTTTAAAGTATATTAATAGGAAGTTAGTAAGTATGTGGTTATATTATCTATTTCACGTATTTTATGTTTTTACGCGTGTATTTTTAATAAGGGCAATCAATTTCCCGATACAATTCTAGGAAAAGGAAAAATTAAACAGTGAGAAAAACCTACTAGTTGTAAGAATCAAATCATAATAATTATTCTAAGGTAATTGCGTTGTAATAACACGACAAGTCTATTTAAATTACACAGGCATTTCATTAATTCCTGGCTTATTGGTTTTAATTATAAATTCAAATTCTGTTTTTTTTCTGTGACTTTAAACAATATGAAGTAAGTACCGATTATGTTTTCCAATTGAACAAAAAAACAGTTTTTACTCATTGAGGTATTACTATAGAGAGGTCACCACGAACAAAATCTGTGTAACAAGCGCGGCGGCGCCGGCCGGCTAGTGAGTAGACACTTTGTAGATATTCTGCCTTTTATAACTTATAAATTAAAACCAATCAATGTAACAAATAAATATTGTTTATCTTATTAAAAAAATATGAATAAAATTATCAATTAAAACCAATCAATGTAACAAAATAAATGGCTTGAGACGATTGACTCTAACTCGTGTTAGAAATAGTTTAGTAGAGATGCCCTCTCTAGTACGTAGTACATGGTAACTCAATGTTTTTACTTTGACTTAAGAATTGTTTTGTTCGTTTAACTAAAAACTTGGGTTTTTAATTTGTATTTTTGAGGATATTGTAAAGGAAATCGCAACTCACACGTGCATATAGACTCTACAATAATTCATATCAATGCAGTGTGAGTGCTTGCGGATATACAAATTGAATGCATTTTTATCTATACTAATATTATAAAGAGGAAAAGTTTGTAATTATGTAATTATGTATGGTTTTCACGCATAAACTACTGGACCGATTTCAAAAATTCTTTCACCATTAGAAAGTGCACCACTGAGCAACATAGGCTATATTGCATTTTGAAAAAAATTAGAAAAATAAAAATTCCTCAATAAAACTTCTGTCATCGCGTGCGCTGCGGAATCTATTGAAGATAGAACAAAAAAATGTTCTACGGTATTATAGAATGGATCAATATCTACAAGAAAGTCCGCGATACCATATGTCCATCTTCAGTAGTTATGTTACTACAACAACTTTTTTACGTTTTCAAAGTAAATAGAAGTGCCAACAGTAATCAAACCATGTTATCCATACACATTTATTAATCCTTATCCCATTAAATGATGTTTTATTATAGACTGTTTCAATACCAGCAAAATACTTTTTAAATGAAAAAAATTGGATATTTCATTCAAAAGATATAATGAATTTTTAAAAGTGTCAATCTACAGAAAATAGTAGGTATATTGTTCAATACAATGAGCAGGCCGTAGTGCGGGACGGGGTAAAGGTGATTTTCATGTGATTATTTTTCCGACCCAAATATCGACCAATAGAATTGCATCATTCGACGTCACGTGGTACAACCTACATGGTATTATACTGATAATTTTTTGAAAATTTTCTCTGGTCGTTGACGTCAAACTGACAGGTTGAATTCAATTGTGAAATTATTGGCCGACATTTGGGACGGAAAAATAATCTCCCGAATACCACACGAGATTCAAAATTATCTGGCATTTCCCTCAAGGTTCCCTGCAAACAAATAAAGTCGTCAAGTTTTTCAGGAAAAATCACTCGCGCTTCGCGCTCGTGATTTTTTAACCTTGACTAAAAACTTGACTCGTTCATTTGTTTGCAACGAACCTATCGGAAAATACCCGATAATTTTGAAGCTCTTGTGGTATTATAAGTGATTAAAAATTAAACCTATAGTCCGACCTATAGTAGACTTTTCACTGTCACGATATCGCTATCTATGCGGGTGAAACCGCAGGGCATTGCTAGTTTATTATAATTGTTTCGTATAAGCATAGAAATATTATTGCTCGCAAATAACCATAGATATTACAAGACGTTTCTTAATCATATGATTGAACAAATATATTATTTAAATAATCATGAATGCTAATAGAAGCTAATATTGGTCATAATTTGTCGAACAAGGACAACTATGTAATGATTTATTTGTCAACACATCCCTTTGAGTATTTATATAAGCTTTTACCTAACAATATAACAAGAAGCTTCAATATAATAGGTAGATAACAATTTGTACGGACTACGAACCCTCAATCTTTCGTTGTCAATAGAGATGTCCCGACTAGTCGGCGACTAGTCGGTAAATTCGACTATCCGGCCACTATTGTAGTCGTTGATTAGTCGGCGACTAATCGGCAAAGAGCGCCGACTATCCGACTTCTTATATAATTATGACATTTATTGAACAAAATTAGTTCCTATCCTAATTAACATAAAAAACAACATAATATCTTCTTATCTTCAATGAACATTTATAAGTATTTCTTATTATTTAAATAAAAAGTAGATTTTTTAAATTAACAAACTCAGTTATATGTATTTATATTTAAGCAATATTGTATGTACAAGATGCACAGTAATATATGTATATATTAATTAATAATTACATATATATATATCCAAAAATTCTAAACATGAACTGTTTGATAAAAACAAAAAAAAAGACGTGTGGCACTCGGGGACTGCCGCGGTAAAGCTATTGCATGCTATGCCTTCAAGCCACACCTCCGCGCCCGTCGGAGTGGGGAGCGTGAGGTTTTTTGTTACTAAAATTCTGGATTCGGTCCCCGCGCTCAAGGCCCGCGATAGAAGCTATGCAATAGCTTAAAAAATTAAAAAACATATTAAACTAAAACACCGATCTCGACCATTACACAAGCAAAAATGAAGGAACAATTCGAAGTAAACAAAATATGTTCCGACACGCTCGCAGGCGGTGTATGCGATTGCGCGCGAATTAGCCGTAAACGAAGCGTTACGGAAATCCCCGAAACCGTAATCGGCTTAGCCGACTAGTCGGTCTTATTACAACCGACTAATCGGCTAGTCGGCTAGTCGGCGAAAGTCATAATCGGCACATCACTAGTTGTCAAGTAAATTAGTCGTCTACAAAGCCTGATGTACATCTAAAATTTTAAAAGCATGAACGTTGCATTATTATACATATCATATACATCATACATGATAATCACTACATAGTATAAAACAAAGTCGCTTTCTCTGTCCCTATTTCCCTATGTCCCTTTGTATGCTTAAATCTTTAAAACTACGCAACGGATTTTAATGCGGTTTTTTTTAATAGATAGAGTGATTCAAGAGGAAGGTTTTAGTATATAATTTTATTAGGTTTTAGACAAAGCGGGCGAAGCCGCGAGCGGGAAGCTAGTATCTAATAATTAAGGGCAGCCATAGAATGTATCGAGAAGGGCAATAAACTGAGACTTCACTGTTGCCGCGCCTCCAAATAAAGTCGATAAGATAGATATTGCACACAACAACTTAATCATAAACATGCGTGTTATACAAACAATTACTTGTAATTCTATACTAACTTCTTGTAAATAACCAGTACAGGTATCTATCTACCTATTGAGGTTTAATCATATATTTTAAATTATAATGTAATAATTTTCATAATTATCCCACGAAAAAAATTAACACATTGTGTGATCAATGCTCCAAGTTCAAATTGTTTTCTATAAATTCGTTTTTTCATTTACAACGATTTATCTGCAACTTCGTCCGATATCGTGGCAATGAGAGAAAAATTCAAGAACGTTCTAGAACCTACTACAACTACATACATATTCAAACCGGAAATAGAACCTGCCATTCCGTTTTTAGTTTATAGGAATAAACAAACAGCAGCAAATAAAGCAAATATTAAACAAGGTTCCCGGGATTTCGGGAACGTACGTAGCATGTATTTATTTTCTCGTGTGTAGGTTGTTTTTTTTTTTTTATTCTGCTATAGCACCTAATACATTCAATTAAATTATATGGTGTAATGCATATTATGTTGAACAAAATGATGTGTTAAATTAAGTATAAATTAAAGTCAGAAATCAATACATATAATAAAATTCTAGAAAAGTGGTG
Source organism: Colias behrii (assembly GCA_029959065.1). Taxonomy (NCBI): domain Eukaryota; kingdom Metazoa; phylum Arthropoda; class Insecta; order Lepidoptera; family Pieridae; genus Colias; species Colias behrii. The sequence continues at coordinate 8,694,411 of JARWMC010000007.1, read as the reverse complement.
TCTGTACAATGAAAATATGTAAAAAAAAATTAGCAGGGGTTATTATTAAATCGATCCCAAACCCAAAACTGTAGTTAAAAAAATTTTTGTCTGTTTGTCTGTATGTTTGAACACGCTAATCTCAGAAACGGCTTATCCGATTTCGATGCGGTTTTCACTAATATATTGTGGTAATCTTCATTTAACATTTAGTGTTTATTTCATGTCAATCGGTTCATAAATAAAAAAGTTATGACCATTTAAGTACTCACGGCGAACATTTGCTAAGGCATTCTATGGTACACTATACAGTGTACGATAAAACGTAAGTTATCTGTTATACGCTACAGTTATGTCCAAGTGATCATGTCGAAAGTCCCCAAGGGTGGGGGGGTAAGCTGAGGTAGTAGGGGGGAGGGGTCAAATTAAAATTATACTTATTTCTAGGTAAATTTTATACATAAAATGTCCTTTAAATTATTATTTAACCCCCGATGCAAAAATATGGGTGATAAGTGTTTGACCGCTGTGTGTGTGTGTGTTTGTGCCACCGTCGCGTAGCTCGCTAGCAGGTAATTCGAATTAGATGATGTTTTTTTGTTAGGCAGCATATTTTCCGACGCTGGTTCTTAATAAACTGTATCAAAATCGGTTCATCCATTTATTGTACCTAGGTATATAGGGGTAAAAGTGGGAATGAAAATAACTAAAGTTGTCGAACTTTAGTGATATATTAAATGAAAGTGAACGACCTATCAGTAAAAATAATTCAAATTTTATCAAAATCGGTTCATCCATTTATTTGATATAGGTATAAAAGTGGTAGGTAATAAAAAAGTGAATTTTGACTCAAGTGACATATGAAATGAAAGGGCATGACGTGTAAAGTATAATTAGACATATTTAATCAAAATCGGTTCATCCATTTACTATACCTATATATAGGTATAAGTGGGAATGAAAGAAACGAATGTTGTCAAATATACCTAAGTGATATATCAAATGAATGTGCATAACGGGTGAATTACAATTAGTAATGTTTTATCGAAATCGGTTCATCCGTTTATTACATATAGGGCACTTTAGGGGTGACAGTGGTTAGATAAATAAACCAAATGGAGCATCAAACGATAGGATATGACGTGTACATATAGGTACAATTAGATAATATTATTTACATCAAAATCGGTTCTGCCATTTACTAGGGATGGAAAGGGAAGGGTTGAAAGTCTGTGAAAGAAGAGGGGGACATGGGAGCAAGAGGATAGCCACACCCTGGAAATTTTGAACTCTTCTCAAAGCCACATAGGCCTGGCCCTTGGCAATTTTTTTTCTTAAATATACCACTTCTTTTGCCACTGTGGTCCATTACAATTTATGCACGGTTACGGCCCAACTTAAAAGATGTCAAGCAGCAACAAACTTATAGATATCAATATGATGTAGGAATGTATTATGGAGGTAGAGGTAGGTCTCGCTCACTTGAAAATATTAAATGAAAATAAGAAACCGAAGTTTAAAAATTAAAAAAAAAAACCCAACGCAACGAAGGAAAAGGAATATATAATTTTACAAACTTCCCGACGATCTTTAAAATTAAGTACCATTATAAAAAAAAATATATAAGATATATTATGATAATGATGGTATGGCAGCCCCGACGACTTTGTTTTTTTTATGATATTTATTTTTAAAGATCTTCGGGAAGTTTGTGAAATTATTTATTCCTCTTTCTATGCACTTTTCTTCGTTGCGTTGAGTTTTTTTAATTTAATTTTTATTGAACGGTCTATACGGTTTAGTTACTGCAGGCGTGAGACAGGAAAGATCTGAGCGCTGAGACAAACGTCAAAACGCAAAGAAATAGAATCCGCTATCGATACTAATTGTCATAAGCGTATGATGTTTTGCTAAGGATTTGTTCACCCTACCAACGACGACGACGACCACGAACAAAATTTTCATCCAGTCGCAATTTAACAAAATTGTGCAAAACACAATTAAAAATCAATTATTAAAATTTCCTGTCGTTCTGGTGATTGGAATTTTTATTTTTGAGATCAACGATGAATGAAAAAATAGATTTTTCGTAGAAACAGTGGCTCCTAGAAAAAAATGTATGTGAAGTTTTTTAAAGATAATTTTATAATCTACAATTTTGGTAAAAGTTAAGGAGGAAACGATTAACTTACCGTCTCGGCGAAAATCGCAAGAAACCTATTTTTATATTAATTGTCCTCGAATTTTTTTTTTTCTTTCTGAGTACCGGTATGACGGGAAATTTTAACATTTTATTTTGAACCAATTTTGTCAGGATGAAAATTTTGGTCTTGGTCGTCGTCGTCGTTGGTAGTGTGACCGAACCATTACTAAAATATCATGAGCTTATGTCAAAAATTATCGATAGCAGTTTCTAATCCTTAGCGTTATTCTATTCTCTGACATTAGTCTTGGCCTGCTACTATCGCTAATTTTTGTCATAAACTCATGATATTTTAGTAATGACGGCGACGACTACGACCAAAATTGTCCTCCAGACAAAATTGGTTCAAAATAAAATATTAAAATTTCCCGTCATACTGATATTCGGAAAGAAAAACAATTCGAGGACAATTAATATAAAAATAGGTTTTTTGCGACTGTCGGCGAGACAGTAAGTTAATCATATAATCACCTTTTACCAAAATTGTAGATCATAATATTATCTACAAAAAACTTCAAATACATCAAAATCTATTTTTTCATTCATTGATCTCAAAAAAAAAATTCCAAGCACCAGAACGACAGGAAATTTTAATATATTATTCTAATTGTGTTTTGCACAATTTTATTAAATTGCGACTGGATGAAAATTTTGTTCGTGGTCGTCGATGTCGTTGGTAGGGTGAACAAATCCTTAGCAAAACATCATACGCTTATGTCAATTAGTATCGATAGCGGATTCTATTCCTTTACGTTTTGACGTTTGCCTCGGCACTCAGTTGCTGCACAATATATTGTCAAAAACATCCATACAAGGAAGGAAGGTAAATAAATTTGCTCCTCTCCCTCCTGGTGCCTAAAAAATAATATGACATAATTTAAAATAAATTTTACGTAGAAAATTAATTAGGCACTTATTTTTTATTTTTTAGCTCAGTTTAGTAATAAATTTTACTAACAGTTCTTTTAATTATTTATGGTAGTACGTGTTTATTCAATAAAAGTTAAGTAGTAACTACTATGCAGTCACTATTCCACGCGGACGAAGTCGCGGGCACAGCTAGTTATTTAATAAATTCAGTCAAAATTAAAGTAAATTAATTCCGATAATATTGTCAACACTCCACCTAAATTCAAGCAGTAATTTAATTTTTATACTGTCTTCCTTTTCTCACAATTCCTTAAGCAGTTTCTCATTGTTGAAGAACGTGACATCTTGTCATTTTCTAAAGTAGAGAAAGTCCCAACCAAGAAGCTTATATCTAATACACTGGAGATTTCAGTATGAACATTAACTTGTAATAAGAAAATATGACCTTGAATGACGCCTGTATGTTTTTTTATCCCTTTCACACCTAACTAACTACCTAGGTGTGAAAGGGATAAAAAAACATACAGGCGTCATTCAACGTCACAAGCTTGTCCCAACGATATAATAAGTAAAAGGGTGTGCGTTGAAAACGAAGAAGTATGTTAAGTAACTGGACAAACATGGAAAAAAACATTTTTTAAATATTTAGTGATATTTACAAACGCCAAAAATATATATAAACTTTTATTATTTATTTCATGCATGTAATACATGCATCAATGCGACTTTCAAGTATACTTGTACTAGTACAAAAACATTTTATAAAATCCTTATTAATTAAATAAGCACTTACATGAATACGTTTATGTCCAAAGCTAAGGTTGCACTTTTAATCGACGTTTTTTGTTAACTTCGCTGCCACAAATTGTTCAATGGTTATGTTGTAACAACAATGTTAATAACCTCTATTTGAATCTAATGAATAAGATAAAAAAATAAAAATAGGTACTGATATTCAGAAAGCACAGTAGTTAATATGTCCAAATTCAAATACGAGCACACATCAAAGTCACTATTCGTTTGATAAAATTAATGAACACCGTTGCAAGTGACTTGCTAATTATAATTGGAACATAAATAATATTTTCCTTCATGTAGTTAACTCTTCATAATTATTTATAATATAAAATATTAATAATTATACTTGTTAGTCATATTCCCGTGAGTTAAATTCTTGAATATCGTCCTGGTTAGTATGATAAAGGCATGACGACAGTATCCCTAAATGATCGTATTAGTGTTTTTAAGGGAAAATGTATAATAAATAAATTAAATATAGTGACTTAGAAATCTTAAAAACATTAAGATTAATGAGATTATCAATAAAATAAAACATTGAAATTCTGCAGTTGGCCATTTTGACTAAAACACGCGTGACGTCACTCTTAAGTAAACAACTCACGTCAGATGTGTTTTGTTGTTATGAATATGTTGAGAATACGCATTTTTATTTATTTTCTATTGTTTCACGTATGCTTTATCGACTCAGAACAGAAATATAATTGCGAATTCACGAATACGTGGTTCGGGGTTCTCCGCGCCAACTTTATACAATCATTTCTTATTATTTTCTCGCTTGAAATAATTACTAACACATTTTTGAGCATTATTTTTATGTGGATTCACACTGCAATATTGCACACCACTTATAAACTTTGAAATTCGTTTCTATAACACATATTAAATAAATATTTTTTTAATTTTCTTCGCAATGCGTACAAATAATTACGTATTTACTAAAGAGTGACGTCACGCCTACGCCATGACACCTGCGAGCTGTTTTGGCACAGTTAATAAATATTTTTTGAGAAATGGCTGTTATCTTCGTTAAATTTAAGTATATTACCGAAATATAGGGGTTTTCTTGTATAGTAAACGCATACTCACATTATGGAAGAGGATTTCAAAATCTTTCGTCATGCCTATTTATAGTTTTCCTGTTTTTTACGTTCAGTATTCCATAAATAGCAGAAGAGAAATAATATTATATTTAAGTTGTGCTATTTTTATAAAAAAAAGGATTTTGAGTCAGCTCGTTAGTTAGTTAGTTAGTTCACATAAAAAGTACAATTTAAAACTTAGTTCCTGTGATATTAACAAAGACACAGTTCATAAAAAATGTATTGAATAGAATTATGTGTACCTATCTGTCGTGGTCATATCGTAGATTTTGCTCACTTCATGAAATGATCGATCAGTTCATGAAATGGTCGCATTTCATGAAATGGTTGAATGTCAATTAGCCACATCATGATGTGGTTTGAGCATATCAATGATAAGAAATCGTTTCTCGATAATATGGGCAACTAAACGCGCGGTTTTTTCATGAAATGGACAAAATTATTTGATCATATCATAAAGTAGTTACAGTAATTGTTGGTACGAGTACTAAGGAAACTGCTGATATCTTATATTCAAGAAAAAATGCGTCTAAAATCTTATAACTTACTATATTATTATATTTGTTTGTTTTATAAAAATACATGATAACTAATAAAAATAATATTTAATTTTGTTTCAAATAATTGTTTATTTTGGTAAAATTATAATCATTTCATGAAGTGAGCAAATATACGACATGGCCACGACATATCCACTGCATATACATAGCCTTATTTTAGTTACGTATTTAAACGATTGTGAGTTGTGACAATACCAGCAAACACAATGAATAAATCACGGTATGAATTATTAAATCAAGAGCCATTATTTACAATCAATAAGTTCCTAGTAGGTATTATGCAAGGGTCTTTGATTTTCTATAAAAAGAGCTTTATAAAGAAATTCAAAGAAATCACAGAGTCAAGACCTACACTAACGCTATGAAGAGCTCAATAAAGAATGAACTTTGGAATATAAGTAAAGTTTTATTTACTTTATGTCGGCCAAGAATTCAAACTGAGGATTTGAACCGCCAAGTTAACCGTTATTATTTTTTTTATTTTACTTTGTTAGTTTTACAAATATATTTTACTAAAATGACGTGTTCAGAAACATCTTGACGGCATAATTTTTTGAATATGCCTTTATAAATACGGTAATATGCCGCCCACTACAGTTTGAATGAGACCCTACATTTTCTGCAGAATAATATAAAAAAGCCTTTACAATATGATGTTAATTTCATCAACAATTTTTACTACACTTCAATTTCATGCCGTCGATTATTTATCTCTAAATATACAGTGTGTCAGTGTTCATGCAAAATAAAACAAAATATGTATGTATTTATAAATAAAACTAACTAACCAACTCAAACATTTATTAATTCAACTACAATTCATATAGAAGCACACCGTATCAAATTTACATAAATCTTTCCTCCTTAAATAATAATGATGCAAGAGAAATATCCTGAAAAACAAATGAAAAAAATAATTTAAAAGTTAAAAAAATTTCATAAACTCTTTCGTATTATCTTATCCTAATGGATTAACAAGAACGGGTACCGACGACAAGCTTATATTAAATCTGATTCTAGGAACTGAATTTAATCTAGTTATATTTAAGCGTTATGAAAAATGTTTATACTTTACATACATATTACGATTTTTCAACTCCATTACACAGTGATGTAGATTATGGACTTATGGAGGTTAGGAAATAAAATAATTTACCATATTTGAGTATTGATATCACATTAGGTATATACGAGTGTATATGTCGCAGGCAAATTGTATAATCTCGCCGTTTACAAACGGCGTCTGTCACTTTACAAGCACGCGGCAATTTGTAATATGTCGAGAATTCGTAATCAGAAATGGATGGAGCCAAGGGTTATGTCGGATTCTTACCGACTAAAACCCCACTGTGTTCCGTCGAGCCGCGCAGTTAGCCGGGGCCGCGGGTACTCTTAGAAATCGTCCACGACCCTGGCAGCGGACGCCCGGTTACGGGCCCACCTCCGTTACCACCTACGGCTGCGCGCGTGCGCGCCTCCTCCTTCCTCTGCGAGGCGGCATGAGCGGAACACGTCTCATGTCACCTCACTGCCCCGGACGATGGAGCATGTCCCCGGTCCATCGTCCAGAGCCCTTCGCTAGGGAGGCAGGTCGCGATCGCTAGCGACCGCGACTCGGCGTCGGCGCCTAAAGGGTCGCCGGCGCCGCATCGGGTCCGCGAGAGGGTTCCCCTCACGAACCCGCTCCGCCTCCTCTTTTCGCACCATCACCTCCTCACAGAAGGCGACCACCGCACGCCAGGACCTGGAGCCTCCAACCATGGCGCGAACCACGGACGGGAGCGAGAGATCCGGCCCCACAGCATCGACCAGTCGCTGTCTAGCCACGGACCACGCAGGACACACACTCAGCCGCTGAGTCCGCTGAGTCTCAGCGTGTGGTCAAAAAAAAAAAAAAAAACAAGAACCTAACCTAACCCTTATCCAAACCAAAAATTTCTGATTACAAATTTTCGGCATATTACAAAATGCCGACCGATTGTAAACGGCGGAATATTACAATTTGCCTGCAACATATATATTATGGTACGGGAGCCAGGAACAGATTTTATGACCAAGTTCCTCTCAAGCGGTAATTAGTAAAATGCATCAAAGTATAGTATTATGAAGCCTCGTGAACGTCAGCTGGAGCTCGGTTGGGGGGAAGAGCGGTTGTAGCCTCCCGTATCAGCTGACGGTTTTTCCACCAAGATACAGCCAGCTGACCTATATAATATTTATCCACAGTTACATATAAGCTATCATCAGGTAAATTTTTGTTTGAGAGGAAATCACGGAAAATAATTTTTTTTCTTTCATGTTCGAGACACCAGCTGACGTATAATACACCATGTTGTAACCAGCTGATTATTTTTTTTCGTTGAGATATTGGGTTAGCTACAATTTGACAAATTTTTAGCTGAGAGGAAATGAATGAATGAATGTATTTTTTTTCCTACGTGCGTGGGAGGCTACAACCGCTCACCCCCCCAACCGAGCGCCAGCTGACGTTCACGAGGTTTTATAATACTATACTCTGATGCGTCTGACGAATTATCTCTTGAGAGGAAATAATTAACCAAATTTGCATCTGGCTCCCGTACCATTACATTCATATGTCTACAACTCTACATATTATTATATATACATGTTTAATAAAATATTAATTGATTGGCGCTTGTACATGGAATGTGTTATGTAATTTGTATATGATCGAAAAACTATTGCGGAATTACGTGGTAATTACGTATTACGGCTAGGCGGTATTACGGCTTCTAAACGCAATACAAAAATTAATGATGTGACATTATACCTACTATAAATTCCAAACATCTATAATTATTGACTATTTAATAATATGAAATAATACATTTTTTCTATATAAACTTCTGTTAGCAATTATATTTAGAAAATATTATGTAAAAGGCATGCGTCATGCCTTCCTCAAAAAAGTTTTCTAATAACTTTTACTCTAAAACAAAAAAAATAAAAAAAAAAAAAAAGATTTTCAGTTTATGTATAAAAATAAAATATTATATATTCGTCACCAGCTCTGCTTAGCGAAGAATTAATTAGATCACGTATGAAGGTATTTTGTTGCAACTGTATTTTTGCTTTTGGCACACGCGAAATTTTAATTAGGTACTGGTAATCCCTTTATACGAACTTTTCATATAATAAGGCGAGATTTAAATTGATAAAACTAGATGTTTTTGAATCGCATAGCTTAGAAGTTAACGAATTAGAAAATACATTTTAAAGGTTCTTCTGAAATATCTTAAATCTTTATTATAGAAAATGGAGTTTAACGTCTAGATTGGCCATGAGTGAGTCAAGAATTTGTTTATAATTTACGCATACCTACCACACATAGCAATATACGAACCATAAAATATAAATACTTTATTTATAATGTATACGTGCCTACGCTTAAACTCGTTTGATCCTTAATACAATTATATCTAACATACTTAAATAACATTATTTTCAATTAAACAATTACTTTGTATCTTCACGATAATCTCTTAAAGTTGTTGAAACTGTTCAAAATTATATTCGCTCTTAAATGAACAATTTACGTCTTATATTTATACTACAAAATGGATATACCGCACGATTTAACTCAGGCTATCCCAATAATACCTAGAAACTACAACTAATCCATTTTAATATCATTAAATTAATTCTTCGTTTCTCGCTTTGAAGGATGCTCTAATTGGCAGTTCTGTAACAATGATGTTACCCAATTATATCGCGAAAAGCTCTTTTTGATAGTGAACATAATTAGCCTTTTATTGAATAGCATATACCTAGTGTAAGTTGTGAAGTAACGTGAAGTATATTTTTGATATTTTGTTTTATATCATTCAAATACTTCATAAATGAGAAATTTATTATCTAAATGGTTATAAACTATAAACGATTTAAACGAATACAAGGGTAAATTAATTTTATATAGGTAAAGTAACATATGTTTTCCTTAAAAAGGTGTCTTAAAATCACTTTCTAGTGGAAATAAATTAACCTAAAGCGAGGAAAAAAGTTTCAAAATCGCTTAATTAATAATTAATCTAGATAGTTTGAAGAAAAATAAATATAACATTATTTCATACAAAAGTTTGTCCACATAAAGCTCTCTAAATCTCGAGAACATAAAAAAGAAATAAAAGAAGCAATCATTAAATGTTCAGCACAGACTGAATTACATTTTGTTTATCTTAAATTTCAGATAAAAATAACACAGTAAAGGAAATAACCACTATTCGTTCACATACAAAATAACATTACAAGTAACAACCTAAATCGTATTTTTATAAAAACCATTTGTCAGGACTTCACAGAATATGCAAGGACAACTATCATAGGAGATTGGAAATATCTTTTCCAAGATTTCAATTTTCAACTTTTGAACAATTGATAAGTTCAATAGATACACACATAAATTGTTATTTCAAAATTGCAAGGGATAGGTTATCAAAAATCAAATCAGTTTTTAAATGAGAAATAATCAGCAATAGGAATAATAATATAGGTACAGTGTACGCGACTGATGTAAAAATAGACATAATAACATTACAAACTTTATTAAAACGCTTTTATGTACCTGAAGCTGCGTAGCAACGTGGCCAAATTCCAGACATTATGAAACATCTATATTTATTGACCGTATAAATTAATACTGATAAAATTGAGAACCATGCGTCCTTTAAAATAAAACCTAACATATTTACCTGTTTTACTATAGGTAATGACCGATTGTTTTCGTTCTACCAAAATGCAAGTGCAATTTCTATGTATAGAAGATTCATCTGTCTGTAAATACGTGTCTCATTGGCAATAATTAATGGATTAAATTGCGACTAAAATTATTGTTAACAATAAATAATTTCACATTAAGTAAATATAATAAATTATTATTTTGGGGAATTAAAGATCACGAATATGACTTTCATCTATAAGCCAAAATTCTAATAAAAATGAAACTGAATAAAGTATACTTGGTCTAAGATCCGAATATAGGTCGACCTTCACCGGCGTGATAATAGAATGAGACCAATTTTATAATAAATGTAGTCTATTAAAAAATCTATTAAAGATGGGTTTACTGGAAAAATTCTGGACAGGACATTTTAATTAATTTTTAAATTTTTTTTTTTAATTATTATAATAGACTTGAAGTATGAAACCTACAGAATGTGCAGTCATAGGGTTTTCTAATATTTACCTGGACAAACTGCTAGGTTGGCAGGTATAAACAGGCATGTCCGTACCAGTTACTTTCACTTGATGGGATGATAGAAAAAAAAATATATTATAATAAATCATCATCATCAAAATATAATGTCAAAACTACTCATTACTTCACTGTATAATAAAAATAATACCTTTGAGTTGAATTTCAAACCTATTTCTTAACTGCATTTCAATTGAGGATTAAGGAAAACATAACAAGGATGTATCCAAACCGGTCATACTCCTTCATTCATTTAACATAATAAAGGTAATAAATAGTGTTTTATATATAGTTACATTAGATTTTGCACTGAATAAGTACATACTAACCTTTATAGTTTTCAACAAAAAGTTAGACAAAATCTTTTGAGGTCACGAAATTTTAAATTTAATTTTGCTTCCGTAAAAGGTGCAATACATCATTTTCTGCAATGTTTAATGTTCATGGATCAATGAATGTTTCTTTTTTACAAGTAATCTCTTTTATTTTCAATCAACAACTTTTTTACGGAAGAAATGCTAGTCAGACTCTGTAATGAAAAATAAATTCGATTTAGGACTTATAAACATCGATGTGCAGAGCCAAATTTAAATTGGAATGGAATATTTTCAGAAGTATAATAATTATTTTCCGTTTGCCAAAATATACATATTATAATAAATCGACTGCTTACGATTTTCCCGCTTGGATATTATTTTTTATATTGTATGATTATTGATTATGATTTTCTTATTATTTCGAATAATGTATACCGGGTGTACCTAATCGTTAAGTGTGCACAAGCGATTATTCCGTAACTATTGCAGATATCAAAAAACTTTAAACTGATATCGAAAATACTTAACCTAATGAGTGAAATGGCCATAATAATTTTTTAAAAATAAAACGATAAATATCCAAAAATGTTACATTAAACGCTCCCATACATTTTATTTCCCATACATTTTGTATTCATAGCAGATTTTCGAAGTGACGTCCTCATTGTGCAATACATTGAGGAGTTCTTTTTACAGTTCCGAAATGAACTTCCCTTCAAATTTGCGAAGTAATTTAAGCAGAAAACCAAAAAAAGAAAGAAAAAGCTAAAAATCTTTCATATTAAATGTACATGGGATATTCATATCTCATACTAAATGTATTACTAAATATAAGGTTTCAAGTTATTTTTTTAGATATTTCTCGTTTTATTTTTAAAAATTTATTATGGCCATTTTACTCATTAGGTTAAGTACTTTCGATATCAGTTTAAAGTTTTTTGATATCTGTAATAGTTACGGAATAATCGCCTGTGCACACACACCCTGTATACATGATGTATGGATGTGATGTTGTATTATGATAGCAGTAGGTAGTTGTACTTGTACCTACCTACCAATATTAATATTTCTAAATTACAAAGCTTTTAATGTGTTTGCAAGTTTCATTATTAATAACAACTTAACAAGGATGATTTTTTATAACAGAGTTAAATGTTCTACTGATATTAAAATGAGATAAAAGCGAAGTTTCAATGGAACATAGAGAAGCAGGCAGGTGTTAAGAAAAGTTTAAATCAGTTGCGATTACGATCCTCTTCATCATCATCACTACATAGTATAAAACAAAGTCGCTTTCCCTGTCCCTATGTCCCTATATCCCTATGTCCCTTTGTACGTTTAAATCTTTGAAACTACGCAACGGATTTTGATGCGGTTTTTTTTAATAGATAGAGTGATTCAAGAGGAAGGTTTATATGTATGTGTAGAAGTACTGTTATTTTTGAGGTTTCTAATGTGATGTCGTAAAAAATTACATTTTTTCCGCTTACATTGCAAACGCAGGCTGAACCCTACGAGTTTTATCAAAATAATGTACTAAGTATTATACACATTGAAAAGGTCTACAGAAAAGTCCGCGATGGTATATGTCTATCTCTTATGGATAACCCACAATAACTTTTTTTTTTGTCATTTACTTTTTACAACAAATAATGGCTAATTTTCGAAGCGATTTTAACCAATACAGCATTAATCCTTAACCAATTAAATACCTTGAATACATTGTTCATTTAATATAGATCTATATGGCCCTTTACACCGTATGATTTAAGTGAATATTTTCGAAGAAATTACAGATTTAAAAATTGCGGGACGTAGCGTTTGCAGCGCTACCGGCCGGCCGCCCGGCTATCTATTTTATACCCGTGCACCGTGCGAAGCCGGAGCGGGCCGCTATGTTTTTATATACAACGTTCACAGTTTTTCTGTAGTGTATTTAGTATCAGCATTGCACCCGTGCGAAGCCGGGGCGGGTTCGCTAGTTCATTATAATGAAATGTCTAGGACACAACTATCTACCAACCCACATTATCTATAGTTTACTTTGTACCACTCTTGAAGAAGATATTTTTTTAAAATCTATTGTCCCAAGATAGCCAGACCATCTATTAAGTACGTAGATAAAAATTATGTAGTTAAGACACTTCTTCAATATTGAATATGTATTTTGCAAAGGAATACCGTTGTCAGCTCTGCGTGTGTTTCATAATCCTTAAATCAATGGATGAATATACCTACTTATTACGTTAATTTGTATAATAGTTTATCTATTTGTAACATTAAAATGAAATTAAAATTAAAATAATTGATGTGCAAAATTTATACTAGTAAGAATCACGTCTAATTTTCTCATTAAGTATTTATTGTTATTGCCTCCTAATAGTCGTTATCTGCATTTAATTGTGAATTGAAATTCTTTACGCGACCTAATTATGGCACGAACACTCACGAACACTGTTCAAAACAATTTATTCTGTTTCCCACTTGTTTCTGATTTTATGTTATAAATTATTATGTCCCTTCAAGATTGACTATTTAATATCTATAAATTTATAAAGAATAGAAAAATATATGTATAATATTTTATAGCTTTTTACATGACGCAACTTGGTGAAATATCATAATTTTACGTTCACAAATAGTTAAGTTTCTTATGCTGTTTTATTAACATTTTACCTTGTCATCATTTCAAAGGGCAATTTGATTAACGTTGCGCATTTATTTATTTTTAATAATTAATTAAATGCGCAATATTATTAATAATTTTTAGCTCAATTTATTAAAAAAAAAGTCGTAGGTATACATCGATGTCAATACAGAATGATTAAAATTAACCTAATTATAAAGAGTTTTAGAATTTTAAGCGAAAATAAAAAACGAATGAGTGAATGAAGTAATAAATAGTGAGTAAAGTCCTATAGTGTCAGTTTTCTAAAAATATAAAATAACAAAAATAATAATTACCTCCGAAAATACTAAGAACTTTTAATAAAAATACTTACTCATAAAAAAGAAAAAAACAGAACATATTTCACTGTGTAAATAGGTTACCATAAAAACTGTATCGATTTTCTACATTTAGGTTAATCCCGATACAAATTGGCTGTATTATATCTTAAGATAGATGATTGTCCAAACTCCGTAGAGTGGATTAGTGGGCTACTATTCAATGTGGCTAAAATAATCCACGAATACTAAAACAAACTTTGATAAGTACTCTCTTTTCAATCCTGTAAAGCCTGCCATTCTAAATTATTTTTATTTTTCAGATGCACAAAAAATATCTGCAAAAACGTAAAAAATTGTTTGTTTAATTGTTTTTAATTGAAAACATATTTGTATTCTTTTATTCATTTCTTACATGTCGTTTCTCATTGTCAATTTCATGTATTCATTTTATTATACTTACTAGCGACCCGCCCCGGCTTCGCACGGGTGCAATGCTGATACTAAATACACTACAGAAAAACTGTGAACACGCTCTTGCCGCACCGGGCGGCCGGCCGGTACCGCCGCAAACTCTACGTCCCGCAATTTTTAAATCTGTAATATCTTCGAAAATATTCACTTAAATCATACGGTGTAAAGGGCCATATAGATCTATATTAAATGAACAATGTATTCAAGGTATTTAATTGGTTAAGGATTAATGCTGTATTGGTTAAAATCGCTTCGAAAATTAGCCATTATTTGTCGTAAAAAGTAAATGACAAAAAAAAGTTATTGTGGGTTATCCATAAGAGATAGACATATACCATCGCGGACTTTTCTGTAGACCTTTTCAATGTGTACAATACTTAGTACATTATTTTGATAAAACTCGTAGGGTTCAGCCTGCGTTTGCAATGTAAGCGGAAAAAATGTAAAAATTTACGACATCACATTAGAAACCTCAAAAATAACAGTACTTCTCCACTATTTAATGGATGTTATTATACATATAAACCTTCCTCTTGAATCACTCTATCTATTAAAAAAAACCGCATCAAAATCCGTTGAGTAGTTTTAAAGATTTAAGCGTACAAAGGGACATAGGGAAATAGGGACATAGGGAAATAGGGACAGAGAAAGCGACTTTGTTTTATACTATGTAGTGATAGGTGCTTATTGTTTTTATTGATCAATTGTAGAGCGCGTACCTATAGCATATAAACATACACACCAGCAAACAGAATTACCTAGTGTTACCATCATTATGTTATTAATTTGGTAATATTTGCGCAGGAAATGAAAAGCATATAGATTGAAATCACTATATAATAAACGAATATCTGCTAAATACTAATCTAAGATGCTAATATTCTCAATAAAAAAATCAAATGCAATACTCCGCTTTGGTATAACCACAGATGTGTTTAAATTTATCTAATTGAAATAGTTGGAGGAATTTATCAACTAGGACCTAGGTAATGCATTTAAACAAAGGTTTAACTTGATTTTTAACTATTGCTGTATGTTTGCTTGCAAATCAATGTGTTACAATCGCCTGTTACTTTATAAAAAATATGTTAATTAATTCTGTGTATCAGACTTTATACCCTTAAAATTTCATTAACTATTCACCTTGAATAAGGTACGATGGGATTTATATAGTATTTATTTTTGGACAATAATCCCGAAATTAATTAATAAAAATACTAGTTAAGTAATATCATAAAAGAGGCTTAGCGAGCAGCGTAGTTAACAGATTAAGGAAGGTTATAAATTAATATAAGTCAGGAACATGAACTTTTATAAAAAATCCACATCGGTGAATTTCAATAGATAACCATTCAATTACCGGAGTGGAATAAAATCATTCACTGAACCAAAATATACCTGTATGATTCGAGTTGTTCGACTCAAACTTGCAAATTACGAAATCTTTTAGGCAATTTTTTTCCTTGTTCTTGTGCTAAACATACCTAATAAAAATTAAGTATTTCTTATTCGCACCCAATATATTTATGGTTATGCATTCAAGTATTTAGTCAGGAGAATTAATGAAAAAATTGCACCTTTGACCTTAGTTTAAAATTGGTTGTGACATTGCTTAATTTAAATACAATACGAGTAGGTAATGTGACTCGTAAAATTTATGAGATGATGTTAAATTTTTGTGTATGTAAGTTTTTAATCTTGTAAAACTGATATGAGCAATTAGCAATTAAAATATTGTATAAAGCATCTATTTAAGGTAGGTAGTCGTTATGTTTCATAGTAATTTATCAGTGTTCTATTACAAAAACGTAAACAAGTTTCCCAATCCTAGGTTCATCGTCTTCTCTACGACGTGTATTGTATGTCTAAATTACTGAGATAGCTGAATTATCGTTATTCATCCAATTACTTTGTATGAATCGCAGTTATGTTTTGAATTACTTTCAATAACCACCCACGCACCCAATCAGACGTAATTTTATTGTCGTTACGACTCAATTAGCAATATGTTATTATATACCTAAATTCGATCATGAAGACATGAATACCTACTTGCATTACCTATATTATGACATATACAGTAGGTACGTTGTACTGTGTAGTGTAGGGCATAACCTATGTGAATGCTTCGATAATAGTCTAAGATCCCACCGCAGGATTAGTGCGTTCATCGGTTTTTTGCTTAAAACCGAATTTTTATGTATATTTATAATTAGGAGAATATATATCGACTAGGTTGCCAGTGAAAATTTGGCCGCAAGCATGTTTAATAAAAATTTTTCTAATCGATTTTTGGGAAAAAAATTCGTTCACTTGTTTTTTGAATAAAATGTAGTCTACATCACGTCAAATGATATAAAAATTCTAAAAAATCACGGTTGCCGCTTTTCACCTGGCCGCAACATCTTGGCAGCCTGGTGCAAACAGGTATGATTTCGATTCATTTTTACGTTCATAACGCACATTTATGAATCATATATAAAATTAAAGCTATTTTTTTTTTCTATTAATTATTATATATGGGTGCCTAATTAAATCCGGCCGCAAATAAGGGTTGCCGGCTGTTAAAGATGTTGAATATTTAAGGTTGAGTGAAAGAAAATATGTCGTCCTTTTCAAAAATGACAAATTTAAAAATTACAAAAAAAAATAATATTGATTTAATATAATTAACAGCCGATCCTCTCTTTTTCTCGCGTCGCACTCACTGCAAGAAACGGTACTATCCTTGTTGCACTCATGATTATAAAGCTATGTTTTATGTTTTTCTTCTAAACAAATGAGAATTTCGAAAAAAAACTCTCTGCTTCGAAATAGACCATTAAAAAATCTATTACGTAGCAGAGCGTTTTTTTTCAAAATTCTTTTTTGTCTAGGAGAGAAATATAAAGCTGCAATCATAGGGACCGGCTGTTAATATTGATTTAAAAAATACAAAAATAAAACCAAGGTGACTTAAGTAAAAGAAAATTTTATTGTGAAAGTACTATTTGTAAATTTTAGTAGATTTTATTCAAGTATTAAATCGTCTGTTACATGTTAATTAAACATTAAAGCAAATTAAAATTTTTTTTAATGTATCTTATATTTCCGTAAAATAATCGGAATCATCGGAGCTTTCAGTTACACTATCATCGGAGCTATCACTTTCATCGCTACAAATATCAGAATTGTCGTCACTATCGAAAGATTTGTCCGTAGAATCACATAGTACACTCTTAACTTGCGTTGGAGTTGAGTCTCCCAGGAACCATGTTGGTTTCAGAATACCATCGAATAGCAGCCAGCCATTATTTTGCGGGCTGAACTTGATACAGTCCGGTTCAGTGGCATTTAACCAAGATTGTCCGCAACAATTTTTGTTTCAAAGATTTCCAGCACGGTGGAATGTGCGTTGAGTCCAAACCTTTAATTCTTTTCATAAATTTTTCAGTACTTTGTTTTGAAGCGTACATTTTATTAAATAATAAACATCTTGCGGTATTTACACTTTGACACTTTGAGAGTCCATACATAAGGCACGTTTCGCTGCCGCACGCGAATGCGTCGGTGTACTAAAGGCGTAGTATAATTTTTAAAAGCCAGCAACCCTTATTTGCGAGTAGATTTAATTAGGCAACCATATATGATAATAAATAGAAAAAAATTAGCTTTAATTTGATATATGATTCATAAATGTGCGTTATGAACGTAAAAATGAATCGAAATCATAACTGTTTGCACCAGGCTGCCAAGATGTTGCGGCCAGGTGAAAAGCGGCAACCGTGATTTTTTAGAATTTTTATATCATTTTTATCTACGTATTAACATATTATAGTTTAAAGTTTTAATAATAATAATATCCTTACGCCAAAAGACCACCACGGTACGCGCGTTCGTAAGTTGGTACCAAATAAAGCTGACCTTTTCGACTTTCCAAAATTGCCTGGACTATAAATTAAAATGTATACCATGCCAATCATCATATTATGTTCATTACTCCAAAATATTGAGTAAATGTCGCTTTTATTATTAAATTTATATTAAAGGCAGGCTCTTAAAAATGTCAATTTTTTATTATAATGTGTATTAAAATTAATCATTACTGTGTTATTAAGTTTTTCGTTCTTACGGGTTGTAGTAATGAAGGATTAATGGTTGAAGGCTTGTAACAATAATTTGCTGAAATCCCATGTCCCCTAGTGAGGTAAGGGGCAAATGCATCATGGATAGATACATCTGTTTCACTTATCGATAATTTGCAGTTGCTATAAATGATATAGACCTTTTTTGCTTAGTATAGACAAATACAAAATAAAAGTAAAATCCTTTATTTAATACTTTGGTAGGTATAACAAATTCAGACAGTAGTTTATTTGAAACGCTCACGACCACGTGAATAGTACTACGACTGTCTTATTAATATTAATAATATATTCATATTGATGGTGTGACAAACAAAATTTGTCCTCGAGAAAATAATTCCTCTTACACTTATTTGAATTGTTAAGTGGCATATTAGCCCGACTTTATTTACCAAATAACAAGCAATTTGTTTAATATTTAATGATTCATAAAGCGCGTCACACACGGTGAAGATACTATAATATTTTATCTTAAGATACTGTAATATTTTATATTACAGTATCTTAAGGTATCCGGTATCAGCGTTCTGACCATCATTTTTCTTTTTGTCATTGCGTACTAAGACCCCTGTAGAACCGCCATCCTGTTACAAATGACCCACAAAATTTCGGGTCATTGTGTGTGAAATAGATAATATAGTGGTTTGGAATTGGGAAATTATTATATCAGGAATCATATTGAAAGCAATCATGAAGATTTACGTTAATCCTATTAATATTATAAATGTGAAAGTTTGTATGGATGTTTGTTACTCTTTCACGCAAAAACTACTGAACCGATTACAATGAATTTTAGCACACATATAGAGGGTAACTTGGATTAACACATAGGATAGGTTTTATCCCGGAAATCCCACGGGAACGGGAACTATGCGGGTTTATCTTTGAAAATGCGGGCGAAGCCGCGGGCGAAAAGCTAGTAAAATATAAATCATTGCAAATAAATAATTACAATGCAACACTCAGTTAACATTCTGAAGTTGCACGTGTACGATTTAATATAAAATACATTTTATTAAAAGTATACTATATTCAATTATCTTCCTGAAATAAAAATATAGAGTATAGGTAGACAACATTTCCTTTGGTATCTGTTTGATATCCACTTACCTTACCCACTGATGTTATTATTCCAAGTGTTTCAACAAACCCAATTGATCTTTAGGACATTGTAAGGGTTCAAAGTAAGAATTTGACTTATTGTTTTGCATAGCAAGAAAATTATTTAAAAATGTAAGATGGAACAAAAGTTCAAGGGTGGATGACTTTTAGTTGAAATAAAAACGCTGTAAAATTGTTAATACTGTTTTCTGCTTACTTAAAAAAATTGTCTACAGTTATTGATCTTCTCATTAATATATTAAGAAACATTTATAGACGCTTGTTCAACCATTTTAAACTGACAGCTCAATATTTCAGAGCTACTGATTCACGATGTAAACTCCGGGATTTTATCGATAGATTGAACTATGTTTGAATGAACGCATTCTTTTATAAAACTGAAAAACTAAGGTTGGAAAGTTGGAATGCTTCAATATTTGGTATTTTATAAAACATTATTAAATTAAATAAGTGCCTTTGAACAATAGTATGTACTAGGTAAAAAACTACGCGAGCGCTTTTTGACAATCATTAAATAATTCTGAAAAACATATTTGTACGCCTTTTTATGAGTAATTCAATGAGCATATTATTTATCTTTTCTATTGCTAGTTTTCTTTTGCTACCTATGATTAAAATTGATAAACAGAGCGGGCAGCCTCACGAAGCAATTGCTGCACGAAGCAGCTTCTTCTATGACGATGTGGTTCGACCTAGAAATTAACACTACACATAATTTTTCTCTCGCCTAATGAAAACTCGCTAACCTCTCACTTTAAACAAAATTCCGTGCAAGAATATCAAAAGAATCCCCTAACGTAAACTTTTCTTAAGACCATTAAACTTTATCGTCCATAAAACCGTGTTACTAGAACACAAGTTTATCCTAATCATGACGCAATTTCACGTTTTTCGTGACAATAAAGTGTGACCAAGGGCTACAAATGTAAATGTTGTCGGTCGTGATTTATAAAAACATTATAGTTCAATAAAATTAAAAAAGCGATATACTAGGTATATCTAGGCTGTAATAGTTTGTTTGTACGAACTAATTTCAGGAACTCAGTAATGGCTTGAATTCAAAAATTGTTGTATTGAATAGGCCATTCATCGAGGCAGGCTTTAAGCCATTGAAAAGTAGAAATAAAATATTTAAGAGCAGACGAATTAGTAACGTTACTTTTTAATTGCCACTTCAATTACTGATGATTTATTTTCAAAAGGAAAATCTATATATATATAAATGAATTGCTGTTCGTTAGTCTCTCTAAAACTCGAGAACGGCTGGGCCGATTGAGCTGATTTTGGTTTTAAAATGTTTGTCGTAGTCCAGGGTAGGTCTAAACGGTGAGCAAATAAGGAAAAATTGCGAGTAAGATAGAGTAAGACGATAATTCCATTTTCCCATATAAAAGTTGACCACATACTTTCTGTCAAACATTTGACGGTATATTTTGTACTCTCAGTTCCACTCGAATTGAAGAACGCATTAAAACAAGACTTTTGAATCGACAACATAATATCAACTTTGCTCATAACATCGTGTATTTAAATTTCAAAATATAAAAATAATTTTGATTTTTGTACATGTCAATCATTAGTTGTCAATTCTGTCAAATATGTATGACGGTAACACAGAACAGTAAAAACATATAGAAGTGTGATGTGGGCGTGGCCCACGTGTCAATAATAAGTTTAGATCACCTAACTTGCTCTCAGTTGTGCGCAGAAAAATATTTGAGTCGGTTGTCAGCTGTCAAACCTTATTTCCATATTTATTCATTAACTAGCAGTCCGCCCCGGCTTCGCCCGTGGTACATATTTACGTTTTCTCTACGTGAGAACCATCCTCGTACTTCAAGGAATATAATAAAAAAAGAATTAACGAAATCGGTTCAGCCGTTCTCAAGTTATGCGCTTACCAACACATTTTGGGATTCATTTTTATATATAAGATTAGGACGTGTTGTTCGGTATTAGAGTGCAAAAATGATAGCAGACGAAATAATATCAGCAATGGAGGCATTTCATACCATCGGTAAGTCTTATTTTTATTTATTTTACATATATATTTTATGTTATAACTTCGCTTGTCGTAATTTGTCAAAATTGTATACAAATATCTAGTCAAAATGAACCTTAATCCGTAAGAAATTAGTACTATTATAGATTGAACAGCATGTTTGACTTTCTGGAATATTATTGCAATAAACAAACTAATGTCGCTTTAGTGATGCTTGTGGCGCATATCGACAGTATCGATACTTTAGAAAAGACAAACATTATAAATATTAAATTTTATTTTATTTTTCCTTAGCTTTCATTTGTCCAATTTATTTATAGATTTCCCAAAGAGGCTAATTTAAAAGAGAAATGGATAAATGCAACGTGACGAGTTAACTGGATGCCGAACAGCACTAAGCAGTCTAACAAAGGCCACCGATACAACAAACCTACGGCAGTTCCAAGATTTAAAATAATGCATATTTTCTGTTTGTATTTTGTAAATATAGATTAATACTATTCTATTCCGTTTTTTATTTAATAATAATAATAATATAAAAAGACGTACTTAGTAGTAATAAACATACTCCAAAATGTAACACATTATACTATATACTCATATAATAGAAAGAAAAAAAAAATACACAAAAAATATTTATTTGTGAATTATCGATAACAAGGCTAACATCCCTCAGGGCATAGCATCAGATAAATATCAAGTTAATGTCATTAATGTTGAGTGACACAAATTTCAACCTTATCTCTATGTGTTGAGGTTCAAAGTTATATCTATCGAAAACTAACGCCCTCTGTTGTGGAGTAGCTGAATGTTTTCGAATTTGGAATTTCTGTGCAATGAGAAACAAAACAGCTAATATACCTAGGGATGTTATACTAAAATAAACCGTAACATTGTGCGTTAGGGTACATATTGAAATGCTGAATTTATAACCTAAGTCAGTTTTTACTCAAATTAAGCTGTCCAATCAAAGGCATAGTTTACTTGTAGTGTACTGTATAACTATCGGTTTAAATGTGTGGGTTTGGCGACACTGGTTTTCATACTAATTATGACATTATAGCACTTCTATATGTATTTACTGTTCTGTGGTTGAACCACAGAACAGTAAAGTAGATAGAAGTGTGATGTGGGCGTGGCCCACGTGTCACTGGTAAGGTAAGATCACCTAACTTGCTCTCAGTTGTGCGCAGAAAAATATTCGAGTCGGTTGTCAGCTGTCAAACCTTTTTTCCATATTTATTCAATAATTAGGACGTGTTGTTCGGTATTAGAGTGCAAAAATGATAGCAGACGAAATAATATCAGCAATGGAGGCATTTCATACCATCGGTAAGTCTTATTTTTATTTATTTTACATATAATATTTTATGTTATAACTTCGCTTGTAATTTGTCAAAATTGTATACAAATATCTAGTCAAAATGAACCTTAATCCGTAATAAATTAGTACTATTATAGATTGAACAGCAAACAAGACTTTCTGGAATATTATTGCAATAAACAAACGAATGTCGCTTTAGTGATGCTTGTGGCGCATATCGACAGTATCGATACTTTAGAAAAGACAAAAATTATAAATATTAAATTTTATTTTATTTTTCCTTAGCTTTCATTTGTCCAATTTATTTATAGATTTCCCAAAGAGGCTAATTTAAAAGAGAAATGGATAAATGCAACGTGACGAGTTAACTGGATGCCGAAGAGCACTAAGCGGTCTAACAAAGGCCGACCGATACAGCAAACCTACGGCAGTTCGAAGATTTAAAATAATGCATATTTTCTGTTTGTATTTTGTAAATATAGATTAATACTATTCTATTCCGTTTTTTATTTAATAATAATAATATAAAAAGACGTACTTAGTAGTAATAAACATACTCCAAAATGTGACACATTATACTATACTCATATAATAGAAAGAAAAAAAAATACACAAAAAAAATATTTATTTGTGAATTCTCGATAACAAGGCATCCCTCAGGGCATAGCATCAGATAAATATCAAGTTAATGTCATTAATGTTGAGTGACACAAATTTCAACCTTATCTCTATGTGTTGAGGTTCAAAGTTATATCTATCGAAAACTAACGCCCTCTGTTGTGGAGTAGCTGAATGTTTTCGAATTTGGAATTTCTGTGCAATGAGAAACAAAACAGCTAATATACCTAGGGATGTTATACTAAAATAAACCGTAACATTGTGCGTTAGGGTACATATTGAAATGCTGAATTTATAACCTAAGTCAGTTTTTACTCAAATTAAGCTGTCCAATCAAAGGCATAGTTTACTTGTAGTGTACTGTATAACTATCGGTTTAAATGTGTGGGTTTGGCGACACTGGTTTTCATAGTAATTATGACATTATAGCACTTCTATTTGTTTTTAATGTTCTGTGGGTTGAACAAAGTTTGCCGGGACAGATAATTTAACTGTAACAAAAAGCTTTTATTTAAAAATAAACATGTAAATATGTTACAACAATTTCCAACCAATGTATTAAAATATTTTATTTTCTACACCACAAGGTTGTTACAAAAAGGTTTTATGTTTTCTGATATACTTGCCATCGACGTGAAACGTTTGAGATTTAATGATCTGCAAACATCGAAGATAAATATTATGATATCGCGTTTTTCATTGTTCCCATAAAGAAAAACATTTCTAAAAATCCCATAATTTTAACCTACATAATACAATTATGTTTTAAAATTCGACGTAATTTATATAGGAAGTCATTTATTTTCAGTGTTATAAGGAAGTATATAACCCTTTTCGGAATTACCTTTTTAGTGACCTCCTCAACTCAATACTAAGTATTTAGCGATAGTGAAATAAATTATAATAATTACCTAATACATATTTAATTGTTTGTCAGCGACGCAATGAATTGATCTATATAATCAATTTAATTTACAAATTAATTACGTTCTCCTATAATAAATATTTATAATATGGATTTATATTAATTTTTGTTTAGTATTAATTATAGCCATTGGTATTCATAAAATGAATACAACAAATCTAATGAGGTTTCAATACAGTTATTAATTATTAGAATGTATGATCATGTGTAATAGTGTACAAAATAATTATTTATACCCAATTTAATTAAATTATAAATACCCAAAACGAAGTGAATTCCGCCATATTGTTGAATATTAAATGATCGGAATATTGTGGTGATTGTCAAGGTTCTGAATTATTTCTTCATTTCCCCGTGGAAATTAAACATATTTTCCAAAAATGTAAAAGTTTTATCGCCACGTAATTCATTAGTCAATCATTACTTGTTAAATGTACCACGGTTCCCGGGCTTTTTGCAAACACCTAACACCTAGTATAATATGTATACAATATTATACTGGGTGTCACTCAAGTGCTGCGCTGCTTTTATAGTATTGTTTCTTCTTCGCAAGTTGTATTTTATTATGATCATATTCTAATGTAATTCTTTAAATGGGACGGAAAACTACGAAAAGTAATTCCATTACCGAACTACTCATACATTCATATTATAGCTGTTATGTTCATTGTAATGAGAATACTCGATACATTATTACACTCGACTCGCATCTAGAATGTTTTGTTTACCTGAAAATCGTTATTGAGTAATAACATCCCATCTATTAAAATAATATGTGTTTAAGTAACCTTGTTTAAATAACATGAAGAGCTTTTACATTTTTGTGGCTATATCGTTGATTATTTTATAAAATTTTCGCTGATTACAGAATGTATCAAGTTTCAAGTTGACTCGATCATGTCAACAAATGTGAAGGATGAATTTTCATCATTATGAAAATAAATTTATGACTGTTAATAATTATAATTATTTACCTAAAAATCTTTTTTCTTGTTTCAGATACATCCATCGTTTCTACATGTGTTAAGATGATAATGGTACCAACTATGAGTCGATGATGTGCGTTCAAATAGACATCTTGCTAGAGCACAGTAATTGCAATGACTTCAGTGAGCAATGTGACAAATGCAACTCTCAATGTATCCGAGAATGTGGATCCGACGCTCATTTTCGGACCTCAGCGGGATTCTATGTTTATCGTCGTTCCTATCACGATAATATACAGCCTCATATTCATAACAGGACTATTTGGAAATATCTTCACATGTCTCGTCATCATACGAAACAAAAATATGCACACGGCCACAAATTATTACTTATTTAGTTTAGCAATATCTGACTTGCTTCTTCTAGTTAGCGGTATGCCCCAAGAGATGTACTCGATATGGTCCAAGTGGCCATATGTATTCGGGCATACGTTCTGTGTCATTAGAGGATTGGCCGCAGAGACTTCTACTAATGCGAGTATTTTAACAATAACATTATTTACCATAGAGAGGTATTTAGCGATTTGCCATCCGTTTGTTTCCCACAAGATGTCCAAATTGTCACGCGCAATCAAACATGTGATATTATTGTGGATAGCATCTCTGGGACTGGCGTTACCGCAAGCGTTACAATTCGGTATCAGGGTTCACAAAGGCGTCACTATGTGTTTACAAACAAGAGTCATAATTGAACATTCCTTTGAATTGTCAACATTTTTCTTGTTTTTTGCGCCGATGATTGTCATCACCGTCCTTTACTCACTAATTGGACTGCGACTGCATAAACCCACCGTACCAAAAGAAAACGGGACGGGTAAAGATGTAACGAAAAACAAAAGAGTCATACATAAAATACAGAGGAAAAACAGTACACAGTCAACAAAAAGAGTCGTTAAAATGTTAGGTGAGTTTACAATTACGTCAATTACTAATTTAGTGGGTGTCTTGAAATATTTTACAAATAAATCAATTTATTGGTATAGTTTATTTACTCACGTTTAAATTAACTTAAGTTTCAAATTTAGAAAATTAATTATAATTTGAGTCAAATTTAACGTTATGTTTTGTTTTCTTTCAGTTGCAGTAGTGGTGGCTTTCTTTATATGCTGGGCGCCGTTCCACGCCCAGAGGCTAGTAGCGATTTATGGCACAGCTGAAAATCATTTAGCCAAATCCCCGCTACTGCTCTCCGCGTACTACTTCCTGACCTACACTTCTGGAGTGTTCTACTACTTGTCCACGTGTATTAATCCGATATTCTACCACATTATGTCGAATAAATTCCGAGAAGCTTTTAAGGTTTGTATTAAAATTTTATTACCTGCTAAATATTGTATTATTTGTCCATACCCAAGCCCTTTTGAAATAACAGTTTTATAAATAAATGTGTTAATTTCAGTTTATTAAACGATTTCTATTTCAAATTTATCTTTTTAATTTTGTATATTTTATAAAATATTAACTGATAACTCACAATAATATTTGTTTGTTTTAGTTAACAATGATGCAATGGTGCTGCAGAGAATCGAATAAACCAGTCACAAAGCGATGTTCCTACACAGCTGTATCTTTTTCCAGACACCCCACCTCTAGTTTTATGAACTCCGGTAATTGCCTTTATATGAAATATTATCACACCAGCCAATAATCTTAACTCCCTGTTATAATATAGGAAAAGGAACTGTAACATAATATGGTGGAAAAGTTTAGTTTGTTTTTCTTGAGAATGGAAGAGAAGCTGTTATAAATCATCAAATCATTACATGGGAACAGCGTTGCAGACATTAATTTGTGTTTATATTTCCTTTGCCTTAAAATAATATTTTGTGGTGTTACCGTAGAGTACGAAATTAATACTAAACTAGATGAAATATCCTATATACGTAGATAACTAATTACGAAAAACAATCAACAGTCAACTGAGTCAAATTTTTTGACTCAAAACTTTTTGGTTGCGTTTTTTTGAAGCGAAAACTTCTTTAGCGGCGTTGAGCACTTTTGCTGTAATGGGTATAAAATCTTAAAACTCGCGTCAGGACACGTGACCTGATCGAAAAAGCGTAAGACGTAATATCAAACATGCTCAACGTTAATAATCAAGTTTTCACTTCTGCCGGCACTCCCGGAGTGCAACCCGTCTTTTTTTTATGGGAATTCCTCCTATATCTCCATATTGAAATATTCTTATAAAGGTGGCCATATGAATATTAATAAATGTAAAAACTTTTATCTCTTTTTTCAGGT
This sequence comes from Colias behrii, assembly GCA_029959065.1. Taxonomy (NCBI): domain Eukaryota; kingdom Metazoa; phylum Arthropoda; class Insecta; order Lepidoptera; family Pieridae; genus Colias; species Colias behrii. The sequence goes on along the minus strand of JARWMC010000007.1, from coordinate 8,666,604 downwards.
TCATTCAAAAACCAAATTATAAGCAAGAAGGGTTTGAAATCTGAAAGCCGCCCCAAAGAAAATGTACCTAGCTCACGAGTTTTCAAAGTGTGTGAGAAATGTAAAAGAACATTCTCTGTGCCATCAATATATGAATTAAAAAGTTGTAACCATAAACCAGAGCTTGATACAAAAATTTAAAGCAACAGATAATAACTAGACCTCTTTTCTAAAACGAAACAAAACTGTCTTAATTATTATCTGAGTGAAAAGATTTTAACTATGTGTGATATTTTTTTATTATTAAATAAGTAAATGTGGTACCAGATAAGTGTAAATAATATTTTATTATATTATACAAAGTTAATTGCTTTAATTATGTATTTTAATAAACGAATTCATTTACGGTTAGAACAAATAAAAATAATTAAAATAGTAATTAATAGATTAATTTAATTTATAAAAATTTGGATGAATTTGGAAAACGAATGATTGATTTGTATGATATTTAATGCATTTAAAATATACGTATACTTACTATACGTAAAGTGACGAATTTTATGTAATATAAAATAAAATGATGTTGGACAGATTATTAAGGATCTATCTCTTCCCCTCTTATTTATAATGTTTATTGTGCTATAAAAAAGGTTCCGACAATAACCAATCTACATCTTAGAAAGTCATCAAATCATCAAATCATCTTTTCGGAAAACTTTGTTTGTTTGTTTGTTTGTTTGATTGTAATGAATAGGCTCATAAACTACTGGACCGATTTTAAAAATTCTTTCACCATTCGAAAGCTACATTATCCACGAGTAACATAGGCTAGGTTTTATCCCGGAAATCCCACGGGAACGGGAACTATGCGGGTTTTTCTTTGAAAACGCGGGCGAAGCCGCAGGCGGAAAGCTAGTATAATAATAAATAAAAATAAATAGCTAGTATAAAAAAAAATACAACGAACGTATCACTGAAATGTATTCAATTATTTCTAATTCAGTTCTTGTAAACACCATTTATGTAGGTAGGTAGATCTTAGAATATGTAGTTATTTTTTATTTTATTTATTTATTAATATCTTCATTTTAGGTTATTGCTAAGGATACTTGTTTCTTACCTGTAAAATTGAATAAGTACTATACGTTTTTCGTTTTAGTTTGTTATATTTTTCATGAAAACGAATAATTTTACTCCTTCAATCATTGAATGCGCAAATTATACTTCAAGAAACATTTTGTAAGTGTATATAAATATATATGTATATGTATTTTATTGTTAAAATTTGTACTTTATTGGATTTGTAAATATTGAATGTTAAAGAATGGATATTAAAAAAATATCAAATTGAAAATAGTTTATTTTCTTAAACTTTATTATGTTAAGTTGTTGGCAAAGGAGCTCGTGGGTCGCTAATGGTAAGCGTGCGGCATCGTTCATGAAACAAAGATGTATTAATAACTTTGAAAGGAATAGGGGTAAAGAAATGTTTGATAAAGGGAATAGAGAAAAGGTAGGCCTTTGGTGCCCCCACTCATCATACGAAACCCAGTAGCATTCACATCCTACTATTTCACGATGATTTTCTCTGGAAGTGCTGTGGTTTAGTAGGAACATCGAGAAAGATTCCTTTTCTAGAAAAAATTTTAGTACAAAAATATAAAGGACCCAGAAATGTTCATCCACTATTAATTTGCAAAAGGTTAGAAAAAAATAATTAGTAATAGCGAATTAACCAGCGGGATTCGAACCCGCTCCCTTCGCCGGGCTATCATGACGCGGCCACGGTACTCTATTTTATTCTATTCCTTACAATTATTAGAATATTTTCATGTTATAAATTGTTATACACATAAAAATTAATTGTGCACTTCATTAAAACCTCTTGTACTACAACGTTCTTGTGTTACCTACGTCCTTTGATAAATAATATAAGGATTATCCAGACTCCAGAATCGAGACAAGCTAAAGATAAAAAACAACATTGTAATTATTGAAGAGTAACAAGCAAAGTGTTTCACGTTATCACGGGCATTTTTCACAGATTCTTTTATCGTGATTTTTAACTAAGTACTAGAATTCAGAATAAGATTTAATTCTTAAAACGACGATTATAAAATCGTCATAGTAACCATTGGACAAATCAACTGAATCTAGATAAAGTACAAAAACCTTTGACTCTAAAATAAGTAAATCCTAATTATCCTAAGCCTACCACCTACTTAGCTACTTTGTCTACAAAATTACATGATATTCATGAATAAAATTTAATGTAAAAATTATTTTTAGCCAGGTAATTGTTAATAAGTTGATTTTCTTCGATCTTCTCTATCAAACATTTAATTTTGATCAATTAAACGTATTCATCATCTAATTTTGAAATAATAAAATTTAGTTAAAAAAAAATACGTGTACAAGTACGTTTGGTGTACAGAGGCTGGGGTCTTCAAATTAAATACTGTATGTTCTGAACTACTTTATTATATTTATACATTTATACTTTATTAACGTTAGCTTAGTTAGGCGAGTGGCAGACGACTGGCTCTCGCAGGAGTGTCGTCATTCGCCACGCTACAAACCGCTGAATTTACGATATTTGATTACTGTGAATACACACATTACTGTGACACACACTACATACACCCCCTTCTAAAAAAAAAAATGATTTACATAACTGACAAATATAAAAAAAAAAAAAAATATATATATATATATATATATATATATTAGCAAACATTAACATTTGGGAGTCTATGCTGTGGCGTGATTCGCTCCGTTTTGAGCGATAACAATTTCTTCATCTTTCTTTTCAACCGAATATGTTTTTCCCATTTTGTTAAATATTGTTTGATGCTGATAACTTTAAAGTTTAACTTTGTGAAATGAGCCGACACTCAAATTTATATATTATTAATATAATTAACTGGTTGAGCCGAGATTTGAAATAAAATGAATACAAATATTCCTAACAACTACTTATAACATTAATATGTGCTGAGATGACATTACGCAACCTTCGCGTGCCTACTTGCTTACAAAAATGCCAATGCACCATTAACCTAGTTACAGTCTAAAAATCTTACAGGTCTTTTAATTATTCTGCCACTACGTGATTTCTGTAAAGGCGTGCACACATTAGCCTCTCTATGCTGATCTAATCTACTGTCATGTCTAACTTCATTTTCTTCTAAAATATATGCAGGCTTAAGTCTATCAATCGACACATTACACTCTCTATTATCAATTAATATTTTAAAAACTTTACTATTTCTTTCTAAAACTTTATATGGTCCGCTGTACGGAGGCGTTAGCGGTCTCCGTACCGCGTCCACTCTTAGAAAAACATGTGAACAGGAATTTAGATCAGCATGCACAAAAGTACTATTACTATTTTTACATGCCCTTTTTATGGGCTTAATTTTGTTCAAAGTGTCTCTTAATTTAGTTATAAATGAATGTGGATTATCAATTTTCGTACTTTTATCCGAACAAAATTCTCCCGGCAACCTTAAACAATGACCCAGAGCAAATTCCGCCGCGCTGATATTATCAGTGTCCGCTTGACAAGCTGCTCTCAATCCTAACATGACCGTAGGTAGTTCTACTAACCATGATAGATTATTGTTCAATCTAGCCACCAGAGCCGACTTCAAGGACCTATGCCACCTTTCTATCTTACCGTTACACTGCGGGTGGTACGGGGTAGTTCTCGTTTTTTGAATACCTAATAATTTCATTAAATCTGTAAACAATTCGCTTTCAAACTGTCTACCTTGATCGGTGGTAATAACTTTAGGACAACCGAAGCGACAAATCCATCCTTCATAAACTGCTCTAGCTACCGACTCCGCAGTCATGTCCTTCACAGGGCAAATCTCAGGCCACCGCGTTAATCTGTCGATCATAGTGACGCAATAACGGAAACCGTGCTCGGTTTCCGGTAAAGGTCCTATCAGATCCACGTGCAAATGTTCAAAACGCTCGCTATTGTTAAAATCGCTAAGTTTTGAAACAGTGTGCCTAAAAACCTTACTTCTCTGACACCTAACGCACGTCCTGGTCCAGGTCCCCACGTCCTTATTCATGCCTGGCCAAAAAACTTTTTTACTAACTAACGCACGCGATGCTCTAACTCCGGGATGAGAAACGTCATGAAATTTATTAAAAATACTTTTCCTAAACTGTGCTGGTATATACGGCCTAATATTCTGAGCTGATGTTTCACAATATATTTTAATATCGTCATTATTATCGAGCGCTAACTGTTTCCATTGCAATCTATCATTTGTTTTCATTAAATCCGCGAGCTCAGCGTCTGTCGCCTGTGCTCTCGCAACCTCCACGTATTCACTCGAACTAGGACATACGATACTCTCGATTCTCGATAACGCGTCGGCCACTTGATTTTCAGTGCCTTGAATATGTTGTATGTCGCTTGTAAATTCGCTGATATACAACAATTGACGCGCTCGCCTAGGTAACTCTTTATTAGAACTTAATTTACTTAAAGCAAAAGTGAGAGGTTTATGGTCCGTGTAAACTGTTAAATTTCTACCTTCGATTAAATCCCTAAAGTAAACTATTCCTGAATAAATCGCTAAAAGCTCTTTGTCATATGTGGAGTACTTCTTTTGCGGTTCCGATAATCTTTTTGAAAAATATCCTAAAGGTTTCCAAGAATTTCCTTCCCACTGATTTAACACTGCCCCTATACTAAAATCTGACGCGTCGGTCATTAACCCTAATTTGGCACTAGATATTGGATGCGAAATAGTAACGGCATTTTTTAAATTTTCTTTACACACTTCAAATGCACTATTCGCCTCGTCTGTCCAATCTATACGCGTCTTATCTCGTTTTTTAGCCCCGTGTAAATACCTATCTAAAACTCCCTGAACTCGGGCAGCGTTAGGAATATGATTTCTGTAGAAATTTAACATGCCCAAAAATCTACGTAATTGTTCTACTGTCTCTGGTTTCGGATATGACTCGATAGCTTTTACTTTTTCCGGCATCGGACTTATGCCTTTTTCTGAAACTAAATAGCCTAAAAATTCTATAGAGGGCTGTCCAAAAACACATTTACTTAAATTAATAGACATTTTATATTTACTCAACCTCTCAAATATTAATCGTAAATGTTCTCTGTGTATATCGGGGTTATCCGATCCTATGATTACGTCATCTATGTAACCGAACACGACTGACTGACCTTTGCCCCCTGTATAGTCGCTGCCATAATTCAATTGTTCTATGCCTGATAAAACTGTATTATTGATAAATCTTTGAAATGTTTGTGCCGCGTTACGCAGGCCAAACGTCATTCTTGGGAATTCAAAAAGCCCAAATGGCGTAATAATGGCTGTTTTTTTAATGTCGTCTGGATTAATACCTATAAAATGATACGCTCTACAAATATCTAACTTTGAAAAAAAATTCTTATTATGTAACCCATACGTAAAATCTTGTACCCTAGGTATCGGATAACGATCTGGCTTTGTAATTGCGTTTAACATCCTGTAGTCCCCGCAGGGTCGGATACCACCATCCTTTTTAGGTACAATATGTAAAGGACTGGCCCACTCACTATTTGCTATATGCCTAGCTCTTGCATCAATTGGAATTCCTTTTTGACCCTATCGTACCTGTCGGCCGGTAACCTCCTGGCACGCGCGTGCACAGGTGGTCCAGTAGTCTCGATGTGATGATACACGGAATGCTCTGGGACATCCTTGAAGGCTGGCGGGCGCGTGATGTCCTGAAATTGTTCCAGTAAATCCGCGTAAGGATGGTTGCTATTTATACTTTTAATAGTGCCGAAAAAATGTGTACTTTTAATTCCACAGACATTTAAACTGGTAACTGAATCGATTAACTTATTATTATACAAATCTACATTTAATTTAAAATTCTTCAAAAAATCGGCACCTATAATCGGCTGTTTTACATCACATACGACAAAAGGCCATTTAAATGACCGTCTTAGGCCTAACGATAACTCTAAATTACATATTCCATAACATTTAATTTCGCTGTCATTTGCAGCATACAACTTTAGATCGACTTTTTCGATAGGCTTTCTAACACACCACTTTGGAATGACGGAAATGTTAGCGCCTGTATCGATCAAAAAACTATATTTCGTTAAATTATCTCTGATTAATAAACGATGGCTTTTGGTTACCTGACCTTGAGTACATCCGTCCACCGCGCCCGCATGTACTCCGTCTAGTTTCCCGACTGCTTGGCTCGCCACGCGCAGGGTTGCTCGCAGCGGCTAGCTCTCGATCTGTACCGAAAGTGAAAACGGCACAGCCAGTCCGGGTCTCCAGGTGCTCTTCTCGGCCGCGATGTCGATCTTCTCCTGAAGTCGGTCCGTCTGTCGTTGCTCCTAGAGCGCCCGCGACCCCTCAGTTCGGCGCGGAGCGCTGCAACCTCCAGCTCCAATCTGCTCATCTTCTCGTCCGGCTGCTCATCTGTTTCCTTCTTGCATGACACGGCTGCCACATCCCCGACGTTGGTGTATTCGGTAATCTTGTCTGCCATGGCCGCCAGCTTGTCCAGAGACTGATCTTCACAAACCGCCATGACTGCTCGAACTGATGACGGCATTTTCGACAACCACAGGCTCTTGAGTGTGTTGTCTGCAATTTGTGCGCTTCGACCCAGATCCTTCATGTACCTTAAAAACTGGGAGGGTCTTTGTGAACCCAACTCCAGCTCCGACACCAACTTATGCATTTGTCTTTCGGCACTCTCTTCATAAACCTGCAGCAGCCTCTCCTTAAGCGCCGTATACCTGTCCTGGGCGGGTGGTGACATCACGAGGTCACTGACCTGCTGAATGGCCTCTTTTCCGAGTTTCGATATGACCAGGTTGAATTTGGTCTCTTCCCCCTGCTTCTGTGGGGCCATCACAGACTCGAACTGTGCGAACCATAACCTTGGCAAGTCTGTCCAAAATTCCGGTAGCTTGGTGGACACGCTTATCGATGCCAACGCCGCGCCTGACGCCCCTTCCTTGATCTCCGTGTCTGATGCTGCTGTTTTATTCATTTTGATTGCCGATGAGCTGATGAGCCGCCTGCCGCTGTAGTCGCCACGTGTCACGCGTACTCTTCGATTGCGTCACGCTAACTTCCTGTCGCCGTGCCGCGTGGAATTTGATCTCGAACAAAAACTTGCCCCACAGCCAATGTCACTATTTACGCCGATTTTTGATCACGTCGGGGTCACCAGTTTGGTGTACAGAGGCTGGGGTCTTCAAATTAAATACTGTATGTTCTGAACTACTTTATTATATTTATACATTTATACTTTATTAACGTTAGCTTAGTTAGGCGAGTGGCAGACGACTGGCTCTCGCAGGAGTGTCGTCATTCGCCACGCTACAAACCGCTGAATTTACGATATTTGATTACTGTGAATACACACATTACTGTGACACACACTACATACGTATTATTAAATTATAAATTACTCTTTTACTAAGATCATATTGCTTTGATTGTAAATAAAATATTTGTTTGAATAAATTCTAAGACACAGTCGAATAATATTTTAATAAATTCTCAACTCTCTTTCAAGAAAACGGCATCTTATTTGAATCCATTCTCTGGATGTCTAGAGAGTTATAGTTCAAGTTTATATAGACAAAGGAACACATAATTAGGTTCTCGGCATTGTTCCTTTGAATACGATATAGGAATTGAAGTAAATCTACGACGGGAATCTGTTTCCAAATTAGACTAAACAGTTTTACCTGAAATATTCGTATATGTTACATAAAAACGATACTGGTACCTACCTCAATAATAGACAGTATCAAACTTTATTTTTACGTAACAATACAAAACATTTCCTTAAATTACTTTACAGTAGTGTACCTACGCGTAAATGTACTGTCACAGAATACTCAATACTGACGAGAAAGATTAAGCCCTCTTTGTTCCGTAAAAAATAACAATGAAAGCGGAATTTCTAGCAGTTTGATAGAAAATTGCCTCATGAAGTTAGCGACTAGATAACTAGACAGCTTATGCTAAACCGTTGTAAATCTACCTCAATTATAGCAAAGACAATCAGGGTATCTCAAACTAGCCATGAATCCGAAAAAATATCTTCACTAAAGCACTAAAAAAACATAGCCGATAGGTATTTGATTTTCGCGAATGCACTCCGTACACAAAAAATCAATTTCAGCCTCAAAGTTTAATTGAAAATGCCGATGTGTTAAATATGCACATTGTTTCGTTATGAGTTTTCTTTTTAATTGCCATGCATTTGAAAAAAAATATTGGAAGGATTATTTGAATAACTTATTAAACAACCATACGAAATATACACACTGTAAATTTTAATAACATAATTCGGTTTATTTATGATATAAGGAATATTTTGAACATAAAGGGTAACACTTTTGTTTACACTTGATTTATCAATTTTGGATTACGTTTCGCCTTTAATAAATACTCTAATACTGTATAATATCTCATCGTTGAAATGTATGTGGCCATCCAGCTGCGACTCTGAAGGTATTATTATTTAGTTTTATTAAATGATCAGCGGCTCACCCCAGGGAATCAACGAAAATATGATTAAGTACTGTTTTGCAGATAAATAAAACTAACTCTACCACAGATAATATTTGCCTTTGACAAATTAAAAGAAGGTATATGACCTGAATACTCAAACCTCGAATTGTGGTAAACCTTTAATACGATATTAAATATCAATATAATTATATTGTTAAATCCCGAGAGATAAGGGTCTAGTGACTACAGATGTTTGTACCTAGAATCGGGTAAATAGAATTTCATTCTAATACTCGTACATATATTCATAGAATTATTAAGACAAATGATATTCAAGAGAATACATACATACATAACAGGCTTTTCTCAATCAAAATTATAATCTACAAGATTTTTATTTCATTAATAAACTTAAAACTATTGGGCTGATTTTTTTAAACTATGGAATAGACCGAACTACCCCTACTATCATAATGTGATTTTAAATAAGCCATCCAAGAGAGGGTCATGGATATCTATGCAAAATTCCGAACTAAAAAAAAAGAAAATGTGAAGAGTAAAGACCAATATTAAGTCATTCGAACTAGAACTTGAATGCATTGTAATATTATTCAGGGTGGAATTTGGTTATGCCACCTGAAGTGAAAGCACTCTTTAACGGAAATTTTCCGAAAAATTTTGAATGCAGCATTGTTTCTTTTCAACAATAATGGAATGTTTTCTTTAAAAATGGCTTAAACGCTTTCAAGATTTAATTCAGCAGATTATTATTTTTTGAGTAAATAATAATTACACAAATCCAATAAAATTTATTATTTTAAATGTATCATTTTATATTAATGACAATTTATTATCGCATATGTTTTTCAAGAATTATTAGTCCATTGAAATGTTACATTTTTTCGGCCTAACCTTGCGTTTTTAAGAGGACGCAATTTTATTTTTTTGATGTGTAGGGGGGGTCAGTGTGAAGCTATCACCAAGTTTGTGGGGTCGCCACCCTTGTCCCACGGCCGCCATCTTGAAATTAGCGGTTGAAATGGTTTTTACGATATATCTCTTAAACTATTTATCTCATAAAAAAATTTGTGGACATTATTTGTGGCAAATTAAATTCTCTACAACTTTGATCCAGTAACTTTTTGTCGTAAAACTATAAATAAAAAAGTTATAAGTTAAAATGTTCAGAAATTAGAGCTATTTATATTTTTAAATAAAACTTTTTTTTTATCATTTTATGAAGAAATTATATCAGACCATTTTTGTAGATTGTTTTTCGAGGAACAACTTTTATTTACAACATTTTTTAATTACGTCAATAGCTAAGGTTTTACAGCGCTCTGAAGTGAGTACTATTTTTCAGTACTCTTAACTAAACATAAATTGGCTATTGGCTCTTTTCCCAGACTCCAGAACAATGGAAGCGTACTGCAGAACATTTCAGCCCTGCTTTTCGACGTAAATAAAAACGCGCTGCCAGACTCTACCTCTTGGGTGGTGGGGAAAAGAGTCAATAATTAATTATTAATAATATTGCATAATTAATTATTAAAATAGTATGTATAATAACAAAAGAAAAACAATTACTGATGACAAATTATTATTAGTACACACATAATATATATGTAACTGTATACTTAAGAGTACTGAAAAATAGTACTCACTTCGGATCGCTGTAAAACCTTAGCTATTTACTTAATGAAAAAATGTTGTATATAAAAGTTGTTCCTCGAAAAACAATCTACAAAAATGGTCTGATATAATTTCTTCATAAAATGATAAAAAAAAAGTTTTATTTAAAAATATAAATAGCTCTAATTTCTGAACATTTTAACTTATAACTTTTTTATTTATAGTTTTACGACAAAAAGTTACTGGATCAAAGTTGTAGAGAATTTAATTTGCCACAAATAATGTCCACAAATTTTTTTTATCAGATAAATAGTTGAAGAGATATATCGTAAAAACCATTTCAACCGCTATTTTCAAGATGGCGGCCGTGGGACAAGGGTGTCGACCCCACAAACTTGGTGATAGCTTCACACTGACCCCTCCTACACATCAAAAAAATAAAATTGCGTCCTCTAAAAAATGCAACCCCAAATGTAACTTTTCAATGGAGTATATTCGCAACTTCTGCTATTATGTGGGTATGTATGTGTGCGTATTGCGTGCATAAACGAACATTCGTTTTACACATATGTATAATAAATATACGCAATGAGTAGTTATAAGGATATGTTGATCGTATCATATAAAACGATCAAATAAGTTTCAGTAATAACTTCACCTATGAGTCCATAACGAAATTGCGAAAATTTCACTGTCATTATATGTACATAGAAGAAATCGCTTATTTTTTTGTACTTACAGAACGTATGCATTACTAATAGGTTACTATTTCATACCATTATTATAATAAAAGTCAAGTTTATAGGAAAATAATTATATAATAAATGAATGATAGTTGTTGGTTAGAAATGATAACATATTTTTATATAAATAATTATTAATTAAAGGATTGAATTCGTAACTCATCGACATTAATGATCGCCCTTAAACACCTTCAAAAATTGTTTGTTTACCTATTTACCACACTTCATACATATCTGGAAACAAAATACGTCAATTGCCATTATACACCAGGGCCAATCCCTTCCAAAATGATAAAAACCTAAAAAAAATAGTAGTAGGATGAAACCCATTAGAAAAGGAGGGTAATGTGATAAAAATTAAAGGAAAAATAAATTACAGACAATCCGAGTTCGGGAAGTGGGAGGGGGGGAGCTTTTAAGGCTAAAAAATGGTTTCTCTTGATTTCCGACAAAACTACAAGTCCTATGGAAAAAAGTTCAATGGCAAAGTTGTAGGTAATAATAAGTTCTACAACTTTTGTATTTACAATTTTTTCACATAACCTCAAAATTTTGGTGAAAAATTCAAAAAACCAAGTTTTTGGTTTTTTATTTATCTTTTTCTTTTTTCCATAGGACTTGTAGTTTTGTCGGAAATCAAGAGAAACCATTTTTTAGCCTTAGAACCCCCCCCCCCCTCCCACTTCCCGAACTCGGATTGTCTGTAATTTATTTTTCCTTTTATTTTTATCATATTCCCCTCCTTTTCTAATGGGTTTCATCCTACTACTATTTTTTTTTGTTTCAAAAATTATCGACCCTGGTCTATTAGAAGTTTTAATAAATGTATTGTAAATTAGTTGATATGGAATGAACCTCAACGAAAGCATGAATATGTAAAATTATAACAAAACAGTTTGATCAATCCGTCCAGTCATCGAATTGCTTTATTAGCAGGAGGAGGTCGCACAGTTCTACACGTCGGTATGTATATATTTTAATATTATTAAGAATAAATAAATATATAAATGCTTGTCTCCCTATACCCTGAGAATGGCTTAACTAATTTATATTTTTCTGTTTTTATTATTATCTTCGTTAGAAAGAAAGTTTAGAAATAGTCTAGTACATTCCCCGCGGCTAGCCTTATGTTAAGGTATACAATTTTAGTTAGTATATATGTAACATGCACATAATCGGGTGCACTTTTAAATAGTTTCTTGATCTACCCTAATAGTATAGGTATGATTATTATGGTATGGTCCATTATTCAAATAGAATTCATATAAAAGTCGTCAAAACACAGAATGAAATTATTCATCGCCGATTCGGAAAGCATTTACTGCATCAATCAATAATATTTTAAAATCATATCAAAGTAACAAATTTGTATCAACATTTAAATTAATAATTACGCTAGAGAACTATCCTATGGTTCTAGACTAGGTTTTGCATACGACTCTACATGAACTAACAAATTACCGCAAGTAAAGTATGTCTGTGTTAAACATGAACCTTACATGATCGTTCATAATATGAGATGAGATATATCCAATATTACCTGTGATATTACTCTCAAGTGACGTTATGCTTCATTCTAAGGGGTGGATTATAAAACATACTTGAACTTTCCTCTGTCACATAGTAAATTACCAACACTAATCATAACACCCGTACCTATCCGTAGTGAATGTTAGCGAAGTAAGAGTAACTAATAATAATTTATTACTTATTAAAACACTGACTCATTTAAAAATAAAGTAGGTACACAAATTTCCACAGAATAATAATAATTTTTTTATTAATTACATTAGGTACATTACGTCACCTGGATAAGTTACATTCAATTTGCAAATGTGCAATTTAAAACTCTACCGTCGCGGTCGTAATAGAGTTCGGGAAAGGCAAAAGCCTGAATTTACTTAACATAATAAATAATAATTAATCTATCAATAAACACTAGAAAATTTGACTTCTCATCTTCGTACATATTTATGAATTGTATTGAATTATACATTTAACATGTCGCTTATATGAAAAACGCTAATGTTATAAAGATAATGAAAGGGAAATTTAATTGATAAGCGTCCATGGCCGATATTGAGTTATAATAACCAATTTACTAATTTTGTCTGTGTAAGATATTATTTATTCGGAAGTATCAAGTCAATACAATTAAGTATATTCAGTCAAAATTTCAGGAATATAACTAATAGAATGCATTTTGTCGAATTCATAATATGCAGATTAATTTACATTTACTTTGAATTTAAAAAAACCGGCCAAGTGCGAGTCGGACTCGCGCACCGAGGGTTCCGTACAAACCTGCAATTTTTTTTTTCACGGGTTAAAGGCAATTAGATCTAAGTATTTGATATGAATTTCAACTTGATAACTCTACGCGTTCATGAGGAAAAAAGTAATAAGTTTATATTTATTAAAAAATAAATATATATTTTATAATTTAACAAAAAATTTAAGGTTTTCGGAATTTTTCCTTTATATGTGCTATAAAACGTTGCTTCATGCCAAATTTCAAGATTCTAGGTCGACTGGAAGTACCCTTTAGGTTTTGATTCCCTTGCGAGTACTTGCGAGTTTCAAAATATGCAGCTTAAATTGCTGTTTCTTTTGATTGCGTTGACATAGAAGTTTGATTTTGTTACAGCTTAAAGGTATTATAGACCTGAGTATTTGGTATGAATTTCAATTTAATACCTTTACGCGTTTATGAGGAAATGGGTAGTAAGTTTAAAATTATTAAAAAAAAATATATTATGTGATGTAACTAAAAATTTATGGTTTTCGTAATTTTTCCTTTATCTATGCTATAAGACGTTGCTTCGTACCAAATTTCAAGATTCTGAGTTCACGGGAAGCACCCTGTAGGTTTTGATTCCCTTGCAAGTGTCGAAAATTTGCGGCATAAACGGCTGTATCTTTTGATTGTGTTGGCTTAGAAGTTTGATTTTTTCACAGTTTTAAGGGACAGTAGACCTGAGTAATTGATATAAATTTCAGCTTCATACCTCCACGCGTTCCTGAGAAAAAGGGTCTTGACAGACGGACGGACGGACGGACGGACGGACGGACGGACGGACAGACGGACAACAAAGTGATCCTATAAGGGTTCCGTTTTTTCCTTTTGAGGTACGGAACCCTAAAAACTAAATAGTAACTAGTATATCAAAAGCATTTTTAATACTAACAATTTTAATTAATTTTGCGTCAAATATTCCTACATGTAGGTACCTAATGGCAAATTCGCTTATCTAATATAGTTTTCATAAGTTGTGGTTGTACCTAAGTCGTTTCTCACAAATACGCTATAAATTACAACTTGGTCTCAATTATTTCTGAACAAGGACGTCTGACTCTACTCGTTCAATGTTAAACTTAACAAGAAATTATTATAATTTTCTTCTCTCAGACTAAAGCGAAGGAAAGGTTGTTTATAAATCAATAAAACTTATAAAATAGGTATACAATATTATTTTAAAACGATGAATCTTAATTTGATTATTGTTTACTCTCGATATTATTTCTTCTGTTATCATAATTTCTCTGGATAAAAACATTGATAATACTTCGCTCTACAATGTCATATTAAAATATAAAAATCCATTTGGGCTGTTCGCACTTAATTTATGCCTATGTTTTTTCGTTCGTCTTTCTTTTAAATGTAACTTTTTTTGTGATGTCCGCACTAAAATATTCAATTTAACATTAACATACAATACTTTACATTGACCCCAAGAAACCTTTAGACGCTCCCGTCTACGGGTGTCTTGTTGGAATCGTTTAGAATAGTTGTAATGTCGCGCATTATTTAACTAATGTTTAAATAAAAAGAGATAGACATTTCCATGAAAACACTTATAATGAGTAAAACAATTTTACTTGTAGAGTTAAGTTGTATATAAAGTAAATATACAATACATAACAGAATAGAAGTATAAAATATTTTTCAAATACAGATTTCAATCCGATACAGTTTATATAGGACCGTTCTAAATTATAATTATATCAAGGAAGGGCCTTTCAATTGAGTATCTTTCTAAAAAGCAATATAATCAAGGTATCAAATAACATCAATGTATGCACAATAAGTGTATGTTGGATATAAATATCATTAAATAATTTACGAGTCCTTCATTCAGGTCAACGCAACGTAATCAAAAAATATCTAAAGTGAAACGTTAAATTAAAAGAATCGAACATAATGAAATCCCTAGATACGATCCCTAGGTACGGCTAAAATTACGAAATATACATAATGTACGTAACATATGTGTCTGTATAATTTTATTTGTCATCGTGTTTCATAGAAAACAAAAGCAGACTGAACATTATTTTATACATTTATTTTATTTTTCATTTATTTCATTTCATTTCATTTCATTTCAGTTACTGACTTCCAGTTATTTTATAGAGTTCTTAACGTTTTCACGTACAACGTAGGTATTATCTATACCTTCTCTTTCTGATATGCTTACGCGATTAATTCATAGAATCAATTATATTATGTGTGCAAAAGCGGTTTCTCGCAACCGAATGGTGATATGAACCTATTTGACTTAACATCGAAGTTCAACAAGTCGGTATTCGAATTTTATATACTGATTGATATATCAAAGGTCATTAAATCAGGAAACAATTTAAGCAATACCAAAGACTGAAATCTATTCGCCACCATTAAATTTTCGGAGATAAGTATACGTGAAAATAAGTCTTTGGTCCTGCCAGACAAAACCAACAACTTCACTAATTATCAAAAAAATTATATAAATCCGCTCGGATTCAATTCATTCAAGATTTCTCACTTACTCGAGGAAACAATCAAAACAATTATGTAAGTTACCTTCAAGGTAAAAATCAAAGCCAAGAGCTCTAATAAGATCCCTATTTTAACCTGGCATTAAATGCCGACAAGCATTAAAATCAATCATTGTTTCTGTGACAACCTTTTCATTACATTGGTTAGAGACAGTTATTATGCTTTTTGTCCGACATTGTTACCTTACTGAGAATAAAAATGCAATATCATTGATATTCAGTTGCACCCAACTCCAGCGACTGCATACACGCTCATGTTGTGATCAGTGAAAATATTACAAAAACAATGAGTGCGTATTAAATTGTGCCAATATTTGTGGATTGTTTCAACATCAATAAACAAACAGTGAGGCATCAATTCTGTTGTCTTTGGAAAGTTTATTAAAATGTGCATTTTAAATTCTATCGATGTTTAACCAATATTTCAATTCTTTAAATTAATTGTCGTGTACAATTTGCATTAAGTCTTACCTTCACCGAGAATTTATTGTATTCAGTTAAAGCTACTTACAGTAATTTTTAAACAGTGTTGTGTTTAGAGAAATTTTTAAATTCTAAACTCAGTGCAATCTCGTTGCAGAAATTCTCGTATTTCGTCTACAATATTATCGTATTAGTTTTTAAAAAATTCTATTTTATTTGTTTCTTCTTTGTAATTTCAATAGTTTCAAATATGCAAACATTTTCATTTATGTTTGAGATTATTTTAATCCTCTTAGTCGACGATCCTCCAAATGAAGCTAGATTATGTATAAGTAGGTACTTAATATATTAAACGAGTGTAGTAAATTAAATTGTGTGCCTTTGATATTCTCTAAATGCTCATTACTGCGAACTATTTAATTTTAGAGAAGAATATCATTATATTAAAAACAGCCCTGTAATTATTTTTGGTAGCTGTATTCAGTTTTTAAAATTGTTTTATATGTACTCTATAAAAAAAACTTATAGAGTACCAACTGTTTTGATGCAGTTGTACCTATAGATATTTTAGCGTTGGTATCTTAATTCTAAATGTATTGTGTTTAATAGATTCTATACATTATTTAAAGTTATGACGCAAACAATGACGGAAACGCGGCAAAAACCCGATGTGACGAAGCTGAGCAAGTCCAGGGAGGCAGACTGGCCCACAGTCCTCTTCTTTATTCACATTCATCTCCTGTCCTTGTATGGAACATGGATCTTGTTCACAGAGGCCAAATTACTAACAATTATATTATGTAAGTATTTATAGTCACAAAAATTGAATTTGAAATCATTTTATTTCTATTCAAGAAAATACCCCAGCTTTATTATCAGATTTAAGAATCTGTAGGATTATCAGATTTAAGAATCTGATAAATAATTTCATTATCTCATAATCTTCAAGTTGTTTAATTAGATCTCGAAAATTATCCATCGCTTTAACTTAATAGAAATGTTCTTGTCTTGTATTCAAGATTAGATCTTGTATTCAAATATTAATTAGTTATGAATAAGGTGTGCCTCTGATCCTTAAAATACCACATTTAATTGTTTTAGTCGTGACATTGATATCAATCGCGATATTAGGAGTGACGACAGGAGCGCACAGGCTATGGGCACATGCTACATACACAGCAAGCACAGAATTAAGAATAGTTCTTATGTTATTCCAAACTCTGGTTGGTCAGGTAAGATTTTTTTTGTTTACTTTATAATTTATACTACACGTTTATTCTTCGTGGAAACCAACTTTGGAGACGTCAATATCCTTTAACTGAATCGTTAAAATATCGTCCAAAATTGAGGAAACCAGTGAATGTTAATGTCAAATAATAAGGGGTTGACCTCTAAATAAATATTATTAAAGGCTAGTTCCGTTCAACCTTCCGTTCTTGAAGTGACGATGAGGTTATCCACGCTTACTCGAAAGGACTTTCAACCGTGAATTCGCGTATTTTCGTTTTATCAATTACGTTGAACTGTGATCCGAAAATCTATATACATAAATTAAAATAAACGTGACAATAAGTAAGGAAGGTTAGGTAGGAGGTTTAATTAAATAAATAATTATTTAAAGTAATTATTCTTATGAATGTTAATGTTAATTATTGTATCCCACATTAGTTATGAGTGACCCAAAATACCGCACTTATATGTACCTAAGTACTTACCAACTTTATTTTTTACAAGATAATAGTTAATACATTTAATCAAATTGACGCTCTAGCATTATATATCATATATGATCACTTAATGCTTGAAAATTTGTAATGAATGAATTTGTAAAGCTTTTGTAAAGTATAATTATGTACTTATGAGTTCTTAGAGTTCAACATTTTCATGAAATAATATATTTTGTTTACAAATTTTCACAATTCTACAATAAAGCTCAACAGCAACAAAAAGAATATCAAACATAATAAGTACATGCTTAATACGATACGTACCTAATACATACTTAATTTATAGAATACTTATAAGTAAATACAAAATATCTAAATTGGTTCTGTTATCTTTATTCCGTTTAAGTTTAGATAAGACTAAGTAACTACTTACTTTACCAAAAAAACCCGTCGAGTTAAAATATTTTCTTTATAAATTATAATATTTTTTGTTGACTTAAAAACAAATTCCATAAACCTCGTTCCTCAAATATAATATAATATTAATAACCGCGATCCACCCGCATTCCAGTTTATATCCTCTTATGTAAAAGCACTCTTCACAAATCTTTAGAAATTTATAGATACGGTATTCTATTTCAATCCAAGAGTTCGTATTTATTTTTGTTATGTTATACCTGTAACTTCCCCAACACCTAAAGTTATGTTTTTGGAAAATTATATTTTTACAGTTTCTTGCTTAGAGCATTGGTTTAATGCTCTAAGGTTTCTTGTGATAGGTTGATACATTTAATATCCAGGCAGAATACTTTTTATATCTATCTATCTATCTATAATCTTATAAAAACAAATTTAATCAGCCTATTTATTTTAAAAGCGGCCGAATAAAGATAACTAAATTTCGCCCACAACAAATAAACATCTACTGTATAATAGCCTCATAAGATGTGAGGGAAGGAAAAACACGAATATAAATGTAAGAAAAATACACAATTTTTTTCTTTAACAGGGTTCCATATATGATTGGGTACAACAACATAGACTACATCACGCTCACTTCAAGACGGACGGTGACCCGTTCGATCACAGCCATGGGTTCCTGTACGCCCATTTCTTCACCAGACTACGAAAACTCAGCGAATACCAGATTGCGCTGAAAAATTCCATAGACATGTCCGACATTGAGAAGGATTGCGTCGTTATGTTTCAAAAAAGGTACTTATTTAATCATTACTTATTTATGTTCTTAAAGCTATTGCACATTTATGAAGGTGCTAATTGGAAACCGTTATTGTCATAGAAATAAACCATAAACATTATGGCGCTCATTGTATCTGTTATGCCTTCTTAATAAAACGAATGAGTCAAAGTCTAATATCGTCTTACCTTTGATACTTTATACTTCCTCACTTCATTTTACTTTTATTACCTACTAACAACACTTAAGTGTAGGCGTGAAATATTTAATTTGTACACTTTTCAGGTTTTACTGGGTATTATACGCAATAATATTCCTGCTGTTACCTTTGAATGCACCTCTTGAATATTGGGATGACAGCATTTTGAGTTCAATATTCGTTATTGGATTTTTAAGATACTGTATCGTGTTACACGCTTCATGGTTAGTTGAAAGTGGAGTGGCTCTTTGGGGACTTCAAGAGGGTGAGAAGTAAGTGGAAATGTATTTAATATTTATCTTATATTATATCCCGACCCATGTACATGATAATTTAGTAAAATGACGTCACAGCAATGAAATTTAATCGCTTACCCTTTACTGCCTTGACTGAGAAGGGTCGTATCGAATTCCACAATGTTCATATTAATATAAAATTTTGTAACTAGATGAGAAGGGAAGTCCCATGTCCCCTAGTGGGGTAAGGGGCAGATGCATTATACATCTGTTTCACTGATCGATTTTCTTTAAGGGACAAGTAGGTGATCAGCCTTCTGTGTCCTACCAGACCGAGACATTTTTTTTTTCTTCGTCTCCACCGGGAATCGAACCCAGGACCCCTCGGTGCTACGCTTACGCGTCAACCACTGTACCAAGGAGGCGGTCTGTAACTAGATAATATACATCAAAATATTATAATTGGAAATATTTGAAAAGCTAGAAATCTGAAGCACCCTTATAATATTACGAGGGAGGACATTGTTTTGTAGCGGCGTCTACTTATAAAAAATATAAAGTATACATAAAATGATGTACGATGATTTGTTTAATCATGAAAATAGGTTATAAGTGAAGTTTAAAAACTTTATATTCAATTTCATACGAAATATTTGAGTTTTGTTTGAACCTAGCTTATTACTTAACTTCAATTCGCAATTCACTGGAAGAATCTTAATTTTCTTGATTGTTAAATCATTTCAATGGAGACAATTGATAAATTAGAGCTTTATACCAAATTAATATGAACGTCTTCAAACAGATGAAAAGTAGACGTTCCTCGTGATTTAAACTCTTCCGTGTAATTAACATTTGAATTATTTCCTACAGATATCCCCCAGATAGCAACAGTGTGTTCATAATCAACCGAACTTTCTGGCCTCATTACCACTACATATACCCAAAGGACTACAAGTCTGGCGAGTTCGGAACTTACGGTGAGAAAATCATTCATTTCCATATTAAAAATCTGTGTTAAAAATAGTGGTAACTGGTAATTGATCGACATAATATTTAAGTACCAACTGTGCTCCGCGGTTTTACCCGCAATGCTCCGCTCCTATTAGTATTAGCGAGATGATATATAGCCTATATCCTTCCTCGATAAATGGGCTATCTAACATCGAAATAATTTTTCAAATCGGACCGGTAGTTCCCGAGATTATCCGTTCAAACAAACAAACTCTTCAGCTTTATAATATTAAAAGTATAGATGTAAACCATCGCCCCATTTCAAGAGTAAAAAACAACTTTCTCAAGATATATATATATAAATTACCTTTCAATTTATTTATTAATGAAACACAAATTCACGGTCTCAACAATTTTTTCCAGGTACTGGATGTTCCACGGCATTTATAAGAATTTACGCCGCTATGGGTCTTGCTACAAATTTAATAACATTAGAGCCTCACACCCTCCAAGTGGCTATGGCAGAATCTGTCAGAACGAAAAAATCGATTCCCGAATGTATCGAAGAAGCCATCAAGGCGCAAACACTCGCCGAAGATCACTTTCTAAAGAAATAAGTAGAGCAATAGTTTAATTAAATTATGTTATTTAGAAACTTTATTTAAATATAATATCTAGTACAAAGACTTGTTGTCTACATATGTTTTTTATTTATAATCTAAGTTATTTTCTTTAACACATTAACAATCTAAGACACTCCTTAATAATTAATCGGTACATTTATCGATATAGGTAATTCAACAGTCAATAATTATAACAGCTACCAAACACGTACCAAAGTAAATTCCAGAAACGATAATAACATTTCTTTAATGCTATCCTATTTTGTTTCCGATTCTTCCAACAATATTCCCCAATACCTGTAACAATTTAGAAATCTCCATAAAATACATATTTTCGGTGAAAACTGATAATACGTCATTCGTCAAAGCTTTTCTTCAATGTAGCACACTTATTGAGTGTAACTGAAATCATTGCGTTTCTCATAAAATTTCCCTCTGAATGCTATTATGGTTTGTCAATACAAAAGGAAAAGGGTTTCAATATGTTATATAAAACCAATTTATCATAGTACGTTCGTTTAATAAAATTTTTGAGAGGAAGACGAATGATCAATTTACAGTCACATTCATAAACATTAAAAACAATATTTTAATGCTGTTTGTATGTATAGAATTGAATTGCTCTAGATAAGGCACCTTAAATAATAACTATACTAAATATACAGGGTGTCCCACTATCGGTATACTAAGCGCGAAGGGACTTGCAGTAGTTTTGCATACACTGATCACGTAAAAAATACTTAAACAAAAAAATTACGTAAAATTTTTTTGCTAAATTTTTCCTTAAAATCCATGTTTTCTTCTCTAACTTCGCGCAGCCGGCATATAACTCTTCGCTAATGTGAGCATTTTATGAATGAAAACATAATCTTAAAAGATAGGTCACGTGCGGGTTGCAAAGTTGGGCGGGCTGCTTGTTAGGGGTCTACACATAGAGTTTTAAGAATTTATCTATTTGAAAAAAAAATGCGTCTGGAATTTTATAAGTATTTTTTACGTACTCTGCGTATGCAAAACTATAACCTCCTTTGAGCTTAGTATACCAACGGTGGGACACCTATATCGGAATCTTCAAATTAGTATGTATTTATTGTTATTTCCGACATACCGACTAAAAGAGCAGAAATTAACCCAGTAATGATAACAAGAAAGGCCGTCCTGACGTCAGCTGCTCTTGCTGAAGCGAAACCCGATGGAGGAGCACATTCTGGCATAGCTGGAACTAACGTAGCAGCCAGTTTCGAGAGAGTTCCACTACTACGTAACTGAAGCAAGCTATACAAGAAAGTAATCAATTTAGAAACATAATATGGTAAATACCTAGTAAATACACATCGGGAGACAAAATCTAAGTTAAATTAATTTTTTGATTTAAAAATATGTAAACATATTATATTTTTAACACAGTTAGGTTAAATGACCATTCCATAATGTAAATATGAATTATATTACCTATGATTTTAGATTATGATTTGTAGACAGAACTCAACGTTTTACCGGTTTTACCCGTACCTACTTAAGACCCCCGGGAAAAGACCCGCAGCTTATACTTATCGGCTTTCCACCAATAATAATCTACATTGCAAAAGAAATTGATTCATAGTCAAAGCAATCGTTTTATTTATTTATTTATTGTAAGGTACCTTACAGCTAGTGATACAATTTATACTATTACAATAGATACTAAGATACGATAGTTTTAGATACCTGTTTCTTACTGCAATAAGCACAAGTGTAACGAACAATTTTCCCTACACGAACCGTTTTAAATACGTAATTAAGTATGAATGAAACTCTCACACGTGTTCCCACGCGTTACTGCACTATAGAGGTACAAGTTCATGAGATCGAATCCACTATTCATTGAGGTTTCATTAAAAATTAATGTAGTTAGTTATGTATACAGGGTGGCCCAAATGTCGTGGATCAAACGCAACCAGGGGTTAGGTGAGGTCATCAGCAGCAAAAAGTTGTTCTACGGGATGTCTCTAAGGTCAACCACTGCAGAGTTATAATTTATTTTGTATTTTTATGAGAAAATTGGCTTTTTTAAACTTATTCTTATTAAAATTCGAAAAAATGTACACCTATATCTTTTTTATCATTTTAACTAGATTAGTACCTACTGATAAGTCCTTGCGTTAGACATGCTATTTATGGTTGTTTATTGGGTGTGTTGTAGATAATATTCAATTTTATGAATTACTTTTTTCTCAAATTATAACTTTTTATTTACTTCGAACCCCACTGTGAAAAAAAAATACTCTACCGAAAAGTGACGCTGTATTTCAAGTTTTGGTGCATTTAATGGGGATTCTGAAAAGGTATTACACATGGCTATGCGTGGCTTTGATATCTTTTAAGGACGATTATTCGTAGGAAGGCCAAAGTTAACCCAAACTAAAACTTGGTTAGAGTCATTTAAGAATAATCTGGAACTAATACAATTAATGACGATGACTCTCTGTCTCTCTTTTACACTAACCATTTTATCCTTTGTCAATAAAAAACTGGTTCGCGCCCGTCAGTTCAGGTAGCGATATCTTTTCTAGGAAACAATAGGCCGGGCCAGCCGGGGTGGGGCCGGGGGATGCGCGTGAGCATGTTTCTTTAGAATTTTTAGTGTTCTTTAGTGACTCGCTTCCTGCCAGTGACTACACACGTGTTCTTTCTCTCGGTTTTACGACGACTTGTGATCAGTTTCTTTCCTTTGACCTACGCTTTGCTTTTCGGACTTGTGATTGATTGCCTACCTGTGACCTGTGCTGTGTAAATCGGACTAGATTCTAAATCGAACGTATTGCCTACAAAAGTGGACAGATGACTGCTGCGAGGAGAGAATACACCCAACGGGAGTATGCAGAAATGCATTACCTGTATGGCTTTTGCGACGGTAATGCCCGGGCTGCTGCCAGAGAATATCGTCAACGCAACCCTAACCGTGATCGTTTTCCGGACTACAGGGTCTTTATGCGCGTACATAATTCGTACATGGAGGGAGTCTTACCCGGTCAGCATGCTCCGAGAGCAGGCAGACCAGTGGTGCGTTTTGAAAATGAAGATGAAGTGCTGAGAGAATTAATATTGGATCCTGGTGTAAGTCAACGCCAAATATCCCGTAATCTCGGGATTCCAAGATCGACGGTGCAACGTATTATTAAAAGGAATAAATATCACGCCTACCACGTGCAAAGAGTGCAAGCTTTGCTGCCCGGTGATTATGCAACTAGAGTACGGTTTTGCAGAGAGATGCTAAGATACCACAGAGAGGATCCGCAGTTTTTCAATAAGGTTTTATGGACGGATGAGTCAAATTTTAGAAGAATGGGAGTGTTCAATATCCACAACTTACATTTTTACTCCAGAGTGAACCCCCATATCATAAGAAATGATCGATTCCAGCATCTGTATGGCATTAACATGTGGGCTGGTATAATTAACCAGCAGTTGGTGCTGCATGAAATGCCAGCAAGACTGAATGGTGCTCATTATTTAAATTTTTTAGAAAATAATTTAAACCAAATTCTTAACGAAGCTGAAGTTTCAGAAGAAAGAATAGCAGAAATGTGGCTGCAACATGACGGCGCCCCGCCTCACTACACTCGAGCAGTTAGAGATCATTTGAATGAGCGCTTCCCCAATCGGTGGATTGGTCGAGGAGGACCTATTGCATGGCCACCCCGGTTGCCCGATTTAAATCCATTAGATTTTTTTCTTTGGGGCTATTTTAAAGAAATAGTTTACCAAAGAGAGAACAATACTGAACAAGAACTACGACAAAAGCTCGAATTTGCTAGGGTACAAGTTACTAACAACAGAGGTGCATTCCGTAGGTTACGTAGGAATTTTATTAGACGGTGCAGATTGTGTATTATGGTCAGAAGCAGAAATTTTGAGCATTTATTGTAAAATGTTTTGCTTTAATAAAACAATTATTTTGCAATCGCTGTTTTGTTTTTTCGTCCTTGAAAGATACTAGACCTACTCATGGCCATGTGTTATACCTTTTCAGAATCCCCATTGAATGCGCCAAAACTTGAAATACAGCGTCACTTTTCGGTAGAGTATTTTTTTTTTTCATAGTGGGGTTCGAAGTAAATAAAAAGTTATGATTTGAGAAAAAAGTTATTCATAAAATTGAATGTTATCTTCAACACACCCAATAAATAACCATAAATAGCATTTCTAACGCAAGGACTTATCAGTACTAATCTAGTTAAAATGATAAAAAAGATATACCTAGGTGTACATTTTTTCGAATTTTAATAAGAATAAGTTTAAAAAAGCCAATTTTCTCATAAAAATACAAAATAAATTATAACTCTGCAGTGGTTGATCTTAGAGACCTCCCGTAGAACAACTTTTTGCTGCTGATGACCTCACCTAACCCCTGGTTGCGTTTGATCCACGACATTTGGGCCACCCTGTATACTCAGTATCCTCACTTGTACTAATTTTAGAGTATTGGAATGGTATAAAAGTAACTCATTAATAATTAAGTAATTGAAAGCGATCTAAAACGTTATTTAAAAATTTTAAACACCAGTAGTTACACATATAAAGCATACTTTGATTGATAATAATTTGTAATATGACTTTGAGGCAAGTTCCGCCAGTTCAAGAGAATACAATGACCTGCTGCCGGGCCTAAAGTTCACAACACTACAATATATTGAACAAAATAGTTCGCGGATGCCGTTGTACAGTAGGTAAGATTTAAAAGGAATTCAAATATTAAATTCGCTTTTTATGAACCGTTCTATCTGACAAAGTAGGTTCATTAGGTTTTGGTATTTTAATAATTTATTTATTTATTTATTTATTTATGTAAAGGTACCTTACAGCTAAACTTACACTAGGTATTACATTAACAATTCAATACGCCAATTAAAAGGTACACCAATAACAATCATAATACTGTGAGTGAGCAAAGTATAAAAGATACGATATTAACAATTACAAACCCTATATTATATATTATATATAATTATAGTTAAATAAAAAGGTAACAATAAATATGAGTGAGTACAAGTGTGAGTGTAAGTGTGTGTATGAGTGTGTGTGTGTGTGTGTGTGAGTGTGTGTGCGTGTTGTTTGTGATTTTCTTTACAAATTTTGGTCAATAAGCTGTAGTATTACTTTTTTAAACTTAGAGCGAGATAATTGAAAGGGATCTGCCAAGGAGAATTTATTATTGTAATTATTCGGAATTCTCAGAAAGGGTGAATGTTTGAGATAATTAGTAGAGGTTGCTGGGACATTAAAGAGAGGCGTATGACGAGTACGTTGTGATGGCACACGATATTGTAAGTATTCTAAAGCAACAGGAAAATCAAAGTTATTATTGACAATATCATACAATAACATAGGTAGGTCGATTACATCTCTACGATCCTCCAAGGTATTGATTTTATAGTGAGAGCAAGCTTGTGAATAGGTTAAAACATGTTGTTTATTTTTATATTTCATTCTATTTACAAATACCTTTTGAAGCTTTTCCAATTTAGTTATATGACATTTATAACTTGGACGCCAAATAACGCTGGCAAACTCTAGAATACTACGTACATACGCGTAGTACAAAACTTTCAAACATGCCGAATCATCAAAGGGTTCCGCTTGCCTCAAAACAAATCCTAAATTTTTGTAGGCTTTTTGAGATATTAATTCAATGTGCATGCGGTAACTAAGTTTGTCGTCGAGGATCACACCTAGGTCCCTTACTGACGTAACGGATGGAATAATTTCGTTGCTAATTTTATAGTCAAAACATATAATTTTAGTAGCCTTATTTCGAGAAAAAGTTATTTTTTGGCATTTATTTGTGTTTACTGATATTTTGTTTAATTTATAATAATTGGTAAGCCTATTAAGATCGTCCTGAAGCAAGAGGCAGTCGTGAGGAGTTGAAATTTTTCGAAAAATTTTCGTGTCATCTGCATAAAGCAGAAATTTTGAATTTTTAAAGCAAGTATCAATATCAAATAAATAAATGTTGTACAATAAGGGACCGAGGTGCGAGCCCTGGGGGACTCCGGACGTGACATCAATAAAGTCAGGTCTATAGCCTCCCAAGATAACAGACTGACTACGATTTCGAATGTACGATTCCAACCACCTAAGGAGATTCCCTCTGATGCCAACCGCGTATAGCTTGCAAATTAATATATTATAACTGACTCTATCGAATGCTTTCTCAAAATCCGTATAAAGCACGTCCACCTGCACTCCTTCATTCATGCTACAATTCACAAATTGTGTTAATTCTAATAAATTCGTTGTGACATTACGCGACTTAACAAAACCATGTTGGTTGGAAGGGATGCAATTAATTGTTGAGCTATATAAGTGTTTATGTACAATTTTTTCTAACATTTTCGCAAATATGTTAAGTAAAGATATACCTCTATAATTCGTTATTTCATTTTTAGATTCTTTTTTTGTGTATGGGTATGATTAAAGCTTCCTTCCAGCATTTAGGAAAGACTCCTTCGTTTAAAGAACGCTGGAAGAGTAAACGTAAGGGTATAACTAAACTAGACTGACATTTTTTGACAAAAATTGCAGGTATTCCATCAGACCCATCACCCTTCCGACCGTCAAGCTCTCTGAATAATGCTTTTATTTCCTTGTCAGTAATCAATATAGAACAAATACAGTCGGCAAGATTTGACTCAACAATAGGATTCACAAGATCAGAAGAAACATCTGGTCGAAAAACAGATTGAAAGAAATCGCTAAATGCCGAACACATATCTTTTCCCGAAGTTAACATATGTCCACGATAAGACATACAACATGGATAGCTAGAATTCATACGTTTGTTATTGATATAAGTCCAAAATTCCTTAGGAGAAGATTTAATAGAATTTTGACATCGTAAGAGATAATTTGAGTGTGCTTCTACTTTTAATTCTTTTACTCTAGCTCTGAGTAGTGAAAAGGTTGAATAATCGATAGGATTCTTGTATTTTTTCCATTTAGAGTGAAATTTAAATTTTTCTTTTATGATATTTATTAAAGCCGGAGTGTACCATTTAGGATAACGCCGACGCGAAGAAATACGAACTGAAGGCACGTATCTATCTATTAATGAGCTTAAAATAGTATAAAAATTACTGGTAGCATCATCAACTGAACCAGAATTTAAAATTTCATCCCAGTTAAATTTCCATAATTCTAAGTTGATAGCATCGTAATCCGCTTTAAAAAACTTTTTTATTCTACCAAAAAATAAAAATGAATGGTCTCCCAAATAAAGGTATGCACAACGCGAATGCTTTATATGGAACAGATTTTGCAATAGGACTACATTATGGGCTTCTAAGAGCTCTTGTATATTTATACGATAGTCCTGTTTTACAAATTACAAACTTGGTATAAGTAAACAACCTGACAAGTATAGATTTGGAATACGGCGATCTCCTTGGCAACGGGAAGGACAGTTGAGATCGTGTGGAATGTACTGGCAATTCGCGTAAAGCACAGCGACCACGGGCTTGACTGAGTGATCTGAAATAAATATTATTATGTTATCTTTTTATTGACTTACAAAATAGTGGAGGATCTCAATTCGCCTTTAAGTTTTGTTTCTTTTATCATACAAATCGGTATCAAAGTTTTATAATATCTGTACATTTACTAAAAGTAATATTTAACTTTTTGAATACTTCTGAAACATAAATCAATCTTGGCTACCAGTGTGACAAAACACTGACTTAGGTATATTCAAAGTAGATAAGAATTGGGTACCTACCATTTAAAAGTTTCTAAGTTCTCTACTTAAATATAAGCAAACTCAGAAGTTTTACCATGAATAGTCTTTGTTTCGTCGAAATAGACTCTAAAGCTGCGTCTATGAATAGCACATCTCATTCTATAAATTATTATATAAATTAATCTCATTCTATAAATCCAGATTTTTCTGTGTACTAAAAGTAAAATGTGACGTATGTAGCATTTAAATATGTATAATTACGTAAGAGTGGATCGTGCAGAGCGTTGTTCCGCAAAGAAGGCGTAATCCAGGCTCGCAGCACGCGCCAGACCCTCTTCTGCTGATGATACGAGGTTCTCCGCTTCCGAATACCCACGTATGTAAAACGCATTCAGTTGCACATCTTTCGTAGACTGGAATAATGTAAACGTTATACAGATTTCGATAATTCCAATCTCAATCGAGTCTTCTAGTGGGAGGAAACTCGATAAGTAGGAACTATTTTAGATACTATAAAAATAATAAGATTTTTATAAATGAACACTAAATAGATTACAGTATATATAATATACTATTACTACGTGTTTATTTATAAAAGAGAACAAAAAAAAACAATAAACGACTCAGAAATTAATTATATGACCGAGTAAATTTGCGCTATTTCAAATTATTTCACAAGGAAATAAAATAAGACTTTCCTTCTTTCAATTATTTTTTCTTTATAGACACCTATCAAAGCTATCAGGGTCACGAAAAAGTTGATTTTCTTTTGCAAAATAATCGTTTAAAAGCTTCCGTTAGGAACAAATATTTATGATAAATATCTCTACCATCAAATATGTTTGATCTGCCCCGTTTCGTATATATCCAATTTTCATATTAGGTGACTGCAAAACATCAGCGACTGTGCCGACATTTGCGACGCGAACAGATAACACAGATGTAATAAACGCTGCATACGCATTATACGTCACAACCGCGAAGAAAAGACACACGATCAGCAAAATACTGGCCGCTGGGTTTGACGGTGTCTGTGTACCACCTAGAGAAATCAGTAATAAGAACAAAATTTACGTGAAAAGGATGTTTAGATTGGTCGCGTATGTATGGCAAATTCAAATTCAAATTATATTTATTTGCAAGTATGTACCTAGTTACAAATTATAGATGTTTTAATTACAATATTATGTGGCTAATACATTCTACAATTTACACGATTATATCACACACAATTCAGTTTACACTAACTATGTACTTCAAATAGTACTAGATCCCACCGCAGGATTAGGTACTTCGTTCATAGTAGGGTTGCGGCCAGATGAAAAACGGCAACCGTGGTTTTTTAGAATCTTTATGTAATTTGCCGTGATGTAGACTATAAATAACAAGTGAACGGAATTTTTTTCAAAAAATCGAAGTGAAAAAATTTAATTATACATGTATAATCTAGTCGATATATATTCTCCTAATTATAAAAATAAGTACTTAAGGCTGCAGTCTAGCAAAATTGCGTTTTCAACAAGTTATTTGACAATTTTTTCCCGGCTAATGAAATGATAAACTGATTTTTTTTTCTTGTTTATAAATTAGTGTTATATACGCAATGCGCGTGAATTTTTTCACATTTATAAAGTTACTTTATGTTACCTTAATCAGGCCTTCAAGATAGGTCTCTTTCCCCCAAAGACATTTCGAGCTAAGTTTGTGCACTCACTACGTTGCAACCGATTACAATTTACACAATTTGATCAGCGCATAAATATCCTTATACAGTCGTAATTCAAATCTGCTGAATACAATTGCCGAAAAACTTATGATTTTCTTAATTAGAACGTTATAAATTCATTAAATTTCCAATTTTTTGCCTTACAAAAAACTATTGATAAATACTGCTAAAAGTTATTTTTTCCATTAATTTATTCGAGTTGGTTGAAGACCAATGAGTATTAATCCTTTAAAAATTTTTTTTTTAAATTTCGATAATTCTTTAAATATTAAAAAAATATTTAAAATAATTAGGAAAAATCGAAGCGAATTTCTTTAGTCGCGCTCCTTGGGCCGGAGCGTTCTGACGTGTGCTCTACGCTCGATTTTCCTTCATACCGAAGTGAAAGTTGCTCTACTTCATTAAATTTAATATTTTTGTTAATTGATTATTTTTATCTTAGTTTTGTGCAAATATTCGTATTTGTATTAAATAATTAATAATATTAATATTAAACATTTGATTTCGATATGGAAAATAAACGAAAAAAATATGTGTGGTAACTACTAGGAAAAAAAATATCTTCGAACATAAAGTTATTGAAACCAAATAGATTACAAAGGTGATTGGCAACAATTTCTTTATTTTACGGGGTTTCAGTAAAGGGATGTATGTTTCTTTAAAACTAAAGTAAGCTCATAAATTTTCTTATAATATAATTTTTTTTGAAGTTCCAAAAATGTTTATTTTTCGTTTGAGAAATACGAAATATATAAAATTGTATTGAGAACTTGAACTTGGGACATACGGGGAAAATGATTTGTTTACTCCAAAATTCCAAATATGTCGAGGTGTTTTAATTTTTTCTTCTAGTCATTTTAAACGTAGCGACATGTTGTTTGATTATTAATTTTGTAACTTAAATACAGGATGTTGGTTTTATATTTTGATCTTACAGACGCGCTGACTAATTTCACCATTTCTAGTTTAGTCCACCAACTCTAAGTACCAATATTAAAACGAATGGATTATCATCACATCATCAAAACTCAGATGTAATGGAAGATCGCAATAACATAGAAAATTCAATGGGTGTTGAGAACTAAACAAACACAAGTAACAGAGACGCACAGAATAAAAAAAGAGGACGAAATCGATAATTCGTTGATGCTTTTCCTTTTCGGCGTATTGTTAGGGTACATCACCAATCTGCAAAAAACAAAACTGATGATTCCCAATTGCTGATTAAAAATGAAAAACAAATAATCGACAACAGTGGTGAAAATTTGCTGATCACAATGAAACATCCTTCAGTGGTAGCAGATTTACTCATTTAAAATGTATCGGTGAACAGCGTAAAGGAGAGGAGGACAGGAAAACATTATGAATGCGGATGGTGGATTGTATACAGGGTGTAATCGTTAAGTATGTGCAGGCGATTATGACGTTATTATTGCAGGTATCAAAAAACTTAAAACTGATATCGAAATTACTTTACCTAATGAGCAAAATGACAATAATAACTTTTAAAAAGTATAACGAGAAATATCTAAAAAATTTACTTTACACACTCCCATATCAAGAAGGGAAAATGGGACTAGTTGAAGTTAAATGTCTAATTCCGGCAAAAGACATGAATGCGGAAGATGCGATATGCGATAAAAATAAAAAAATTAATATTTGAAATACAATGCAAAAAAATAACACTTTTGTCATAGATAAGAATCATGACTATTTTTTCCAAATTCAGGGACAACTAAACGTTGCAGAAGCAGAAGTCTGCTTATTTGCTCTTTGGACTGGAGTGAATCACGATCGTCTAATATTAATTTAGTGAGAAACGTCTTCCCAGTTCAAAATGGAGAAATAAACCATCCACACGAAGACCGACATCCGCGCGGACGGAGTCGCGGGCGGAAGCTAGTCAGAAATAAATATCTTTTGTTTTCATGTGCGCATTTTTCTATTTTATAATTTTTTACACAAACATTACATTTTTTTTTATTATATACAAAATTTTTTTATCCGTTTTATTAGTGAAACTGAACAACTTTCACTAAGAAACTTAGGTCGAAAAAAATGTATAGAGTTATGCAATTTGTATGGAAAGCTTATTTTTTTTTTATATTTCGTCCAAATTTCTTTGTAAAAGTTGATCAGTTATATAAACATGAAGTTGAAGATATCAATAGAACGTAGGTATTCGCAAATTTTGTGTACTGATAAAAAGAATCACCCGGTGTAATTTTCACGAAAATTGTTTCAAATTGTCATTTTAGGTACTTATTACGAATATTAAATTATGCATACGAATGATTTAATTTTTAAAAATTAAGTGGAGCAACTTTCCCTTAGTACATTTGTATTATTTACATATAGGATGACAGGATGCATTTGTTTGCACTACTAGACCAAGCCCTTAAAATTTTGGTTTTATCAAAAAAACTATGAACGAAGTAATCCTGCAGTGGGATCTTAGACTAAAAGTCATAAATTCTTCAATGTCATAAAATCGTTTCACCATTAACCAGTTTGTCAGTCTATTTTTGAAAAGATTTACTGGTAGTTCCTTGAAATTATCCGGTATTTTATTATATTTTTTAATAGCCATAAATATTACACTATTTTTAGCTTTGTTGATTCCTTAGATCATTAAGTAACTTAATGATCTAGGGTTGATTCTATACGTTCGTATCTATTCAATTATAAACGTGATGCAATTGATCACGATATGTGTTACTTATGTTTTGTTTTCAATATTTATAGGTTGTTTTTCAAAGTTTCATAATAGCATTAGATCATTAGATCTTCATTTGTATAATGCAGCATTATAATAATGTATTAGATGCATGAATAATGAAAATAAATACACACACCCATTCGTATCCACAAACCTTGTTGACAAAGAATTCCCGTTGACCAAATGAGCGCCTCGGTACAGCTCATTTTATGGGATTTATTCTTCGGATTATTATTCGATAATTTACATACAAGTACTATGGCTATAGCGGCTATAACTACAACTGCCACAACACATATAATGAGACGTGGACTGAATGGCGCCAGGAATATATCTCGCACAGAGGAGGTCTCCTGGTTTCGAATGTAGATGTTGTACCTGAAATTTCAATATTATAAACACGAATGAACTGAAGTTGAAAACATAATGAATGAAGATGAATTGAAGACTTTGCTATATATAGAGACAGACAAATTGGTTTATTTTCGTTCCAAAAGAGTAAACAAATCTAGTGACTAAAAATACTTTTGTAAAAACCTAAGTTTCACCGAAGTACTATTTTTAGACTAACTAGGTACCTATCTACTCTGAGTTAAATATTTGATTAGTAGGTTTACCGACGCTTGTTAAACCAAATAACCGAATATTTGATTAATGAATTTCAATGACGAATTACTAACTCAGTGTAATTAAAGAACATTTAAATAAAATAGCGCTTATAATACATGCAATATACATCACAATATGTATAATGACAATGATAAAGCATTTTTAATAAAAACAATACGTACATAGTCTCAGCAATTGGAAAAATAAAGTCCATATCTTGCTGACGCGAGGGTTGGTCGGTAACGGGTTCTAAAGCAATGTCCACAGATCGGTCAAGAAGCGCCCCAAGCAAGCCGGACCACACCCCCTCATATGTACGGAATCCCAATTTACTGTAATATCGAGTCAGTGACCTGTTTACATAAACATACATTTAATAACAAATACATATTCAATTTGAGATAAATTTTTCATTCTTCTACTGCATATGATAATGTTATCTTCTATAGATAACGTATTAGAAATGATCAAAACATGAAATAGATCAAAATAAAACACACATGATCGAAAGGACACGTAATAAAAAAAATCGCTAAAACTCACGTTCCGTTCATCTTAACGGTTAAAAAGAAAAGCAAATCGTTTAACAGTTCTGGCGCTGAGGTATTCTCTTCGTCCAGCGCTGAATTATCATCGACAGAACAATTACGTCGACCAACAATGAGCGTTTCACCCATAAAGTTGCGAGCTTCCACTGGATACGGCATTTCCATTAGTGCCATGGATTGTTGTCCATCCCAATGTCCTACGACGTAAATATATAAGGAGCTTTTCTTTATTATATTTACTGTATACAATTTGTAATGGTTTTTGTATTTACACCATCCTATGGATAATATTATTAAGGCACCAACTTCTCTATTTTTTACGCCTCGCTTGAATCATATTTATTTTATTGAAAGAATACTAATGAAAAATAAATAAAGGAAAAAATATATAGTTATGTAACTACATTACATCTCTCTTGATAAATATTATCTCATAATAATTATTAATTTATTTTATTCTGTATACTGTAGTTGTAATACTGATTACAAATATTTAAAGTAGTAGCTTTTATTCAAAATACATACCTAAGTATGAAGCGTATAAAGTTGAATTCAATCTAATTTTGAAGTATTGTAAAACATGAATTCCTTGCTGTTTTGGATAACGAGCTCCTCTCCATAACTTAATGAAGCCTTGCAACGACATTCCACTTACATTTAACACTTTGAAAGTTCTTGTATAATCAACGCCAACATTCCCGGATTGTAATAGTCGAATTGCAGTACCATTTCGTTTTAATATCTTATTTCTGGCAATATTGAAGTACCTTTTCGAAGTTCGGTAATAATTTTTCTCAAACTCATTATAAATGCAATTATAAGTTTGGTTGTGTTCATTAAGACATGTATTATTATATTTCCTATTTGCGTCGTTAACATTATTGGAACGAGGAAATTTGTGATAAATAAAATTATCTTTACAGACATTTAACTTGCCAGAACTCCGAGCTGTGTTGTAATAATATGAAACAAGAATATTTTGATCGAAACGCAAATCTGTTACATTTAATACGTTATTTATTTGCTTAAAATCGATTACTGATCTTACTGATATTAACCAATCAGCTGAAGCA
Organism: Colias behrii; assembly: GCA_029959065.1. Classification (NCBI taxonomy): domain Eukaryota; kingdom Metazoa; phylum Arthropoda; class Insecta; order Lepidoptera; family Pieridae; genus Colias; species Colias behrii. The sequence goes on along the minus strand of JARWMC010000007.1, from coordinate 8,631,212 downwards.
TGGTTTAATTTCCAACCGTTAAGCTGCAAATAATGATATCACTATTAAATGAATGAATTACATAAATTTATTGGTATTTTCAAAAACAAACAAATAATTAAATGAAATATGAAGGAGGAATTTTAATCCTGGTCTTGCTTTTCGCTTCAATTTAGATAGTAGGTCGTAGGTAGGTACACCGTAGCCCGTGTCTGTTCGCTGTTTTAGATCCAGATACAGTGAACTTTACTCGAATAAATTAAAAGTATCTAATCTACAAACCTGATTTATCAGTTTAGTTAAGTCCGATGTAGTATTCTGTACCATGTGCGGTGATAAGATTATTACACCAATATTAATATGTACGCGCGGAATACTTCGCACGTTTAATGCTGATGCCACTCCATTAACTGCCAAGCATTTCACCAAATGCAATATTGCTCTTTGACAACCTTCGCAGAATTAATAGAAAATTAATCGTTATTCAGTTATCATAGTTTACGACTTATTAAACCTATCTGCTCTTTAGCTTTCATAAGAATAATAGCGAATTTCAATAGATACGTATAAAATTTCAAGACTATATTTTAGAAAACATTTTAGAATATTTTTAATTCATTCGATAACTTTATACATAGGCCTTGGTATGGACTCTAGAGGACCGACACCAAAATCGGTTGTTCAAAGATACAATTTGAATTTTAATAGGTTGTTATAGAAGGAAATACAAAGCTCATCAATTATTCTAACGAGGTGTTACATGTTGAAGACGGGCCATTGTTTTCCAGCATATCAAAAGTTGGAAAGATCGGTAGTATCGGTAGTATATTACCTATGGTTTTTGCCGTAGATATTATGTAAAAAATATCAATCATTTGTCCATCATAGATAGGAATTTCCCAGAATTTCTGCCTTCGTGAATTCCCAATACAAATAAAGAAAATGAATAACTGACACTTTGACCCTAAAACACCCAGCTATGATGTAACCAGCAATATTGCAATATTATTTCAAGTTATTGCTTATTCTGATGGTTATGACTGCCGACAAAGCAACATTATGCAATATCTATTTGTACTCAATCATTTTAAATCTTATTTGATATTTTAACAGCAACCACTTCAGAATTTATTTGTCGAATTTCGATCCCCATTGAATACTTATAAACAAAATGTGAATTAAAAAATGAGCACACCATTTACCTACCATAGATATCTAAAGGTAATAATAATATAATAATTAATACCTAATTAACTTTATACCTATCATCATACCTTCGAAAAAATTTAGGGGAGGGGATTTGCTGAAAAGTGTAATCAAATTGAATAAAGCCTGTGAAAAACTTTAAACAATATCTACCTACAAAAGTTAACGCCATACTTACCCGTTTCAATTTTAGGAGTAAAGATAATTGCCTGATTCCAACTTCTCCACACCGCATGATCTACAATGTATGGAAGGGATTTCAACACTTCTGGTGGACATTGTTTGTATGCACAAGCCGTATTGTTGAAGAAAATTATTCCAACTATTACTGCCATCATCAGCCGTGCCATACGAAGCATATTGATAACTTGTATTGGTGGCAAATCAAGTGCTGAAGCCAAAATTATTTTGCAACTCTGTAGAACAAGACGCTTTTTACGATATTGAAGTGTTCGTCTTTTCTTTCTTGCTTTTTCTATTATAGTGTATTTATCTACATTCTTATTAATGTACCTATGTACTAACAAAAACAAAAGTAAATTGATAACACCTATAGGGAAACGCTCTTGTGTAGCTGTTATTATTTCTTAGTAGAAACTGAACTGAAAGCAAAGCCATACAATAATTTACAATATGTTTACTACTGAATATCACAAACATAATAAATCATGTCCCCACATTTATTCATAACAACGCTGTCAATTTGAATCCGATGTTCATTAATTTTCTTACCGTATATTGCTATTTGCTATAAACATACGTCATAACTACAAACAATCCACAAATAAATGAATAATTTGATTGATGTTTCAATCCATTAATTATATTATCTAGCGTCTCCATCATTTCACCAAATTCACTGGCGTCAGCAAATAAATCTAGTTAATAGGTTTTAAAGGCATTATTATTAAAAAAATATTATTTTAGTACATGCAGGTATTAGAGATGCCAATGGACAATGTACCTAAGTAGGTATTCTCCTAAGTAGGCATCTGGTATAAATAAATGGACATGGTTTACTTATTATGATTATAATGAAAGGATTGAAATTATTTTGTCTTACATTGTCCATTTTGGAAGGCTATACGTATGAGTATAACATCAAATTACGACGCATAGAAGCAGAGTAGTAATGAAAAATGAAAAAAGATTATTTTCGAGAGCAAGAGAAATTGTTGGGTCCGCCAGTAGGATAATATTTATGATCGTAGGCAATTAAGCTGCATTTATATGTTTAGTGAAAAGCTACCTATAAACAGGTATCTACAATGATCCATAACTTTTTTTTTCAACATCTACATACAACATTATCCATGCTACATTGATGCTACATAAATCTATGTGAACGAATTCATTTCAAACTTCTATCATGTAAAATTAATTCAATTAGTTACATTTATTCCATTCATCGAAAGGTCCTCATCCAAAACTAAATTTCCTTAATTTGATTGTTTACCGCCTTCCCCTTTGTTAAGTTAGTCCCATTCCCAAAGCCATTACCCGTGTTCCGTCAAACTACATAAATGATAATACATACCTTGATAATACCTACACATGAGATGATATGAAACAATTAAACATTAACTTCCTGAAAACTTCTAAGGCAATGTACCATTACATACCTACAGACCATATTATAGTAACATTGAAACCTATTTTGTATGAACTAGTTTGCAAATCAAGATAAATTATTTGCTAATTTGAATGAACAAGAATACGTGATGAAGAATAATCTACTTGGAAAGTTTAAATTAAAGAAGCACGTAGCCATACAAAACGTGCTCTGAACCCAATATAATGTTAACACAACTGTGGTCAAAGGTGTACACGCAGAGATCGATTATCGCATCGATTACTATAAAAAATATAAAGTGCAAAAAGTGAATTCAATATTTAATTGAGGATTATGAAAAAGTAAGTACCTAAATACCTACTTAGGTAATCATTTTAATTATTGTAACTACTGCGTAGTCGTAGCTATAATTATGTATTTTTAATTTGTAACCCTCGTTCTTAGTTCAGTTTCACAGATTTCACAGGCGTGAAAACTCAAACAATATCCGAATATTTAAAGAAATAAAGAAGTAATACGTATTCCCTAAGTTGATTCCAAATTCAGTCCATAAAATATAATTTATACTGAGTGATGCTCATAAATATCATCAAAGAGATACTTAAACAGACGAATCTTTTTTATTGTATCCGTGAAATCTAATCAATAAATGTGTATTTCTCGATTACATTCAGTCTGTCCTGTTTCGTGAATGTTGTCAATTACAATATTAAAACACCATTCTTCTCCGGCAGCGTACTTGTAGCCTGTAGGACGCAACACAAACAAAAAAAATTGTACCTAATCAGTAGGATATTTCATACTGTCACTAATTTATCTATTGTATACATAATAAATGAGAAGACTTTTATAAAATTTTCAACATTCCATTATTTTCATTCTATCTTAAAATATTGAATATTAGGTCCAAAATATGCGTGTTCATAATGGAGATATTAACATGTAAATGATGTTGAATTCATGATGAAAATGCATCAATTCATTAAAATTTATTGAGGCCTGCTTAGCTCTAAATAAATTACAATCCATAGAATATGTCCACGCCCCACGTATAGGCACATATTTTTATTTCAGAGTATGGCACCGAAAACTGTAACGAGACAGGATTTATTACATCACATTCCCGAAGAAAAATACATTTGTAGGGAATGTGTTAATTACAAGAATGAGATACAATCTTTAATCAAGATAAACCATTATGATGAGCTCTTGCTGAAGAATGATCCTCAATTCTTGGCCCCGATTAGAAGGTGGGAGAAGAAAATGGGATTTGAAACGCCTATTCAATGGATAAATGCAATATTAATTTCAATATATCACATAATTGGAGTCGTGTGGTGTACTATTCACTTCTTTAGTCCATACAGATGTAAATGGCAATCTGTACTTTTTAGTAAGTATATTTAAATGTAATGATTTCTTTTTTATTATTTTTTCAGTACGTGTAGGTATGTACCTAATGAATGATGAATCAATTATCTTTATTCAATGTTATTTTTAATTTATCTTGAATATTAATTAGTGCTTACAAAGCACAATTCAAAAATTAAAAAAATAAAATAAATACCCAGCAAGTACTATATTATGTAGCTAATGAAATGATTTGAATTAAGATTAGCGAGAAGATATAGGGTATTGGTAGATCAATTTTGATGCTAATCTGGTAATCGATAATCTGATTTGATCTCTATAACAATTTTTAATCTAAAATACCTCTATTTAATTCAAATAAAAATGAATTATCTCTTACAGCAATACTAGTGGGTCAATTAGGAGGGTTTGGTATAACAGGTGGTGCTCATCGATATTGGACCCATCGCGCATTTAAAGCAAAGTTACCGCTGCAAATTATAATGATGATTGCCTTCTCAGTCGCCGGTCAGGTAAGGAGATACAATAATACTTCGATTAGAAATAGCATTTTCGCCTGTAAATTTCAAAACTACCTACCTACTGCACCGATTGACTTGCGCACCGAGGATTCCGTACAAATATTTTCAATACTATAAAACGTTGCTTCGTACCAAATTTAAAGATTCTGTGGTCACGGGAAATACATTGTAGTTACAGGTTTTGATTCAGCGAATGTCGAAAATTTTGCAGCATAAACGGCTAGAATAGAAGAATGTTTTTACATTTTTGACGTGACAACGTCTTATAATTCGATAGAGCCAGCTGCACGCACGAAAAAACATGACTCATGCGGCGTTACCTCGCTCTGAGGCGTTCCATGTAAGGCTTGAAGTGCAAGCGAGAGCGCGGAACGAGCGACAAAGAAGCACAATCGGACGTTGTCACGTTCAACTATCGTCAGTAAACCGACTTTACAGACAACCAATTTTTTTTTACAATTTTGGCTAAGAAATAAATAATGACATTGAACCCATTGAACCCATAAAGAAAATCGATCAGGGAAACAGATGTATTAGGTACACACATCTGCTACACAAGGAGACACGGGATTTCACTTACACAAAGCTATTATTAAATTCGTTTGAAAAGCCCAATTTCTATCATGGCAAGAGAATAAACGAATCAATTAGCGATAGATATCTCCTTGTATCTTAAACCGTTTCAATTGTTTTGCTTTAATTTACTTTACCTAAACATTTATTATGTAATGAATTGTTTAATTTAAATTGAGTGTTGTTTTAAATAAGTAAGTATCATTTTTAAAATGTAATAAAGCGAGGGATTAGCCGCCTCTTTGACAGTTTTTAGTTCCGATTCTTAACACTCGTGGCGCTGCCTGTCATAACAACAACAATGGCGTTGGATGCAGAAAGTGTGTTACTAAATTGCGAAGTTACAAGTGAATTAAACAAAGGAAAAGGCAAATTGTATAATCTCGCCGTTTACAAAAGCTCGGCATTTTGTAATATGTCGAGAATTCGTAATTAGAAGTTTTTGGTTTGGATAAGGGTGTGGTTAGTTAGGTTCGTGTTCGACATATTACAAAATGCCGAGCTTTTGCAAACGGCGAGATTATACAATTTGCCTGCGACTCACCCTAAAATTTAAGTAGTAGTACAATGCGGCTAAACGTGGGCCGCATTATTAAAGAACGTATCGCAATGACAATACGGCTCATCGTTGAACCGCCGCATTATAAAACGGCCCTGTTTTTGAAAACAGCTAGCCGTAATGTAATACGGCGGATTATACAATCCGACTGCGACATATAGCCTATAACCTTCCTCAATATCTAAAAGGGCTGATAGACGTACAAACTTTAAAATCGCGGTTTTAAAGTTCGCGTACTTACTCGGCTCGACGTCGGTGACACACGCAAGAGCTTGGTCAGTAGCTTCTCGCGTGTCACCGATATCGAATGTCTCTATGTCATCAACAGAGGGAATTTTATGTTATTCAGGAATTAAATATAGACATTTTTAATTAAATAACCAGCACTTATTTTTAAGTAAATAGCATTCTAACAAAATAAATGTTCAAAAATTGAAGGATATATTTTCGTTTTTACTATTATATTTTGAGGGTACTTTACAAAAAAAGAGCGTGTGCGCCGAGCCCACGTGTCAGGAGTGAAACTTCCTTGGCGTGATTCAAAGATACCTTCGCCAATATTCAATTATATTATATTCATTCATATTAATTATATTAAATTATTTTCATAAAACTAAAAGAAGAAGACGAAATTAATTGAACTTTTGCACTTAGTAACACCTATTATAGCTAGACAGGCTAGGCTCGCGGCTCGCGGCGGTGACAGACGTGCGAGCGAAGGCGGGCTACGAGTAAAATTTCAAACATGTTGGATCGTCAACGAACTTACTCGACGGTTTTTAAGTACGCGTACTTGGGGTGACACACGAGCGAAAAAGGTCGTCGAGCCACAAGTTCGCGTACTTACTCGTACGTCTGTCACCCCTTTAACACCGATAGAATTTTTTAAAACGGACCAGTAGTTCCCGAGATTAGCGCGTTCAACACCCTCGTTCTCAATTCTTAACTACATATTACAGTGACGCAGTTCCTCTTTTCAGAACAATATTTATAATTGGGTCCGTGACCACCGCGTTCATCACAAGATGTCGGAAACTTCAGCAGACCCGCACGATGTGCGCCGGGGATTCTTCTTCTCTCACGTTGGATGGTTGATGATGAAGAAACATCCAGATGTCATATTAGCGGGGAAAAAGATCGATATGAGCGATATTATAAATGATCCGGTAGCAAAATTTCATATTAAGTATGATTCAATTTTTGTTTTTTTTTTGTTTTAATTATTGTTTAAGTTTGTAGGATATAGTCATAAACCTAATCGTCTTCTTATTAAGATACTTATAACGAAGTAAATTCAAACATATTATTGTAGGTGCGCATCACATCAACTTCATAATATTACCATAGGTCCATAGGCGGTAGTACCCTCCTAAGTCCTATTAGACTATAATTTGTGTCGCTTCTTTTCTCTCCCAGTAGGTAGCTTAAATAAATATAAATATATTATGATCAGCTAGTGTAGATATTTAGGTATAATTTTTATAATTAGCAAATATAGATTGTCTTCAAATGCATATTATTGATTTTCATTGTGTAATTTTTTCAGATATTTTAATATTCTCAAGCTGATGTGCTGTTTCATTCTGCCCACGATTACTACGGTTTACATATTTGGTGAATCCTGGTCTGTTGCGATTTTAATTCAATGCTTTATACGATATTTATTGAATCTTCACTTCACTTGGGCGGTCAATAGTTTTGCTCACATTTGGGGTCACAAGCCGTACAACAAGTAAGCTACATGCATGTGTATTTTTCATCTACGTAGCTAGTAAGCTAAATACATATTTGTATATTCCTACCCTCTTTAAAATTCTGCGAACTTAACAGACTGACCTTAAAACGATAAATTAGTTTTTGAATGTAAAATACAAAGGTACTCAACTACTACCAATACCTACCTAATATTATGTACCTACTTAATAAATGTCTACTTATTTCTAAATTTGATCACTAAAATCAATAGTATAAATTTCACTTTAGATACAAAGTCCTAATACAAATTCCAAATGAATATTCATAATCAGGACCAGCCTTGAAAGGGTCACGTAAAATAATTATGAATATATTACGCTATAAAACCACCGAGAAGTATATATTATATGTATCTAAAACTGACTAAGTACCTAGTAGGTACCTCAGTACGTACCATACCAGTGTATGGCAGTAGATAAATAGTTCGTTTGCAGATAAATACTTCAGAACCCAGAATGTAGCAAAACAAAATATCATAAAATATATTTTTATTTTTCGAAAATTCTTCATAGAGCTGTTTCCATAAAGCTACTTAAGATTCCGATTGAGTCAGATTATATCCGCCCCCGCGGATTAAAAGCATGGAGCTTAGGTACCTACCTAAATATAATTTTTTTTTATGACGAAGTTAAGTTTCTTTGCAAATACTTTCCACCTGTATATTTTAACGTATTTTAGTAGTAGCTGAGATGCCTAGTTATTATTCTTTTTTTAATTTTTATCATTGCAGATTAATCAAACCAACTGAAAACTGGTACGTATCTATGGTCGCAATGGGCGAAGGCTGGCACAACTTCCATCACACATTTCCCTGGGATTATAAAGCTGCGGAATTTTCATATTTTCTCAATACGACTACTTTAATAATCGATGCATTTGCATCATTTGGCTGGGCTTACGACATGAAAGTTGCTTCATCGAATGTGATAGACGCAGTTTCTAGAAAACAAGGCGAAAGATACCAATAAATTACCAAAGGAATACTGTGATGTAGCTGTTTTATTTCTCCACGATCATAACCCTTTTAATAATGTAAAGTTTAAAGTCACTGCTATTAATTAGGTACGTGCTTAAATTAAAAATTGACTGTCCAAATAATACGCGTAAAGCTGGCCATACACGCTAGGGTGTACCTGACAGGTTTGCCTGTGCAGTTACGCCTGTCAGGTAAAGTTGAGTTGAGAAGAGGACACACACGCAGCGGTAAACCTGCACAAACTCTCATTTGAAACCATGCCCTCGGCCGCGGCGCTTGATATCGACGCAGTAGCTTTAATTGATTTATTATTTATTTTATTGAAGAAAAAGAAATATAAACGAAGATACCGTGAACGATGGTGCAAATCATGGTTATTGCAAAGTTATTGTTATTATACTCTCATGTGAACTTGTTGAAAGAATTGATATTTGAGCCGAATGATTTTCGCAACTATCTACGATGAAAAGACGTATCTCAAACTATTAGCAGCTATGACTCCTTTACGCTGGCCAGCTTTAAGCTGGCCATACACGCTAGGGTGTACCTGACAGGTTTGCCTGTACAGGTCACCTGTTCAGGTTAACCGGAGCGTGTATGTTACCGAACTGTGCAAGTTTTCACACCTGTTCAGGCGACAGAAAAAATATTGAAAATTGATATTTTTTACGCGTGGGTATACCTGTGCAGTTTAACTGTGCAGGCAAACCTGAGCGTGTATGGGGCGGTTCGACGTAGTCGTCTGTTGTCCAGTGAGTGCTAGCAGGGAAACACGTGCATATTTGTAAAGGAGTCACAGCTGCTAATAGTTTGAGATACGTCTTTTCATCCATTCGTAGATAGTTGCGAAAATCATTCGGCTCAAATATCAATTCTTTCAACAAGTTCACATGAGAGTACTCTTTTCTTTGCAATAACCATGATTTGCACCATCGTTCACGGTATCTTCGTTTATATTTATTTTTCTTCAATAAAATAAATAATAAACCAATTAAAGCTACTGCGTCGATATCAAGCGCCGCGGCCGAGGGCATGGTTTCAAATGAGAGTTTGTGCAGGTTTACCGCTGCGTGTATGTCCTCTTCTCAACTCAACTTTACCTGACAGGCGTAACTGCACAGGCAAACCTGTCAGGTACACCCTAGCGTGTATGGCCAGCTTTAAAAATATCAATTTTCAATATTTTTTCTGTCGCCTGAACAGGTGTGAAAACTTGCACAGTTCTGTAACATACACGCTCCGGTTAACCTGAACAGGTACAGGCAAACCTGTCAGGTACACCCTAGCGTGTATGGCCAGCTTAATAGAAACTACCCACTTATTAAAAAAAGGAAAAAACATACCCATTATCTAATAGGTAATATTTTATGGTTATCGAACGTGCACATACTTTCAGGAATTTAAGAATATCGATGTCTGGATGTCGGGTGTCGATAATAGAAACAATTAACCTCGAATTTACACTTTTTTATTTAAGTGTTATTTTGACATGTACCTACCTATTACATTTTTATTTCAGTATGCAGCCGGCAGGTTACAAATAAATTTTAAACAATGGGGTAATAATCAGTTTCACTCATTGACTTTCTTTTTAGGCGACCATCAAATCAAAGTTAACTACATAATATAAATTTAAACGTTTATTTTGTCGTAATATAGACCAATAATATTATTTGTAATAGTGATCGTTTTTATTATTTTTACTACACAGGGTGCCACCGCCTTCGGTGTACTAAGCGCAATGGAACTTATAATTTTGTAAAGACTGACGACATATAAAATTATTACAAAATTATAAGATTTTTAATTTTTCATCCCTAAATTCGCGCAGCCGCCATATACCGCTCCGCTAATATGGGAATTTTATCAATGAAAACATAATCTTTTTGTATGGGTATTTTTTTCATTATCAGTGTATGCAAAATGTTAATCAATAAGCCCTTTCCAAAACAATCGCACAAGTGTCTTGTATATCAAAACCATATTGGAGCCATGTATGAAATAACATTTATGTAATTCACAATAAATATGTATTTTACAATTAGCATATATATAAATAGACAGTGAATTGAAATGGGTAATTTTATGATAGAGCCAAAACAAAATTGTAAGACAGTTTTAAGATTCAACATTTAGAATATTTTTAAAGTTAGACAATATTTACAATTATGACTAGTTTAAGCATAGATGCAAGATTATAGCATCTAGATTGTACGAAACAATATTTAAAATGCTGTATCTTAATAATAAATGAACTGTTTTTTCCACTAGGTACAATAATGCAGAGTGGACATCCAATTAGGTTATATAAATTGGGTATAATATAATGTGTGATGTTGTATATATGTCTATAATTTAAGCACACATAATTTTACATATATCTGTGAGGTGTATTTTACATTCTATAGTTATTGATGAATGTCATAAATCTTGTTTATAATTTACTTTTTTGATAATATAAAAAATGTTTTTCATTAAAGAAGCACATATTGCAGCAACATACAATGTGATCAATTGCTCAAGTTATTCCTGTGTTTCCTTTTTTTTATAAAAAAAATCTGTTGGTTATGAGAAATTATACCCTCACTTATTGAATAAAAAAAATTTAAAAGCAAATAGAAATACAAGATTTGCTGTGTCATCCATTTCAATCTTCTATTAGCAAATAAACATCAGCCTTAGATTTCTGTATATCTGGTCCCTTTTCATTCACTTCATTCAACTTTACTTCTTTGATTGGTCTTAAATTTTCATCCTTTGATACTTTTCTCTTTAAACTTAGTCCTTTAGTGCCAGATTCATTGTGATCACTGTTAGAAACTTTTCGCTTCTTTGTTTTTGTCACTACAAAATCAACATCTGATGAATCATCATCAAACCCAGCATATACAGGAACAGAACGCCCACTTCTAGTAGAACGCATGGGCTGTGTCCTGGTAGTCTCTTCCAGAATCTGTAAGGGTGGTGGCCAAGCAGCAAGATTAACTGATTGCCTTGCCTGTCTATAGTTATTTAGAGACATTATTTTAAAGTAAACAGCAAGAAGTCTGGCTTTTTCTGTTGGTGTAGAGGCACTGGGGAAAAGACTCCAAGGTAAACGTCTATCTCTCACATTCAAATGCCGCCTTTTCATTTTGACTTTCGGTGAAGGGTTACAGTTATTTTCCTCCATCTGTGACAAAAAATATACAATTACACAAGTTAAGAGATAATGAAATGATTATTGTAGCCATTTCGTACCTTTTGTTTTTCTTCTTCTTGTGCTGTCGACTTAGAAAACTTTAAAACTTTTAACAGGTCAGACATTTCTTCTTTACTTAAATTTTCTTCATCTAGGCCATACTCTAAAATTAAAATTGAAAAAACGAATAGCGAATAAATTTTTACTTAAATAATAAGAGTATCGGAAGAAAAAACTTTTGTTTACCGGTTAATTGATGCCGCAAACTCTTGGTATCAGTATCTGAACTTTCCTCAGAAGATAAAACATATTCCATTGTCAATAATTATACATGGAAGCGTCGCTTTTGCCATGAAGGAATAAATGATAGAATGCATTGAAAATAATCCAATAACGAAAGTAGTTTGTTTACTGCAAAAAACAAAACATTTTTATTATTATTTATAACTGTGCGGTTTGTCGCTTTTATTTAATTTTACAAATCCGCGTTACATGACACTGACAATTATTGACATATAAAATTAAGTGTGGACCTTAATAAAAAAGGAATGAATTTGCATCACAGATTAATTGCATAATTGATAATATATTGCTTTGCTTTGCTCGATGAGCCCACGAACGAATAATAAAGATTAAAGATATTATAATAAATCTTTTGGACTAATCTATACAGAATAAAATCCTTAGAAGACAGATCACGGAAGCAAACGTTTTTTTAGATATTTAAAGTGACAAATAGTTAACATTATTAGATTACCTATATTTATATTTTATTTTATGTATCTGTGGAAATTTAAAGTGTCAAATGTGTGTGTTTTTATCTCCCTCAATTTCTTGTTTTCTTGATCTCGTTTTAGAATAAAATGGCATAACTTTATGTGATTAAACTGTGCGATAGAAATAATTTTAAATAGAAATGTATAAAGCGCGTACTTGGCTATTTTTATTTAATAAGTTATAACATAGTGTTTCCAAGAATATGATATAATAGTTTAAATGTTTGAATTTTACCATACATAATAATTTAAAGTAAAAGATGCAGTAGATATAATTTGAGAATAATACAAATAAAACATAAATCAGAAAATAAAATGGAAGAAGAGTTAAGATGTTACGTGTGTAAGGAATTCTATAGGGAACCAGTGTTATTACCTTGTGGCCATGCATTGTGTAGAATATGTGCAGTCAATCTTCAAACTCATGTTCACGAAACTGATAATGCTTCAGCTGTCGCATCGGATTACCAGGAAGCTGATAAAGCTTCAGTATCAAGTGAAACAGATAGTGGTGTTGTATGTGGATCAAGGCCTAATAGTTACGCTGGGACGCCTGCCGCTCCTATCTATCCAACAGCAGCTTTTAGCCTCGTCTGCCCCGTATGTAACAAACAGATATATTTAGATGACAATGGAGCAGACGGATTGCCGCCTTTTCGTGTTATGCGAACAATCGTCGAAAGGTTTGGGGGCGTTAATATTGCACCGCCAGCTGAAGAAGCCTGTCAAATGTGTGAAGGTGAGAAGCGTGCTGCAGTAGTAAGATGTGAACAGTGTTCTGTGAGATATTGTGCTAATTGTAGAGATGCTTGGCATCCAACACGTGGTCCACTTGCACAACATGAGCTAAGAGCCCTTGGGACAACATGTGTGGATCATGGTTCCACTCCTGTTCTATATTGCAATACTTGTCTCATCCCAATTTGCCAGAGATGTCTTGCAGAACGTCATTCCACCCATGAAACACAGCCCCTTTCTAATGCAGCACGAGCCCATAAGGTAATATAATAAATTATTTATTATAGAATTATGAAATGCTGTGATTAGATCAGATTATCTGATTATTATTAGATTAGATTATCTGCCAAATTCTTATTGGAACACAAAATTTAAAACTTAATTAAATTTATTCCTTTATTTAAACTATTTTCTCTCATACTAGAGTAGTGAGAATTATACTCATTATTTCAGACTGATTTATCGCAATCATTGCAACAACTCTCGGAAGAAGCTAAAGCAGTGACTGAGTATATTCAATTAGTCAAAGGATCTGGAGAGAAAATAAATGTAAGTTCTTTCACTGTTACTGAGCATTAATGTTAAATGAAAACAATCAAATATATTCTCTCTTTATAATTAAAACTAGCTGTCCCGGCGAACTTTGTACCGCCCTGTCAATGAATGTTGTGTTACCTTTTAGCTGAACTAATTTAGGCTTTGATGAACGTAATACAATGATACAAAATAAATATTTATATGGATTGATATGTAATAGTATTTTATTTTATTACTTCAAACACGTCTCAGAGAAAAATGATTGAATTTTAATAAGTTGTGCAGCATGGATTGACTCTTTTCATTCTTTAACTGTTATCGACCACGCCATCGTTTCGTTTCACTTTAGTTGTGATAATAATTTTACCATTATCAATGGGCGATCGACGCTGATACAGTGGGTAACCATCGTTGCCTGTGATGGTCTCTGCCATCAATTTTCGTGGATACCTTTATTGGTACACTCACTGTCAACCATGCATGGTGTTTGGTGGTTGGTGTCATGCATGGTGTCACACGGTCCATGAATCATATTCGTGATAACAACTTTAAGTCGGTCTAGATCGGTTTCAGGATTAGCAATCCCCGCACACTCATATATTTTATCTACCCGAATCCTTTCGACTAACCAAATTAAAATGTGTGCATGTTGCAAGCCAGATTGTTGTCATTCGATTGAATACATCCATCATTGCATAATCCCAAAGATGTGTTCCATTAATGTAACTCATCAGTGATCGGATTTTTTGCTTGAAAACACGTGTGGTGATGTCGTGCCGATCACTTGATATTTGTCCGGGAAGCAGCAGTTGAATAATTTCCATCCATTTCGGATTACATATAAATGTAATGAATAAATCTGGCCGACCATAATGACGAACATATTATTATGTCATTGCATCTTGCGCATATTCACTTGGGCTACCTGTGTATGTCACCGGTAAAATAATCAATAGACCAACATTTTCTGCATCTTCTTCTGTGCTAATTGCATCGCATAAATGGATGTAATCTTCAAAACGCAATTTAGGTAGCTTGTTTATAGCAATATTGTTGACGCCTCGGTTGACGCAGTCGACGAAATCGCAACAAATAATTGTCAGAATTTTTACATTTTTTATAGATTTTTTTTTTAATAATTAATCGAACTAACCTTCTTGGTTAGTTTCGCCACCAAAAATACCTTTTTAATTTCTGAAAACACGCGTAAACACAAACATTTGAGGAATTTTTATGTATCTACTTTTATTGCACTTTTTAATAATTGATATTAAAATAAATACAAACAATATTTATTCACCCTTTTTACTTTTTAATTATTTTACACATAATACATTTTTGAACGCATGAATGTCAAACATTATTTTCCGTATTTGACAGGATTGACAACTAATGATTGACATGTACGAAAATCAAAATTTTGGGAAAATATTTATTCGTTTAGTTTTTGTTGTTTTTATGATTTATTCTGCTATTCTGGACGGAGACAAATCCAACGAATCTAAAACCATGAAAATTGGTTCAGCAGAACTCGAGTTATAAGTGTTGGAACATACACGACTTTCTTTTATATATATATAAGATATATATTTGTTTACTTCTTAGGATTCCTGCGAAGAATTGGAGAGACAAATAGATCAAACATGTTCAGAAATCACTCGTGCGGTTGAGAGACGACGTGACGAGCTAGTAAGAGCGGCAAGGAACACTCGAACACAGTCTGCTAATAATATGCGATCACTAACTGCTCATGCTGCACAGAAATTACGTGAAGCAACTGCATTATTACACTTTTCCATTGAAGCTTTAAAAGAAACCGATCATGCTGCCTTTTTACAGGTATTTCATTTATAGTCATTTGATAAGTTTCTGCATGTATTTCTACGTGTATATTTTTATGACTAAGCTTTATTATTCTGTATAAAGTACTTAGTCATAACCATTCACGCTGATATCAATTTTATCTAATAATATTAAATAGTAATTTTATCAAATATAGGTAAGTCATCAAAGATAAGTCATCATGAATATTGATTGATACAATCAACACTATTTTTTTTTTGTCTTATTTCAACTTAAACAATATGTAAATACTTACTTGTGTACATTGTAAAATTGATAATGGTAATCAATGATAATCATTGTATCAATACACCTAAATTTACAAATATGTAGTATTGATAACATTGCTCCATAATCTATTGTATTTAACATTACTTGTATTTATATTTCATCATTAGTTGAAATAAGTAGTTATGAAAATAAACAGATAAGTTTGGCTTTTTAGTCTAATTTTCATAAAAAACTTACTTTAGGCCCTGCGCAGACGACAGACTATCCGTGACGCACTTTTTAGTCTGTGAAAATAGAACCTATGAAATTATATGCAGTAACGCACACGACGCGCAAAAAGTCCGGCGCACAAAAAATCCGTGTAATTCGGGCAGACCGCACCGCGCCGCTCCGCACAAAAGTGTGTGAAAAGAATTGAACGTTTGCTTCAACGCGCGCTAACGCAGACGGCGCACACTTTACACGATTTCCATAGCGTCTACGTCCCTACAGCTCTGCCGACAAAATGATCGAAGATGTGCGTCGTGTGCGTTGAGTCTGTGAAAAATCCGCGACCGACTTTTTGCGCGCCATGCAGACTTTTTGTGCGCCGCAGACTCGATCGCACAAAAAGTGTGCCGTCTGCGCAGGGCCTTATGGAAGGCATACTATTGATTATATTTTAGTTTTTCATACTACCTACAATATATGTACATAATATCTTAATATATATAAATCTCGTGTCACAATGTTTGTCCTCAATGGACTTCTAAACCACTTAACCGATTATAATAAAATTCGCACACCATGTGCAGTTCGATCCAACTTGAGAGATAGGATAGTTTAAACATGTAGGTACCACGGGCGAAGCCGGGGCGGACCACTAGTAATGTAATAAATATTACAACATTACATAAAAGTGTATGTCCTTTATAAAATAAATCTGATATATTATTATGGCTAACAATACCAAATAAATACAATAGCAATTGTAATCACATAGTCTTGATAGAGCAGGCTCCAAGGAGATGTTCGTTTGCAAAAATAGCAGACCTAAATCTGACTTCTGATATATATTGTATAGATCCCAGACATCCTATAGACAGATGTTGCCAACCAGTTTTGTGGTCCCCCTCCCCCCAACCCGGTAATTAAATATGGCATACAAAGAAAAAAATAAAAATTTCCAAAACATGCCGTGTGGGGTATCAAATGAAAGAGCTTATTGAGTAGATCACGAATATATAGCATACTATAACATTTCTTACACTTTCTCTAAGATTTTTTAGAAAATTTACGAAAATGCTCCATTTTTGAGTTAACTTTAAACCACTATAGATTGAAAACTCATGAATATATTTTTTAAATTATTATTTTAAATAATTAACAATAGTCCATTGTTTATATAAGTGAGCTATATGTATGTGGTGGATTTGATGACCCCACAAAATGTTTTAAATTGCAAGGCGCAACTTTCACTGAAGTTACCGATTTGAAATCTAATCACACAGAGGCTGATTCAAGAATGTTCTGCCATATTTTTCATTCTGTCAAACACAACGACAGTGCAGAGATAATTATTCTAAGCCCTGACACCGATATTTTTGTATTAGGCCTTTATTTCTGGCATAAACTTGAAAATATACTCGCCATCTTTGAATGCTCCCCCCACTCCCCCATGCAACTATTTCACTGTACGAACTATTGAATCGTAAACAATGGACTATTGTTAATTATTTAAAATAATAATTCAAAAAATATATTCATGAGTTTTCAATCTATAGTGGTTTAAAGTTAACTCAAAAATGGAGCATTTTCGAAAATTTTCTAAAAAATCTTAGAGAAAGTGTAAGAAATGTTATAGTATGCTATATATTCGTGATCTACTCAATAAGCTCTTTCATTTGATACCCCACACGGCATGTTTTGGAAATTTTTATTTTTTTCTTTGTATGCCATATTTAATTACCGGGGTGGGGAGAGGGGGACCACAAAACTGGTTGGCAACATCTGTCTATAGGATGTCTGGGATCTATACAATATATATCAGAAGTCAGATTTAGGTCCGCTATTTTTGCAAACGAAACTCCACTGAGAGTCCGGTCTATGACTTATAAAATTAATATTCATATTTTTTAAGTCTCGTACATCAATTATAGCTCGATGGTTAGATGAGTTTTTGAGCAATGGATCCAATTCATTTTGTCTTTAATAAGAATGTTTTTCAGGTTGGTAACATTTTATCTGCGCGCGCACAAGATACAGCTACTGGTTTACGAGATTCGTTAGAATCACCCCCATCCCCGCCAGCTCTTACGCTTGACATAGAACCTGTCTTACGCACCGTGAAGACAATGAACTTCATAGAGTGTATACGTAAGTGTATTTTATAACATGGGGGTACTTTGAAATTTATTTTGTCATTGTGATATTTTTTAATAATTTTTTATGGAAGTATTTTGTAATATTATTCTGTTCTGAAATTTGCTAGCAAAAATAATATGTGATAAAACTTTTGTTTGGAATGCAGCACCGGAAAAAGAAATGAAATCATCAGGTATTGATTTTAATTTGTGTTTGTGATATAAATGTAATAATTACAATAATTAGGGCGTAGGGATGTGACGACCCCATCGCCCACGGTTGGAATATCTATTGTTTACGTGACAATAGATATTCCACCCGTGCAATCAGTCAACCCGCAGGACACCTTGTGGCGGGGTGTCGGGGAGTAGCGACCCCGCGGGAACCGAGTGCTCCCGGGGGAGGCCCCTGTCTTCATCTCCGGCTTGCCTTCACCGGCCGGTTGGAGTGAAGCCTGACGAGGACAGGACCCCCACCTCTGGCTTGCCTTAACTGGCCGGCCAGAGTGGAGTCGCGAGAGCTTTTAGCTCGAAGGGTGGATGCGAATCGTAAGTGGCGAGTGGGCACGTGATGCTGGACCCTCAGGGAGCGCGTGATCGTAGTTTAAAGTCCAGGGACGCCTCTCCACCCTTAGCTGCTCACAATATGTTGCCCCCTTGTCGCACTATTGCAGCGACTTATTTCGGGGGCCCATACAGTGAGAGGGCGAGTCACCACCTGCCAACAAATTTTTACTTCCCTTAAGTAGAAAGGCAGGTGCCATAGTTTCCATAGTCCCCAATTCCAGTCCATGTAGCATCCCATTCCATAGCCCGGTTTATTTTGCTTCCATTTCTCACAATAGTCCTACATCGGCCGCGGACTGCCCAGGACTGTATCTCTATAGTGCAGTCATGGGCAGGCTGCGGCTGGTGTCCCACAACACAGTAAAATTCTCGAAAGGGCCTTTGCGTGTTGGATGCGTGTCCCCACGTAAGCCTTCCAAAGGTCCGGGTACCGTCCTTCTGGTGGTACCCGAGTATTATGGAACCGAGAAACAATAATTATATTATGGAAGATGTTTGTGATATTATTTTATTTTTTTTATTTTATTTAGCCTTTTAAACTATGATGGGTGAGGATGTTTTTTTTTTTTTATGACTATAATTTTCTTAGTGCTTTTTATGTATAATCCTATAGAATATCTCTCAACTCAGTGTGCCTTCTGGAAAAGGCCTCCTCCAGTAGTTTCCATTGTTTCCGGTCTTTGGCTACTCTCCTCCAATTTTGTGATATTAAGTGTTGTATCTAGTAATAAGCAGCCACGAAGGAAAGAATGCTAATATTGTTCAGGCGTAAGAATCTGCACCAAAAAATAAATAAATAAAATCATACAAACACGATCGTCTATTTTTTCTAAGTGGTGACGAAAATCCTTTTGGTGAAATCAGCTTCATATGGTTCTCAAGAGCTCAAGATAATGATTTTTCCAAAATATTAAACGATTTTTATATTACGTAGCTCCCGGCGCGCCAGAGATGGCAGTGGAAGCGTGTGCTGCGCGTGGTTGTTCGTGCACACTGGCATGGCGGCCGCCGGTCGCGCCACACTCTGTTCGCGGATATATCTTGGAACTAGATGACGGACTGGGAGGACCTTTCCGGGTGAGTTGAAGATTTGGGTTTCAAATGTTATGTGTAACATGGGCAATGATGTAGATGTGAATTCATATTTGATAGCTATAAGATAAAAGATAATATAAATAAAATCTGTTTCATGGTACCTTGCAGCACTTTGTGGTGCACATGATGATTTTTTTAGTACAACTGTCGATTGACAAGTTGTTTAATGATATAAATAATAATCATACATTTTTTTATGTATAACTGAAGTTTCAATGCAAGGATATAATTGCAGGAAGTTTATTGCGGCCGTGAAACTGTTTGTACAGTCGATGGCTTGCATTACGCATCTCTATACAGTGCGAGAGTGAAAGCCTTCAATGGAGCTGGAGAAGGACCATACAGTGAAGTCATCGGCCTACAAACATCACCAGGTTGGACATATAGCGTGAACCAAAAATAAACTATATTTTTTTTTATGTTTCATAAATTCAAAAAACTAGAATTTTATGTTTTGAGTTTTATCTAAACCTCTTTTGCTATCACACTCATTTTGGAATTTCTCTCATTCATTGTTATTTGCTGAAAATTTACAATTTGATGTTTACGAATCTCGACGAATATTAGGCGTCCTTTTAAATATAATTATGATAACAAATGGACATACTGTAAAAATTAAAAGAACATTAATGTAACAAAAAATATAAGCAGTATTTGCCTTTTTTTATAACTTGCAGATAGATTATGGTTTAAACTATTTTTACACGCGTATCGCGGTTGTGGCGGTGAAAATTGAACTTACAATGCAAATTTGTGCGCAGTGGCGTGGTTCTCGTGGGACGCGCGGTGCGCGCACGCAGAAGGCGGGCTCGCGCTGGGCGCGGACGGGCTGAGCGCGCGCGCGGCGGGCTGGCAACCTCGCGTGGTGATCGCCGACCAGCCGCTCGCGCGCGGCGTGCACTACTGGCGCCTGCGTCTCGACCACTACGACGGCGACGCCGACCCCGCCTTTGGGATCGCGCGCGCTGAAGTCGCCAAGGATAAGATGCTCGGTAAGTTTTTCTCCCTGTAAATTAGAATAAATAATATGGACATTGTACACTCAACTCTCTTTTCTCTCGTCCGCAGTGTGCTAGAATATGCTAGTGCAATATGGAACCCTCACTATCAACGACACATTGCACGAATAGAAAAAGTACAAAAGGCATTCACAAAATTTTTAGCTTTTAAGGATGCTCACATCAACTATAGGGCCCCATACAATGATAGGTTAGAGCATTTCAAACTTATTTCTTTGGAAAATCGTCGTCACCTTTTGGATCTTTATACTTTGCATAAAATCGTAGATGGCAATCTAAACACCAATCTTTTAACTTATATTAATTTAACTGTTCCCCGTTCAATCCCACGTTATGCGATAGTTAATATTTTTTCTGCCTCTTCGTCTCGTACAAACTTAAAGAAGTATGGCCCCATGAACAGACTAATGCGTGCTTTCAATAAGATTAATATAAATAATGATGTTGACATCTTTCACGACTCATTTTGGTCTTTCAAGAATAAAATTATCAGAATTATCTCTATGGACACTGTTATTGAATTCCTGTAAAAATGTTATTGAATTCCTATAATTATTTTTGACAATATTGTTTTCACATTGCTCTATATCTGACAATTTTTTTTTTCTGTGTATAATTTAGATTAAATACTAAATTCAATCCAATTCTCAAGTAATGCTGTATGTGCCTATAATTAGTAGCCAATTTAGATTAAGACTTTATGTACGAATAATTATATAATGTTACAAATTGAGCTACTGTTATGTTGGTGCATCTATAAATTAAAAAAAAAAAAAAAAAAACTAGATTCTAGTTGTCACTACATAGTATAAAACAAAGTCGCTTTCTCTGTCCCTATGTCACTTTGTATGCTTAAATCTTTAAAACTACGCAACGGATTTTGATGCGGTTTTTAATAGATAGCACTCTATCTAAACCTTCCTCTTGAATCACTATTCAAGAGGAAGGTTTTAGTATATAATTTATTAGGTTTTAGACAAAGCGGGCGAAGCCGCGGGCGGTAAGCTAGTATTTTATAATTTTAAAAAGACCTAAGTTCCAGTGGCGTGCCTAGGGTGTAAGGACTGGGCAAGCCCAAATTTTTCAGTGTTTGCTGGGTACCCTTTTCTTGAATTAGATAGGTAGGTATACTGTGTAATTATGTTCGTGTTAAAACTTATAAAAAAACGTGAACATACCGAATCAAATCTTCTAAATTTTCACGCGCGCCCGCAAACAGTTGAGTCTCAAACGTTTATCGTTAAAATCGATAAATTATATTAAACTGTATGACATTATATTATTAATAAAATTGTACAGATCATTTATATTCTAATTTAAAACGCCGATCTTTCTGAAGGAAAGATTTTATAACATCGGAATAGAAAGTACCTAGGTGATTGTTTTAGAATTTAATTACCTATAACAGCTCCTTCTCTATGGCAATCATTGATAATTCAGAAAAGCGTTCATGGCCTTGTGTATTTCTTAAATACGTACCTATGATTTATGAATTCGATTTAACGAGAATTCACGCTCCGTGGAAGAACTACCTACTAGCAGGAATCGTAACTACCAAATGCGCAAGTTTCAACAGCTGGGGAAAGGCTTCTCCTAAGCAATTCTCATTCATGAAATCGATTAATTCGTAAACATTACAATTAAAATTTCGTTTATGTGACTTACTAGACAGTTTGGGCAATGCACAAATCGGGAGTTGGTTTTGATGAAGAAATTAATTGTTGTTTTTCAGTAAAGTTTAATGATTTTAACTTTCCCCCGCTGAGCACAAAGCAAACCATCACAATTTACAACACAATCTGCTGTCGCGACACTCATTTTATCATAAAATTCGAAAAACTTAACCTAAATTACACCGGTATAATCACCCGCTCAAACAAACTATAATAACAATAATATTCACGACGTTCGTTCGCGCAATCGTAACTATCTTCACACTGTAAAGCCGGGCTTTTTTCGCCATACAAATTGCTATAGAATTCTATAGCTTACCTAGCTACTACGACGAAATTTCATACGTTAGAAGAGATGAGCGCAAAGCCCGGTAAAAACCCACGCGTGCAAGCGAGACAACTACAAGTCACTCAAGAACGACACCGCACTGTTTATAATCCATCCAATTTAGATTGTAATGTCAAAATAAAAGGTACGACCTTATTCCAATAGCAAGAAGGATGAAATTAAAAAGTTTACTCGAATTCGACATTGTTTTATTCTAGGCGTTATATTTCAGGCGTATTATACATTGTACATAGGTGAGTTTTAATTGAATTTTGGAGCAAATTATGAATTGCTCATTGCGCGCGAATATTCAAACGTGAATTTGGGTATTTTCCTATCTCGTAGCGAATTTCTAAGGCAAGCCGGGCTTTTCGGCTTGTATGAACGTACCGCCACTGCTAAGTTCATGACTGCTTGCCTATTTCCCAATAAAATAATTATTGATTTTTTTTTAAAGTTGCAAAATATTATTTTTTCTTTAATTATCATAGGGAGTGACGCGCTAGGCTGGGCGATGTACATCGACGGCGTGCGCTCGTGGTTCGTGCACGGCGGCGCGCACGGCGGGCGCGCGCAGGGCGGCATCGCGAGCGGCGCCACCGTCGGCGTGCTGCTCGACCTCACGCGCGGCACGCTGCGCTTCACCGTGGACGACCGCCCGCAGGTAGCGCACACACTCCAAACAAGTACACCAACACTTCATGTTTAAACGCACACAACTACACATAATATACTCGCATAGTCCTACATAGATAGATATACGCATATATCAATACACAAACGCATGAGTTACACGTACACCCGCATATATGAATACATATAACATAGTTCTAACTAGGGATTTTTTTTTTCTTATTATTCGTATGAGTAACAGAGTAAGTATTCATTATTATTTCCAGGGCGACATAGCATTTACAGGCTTGCGAGGCGCCTTCTACCCAGCAGTGTCCTTAAACCGAGGTGTTGCAGTCACATTACAGCCGGGATTGCCGCCACCACCAGATTTACTCATGTCTAATTTATCTATTGAATAAAAACAGGAGTCAAATACGAGCCCGTATGTACTCTATAAATTCATATTAAAAGACTATCCACGTCATGACAAACGATTAAATTTATACAGGGTGAATTTCAATAAATAACCGGCACAATAAAATCGAGATGCGATCTTTGATAGTCGATTGAATAATTATTTAATTTCCTACTTTTTGCAATGTGTTTTGTGTAGTTGCGTTCTTGCATTTTTACTTTACTACCATATTAATGGAGATTTTGCGTTTGCTACTCATCAGTACATTGATTTTACTGAGTTTATAAAGATCTCGAATTCGCGTACGAATGTATTGTACTTTTCGAA
Organism: Colias behrii; assembly: GCA_029959065.1. NCBI lineage: Eukaryota > Metazoa > Arthropoda > Insecta > Lepidoptera > Pieridae > Colias > Colias behrii. Next base: position 8,607,013 of record JARWMC010000007.1, on the reverse strand, counting down.
GTTAATATGTCCCAAATAATTAATATATTTCTTCTGGGGGTTTACACCGTTGCGTGTAACTACTATGATTATATAATTTAGAATCATCCTGTATATCGAATTATCGAACATAAATATTAAATACATATATCAATATAGATTAAGAGCTCCAAAAACCTGTACTTACCTATTTAACAATTATAACTATTAAGTTTTTATATTCCAGAGATAGTTGTTCCGAAACTTGCGTCTATAGTTAATATATTTAGCTAGGTTTTATAATCATATCTTAGAATTTAAAGGTATACGTATGTGTGTCTATAAGAATAACCCGATAGTAGCGTTTAATAAAGTAATAACATACTAGGCTGCTATGATTATGTACTTATGTCTAATCTTAACTTCCGATTTGAAATAAGATCGAGAGAGATATGTTCTTTTAGTACAAACTCAACTGCTGCGAAAGTTTTATTTTATTTATGAGTATTTTATGTATTTATAACGGATATTAGGGACCTGAGATATGAAACAGAATATTCCAAACCCACCTGTTCTACATTTATATATTATTATTATTTTTACCACTCTTTGTCCAGTCCGATATTGTGGATGAAGCCCAGTGCTTAAATTATCGTAAATTTTGAACAATCTATCAAATGTTACTAAACATTCAAGAAGCAAAAGCTGCGTCGGTCTTAAGGGCTCTTTCAATTTATGCGTTTCGTATCGGACCGCTGCCGCACGTTTTCCGTGCCGCTAGTTATAACCCGCTGCCGTGCCGTTGCAGTACGTTAGCAGTCCGATACCAAACGCTTAAATTGAAAGCGTATCTGACTGCCGTGCGTTTGTATGCTAGTGCTGTTTTAAATTTATTTGACACCAGTTAAGCCATGGACTCTGACGAAGAAACATTACTGTTAGTGCTCTTGTTGAAAAACATCAAACAAAAAAATAAACAAAAACTACGCCTCCGTAAAAGATGATTGAATTAGATAAGACCAAAAAATTAATTTTTAGAGCACGAATATTCTCTGTCAAATCATATCGATATATCGATATTTTTGACGTGACAACGTCTTATAATTCGATAGAGCCGCCTGCACGCACGAAAAAACATGACTCATGCGGCGTTACCTCGCTCTGAGGCGTTCCGTGTAAGGCTTGAAGTGCGAGCGAGAGCGCGGAACGAGCGACAAAGAAGCACAATCGGACGTTGTCACGTTCAACTATCGTCAGTAAACCGACTTTACAGACAACCAATTTTTAATAAAAATATCAATATCGATATTGATATTTTCAAAAAACATCGATACGATATACATATCGATACTTTATTGCATTTCCGATATCCCTATGGGACTAACGACCGGCCGTGCGCCGTACGACAAACGCACCGCTACGGCACTGTAGCGGTCCGATACGAAACGCATAAATTGAAAGAGCCCTAAGGCATTCCAATTCGGTTGGATTTGTTATAATATTATGTAAACACATTGATTTACTACACAGTGTATAAAACAATTTACAAAATATATAGAAAATAATTTTAACTAAGCTTTATTTTAATAACATGATATGTATTATGTATATTAATTCCATTTTTTTATTCATTTTGTAATGAGTAAAGAAAAAAAAACAGATTTTATACACACCCATACGAAGGATTATTTGCACAGTTTTATCTTTACAGGATATTGCCCAAATATTTAATTTAAAAAAACACAACACAAAATGATTATTGATTTGAGCCGTATGAACAACGTCGCCGATCAACTTTGTTTAACGTTGGCGTTAATATATAAGGTACTTATTGTAACTTTATTCGTAATTTTAAAGTTATATTTTATATTATTTTTTTAGTGTGGAAATTCTACTGCCATCAAATTAAAGTTTAAGTTTAGTGTTTTGTATTACCTACTAATTTTAACATAATACATGATTTATACTATTTATTATTATAGTTTTAAAGTGTTCAACGAGCAAGCCTTTATAATGAATTTCAATTTGTATGCTAAATTCATTGATTTATCTAAATTCTAGTCAAATTAAACAAAAAATGTTGTGTGGTTTTATGAAACCACGGTAAAAGTGAAACTGTTCGAACGGTTCCGAACACTGCTTTGTGTAGCGCATGTCGCGTGACGGTCGGCTGCCGAGTAGGTATACCTACTCGGCAGCCGCGATACACGCGACATGCGCTACACAGACCAAAAAGTTTGAGACGATGTAATAAAAGTTTCACTTTAATTAGTTGCTCTGAAATAAGTAATGAGAAACGTAATGTGTTCAGTTCTGTTCGTACTTAATGATTTTTTAATTTATTTTTTCATGTATTACATGCCGCCTGCTCGTTTGGAGTAATGTAAAATTTTAATAAAATAAAAACATGTACAAATCATTTTATGCTGTTTTCATTATAACTGTTTTATCTCTGTTTAGAAAGGCGTAATAAGATTACGCTGTGTATTACACTTATGGTTTGGTTATAGAAATTTAATTTCAATCGTCTATATCGGATATACTGCAAGCAGACGGATTTTCATGCAAGTTATCGCTCAATTTTAGAACTCAACTGTATCATCTTGGTTTCATCGGTCGAAAGTAGTCTACTATAATAAGGAGATCTTCACACTGCCCCGCATCATGCTGCATATTGCGTGTCGAAGCACCTACGCGCGTTCCTGCGGGAGTGCAGATCTGCATCATCGTGCGGGTTTTTTGCGCACTCACGCGCGTAGGTGCGTTTGTAGATTTACGCACGGCGGCTCTCATTTATTCGCCGTTCTCTATGGTGGTTGTGCAATACTGAGCATCACGACGCGCGGCACTGCGGGATTCGGTGTGCCATACCTTGCGTCTCGCCCCGCACCTACGCGCGGGGATGCATGTTTCTCCGCGTGTATGCGCGTGATCCGCATGAACGCGCGTGGTTGCATTTTCAGTGTGTTGGACTGTGCGTGTTTTCTATACAAACGGAGATACTTACAAGTAACGTTAAACACGCAGGCACGCAACATGCAGCGTGGTGCGGGGCAGTGTGAAGATCGCCTTATGGCCTGTGCAGGGATTTTTGTCCGCTATAATAGATCGGTATCGAGTAACGCATACGAGGGATGAAAGGTACCGCGTCCCCCGAATAACCTTGGACATGCAGGAACGGACCGGATAATAGCACGGAATCTCCGAAAAGAATAGAATACGTGAGTCTAGGCGAAGCAACACACACGGCGGACTTTAGTTCCGTGTGCGTTGAGATCGCGATAAATACGAGGCGGAATTTTATTCGCGGAGCGTACTTCCACGGAGAAAAGTCCCGTCGTCTATTCGGGTCATAAACCATATTATTTGTTACTTGGATGTAAAGAAGGGTGAGAACAGTTTAACTAGCATTGTATAGGTATAACGCATGCAATAACACTAAACGTAAGGGAAATAATATAACATTTTATGTGAAGAGTTTATTTTTGGCCCACTCTCAACAAGAATATATTTTTTTAAACTAGAAAAATAACATAAATAATGCGCACAATATAAAATCAGTCGCAAGGTACCGTACGGATTCATCGAAATAATTCAACATCTAATAGTTTTAAAATACATATTTATTTTTCTGATTTTACCTGTCTGTTTTTCATTTGAACATAACTTCTTCACACTATGGGAGAAACTGAACAATCTCAATGAAAACCCGAAGGCACCAATGTCTGATTTAATCTCTATGCATATTAATTGTATATTTTATCAGAGCATGATTTAACTGTGACCTATAGAAAAATATCTTTGATATGCTAATTTCGTCCTCGCCTGGCTTACGAATGAGATAAACAGTATACTTTTTTTAATTTTGAAAACTAATATTTTTTAATCTTTTGTACCACAATAGTATCACCAAATCACAACAGAATAGGCTTGGCAGGCCTTATAAACTAGAATTTACTATAGGAAGACGAAATGAACAAAGGTCTAAAATCTCACAAGCTCACCAGGCTTATAATGAAATGTATCACAGATATGAAGATTTTTTAAAACTTTCGACAATGGTTTTAAAAACTTCGAAAATAAGGTTCTTACTTTTTATCTAAGTACTAATGATTCGGAAATTTTTGCTAATCATTTTTTAACAACGCTGTAAGCACAAAAATATTGAAATAATTTTAACAATACTTCAGGCCACAAATGAGAATACTGACACAGGCAGTGTTTTATTTTTCGGTGGCAAATAGTCGACAGAAATTGTAAGAGTTGAAATAAAGACGTTGACCAATAATAGTGCAACTCTTCACGTGACATCCCGAAATTTTAGAACCCCCAGAGCATATTTTAACGATTTGAACACAAATGCTCCGTTTACAAATCCCCGAGACAAAGGAATACGCATGGCGCAAGCCGTCCCACCATGTTACTATTCCTTCGCCTTGTTACGAGTCACAGCCTCAAATTTTTAAGCTCATGAATTAGGCCAATAGGCATGACGACAGTATCCATAAATGATCGAATTAGTGTTTTTAAGGGAAAATGTATAATAAATAAATTAAATATAGTGACTTAGAAATATTAAAAACATTAAGATTAATGAGATTATCAATAAAATAAAACATTGAAATTCTGCCGTCGGCCATTTTGACTGAAACACGTGTGACGTCACGTCTATGTAAACAACTTCGCGTCAGGTCATCGTCAGGTGTATTTTGTTGTTATTAATATGTTGAGAATACGCATTTTTATTTATTTTCTATTTTTTCACGTATGCTTTATCGACTCAGAACAGAAATATAATTGCGAATTCACGAATATGTGGTTCGGGTTTCTCTGCGTCAAATTTATACAATCATTTCATATTATTTTCTCGCTTTAAACAATTACTAACACTTTTTTGGGTATTATTTTTATGTAGATTCACATTGCAATACTGCACACCACTTATAAACTTTGAAATTAGATTCTATAACACTTAATAATTAAATATTTGTTAAATTTTGCTTCGCTATGCATACAGATAATTACGTATTTACGTAAGAGTGACGTCACGCCTACGCCATGACACCTGTGAGCTGTTTTGGCACAGTTAATAAATATTTTTTGAAAAATGGCTTTTATCTTCGTTAAATTTAAGTATATTAGCGAAATATAGGGTTTTTCTTGTTTAATAAACGTATACACACATTATGGAAGAGGTTTTCAAAATCTTTCGTCATGCCTATTCTAATGGCGAGCTCAAGATATTGTTTTTGATCAAGAAAGAATGGATCAGAGTTCTTTTTTTATTGTTTTTTTTTTAAAGCTGTGACTTTAACCGCTTTTAAATAATAATATTAACAATGGAAAGGAAGCACAAAATAGCAGTACCAGGTTAAGACAACACAAAATGTTTACACCACTATATAAATAAAATTGATCATAATTTCTTTTCAATATTTAACACTGCTTTAACCTGGTTGTAAATAAAATAACGACTTGTTCATTAACATTGTTCCAAGCGGTCAAGAACAACGCATTTGACACTGGTTTCAGAAACCTATACAAATTTTTAAAATTGTACATTTGAGCTAGACTGAAACCTACCCATATAACGGAAAGTTACATTTAATATTTTAACAACATAAAATAAAACCGGTGCTAGCTCAAATATGTGTTATATATGGGTAGGGCTAAATTTTAAAGGTTGAAAGTCTACCACAATTTATTCAAAATCCACATACAAATCTAGATAGACTTTCACTCAAATAGTGTTCAGATAAATATTTTACTTTTTAACAATCATAGGAAACCACGCACAGAATCCAATATGGACAAAGAGCGTCTGGGTGCCTTTCACAAGTCCTGATGTTTGTTTATATACACTTTAAAAAAGTAACCCTTAGCAGGTTCGAGTCTTAATCCACGATAAACTATATACACTCACATTTTGTTACAATAAAATTCATTACACTTTTTACAAATAAGTTTTTTGTTTTTAAACTAATTCCATACACCAGTAGGTAAGTCCAGGTTCAGCGGCGGGACGGGCGGCGGGCGGCAGAGCGTTACTTGTCCGCGCCGTCGTCGTCCTCGCCGGGGGTGCGCGCCACGTACAGCGCCGGGTCGATGACCTTCGGGATCGGCTTGATCTCCGTGCCCAGCTCCTGCTCGATGCGGTGCAGGGCGAAGCGGTCCTCGTACGTGATCAGGTTGATGGCGATACCGAGGTGGCCGAACCGGCCCGAGCGCCCGATGCGATGCAGGTACGTCTCCGCCATCCGCGGGAAGTCGAAGTTGATGACCACGTTCACCGCCTGCACGTCGATACCCCTGGTGAACAGGTCCGAGCACACCAGGTTGCGGCACAGACCCGCGCGGAAGTCGTGGAACACGCGGTTGCGGTGGGCTTGCGCCATACGCGCGTGAATGTAATAACAGCAGTAGCCCAGCTCTGTGATTTTCTTTGCAAGTAACTCTACACGTTGGGTGGAATTGCAGAATATGATGGATTGATTTATTTGCAACTGAAACAAACAATTATTATTTGTTTTAATTGATGCAGATTGAAGCTCTTCTATTAATAAACAGTCACTATCAATTGTAATAGTCTGTTTTATATTTTGTTGATAAACTTTATGTGGTAAAATTGTAGGCAAAATAAATTAATAAATCAATTGAAATAAGCATAAATAAATTTTATATCATTACAATTGTATGTACCTTTGAAAAGAGGGTATTTAAACAGTGCACTTTTTGTCTCTCTTGTACGAAAGCATAGTACTGTGTGACTCCTTTTAGTGTCAACTCTTCCATAAGGTTAATCTCATATGGTTCTCGGAGATGCTTCTCCATAAACTGTTTCACACTTAATGGAAAGGTTGCTGAGAATAGCAAGATTTGGCGTTCTTTTGGTAATCTGTAAAAGATTTGACAAAATAAGAAAAACATATTATTTTTAGGCAGATTTCATGTTCTTTATTATATGAATTTTGTTATTATTTTAAGAATATGAACTAACCTTGAGATAACCATATCTAACATGCCCTTAAAGTCTTGAGAAAGAAGTTTATCTGCCTCATCTAATACCAGCATCCTGCACTGGTCCATTTTGGCTACTTGCTTATCCATGAGATCAATCATTCGCCCAGGTGTGGCAATTATTACTTGGACTGAAAAAAGTATTATTATTTAATTACTAATATACCACAAAAATTATTAATTCATTTAACTTGATAGAATGACAAAAAAATATTAAATTTTATATTTTTCATAATCAGAGCTGTTTCTGTAATTTTTTTCATAGATTCAGAAATTGAATTTATATTATTAAAACAGACTTTACCAAATTACAATAAGGTCATTTACTTTGATTCATGTAACTTTTATATAAAAACTTACCATTTTGGTATATACGCATAATATCATCCCTCAGGTTTGTGCCTCCTGTAGTGACCATTACACGTATATCTGTGTGTTTTGCTAGTTCGATGCAGATTTGTGATGTCTGTAAGGCTAGTTCTCGAGTTGGTACCACAATTAAAGCTTGAATATAATCTTTTTTTGGATCAACCTACAAACACACTTATATTATACATTCTATTGCTTAAAAACTATATTTAGTTCAGATAAGAGCAGACTTATCAGCATTGGTTTTATCACTTATGATAAGAAGTGAAGGGGAATCCAAACAATATCATCATGTTTACAAATTTAATTAACATTGATATGAATATATGCAAATTCTTTTTTTTTCTGAATGCTTCTAAATATAACAAAGCAAACATATATTTTTACCTGTTCTAAGACTGGAATACAATATGCGCCCGTTTTGCCGGTTCCGTTTTTGGCCCTTGCGAGTACATCCTTACCACTGAGAGCAATGGGTATTGAAGCCTCTTGAATGGGGGATGGCTTTTCCCATCCCTTTTCGAAAATACCCATAAGGATTTCTCTCTTTAGGCAAAACTCTTCAAACTCATTTCCTCTTGTGTCTGTTACATCCTAAAACAAAAATCAAAACCATTTTTAACATTATTAAAAATATTGATATTAATTATTATTCTATTCTTGCTTTTTTCATATGCATGAGTTTTGTATTTAAAATTTAAACTTCTCAGCAATGCACTTCAGGTATGGATTCTTGGTCAACAAAAAAATACTTATAAGTATTAGGATAACATGTTACAAGATATCTATTTCATACTTCTACTAATATTATAAATGCGAAAGGTGGTAAGAATTAGTAGATATGTCGCTTTCATAACTGAACCGCTGATTGTCTCTATGAAATTAAATACAAAAATATATTTTCGTCCGGATAGGCACAAAGGATAAAAAGAAGCCAGGTACCATGAAAGTTAAGCAGCTGAATCCAATACCTAATATAGAATATTTTGTATAAGAAAAAATTGCTAAATACTTTTTCAAAGATAATATCACTAGGTAGGTATGACAAAAAAAAAAGTAAAAAAAAAAATTATAAAATTGTCTGGAAAAATATCAATACTTACACTAGTTTTTATTCTTCTATCTTTAGGGGGTAGTTTTAATTTTGATTTCCATCCAATGTCGTCAACCGTTTTATCGACATCTCTAAAAACATTAAAAAACGGTTAGGAATAGATTACACACACATATCCCGAATTCAATGACTCGACATACTGACCCTTTCTGATTATTTAAACTGTTTCCGACGTGATTACTTGAACTAATTCTATTTTCGGTCATCATTTTTCCAAAGTTGCCCTCTAGGGGAGACTAAAATTAGAAACTTATCACAAATCTCTTGTACAGTCCAACACAAAACAATTTTCACGATAAGTCACTTTTCGACACATAAGATATTTAGAAAGTTAATCACGTATACCAGACGAGTTCAGGATTATCTGTAACAATAAAATTAAATCATTTAAATCAATACATCTACAACGGTACACATACAATCGGGAATAAAGATTAGGTACTAGACGCGTCAACAAGACAGATACAATACTTGTGTACAATTATTATTATCCGTACAGCCACTACGTAAGATAGTTGGGATAAAACTTAAATATTAATTTGATATAACAATGGATTTAGAAAGAATTAATCAACGACTACAACGAAATAAATACTCGATTGAAAAGATATAAACAGATTCAGTTGATACCAATATAGAACGATTTAAATTTTAAATATGGCCGCCACAAAAAAATATCCTTGATGAATACATGGAATTAAATAATTATGGAATCTGCTGAAACTGAAAACAGTATCTTTACACTATCTACAACAATAAAATAAAAGATATTTTTAAAGAAAAACAAATATCACCTTGATAAAACTTTATAAAAGACGACGACACTCGATACTCGACGACGACATCACAAAGTAACCAAGCGGTAGTGTTGCAACTTGCAAAATGCAATTTGCAATGTTTCCATTGCAATTTTTATTATTAGCATCATTTTTGATAAACATATTAGGAGCGTTTAGCATGAAAATTAACTGTACTTGATAAATAGGTGCAATGTTTAGTACATATTTGAATTGTAGGAAAATAATAAATTACAAAACTGTTTATTACATTAAAATATTATAATGTGAAGAAAATTTATTTGTTTTTAATTTGCGTAATTTCAGAAAATTTACTTGTAAGTGTTTTGATTGTCTTCAATTTGAAATATTTAGATCAAAGAAAATTTATATTAGAAAAAAATTATACCTATTCATTACCTATTATTATTTATTATGGATTAGAAGAATCACATGACATTTTTATCTTATCACGTTTTGGTGCAATTTAAATGAAAAAACAATTTTTTTTTTTATTATTATTATTATACCAAAATGTTTTTCATTATCAAATACATAAAGTATTCACAAAGTATTAATCTCTATTCGACTTTGTTACTTGTTTTATGTTAATTTAAGCAATCTTCTTAAATTGTTCAAATAGCAACAATCATTGTGTCCTTGTAAGCGGGCTACTCACAAACCTGCCGCAATACAGGTTGCACGGGGGTCGGAACAATTTCGTCTGTTCTCTACAAACAAGCCTGCCGTTCAGTGTGTAAGTGATATGCCGGCTACTCACGTACCTGCCGCAGGGGCAATATTGGAACAATATCGGTTGCACGGCGGTCGGAGCAATTTCAGCTGTTCTCAAAATTGCCCCTGTTTGCCTATACACATCACAATTAAGGAGCCAATTAAGTGTGCAATCCCAATATTGCCCCTGCTGCAGGTAGGTGAATAGCCGGTTATATTCCCACTGAAAGCTCGTTTATGAGAAAGGCTCCTGGTTCCTGCATTGTCGAAACAGCAATGGATAATGGTATAGCCTTGGCACTTTCTGTAGTGCTACCAAAAAAATAAAGAAAGCAAAGATACTGGGTGAAGAATTGGTTGCAGAAACGAAACAAATTGAGTCATGTCGCTTTGCATCGCGCAAGCGACACTTTTACGCTACAGAGCATAATACATATTTACAACTTTCTGACATCATTCATCGAGGCATTAACAGCTGGTCGAGGATCATCCCTTTGTCGATGGAGGAATTCCAATTTTTCTTCCTCCACAAGCCACATAACCACAGTGAAAGATTTTAAAGTAGATGATCTTAAAAACTTTTTGCGAATGGATATTGGATATTAATTCTTTTGAAGAGCTCCTGGTTATCGTTACACCAATAATAGAAAAGCAAGACACGTTTATGCGGAAGGTGCTACGTACTATAAACGATTAACCGCTGCACTAAGGTTTTGGTAAGTGGGCAAAGTTACGAGGATTTTAAACTTATGCAATTGTCCCAACCGTACTACACATGCGGCAGCTACATCCTAGAGAGCTAGAAAGGCCTTGCGCCCCTGCCGCCCCGCCGCAGGCCCAATTTAAATATTGCCCCTGCTTGCCTATACACGCAAAAGTTATAAAATATGTTTAATTACCTGCAACTTAACTATTAAACCTTTTTCTGCAGTTATCTACAGTTTTTTCGAAAATCGAGGATTAACATTTCCTCTCATTATTGTTATATTCTCTTTCGTTTGCAATTGATTTCATTGTTCTATATCTTCACTTGTCCATTGGAAATCGACAAAAAAAATATAAAAACATCATGTTTAACAATATTAATTTTGTTAATTAAAAAAAGTTTACATTAAATTAGTTGTCCACTTAGGTCGTGGACCTAGCCCAGGGGGGGGTCATGACCCCATGACCCCCCCCCCTGGATCCGCGCTTGTATACACATCACAATTAAGAAGGCAATTAAGGGTCCCAATATTGCCCCTGCGGCAGGTGAGTGAGCAGCCCGCTTTATGTATTTTGTTGCCTGCATTGTGCCCACATTGTGCCTAAAGTACGCTTTTTTTTAATGGCAACATTTTGATGTATTTTCATGTCACACAGTCACACACATGTCACAACTCACAAGTGACACAACTCACAGTTTCATGTTTTCAAAGTGTCAGAAATACCTACAAATTACAAACTATTTTGAAATAATACGTAAATTGTTTTCAAACATATTATTGGTAAAAAATACGGTTTATATAACGAATAGTATTTTTACATGTACCAAATAAAATTAAAACAAAATTAATTCTATAATACGTGATATTTTGTAAAATATCCTAATAATAACTTATTTTGTATAAATTTATTAGGTATTTAGTAATTCTATTTTATTACAAAATGTAAGTATAAATTCATGTATCTATTATTTTACAAAATTATTAAAAAATATCACAAAATTACAGTATTTCGTGTATTGTTTGACTTGTGCATACACCATATATTATATATCCAAAGTAGGTTATGGAATAACCTACTTTGGATACCTGTAGTAACAATTACCTATTTATGGAACAAAAAAACATCATTGTATCTACTAATCAATTGTATTTAGAAACTAAATATAGTTAGATGATGATTTGGATTTAGTAATAACTTATGTGATTGAATCTGAACTCTCTCTTTGTATTACAGTACAAGTATAACGCAGTTCATTAAAGAAACGAATCTTCAATGGCGGCGCTTATCATTCCCTCTCGCTTACACACGGCCGTACGGCATGCAAAAAAAAATGGAAAAATAAAATCACTAAAATGTATTTGATTTTCCCTATAATAGTTTTTATCATAAATTTACAATGACAATTATGCATTTGCGAAAGTAAATAATGTTTTATTGGAATTTCACAAAATATGTTCTTTGGGAAAAGTTGTTCAGTTTTATGGGCTCATTACAAATATTATGGGGATTTTGTTACATTCTGTATACTTAAATATGATAAATCATATAAATACACAAATACCATAACAAAAAAGTTTGTCAACAAACAATTTGAAATAATAAAATAATTATCCATTTACATTATTTTTATTTTCTTTTTTGCTGACCCTACCATACGTCAGTGTCAGCTTTGGCCGCCATTGAAGATTCGTTTCTTTAATGAAACGCAATATAATACATAATATAGATAATCTAAAAAGTACCCACATAGATCTAAGAGATATCTTACTAATAATATAAAAATGTGAAAGTTTGTGAGGATGGATGGATGGATGTTTGTTTCTCTTTGACACAAATACTACTGAACTGATTGCAATGAAGTTTCGTAGCTGGAGACCCAGAATAAGACATAAGCTAATTTTTTATTGCAAATCGCACAGGAACGGGAGCTATGCGGGTTTTTCTTTGAAAACGCAGGAGAAGCTGCAGGCCGAAATCTAGTTACTCATATACACTTATCATTTTACAGGACAGAGTATTGGAAATCACAAGCCCGGAAATATTGTGAATTTTGCAAGTGTTGGTTAGCAGATAATAAAGTTGTAAGTAGAATTTGATTCCTTATTTTGCATCATAAAACATGAGTGAGTTTGAAATTGATATTTATTGTTTTATGGCATTCAAAATGCTTTAAAAATATAAATTTATAAAGAATAGAATAAATTAGATCACGAGGCGGGACTCGAACCCGCATCCTTTCGCGCCATTGAATTGGTCAGGCATCCGCCCCGGAATGGCGCGAAAGGATGCGGGTTCGAGTCCCGCCTCGTGATCAAATTTTTTCTATTCTTTATAATTCTTTGTAATTTTTTTACAGTCAATATCATTCCATGAAAATGGCAAGCGCCACAAGGAAAGTGTTAAAAAACACATATCACAGATTAGTAAGAAGAGTGCAAAAGAATTCAAGGCAAAGGAAAAGCAAGATGATGACATCAGAAAAATGGAAGAAGCTGCCATGAGTGCATATTTGAAAGATGTTCAGAACAATGCTGACTTGACTTCTAAGGTAATCTTAGAAGCTGATAAGTATAACTTCGTTTTTTGGTTAAAGTTTTCTTGTTTTGTACTTCATGTATCATTATCTCAGTCTTTGAGATTATCACCTCAGTATTAAACTTTAAATAAATGTAACATAGATATCTTAAAGTTTAAAAATATTTATGCAGTATTGTAAAGTTATATGACATGAAGATGATATAACATACTAGCTGCTCCGCGCGGTTTCACCCCTGTTGGTCGTAGCGCGATGATATATAGCCTATAACCTTCCTCGATAAATGGGCTAACTAAGACTGAAATAATTTTTTAAATCGGACCAGTAGTTCCCGAGATTAGTGCGTTCAAACAAAAAAACAAACAAACTCTTCAGCTTTATAATATTAGTATAGATTATGGAAGGTCAATTACCCTGTGCTGCCAATTAGATTATAGATTAATAATATTAATATATCTTTACTTTCATGCAATACTATTTAATTAAATAGTATGAATTTTTATAGATTTTCCACTACCGTTCAAATTTATAATAAACTATATTTATATTGCAGAATATTAATGATATGCTTGGCCAGAGTGGCAATAGCAGCCAAGATATTGTAGTATCAGCTCCAGGGCCTGCATCAGAACCTGTTTGGCATGAAGTTAAAGGTGCAGATGGAAGCTCATATTACTGGAACACACAAACAAATGGTATTTACACATTAATGTTTCTAATATAACTTAGGATTGTCTTACATTTTTTGATGTATTCGCAAAAGCAAAAGTCAGTTAATAAAGAAAAAACATTATTTTTTAAGATTTCACAAATGTTTAATTATTATTATTGAACCCTTATAGCAATAATTAATTCCTTTCAGAAACAACCTGGGATACACCAGATAACTATTTATCAATCACACAGCAAGAAGAGAAGAAATTAAAAGAAAATAAAAAGGAGAAAAAATTACTGTAACTATCTCATATTTATTTATTCATTTTATAATAGTAATTTTTTTTATAATTTACACAAATATTTTTTTTTTCTAGAAAGCAAAAACAAAAAGAGGCCATGGTCGAAGTTAAAGCGCATATAGCAAGAGAGAGGATGAAAGAATTAGCAGTTAAAAAGGAGAAACCACCTCCCGTGAGCGTACCTTTGTATGGTCCTGAACCTAGGAGTAGTAAACCTTATGGAAAATGGGAAACAGTTGTTCATGAGTGAGTATTCCTTTGACTTTAAAATGTATAGTGTTATCAACTATATGTTTTTCCACTTTAGCACTTGGTATTCATTTGTATTTAAAAGATAATTTTAGAAATTAGTTAATCAGCTCCACATCTTATAGTACTAATAGAAAGTGTAAGTAATACATAGTTAGATATGCCTAAATAATGTATAACTAAATATACCTAAATACCGGAGAACTTTGTACATGCGCAAAGCTTAGGCTGTCTCAGTTCTCGTTATCTGTGTTTCAATTTGCAGCAAAATTGATTATTTACTAGACTGTTTCTGCTTTAACAGAACATAACCATAAACTTTTGCTACAGTAGAAACACTAAAAATTATAGGTATAGGCCAGGTTATTTAAATCCTTTAAAAATTGTTAACACTATTGTAATTTTAAACATTTGTTTTATAATTTTTGTATTCTGACAAATTATGTAAATTTTTTTTTTATTAAAAGCAAAATACATAAGTACATAACACAATCAAATTCGTATTCTTGCCGCCGCCTGTATGCAAAGAATACTGAATATGTACTAGTCACATAAATAAAAAACATTATAAAGGCTTTGTGGCGTTAAGAGTGCGATCAGCAGTCAGCTTATATACGACTAGCGGTCCGCCCCGGCTCCGCCCGTGGTACATATTTACGTTTTCTCTCCATAAGAACCATCCTCGTACTTCAAGGAATATTATAAAAAAATAATTATCGAAATCGGTCCACCCGTTCACGCGTGATGCCGTGACCAAGGAAAACGGGTTTCATTTTTATATATTTACTAGCGGTCCGCCCCGGCTTCGCCCGTGGTACATATATATATATACGTTTTCACTACATAAGAACCATCCTCGCACTTCAAGGAATATAATAAAAACAGAATTATCGTAATCGGTCCACCCGTTCACGCGTGATGCCGTGACCAAGGAAAACGGGTTTCATTTTTATATTTATACTAGTGGTATCCTATCTCTCAAGTTGGATCGAACTGCACATGGTGTGCGAATTTTATTATAATCGGTTAAGTTGTTTAGGAGTCCATTGGGCATTGAGGACAAACATTGTGACACGAGATTTATATATATTAAGATATAGATTACGTTATTTAATCAGTTGAAAGCTTCTGGCATTAAAAAGACATCAGTTCTCACACATCTAAAGTAAATATATTTTTTGTATTCGCATTTGTAAGCGTTCGCAAGTTCATAGCACCTGTAATATCTTGTCTGTAATGTCTCGATTCCTGTAAAGTATAAATTTGATCCATAATAATTTTATTTCGTTTGCGGTTCTTTTTTATCTTCTCCTGGCTCAACTTGTCTGAGCGGTTCAAATACTTTCTCACATTTTATACTAGCGACCCGCTCCGGCTTCGCACGGGTGCAATGCTGATACTAAATACACTACATAAAAACTGTGAACGTTGTATATAAAAACATAGCGGCCCGCTCCGGCTTCGCACGGGTATAAAATATATAGCGGGCGGCCGGCCGGTACCGCCGCAAACGGTACGTCCCGCAATTTTTAAATGGACAGTGCTAGTCGTCCGCTAAACGGATGAATAAATAAATTAGTCGTCCGATTACCGGATGAATAAAATAATTTAATCGTCCGATAACATCTATTTATCTATATAGTTAGGTTATCGGGGTTTCTTTAGAGAACTGCCGCACGTATTATAGGTTTTTTGTGGGGGGAGGAGAGGGGGGAGGAGGGCACACGTAGGTATTTAGGCAGTAGGTATCTAACCTAACCTAACCTAACCTAACCTAACGGCTAACCTAACCTAAACTTGATTTTTTTTTGCGCGTCGACGGAGCCCCGCTTCGCGGGGCTCCTATTTCTGTGTAGTTTTTTTTTTAAGAAACCTAACCTAACTTAACGGCTAACCTAACCTAAACTTGATTTTTTTTTTGCGCGTCGACGGAGACCCGCTTCGCGGGGCTCCTATTTCTGTGTAGTTTTTTTTTTTTTAAGAAACCTAACCTAACCTAACCTAAAGGCTAACCTAACCTAAACCTAACCTAACGAATTGAGGGCGAATATCTCGGCCATTTTTGATTTTAGAGAAAAGTTGTTCCTATAAAACATGCTTATATTAGCGTAATCTTTACGATAAAACAATAATAAATAGGTGTTATAATGACACCAACTCCATCAAAAATTTTCTAAGTCCTGCGCCCCCTTTGCTTTAGTCCAACCCAACTAGCTTTAGTGTTAAAAGGTTATCTAGTAATCCGAATAATCGGACGATTAAATTATTTTATTCATCCGGTAATCGGACGATTAAATTATTTTATTCATCCGGTAATCGGACGACTAATTTATTTTATTCATCCGTTTAGCGGACGACTAGACACTTCGTTTTTAAATCTGTAATATCTTCGAAAATATTCACTTAAATCATACGGTGTAAAGGGCCATATAGATCTATATTAAATGAACAATGTATTCAAGGTATTTAATTGGTTAAGGATTAATGCTGTATTGGTTAAAATCGCTTCGAAAATTAGCTATTATTTGTCGTAAAAAGTAAAGGACAAACAAAAGTTATTGTGGGTTATCCACAAGAGATAGACATATACCATCGCGGACTTTTCTGTAGACCTTTTCAATGTGTATAATACTTAGTACATTATTTTGATAAAACTCGAAGGGTTCAGCCTGCGTTTGCAATGTAAGCGGAAAAAATGTAATTTTTTACGACATCACATTAGAAACCTCAAAAATAACAGTACTTCTCCACTATTTAATGGATGTTGTTATACATATAAACCTTCCTCTTGAATCACTCTATCTATTAAAAAAAACCGCATCAAAATCCGTTGCGTAGTTTCAAAGATTTAAGCGTACAAAGGGACATAGGGACATAGGGACAGTGAAAGCGACTTTGTTTTATACTATGTAGTGATAATAAAACTCCCTAAATCATAATGTACATTTCGGACGTCCTTACATTCATACATGATGCATCACAATTGATCAATTGTTCCATATGAGCGATATATAATATAGATACCACTCGAATTTGTCCAGACAACATTCATCAAATATTTATAAAAATGCTGACCACTGCTTGCATCCTCGATCCGAAAAACCCGCCTCTGTCCTTAGGGCCGACCTATTTAGGGTCAATTGGGAAAAAATCAGTTCTTGGTAAAAATAAAACAGTAAAGTATATATATATATATATATATGTATATATATGTATATATATATATATATATACATATGGAGTACTGTTCTCATCTCTGGGCCGGAGCCCCACAGTATCAACTCCTTCCTCTTGACCGCATCCAACGTCGAGCAGCTCGAATTGTCGATGACCGTAGGCTTTCCGATAGGCTCGATCCACTGTCAGTGCGAAGAGACGTTGCGTCTCTCTGTATACTGTACAGAATCTACTATGGGGAGTGCTCTGAGGAATTGTTCCACCTTTTACCAGCCGCACAGTTCCACCACCGGACCACACGCCGTAAAAACCAGTTCCATCCGCACCATCTGGATGGTTGGCGCTCCACCACTGTCCGCTTCACCCGCAACTTCCTTCCGCGTACGGTGAAACTGTGGAACGATTTGCCACTTGCGGTGTTCCCGAACAACTACGACATTGGGGCCTTCAAGAAAAGAGCTTATTTGTCCATAGAAGGCCGGCAAAGCACCTGTAACACTTCTAGTGTTACAAGTGTTTATGGGCGGTGGTGACCACTTAACATCAGGTGGCCCATCTGCTCCTTTGCTTGCTCTGACATAAAAAAAAAAAAAAAAAGTAATCAAAATAAGCACAAAAAAAATACGTTTTCTAATTTAATGATGCACAAAAACTGGAAATCAACATGAAGCAAGTGAATAATGTTTAATTAAAGTGCTAAATGCAATCTATTTTTAATTTCATCTTCTTTCTTCTTATATATAAAATTCTCGTGTCACAATGTTAGTCTGCATACTCCTCCGAAACGGGTGGACCGATTCTCATGAAATTTTCTGTGCATATCGGGTAAGTCTGAGAATCGGCCAACATCTATTTTTCATATGTACCACGGGCGAAGCCGGGGCGGACCGCTAGTTATTTTATATATTTTATACGGATGATTCGTTATCGATCCTCATGGAATTGGACGACCTCAGGTGCTCAAGACCGCTTTATAATTTGTATCTATATATAGTTTGTGCCTTATACCTTTTCAAAAAATTACAAATAGGTACATAAACGCATACTGAGTCGAAATTTTGTTGGAATTATATTATTATTTACTTTTCTGAGATAAACGACCTCGTAATGCCACCGTTAACCAACCGATGGCGTTGCCTTAGCTTCGCTACGATATCCAAGTGACTCAAAAACTATCAGATAAAATGAATACTGCGACACTTACAGTTTACAGTTACATGTACAAACGCTAGCCCACTTATCAGAAAAGAAAAAGATTTATCTAAATTATAAAAAACACCTTCGTATAGTCTAAGATCCCACCGCAGGATCAGTGCGTTCATCGGTTTTTTGCTGAAAACCGAATTTTTATGTATATTTATACTTAGGAGAATATATATCGACTAGGTTGCCAGTCAAAATTTGGCCGCAAGCATGTTTAATTAAAATTTTTCTAATCGATTTTTGGGAAAAAAATTCGTTCACTTGTTTTTTGAATAAAATGTAGTCTACATCACGTCAAATGATATAAAAATTCTAAAAAATCACGGTTGCCGCTTTTCACCTGGCCGCAACATCTTGGCAGCCTGGTGCAAACAGGTATGATTTCGATTCATTTTTACGTTCATAACGCACATTTATGAATCATATATCAAATTAAAGCTAATTTTTTTCTATTTATTATCATATATGGTTGCCTAATTAAATCCCGCCGCAAATAAGGGTTGCTGGCTTTTAAAAATTATAAATATAGGATTAGTGCGTTCATCGTTTTTTGCTGAAAACCGAATTTTTATGTATATTTATAATTAGGAGAATATATATCGACTAGGTTGCCAGTCAAAATTTGGCCGCAAGCATGTTTAATTAAAATTTTTCTAATCGATTTTTGGGAAAAAAATTCGTTCACTTGTTTTTTGAATAAAATGTAGTCTACATCACGTCAAATGATATAAAAATTCTAAAAAATCATGGTTGCCGCTTTTCACCTGGCCGCAACATCTTGGCAGCCTGGTGCAAACAGGTATGATTTCGATTCATTTTTACGTTCATAACGCACATTTATGAATCATATATCAAATTAAAGCTAATTTTTTTCTATTTATTATCATATATGGTTGCCTAATTAAATCCGGCCGCAAATAAGGGTTGCCGGCTGTTAAAGATGTTGAATATTTAAAGTTGAGTGTAAACATGCTTGCGGCCAAATTTTGACTGGCAACCTAGTCGATATATATTCTCCTAATTATAAATACATATAGTTACATAAAAATTCGGTTTTCAGCAAAAAATCGATGAACGCACTAATCCTATATTTATAATTTTTATAAGCGAGCAACCCTTATTTGCGGCCGGATTTAATTAGGCAACCATATATGATAATAAATAGAAAAAAATTAGCTTTAATTTGATATATGATTCATAAATGTGCGTTATGAACGTAAAAATAAATCGAAATCATACCTGTTTGCACTAGGCTGCCAAGATGTTGCGGCCAGGTGAAAAGCGGCAACCGTGATTTTTTAGAATTTTTATATCATTTGACGTGATGTAGACTACATTTTATTCAAAAAACAAGTGAACGAATTTTTTTCCCAAAAATCGATTAGAAAAATTTTAATTAAACATGCTTGCGGCCAAATTTTGACTGGCAACCTAGTCGATATATATTCTCCTAATTATAAATATACATAAAAATTCGGTTTTCAGCAAAAAACCGATGAACGCACTGATCCTGCAGCCGGATCTCGTACTAATAAAAGAATACCGCATAGGTATGTACATAATATTATTTATTTCTATAGAGACCGCCATCCAGACCGTTCATTATTTGTTTATATAATATACAATAGGTAAACAAGTCCATTTAAAAGGCTTATGTATTTTTAGCTATTGTTTTTTGATATCTATTAATTAATGTATTTTGTTACAGACCAGTCGAAAAGATAGATTTACAATTGCCAAAGAAGGAAGTTTTTGTACCGCCTGTTGTAGTGCAACCAGAAATTGTGCGTTTTAAAGAAAAACGTGTTGAGTCTCTTGGTGAGGGACCTGTGGAGTTTAAGAAGAGAAAAATCAATAATGCTAAACGAAACATGAGACAAAAAGTAGTTGATGAATAAACAATTATTTGTATAAACTTTTTTTATTTTTTTAAATCTATCTATTAATTAATAACAAAATTAAGATATGTTGGAAGATGAGTTTACTCTATAAGTAATCGAAATTAGATCCAAATCATAATTGTATTAGTCGGTAAAGAAACTTTTAAGATTGTAAAATTAGTTTCAAGATAATCCGGGTTTTAAATTATGTAGTAACTACCTTTAACTTTTCAATTTATTTTTTAAATATTGATACTTAACTACTGTTATCTATTAACTACATATAATATTAAATAAACATTTTGTGATTTTTATTAATCTGAACGCTGATATGAAAATTGAAACAGAGGTAGTGGACACAGCACCTACAGTACTAAAAATCAGTATGAAATCGGAAATTATATAGCTCAAACAAAAGTTATGTTTAATGATTAGATCCTAATTAGTTCTCAAATCTCTATTATTAATTAGATCTATTCTTCTATTAGACTAGATATCAACAAAAACAATTACCTACTAAACACGTTTTTTGGAAAATAGGAGCGTATATTATAGAATACAAATGCCTATATCATCTCGACGATACATAGGTACAGTACTCCCAAACTGATAATGCGCATATAAAAATTCGTCACTGTTCGGCAACTGTCATATTCCCCGAGCCTCCGAAGACGATATGTATATAGAGTGGTTAAATGTATTTTCTTCATGCATAGTTTATTAGAATTATGAGTTTTATTCTGATTTTATGGTAAAAGAGAAAAGTAACGAAATTTGTTTCGATAATTCAATGTAAATTAATAGCGAGGATAAGCCACACGATTGCGAATATATATTTGTTGTTATTGATTTACTCGGAAAATTCTATACTTAGAACTATTAAAGTGTCTTACTGAAGCAGCGTAATGATGGAAGGATATGGAAGGTAAATATAAGGCAGTTTATATTTAAAAAAAATATTTCAAACACTGGTTTACATTAAAATTGTAGAAATCTAATCATTAAAATCTCAGTCCAAAATATTTACAGAATCAGAGATTATCTCTATTTCTGATATCGTAGAATGATCAGAACTTTCATTATGCTCTTATTAATTTTCACTTTCCCCACTGCTATCTGCTACCTATGTAAATAATCATTTAGGTATCGGAAAATTCAACTTTGAAGCAAAACTAAGAAGGGTATGTAACAGCAGCTCTATATAATTCCATACAGAGATAATACGTGCGGTCACCACCTATATATAAAGACGACTGACGGATTTTTGAATTTTTTGACTGACAGGCTACCGTCACCTATCGCCTGAATTGTTTTCGATTGTGTATGACTCTGAATTGACTCCTATTTCTTTTGAACAAGGTGTAAGATGCAAGTGCATTGTTTAGGGCACTTACGATTCAATGATTCGGGGTGATTCGGGTGTTTCTGGAAATACGATAATTAGCGAAGATCTGCATGCGCATTATTAATTTTGGAGTACTGTACATTATAACTAGATTACATAATACAATACTCATACTCATTGTGATGCACTGCAAGTCTGCAAATGTCAATTATCGTACATACATACATACCTACATCTTTATACACGCCGAACTGTCATTGTTATTTTTGGTGTGATTTCATCATTACCTTCGGGCTTCGGCGCCGACTAATTAGACAATGACATCTTGTAATAATTAATACCTCAGCTCACGAATGAAGTATATTACTTAGCGACCTACCTTATTACCAGCATAATAATTATTTTTGAACTAAAATCTATACCGCCTTTCAAATAAAGAAAGAAACATCAAATTCGGTTCGGTTCACTCAGTCAAAATTTCTAAGGTAACAAACACACAAAAATATGCAGTCAAATTAAAAACCTACTTTTTTTGAAGTTGATTGAAAATAATCATGTCATTGATAAATATTTGAAAAATCAAAGACACGAAAAAGCTCGTGAGTCGTGATTTAGGATTCGAACCCGGAACTTTACCTAACCGTGACCTCGGCGTGAACATAATATACTAATATTATTATAAGTTAGGTACATTTCATTTTATGAATAAAAAAACAATGAAATAACATTGTTACCAAATCGATACAAACCTCGATACGCAGATACAACCCGCACTTGATCGGTTTTATTTTACTCATTAAAGTTGCAAAAGAAACCTCTTATTTGTAATTACTTAACCCATTGCAATGCTTCAACTATTTTATTAGGACGAAATCCCACAAGATTTTGTAGATAATATGATTCGAGGGCGTTTAACTCTTATCAGTATAAAACATCGTTTGTGATGAAAAGTAGTTTAATTAATCTAATATCTAATATATCTAATATATCTAATCTAATATATATATTATAAAGGCGAAAGTTTGTAAGGATGTATGGATGTATGGATGTATGGATGTTTGTTACTCTTTCACGTAAAAACTACTGAACCGATTACAATGAAATTTAGCACACATATAGAGGGTAACTTGGATTAACACATAGGATAGTTTTTATCCCGGAAATCCCACGGGAACGGGAACTATGCGGGTTTTCCTTTGCAAACGCGGGCGAAGCCGCGGGCGGAAATCTAGTAGATAAATATTTCAGGACATTTTTCACACACGGGACGATCTGATTTCATATTATTAAGTAGCCTGTTGAATTCCCGTTTTAGAATTATATTTTTAGCCATTTATACAATATATTATAGAGCAATACCTATATTGCAATCCTAAACCCTATCCTAAATAAGATTCAAATTCGAATAAATAATTTTGAAATAGAAATAAATATACGCCGAAAGGCTGGTGTTCTAAGCTACCTAAAGCTCTAGATTAGATGTAAGTTCCTAAAAATAAGCTATATGTAGTAGGTATCAGTATCTATTAGGATATTATATGAGGTAGTAGGTATGCACCTTTTTTTTTTTTTTTTTTTAGTGGGGAAATCTTGCATAGATACCCACGGCCTCCGGGGGAGGGGCCGTGGGTTATGTCGGATTCCTACCGACCAAAACCCCACTGTGTTCCGTCAAGCCGCATCAACGAGAGGGCCACGGGTATTGGTAGAATTCATCCGTGACCTAGTACTAGGTATCCACCTGTAAAACTCCTATCTAATATTATTCATCTATACTAATAATAAAGCTGAAGAGTTTGTTTGTTTGTTTGTTTGAACGCGCTAATCTCAGCAACTACTACTAATCGATTTGAAAAATTCTTTTGGTGTTAGATAGCCCATTCATCCAGGAAGGCTATAGGCTATATTATATCATCATGCTAAGACCAACGGAGGCGGAGCCACGCGGGTGAAACCGGGTAGCGCAGCTAGTAAATCATAAAGTGTGAGATTTTGTTTTACCAAAAAGAATATGTAGTAAAATTTCGTACTACTACTATCTGACATGATCTGTTTATATCCCTCAACCATTATAATAAGGACAACATTTATTTAATCGACTCGTCGGCCCATTTATCTATTGTTAAGGTGTGATCCGGGTTTATATGGAAATGACTTTGTAATCTTAAGGCTTAATGCGACATTGTGAATAGTATTATGTCCGGTATCATTGAACGCCATGGTGATGATATTCATATCACGGACGGGACGTCAGTCTCCCAGGCCGCTATATAAATGTTAGGTTGTATCCGTGAGCAATCAGTCGCAGCAGTCGATAGCATCCTCATCTAGCAACCTGCTAGAGATCAGTTTTGTTGTCTCGACGTTATTGTGTATCAACAATCAACATGTTCAAGCAGGTAAGAATTAATATATCTAATATTAACAAGTAACATCGAAGATTAAACTTGCTGCTTGCTTTTTCGTAATCGTAATCTTACCTATGTTTTCACTGTTAGTGCCCATTTGTTTTTATTCGATTAATTATTAATTTTGTTACTAAATAATACCTGAGTACTGCAGTCCATAATTAGTGATAAGTCCTTAGATAATATTGTAAAGAGTAAACCAACCAAACATATTTCAGGTTTGATAAATTTATTATTTAAAACTAAAAGAAGTAACTTACTCGCTAAATATTTTTTATTGCTAATTATAAAAATATCTTGCATAGCAGACAATTTCTTCCTTTTTGCCTTACTTATTTTTTTATAAATACATAATTATAATATAAATATTTTTTTATTAATTTATAAATAGGTACATATTGTATTATACATAATTCATAAAACACACAATGTAATAGCGAAGATGTAATAATTATTGAATCTACATATTATTTATAGCTTTTACCATCTATTTATGACTCTACATCAAAGTCTCTCCTAACTCAAGCATTTATTCTTTCAATCAGAATTAAAAAAAAAAAGTTCTTAATTGTCACAAATTGTATCAATGTATCGTTAATTGTATCATTCGTCATTCCACTTTAACGATCCCTATTAAATTTTAGAAAAAAAAATTCGTCACTTGTGTAAGTACTTAATTTTCGTATTTCTTTCAGTGCCTGTTCTTCATCGCAGCTTTGCTGCTCGTAGCGTCAGCGGTAGCGAAGCCTCAAGTCCTGCTTGATACCTATGGCTACTACGCTGCCCCAGCCTACGTCGCCTCCTACAGCACACCACTGGCATACTCCTACCCTTACGCATATGCTTATTCCTACCCACTTGCCTATTACTAGAAATTACCAAATTCGGACCCTCGATTTAATTAATTACTAATGGCGCATTATGTTTATATTGATCTTATTGCAACAAAAAATCTCAAAAGTGTGTGCAAATTAATCTTAAATTAAATAACGTCACAATACGTTATATGTACTTATTTTCTCATAAAAGATTAAACAATGGACTGAACAAGATCACGTACAGCACAAAAACCAATGATCCTATCAAAAAAATGTACAATACAAAGTGTTAAAAGGTTCGTGATGGTAATCAACAATGACGACATTAGACATGATTATTGTATCGTCAATCTTGTTATGTTTTTGTAGCACTATAGCAATATTAATGTTATTACTTGAACAATAAAGCATTATTTTAAAACAAACGATCTTATGATTTAATTTTTTTACCTACCGCTCCTTTATAGAGTTCCTCTGTAGCTTCTATCTATACTAATATTATAAAGAGGAAAAGTTTGTAATTATGTAATTATGTATGTATGTATGTATTGTTTTCACGCCTAAACCTCTTAACCGATTTTGATGAAATTTGGCACAGACAATCTTTAGACCCTGAGAAAGAACATAGGCTACCTTTTATTGCGAAATATGTAGGTAGGTACCACGGGCGAAGCCGGGGCGGACCGCTAGTACAAAATAAACTCCTACATTTATAACGTATTACCTACGTAACGTAACTTTTCTACCATATTAAGAAAATGTATCTCCCTTGTGAATATAAACAGAATCTTATGAGAGTTCTCATATTCATAACACTAGTAGATAGACCTTTATCATTTCACTAGATACCTATGTAACAAATGCAAGGCTCCATTATTATGTTTTCGATTTGAATCATCGTCCACAGAACCCTGTACACTGTAGGTACAGTGTACATGATGTATGTTTTATTATTCTTTGTTTATTATAATATTGAACTTTTTTTCATCAATCTAATCTAGTATTAAACCAGATCAGAATTACGAAAAAATAGTACCTACTTAAATACTTATGTTATATATTAGATTGAAGTTTCGATTTTTTTCAAAACTATGCAAATGTTACATTTATTTTATTCTGAATTTAAAAATAATAATTATTTTCTATATCGCTCCATTATAATTACGGAAACAAGTAAGTACCATATTATATTTATTTTTAAATTAGTAATCCTGAGGGATTGCATTAATATGCGCATCTATGAGTAATATAGGTAATGAGATCAATAGCAATTGTATTACAATAAGCTTATGAATGGACGAAGTTAGGACAGATGACACACTAGCTGACTTAATAAATATGGTATGGCCAAGGTCATGGTGTCCATGGTTTTCCCTGTCATTTGTATGCACAAGTTGATATGTGGATAACATTGCTTCTATCACTTTTGGTGTCCGATCCTTTACGATATGTAAGGGATAGGTTTATTACAACATCTAAATACATACCTATAGATTGTACTTATGTAGGTACTGCCTAGGCTTATAATTGCAAACATATTTCATTTTTATACATATATTATGAGTGGAATATTCAAAAGGTGACTGGTGAAGAAGAAATAGATATAGGAATTATATGTACCTAGATAACATACGGCATTTAATATACATACGGGAAATAAAAACTATGATTATGCTGCGTCTCTACCCAAATAATGTAGGTATTTATTGTACCTAATTACTTACCTACCCATGCAAGAAGAATCAAATAGCGCATCCTATATTGAGTCGACTTATTCTTTTATAGTAGGTAACTAGTTGTAGGTAATCTACACAAGCTATTATAAAATATGTAAAATATGGTTTTATCTTAAATTTTAAATCATAGTATCTTATTCTTCGCTCTTTAAATTTTGGGTAGTTCTGTGGCCAGTTCTGCTGAAACTTAGGTAAAAAACTCAGAATACAGAATAAAATTATACTTACGGGTAAATAAGAAAACGAAACTGTTCTAATTTGGTAAGCAATTTATTAGTTATTTGCTATTAAACTAATGTACGTACAACGTACAATACCATCATAATACATAATTATTATTGCAACTTTACGAAGATCAAACGGGATTATTGTAGTTGTAGGGGAGACCGAGGGGTTTTGAAACAGAGGTGAGTTGAAACAGTCCCGATTTCTCGGAACTTAAAACCTTTAGCGATCTGGCAACGTCTTTTTTAACCACCTCCCGCCACCAGCTATCGCGTCAGTTCACGTCGGTGGCGTCATTTGTGCAGTAGTGTAGTTCTTAATGACATGTGCCGAAAATCGCAAAAAGTAAGTATTTCATGATTTTTTACGATGCTTGTACTTTAATATTGGTTTTGTTTTTTGGGTTGAGTTATATACGTTTTAAAAACTTATTATCTATAGATTCTTGAAATATACTTGGTAAATTTGATTTCTGTGTATTTACTGCTTGATCGTGATTTGAATAAAAATTGGGAGGATTTTTCTCACCGAGGTGATTTGAAACAGACTGTTTCAACTCTCCTTGTTTTCAATTTAATATCTGACTATAGCTAAAAAGTACGAAGATTATAGGATTTTATTGTTAATTTAATGTGTTTATTTATTTAAGCATGCCTACTAGAGGAATTAAAGCAAGAAAAAGATCAAAACCAGGCTGTAAAACTAAAAAAGGTAAGGTTGTCAAGAAAAGAAGATAGTGATGAAGAAGAAGAGGAATCCTGCTGCATTTGCTGTATGGAATCATATTATTCAAATAACAGATCCAAAGAAAAGTGGGCTCAATGTCTAAAATTCCAATTGTGGGCTCATGAAGCTTGTGCTGGTGGAGAACTTTGTCTTTGACATTTTTTAGATTATTGTTCCTTATATAGTTTATAGTAGGTACTGATTGTAATACTTAAAAAACGACTGATTATTAACTATTTCATGTCAAAGATTTAGTTTTATAAAAATGTAAAACATTTTGTGGATTCGACTGATTATAATTGATGTTACGCATGTCAAATTTTATTAATTTTGGTGTTTATTATTTGTATTAGACGTACTTGACTGATATGTCATTAAAATATTGCTTATAAAGGTCGTTGATTACTTGAAAATATAAGTTTTAATTAAAACCTATAATAGTATGAGTTATATTAAACAAAACGTGAAAATTGTTTCAACTCCCCTCGGTCTCCCCTACCGGTATAGACATGCGCACTAGCAACACGAATTCCAGTTTAGGAAGCAATCAATATTTTATTAAAAACAGTAAAAATTAGTCAAAGAAGGTTTGAGGTATTTCCCGTAATTAAAAATCGTCATTTTCGTTTTTGGGCTAAACTTATGTACACATCAAATATGTATTGAGAAGGTAGTAGATGTCGTTAAACCCCTGCCTTATAATTTGAATTGCCAGTTTATGTCTACTTCATAAGCATATTTTATTATAATACAGCAGAAAGGTTATTCATTTAGTTAATTAAGATCTAGCTACAATGTCTACTTTTGACAAAGTTGAATAGTTTGAATAAGTTAGGTAATTTGTCACATTTTCATTTCAAATAGTGAACTGCTATCAATTCATATCTATACGTATAATTTATTTTAAAGTTCAGACAATTACTGTATTTAATGAGAATTCATGTAAAGTAGGTACGCAATTGGTACCTAATTGTAGAGATTTATGTCTTTAATACTGAAATATAATTACCTAGATTTTTTTTGCTTAACTGTACATTGGAACTTTTTTTAAATTGCTTTGCAGGTCCTATAACGAATCTTGAATTAAATAAGCCCTTTTATTAAGTGATATCTTATTCTTATTTAAATAAGGGCTATTAATTACCATTCTTTAACACCTGTTTTATATTAATTGTGTATCTATGTATAATTTATAATTCAAGATAGAGATATTCAAGTCACGTGTGTAGGTAGATAGGTACTTAGTTTTTAGATACTATTTAAGTAGGTAGTTACTTTTTGTGTGTTAATATTAAAATTAATGTTGCTTATTACCAACTCGGACTTAGGTACTTATAGATAATATTGTAGAGATTCAAATAATTACAAGAGCTTATATTCACTAACTATAATCTACAAGTTTATGTAATATTAACAGTTATATAAATAATACAAAATTTCTACATAGTTAAGCAAATAGATTGCAAACATTTCTAGAAATAAAATATACACCATACTCGACAACGTTCAATTTACACCATCACATGTACCTATAGTCTTTCTCTCATAAGTCTTTCACGTCACGAGCCGAAACCACCAAAACTGTCTTTTGTCTAACTGACGAGTCTTATCACTGAATAGTTTTGATATAATATCACTTATGCGACTTCTAGGTCGGAGTCCTCAGACTCGTCGGTGTAGGGTCGTGGTGTGGGCGGCGCGGGCGGCGGTCGCACAGGCGACGCCATGTGCGCCCTTTGCTGGACAAGGGCGCGACCACAAGCGCGCTCCTCTTGTAATTTACGAAGCCTCTCTTGTTCTTCACGCTTTTGCTTACGCCACTTGGCCCGACGATTCTTGAACCATACCTGTAGCAATAGAAAAATCTTTTAACGCTTTCAATGTTATAATTTTTGATATTTATAATTGAGGTACCATAATTGCCCTTGAAATAAGAAACCAACATTAGAAATGTTCTGGAGGGTTCTGTTCAAAGGTGGGTTTCTATTTACAGCAGATAATGATCAGAATTGTAAGAAAAGCCATAATATCAATGATGAAAATATTTTTATCAAATCAATTTAATATTTCGTTTCATAATGGACCTATCAATGTACCTATGTCTGTGGACCTATCTAATGGATGAATTCAACAAATGCAAAACGATAATCCTACAAACATTAAAATATATCAACAAACGTATTAGTGCTGTGAAATTGTTCAGGTGCACCAACATAGGTTAAGTCGTGTGTAAAATTGTATGCATCTTCGAAAAGATATCCCAATATCTATAACAGGAAGCCGACCCAATTCAAATTTGCTGTACAGCAACAGTCAATCAATAATACATTATATTTATCGTTGTCCGCGGACAATGAATGGCCCGAATTTTGTAACAAGCGTGACAAGCTACTGGACTGATAATATCCAAGTTCTATACGTGAATGGCAGTTTTTTTGTTCGAATGAGGTTTCCTGGGATACGTGTTGAGCTGCTTCCACTCGACTTAACGCCGATAAGTATCAGAGCTCTGCGTGTGGTCGGCAAGTCTGCCTTTATGTCTACCGTCACAACATACTGGGCAGCGGTCTCTTTGCAATTTTCCTTCATTCATAAATTGAGAATATATTTAAATCTAATTTAAGTTGTGAACAAGTTACAAACAAGGTGAGCTTTGATTTGTAGATGCTTATTTATATAACGTTATCTGCGCTATATTTAGCTTCTAAATAGGTATAGATTCTTCTAAATATTTAAAGCTATTCTATATGAACCTAGGTATTTTTCTTACCTACATTGTTGTTGTTTTTTCGTTAGTTTATTTCCAACACTAAAGAAAGTTTTTTTCCAATTGCCATTTGAATTTTGCATGACCACTATTTGGTTGATGGATATCAAATTAGTTGATAAGTAATATTAAAGGAAAGGATAATACATATTTAACTACCGAGTTGATCTTGTACCTATTTGTAATGACAAAAGCAAAATTGTGCAGAGCAAAATTGATTGGTATAGTATATTAAAATATTTAATAACGAAACGAAAATGATATTATCGTTAAGTACATAGGTAAAGCAAAAAAAACGACACCTTCTTTAAAACCATCTGCTAGGTTTCTAGCTGATTGATATAAGTAACTTCTAAAATTTGTTATTTATACTTATTTCTCTGTTTTATCTCATGTGGAAACACAATAGCCCATTCAAGAATATTGATCTTACATTTTTATTAACAAAAAGAATTTCCCAGAAGCATATTTAAATCACTTGCTATATTCATAAACATAAAAACGTGACGTTATCCGTTCATTTTTAATCGCCCTGACTTTTAAGGCGTCGAAAATAATTCGTCAACGATACCGCTATTGTTCGCGTTAATTGCATTACAAGTGTCGGTCGGTAGCCCGACAAAAGCCCTATTAACTTTCGGATAATGAGCGACGGGCTTTTCGCACATCGGCTGCCGCATTCTGGACCATTCGAGCGGCAAATATGGCCGCCACTGACAGACTTGAGGGCGTCTGCAGCTACTCGCTGCGATCGTATCTCCTCTCTCCAACTATTGTCGTCACCCGCAATAAGATTAGCTCTACGCTCTTTTGTGCGCACGCTTTTGTGTAGTTAACTCGTTCATTGTTTGATTATATCTTGAAATCTAATTATGTTCATGACAATACGTTCGAAATCAACTACTTTATTTGCCAGAGTAAAAGTCACACCACCATAGACGTAAATTAAATTTCACATATAACTAGGACATTTTACATATTATTATGTAATAATGGTAAA
Source organism: Colias behrii (assembly GCA_029959065.1). Lineage (NCBI taxonomy): Eukaryota > Metazoa > Arthropoda > Insecta > Lepidoptera > Pieridae > Colias > Colias behrii. The sequence continues at coordinate 8,575,310 of JARWMC010000007.1, read as the reverse complement.
TTTTTTAAAACTTTAAAGTAGATACCTAATAGAATTGTAAACTTCCAGGGCTAACGCGTTAACATTAAGGTTATTCGAGCACCCTTTTCATAATATTTCATATGACTCCGTATACCTATTATTGAAAGACCCATACCACCCATACCTAATAAGCTTCCATTTCCCTCTATCTATAGAATGGAACACAATTGTTTTAACCGAGAGCATGAAATTATCAAATTCTATTGTAGTCGTTGCACTGCTCAGAAATATGCATATCCGTATTACATAATTTCAAAGCTTCCGGGACACGGTATACGAAAGTCAAACAGAGGGTATTGTAGAACTTCTATAGTAGATTATTAGTTTAGCTACGTTAAACTTTATTGATTTTGGGATAGAATAATTAACTTTGGTAATACTTAGTTCCCACTGATTATGAAATTATCTACCTCTTTGAAACGCGAACCAAAATGCGGTACAACATAATATTTAAATAGCTAGAAGTAGATTGACAGAAAAAGTTAAAAGTACTTAAATTATGAATATTTTCCTCCCTTCGACCTATCAGTATGCAAAAAAATAACCTAAACAAGAGACTGCGCATTGTAATTTTAATGCCTCTTGCATGAAGATCAATTAAGTTGTTGTACGATATGATAGAGTGGTGCTAATAGCGTAACGAGTGTGGTTTGGGAAGACGACCAGATGACAAGGGGCGGGGCAGCCCCTGGCTATGCGTACCACGCCTCGACGCCTGTTCACACATCACCACAAAGAGTAGCCGACGGCAAGCGGACAACGTTTTCCGCCAATATTCACCATCCAATTATGCCGAATTGAATCAAGATTCTCAGAATTTCTGAAAGCGTCTTAGCGTCTGAAGTAAACAGCTCCGTGTTATGAAAGGAATGATGATTGATGTAGGTACTTATAGTATTTATGTTCGTAATAATTATGTCATCCCCACAGCCTTATGACCTAAGGGCAATAAGAATGCTTAAACATATTTACTTATTTTAATCATTACCCTGCATAGAACAATTGGGGCTACGCAGGCAGGAAAATTGGGTTACGAACTAGTCTGTGTTTTTATAAATATTAGAATCATATTTTTTATCTATAGATATTCTATACACTAAATTGTATGGATAGCATGAAGAGACTATGTCCGTGTATCCGCTTGGTAGGTGAACCATAGAACAGATTTTGGAGCGTTTTTCAGATTCTAGTCTTATCAAAATAAGTACAAAAAATAAAGATATTTTAGATCGTGAAAAGTAACTATTAACAATACTTAAGCCAACAATAAACCTATGTCCAACTGCTATCTTACTCATTACAGATTAGAAGGTAAAACAGATTTCATAAAGCAAATTGTGATCATCTTATCAAACAAAACTCTCGTCCACCACTTGCCTTGATATGCTTTTAATAAAAATAATAGTCGTTTAAATTTAAACGTGATATCGATACATTGATACTCGTATAGAATGGCGTGTGAACAGCGCACTGGGCTTGGAGTGGCGGCGAACCGAGCCCAAACTTATTGTAATAATGTTGTTAGAACAAACAACTCCCCTCCGCCATGTTTGAGATTACAATTACGGTTTTAGCGAACTGATTTATTAATGGACCGCCTGATCCGCCTCTGATACTTTAATGTCGATTTAATTTACATTCACTACTGTATTCAATCATTTAATGATAATTATGTAAAATCACTTTATTAAATACACGATTTGGGAGTCCGTTCAATTTGTTCTATTAAAATTACTAAAGTGTTAACATTTTTATTAATGTAACGTTTATAATAAAACTGGGCATGAAACTAAAAAATTCTGAATGAATGGGACATAGCTTTTGGCATTAAATATGAAAAAGCTCCAATATATTTAAATTTAATTGAGAAATTATGTCTATAATTAGGTACTAATAAATTAATAAGCAATAATATATTTGATTCAATATACCTAAAAAAAATAGTGAATATCTTATATATAAAATTCTCGTGTCACAATGTTAGTCTGCATACTCCTCCGAAACGGGTGGACCGATTCTCATGAAATTTTCTGTGCATATCGGGTAAGTCTGAGAATCGGCCAACATCTATTTTTCATATGTACCACGGGCGAAGCCGGGGCGGACCGCTAGTTTAGGTATAATATATTATATTGTACTATAAAATGTTAAGTCGATAAGTAAGTATACCTAAAAGCAGAAACTGGTGAACTTCTAATAAGCTTATCATATTAATTTATAAACATATGTATGATGATGGAAGCTAAAAAGTGAATTTAAATTAAAAGTAGTGCCCCCAGCTAATACTAATTAAAAGCCCATCACAAGGACTGCGACAAATCTCGCATTTTTCATAAGCTGCGTGAAAGCTCTTACACCTGTCGTATTTCAACTACCCATTAGCAGTGAAATGCATTAGTCAATATTAAAGATGCCGTTCGTGAGTATAATTCCACAAAGGGCACTTCAAATCACACCCATCTATTTTCGGTAATGTCAAAACATCATTCCTCTCCTCGGCCGGAGGCAGAGAGAGAATCCCCTAGTGTCTGTCACTTCGTATCAATTACCACACGCAAACACCCATGACCGCCCTTCTATACTGCTATAAAGTCCTATCTACGCACAATTCGTCAGCCGAATCGAAATTCAATTGTCAAAAGATTGCTTTTATAGAACCTCGATTTGGACGTAAATCGAAAAAGTATTTTATCACTGAAGTTTCTTCGCAAAATAGGACTTAATGTATTAGGGGTAAGAATGAAATTCGTTAAGCGATGACGAGGCGTAGGGCTCCCGGGGGGTCGTTTTGCAAACATCGTTCTCCCCTAAACGTTATACTTTGAAAACAATAATTTGTATTGCGTATCGAACGCGTCCATAAATAATAGAGTGATACTTTACCCAGCGGCTTCACCACGTTCTCAATGTGGCATTTCAAAATGCCACATTCGGAATAAACTTAATCAATTATGTTTAACCCAGAGTTTTTATTACTTTACAGAAAGATTATTAACCAATTTATAGCTCAGAAATAATATATTATTAAAATGAAGAAACGAAGAGGTTTTTCAATCTAAATCTACTAGGTATAAGTAGATACTACCTAATATGTATTACTTATAAATTTTTGTTTGTCTTTTCTTTCTTTCACGTCGCAATTGAACGAATTCTCGATATGATTTTTGTGACTTAGATCTTCCAAGGATATAAATTTATAAAGAATAGAAAAAATTCGATCACGAGGCGGGACTCGAACCCGCATCCTTCGCGCCATTCCGGGGCGGATGCCTCACCAACTCAGCCACTCGTGACCCGCCCGAGTGATCGAATTTATTCTATTCTTTCAGTTTTATGTGTCTGAAGGGACACACCGCGCGCCATCTATTGAGATGATTAACAACCATTTCAACCAATATGAAGCACTTTTCAGTGAATACAATATTGTAACGATGGAACACGACCTTTTTTGTTGAATTTATATTTTTGGTTTTATGGCATTCAAATGCTTTATAAATATAAATTTATAAAGAATAGAAAAAATTCGATCACGAGGCGGGACTCGAACCCGCATCCTTCGCGCCATTCCGGGGCGGATGCCTCACCAACTCAGCCACTCGTGACCCGCCCGAGTGATCGAATTTATTCTATTCTTTCAGTTTTATGTGTCTGAAGGGACACACCGCGCGCCATCTATTGAGATGATTAACAACCATTTCAACCAATATGAAGCACTTTTCAGTGAATACAATATTGTAACGATGGAACACGACCTTTTTTGTTGAATTTATATTTTTGGTTTTATGGCATTCAAATGCTTTATAAATATAAATTTATAAAGAATAGAAAAAATTCGATCACGAGGCGGGACTCGAACCCGCATCCTTCGCGCCATTCCGGGGCGGATGCCTCACCAACTCAGCCACTCGTGACCCGCCCGAGTGATCGAATTTATTCTATTCTTTCAGTTTTATGTGTCTGAAGGGACACACCGCGCGCCATCTATTGAGATGATTAACAACCATTTCAACCAATATGAAGCACTTTTCAGTGAATACAATATTGTAACGATGGAACACGACCTTTTTTGTTGAATTTATATTTTTGGTTTTATGGCATTCAAATGCTTTATAAATATAAATTTATAAAGAATAGAAAAAATTCGATCACGAGGCGGGACTCGAACCCGCATCCTTCGCGCCATTCCGGGGCGGATGCCTCACCAACTCAGCCGCTCGTGACCCGCCCGAGTGATCGAATTTATTCTATTCTTTCAGTTTTATGTGTCTGAAGGGACACACCGCGCGCCATCTATTGAGATGATTAACAACCATTTCAACCAATATGAAGCACTTTTCAGTGAATACAATATTGTAACGATGGAACACGACCTTTTTTGTTGAATTTATATTTTTGGTTTTATGGCATTCAAATGCTTTATAAATATAAATTTATAAAGAATAGAAAAAATTCGATCACGAGGCGGGACTCGAACCCGCATCCTTCGCGCCATTCCGGGGCGGATGCCTCACCAACTCAGCCACTCGTGACCCGCCCGAGTGATCGAATTTATTCTATTCTTTCAGTTTTATGTGTCTGAAGGGACACACCGCGCGCCATCTATTGAGATGATTAACAACCATTTCAACCAATATGAAGCACTTTTCAGTGAATACAATATTGTAACGATGGAACACGACCTTTTTTGTTGAATTTATATTTTTGGTTTTATGGCATTCAAATTGGCATTCAAATTCATATTGGTTGAAATGGTTGTTAATCATCTCAATAGATGGCGCGCGGTGTGTCCCTTCAGACACATAAAACTGAAAGAATAGAATAAATTCGATCACTCGGGCGGGTCACGAGTGGCTGAGTTGGTGAGGCATCCGCCCCGGAATGGCGCGAAGGATGCGGGTTCGAGTCCCGCCTCGTGATCGAATTTTTTCTATTCTTTATAAATTTATATTTATAAAGCATTTGAATGCCATAAAACCAAAAATATAAATTCAACAAAAAAGGTCGTGTTCCATCGTTACAATATTGTATTCACTGAAAAGTGCTTCATATTGGTTGAAATGGTTGTTAATCATCTCAATAGATGGCGCGCGGTGTGTCCCTTCAGACACATAAAACTGAAAGAATAGAATAAATTCGATCACTCGGGCGGGTCACGAGTGGCTGAGTTGGTGAGGCATCCGCCCCGGAATGGCGCGAAGGATGCGGGTTCGAGTCCCGCCTCGTGATCGAATTTTTTCTATTCTTTATAAATTTATATTTATAAAGCATTTGAATGCCATAAAACCAAAAATATAAATTCAACAAAAAAGGTCGTGTTCCATCGTTACAATATTGTATTCACTGAAAAGTGCTTCATATTGGTTGAAATGGTTGTTAATCATCTCAATAGATGGCGCGCGGTGTGTCCCTTCAGACACATAAAACTGAAAGAATAGAATAAATTCGATCACTCGGGCGGGTCACGAGTGGCTGAGTTGGTGAGGCATCCGCCCCGGAATGGCGCGAAGGATGCGGGTTCGAGTCCCGCCTCGTGATCGAATTTTTTCTATTCTTTATAAATTTATATTTATAAAGCATTTGAATGCCATAAAACCAAAAATATAAATTCAACAAAAAAGGTCGTGTTCCATCGTTACAATATTGTATTCACTGAAAAGTGCTTCATATTGGTTGAAATGGTTGTTAATCATCTCAATAGATGGCGCGCGGTGTGTCCCTTCAGACACATAAAACTGAAAGAATAGAATAAATTCGATCACTCGGGCGGGTCACGAGTGGCTGAGTTGGTGAGGCATCCGCCCCGGAATGGCGCGAAGGATGCGGGTTCGAGTCCCGCCTCGTGATCGAATTTTTTCTATTCTTTATAAATTTATATTTATAAAGCATTTGAATGCCATAAAACCAAAAATATAAATTCAACAAAAAAGGTCGTGTTCCATCGTTACAATATTGTATTCACTGAAAAGTGCTTCATATTGGTTGAAATGGTTGTTAATCATCTCAATAGATGGCGCGCGGTGTGTCCCTTCAGACACATAAAACTGAAAGAATAGAATAAATTCGATCACTCGGGTGGGTCACGAGTGGCTGAGTTGGTGAGGCATCCGCCCCGGAATGGCGCGAAGGATGCGGGTTCGAGTCCCGCCTCGTGATCGAATTTTTTCTATTCTTTATAAATTTATATTTATAAAGCATTTGAATGCCATAAAACCAAAAATATAAATTCTTCCAAGGATGTTACTATGATATGTCTTGAAGGATAACAGAAGCTTATTTTTACTCCGTTGAAAATTTTTTAATAAATATTTCCTTTAACTAAGCAAAAAGCAAAGCATAAGTAATTGTAGAACTTAATAAACTAAAAATGAGGATATGGGTATTTTCTGGAAATTACTTAGTACCTACCTACGTATATCAATCGTTGCAATGGAAACGATGTAAAGTAATTGTAGCTTTATTGTACATCTCTTTCAATATTGCGATTTCGCGATACCTACATATGACGAGTAAATGATAGTAGGTAAACAATATAATTGAAATATTTCTTCGAGTACGTTTCGTTTGACATAACAAAGAGGAGTAACAAGCGGAAAACGAAGCAGGGCAGAACTCTTTGATCACTTCATACCGGATCGCTGCTCAGTTATAAAAGCGTTATTGCTTTATTGCGGAAGTAAAAGACAAAATGGCGCCGCGCCGCTTTATTACTTAGTAACACATTGCGAGTATCTCTTTTAATATAGCTAGCTATTACGAGATAAGTCCTGTCGGGGGAGGCTGTGCAGCGTGATGAGGAAACCCGATGTCGTTGGGCGGAGCGACACGCCCACTTTTTCTTGTTCATCGCTGTCTGGGGATACTTTGTCATTCTGCTGCATTTTGATCACTATGCGAAATAAATATTACTGAAAAGAGGTCGCGCGTACAAATAAATGAAATACTTACATAGAGTCATGTAGAGTCCTATTATCTAGGTAATTCACTTTCGAGCTTTACTAGGGAAGTAGGTATATTGTTTGTATTAGGAAAAGTATCGTGTGAGCTAACTTTGGTTATGAAATAAAAATAAAATATGTAACTTCTACTTAACAACTTCATTTATTATATTACTAAATTGAAAAAAAAAAGCTAAAAAAGCCATAGAGGGTTACATTTTTATTGAATCAAAAATGAGATGGCGATGACATATTTTTAGTCATAAATAAATCGATAAACCTTATAATATCATAATAATTGGAATAGACATCATTAAAAGTCAAATGAACAATGATTGTAAACATCATCCTGATAGATTGATCCCACCAAAAACATTTTCATGTAAAATGTTGCCAAGACGAGCCCATATGACTCGCACTGTCAAAAAGTTATCAGATCTCATGAAGAGCCAAGCTTCTAACACTACACGCCCTAACTCTACAAGGCCTAACTTCACAAACTCTACACCTTAGTCAAAATATGTGGCTTGGCCATTTCGCTACATTCACATCGGCGTAAGGTGAAAAATTAATTCACTGTTCATTACTTTTGTGTTATACAATAGTTCTTGTAGTAACGAACGGCCAAGCCACATATTTTGACTAAGGTGTAGAGTTTGTGAAGTTAGGCCTTGTAGAGTTAGGGCGTGTAGTGTTAGAAGCTTGGCTCTACATGAGATCTGATAACTTTTTGACAGTGCGAGTCATATTATGGGCTCGTCTTGGCAACATTTTACATGAAAATGTTTTTGGTGGGATTTCATTTCTTTTTGTAAGTTGTGTGTAACAAAATTTTTTTTTATTTTTTTCTTCTTTTTTTGGGGTGTATTTCTTGCACATCAGAGACGCCTTTTTTTATAGCCCACTCTCTATCTTTGCCTTTTTTCTTTGTTGATTTACTGTTTATAATAAGTGAGCAAAATTGACAACGTTCAAACTAACGAAAATTCTCAACGAATACTGGATTAAATGCAATTCTAAACGAATACTGGATTAAATGCAATGCAACAACTTTTTGTCAACTATATCTAATTATCTAAGCATATAAGATATGTCTAAGACAATCGACAATCAACAAAACAAGACAATCGACAATCGACGCGCTCGCTGTCAAGGACAATTTTTTTTTATTTTTAGCTACTGTGTGGACGTAAGAGGCAGGAGACGTTCGCAACACTTCTATTCATTCATATTTATATGATCTGATCTGAAGTATATGTCTCAATATATGTCGATTAAATTTAATTTTTTTTTTAACAAGGAGTACCTATACATATATATATCTAGGGGAACCAAGTTTTAGATTATTAGATTAGACCTCTAGCGTCATCAAAATTTAATTTAAAATTACAGGTCTCATACAAACTCCCATCCTCTAGTTTAAGGGGTTGGGGGATGAAAGTTACAAGTTTTATAATTTTTTTGTTTATTTTTAGCTACTGTGTGGACGTAAGAGGCAGGAGACGTTCGCAACACTTCTATTCATTCATATTTATATGATCTGATCTGAAGTATATGTCTCAATATTATGTCGATTAAATGTTTAAATTTTTTTTTTAACAAGGTGTACCTATACATATATATGTATATCTAGGGGAACCAAGTTTTAGATTATTAGATTAGACCTCAAGCGTCATCAAAATTTAATTTAAAATTACAGGTCTCATACAAACTCCCATCCCCTAGTTTAAGGGGTTGGGGGATGAAAGTTACAAGTTTTATAATTTTTTTGTTGTTTGTGTGCTAATACTAGCTTACATACAAAATTTCAGCTTTCTAGGACATCAGGAAATACCTTAAGAATTTTGATGATCATCAGTGAGTCAGTGACGAAATTAGCGTTTTTTAGATATAAATAAAATCTGAAGTATAAAAGCTAATGTAATTAAAACTTAATATGTTCAATAAGTCCGCTATTGACAATATATCCCGAAAATTTTGTTGATCTAGCATAATCCAAACCCAAGTTATGAGGGTTCAAAAAAACGTCGAAGCGCTTCGAGAAAAGGTAGGTAGTGCCCGTGCGCTTCGTTTGGGTCGTCTTGGCGGGGGCACTACCGTGCCCCCAGATAGGTAATACATTGAATCAAATAAATGAATAACACGCCTCCCATCTAAATAAAGATCCGACAACCACCGTAATTTAATATATTATCATTTAATTACGAGTGTCAAAAGAAAACACTGAGCCAGATGAATAAGCCCCAGAGATTTAATCAGACAGCGCTCGTAATAAAGATCAACATCGACATGAAGTCGTACGCCGCGGGCCACTTCGCGAGACAAGTCGAGATTACATGTCTCTTTAATTATTAATTACGCAAAGAGTTGAAACGTCTGCGCCACAAAACAATGATATCCAACCCTCTACTGTCTTTTCATTATGCGAGAAATAATATTGACAGTACGAGCGATCTCATCTGTGAAGCGAAAGGGAAAAATAAGATATAAGGCGAAATCATTTAACATCCACTCGATTTGAGCCTTATACACACTAATTACATATTCAATTTTGGTATTGTACATGTAGGTACAATACCAAATTCTACCTTCTGTAGAATTAATTTCAATTTTTAAGTTAAAAAGTTGTTAATTGTTATATTCAGTAGGTAGGTAGAAGGTACGTTTTTATACTCAAAAGGTTTGTATTTTACTGAGTATCAATTTTTTTTTACGTTTCGGGGATGTTGTAGTTTTGTAGCCGTAACGGAATATATCACACAAATTATCAAAAATATGTATAAAATTGAATTAATATCTAATAAATTGTAGATAGAGCATAATTACTAGTTATTATTCTGTGATAGAGCTAAAGTATTACACGCACAATTACACGTCATAATTTTTTCTAGGCTGTCCCTATCTCCCAGTGATTATTTTTATAGGTCATCTTTGAAAATCTGATAGGTAGGTACATAAAATTGTTTTATTTCGTGATCATACATTCATATACAAAAATCTTGCCGTTTATTAAATAATGATTTGTCTAGAAATATTAGTAGAGTCACAACTCACAGTATATAGAGATAAAATTTTATAGTTTTATGAAAAAAAGAAGTTTAAGTTTAAAATCAGTAATAGTATATTTATAGCAATATGTAATTATTTAAAAAAGCTCTTTCCTTTTTACCTGTAATTTTCAAGACGAATTAATTAAATCAAATCCATCCATCCATCGACATTTACTTTACGTATAAAATATTTTTCAGAAAATGACACTTATATTTTCCCTCTAAAAAATTAAATTAGGTACTTATATGTATTTAGCGAATAACGTGATTTCTAAAAGCTAAAAGTGGTATTTATTTTTTATAGATTTTGATACATATATTGTAATGTATTGAAATTCATGATTTCTTGATTAAATTATCTTTGTGACAAAATAGGCTGAGTGCTAGATAAATTTTAATTTTACTTTGTTATTGGGTTTAATGGATTTTACAACTTACAATTGCCTGTCTTCTAAAAAACCCTTTTCAAATTTAAAGTTAATTAATAAAAACATATAAATAAAAAACAAAACAGTTAAATTAACGTAAAATCGATTTAGAGCAAGTGTTGTGATGGCAAAACAAAAGCGTTTTAATAATGCAGTTTCCAATTGCCGCTACGCAAATACAGGGGCAACGAAACCAACATTGTTACCGTAAAACTGTTTTTTTTGGCTTCATTCTCCTATTTTCAAATCTATACGTTTAATAATTTATCTTAGTTGGTTGATTGTTGGGTTGGTATCGTTGAAACAACAACTCCGAATTTTTTATGACTGTTTAATACTGAAAAAATTGAGATTGATTTTGAAAAATATGTAACATAGTTCAGTTTTTTAAAAGGATAAAGTTTTCAATCAGTTACGTATAGGTACTTATTAACATATCTATAGTTTATCCGGGAACCTTAGATTATGAGAAAAATAAATAAATAGTCACCCGTTATTTAGGCTAGATATTAGCTACCTATACAGTGCAAAAATTTTGCGTGTCCCTTTTGTGCTCTATTTGTTGTTGCTTTGAATTTCGATGGATGAATTACATAATATTGAATAATATAAAACATGTTTGATGTCACTCATTATTTATCAACGCTTTTGTAATGTTCGAACTGCAGGGAATATGGATTCAATTCTCCTGTTCGGGGACCAGTAGGTACCCTTACCATGAGTTACCAATAGAATCTTGCGTTCACAATGTATTCGATAGCGAGTAAAAGTGAACTGTTACGAGTTTACTGGAATCGAAAGTGTATTTATTTAGAGCATCTGTCAAATAAGTTACTCATGGTATCGATTTTTATTAATAGAAAACGTGAAAAGACGTGACTCCCGGTGGTAAAATTTCGATAGGGTTTTTACTTTAAGACTCTTAACTACCGAAAGAAGTTTCTAAGTGACCGCTTTTGGCGCTGTATAATTTTCCATCCAAACTTTTTACGCAATCGCTAACGACTAAGATATACTGTAAAATACTGTGTAGACTGTACCTAAACTCATGTTAGGTCTTTATGCCTTAATCCACTACGCTGACCACAGACATGTATATTAGGTAGACAACGCAAGTACCGTGATCTGTATGAAAACCAAGCGTGTCATATTTTTTGTACTGACCTTGACGCGTTATGACGTCACGAGCGCTTTTTAGTGATGGTAATTTCATTTTACGCTAAATCGATTAGGACGCCACTCGCGCGGCGATTCTAGTATCGTCCTATCCCATCGAAGTAAATCGAAATAAATCAGATCAAACTAGATCTATGTCTAAGAGGTAGTTAAATAAATGAATCGTAATCGATTACTAAATCGATTCAAGACAGAAAAATGATAATTACCATAGACAGAGGAATGATAAAATAAAGTTATAAACCTTTTAATATTCTAACAAGTAAACTAATGTGTTTTAGCTTTTTCTTACATATGCCCATTGAGTTACCATGTACTACGTACTAGAGAGGCCATCGAAAGAAAGTAATGAAACTGTCAATCAGGCGCGGTCCCAGGGGGGGGGGGTCACGGGGGACATGACCCCCCCCCAAAATCTTATACTGTACAAAATATAAAAAATGGCCAAGTGCGAATCGGAGTCACTCGCACAACTAAATTTCCGTTTAAACTTGTTTTTAATCCCTTGCGAATGTCGAAATTTGCGAAAATTTTCAGCATAAACAAGAAGTTTGATTTTTTTAAATATTTTTTACATAATCTAATTAAAATTCATGTATTTCGCAATGATTCCTATATCTGTATTTTAGGACGTTACATTGTAACAAATTTCATGATTCTGTGTACATAGGCCGGGAGATACTGACACAAAATTTCGGATCATTTGTAACAGGATGGCGGTTCTACAGGGGTACGGGGTACGCAATGACAAAAAGAAAAATGATGGTCAGAACGCTGGTACCGACGGACTAGTCGCGTGGGCGTTAGTCGAACTCGTCGGATAAATAGCGAAAGTCAAACGATTTGTAACACAAAAATTTTAGAATTAACCGATAGCCCATAAAAAAGATGTAGGCGGTAGTGTCATGCCATACTTTTCCAGTGTGACTTACAGCCCGCCATACCGACGCGAATGCGTTGATTTAAAAAAAAAACAATTCAACCATTTGTACCAGGCTAACTTTTGCACAGGTAACCATCGTCGTGCAGCCATTTACGAAAATCGCCATGCCATACTTTTCGGACGATTCCAAATGGTCACCATACTGCCGAAAATCTGCAAATTTTTTTTTCTCGCCAAACGATTTGTACCACCCTAAATTTTTTTTTCAACAGCTCCTGAATGATTATAAATAGAAGTGTGATAATGCCATACCTGTGGGAGGTGGCGAATGTGTATAAGATTTTTTTTTTATTGTAAGATTTTGAATGATTTGTAGTATGGCACTAATTTTTCCCTCTATTAAAAGTATGGCAAATATAATAATGGTCACGTTGCATCATATACTTTCCAAAACTCCAAATGCCATACTGGTACAAATCGCCAATTCTTTTCATTTTTTTTTTACGTCTTGGCTTAAGTCTTACAATCGTCCGCCCCATGTTTGCAATCTGCGATATTTTTTTCTAGGTAGAATTGTATACAAACAAACAGAATATAATGATCCCATACTGTAAAAAATTATTTTACGTATTGTACAGTCGTATTTTTTAAACGTGACGAATAAATTAATTTTTCAAGTATGGCAGCACTTTTTCCCCCTCTAGAAGTATGACAAATATAATAATGGTCATATTTTATCAAATACTCTCCAAAAATCCAAATGCAATACTGGTACAAATCCTTTGGCGAAAAAAAAAAATTTTGCAGATTTTCGGCGGTATGGCGACCATTTGGAATCGTCCGAAAAGTATGGCATGGCGATTTTCGTAAATAGCTGCACGATGATGATTACCTGTGCAAAAGTTAGCCTGGTACAAATGGTTGAATTGTTTTTTTTTTAATCAACGCATTCGCGTCGGTATGGAGGGCTGTAAGTCACACAGGAAAAGTATGGCATGACACTACCGCCTACAACTTTTTTGTGGGCTATCGGTAAATTCTAAATTTTTTGTGTTACAAATTGTTTGACTTTCGCTATTTATCCGACGAGTTCGACTAACGCCCACGCGACTAGTCCGCCGGTACTAGCGTTCTGACCATCATTTTTCTTTTTGTCATTGCGTACTATGACCCCTGTAGAACCGCCATCGTGTTACAAATGACCCGAAATTTTGTGTCAGTATCTCCCGGCCTAACACGGGAGCTACACTAGGTTTTGAATTCCTTACGAATGTCGATATTTGCGAAAAAATGAAAAAAAAAAATTGGTTGTCTGTAAAGTCGGTTTACTGACGATAGTTGAACGTGACAACGTCCGATTGTGCTTCTTTGTCGCTCGTTCCGCGCTCTCGCTTGCACTTCAAGTCTTACATGGAACGCCTCAGAGCGAGGTAACGCCGCATGAGTCATGTTTTTTCGTGCGTGCAGCCGGCTCTATCGAATTATAAGACGTTGTCACGTCAAAATTGACGGCTGTATCTTTTGATTGCGTTGGCTTATACGTTTGATTTTATCTGTCTGGAACGCGTAGAGGTATCAAGCTGAAATTTATATCGAATACTCAAGTCTACGGCCCCTAAATGCTGTGAAGAAATCAACCTTATAAGTGCTTATAAGCCAACGCAATCAAAAGATACAGACGTAAATGCTGAAAATTTTCGCAAATTTCGACATTCGCAAGGGAATCAAAACCTACAGGGTGCTTCCTATGAACACAGAGTCTTGAAATTTGGTACAAAGTAACGTCTTATAACACAGATATAGGAATAATTACGAAAAATATTATGAATTTTTAATTACATTAAGTATATAAAAAAAAAAATATTTTCAATAATTTTAAACTTAAAAAGGGGGTTGCCCTTTACTCATGAACGCTTACATGTATTAAATTAACTCAAGTCTATAATATCTATAAGCTGTAATAAAATCAAATTTCTATGTCAATACAGCTGTAAACGCTGAAAATTTTCGTAAAATATAAAAAAAAAAATATGTATGTATTATAACTTGTATTGACTACGATTTTTGACGAGTATGATTTGGAGGGGGGGGGGGTTGCTACATTTTCAGCCGCGTGACCCCCCCCAAAATGTCAGGCTAGGACCGCGCCTGCTGTCAATCAATCAATCTTTATGTCCCGTTGCATCGATCCATTTTTCTTTTATGTTCGGGTTACTGGTGGTTTTCCACAGATATTCTTTATTTGATTTTAAGGACGCTGTCACAAATCTGCGCTACTCAAATTTAGGTATTTAACGTCGCAACGTGGTTCGCGGGACATCACGCTCACGTAAACATAGCGCATTCCATTTTATAGACCATCTTCATACTTGATATTATTTTTTTTTTATATTTTTATTGAAATTGATTCCAGAAGATTACTGGGAACTTTAAAAATTCATTTTGTTACTTTTATTAGTAGGTACGATCCTTATAAGTATTTTAGTGTATTCAACCAACTTAAAAAAGTGTGACTATTTTACAACAATTTGAATATGAATTGTATTATTGTATACAATATCGAAGCTTTTTAAGAAATTTATAAAATACTTTTTTAAGAATTATTATCATACATAATATTATGTTACCGGCAATATATTAAACCCGGCATTGTATGCAATTCTTAGAAATAACACGCAAGGCCGGGCACAAATATTAGTTTGAAATGTATTAAGAATGTACTGCGATTCTACACAGCTACCTAATTGATTAACAAATCGCAGCAAGTCAACGACTATTAGCAAAGTGAAGGTAGTTGGGTCAAACGTCGTATAAACAACGTCCGAGCCCCTAGGCACGATCCGTACGATTGCGCCACGAGTCAAAGGAAAGCGGCAATTTATAGTATTCGACAGCTAAGCATGTTCTGACAGGTGACAGTGACAGCTATATTGACAACTATTCATCCACAAAAATATTAAATCAAAAGTTACGTCTAACACGGCCATACTGACAAACGTACGTCCTCGTACGCCTTTTCTCGTATTACAATACAACGGTAGTTCATCTCGGGATTTCAAAAACACACTGCCTCGGCCACACTGACCATACTTTTCTACGCACTCGTTAGTAAAACAGCGACTAGACAATACCTCAACGCTCAAATCCGACTAGCGAGTCAACTCACTACGGACATACAGACGGCGACTTGACGGTATATCTACGCTCGTACGACTAGTGAAATACATCACTACGATACGTCAGCGACTAGACAATACCTCAACGCTCAAATCCGACTAGCGAGACAACTCACTACGGACATACAGACGGCGACTTGACGGTATATCTACGCTCGTACGACTAGTGAAATACATCACTACGATACGTCAGCGACTAGACAATACCTCAACGCCAGGGTTCGACTAGCGATTTGAATCACTACGAGCCAATAACAATCATCGTCAAAAAAATTCGGCACATGCTTCGGGACACCACTCGCCACGCCAGGGCACCATATTATGCTGTGCCGCGGCTTGAGTCTTCTTTCCGTAGTCACCACAACGAGTTTCAACTCGTATCGACCACTAGGCAGGATGTTCACTACTTCGTAGGGCCCTCGCATCCCTGAATCTAATTTACCTGTGAACTGAGAGGTTTTTATTACAAACACTGGACCGCAGCCCAGATAGCACACACAATTTCTTCGATGGACTACATTCCCGTTACAATAATCCACGTAACAAACTTTTACTTTACACAACGCACGAGAAAAAAAAACACAAATGCCAGTTACAAAACTACGTAAACATAAACACATTTAAAAATAGTGGGCTTGAATTCTATCCCAATTCTGATATAAGAAATAACACGCAAGGCCGGGCACAAATATTAGTTTGAAATGTATTAAGAATGTACTGCGATTCTACACAGCTACCTACCTAATTGATTAACAAATCGCAGCAAGTCAACGACTATTAGCAAAGTGAAGGTAGTTGGGTCAAACGTCGTATAAACAACGTCCGAGCCCCTAGGCACGATCCGTACGATTGCGCCACGAGTCAAAGGAAAGCGGCAATTTATAGTATTCGACAGCTAAGCATGTTCTGACAGGTGACAGTGACAGCTATATTGACAACTATTCATCCACAAAAATATTAAATCAAAAGTTACGTCTAACAGTATGTTGTAACTTATTCCGAGAAACAGTCGGAATGAAATAAATTAAATTCGTCACATTACCTATATCTTTAAATCTGAACTTTTCCTAAGTAGCAAACACATTTGCAAATGTGGGTGGTTTTTGGGGTAGCTATTAACCAATATGAGGTCAAAACTAAAATCCAAGATGGCGCCGACGAAAATTTGAAATCTTTTCGTCATGGGTGTCATTTTCAAGGAGTTGGAGTAGCTATTAATCAATATGAGGTCAAATGTAAAATCCAAAATGGCGCCGACGAAAATTTGACATCATTTCGTCATGGGTGTCATTTTCATGGTTTTTGGGGTAGCTATTAACCAATATGAGGTCAAAACTAAAATCCAAGATGGCGCGGACGAAAATTTTACATATTTTCGTCATGGGTGTCATTTTCATGGTTATTGGGGTAGCTGTTAACCAATATGAGGTCAAAACTAAAATCCAAGATGGCGCCGATGAAAATTTTACATCTTTTCATCACGGGTGTCATTTTCATGGTTTTTGGGGTAGCTATTTACCAATATGAGGTCAAAGCTAAAATCCAAGATGGTGTCGACGAAACTTTTACATCTTTTCGGCATGGGTGTCATTTTCAAGGTTTTTGAGACAGCTATGTAGGTATTACCAAATCCCCAATGTAACCGTCGATAATTAGGTATATTTTTCTTACTCCTTTAAAGTAAACTTAAATAAAATAACAAAAACGTTAACAACTACAGTTTTGTAGAAAGTCTTAAAAAAAACAATTTTAAAGAACATTGAAATGCATATTTAGAATTTAGAAATGTAGGTAATATAAAACGCAACTCTGTGGCAATCATCATCTGTGTTTATATTCTGACAGATATTATTAACTTTAAATATATTCGCTAAACTTTATTTAAAATAAAGTTTATCTAAAACATTTAAACGAAGAGAATAAAATAAAAAAGAACGTGTGTGCCGAGAAAACGTGCCAGGAGTGAATTTTCTTTGGCGAGATTCATAGATACCAAAATCGAAGCCTTGCTCCATAACGCGACAGTATTAACATGACGCGATCTTGAAATTCGACGACCATCTTAGATTTTAGTTTTGACCTCATATTCGTTAATAGCTACCCCACAAACCATGAAAATGACACCCATCACGAAAAAAGTCTAATTTTCGTCAGCGCCATCTTGGATTATAGTTTTGACCTTATATTCGTTATTAGCTACCCCAAAAACCATGAAAATGACACCCATGATGAAAAGATGTCAAATTTTTCGTCGGCGCCATCTTGGATTTTAGTTTTGACCTCAAACTGGTTAATAGCTACCCCAAAAACCATGAAAATGACACCCATAACGAAAAGATGTAAAATTTTCGTCGGCGCCATCTTGGATTTCAGTTTTGACCTCATATTGGTTAATAGCTACCCAAAAAACCATGAAAATGACACCCATGACGAAAAGATGTAAAAGTTTTGTCGGCGCCATCTTGGATTTTAGTTTTGACCTCATATTCGTTAATAGCTACCCCAAAAACCATGAAAATGACACCCATAACGAAAAGATGTAAAATTTTCGTCGGCGCCATATTGGATTTTAGTTTTGACCTCATATTGGTTAATACCTACCCCAAAAACCATGAAAATGACACCCATGACGAAAAGATGTAAAATTTTCGTCGGCGCCGTCTTGGATTATAATTTTGACCTCATATTCGTTAATAGCTACCCCAAAAACCATGAAAATGACACCCATCACGAAAAAAAGTCAAATTTTCGTCAGCGCCATCTTGGATTATAGTTTTGACCTCATATTCGTTAATAGCTACCCCAAAAACCATGAAAATGACACCCATGACGAAAATATGTCAAATTTTTCGTCGGCGCCATCTTGGATTTTAGTTTTGACCTCATATTGGTTAATAGCTACCCCAAAAACCATGAAAATGACACCCATGACGAAAAGATGTACAATTTTCGTCGGCGCCATCTTGGATTTCAGTTTTGACCTCATATTCGTTAATAGCTACCCCAAAAACTATGAAAATGACACCCATCACGAAAAAAAGTCAAATTTTCGTCGACGCCATCTTGAATTGTTTTACCCCACCAATCTATTCAACAACCCATAAAAAAGAGCATCTCAGGCAAGGTAATTTTTAAAACATAATTTTAAATTACAAATAATTGGAATATGAAACTTATACAGTTTACTCTTATAAAGTATCAAATATTTCAAATCACGAAAACGACAGTGCACGCACAATAATCTTTTTCTAATTCGTTTTATTTTTGGGACGAGGAGCGATACACCCGTCCTTCCAAGAGCGCTTCTGAGCGCGGTCTGACGACCCGCGAGAGCAAAATGTATGAAGAAATCGACAAGTATTTTTAATTTAGCTAATAATTGAATTAAAATTTTGATTTAGATACAAAAAAATTATCAGAATCTATAAAGGACTATATATCCCTCAATAATTTATAGGTAAGAAGATAGATTAGGCTTTTAATTTTCTTAAAATTGTACCGTTTTAGACCCCATTTTTTTGCATTTTATGCGATCATTGTGCTGGGAAAATCGTATTTCAGCGACAATTTTGTATGACGTCGTACAATTTTTATAAGATGATCGTAGAACTGAATATATTATCTTTAAATTAAGATATTACTTCGTTCTCACGTGTAATTCCTTTGAGTTAAAATGGTACCGTAAAATAGCGTTTTTTGTTAAAAATCGGTAATAGCACCCTTAAAATAAATAGTGCAAATTCTGATTAGAAAATTACTTACCGGTGGAAGGAAACATCTCTGCTAACTCGGCCACTCACAGCTGTGGAGTTTCTACAGTTTATAACGGCGCAATTCGGCATTTTACTTTATTCAGCTTCACGTCTTTCCTTGGCGAACTGCAAGCGCGGACTGAGTGTAGGCCAGCGTCAAGTAAGTTTCATAAACTTAGTTTGGACACGGGAAGTACATACACTCGCTTAGTCTATCTTGATACATGTCTGTGACGCTGACCAAATTCGGGTTGGCAGATGTGAAATGTCTTCGAAATTTTGATTTTTAGATATGCCGGTTTCCCCACAATGTTTTCCTTCACCGTGATGTGGTGATATGGATAAGGCAAAATTTTCCTGATTCCTAATCCCAATTTTTCAAATTAATTCTGAGGGTCTAATCTCTGAGCTATCTCTTCTAATTACTTCTAAGGGTAATATAATGTAAGTATATATTTTTTTAATTTTCCTATTATATGTATTTAGATACATAGAACTTTAAATATATTTTATTACATACCTACGTAGGTAGGTATTAACGTACCTTGCTTAAATAATTTTGATAAGATTTTTAATCCCTTTATAAAAAGTAACTTTAGATATGAATTACAATGAAGAACAACAATGCAAAAATTAATGAAATATGAAAAGGTTAACCGATATTAACAGTTATGTAAAATACGTAACAATAAGGTTTCAAGGAAATAAAATCATTAAACGAAAACACCAAGTTACAAGTTACGTAAATCGCGAAAACTCCGTTATCCGAGAAAAAGCCTTATAAGTGACCCCTCATTAGCCGCATTGTTGTGCTTTTAACGTTTTCCCAGCCCTCGGCTCAGGCTAGCATAAATAAATCAAATTTAATTAACTCAGATTAATTTTCGCGGCGCCGTCTCACCCGCGAGCGTCCCTTTTTATTTGCCCCGAGGTAAAATTCTCCGTTGAAAAGTGTACTGACGCTGATTTACTATGGATTCTTTAATAAAAAGTTTACACTTAGTTGTACATGTCGTCGGCTACTCCCGACCGCCGAGTGCCGGCGCGGGTGAAGCCCCACAGAGCCACTTAAATTAATCAGGTGGGACTGATGTTTATCTGTATAATTGCAATGTTTTCTAACTTATTTGATTATTGACGGTTTCTACATCAATTTAACAGGCACGATTTTCCACAACTTATAAGGTTTAAAATAAGTATTTGTTTGTTATTTAGGTACTCTACCTATAATGGGTCCATTGCCTTACTTTTTGTGTACTTTTTATTTGGTTGTCGAAACATGTAGAGTTTTTATACTAGGTATACTTACATGATTCAGTCTTTTGTAAAAAAAAAGTAAAATATTTAATACTTTATCATACAACATTTTTAATTATCTCAGTATCAACCATAATATAGTATGTTTGATTACCTTCTATACCTGTCATAACTAAACCTTCAATGAACCAAGTACTTGTCTTAAACTTGTAAATTTCCACGAAAATCAAAATTTGCGCAAGAACATTGTGTAAAAGAAATGCGGTCAAGCAAATAATAGAGCGATGTCTGTCTGGGTGGCTCTCTGAGTGCTCAGCACACACTCGACCAACACCGGTAGCCAGCAAACATCCCTGCGAGCGTTTAACTGCCCAAAATTCTCGCAACGATATTTATTTTTTCATACTACGAGAATAGCTATGAAACCTAAACTTCTTATTGATATAGTAACATAATCTGCTTAAGCTTAAGCTATCGCAGTTTTAAGTCGAATAGTAAGGTAATTATATTGAACATTATTTTTTTAAACAATTTACGCAATCGTTTTATATCTATTTGTTACCTACATAAAATGTCATTCGGTTACATTGCCCTTTAATTTAAGTTGCATACCACACGCAAAATGATTCATAAATACCTAAGGTATTTTATTTTACTATAACAAGTTAAAAACATAAAGAGAAACCTATTAGTAGATTATACTATTGACGGAAGGTACTTCAACATAATACAGTTTTTTTGGTTCGGGCCACCCACATTTTGTTGGCGTGTACAAGATGTCACGTCATTGTATTTACTTATTGACTCTATGGTGTTTATTAACGTTTCACTACAGTAGTGTTGGTGTGAATATACATTTATTTAGAACAATTATGTTATATGAATATTGAGGCACTAGCCTAGCAGCTAGCTCTACCAACTCTACGTACAACGTCTTAAAGTTTATTCTATTATCTATACTTCTATGGCATGATTAATAAGTAAATTTTTCCTGGTTTCAAATATCTACTAATTATGTTGCCTTCTTCTGAATTATCGATATTACTACGATACTATGTGATACTTGTGAAGAATTAACTGTTAAAAAACTCAACGCACTGAGTGTTTCTAAGGGTATGAGATGGAAGCAGTACACACATATTTTCATTATTGATTTTATTATGAAGTACCTATCGCCCTTCTGCGTTCAGCTAGACCATTTTTTTTAAAGCAACAGGACACCTCAGGTTTTGAGATAATGACTTCATGATGATTTAATCATTATGATAAAAGTTAAGGTCAACAAGAACGCAAAAACTTCGGGGATACCCATGGGCGTAGCTAGCCATGGGCACAGGGTGGGGCAAAAAAAACCGGCCAAGTGCGAGTCGAACTCGCGCACCGAGGGCTTCGAAGTTCGAACAAACCTACTTTTTATTATGTTGTAACTCTAAAATGTATGTTTTAGCAATTTTTCCTTTATCTGTGCTATAATGTATATGCTTTTAACCATGGAAATTTATATAGTATGACTATATTTCCGTGCTTTTAACCAAATTTCAAGACCTTGTGTTCACGGGAAGTACAATGTAGGTTTTGATTCCCTTGCGAATGTCGAAATTTGCGAAAATTTGCAGCATAAAACGGCTGTATCTTTTGATTTTGATTTTTTCACAGCTTTAAGAGACCGTAGACTTGAGTATTCGATATAAATTTCAGCTTGATACCTCCATGCGTTCCTAAGAAAAAGGGTGTTGACAGACAGACAGGCAGACTTTGTTGTCTGTCTGTCCGTCTGTCTAAAAATACCTTTTTTTTTCAAGAACGCGTGGCGGTATCAACCTGAAATAAAAAAGACGGGTTGCACTCCGGGAGTGCCGGCAGAAGTGAAAACTTGATTATTAACGTTGAGCTTGTTTGATATTTTGGAATGGTATCCGTCTTACGCTTTTTCGATCAGGTCACGTGTCCTGACGCGAGTTTAAGATTTTATACCCATTACAGAAAAAGTGCTCAACGCCGCTAAAGAAGTTTTCACTTCAATAATTAATAAATCAACACAAAAGATACAGTCGTTTATGTTGCAAATTTCATCCCTATATTATATAGTTTATCTTTCTAATATACAATAATATGATTCCTTTTTATCCGAAACATGTCTATGTATATGGAAAAATAAACCATTTCAAATCTTAGAGCATTAAAATGCTCTAAGTTTCAAATGGTAGACATAACTCAGTAAATAAAGCATTTAACCTCGCACTTCCGATTCAATTTCATTTTTGTTTTAGGTTAAGGGTCACTTATTGACCATAAAAACACAAAATGCTGATAGATCCAGGTGGAGCTTTGCTCGCAATCTTATAGTTTTTGACCGATATCTCGAAAACTATCCACTTTAGGGCAAAAGTTACATAGAATTTTTTGTAGAAAGTAAAATTTCGCATCTTTTATATTCTGTAAACTTTGTTGTAAAACTTACTGCTTACGGTTTATGGACTATTTCAAATGATAACTCGTAAAATATTGGATTAATCAATAAAATGCATGTATGTAGTTTTTAGATTTTATTCTCTACAACTTTTGTTTGAAATTTTTTCTAGTGCCTATATTTTTTAAGTTGTTGTACGTTCAATGAAGAAATTTTCGAAATGGCAAAATTTTTGATTTTTTTTTTTACTTGTAGAAATTTTTTTAACACATTTTTTTAAATATTTTTCTTTCATTTCCTTTTATTTTATTCTTGCATCCCAATATAAAATAACTACTCAATATTATTTAGTTGTACGAAATATATACGAAACATAGTTACATACCTTGAAATTTTCTATTTTTCGCCCGGTAATCCAACATTAAACGTTAAAACTCAAAAAGCATTAGAAAAAAAGTTTCAAATAAAGTAATTTTAAAAAATGGATAAATGCATTTCATTGATTAATCCAATATTTAAAGAGTTAGGTACTTGCCAAAAACTATATTAACCGGCTCATTAAATATATAGGCCATAAATCGTAAACGGAAAGTTTTACAAAAAAGTTTACAACGTATAAAAGATGTAAAATTTTACTATCTTCAAAAAAATCCAAATATTTTTTGCCTTAAAGTGGATAGTTTCCGAGATATCGGCCAAAAACTTTTATTTAAGATTGCGAGCGAAGCTCCACCTGGATCTGTCAGGTTTTTGTGCTTTTATGGCCTAAAACAAAAGTGAAATTGGATGGGAAATTTAGTGCGAATTTGGCTAAATAAAAACAGCTTTATTTAATGGGATAACAGTACTACACTACTTTTTCTGTCACCAAAGGTGGTTTAAATCATGCAACATAGAAGCGCAAGCTTTTTGTGTCGACTGACAACTTTCGAGTGAGAATTTTTTAACGGATATTAAGTTTTGTAGTCGGTAGTTACCTAGATAATTAAGTTTTTTAGATTTGGTTAGGTACCTTCCAGGACAGAGCCAGGGTGGGGCAAGCGCCCCACCCTGCCCCACCGTGGCTACGCCCATGGGGATACCTTGTAGTATTTTTTTTTTTGTTATTTATTAAAAAGGTCAAAATCTTAAAATCGGTCTATGAGTAAACTAACTAGACATGTAGGTAAATATTTTTATACCGGACAATTTGATTCAATGGACCAGTTTTGGGACTGTCATCGATTAAAAGGTGTTCTCCAAATATTTGATTCTAAACATTTTCACTACCCACTCTATCAGAAAAACATAGGCACCTACTATGTTACTATAAATTGTGTCACATATTTTTCATATCTCATGTTATAATCTTATATTTTATTACTTTTTTTATTCCTTCTTACGTACCGATTCAAAAATACACATCACTACATATTATAAAACAAAGTCGCTTTCTCTGTCCCTATGTCCCTATGTCCCTATGTCCCTATGTACCTATGCTTAAATCTTTAAAACTACGCAACGGATTTGATGCGGTTTTTTTTAATAGATTAGGTATAGAGTGTTTCAAGAGGAAGGTTTTAGTATATAATTTATTATGTTTTAGACAAAGCGGGCGAAGCCGCGGGCGGAAAGCTAGTACGTAATAAAAACTCAAAATTGACAGATTCATACCTCAACTCTTTCTTCTTTCAGGTCGACCCGCAACGCCAGCTGCTCTCTAAGCACCACATCTGGATAATGTGTCTTATCGAATGTGCTCTCTAGCTGCTCCAATTGTTCCTCAGTGAAGATTGTTCTATGTCTGCGCTTGCGTTTGGGGGGAGGGCCTGACAGACCCGCCAACGCCGCAGCCGCATATCCACCATACAAATTTGCATAGTTGCTGGCATTTGTCACTGCATTGCTAACACCTGTGAACAATAGATAGGGTTATCAAGTTTTTATTTTAGACTAGATTTCCGCCCGCGGCTTCGCCCGCGTTTTCAAAGGAAAACCCGCATAGTTCCCGTTCCCGTGGGATTTCCGGGATAAAACCTATCCTATGTGTTAATCCAAGTTACCCTCTATATGTGTGCTAAATTTCATTGTAATCGGTTCAGTAGTTTTTACGTGAAAGAGTAACAAACATCCTTACATCCATACATCCATACTTACAAACTTTCGCCTTTATAATAGTAGTAGGATTATCTGGTTAGAATTTATTTTTAGTTCGGTGTAAGGATAGATGTATTGTTAGGAATCAAACATCTTCCACATAAAAAAAAAACAAACGTCAAATGACGTCAGATCTTTAAGAAAGCAAACACTCCACTGATCTTGCGTCACATTCGGCTAAAAATCTTAAAAAATACAAACAGAGGAGAATCACGAACGTCAGACTATATTAGAATTAGCATGCGGCAAGACGAGCGAAGCATGAATACCCCAGCTTAAGGCCCTCGTCGACCCCGCACTCTGAGCCAGCAGACGGACTTCACCAACCGTTAAAAATATTATCGCTACAAATAAGAATTGAATATTTTTGCATATTTCTTTAACCTCGGTGAGGTATTACGTTGTATTATTTCCGATGGAAGCATAAAAGCTTTTATCGCTAGCGGCGCTACGCTAAGACGCTATCGATGTTCCGTTCTCAAACTGTGGTTTTCTTTTAATATATTATTACTTGATGTAAACACAATTCGTAAAGCTTAAGATCTCATGTGAGTGGATAAGTATTTTTAAGGTTTTCATTTATAAATGAAATAAAGGATAAAGTTTAATTTTAATGTAATAAAAGGTTTAGAATTTGGATGTGAATATTTGAAATCGTGTTAAATAATTTAAATCTCAAACGTATTCATATTTTACACTTTATATTGTAATCATATTGCAATAATACGATAGTCATAGATAATTAAATAAAAAAAAATACACTTGCAAGAAAAAAGCACGTCAATTCAGTTTTAGGTGTATGCACACTCTTATATCAGTGAACACTTTTAAATTAATAAAACCCTATTACATCATAATATTTACACAAAATTCATTCGAACTTACATTTCCTTTATCCTATAGCAACAATCTCAGAAGCCCTTCAGATATTTTTAAATTTAAAAGTGTTTTTATAGAGGAAAAATACTTTAATTGAGATAAACCCTGTATTCCCCTCCGATCCCCAACCGCGACGCGAGGGCTCGCCCGAGGCACCGTATTCCTTATTCCTACTTAACCAAAGTAGTCAGTTAATGTAGACAGTTTGTAAACCGATGCCCTCTTACCTTTAAACCGCATTTTATATCAGGAATCCATTGCAAAAACGAAAGTTTTATAAAACTTAGAAGCTTTTCTGTTTTTATTATTATTTGCAACGATGTACACTATGGACACCTATTTAAATAGTCAACCTACGTTACCATAATATGACTTTATGATTATAAAATTATGGACAAATATTCGGTGGTTATAAAGCCAATTTTATTATCTGAAAATTATTATTATCATTATTACATAATCCTGTCTATACAGGGTGTCCCACTGTTGGTATACTAAGCTCAAAGGAGGTTATAGTTTTGCATACGCTGAGTACGTAAAAAAATACTTATAAAATTCCAGATGCATTTTTTTTCAAATAGATGAATTCATAACAAGCAACCCGCCCAACTTTGCCACTAGCACGTGAGCTATCGTTTTAAGATTATGTTTTCATAGCCAAATGCTCACATTAGAGAAGCGGTATATGCCGGCTGCGCGAAGCTAGAGAAGAAAACATGGATTTTCAGGAAAAATTTAGCAAAAAGTTTTTGACGTAATTTTGTTGTTTAAGTATTTTTTACGTGATCGGCGTATGCAAAACTACAAGTCCCTTCGCGCTTAGTAACCAATAGTGGGACACCCTGTATAATGTATGTACCTACCTAAATTCTAAATAATTTATTATTAGGTACATTTTGGACCTATAGTTGTTTTAATTTGTATTTCACAGTGTTTCAAAGATGGTCTAATTTTATCATTATTTGAATGGTAACTCCCATTTGAATGCTTTTTATAATATTTCGCCCGTCTTAAAATTATGCCGCTCTAGACCCGGGCTAGGTCGGTCAATATGGTAAATCCATGGTAAATCCGACACTGGGTTGCCCAACTAGTCTCTGAGAAGGTGTGAAACGTGCATTGTAAGGTTTGAGAAACTTTTCATATGGGACCAGACAACATTCCAAAATTATTTTAATTTTATATTTTACAAACCGCCCAAACGTGAATATGACATGGCTTTTAGGTAAAATTCTACATCAATATCTAATTGAATATCTTGCTTTACTCATGTCTGCTTCAGGTAAATGTAAAGTGTCATATTTTATGTAACTGGTGTGAGAAAATATTTTTTGAAGTGAAAACTTCTTTAGCGGCGTTGGGTATAAAATCTTAAACTCGCGTCAGGACACGTGGCCTGATCGAAAAAGCGTAAGACGGATTTTTTGTTTTTTTTTTTTTATTTTATAATATTTTCCAGTTTTCAGGAAGTAAACGTCAAATACCAGAAACAATTTCTAGGCCCTGCGCTGCGCCAAATGAATTTTTATTTATTACACTATACCTTTAGAAACACTCTAAAAGGAGAAAAGTATACTTGTGTCCATACATTCATATAGTATATCTTCTTAATACAAAAAGCTTTTCGATTTACCCTCAAATGATTCTGCCTATAGGTAGGCTTCTTACCTACCTATAGGTAGTAAGGTCACTCCAAATATGTTGTTAATATTATATTGAATAAGCTTTCATAATATTCTAAATTAAAGTGTTATAAGCGATGACAAAAGAAAATTGGTTCAACGGGTTCAAAATCAAGTTTTGTTTCCTGTATTTATGCAACGAAAGTTTGCAGGTTTGGATTGTGGGGAGGGAATTTCCACGTTTGGTCCTGAGACCATATTGAACTATATAATGAATTTGTCGGTATAAAATTAAGTAAGGAGGGATCTATCTAGCACATAAGCATTGAAAATCGCATAATTGAGAAACATGGACTATGTTACTTATTTATGAGAATGTAAGATCAATAAAATGCTTACATGCTCTACAGAGTGGCATAAATTTAGAGTAGGTATACCTACCTACGTCCGGCGCATTTTTATTTGTATTTCATAAATTGTTTAAACTCTATGAGGATCTATGATAAACGCTACGCGCGTGAGCAATATTTTGAGCTTATGTTATCACTAGCGACCCGCCCCGGCTTCGCACGGGTGCAATGCTGATACTAAATACACTACAGAAAAACTGTGTACGTTGTATATAAAAACATAGCGACCCGCACCGGGCGGCCGGCCGGAACCGCCGTAAACGCTACGTCCCGCAATTTTTAAATCTGTAATATCTTCGAAAATATTCACTTAAATCATACGGTGTAAAGGGCCATATAGATCTATATTAAATGAACAATGTATTCAAGGTATTTAATTGGTTAAGGATTAATGCTGTATTGGTTAAAATCGCATCGAAAATTAGCCATTATTTGTCGTAAAAAGTAAATGACAAAAAAAAAGTTATTGTGGGTTATCCATAAGAGATAGACATATACCATCGCGGACTTTTCTGTAGACCTTTTCAATGTGTATAATATCTACTTAGTACATTATTTTGATAAAACTCGTAGGGTTCAGCCTGCGTTTGCAATGTAAGCGGAAAAAATGTAATTTTTTACGACATCACATTAGAAACCTCAAAAATAACAGTACTTCTCCACTATTTAATGGATGTTATTATACATATAAACCTTCCTCTTGAATCACTCTATCTATTAAAAAAAACCGCATCAAAATCCGTTGCGTAGTTTCAAAGATTTAAGCGTACAAAGGGACATAGGGACATAGGGACAGGGAAAGCGACTTTGTTTTATACTATGTAGTGATACACGCAATTTCCGTATCAATTGATACAGTACCTACCTATAATATAGGTCCGCCGCGCGAATCTAGGAAAATCGAAAATCAGTAAGGATGGCATTTTATTGTCACTTAAATTCATTTACTTTCGTTTTTCAGTACAAATTAACCATTATTATATAAATCTTAACTATTTCATTTCCGCCATTACTTAAAAAGAAAAATGCCGATACATACTGAACAATTAATACCTGTAGAGTTTTAAAAGCGATGGCCACTCTAGAGAAGCTTTCCAAAATATAACTTTTGTTTTAATTAATAAAACGATAGTTAAATCTCTTCCCACATTTTTATTAAATCAATATTTTTCAAGTAGATAATCAACTAAGTAAGTAAATTTTAGGATTTTTCTAATTGAGAATCAAAGCTCTTGAGCCATTGGATTAGGAATTGTATGCGTATGCTAAATGCTGAAAATACAATAAATTTCGGGATCCTAATGAAACAGGAATATTTAAGCTATTGCATAGCTTCTATCGCGGGCCTTGAGCGCGGGGACCGAATCGAGAAATTCCGTAACGAAAAAACCTCACGCTCCCCACTCCGACGGGCGGAGGTGTGGCTTGAAGGCATAGCATGCAATAACTTTACCGCGGCAGTCCCCGAGTGCCACACGTCGTTTTTTTTTTTTCTTAATTTGGCACTCGGGTGACCATATTTTTTGTACATCATCTTAATATGTTAAACTTAGGAACAAAAATAGGTAAGCAAAACATTAAAATTTTGAGTTGGACCCTTCTTTAAAAAAATATGCAAGTGACTCTTGAATGCTTGTTTGGTTTTAAAATACTAAAATAATAATTAAGAAGATATTTTTTTACAAGACTATTTACCTTAATTTTTAACACATATTTTATTCAATTTATTTATTTTCTTAAGTTTATAAATTTATTTTGTACGTATGTAAATCTATGATACCAACTTACTGTATCTATTTTGACAATAAATAAGGCGGGCCAACTATCTAAATGAGCTTTTTATTAAACGATGCACTTTAATTAACTGCCTGAATGATAACTGGCCATTCAATCAAACAACAAGGCAAATGATTTGGCTCTATAACATTTAACTCCTTGTCTAGAGAAGTCATTAAAATTTAGACCTACTCTGCCATTTGAGGGTAAAATCTACATTCAGTGACCTTATATTATATAGACGGTAAGTAGGTATATATTATATAGATTAATGTAGGTGCTATAAGTCACTGTCAATATGGTCAGGTACTTACAATACATAATATGTAGATAGTATTTTTCAAAGTTTGTTTTCGCTTTAATGCATTAAATAGCTCGATGAATAATATGATTAACTAAAACTATTTAAATTTTAATCCAAAGTAGGTACGTATATGAAATGGTTAGGTAATATAACCTCTAGTCTGTTGACTAATCTCCAGGAGAACGATGTCAAAAGTATCGCATCTGTGTACCCCGCTCCTGGAGCTTGATTATACCGTGACGTACCTTCTGTCGTATTTTTTTACAATTGTATATCGTAAACTATATCTTTCCTACTCAAACTAACACAAAATATCAAGAGAAGAACAAGGATGGCATACATCCACATGTTTAAATAACAAAAACGTAGCTACGAGCGGCTCTAGCGCTTTAAAAAGTTACCGTCCACAGTCTCGAATTCGCGCGCATCGACGACAGCGTCATTGGGTTTAGTCATCGATTTTAGGAATGTTTTACAAAGGCATCATATGTCTTTTAATGTTTTGAACGATTTGTAAATGAACACTATGCTTTATCATGACATCTGTCATCAAATAAATGTAACAGAATTCATCCTGTCAGGTATCCAAAGTTCAAGAGGTACTTTTTTCAAGTGCTTTTTTTGTTGTTTCATTTCTCGTAAAATAAACACTTCTTACAGCCAAAACTCTTTTGTAGTCAAGTATAAGAACCGAACTTTAATATAAGTTAATAACCTAAGCCACTTGAATTGAAGAATAATTAACGGTCCCTATTGTTTGCCCGGCGCTCGGCCGCTCGGAATGGCTAATGTTTTTGTAAGCCTTGTATTTAAAAAAAAATGTATAGGAATGAATGGTTTTTATTATTTAATGAGTTTGTATATGTATTATTGTAAATACCATTAAACCTTTTTGTATGAATAATTGTTTATTTATTTATTTTTAACGAGTTTTGTACAATGAACTAAAAAAAATTGCTCACCCTGATTTCAAGCTAGAATTACTTATTTATTGCAAAGTAATTTATGACTAAGATATTTTTTATATATTAGCTTGTTTCATAACGATTCGAACGATATTAGTTATACAAAGTAGCTCCCTACAAAATTTTAGAGATATCGTCATTTTAATAACTCGCGCCGTTCTCGCGCGACCACCCAGAATTGCCTGCACAGATTCGCGAAACCGTGCAAAATGGCCGCCACACACGAAAGGATAAGCAAGTTAATTAATTAAATGTTATGTATTGAACGAAACGGCTGGATGTCATTTAGGCGATTAATTAAACTACGTCGTTGAATAAACAGCCTAGTGTTTTAATAAACCAACAGATTAAATTTACGACACGTCCTTACTATAAATTCCTTATAAATTTATTTCAGAAACACTAATTCCACACTAACACTTCTTTCCTATTGCATTGAAGCGTTTTTATTGCAGACATGATTTTTGGCTACTCCTTTTTCGCGGTAGAACACCTTATTCTTATGAGAAGTGTGTTGGACAAGATAATTTACAGATAACATTAGTATCTACCTATGTGACCTACGACACGATACCCATAATTAATAGTAGGGTATAATATAAATGCATAATAATTAAAATTATACCGATAAAAATTCTTGGCACTTTTTTAAGAAAGGTTAGGTAAGGTAGGTTCTGGTTAACATACATAAGATAAATCTACGTATAGGTAGGTACATAATTCTACCCAAACTCACAATATGACCTTTCTTTAATTTCTACATTGATTGTTTATTAACACCTATAGATACGCCTATTTTATGGTGCATATTTTGACAAAAACACAGTGCTAATACTTAGATATCTAGGATATTTTAGTTCTTCTACGTAGATCCATTACCTACCTACTATTAAAAAATCCAGTAGGGCAATTTTATTTTGATAAAAATTCATGAAAAGCTTTTAAACACCGTTAAAACTTTTATGTTCTGAATGTTAACCTTATCGAGATAACATTATTGTCTTTCGGACATCTTTTCATTTGACATTGAAGTAAGTTAATCCTCAAAAAACGAAAGAAACAAGTTTCTCTACAATTTAAATAATAATACTTATAACCAAAGACTCTACATCTAGGTACCAGAAATTTTCCATCTGACATCATTAAAAACAAGATCATATAAAAAACAATATTCACAGTTCTTGCACAAATCTTTGACAAAACTTCAAGGGTTCAGGAAATGACCCGTAACACTTACCGAAAAGTTCATGTGCCCTATGAAAGGGCGTGTGTGCCAGGTGGTGCAGCTGCAGCGGCGGCAGCGGCGGCGGCGGGCGCGGCGCCAGGATGCTGTCGATGGTGAAGAGCGGCGGCGGCGGCCGCTCCGACAGCGCGCCGCCGCCGCCCAGCAGCAGCGCCGTGCTCAACAGCGCGGGCGCGTCGCGCGCCCAGCCCGCCCCGCCCATGCCCGCTTCGCGTCCGCCACTCGCACTCTCCGCCACGCTGGACGCGCTTCACACTCACCGCCACCGCCAACTCGACACACGCACTGCTACTGTTTCCCTCACGCCGCCCCGCATTATACTCTACCGCACATTCTACACTTCACACGTATCTGATTTTTAACACTGTCCTTTACTCTAGCTACGCAATTTGCGAACAGTCTATTTTAATTGTAACAGAGCCAGTTATTTTTTAAGGGTATATCAGAGCAGATAGCGGCGAATAATAAGCGATTAACGTAAGTAATTATAGGATAATGAGATGTGATGCGATTCCGAGTAAATCGTGTAAGTGAATCGCGGAGCGGTGTCACGATGCGCGTCGGAACAACGTGTGGGGTGAACGGGGCGTTCGCGGGGCGTGCTGCCGCCGGCCCCGCCCCTCGCTGAGCTTAATGGAAGTGACAATACGACGCTCCCAAACCTTTATAACCAGTAACCCCTCCTTGTAATTCATAATACTTAAACGGTAAATGCATTCGGAAAATATCATACATAACACGAACTGCTTTGTTGGAATATTTGATGAATATACGAGTAGGATTTAATTTTTGCGAAGGACTTATATGTTTGCGCTTGTAGCTTATAACAACTACACTATGCTGAGTGAAACAATATAAAAAGTGTATTAAATATATCTCCTCTATGTTTTTATAACAAGTAGGTACTTAATTTACCCACGTAGAGCTTTTGTGTAAAAATGTAGAGTCGTAGAGTCAATTCTTGAAAACTTCATATTTTGATATGCCTTGTTATTTTTAATAAATTTTATAAATAGGCATAGCACAATATTCAATTATAATATTATAGTTCAATGTCACAATAAAAATACAAATATCATAATACCAATGTTGTAAAGATATTTCCATGTAAAACCAACTAGTTGATTATTTAAATCTCCCTAAGTATGTGGGTCAATGTAAGATAATGTTATTTTCTTGTTAAGTAGGTACCTGTCTAGATTATGCAGACTGTCACAAATACTAACAAGTATACCTAATATAATTAGTTAGTTATTACTAAACGTATACTTTGTCGTTATTAAAATGCCTAGTGGAGTCGACCCAAACAGTGACTAGGCTGCAGGTAAATAGGTATCAGAGAATAGATGCCATTTTTGAGTTTATTTTTGCACGGCATAATAGAGAAAACAGTCGTCAACATTCGGATTATACAAAGCACAATACAACATAGGGCTTTATGCGACATTGTGAATGACGCGGGGATTATCTTGATATCTAACAGCGAACAAATTGAGGTGCCTATCTGTTTTGAGGAAACTTGCGCCTGCGGCTTATATAACGTGTGCGCCTTTTTGCAGCTTACCACTTTAACAATACTTAATACTGATACACCCACAACACGACAAGCTGTTTTTTAAATCATAAAAAAATCCCAAAAAGACATCTCCATAGAAATGAACAACTTTTTTAAAGTTTGATATGTCTAACGCAGTAGGGTAGCTATTCATTTTTGTAAAAAGTTCTTAACTGGTAGGTACCTATCAATCGTTTTATTATCTAGAATTAAACCTAAATTCATAGCAAATTATTGTAAAATTTACAAACAAAAATAAACCAAAAAATGGTAATCCATATACCATTACATTTTCATTTATAGGTACCTATACATGTCATATCTAGAGCCTAGGTAGGTACTAATAAAATTGTCACTTAGGGGTGATATTGTTATCGATTATTTTTAGTTTATTATTTGTTATTATTTTATAGCTATCATTTCATTATTTCGAGAGATTAAAAAGTGTATAGTGTGCAGTCCTATATTATGGCCTTGTTTGATGATGCAATTCCCACATGGTTCAATAATTAAAATAAATAATTAAAGAAAACTTAGGTAGATAAACTGATAAGCAAAGACAAAAAAAGTAGAGCTCGACTAAATTATTGAAGATTCATCTCTTCTAAGTTTAGTTTTTTTTATAGTTGTATCTTGCCTTTGTCAGTAAAAAGAGTCCAACAATTAGTTTAAAACTAGTCCTACTCATGTACCTACATATTTCTATAAAGCCACCGTTATTTGATACCTATGTATGTTTGATTATGAACTAATCATATAATTGGAACCAAATGACGTGCGACACGGACAGTGGGAAGACGAGCGAGCGTCCCCCTCGGGCATCCAGCCCCCGATTCGCGCAAATATTTACAAAGGTGGGAACGAGGAAACCCGAGCGCGCTTCTGTTTGCCTGTAATTGATGTAATTAGTCGTGTCGACCAGCTGCTAACGATAAAACTTGGAATCCAATGTTTGAATAGTTAATACGATACTTTCACGGGCCGGAAACATCTTTACGGTGTCCTGTTCTGGCAAATATTGGCCGCACTCGACGATGCGTGACACTGACGCCACCGAGATTACTCAGGTCATTCTCTTCGCTCTAAATATAATGTACCGCACTAGTCACACTTGCATTTTAATTTATTTCGTCTGCTCTACCTATTACATATAAAAACCTATTAGGAAAATGTGGTGGATTATGAAGAGGTAGATAGAAAAGTAGTTAGGTATATTAAAATAATACGGGTAGGTGCTTTATTATGAAGTGTATCGAAAAATAGCATTTAGATATATTATTTCTTTGTTTTTTGAAAATTAAAATAAATCGTGGATCGTATGGATAAAGAATGAAAATTCGGAAACAACAATAACTCTGACCTAATATAATCTCCCTTATTTCATAATACAAAACTTTAATAATATCGAGAGAATTTCTTACGTTTCATTGTTTAGGTAGGTCTATAGCAAATATTGCCATAGAAATTTTTTTTTGTTTTCATATTCGAAACTATGGGAATTTACACTTATTCGCAGGATGAATATTGATAATCTAAATGTGAATGATTAATATATGTCACCGATTTGTAAGTAAACAGTTGGCAGCTGGCAGACCCTTCGGTTGGTACGCGCAATGGAAAATTAACTCGATATAATACGGCGATTATCCGCGTATGACTTAATACGGACGGTCACATAAAGGGCATAAGCATTAAAATATCTAACAATAGTTCGGATTATCCCGGGATAACCTCCCAAGCGACAACAATATATTCTTTAACCACGCTCGTTTAGTAAATAAAAAGCTGAATTCGTACCTAATACACGTACCTATCAGTTATTTTTTCTGTAGTTGTTGTTCGTGAATATTTAGGTATAAAAAACATGCAAGGAATTAAATGACATACTAACGGACACAATTTGAATATTTAATTCAATGATAGTAACTATAATTTGTTTTAAAAACTAGGTACCTACCTACCTAGTTAATATGAAAAGTAACTCACCATGACTACTGATATCGATTCCATATTTACCCTAAATACACACAAACCTATTAAACTGTGTCGTATGAGCTAAGAAAAGGTAGTATTACAGGGGTAATAGCATTATAGCAGTAGGTACAGCCTAACGAGATTTGAGTGATGTAGTAAGCTAGGCTCCTTAGCGAGTAATTCGCATAAGTATGACGCCCTGGTTGGAATAAGAGCATTAGTAACAGGATAATATTTAAACTAGGTCTTTGTACAATACTAAATGCATATTAT
The DNA here is from genome assembly GCA_029959065.1 of Colias behrii. Taxonomy (NCBI): domain Eukaryota; kingdom Metazoa; phylum Arthropoda; class Insecta; order Lepidoptera; family Pieridae; genus Colias; species Colias behrii. The sequence continues at coordinate 8,539,085 of JARWMC010000007.1, read as the reverse complement.
AAGTAAAGAGTTTACCTAGTATTTATGTCTTTCGACGGTAACAAGGTATAATTGTAATTTATATGTTACTTGACACATTTCTCTTTAATTGGAAAACAAGTAAGAGAAACCTTAACAACCTTTGTATAGAGAATCTGAAATATTCATTTTTGTAGGTATATTTCAGTTTGGTTCCAGGGTCATATAGATTCCAGACCTGTTTTAGTGCTTGTGGTACTTAAATTTAAGTATAATTTTCAATAAATATAGAGTCTTAATTTTGCTATTTCAATTTTAATTTTTAATCATAAAATACTATCTCGTGAAAAAACGTGATATATAAGAGAGTGCTTAAGTGTTATAAATAACAAAGAAGATATTTGTTATAGATGGTGCAGTACACAGAATATCTAATTATTAAGTAGGTATTGATACGAGCACTAGGTTTCTACTTTTTCATACTAAGTACCTAGTATACAAACAAAGCATAAAACATAAATATAAAATGTTTTTTGTTCAATCAACCATATAATTTAGTTTTTATTTTATTGTTAACCTTGACATGACGAATACTAACTACCTACTCTAAGCTCAAACCTAAAGTCGAATTAATAAAACTAAGTTTCGTTTTGTGTTTTCAATACACCTTCCGAAGAAATTATTTTCCATAACATATCAAACTAGTACCTATGTTCAATCACAGTTCAATGCTCTTTGTCTCAAAATATAAATTTAAAGTGAAACGGCATGACTCTACATAAGACTCTATATAGAAAGATTTACAGACCTACATAGTACCTACATAAATACTTCTATCACCTATATATACTCTTTAAAATATGTTACCTTGAAATCCATGTTCTTTTGAAAGTGTACCTTTAGAAAAGAGTGCAGTAGACCGTGTCGATCGTGAACTTATTTAGTGCGACACTTGTGTAACCCGCAACGCTGCACCAAATTATATTATTGAAATGCTCGGTACAATACTTACACTCTATATTCCATTCATATGCCTTTTACTAATTAAAAACATTACTTGCAAATTTGAAAGTTTTCAGTCCCATTGCATGATTGCATTGGCATTCTCTCAAGTAGCCGAGGTCTTTTTGGTATCCCCATTGAAACAAATCAATGGGGTTTAGGTTGAGGGACCGTGGAGGCCAGGCTTTAAGGCAGGCGTCACCGGCGCATGCGCAGGCTGCAACGACCAATCCATCTTTCAAGATATCTTTGCCCTTTAGCCTGGCCTCCAAGGTCCTCGGACATAAACCCTATTGATTTTTTTCCGTGGGGATACTACAAAGACGAGAGACTGCCACAATTTGGACGAAATAACCCGGAAATTCATAGTAGCAGAAGAAACCATTAAAAATGATAAAAGGGCATTCAGACATTTAAAAGACAACTTTTTACGATGATGTCGCACTTGCACTGAGCAACAGCGGCGTCATTTTAAAAATTTCTGGTAATTAAACACCTTTTTATTGGTTTTAATTTGTTTTTATTAATCATCATGTTAATTCAATTTTTGCACTTACCAAATTTAGATTTCAATTTTTCGATTGAAGCCTTCTGAATAATCAAATGAAATTTTCAGGGTAGCTACCTGATAGATAGAGCAAGTTTTTAAAAGCCAAACGGAAAACTTTTTTTATGTGATTTTATTTTTTTACGGGCCCTTGAAGTGGTGAACATACTGGGTAATTTTATCTTTCTTGGCATTTTATTCTTTTTTTTATTCCATTCAAAGATCTAACGATAGTAAATGTTGCCATACTGAATTGGCCTATCTTTCAGCTTAGCACACAAAAAAAATCAAGCATCTTCCGCAATAATTGACGTCACCATAAATAAAAATCTCATCGTACTCAGCGATAGATGAAAAATTGAAAAAAATGTCATACCTAACTCCGAAAATACGAAAAATCGCATAACATACATGGGGGTGATTCGGATAGCCCTCTAGGTCCTCTACCTCCTAGCTTCAGTATATCACTACTTTTTGGGACACCCTGTATAATATATCTGTAGGTATATATATTCCCAATAGATAGGTACGCATGAATAATAATATACAAGAAAAATTTAAAGAAAGCGTATTGAAAGCCAAATGTTCAATAAAATAAAATGTAGGTACGTTTTTCTGAAAACTTTACAAAGCTTGTGTTAATCTGCTAAAATAAAAAAGAAGCACATATTGAAATCATAAGCGTGTCTAATCAAACTCAATCTTCAAACAGAACTAAATTCTATAGAAAATAGTACGCATACAACTCCAACAAGGGCGTGGAATTAACAAGTTTAGTCACTCGGAAGAATTGTTTAACGCTAACCAAATAAAGGCGATACAAATTCGAAAGGATCCACTAAGCAGATAATTTCGATTAGTTCGGTCTAAAGTATGAGATATGTGATATGAAGCGGACACGAATTTTATATGACAATGCATGAATATTGACTAAAACATATTTTATAATAAAACTTTATACGCACTTATGTTTATGAACCATTTATTATGCAATAGCATATAGGAAAATAAGTTTTAATCGTATGAAAAGTGTGTATTTCCACTTACTAGTCACTAAAATTGTATCTTAGAGATTATTCCATTATAAAGATTAGATTCCCAAAAAAGGAATTCTTGACTAAAAATCGAAAATGTTGATACAGAGCGACAATTAAGGATTTGCTCAACTCACGGCACTTGTTTATATCATTCCTTGTACCACAGACTACTTGTACTGTCTGTCGCAGGAAAACTATGGCCTAAAAGTAATTTAGTGATTTTAACACAGTGGATTTTAACATTATAACTACCTACCTGAATCGATTTCAGAGTGCATCTTACAATACAATGAACTAAGAAATATACCTAGTTCATTTTTAATTGACCTTCAGTGAATAAAACGAAATAATTGCGGAATATTTCTTAACCGTCTTTGACGACTAAGATATTTGCTAGTATAAAACGGTCTATCTGCGTTCAGAGGTCAGTTACAACCGGACTTCCGTTGGCGAACCACCAAGAGAGCAAACGAGCGATGAGGGCTTTGATTATCTTAGCAGCACTGTGCCTTGCGGCCGTGTGCACTGCTCACGAGGCCGAAGACCAAGCGGTCGCCGCGAGCCACAAGCACGGCGGTCACCACGAGCATGGCGGTGGTCATGAACACCATGCCCATCACCACCACGAACACGGTGGTAAAGGAGGCAAGGGACACCACGGTCACCATCATCATCACAAGGGAGACGAAGGTCACTACGGCAAGCATCATCACGAGGGACATCATCACGAAGATGGAGGCGGCCACAAGAAACACTGGGATGAGCACGACCACCATGGCGACCACCATGAACACGGACACCACCACAAGGGCGAGAAGCATGGTCACCACGAACACCACGACAAGGGAGAAAAGACCGACGGTTACCACAAGAAATACCACAAGGATCACTTCCACAAGGACCACCACTTCCACGACGGCCACCACGACGAAGGCAAGCACCACAAGCACGGACACCACCACGGACATCACGAAGATCATGGCGGTCACCACAAGAAGGGCGGCCACCACCACTCCGGCCACCATGAAGGTCACCATGGCAAACACGGACATCACGATCATCATCACTACGACGAGGGACATCACGGCCACAAAGGCCACCATGGACACGATGAACACCACCACGGCCACAGCGGCCACGGCAAGAAGGGCGGCCATGACGACCACAAGGAGTGGGGCTTCCACCATGGAAAACACTAACAAATACGTACTAGACTGTGTATATAATTATGAAATATTGTTATTGTTCATGAAGTTTGTTATTGTTTTTATGTTTTATAAAGAAAAGTAAATGATTTTCAGGAAAAATAACTCTTATTTTATTTAAGTATATAATTAACCCATCCTAATTAAATCATACATAAAAAATCCTTAATAATCTTAAATCAATAAGTTTCCGATTTTGAATGAGGAGGAGCCTCATTCAAATATCATTGTCAATAATACCTACATTTAATTATGTATGATGATGTACTTAAAAATCTAATTTCCTATCTATCACACATACAATTTATTATTTTCAGGTAGCATGCTTTGTTTACGAAATTTTCAATCTCGACCTCGACTATGGTGATCAATTAATGTCGATACGACATAAAATATAGTAAATATTTTTTTTTACAATAACCTCAACCCTCATAATATCTAAAATCATATTAAATATAATTAATATTGTATATATTTCTTAGCCATAAGGCTTCATTAATTCCCTGAGATAATATGTACCTACTTTAAAATGTATCGTAACCGAAAACGTTACGAACGATATTCTATTATTAACCGACTTCAAAAAAAGGAGGAAGTTCTCAATTCGAACGTTTATATTTTTTAATGTCGACTTGATCGTTCCGCTCAAATTATAAGATACTAGCGACCCGCCCCGGCTTCGCACGGGTGCAATGGCGGCCGGCCGGTACCGCCGCAAACGCTACGTCCCGCAATTTTTAAATCTGTAATATCTTCGAAAATATTCACTTAAATCATACGGTCTAAAGGGCCATATAGATCTATATAAAATGAACAATGTATTCAAGGTATTTAATTGGTTAAGGATTAATGCTGTATTGGTTAAAATCGCTTCGAAAATTAGCCATTATCTGTCGTAAAAAGTAAATGAAAAAAAAAAGTTATTGTGGGTTATCCATAAGAGATAGACATATACCATCACGGACTTTTCTGTAGACCTTTTCAATGTGTAAAATTCTTAGTACATTATTTCGATAAAACTCGTAGGGTTCAGCCTGCGTTTGCAATGTAAGCGGAAAAAATGTAATTATTTACGACATCACATTAGAAACCTCAAAAATAACAGTACTTCTCTACTATTTAATGGATGTTATTATACATATAAACCTTCCTCTTGAATCACTCTATCTATTAAAAAAACCGCATCAAAATCCGTTGCGTAGTTTCGAAGATTTAAGCATACAAAGGGACATATTAAGGACATAGGGACATAGGGACAGAGAAAGCGACTTTGTTTTATACTATGTAGTGATGAAAATATTATGTTTTCATATTTGATAAAAAAAATTAAGGAACTGATTCAATAAGTATGAGATCAATTTTCAGTTATAACTTTAAAATATCTACGAGTAGATAGTAGATATATTTATTTAAATATTCTTTTTAATTAATGAATAAGGTGTAACAATAAAGCTGCATGTATTTTATTCAACTAGTAAAATGCATCTAGAGTTGAATGATGAATCTAGTAGGCTTGTGATGGGAATGTATGTATTTAGATATTTTCTGTTATGAAATTGAGGAAGTAAAGTTTTATTACAAACTAGCGGTCCGCCCCGGCTTCGCCCGTGGTACATATTTATGTTTTCTCTACATAAGAACCATCCTGGTACTTCAAGGAATATAATAAAAAAAGAATTATCGAAATCGGTCCACCCGTTCTCGAGTTATGCGCTTACCAACACATTTTGCGATTCATTTTTATATTATAAGATGAAAAAAGACAATATAGAGCATACAAATATCAAAATTCAATAAAACGGTTTATAAGTGTTTGTGTTTTTTGTTTTAATTATTAATTAGTAACTAGGATCGAATACATTGGAACTTCCATAAAATTATTCTCACTCACATTTAAATGCTCTATTTTCTTCAGGTCGCCCAAAAACTCTACATCCCCGAGCGATCCCCTTGTTTCTGTTTCCTACTTAAATTATTCTATACCGTCTAGAGTTTACATAAACAAGTATATAATTTTTTCAACTTAATACGGCACTGAATTCTGCGACCTCTCAATCTAAATCGAACTTATCTCTTCACCAGAGTACTCAAATAAAGCGAGGTCGAATCGATGCAGGGAAGGTAAACATATCCTGCCGCGCATCATATTTCCTAGGTCGTCCTAATAAAAACCTATTTTATCTTTTTAAATCTATTTCATCATATTCAATATAATAATATATACCTACAGATATATCTATGTATAGGTAGTTATTACTAAACTTATAAAGAAGAAGGATTTGAAGTTCAATTAAAATTATTTTACCGTAAGAAAACTACATTGTGCAACATAAGTTATTTTTTCAGCTCCGGTTAACCGCAAGTGCAAGCAGCTATAGGTTCTTTGTAGGTTTATTGGATTTTTTCAGAATGACAGACCCGTAATACTTTGAAAGATAAGCATGATTCACATTAACATAATATATTATGTAGCTTTAAATACTATAATTTCAAAGGAACGTTTATTAGCAGGTACCTATATTACAAGTTTGCATTCTGTAAACTGTTGATACTTACTTATTTGAATTTTATAAGTTCTCTACAATAAAAATGTAGTTACTTAACATTAAGTCATACCTATGTATGATGTATCCATTTTTAATGACCTAGGTAATAATTTTAATTAGTTATAGATTTACATTCATGTGTGTGTAGGAATAACAATAACATAAGAGTTGATTGATAAATCAAAATTTAGTACCTACCTATAGCGAGAAATATGTTCCATGCAAACATAACAACAGTTAATGTTTGCCAGTTGCAATGTTATCGTGTCAAATAAAACTTTAGCGTTCAAACGTTTTATTTGCATACAAAGCATTTCTATGGACTCATCAAATTATTTAACATCTCAAGAAATCCTTCAATTCCTATCTATCACCTTTCTATTGTAAAGTGACTTTTGGGTTTGATAATGATGCAATTACAAATAACTATAGGCGTAACGGTCGCTGTGGCGTCCTTGCCGCTAATTTCACCAGCGGCAATCAACTACTTTAATGTTTGATATAAATACCTTCTCGAGCTCTCGTAAAGTCAGTTCAGTCCCAGTGTTTAACATAAACTTACGGAAAGGGACAACCATAAACATGAGGACGCTAGCCGCCCTTGCCGTCACAGCATGTGTTCTAGTTATGTGTTCTGGCCGAAAACTCGGCGAAACAGAATCGGATCTAGTAGCAGCGGCTAGCCACCATATAGGACATCATCATGAAGAGGGCGGCGGAAAGGAGCACCACGCACATCATCATCACGAACATGGTGAAAAGGGACACAAAGGCCATAAAGGACATCATCATCACCACAAAGGTGAACATGGTGACCACCACAAGCATCACCACGAGGGACACCACCATGAGCATGGAGGTGGTCATAAAAAGCATTGGGATGAACACGACCACCACGGCCATCATCATGATCATGGCCACCATCATAAAGGTGGTAAGCATCATCATAAAAAACATTTCGACAAAGGTGAAAAAACCGAAGGCTACCACAAGAAGTATCACAAAGACGAATACCACAAGGATCATCACTTCTATGACGACCATCACAAGGAAGGCAAACATCACAAACATGAAGATCACAAAGGCCACCACCACAAACACGGAGGACATCATAAGAAGGGAGGCCATCATGACTCCGGTCACCATGAGGACCACTACGGAAAGAAGGGACATCACGACAAGCACCATTACGATGAGGACCATAAAGGATACAAGGGTCACGGAGGGCATGAAGAGCATCACCACCACCATCATGACCATGGCAAGAAAGGAGGCCATCATGATCATAAGCATTGGGGATTCCACCACGGCAAGCACTGATAGATTAATAACTAAGATCCTTGTTATATTGTTGTTTTATATACCTCTTTGTAAATAAAAAGCTTTAAATAAAATGTTTTAATCAAAATTATTATTGGCTTATTTTTACCTACTATCCTAATTATTATCCATTTTTGTATTAATTTTAACAATAGATCATTCACGTCTTACAACAGTAGATAAGTATATTATAAGTGATAACAACGGACTATGCTATATCTAATTGAATTTCGTCACCATAACCCACAGAATCACTCATCTAGAAATCTGCAGCAATGATTGCTACAGATCACTCTGTAACCGACAACGAAAGCGCCGATATCTATAAATTCAAAGCACGGAAACTATTAGAACATAATGTCGGTAGCTCGGCGAGCGACCACGCCCATTGGTAAGATTCATTTAATTATACAGTAAAGTCGATCAATAACTACTATTTAAAGTAAAACGATTTTCAATTTTGTATACCTACTAATACCTTGTACTAATATTTACCAATTTTGCAGAAAAATGACGCGACTATTTCTATGTATGCTAGTGGCGAGTACACTAGTCATTGCTAATTGTCGACATGTAGAGGAAAAACAAAATAAGCCTGGTGTTAAAGGCGATCTGGACTCCTCTGGCACTGCAAAACAGGACCAAGTTGTAGCAGGCACTGGCAAACACGAAACCAAAAGCGGCGGCCATGAAACGGGCGGCGGGCATGAACATCATGCTCACCACCACAAAGAGGATGGCGAAAAGGGTGATAAGGGTTACAAGTCTCATCACCACCACGACAAAGGGGAACACGGTCATCACGAGAAACACCACCACGAGGGTCATCACGACGAGCACGGTGGACATAAAAAGAAACACCACGATGAACACGACAGTCACGGTGAACATCATGAAGCCGCCCACGGCCATAAGGGTGGCAAATTCGGACACAAGAAAGGTCACAAAAAGGGTTCGAAAACCACTGGTTTCCATCATAAATCACACAAGGATGAGTATCATAAGGAGCATAAATTCTACGACGACTTCCACAAGGGTGGACATCATCACAAGCACGGCGACTTCCACGGCCACCATGATAGTAAAGAAGGACATCACAAAAAGGGTGGTCATAATGAGAAGGGACATCATGAAAAACACCATGGAAAGAAAGGTCACCATGACAAGGGCCACTATGATGAAGATCACAAGGGTCACAAAGGACATCACGGTCATGAGGAACACCATGCCCATCACCAGGATCATGGCAAGAAAGGAGGACATGCGGGAGGCAAGGAGTATGGATACAGCCATGGAAAGAAAGCTTAATAAATCAGACTTATTTGTTTTTATATGCATTGTTACTTATAATGTACTAATTGATAAGCCATTGTTAAAGTTTGTTGTTTGATATTGATATACTATGTTAAATAAAATCTTTAATTTATATAATAGTATTCATTGATCTCAAAATAGATTTGTTAGAAAGATTTAATAATTTATAAATGAATGTAACATCAATAAATACAGTTATATACCTGAAAAGCACTGTTAAAATGAAAACAACAAATATACTGTAAACTTTTTAACTGTATATTAAAAATTTGTTTACAAAATTGTCATCAAAGGAGCAAGATGATCAAACTCAATCTTCTCTGTAATGTTCTTGGTTTTGATATTCTCATCTTGATTGGCAATGAATATCAAGTTGCCGTCATCTCTCCAACCATACTTCTTGACCCAGTGTTTCAAAGTGACATCTGAGAAATAAACACAGATTATAGGAATTTCATAATTGTAATTGTTTCATTTAAGTAATTGATAAAAATTTAAATTAATAAATCTCAATATTGAAAGTAATAGATATCTTACATAATAGTTCAAATCAAAAGCGTTCCTTCAATAAGACTAGTTGAATAAATAAATGTTCAACTTCAAATTTATATATTAAAATTGTTTAGTTTCATTTTCATATTTACCACAATGGTGTATAATACAACTTTTTTAATAAACACTTATCTACTGTAGTCAGATTGTTGATAAATAACCAATATTTAAATTTCAAACTTTATAGAATATTTTCAGTACTTACCATCAATTCCTCCTAGAAGATTAGCTAAATTGTTCTTATCAATTGTCTGGAAAGTAATTCCAACAACATGGCATACGAACTTACGAATAGAATCATGGAAACTACTGATTCTGTTGCAGAGTTCAGGCATCTGGTGTACTCTATTCCAAAATTGAGCAAAATCACACTGCTCCAATATATCAGCCAAATACTTTATTTGTGAGATTGTCTCATTTTCAACCTACAAAAAAAGAGTTGTTAGTTTAAAGGGTAACTAACATAACACTTTTGTAAAGTAACTTTCAGTACTTACAACCGATTCAAGCAACAGACACTTGCATAAAGTGAAATCTGTATGCGGGAAGTTGGTCAATGCCTTTAACAGAATTTGGCACGTAATATCTGCGTTGAACTTTTCCGGGTTAAATTGATACAACTTTAGAACTGCTAAATTGGCTTCCAAGTCGTAAGTGTTTTCTCTGGACTGCATTTCGACATATCTCTCTAACGTTTGAAGATTGGCTGGATTGTACCTTTCGATACTTTTTAATATTGTTGCAATAGTTTGCCTCATTGTTTCTGCCATTATTATTTACGTAAAACGGGCCCGAAGCCGCCAGAATAAAACCAAAAAAGAATAACCAAGAAATCGTGCTTGCGACAGCAATCGATTAATCAGAAATTTGACATATTTTTGTCAGATGTCAAATGTCATGTTCACAGCTAAAATAAAATTGTAGACAATATAGAAAAATTTTTGTCATTTTATTCACTTCCGAGTTAAAAAACATATTGATTATTAATTTGTAGTCGAGATTTAATCCGTGTTTTCCAATTACAGCACTAGAGCGCATTATGCGGCATAATGCTTAACGTTGAATGTTCCAACTACAGCAACGCTTCGCACAATCGAGTGCTCTTAAAAGTAATGCGCGTGAATCTAAGAGCGTTTTCACATTATCCGATCCGATATCGGATATCGGACGCCGATAGCCGATATCCGATATCGGAGGGAAGTAAAATGTATGAAATATGTACCTGTCTTTCACATTGTCCGGTCCGATATCGGATATCGGAGCCGACACCGATATGCCAGCGGCTATCGGACGATAATGTTCAGTGTTGCCAACTCAATTTTCGAAAAGGCAGTATACCAACAGCAAAAAAGCACTAGTTTGTGTATTTTCAGTCTTAAAGGGCGCTAAATCTTTAAAAAAATTCTTTGCTTTAACCTAAAACCCTTTCTATTAATAAGAAACCTTTTTTTATTAAGAAAACACACATTTAAGTATTTATAGGCATTAAAAATACGATTTATACGGCAGCTATTTTAATTACCGTATTAAAATATACGGCAATTGGCTGAACTGAAGTAAACAAAAATATATTTCGTTCTTAAATTCAAATATATTCTATCTTCGAAAACATTAGTGTCTATCATCTTTATTTAAACTCATTCTGCCTCGCTCCTCCTCCTACTCGGATGTTGGTTGTGTTGTTTATTGTATTGTTGTCATTGAGTGCTTTGTTTTTAACCGACTTCAAAAAAAGGAGGAGATTTCACACCGATTTTATTTTTATTTTGAATTTACAACAAAGAATACAAAGTTTGAAAACTCTTAATTCTAAAATAATTGCTTATGACAATAAAATAATTTAGGTATCTTTACTTACAGGAAATTACAACAATCATATTACAAATATATTTGAACGGGTTGACAATATTATTTTAGGATATTACAGTGTAATAAGAAAGAAAAGAAAATGTGAACAAAGATTGTATCAGTTAATAAATTTTCATAGGTACTACATGAACTTTTATAAATATATATAGTGAAAAAATGACTAAATGACTAGGTACGTCTTGCTAAAAATACATTTAATAGATTTTGAAAGGTATTTACTAATATGTATTACTAAAACTATTAACTAATACTAGGTTGTAGTAAGGTAACGGCACCAGTCGTGGACAAGCATCCAGTAATGGACAAAATAAATATTAAATTTAAATATTAAGACCAAAATACATGTTATATAATTTGGCAATAGGTACTTAAAATAAAAGTTTGGTTCATAAGCTATCAAAATACGACACTTCATCTTATTCGGCCAAAATGTTTGAAGATGGCAGAACATTATGTTTAGTTGCTGCGACTCGTTTCGAAGAAATCCGTTTTTACTAAGGAAATCCTTAAGGAAGTGAGGACACAATTTTGGTTATAAGAATTTTTGTATAAATGTCAGCAAAATTTGATATTACTTTTATTTATAGTAGTTAAGTGTACGAAATATTACACGATTTAGTATCATGATAGGTTATGTTGTTTAAATAAAATTCTTCAGTGTTCATATCTGGATTTAATTCTATGGATATATCCATTTATGGACATATGTCGAAAATAAACTTTTTTTAAAGGTATTAATTACATGCGCTTTTCTGTATTGTCTTTTCTTTCTGATTAATAATATACCTATCACGACCATTTCAAACAAAGGGTTCCAATATTGTACAACAATTGTCCAAGACTGGATTTGCTTTGGTTCCTATAATGGACATTGATATTTTTTGTTAAAATTACACTAATGGGTCAAACAACATAATATCTATCTAAACATGAAGAATATATTTTAGAACAATGGGTCATTATGTGCTGTGCGACTCGTTCTCGGCTTCATTATCTATCACTGCGTAGAGAAGTCGCATACTTATGCGTATTGTAACGCATCTATCATAGAGAGTTCTCTGATGAACTGTTTGGATCGCTGTCTGCTGCTAAATTCCACCACCATATACCTAGCACACACGCTTAAATTTCATCCACACCATCTTGACAATAGTTTAAAAAAAGCTTTTTGCCTCGTGCTACAATTTGGAATCCATATCGATGGACCGATCAGATTAAGGCTGCTGGCGGATTCAGATTGGCGATTCACTTCACGAGTGTAGCGGAATGCCAGGAAACAGAGAGATATGGCGGAACATCGTGAAGCGGGTAACATCTACCCCCCCAAACCTCATGTTGACCACGTTCGCTCTGACTAGAGTGATATGACGAAGAAGAAGAAGTCCCAAAATGGATGGAATGGCAGTACTTTTTTTAGTTATATTTTTCATCCCTGACTTATTGAGAAAAAAAACCCATATTGGTGATTCTTAACGGACGTAACTCGTATTTAACGATGCATTTTGTCCAATTTTTGCCTAGAAAATGGAAATTAAGACTGTTTTAAATATTATAAGTATGCAAAATAATTAATAAGTACTATTTTTTATAAATGCATCCCCGATTTATTGTATTCCAATCATCATTTTAAAGATTCTATTGATAACTATAAGTCTTCTCCAAGTGTAAATAACTGGAGAAACAACATTAGGTACAGTCCATAAATGGGTGTTCATAACTGGATGTTGTCCAAAACTGGGTGTCCATCATTAGATTTTCACTGTCCAACACTGGTGCAAAAAAGTGGTTTTTTAATTTATAAATTACTTCATTATTTATGCATTGTAATCTTTTTTCTAACATTGGTTACGTTAAACTAACATTGAACTAAAGGTATAACTAAACAATATCCAATAAAGTTAAAAAACCTACGAGAAATTTGCAAAAAACTTCAATTTTTTCCTTAATCTGTACAAGACTGGTGCCGTTACGTTAGGTTGATATAAATTTATTTAATTTATAATAATGTGTTAACATAAACTATACAAATGACCGATATCAAAACTATTTAGTAAATAGCACATCTAAATAATATGCAGTAATTAATGATATCAAATCTTTTTTACATTTTACTATTCTTTTTTTGAAGTTGTTTTTTTTTTTTAATGTAGTTATTTTTAATGTATGTACAACTATGATCTATCATTTGAATTTTTTATAATTATACCTTTTTTATCAACTGGCAATTTAGTTTAGTTTTCTCTAAAAATTTCTGGCAACACTCATGATGATATCGGAACGATTTTATCGGACTATGTGAAAGGGCAAATTGTATCCGATATCGGATATCGGCTATCGGCGTCCGATATCCGATATCGGATCGGATAATGTGAAAACGTTCTAAGGCGTGAATTGATGCGTGCAATCGATTTATCGTTGGTAATTATTATTAATTGTTGGAAAAAAATTTAAAGCTTTCGTTTCATTGAAGTTTTTTCGAAATAATCAAAGTTAATTCAAATTGTGTTAAAAAAATAAATATAAGTATGGATGAAGGTACAAACATTGAAAAAAATGTTAATGAAATAATCAAAATCCAAATTACTTAAAATAACTGTAAATATTTTTCAACCAATTATTATGTATACCACTTTATTTACACATTAATGAGGTTATTGCTAACTCTATGAATATTTTTTTTTTCAACACTGAACTTAGCGCAACCTGCTGGTGCGTTTCACGTTCCAATTAAGCATCAGCATAATTCGGCATTGTGCGCCACTGAGTCGCATTATGCTCTGTAATTGGAAAACAGCCACTAAAAAGCTCCATATTTATGCCTTGCATTTATTGTACTCTTAGATCATTAAGTAAATTGTACTTGTATTGTTTTGTTTCAATTGTTATTTTTGTTTCATGTTGTATTGTTTTAATTTTAATTATTGTTTTGTGTGCTATGAATATTGTGGAGTCAAATAAATGATCTTTCCACAGATATATAAACATTATAGTGGATCTTTCTTTCTTTCATATAAATATTATCCATGATTTTACATCTTATTATACATTTACACATTCGTGTCTACCATTCGCCTCGTTACAATATAGCGATCCACACATTCGTCTTCCCTTTGATTACGACCGAAACACGTCCAGGCGAATAGCGAGTGCTCTGTTTGCACATCTTGCTCTGTGTTGCACATGTGTATTTGTTATTGGTATCGCTTATCGCCTCTTTAATCACACGAATATGTAAATACACCATTACCAATATATACAAGATTTTTCTATTATTTTAATACCTACCCCCTTTCATTTATTAATACTGAATGAATTAAGTTACCCAATTATAAAACTGCAAACTCACTTTATAATTTCGCAATCCTTTTTTTATAACTTAATAACATTTTACCTTAGAATCTTGTTAATTATTATATTAGAATGAAATAAATACTATTAATGCAACATAAATTATATATTACAGTATTAAGGAATTTATGGACGATAAAAACCCATGGAGGGTTGTCGCGTAAAAACCACAGGACAGTTCTTTGGCATATTATGATAATATATTATGATATTACATATGTAATTTGCAAAATTGTAAATCTGACATGATTAAAAAGAGCAACTATGGAGTTTCTTGCCGATTCTTCTCCGTAGATACTGCTTTCCGAATCGGTGGTAAATGTTAAAAATATGTACTTAATGACGTTTCAAAAGTGCTTCTAGAAGAAGTCTAATTGAATAAATAAATGTTTGAGTTTGAGTTTGAGTTTAAAACTAAAAAAATCAACCCTTTTTTTATTGTATTGGTTTAATATCAAACAAACCAAAACTACATTAAGACATATTTAATAAAAACTGTATTAAAATTATATTTATTTATTAACAACACTTAGAAATAGGAGATACCTTAATTTAATTCTACAACTATTGCTTTTTAAAGCTTTTCAAAATAGGGTAAATGTTATCAAAAGCTTCATAAATTTCTTGTCGGACTTTTGCACCAGTTAACACCACTTTGCCAGACACAAATATTAAAAGTACAATTCTTGGTTTGACCATACGATAAATGAGTCCTGGAAATAATTCTGGTTCATAAGAACTGAACTGTCCATGAGTGAGCACTAAACCTTCAAGGCGGATTGGAAACTTAACATCACAACTGCCAACCATGTTTTGTATTTTGAAGTCTAAAAATTTTGCCTGAAACAATGGAAACATGTTAAGTAAAAATCTTTTCCTATAATTTCTCATGAGTTATGAAAAATTCATTTAGGAAAACTATAGAATGAAAAAAATATTTCTTACAGTAAACCCTAATTTTTGTATAATTCTAGCATATTTTCTAGCAGCCAGTCTTGAGTCCTCTTCACTTTTTGCTCCAGTACACACCATTTTCCCGGAAGAAAATATCAATGCTGTGGTCCTTGGTTCTCTTATTCTCATAATAACAGCAGCAAATCTTTTGGGATTATATTCAGCATTTCTGGCATGTAAGGCTATTTTCTTTAAATCCAATTTACAATTTAAGTTTACAGTTGATACAATATTTCTGAAATGAACAAAAGTTTATGATAAATTTCATTTTCATTATTATACAATTTACTTTAGGGGACATGCACATTCAAACAATGTGATAATAATTTATTATTATAATTTAAACATTCAATGAATAGTTTTTTTAACTTAGAAAATATTATTGAGAATATAATAAGTACATTTTACAATATCTTTCAAATCAGGCAAAATAGGATTAAATGATTTAATGTCAAATGATTTCATAGATCAAAAATTTGTTATTTCAATTTTTTTTATTTATAAAAATTTTTTGATTATATTAAATTCATTTACTACATCAATAACTTTATTTATTTACAAAAGCTGCCATTAAATTATGTTTAGGAAACTTACTGTAGTTGTGGCAATATTCCAGGGTCTGCTGAATGTGGTGTCAATGGAGTCATGGGTGCTGGACTGGCCTGACTAAACATTTGTGGGCCCCCCATGCTTCCACTGGTTATCATTGGAGACATCATATTTTGCTGAAAACATGATAATTATCAATTGAATATCCTTTTTAACATCATTGGTGCTGTCTTTCTTACTGGCAAATAAATTTCATAGGCTCATTTGTATCACATAAACAAAGCTAATAACAAAATAAAAACAATATTTTATGCTCCTTATGCAGTCCTTGAACAACAGATCTGCCAACCATCTATTAAAATGGCAATAATGGTTTAATCTAACTAAATTACCTCTTCATTGAATAAATTGAGTTAAATAACTATGACTACGTACTGGTGTTTGGGGCTGCATCATCTGCTGAGGAGTGGCATAACTAGCAGTTGGCGCGTAAGTGTGCATAGAACGTTGTGGAGTTCCCATGAGGGAAGCGCCAAAACCAACAAGTGGCGAGGATCCCAAGGAACCTAAGGAATGCTGTTGTTGCTGCTGTTGTTGCTGTTGTTGTTGATGTTGTTGTTGCAATGCATTTGGTAAGATTTGTTGATCTTCTTCGGGTTGGTGTAACGGCGTTCCAATTCCCGGTATATTATACGGACTGGGCAGCATTTGATCCATTTTGAAAGAGGTATTGGTCTGTTCTACTTAAAAATTACTTGAAAATATCTAACTACACAAAATAAATACTGTTTTCATTTAGTTCAAGAAAAAGCTTGTTGTAAAAATGCAATCGACGATACAGGAAAATTGACAGTAGATGCTTCTGTCAAAAAATTGTGGTGTTACTGTCAAGTGTCAATGTCAAATCACAATAGATAATATAGACAGTTTTTAAAATATGGCAACACACACCATACAAGATGTTCCCTACTTTTTAAAACCAATACTACGAAACGGTGTGAGCTTTTTGATCTTAGAGTATATATCAAGCGCGGATCCAGGGGGGGGGTCACGGGGTCATGACCCCCCCCTGGGCTAGGTCCACGACCTAAGTGGACCACTAATTTAATATTAACTTTTTTAAATTAACAAATTAATACTGTTCAATATGATGTTTTTATTGAATTTTGAGACATAAAAGTAATATAGAACAATGAAATCAATTACAAACGGTAACGGAAGAGAATATAACAAAAATTATAGAAAAAGTTTATTAGGGTCGACCTGTGGTCGTAATTTAAGGACAAATAACATAATTTTTTGATTTAAAAAAAAACTATAACTGCGGAATAAAGTGTAATGGTAAAGTTGTAACTATGTAATTAATTTTTTTTCTATAACTTTTACTGTTACACTTTTCACACAAAACCTCAAATATCGAAATATCCCAGTTCGTGGATAAGACATAAAATAGCAAAATTTTTTTTCAAATGAACACTATAAAATACAGTCAAATTACAATAAAAAATCGGCCAAGTGCGCGTCGGACTCGCGCACCGAGGACTCCGAGCAAACATATTTTTTCATTATGTTGTATCTTACAATTTTGTTTAAAGGATTTTTTTCTTTATCTGTGCTTGTAAGTGCTTAAGTCGTTGCTTTTAACCAAATTTCAAGACTGTGTTCACGGGAAGTACCTTGTAAGTTTTGATTGATGATTCCCTTGCAAGTAGTTGCGAATTACAGAATATGCGGCTCTAATTGCTTTTTCTTCAGATTGCGTTGACATAGAATTTGAATTAAATAACAGATTTAAGTTATTATAGACCTGAGTTCTGATGTGAATATCAATTAAATACATGTAGACGTTCATGAGTAAAGGGATTGTAAGTTTAAAATTATTTAAAAATATATTTTTATTTAATTTAATTAGATAATTAGGGTTTTCGCAGTTATTACTACATCTGTGCTATAACACGATACTTTTTACTCAATTTCAAGACTGTGTTTACGGGACAGGGTGCTCCCTGCAGGTATTGATTCCCTTGCTAATGTCGAAATCCTACGGTCTACGGTCCCTTGATGCTGTGAAAAATTCAAACGTTTTAGCCAACGCAATCAAAAGATGCAGCTGTAATTGCTGAAATTTTTCGACACTCCCTAAGAAATCAAAACCTACAGGGTAGTTCCCGAGTACACAGAGTCATGAAATTTAGTACAATCAAACGTCTTATAACGCCCGCGGCTTCGCCCGCTTGCTCTAAAACCTTATAAATTACTTATATACTATTCCTCTTGAATCACATCTTTAAAAAAACTGCATCGAAATTCGTTGCGTAGTTTTAAAGATTTGATCATACATAGGGACATAGGCACAGAGACAACGACTTTGTTTACTAATTGCGAAAAGCATGAATTTTTCCTTAGATTATAATATAAAAAAATATTTAAAAAAAATTTTAACTTACAACCCTGTTACTCATGAACGCTGACATATGTATTAACTTGATATTCATACCATAAACTCAAGTCTAAAATACCTTTACGCTATAATAAAATCAAACTTCTATGTCAACGAATCAGAAGATACAGCCGTAAATGCCGAAAAATTTCGCAAATTTCGACATTCACAAGGGAATCAAAACTCAAAACCTACAGGGTACTTTCCGTAAACTCAGAACCTTGAAATTCGGTACAAAGCAACATCTTATAGTACAGATACAGGAATAATTGCAAAAAATATATATTTTTAAAGTTTGTCTGCCTGTGAAGACCCTTTTTCTCAGGAACGCGTAGAGGTATCAATCTGAAATTCATACCGAATACTCAAATCTATGGTTCCTTATAGCTGTGAAAAAATCAAACTTATAAGCCAACGCAATCAAAAGATACAGCCATTTATGCCGTAAATTATCGCAAATTTCGACACTATCGCAAGGGAATCAAAATCTATAGGTATTGTACTACTTCCTGTGAACACAGAGTTCTGAAATTTGGTTAAAAGCATGTCAGAACAGATGGAAGAAAAATTGCTAAAACATACATTTCATGCTTATCAACATTCGCAAGTGTTACCAGGAATCAAAACCTACAGGGTACTTCCCGTGAACGCAGAATTTTGATATTTAATCTTTATTTAATAGAAACTTACGTCTTATAGCACAGATAAAGGAAAAATCGCAAAAAGCATAAATTTAATATTAAAACATATAAAAATGTTTGTACGTAATTCTTGGTTCGCCAATCCGACTCGCACTTGACCATTTTTTTTTAAATCTACGTATCAATTAAATTACCAAAATATAGCTTTTGAAAATTGACCACGTCTATGTGACCCCTCCCTGGCACTAAAGCTGGATCCGCCCTTGGTATATATACTTTCTATAGAGTGCGAATAACCAAGTGGGAACAGTAGGCACAGGTGGGAACAACACGACGTTCCCGCCGCGAGCGCTCGTAGTCGTGGTTGAGTGCTGTCGAAGTGCGTTGCTCTGGAATTTTTTTCATATTTACGAATAAACATGGTGAAATGTGCAGTTCTATCTTGCAAAAACGATTCTAGAAAATACACAAAATTGAAATCAAGTATCACATTTCATCAGTAAGTCGATTGTTATACTTATTTTTATGAAAATAAATTTAGCATCGCGGGGGAGAAGGGGAGGTGGGAAGCGGACACGCGCAGGCTCGCTCGCGCGCCTCACTGCCGCCACGTGATCGTAGTGATGTGACCTGACCCACGCTGTACTCGATATAAAGTTTACTAGAAGAACTATATTTTAACAAATTATTTATTTAACTTTATAATTAAAACTCTTTTAAAAATTTATTATAAATAAATTTGTGGTGTTTTGTATGATACACTTTCTAATATTATGAATGCGAATGTATTACTTATAGTGTAAATGTAAAGTATGTAATGTTACGATATATTTTCTGAACCGCTAAATTGATTTTGAAGATTTTGATAGTAGAATGGATAAAATTAAATAAAAAAATTATTAATATTATTTATTATATTATCATTTTAAATTATTAATTATTTTTATTTAACATTTTTAAAACATTATTATTATTTTTTGATTTATTATTAAAGAAATAGCACTAAACCCGATCTTTTATTTTTATTAACTTTATTATTTAAAAAGTACTCACGTTTTTCTGATATTCCAATTAAACATATTTTTTTAAAGTACTTATAATTAATACAAGAAATATTAAAATGGAATAAACAAACTTTATTCAGTTGGTAAAAAAATTTAAAATTACATATTTATACTTTATTCATATATTTTTCCTTTAATAACTTATTGAACATAAAATTTACTTAGGTATGATACATATTTATTTACATAACTTATCGATAGTTCAACACGCAATTGATACCTACCCATCCCTATTTGTCACACACACATCTATGTAATATCTATAGCTCATCTGCCTACGATGTGCACTGAGCAATTTGTGCAATACACGCGCTCTATACTATTGCAATAATATATACTCTAATTATTCTATTTTTTCTTCTTTTCTTATATCTATTTTGATGATCATTATGTCCTTGGCCGCAAAAAATAATTTAATGCTAATTAAATGGTTGCTTGTAAGCACAAAGAGTAATATAGGCTGTTTTCCAATTACAGAGCATAATGCGACTCAGTGGCGCACAATGCCGAATTATGCTGATGCTTAATTGGAACGTGAAACGCACCAGCAGGTTGCGCTAAAGCTATAAACAGACGCTCCGATTCGGTTGGTGCCAACCATATTGAAACCGACATAGCAACCATTCCAACATTGCTACAGATTGTCCGACGGTTGGCCTTCCAGCTGTCAGTTGACTTTGCTATGAAGTAGTGAACGGACGTCTTGCCTCATGCCACCGGTATTATCGAAAAATGCTAAAATAGCGTTGGTTGCAACAACCATTGTTGCTATAGCACCGCTACAAAAGGGACAAAGGAAAAATCAAAATAATTTCATACGCTTAATATATATTGTTTGTTATTTATTTTGCTCTGCTACCATAATACAATAACAATAGTTAAATACATCCCGAGTACATACCTGAAATCTCGTGCGCTGCTTCCATAAATATGTGGTGTGTCGGTCAGTCAATTAGTCAAAACAATAGGGGCCCCTTGGGGAGGAAAATCTATATTTACGGGAATAATTTAAATTACATAAGATAAAATAACAGAAAAGAGACAATTTAATGTATAGTCACCACTACTGCCAGGCACACTACGTCGCCATTAAACTTCACTTGTCACATAAATAACTCGCGGTCAGCGCGTGATTACTAATATCAATAAAAAGTACAATTAACCATTCCGCGGGCCGATTTTACTAATTTACTACGTGATCAGCACGTAAAACAATCGACGACACGCTCCGATGCGCGCGTAAATAACTTCCGAGGCGGCCGATAACAACACTAAATACACGACTTCACGCTAGCGGCGCGGTTGGCGGACTCCCATAGAATGCAATAACCGAATGCGAACCCCGCTTCGTCGCCAATTGAATACATCGCGTTTCCGCTATCAGTGTGACCATTTAATTATTTTATCTATTCCGAACATATATAATAATCAAATACGCTTGATTTCTGGCATCTATATTAGCGTAATCTTTGTTACATAAGTCCCACAAACAGGGAAAGTCTTTATAAAGTTCAAGTAACTTTATTATTATGTCACGTTCGGTGTCGGCGGTAACTCCCTCGGCGTTCATGTTGACGTCCTACACCGGTGGCGTTGCGAATGCGAATGAGCCGATTTGGTCGGAACAAAGCTTCCAAACGTTCCAATTTGGTTGGATCGGATAGGAAGTTGGTTTGGTCGGATCGCCGGCGCATCCGACCACGTCCAACCAATATTAATAATAATTATGTCGGACCGACCGCTCTCTTCACTTTCCGATTTGGTCGTGGTTGGATGGTTGGCACCAACCGAATCGGAGCGTCTATTTATGCTATTAGTTCAGTGTTGAAAAAAAAAATATTCATAGAGTTAGCAATAACCTCATTAATGTGTAAATAAAGTGGTATACATAATAATTGGTTGAAAAATATTTACGGTTATTTTAAGTAATTTGGATTTTGATTATTTCATTAACATTTTTTTCAATGTTTGTACCTTCATCAATACTTATATTTATTTTTTTAACACAATTTGAATTAACTTTGATTATTTCGAAAAAACTACAATGAAACGAAAGCTTTAAAAATTTTTCCAACAATTAATAATTACTAACGATAAATCGATTGCACGCATCAATTCACGCGTATTACTTTTAAGAGAAGAGTGCTCGATTGTGCGAAGCGTTGCTGTAGTTGGAACATTCAACGTTAAGCATTATGCCGCATAATGCGCTCTAGTGCTGTGATTGGAAAACACGGATAATTGTACTCACTTTTTAACCGATAAACGGTTGGCCGCGTTGGAGTGATGACTCTGTAGCGACGACAAGCCAATTTATGAGTTATCGAATTTCAAGTGTAGCGCTAAGAAAGTTCACACGGTAACTCATATATAAACAGTTCGTGCGCTATGCACAGACAGTCACGGGCTTGTCGGGACGCGGGTGGGTCGCATTAGGTCGAATATTAATTACATACGGATAAATATATGTAGTTAACGAAATATAACCTTTGCGTAGTTATTCATCTTTTATTACACCCGCACATAACAAGCCCCTACATTGGTGACTCAACATTGGTGACTCCCGACGATTAGTGAACATAATAGTGAATTGCATAGATATCGTTTGTTTACAATTAAAAATGAATCCGGCAGTTCCAGTTTCGTCGGTACCGTTAAACCTCGAGCAGTTAGCACAACTAAAGCAGCGGATAAACCAGTTGGAATGTGCAGGCTCGAGAGGAAAATCGTTTAGCGGTCGAAGGTATGGAAATAGCACGCATCGTTCCGCATCCCAAAGTCGCAATCGTGCAGGAAGCTCAAAACAGAGAAAACCAAATTGGTTATGTTTTTTCATTACTGCTTTAAGCATAACGCCAGCAAGTACATTCAACCTTGTTGTGCGTGGCAGAAGCAGCAGGAGAGCCGACTAAAAAATGTTTTAATTTTACCAGTGTCGAAAAATAACCGATCCGCGAGTGAGTGTACTGTGTAGTGATTATAAACCTTACGCGGCAAACGGTAGTGTAATTAAGACATTTGGTACTAAGTTAATGACTTTAGATTTTAGTTTACGGCGACCGTATAAATGATCATTTATCGCCGAGGTAACTCAAACTATGTTTTGGTTTATAAGGTGCAGATTTTTTAGCACCCTAGGGCCGATGCATCGCTCGCACTTATGACGGACGCATCGGATACTCATGTAGGTTATTTTTCTAAGAATCCATCTAAGATTGAACGCAAGTATAGTACGTACGATAGGGAGTTATTAGCAATTTACTTAGCTATTCGTCATTTTCGGAATATGGTCGAAGGACGACAGTTAACGGTGTAGGTACACGGATCACAAACCGTTAATTTACGCGTTTTCTAAAGTAAATAGCGAGAAAGAGTTACCCAGACGTACACGACACTTGATATTCATTACGAGTTCACAACGTCGCGTGGGCAAGATAATGTCGTTGCAGATTCGTCATCACGAGTCGCAACAATAAGTTGTCCCACTGTAATAGATTACGCGGAACTTGCTAAGGAACAACAACAAGATTCTTATATGTTACAATTATCTAATTCGAAAGACGCTAATAATAGGTCAAAGAAAATAATGTTACCTGAAAGCGGTACATTTATTTATTGTAATATTTTAGATAATGATAAAATTAGACCCTATTTGACTGATTAAATTCGACGTATTGCTTTTGATAGTTTACATAATTTATGTCATCCCGAAATAAGGACTACACGTAAATTGATTCAAAATCGTTTTTATTGGCCAAATATGAATCGTCACGTTGGCCAATGGGCTAAAACATGCATTGAATGTCAACGATCGAAGGTTAATCGACATACAGTGTCAGGTTTAGGATCGTTTCTGCAGTGCGATAGGTTTGAACATATTCATGTTGATTTAATTGGACCTTTACCCACTTCACCCGAAGGTTTTAGGACGTATTGCCTAACCATAGTGACAGGGGGACGCGATGGCCAGAATGTTTTCCTACGAGAGATATAACTGCTGAAACGGTTTCGCGTGTAATATATGAAGGATGGATCTCTCGTTTTGGTTGTCCGAAAAGCTATCAAGCGATCAAGGACGCCAATTCGAAAGTCAATTATTTGCTACACTAATGAAGTTATTAGGTATTAATAAGTTACGTACGACACCTTACCACCCACAGAGTAACGGGGCGGTAGAGCGTTGGCATAGGTCGCTTAAAGCGGCATTAACGGCTCGTTTATGCAATATATCATCATCTTGGGTTACGGAATTACCAACTGTGTTGCTAGGACTTAGAACAGCAGTAAGAAGTGATACCGGCATAAGCGCAGCAGAAATTACGTACGGAACAACTTTACGATTACCAGGTGATTATTACGATAAAAAGTCGAGTTTTGAAATAGATAGCAGTCTTGAGTATGTAAGTAAATTACGAGACTCTATTAGGAAATATCAGTCAGTAGCTATTAGGCAGAATGAAAGACGGAACATATTTATTCACCCCGATTTAGAAAAGTGCGATTATGTTTTTGTAAGAAACGACGCAGTACGTAGCCTTTACAACCAACATACGACGGTCCTTATCGTGTGTTGAGTCGAGAGGAAAAGGTATTTTACATTCAAATGACTGGCAGGAAAGTTAGAATATCTGTAGACCGTCTAAAACCTGCATATTATTTGAATGATGATAGTGATACGACATCTGGGGTAGATACTAAGGTTCCATTACAAATTCAAAGTAGCGAATTGCCTAATACACATACCACGCGTAGTGGAAGAGCTATACGATTACCGGTACGATTTAGGTAATAGCACAGACTAATAATAATATACTACGTATACAACAGACGGTGCACTCCATACAAAAAAAGTTGCACTATGAATTTACGCAATTAAAGCGCCAGTGGGGAAATAACGTACTACATGTTCGATTATATCTCTTAGTCTTTTGCTTTTAACACACTAGATGGCACGTTAAACACTGACTTGATGTTCTTTTCCTTCCAGAGCCACTAGATGGCACTAATGTAAATATATGTACACGTACCTTTTATTTTCAAGTCTTTGGCGTCAAGTGTCAACTGTCAACTGTCAACATAATATTTTGTACCTACTCGGATTTTTAATTAAACAAAGCTGACTCACAGAGTACCTACATTATTAAGACTGGTATTTAGTTCAGTTTATTTACGAGATTCTGTCAAAACCAAAACGAGAAGCTTTGTTTGTTTTCGTTTTTAATTGTTGAAAAATAAGTGCTAAATATGATTGATGGACTGTGAGGTTATGTAGAATCTACAGGCAGAAAAACGGCAGAAAATAAGCTTTATATGGTAAACTGATATTTTCTCTGAACATAAATTTTTACAAACATGATTTTTAATGATTGGTTTATGGATTTGTAACCCAATATAAGATTGTTTTATTACAGACTTATTGCTTACGTTCGCAATAACAAATTTGTTCAAGAGAGGAGAAGAATTAATCCATCCCAAATGTAAATACGATTCTCCACAAAAACATTGTAGACACAAGAAAGGGATTTCTACATTTGCTACTAAGAAGGATATGGGATCATGAAGGATTTCATCTGTTTTAATACCAGTAAAATGGAATGAGCGCCGTGGCCGTGACTGTGTTTGGTACATAAAGAATGACAAACATTCAACTTAAAATTATTATGAGTGCATTACGGGCAAACACACAATAAGTTGTCCTTTGACTAAGATGTACTTAATTTTAAGGAACACTAAAATGGATGGCTAGAATAGGTATAATCGCATACATAGTATTTATTTCTAGTCTGTTGTATAAATAATCAAAGACTACAAAATATATAGTGAACTATGTCTTTAATATTAATTCTACAGTTTACAGTGTAGTGTGTAATCTATTGTATGTGTGCGTCTAGAATATATAGTCCTGTTGTTCTACAGTTTAAGCAGTTCAATACAAGCTTACAGTCGAGTCAAGTGTTTCATTAACCACCAACCATTGCATGGCAACCCTGCCAGTTTTGTAAATTGTAGTCTACCTAACCTGACTGTTGGTTTTGATTTGTATCACACAAAGAATACTTTACCAAATTTCAAGAAATAAGAATTAAATATTTGATTAACTTTTACTAATATACAGGAGCTTATATACATCAAACAAGACCAAAGCAGGGCTTTGGAGAAAGTGTGTATGGACAAAGACCTCAATACATATGGTGCGGACAACTGCATGAAAAGCATGCAGTAAGGGACATTAAATAAATAAATAAATAAAACACATTTATTGTCAAGATCACAACACGAGATACATTTATAAACGAAGGAAAAACAAAAAGAAATAAAAAGAAAAATAATTAAATAAAAATAATCTTATTCCTAAGAACTGTAATGTGGCAGTGAGTGACCTGACAAATGGAGCCAACTCAGTATATGATGGCAAGGTGATTAATACCTCACCACCACTGATTTTCAGTGACCCCAAGTGACTATTGGAGTTTCAGTCTAGAATTGTATATAATGATAATTTAACATGAGTATAATATACTCATGTTAAATTATCATATTATTATGTGAAAGATATATTTCTATTAATATGATAAATACTAATAAATAAATACATCAGTTAAAACATGATATACATATATATACATATATATATGTATAGGTAGATATAATATCAGTATGTAATTATGTATATACTTAATGTAAATAAATAAAATGAAATTATGTATATGTTACCGGAAATGTATGAAATCAAGGAATTGTATACAAATCCTAGTGGTCTAAGATCCGAATATAAGTCGAAATGCAACGGCGTGATAATAGAATGAGACCAATTTTATAATAAATTAAGTGTATTAAAAATGGTTTGACTGGAAAAATCCTGGACAGGATATTTTTTATTAATTATTAAAAAAAAATTATTTTGCATTTTTTATTAATTGCAGTTTCGAGATAATAAAACAAACGTTATTTGAAGACTTTTTAACGAATGGGTCTCAAACTAATAGGAAATGTGTACAATGCCGATGCCACTTAGGAAATGTATAAAATATTGTTTAATAAACTATTTAATGCATACATATCCTAGGTAAATATAAAAATGAATCGCAAAATGTGTTGGTAAGCGCATAACTCGAGAACGGCTGAACCGATTTCGATGATTCTTTTTTTATTATATTCCTTGAAATACGAGGATGGTTCTTATGTAGAGAAAACGTAAACATGTACCACGGGCGAAGCCGGGGCGGACCGCTAGTATCCTAGTAAATGTATAATCTTCCTTGGAATTATATATAATTCCAATATCGTATTAGGAAATGTAAATAAAGTAAATGATTTCTGTAATAAAACACGTTGTTATTTTTTTTTATTATAGCACTTATTGAGACAATCGGGTAACAGTCTTACCGTAAAATAATAATAATATGTTCATATTATCTTACTAATTAACATTTCTTAAATCAACTTATATTCAATCAAATCAAATTTTCATTTATTTAAGGGTGCTATTACCGATTTTTAACAAAAAACGCTATTTTACGGTACCATTTTAACTCAAAGCAATTACACGTGAGAACAAAGTAATATCTTAATTTAAAGATAATATATTCAGATCTACGATCATCTTATAAAAATTGTACGACGTCATACAAAATTGTCGCTGAAATACGATTTTCCCAGCACAATGATCGCATAAAATGCAAAAAAATGGGGTCTAAAACGGTACAATTTTAAGAAAATTAAAAGCCTAATCTATCTTCTTACCTATAAATTATTGAGGGATGAGGAGGATGAGGGAGGGAGGGAAGTCCTTTATAGATTCTGATAATTTTTTTGTATCTAAATCAAAATTTTATTTCAATTATTAGCTAAATTAAAAATACTTGTTGATTTCTTCATACATTTTGCTCTCGCGGGTCGTCAGACCGCGCTCAGAAGCGCTCTTGGAAGGACGGGTGTATCGCTCCTTGTCCCAAAAATAAAACGAATTAGAAAAAGATTATTGTGCGTGCGTCGTTTTCGTGATTTGAAATATTTGATACTTTTCAGATGCTCTTTTTTATGGGTTGTTGAATAGATTGGTGGGGTAAAACAATTCAAGATGGCGTCGACGAAAATTTGACTTTTTTTCGTGATGGGTGTCATTTTCATAGTTTTTGGGGTAGCTATTAACGAATATGAGGTCAAAACTGAAATCCAAGATGGCGCCGACGAAAATTGTACATCTTTTCGTCATGGGTGTCATTTTCATGGTTTTTGGGGTAGCTATTGACCAATATGAGGTCAAAACTAAAATCCAAGATGGCGCCGACGAAAAATTTGACATATTTTCGTCATGGGTGTCATTTTCATAGTTTTTGGGGTAGCTTTAACGAATATGAGGTCAAAACTGAAATCCAAGATGGCGCCGACGAAAATTGTACATCTTTTCGTCATGGGTGTCATTTTCATTGTTTTTGGGGTAGCTATTAACCAATATGAGGTCAAAACTAAAATCCAAGATGGCGCCGACGAAAAATTTGACTTTTTTTCGTGATGGGTGTCATTTTCATGGTTTTTGGGGTAGCTATTAACGAATATGAGGTCAAAACTCTAATCCAAGATGGCGCCGACAAAACTTTTACATCTTTTCATCATGGGTGTCATTTTCATGGTTTTTGGGGTAGCTATTAACGAATATGAGGTCAAAACTATAATCCAAGATGGCGCTGACGAAAAATTTTACATCTTTTCATCATGGGTGTCATTTTCATGGTTTTTGGGGTAGCTATTAACGAATATGAGGTCAAAACTATAATCCAAGATGGCGCTGACGAAAATTTGACTTTTTTCGTGATGGGTGTCATTTTCATGGTTTTTGGGATAGCTATTAACGAATATGAGGTCAAAACTAAAATCCACGATGGTCGTCGAATTTCAAGATCGTGTCATGGTAATACTGTCGCGTTATGGAGCAAGGCGGCGATTTTGGTATCTATGAATCTGACACGTTTTCTCGGCACACACGTTCTTTTTTTTATTATCTTCGTTTAAATGTTTTAGATAAACTTTATTTTAAAAAAAGTTTAGCGAATATATTTAAAGTTAATAATATCTGTCAGAATATAAACACAGATGATGATTGCCACAGAGATGCGTTTTATATTACATTTCTAAATTCTAATATTTAGGATTTAGAAATGTAATATAAAACACAACACACAATTTTAAAGACTTTCTACAAAACTGTAGTTGTTAACGTTTTAGTTATTTTATTTAAGTTTACTTTAAAGGAGTAAGAAAAATATACCTAATTATCGACGGTTACATTGGGGATTTGGTAATACCTACATAGCTGTCTCAAAAACCTTGATAATGACACCCATGCCGAAAAGATGTAAGAGTTTCGTCGACACCATCTTGGATTTTAGCTTTGACCACATATTGGTAAATAGCTACCACAAAAACCATGAAAATGACACCCGTGATGAAAAGATGTAAAATTTTCGTCAGCGCCATCTTCGATTTTAGTTTTGACCTCATATTGATTAATAGCTACCCCAAAAACCATGAAAATGACACCCGTGTCGAAAAGATGTAAAATTTTCGTCGGCGCCATCTTGGATTTTAGTTTTGACCTCATATTGGTTAATAGATACCCCAATAACCATGAAAATGACACCCATGACGAAAATATGTAAAATTTTCGTCCGCGCCATCTTGGATTTTAGTTTTGACCTCATATTGGTTAATAGATACCCCAATAACCATGAAAATGACACCCATGACGAAAATATGTAAAATTTTCGTCCGCGCCATCTTGGATTTTAGTTTTGACCTCATAGTGGTTAATAGATACCCCAATAACCATGAAAATGACACCCATGACGAAAATATGTAAAATTTTCGTCCGCGCCATCTTGGATTTTAGTTTTGACCTCATATTGGTTAATAGCTACCCCAAAAACCATGAAAATGACACCCGTGTCGAAAAGATGTAAAATTTTCGTCGGCGCAATCTTGGATTTTAGTTTTGACCTCATATTGGTTAATAGATACCCCAATAACCATGAAAATGACACCCATGACGAAAATATGTAAAATTTTCGTCCGCGCCATCTTGGATTTTAGTTTTGACCTCATATTGGTTAATAGCTACCCCAAAAACCATGAAAATGACACCCATGACGAAATGATGTCAAATTTTCGTCGGCGCCATTTTGGATTTGACCTCATATTGTTTAATAGCTACTCCAACTCCTTGAAAATGACACCCATGACGAAAAGATTTCAAATTTTCGTCGGCGCCATCTTGGATTTTAGTTTTGACCTCATATTGGTTAATAGCTACCCCAAAAACCACCCACATTTGCAAATGTGTTTGCTACTTAGGAAAAGTTCAGATTTAAAGATATAGATAATGTGACGAATTTAATTTATTTAATTCCGACTGTTTCTCGGAATAACATACCTACATTTACTAAGAATTGCATACAATGCCGGGTTTAATATATTGCCGGTAACATAATATTATGTATGATAATAATTCTTAAAAAAGTATTTTATACATTTCTTAAAAAGCTTCGATATTGTATACAATAATACAATTCATATTCAAATTGTTGTAAAATAGTCCCACTTTTTTAAGTTGGTTGAATACACTAAAATACTTATAAGGATCGTACCTACTAATAAAAGTAACAAAATGAATTTTTTAAAGTTCCCAGTAATCTTCTGGAATCAATTTCAATAAAAATATAAAAAAAAATATCAAGTATGAAGATGGTCTATAAAATGGATTGCGCTATGTTTACGTGAGCGTGATGTCCCGCGAACCACGTTGCGACGTTAAATATACCTAAATTTGAGTAACGCAGATTTGTGACAGCGTCCTTAAGGTAATCAGTCCCCTCGTCCTGCTGTCCCCGTGTACATGTCGCAGTTGGATTGTATAATCCGCCGTATTACAAACGGCCGGCATTTTGTAATATGCCGAAATTCGTCTTTTTCAAACATTCTACAAAAAGACGGTCGCGAGCCGACGGAGCCCCACTTCGTGGGGCTCCTATTTCTGTATAGTTCTAAAAAACACGAACCTAACCTAACCCACCCCCTTATCCAAACCAAAAAATTCTGATTACGAATTTTCGGCATATTACAAAATGCCGGCCGTTTGTAATTCGGCGGATTATACAATCCGATTGCGACATACATACCCCTCGTCCCGCGTACCTTCCAATATCTTAGATGTTTTACATTTCCGACTGTTAGTTAGGAAATGTATGGATTTCCTAGGAAATGTGTACTATAAAATAATTTATTTCACACATTTCCATGCGATTTTAGGAATTACATACATTTCCTGGGAATTTCATACAATGACGGATTACATACATTTCCGTTAACATATACTTACAATGTTTATAATTATAATGATAAATAGGCAGAAAATAACGGTCTATATAATGTTATGTTATATTATAACCAGTAAATAAAATAAATATTTAATTAAAGTTTATGTGTAAACTGTAATTCGATACAAATGCAGGGTTAGAACAGGATTTTAAAATATGTCTCCGGTATTGGAAACGAAAATTATTAATATTTGTCAAACTGGTTAAATGGTGGTGGAATGTTGTTCCAACACTTATGGCTCTTTCAATTTATGCGTTTCGTATCGGACCGCTAGTCGCTACAGTGCCGAAGCTGTGCGTTTGTCGTACGGCGCACGGCCGGTCGTTTGTTTTCATACAAAATGCACGGTGCGGCAACAGCGCGGCGTCCGTACCGCGAACGCTCGACAGCAGGACGGCAATCTACAGATCACCCATATTTGGCAATCTCGCTTCACCTAATGGCCTTGTTTGTTCAAGCCGAAATGAATTAATTACCTACTGCAAAAATTAAATAATTTAGATTACCTGGAAAAGACAAGGAAAATAAACTTTAAACAAGTGTTCGACCGATTATTACCAAGTAGGTAAATAAATTAATGACAAGACAAGGTAATTAATGCTAATAATTTCCTAAAGAAAACATTTTTTTCAAAATTTTCACATAATAGGTACTAGTACCTAACTAGACTCAAAAGTTTATGATAAGTCAATGAATGATAAATAGAATATGTTTAAGTAAAATGAAGTAGTTTATTTTACAATAAATTAATCTTATAAATTACCAACTTTCATTCTACGGCTTCAACCGTGTGCCTTATTCAATCCCTGTTCCTACACCTTGAATCCTATTTATGCAACAAAATTGAGATGTCCTTTTTCAACGTAGGTATGTACCGTGTATGTATGTATATCGAAATTTCCGTCAAAATCGGTTCAGACGCGTGCGGGAATACCTATTTTCTCGTGGTCCCACTATTTTCTATTTTGTCCTACTATGACGGAGTAACTTTCGTATTTATCTACAAAACAGAAATGATTTGATTGTTTGTTTGTTTGTATTGGATAGGATCCGAAACTACTGGATTGATTTGAAAAATTATTTCACCATTCGAAGCAAAAATTATACCTACCTGATGAACATAGGCTACTTTTTATAACGGAAAAATACTTCATTCTTATGGGAATCGATGTCGAAATATTTAATTTTAGGCGCATAAAGAAAAAAAACGCAAAGGATCATTCAAAACCTTTTCTACGGTTTAAATCTCAAAACTTTTTGGTTCATACTTCATATAAAGGTAATCTGATAGGATTATTTAGAAAATAAAACAAGATGACGTAGGTAGGTATTTAACTTTAGTTTCGATTTATTATCATTATGATGATTTCTTGATATTCTTAACGACGCGGTTGGCGCAGAGGTAAAGTAACTGCCTACTGAGCTGACGGTCCCGGGTTCGATCCCCGGTCAGGGCAAATATTTGTGTGATGAACTTGATTATTTGTTTTTGGGTCTGGGTGTTATCTATATATGTATTTATAAAATATTAAATTATATTTATCATCGTCTAGTACCCACAACATAAGCCTTAATTGAGATTACTGTGGGACTAGGTCGATTTGTGTAATATTGTCCTTTAATATTTATTTATAATTTATATACTTATAATTAAATGTGACTAGAAATAATATACTTACTACGGTTTAAGTATAGGTTGTATTATTATTATTATTTTGTAATGAGATCTTGCAATCAAATATTCACACAATCTCGCAAGTTTTCCGACAATTCATTTTTCGTATGAAAACGATCAATACACTATACTCTGTCCATTATATTATTATTTGCTTTTTGACAGCTTCACGCCTATGTAGGATTGTATTGTCTATGTTAAAATGTCATACAAATAATTATCGTACTTCATGGACAGGTCCCGCCCACTTAGTGATGCCTACACAGAATTATTCAATAATGGGTCGATAGATTAGAATAATCGATACAAATACTCTGTAAAATATATCCGATACAGAAAAACTCTTCTATTATGTTATATAATTTAAACGTAAAGACAACCGAATTGTAAGATAGAAACCAATAAATAATAAAATATGTGGTTAGTTTAGTTTTAACATACAATGCATAGATATGTGGTCTTATTATTACATATCTTATTGGTACGTTTACGTTGTAATTATTATTTACGTACCTGATTCGATTTATGATAATATTTTAAATTTATAATTGAAATGGTATCACAATCGATAATCTTTTGAACATCACTTCTGGTATCACCCGTCGAGCTGTCAAAAAGCAATTCTTATAGTGGACAGACTATAGGTACCTACCTAATATAAGCCGCTACAGGAACGCAGTTAGTAATAATTAATAACGGCTTTAACCCATTTACAATATTTTTTATAGGTACTGCAAAGGCAATGAGGTTATGTATTAAAAACGTAGTACACATATATTATTATTAGTCTGTGGTCTGTGATATTATTATTAGTCTGTGTTAAAAACGTGAAAAGTAACGTAAAAACGTCTTAGTGCCATCTAGTATTCGTTTAGCATCGCCAAATCGGAGGAGAATAACTTGTTTATAGTAGTTTCATGAGATGGCGTTGTTTTGAATATAAACTTTTCTGTAAAATTAGTTAAAATCGAGTGAAAATTAAATTAAATAGGTAGGTTCCATTTACAAAAGTATGTAAAAAATTATAAAAAGCAATGAAATTGCAATTAAATCTAATTTTGTTTCTTGCTGGTTAAAATGATACACTTAGCGGCATCTATTGGTAGACGGATGGCATTAATCGTCTTTTGTATGTAGTGAACCAGACATGGTAATAGTATTGTATTTGTAATTGTTTCAACTATTTTATATTTATTAGAATTACGATGATTATAAGTATTCATAAGACTTCATAGAAATGTATAATAAATACTAAGTAATCAACACATCGTATTTAATAAATAATAGCACTTATGAAATTTGAAACGAGTTTATTATTAATGTTTAACGTTTGTATTTCAAATTTATGTTTGTGTTGAGTTTTTATTGAAATGTTTACTACTTAGAAATTTAAGTACTTTTGATTTATGGCTTATGAGTGTATAGTAATAGCCTTTGTAATATTAAACGATACAAGTGTAAAGAACGTATTGAGATTTGAAATGTTAATGTTACTAAGTGTTAGATGACGTGTAACAATTATCGCACGCCACTTAGAAGAACCAACGCAAGTTTTTGTAATAACATAAATAGTTTAACTAAATTAGGTGTTAACTGTTAACCACTTGTATACGTTATGATTGATTTATATTGTGAACATTTTTTTATACTTTATATTGTAAACATTTTGTAACCTTATATAGCGACACTTTTTATATACACCCATCTGTTTATTGTTTAGTTTACTTTTATTGTAAGTTTTTTTACTTGTATACCCTTTTTATTTTTTAAGGGGGGAATGATGTAGCGACGACAAGCCAATTTATGAGTTATCGAATTTCAAGTGTAGCGCTAAGAAAGTTCACACGGTAACTCATATATAAACAGTTCGTGCGCTATGCACAGACAGTCACGGGCTTGTCGGGACGCGGGTGGGTCGCATTAGGTCGAATATTAATTACATACGGATAAATATATGTAGTTAACGAAACATAACCTTTGCGTAGTTATTCATCTTTTATTACACCCGCACATAATAAGACCCTACAACTCCTTTCACAGAGCAAGTAATGTAGCTTCTTTGTTCTACTTCTGGAAATAAGGAACTTAACGCAATACGAATTTTTAATGGGATGGCACATTATTTTAATTTATAAAAGTCTTAAGATAAGCTTAAGATCCAACTTTTTGAAATCACCAAATTGCAAGATGGCGTTGTATTGAAAAAAGGAAAAAAATTGACTTATTGTCATGTGTTATGTAGTCATAATATGTCTTTCATATATAAAAAAGTACTCTGTGAATATGTCATTGATCATTCAGACTGACCAAGAGACTGACATAAAACTTGACAGTAAAAATATTTGTGAAATCTAAAAATTTATCTTCGTTGTTTTTTTAATTAAGCGAAAGCGATACACATTAAATAATTGTATGTAGTATTCTAGTTTTGTTGAGTACTTTTTTAACATGAAAACTGACGTGGAAAAAGAAGCTGGAGCACTTGTGCTAAGAAATTATGGCAATTTTTTTAAACAACAATATCAGGATTATGCTTCGGTATTAAAATGTGGATCGTTTGATGATAATAAGTCGTTTTTACCTATTCAAATAGAGTTAGCTCCTAAAGAACTTCTCCCTGTTACGGAGCTTGTTGTATCAGATAATCCTGTTATGACTAAAATATTGGGTATCTTCACATCTCTCTGTGCTGAAATATCAACATTGAAAATTGAAGCATTTGATAAGTAAGAACCGTAACGCTTTTTTTTATGTGTACTTATACCTACATATTCTACAAAAAATCTTTTATATTACAGGCATTTCAAATTTTTATCTTTATATGATGAATACACTAGTAGTGATATTTCTCATCAGATGCAATCTATTTGCTTACTGAATGCATTTGTGATCCGTTGTAATGACACATTGAATAATGTATTGAGTCAAGTATTTGCTGTGTTTAGAGAGGAAATAGTTAATATAAGTAAGTTCTTAATAACATTGCATAATGTATATTTATTATATTATGTTTATATTACTGTAATGTAACAGAAGCATATTATGTATGTTTTTTTATATTTACAAAATTATTTTAGATGGAATTCAATGGCACTACATTATTAACAATATTGGAGAACTCTTTACAATATTAGTTTTAACAGAATTATTAATATCAAAATGTTCCATTCAAACCAAGTGGAATGCATTTGTAAAAGCTTTCAAAAGTCAAAATTCTTCTGGCAGAAGTTTAGACATCAATGAAGATAGACTCAATTCTGTAAATGGAGCTATTGACAGCATTACAGCGAGACTTATGAGTGATGATGTTGTTCAAAATTCCCTAAGTAATTTACTCAACCTAAGAAAGAAAGATCTCCCTGGAAAAGTCTGTGGAACAGTAATGACAGAATTTACTCAGTATATCAAGCAAGCATTGATTAATCTTGATAAATTTATCCAAGATAAACCTAATTCAGACAACATGTACAAATGCATTAAAATAAATGCATTATTTGTATTAAACTGTCACCTCTTCAGTAACAATGATAAAAAACTTTTCAAAAGTCTTTCAGAAATTAATGCCAAGGTAATAAAAATAAAAACTATAACTACTCATATTTTAAGGTCATAATAGAATATTCTAAATAAAATGCTATTTCTATTTTACAGGCTCACAGCATCTACATTATTGGTAATGCAATATGGTTTCCAGAGCAGTTTCTTCATAGATATATACCATCATTAAGTACTAATAGTAATAAACTATCACAGGCTATGTTGAAAGCTCGCCAAGCGTACATGAATAGCAAAAAAGTATCACTTGCTAAGGATATAATAAATCTTCAAAATATTTGCACTCTTTGGGTTTTGACAACAGAAGATCTATTCTCATGTAACAACAAACTTAGTGCTTGCGAAATGAGCAACCATGCTAAAACTTTATTAGATGGCCTTGAAATTGCATCTAATTTATCCCATTCTGTGCTTTCTTTTATTAATTTGCATCTGTCACTAGGGGTGCCCTTGACAAAAACATTATTGATGTCAATTTTCGAATTTATAGATACCCTAAAAGCTCTAAAGAATGTTGTGAGCCGAAATTATACACAAATTATTAATTCAATAACAATGATAGTTCAACATTTGACATTCCAAGCTGCTTCATCTATTCTTGAAGTCAAGAAAAGTATAATTGACGATAAAAGGTATGCAAACAAGAGATTAGATGAGTTGACTTGTATTGTGATTGCTGAGCAAGCTATAAGAGGAGCAGCTACTTTAGAAAGAAATATAGCTACTAATATTGCATTGAGCTTCATTCCTGATACCACATATTTAGAAGACAGTTATATAAAACTTGGAATGTTACTTGAAAGGGAACAAATACTATTAAAATTTATTAAGTCAATCGATAGATACTGTAATTGCTCTTGGATCATATGGCATCAAAATATCATTCCACTATATTTTCAGCAAAATTTTAGTACTCAATTGAATGCATTGAAATTAAAATATTTCCTTATGGTTATTGATGATTGTATGAGTTTATTGGAAGAAACTGATAAATATTTTGGTAAACCTCAATCTAAGGAATTTATGTGTAATATTCAAAACATAATAAAAGAAAATGTAATAAACAATATGAGTCAAAGCATTGAAACAAACTTACGTTTGCATATTCATTCCCATTTACAATTGGATGTTGTTAATCCTCTTACAATGGATATGATAAAAAAATCATTACTAATTATAGATAATCTTAAAGTAAGCTGTGTTTATATGAGAGTTGTTCCTGCAGTAGAGCATTACTTATCCAAAACATATTATAATCTGACCACTGTAGTTTTATCTGATTGGAAAACATATGGGGAAATGCGACAAATGGCTAAATTCAAATTTAATCTACTGCCAATTCAAGATGACCTTCCAACACAAACTTTAGAGCAGGGCCTAGATGTTTTAGAAATAATGAGAAACATACATATATTTGTCTCAAAATATCAGTATAATCTGAACAATCAAATATTTATTGAGAAGAGCAGTAACAATAAACACCTAAATTCTATAAATATTCGACACATTGCGAATTCTATTAGGACACATGGAACTGGTATAATGAACACAACTGTGAACTTTACATACCAATTTTTGAAGAATAAATTCTTCACTTTTTCTCAGTTCATGTATGATGAACAAATAAAATCTCGCCTGATCAAGGATCTCAGACATTTTAGAGAAAATATTGGAGAGCATGGAAACACACACCCATACAAAAACGCAGATAGATTCAACAAGGGCATAAAAGTATTGGGCCTAGCAGATGATGGACAAAGTTATTTAGATCTATTCAGAGACCTTATCACTCAAATAGGCAATGCAATGGGTTATGTGAGAATGATACGGTCAGGAGGCAGACACTGTTGTGCTGATGCTACTGCATTCTTGCCAACACTAGAAGCAAAAAAAATTAAATCCCTATGTGAAGAAAGTAACTACACAGCAAAAACTTTAGAAACAGCTGAAAACTTAGATGAGAATATTGAAGGTCTCATATCGAATTTTATTCTCGGCACCGAATACTTTAAGCTCCTAGTAGAAGTATTTGCACCTGTGTTTCGAAATCCTAAAAATGTTCACCTTAAAAATTTCTTCATCATTGTTCCTCCTCTAACTTTGAATTTTGTTGAGCACATGATATTATCGAAAGATAAAATGTCTAAGAAAAATAAAGTCGGAGCGGGTTTCACAGATGACGGTTTTGCAATGGGCGTGGCTTATATCCTGAAGTTATTGGACCAGGTACACACTATTTTTCATTATTAGCTCATGTCTACCAATATTTTATAAATGTAGGTAAATAAATGTTTGTTTTCAAAATATTCTATCTATATATCCATTTAATATTTTACTTGTAGAAAATTAATGCAATATTTTGTTTTAGGACTCCAATTTTGAATCTTTACATTGGTTTGATTCTATATGGAATCATATTAAAGACGAAAGGCGAACGATTGAAGATCAGAAAAACAAGGGATCTGTGCAATTGCAGCAAGCATTGGCTTTATCAGAGAAGAAACTGAAAACCCTTGAAGAAGAATATAAACTTTTATATTACAGTCTTACGAGTGCAAGAATATTTTTTAGGTAAAATTATAACTTAAAAATCAACAATATTTACACATACAAATTATACACACATATTTAAATTATGGAGTTTTTAATAATATATATATTTCATATATTATGTAATATGATTGTTATAAATAAGTTTAAGTGCATTTATATTCAAAAATAAAAAAGCATTTTCCAAAATGAATTTTTTATTTCAAGTTTTAAAAACTGTAATGTACATTACCCAGTTTGCTAGGTAGATAAAAGTCAAAGATTTCATGTTATTATCTGATCCTATCCTAAAATGTATGTAGAGTTAAACAGCCACTACAATCAATGATATCAATAAAATATACATTAGAAGATAACTTAATTATATTGACAGACAAATGCACATCATAATGTACGAGTAATTGCTATCAATTGGGACAACATAACTCTACTTTGCTAATATAATAAAATTTCAACTAATTACTTTTCCTCACTACTAACACAACAGACACTTTGTTGAATGAAGGCTCACTTTATTCATACTGTCAGAAAAAAATATGAACAAAATGTCACTTCAGTTTTGCTTATTCACTAAATTGTTTTTCACTGCGCTATATGAGAATGACACTATTATAAAGCGATCAAACGAGCGAGCCGCCCAATGAGCGACCACCACCGCCCGCGGGCATCACACAACTTATGCGTCTGAATCTTCCGACGGCGCCTCGAGTTTGGGGGGGGGGTCGAGCTCGGCGACGGCGGGGGTCGGGGCGGGGGCGGGCGGCGAGGGGGGCAGGTCGAGCGGGGCCGGTTTGCGGGGCGGGCGCGGGTAGTCGTTGAAGATGTGTATGTGCGGGCGACGTCAGTCGGTCTCCTGCTCGTGCAGCTGCGCGAGCAGCGCCGCGCGCCGCGACTCCAGCTCGGCGTCGCTCCACGCCGGCACCGCGCCGCCCGACCTTCGCATTCATACACATTATTTACTGGCCGACACGTTTTGGCGTATATTGCTGGCGCTAACTGTGGCGCTCGCAATGTAATCCAAAACGTGCGCCCGTTTCGCCCTTTCTGGACGAGCCGTTAATTACCGCGCCTTATGATACGAGTACATAACTAACGACCGCCCCGCTAAACGCGACCCATGAATATTATGGTTATCTGAAATTAATGATTTTATAGGTGAAGTGTGTTGTCGGGCAAGGCACTCAAACCAAATCAAAACAATAATAAAAAGCTTATTGAATTACAACATTAATAATGTCATATTATTGCTTATTTTTTTTTTTAATTTCAACTAGTGCAAAATAAAATAAATTTCAAATGACTACTAATATTACAACTTCTCACCTTGCAAGATCCCTATATGTCTCGTAAGCATAAAATGAATGATAATAAAGGAAGCTCCATGTACTTGGAAAGGATCCAATACAAAAAAATATATTTTAACATAAATTCGAAAAATGCTTCTTTCCATTTAAAATCTTTTCAATCCATATACATGGATATTAATAGTAAGTATTAAATATTTATGATTAATTTTATAGTATAAATGGATCCTACTTAAAACTAAGTTTACGCTATGAAGTTAGTTATGACAACTATGATCAAGTGAACTATACAAATCAAGCAACCTACTTGGGTCATTCTTAAAATGTGAGTGAAAATTATTCAATTGAATCTATTATGAATGTAAAATATCAGTTTATAGTTACTGTGTAAGCTATTACCCAATCCCTCCAATAAACTACGAAATGCTAAAAATAACGGGCCTTTTTTGATTTCAATTTTATTTTCGAACATTTATATATTTTATAAACATAAATTAATACCACGATGTTGCGCGCAAAATATGGTAGCATACTGTACTGTAATATGAAAAAAAAAATTATTGAAATCAAAAACAACCCGCTTACTACCAATAGATGGCGCTTAAACCAATAGTCATAGACAACAAAACTCACCGCTCCTTCTTGTCTTTTTTGTCCTTCTTCTTCTTGGGCTTGTGCGAGGGCTCGTCCTCAGGGCTGCTGGGCGCTGACCTCTTGCTCTTCTTCTTTGGGCGAGGCACCTCCTCTTCGGATATACCACCCTCCTCTGGGGTTGGCGATTTCTGTGAAATGTTACATTGTTGTTATTATTTTTATTTAACAATTTCACTCATTGTTGTATGCAATTGAAAATAAATAAGATTATTTCTACATTAAAATTGAAACAACATCAAAGCTTATAAAGCCCAATGTTTTTTTTAATCAGTAGGTATAATGCCATTTTCAACGAAATGAAATTAAAACTATTAAAAAAATGATTAAAGAAAAACATTATTGAAAAAGATAGGTCACATTTTTATTTTCATGGTTAGTAGAAAAATACTTTATTCCCACATTTATTTATTTAAATAAGTTTATAAATTATACGCAACATACCGGCGGCGGCGAATGTTTCCTATGTTTCTTCTTGGACTTCTTATGTTTGCGCGTATCGTCCGACGACGGCGAAGCGGGTGTCGGCGACCGTTCCACCTCCCCCTTCTCTAACTCGCCCGGCTCCTCCTTCTCGCGGTCACTCTTCTCAGCTCTATCTGCCTCTCGCTCGCCCTTGTCCCGGCTGCGGCTGTCCGAGCGAGACGGCAACACTGGCGACGGCGATCGGGATACCGACTGCAAATTCATATTCGCCATTGTGGATTACGTAAATAGAGAAATTTTTGGATAAAATATCATTGAAACCGACAAAATTATGCTACATTTTTTTTAATAAGACATAATCGCTTTGTGGGTTTATAAATTAAACCATATTTTTAAAAACGTTACCAATTTATAAATACAAGATTATAACTAATATTACAATATGTATTAGTAATTGAACAAAAAAAAAATGCAACATTAAAGAAGGAAGATAACTGATTGTTAAAATAACATACCAAAGACGCAGAGCGAGAACGCTTCTTCTTCTTTGATCTCTTCGACTTCTTTGGCTTTGGATGATGATAATGCATACAGCTGTCCTCTTGTTCATGTTGGAAGTCCTATTAAAGATGATTAATTTTAAAATCACAAAATTCATAAAACATTAATTTATCAAATGTTTTATAAAATGTTCATTGATATGCCATATTTTCTTAGCAGTAAGATTCAAAGTAGCTCATTTTGAAACTCTGCCTTAAACACGCGAAGGCAGAGTTTTTGTATGCGATTATGAGTCTAGTATCGGTCAATTAAGGAAAGCTGGCATGTTCACAGTACTCACACTTATGCAATTTCACTTACAGTATGTTCAAAAATAAATGCGACTCTAGTTTCATTTAAGACTTGAATTGTAAAATGGTGCGTTGTAGATAAATATATGCAAATATAATTATGAAAGCTCTCATAATTTACCTGTAAAATTATAATTTAAAAGTAAATCAATTGATGAACTTAATTATTTATTCTAATAATAATCAATTGGATAAAAGTATTAATAATCATTCAATTATCAAATAATAATTAAATTTCAGGTCATAAAAACAATACAAATAACACGTGTACGCTCACTCCCAACACACGGATGGTTGTTTTGATAATGATTTAAATAACGTACGTCTTCTGCAGTTGCGGAGCAGTCTTGTCCTGACTTTGGTCGAGTAAAGATATCTAAGAAATATTATATTTGTAGTAAGTACGTAATACCTACCAATACGCGCTAACAAATATGTGTTACATGTTTATTGTATAATTTTCACACTATTGGTTTTCTCAAACTCAAACATTTATACAATTAGACTTCTTCTAGAAGCACTTTTGAATCGTCATAACAGTTTAACAGTTTTAACATTTACCACCAATTCAGAAAGCAGTATCTATAGAGAAGAAGAAGAATCTATTTAATCATAATCGTAATCTTCTACTTCACTGAAACTTTCATCGCTCGAAGAACTCGATGTTTCGTTGTCGGAATTTCTTAATGTTATTATAAATGAGCCAGTGTAATTATCTACTTTTGGTTCTAATTGAATATATTTTTCCTCATGTTCTCGCGTCTTTCTCCAAACGTCACTAAACATATCCAGACTAATAGCATTTGCTTCCTTTCTAAATAATTCTTCCACAGTTTTCAAGTTAAAGTTCACATTTTGTGATGCTACTTTCCCTTTAATTATGCCCCATAGTAACTCTATTGGGTTGAGTTCTGGATGGTGGAAGGCGCAATACACTATGTCCATGATCTTTGAGGATTGCATCAAGTAAAAATTGTGTATAGTTTGGCTTATTTTTTTTAATAATGTCATAAAGAATAGGTATTGTGTTTCTTTCTGGATATGGTATATTATGTTTGTCCAACCAAGCTAACATGTCACTTTTTCTTGAATTCGATGTGGGCACTGGATCCGATACGACGTTGTGGTATGATGCATTATCGAGTACTAAAACTGACTGAGGTGGTAAATTTGGAAGAAGTTTTTCTATGAAATAAAATATTATCTATGCTTAGGAATGCTTTTCCCTTATGCCCGAGATCCAAAAAGCTAGTTTTTTATGCTATGATAGCAAGCTAGTGTCAGTCAGCTAGCAAGCTTCTGGCTTCGTGTAGACAAAACTAGATTCGTTTCTAAGCTAGAAAACTAGTTAGCTAGTTGACAAGCCAGGACAGTTTTAATAGGATGGAGTTCTATTTTATAGGCGAATAGCCACCCCAACCACTGATTTTACTATCTTAGCTTATGTACTGTGTTTATGTGACCGATGAAGCTAGTTTTCAGTAATTGATGAGAGCGTTTAGCATATGTGGTGCAAGTTGACGCCTTTGCTGTTATTTACCAATGATTCCGGTTAGGTTTTCATCCGGATCCACGAAGAACACGAGCCGGAGAAACGCTTGGGATAGTTAGCCATCTGTGGCATCCTCAGGAGGTACATCTATATCATCACGGGAATATCATAATGTGGGTCCGGATCAGGAGTCTACTTTGGCGCATGAACCCAGCGCGTTTGTTGATTACAAAGGTAGTATAAAAACACGAGGAGGTAGTAAATTAAAGTAGTAAATTAAAAAGTAGTAGTAAATTAAAAAGTATTGTCTCATACAAAGTAAAAATGGACCAGAAATTCTTACTCATGAATGATAATGTCCCTTCGCATACGACATGACAGGGAACGGCCGCTCT
This sequence comes from Colias behrii, assembly GCA_029959065.1. NCBI lineage: Eukaryota > Metazoa > Arthropoda > Insecta > Lepidoptera > Pieridae > Colias > Colias behrii. The sequence continues at coordinate 8,494,467 of JARWMC010000007.1, read as the reverse complement.
TCGAGACCAAAATATTCAAGTTTTAGACTGGCTTGCATATTCGTTCGTCTTTTAATTCTATTGAATATGCTTAGGATATGTCACAACTAAGCGCTCTAAAAGATTTTCCGCAAAATTTAATTACGGATCAACAACTTTACGAACACTTCCAAAGAACACATACCGCAATAAGACATTGGTATTCAATTTTAAGTAAGAACAACCGATATCGTTTGTAAATTAATGTAAATGGTGATAACTCTGATTATTAATTAGTAATTTGATCTTTGAAAAAAAAAAAATGCCGATTTTAGTCAAAATTTATATTTTTCTAACAAGATCCTTATCATCCAAATTTCCCCATTGGTGAGAAAAATTGACATTTCTAATGAAAATGAACAAAAAATTAAATGATTTTATTAAATACTGTAAAATAGTCTATAATTCTTCCATTTACTGTATCACAAAATTCTTCATAGATTTTTAGATATTCGTACTACACCAATTACATCACCCTGTATTTATAAACAATTGCAAAATAAAAGCTACACATAGGCCGGGAGATACTGACACAAAATTTCGGGTCATTTGTAACAGAATGGCGGTTCTACAGGGGTCTTATTACGCAATGACAAAAAGAAAAATGATGGTCAGAACGCTGGTACCGGCGGACTAGTCGCGTGGGCGTTAGTCGAACTCGTCGGATAAATAGCGAAAGTCAAACGATTTGTAACACAAAAATTTTAGAATTTACCGATAGCCCATAAAAAAGATGTAGGCGGTAGTGTCATGCCATACTTTTCCGGTGTAACTTACAGCCCCCCATACCGACGCGATGCGTTGATTAAAAAAAAAAAAAACAATTCAACCATTTGTATCAGGCTAACTTTTGCACAGGTAATCATCATCGTGCAGACATTTACGAAAATCGCCATGCCATACTTTTCGGACGATTCCAAATGGCCACCATACCGCCGAAAATCTGCAAAAAAAATTTTTTTTCGCCAAACAATTTGTACCAGTATTGCATTTGGATTTTTGGAGAGTATTTGATAAAATGTGACCATTATTATATTTGCCATACTTCTAGTAGGGGGAAAAAGTGCTGCCATACTTGAAAAATTAATTTATTCGTCACGTTTCAAAAATACGACTGTACAATACGTAAAATAATTTTTTACAGTATGGGATCATTATATTCTGTTTGTTTGTATACAATTCTACCTAGAAAAAAATATCGCAGATTGCAAACATGGGGCGGATGATTGTAAGACTTAAGCCAAGACGTAAAAAAAAATGAAAAGAATTGGCGATTTGTCGTCGTCGGTCGGTCGGTTGTTTGCCGTTGACCAGTACGGCATTTTTGGAAAGTATATGATGAAACGTAACCATTATTATATTTGCCATACTTTTAATAGAGGGAAAAATTAGTGCCATACTGCTACAAATCGTTCAAACTACGAATAAAATCTTACAATAAGAAAAAAATCTTATACACATTCGCCACCTCCCACAGGTATGGCATTATCACACTTCTATTTATAATCATTCAGGAGTTGTTGAAAAAAAAATGTAGGGTGGTACAAATCGTTTGGCGAGAAAAAAAAATTAAAAAATTTGCAGATTTTCCGCGGTATGGCGACTATTTGGAATCGTCCGAAAAGTATGGCATGGCGATTTTAGTAAATGGCTGCACGACGATGGTTACCTGTGCAAAAGTTAGCCCGGTACAAATGGTTGAATTGTTTTTTTAAATCAACGCATTCACGTCGGTAAGGCGGACTGTAAGTCACATCGTAAAAGTATGGCATGACACTACCACCTACATCTTTTTTAAGGGCTATCGGTAAATTATAAAATTTTTGTGTTACAAATCGTTGGACTTTCGCTATTTATCCGACGAGTGTGACTAACGCCCACGCGACTAGTCCACCGGTACCAGCGTTCTGACCATCATTTTTCTTTTTGTCATTGCGTACTAAGACCCCTCTAGACCGCCATCCTGTTACAAATGACCCGAAATTTTGTGTCAGTATCTCCCGGCCTAACATGTGGAATGTGTAAATGTGTTGACGTTCCAGCTCTTCTTAATATAGGTATAGTTTATTTGTTGTCAATGTATTAATGTTCAACACGTCTTAAGGAAACAAATAAGCCATAAAGCTCACCTTATATATCCGAATCCTGTCCTCTTCATTGGGCACAGCAGCAAACTCTGGCGCAGTGAGATCCAGTTTCTCTCGCACCTCCTGCCAGCTGAGCTGATGGTCCACATCCGCGTCCGAGAGGGCCCACTTGAACGCGCTCTCTATCTTCTTCTGAGCTTTCGTCTCTTCTTTTATCTTCTCCTTGTTGCGCGCTTCCGCCTGGTGGGTTGGAAATTAGTTAATAAAAGTAATATGTATGGGTTTGTAATGCAAGAATTTTATTATTCTATTGATGAGAGATATCGTTATTGCTCTACAAATATCAACAAAAGGAAGTTATAACGTAGGTGAACCGCTTTTATCGCATACTTCAGAAATTATATGTAATTTATGACCACAGAACTGCTATATGTTTGCAACTTAATCGGAAATGCCGTTGATTTATTACTTAAATACAATAATTATCCACTGCCCAATTATTTTGCTCCAAAGGACACCTTGTTATAAATAACAAGTGGTAAACCACTTTAAAAGTGTAAGTACACTTTTAAAGTGGTAAATAACAAGTTCTACTTCAAGGTCACTACATGAACGAAAAATTCGTTCAACAAACTATTTTTCTTACCTTTTCAAGCAGCGAGTTATACGTAAGTTTGACGTTGCCCGCATCAAGCGACGCCGACTTGCTATCCTCACATACAACGGTCGCAAACTCCTCGAATGTGGTGTCAGTTTTCACTTCAAACTGCTTCTCCTTGAGAATTTCCTTTATAACCTTCTTCTCGTCGTGGAAGCGCGCCTTCAAGTTCTCCACGTAGAATTTGAACAGATCTAACGGCGTCGATCCGCTTTGACCTAGAGGTTTTATGAAACTATAATTCGTAAAAAGTTCGTCGTGTTTAGTATGAACGAGGGTTAAACAGTCTGTAATATATACTAAACTAAGAAAAGGAGCACAGTAAATTAAATAATAAAAATACGATATAATGATATTTTTTCAACTATCACAAAATAAAAAATAGAAATCCTAGGTTTCAATAAAAATTAAAAAATCTATGTCGGAATTATAATTGACATGTCTATAATTGCATAGAGCCAGAGATTTTAAAATACCTTATTGTTTATCAATTTAGACTAACCAAGCATTGCTGAAAACCTCATATCAGCAGAAATTACTGGATACAGCTCCACCCATAGTGACATCGATGTTAACTTGCCTTCTTCGTGTAGACCATCAAGTAATGCCTGTTGTAATAAGACATACTTTATGTTTTGGAACTTATAATATTTTTTTATGATATTCAGGTAATAAAAAAAACATAACGAAGATCTATTTTTATTGGTCTTATGTATAAAAGTAAAATTAGATATTATATTGATATTTTAGCATACAAATTGATACTGAAAAGTACATTATAATATTTAAAAATGCATCAACCGTATGTAAAAAGAAAAGTGCAACAAAATTGGGTTAGCATTTTATTTTTTGTTATAACCTTACCAAAAAGTTATCCCTGTTTTTTCTCTGTTGCCTTTTATTCCTCTTTTTAACCTGTTCTTTTTCTTGAGCATATTCCGCCTCTAAATTTCTTATGTGTTGCTCAAATACTAAAAAAATGAAAAATAACTACATTGCGAAATATCACAACTTTCGAAACTTGTAAAACATAAACATTATTTAATATTGCACTTTTAAGCTGCTTAATTGCAGGTAGTAGCTTATTACATTTAAAGAAACTCCTATAAATGAAGTCATGTAGTGTATATTTTAAATACAATATTTTATACAGATATCTGCATACCTATGAGTGCATCTTCTTTATCCATTCCCAGTAGACTAACATCATTTTTAAACGCCGAGTTCTCCAGAAGCAGTACCTGGGCTTCACTCCAAGTACTGCTATAAGTTATTTCATTCATATTTTCCAATACCTAGAAACAAAGATTTTTTTGGTCAACTTTATGATGTTACCTAGATATTAAGTTCAACAAATTTAATTATATCTTTTTAAGTATAAATGAATAGATACCTGTGCCAACATTTTCATGTTCCGCTTCTTAAGAGCTTTCGCTTCTTCCTTTTCACGTTTGGTGATTGTGAAAATGCAGTCCTCATATATGTCGCGGCGATCGGAATCCGGTACGCAGCGCCAAATCTACAATTATTAAAAAATATACACAATACTGCCTTTTTAAATGCGTTTTCGTCTGCACTGCTGAATGAATAAATTAGGAATACTTTTCCTATACTGAAATGCCCATAGAGCAAATATACAGAAACCTGGTCAAATGATTAACTTGCATTTTATTAGTAACTTAATTTGTACAAATTATTACGCATTCTATATTTTATATAAAATATTCTGATACAGCTAATAAAAAAACGGATATAAATTGAATAATGCATTCAATACACGTTTGACCTTTTGTTACATACCTCAAGATTCCCAAACATTTCCTCGCATTTATAATATTTGGTCAGTGACGTCACTCTGTCACAGCTTAACAGAAATTCTTCTAGATTCTCCCTATTCTTCTTAGTCTTCAATCTATAAAGAACATATCATATTAAACAATGATTTAATAAGAAAAAGAGTACTTTAATAATTATTTTTTGTTTCCAACCTCTGTTCTTCTCGCTCATCCTTGATCTTTTGTGTCTTGTAAGCATTGAAAGCTTGTTTTTTCTCACTCAATTTCTTGAAAGTCGCATAACGTGGATCTTTTGATATTATCTTGACACATTGCTCCCACGATGCATTAGATGGTACATTCTAAAAAAATCAAAGTGTAAAACAATGATAATTTTCAAAAACATTAAATAATGTTAATTTTTATTACATGAAGAATAGAAGTGAAAAATGGACGACGCTTTATGTTTTCGTTTTTTAATCACTTTAAATACTTTTAATAAGCAAGAAGAGTTCTATCACCCTGTAGTCCAATTTATTTTTTATTTACCCTGTCCCGCAAAAGTTCCTTAAAAGCTTCTATGGCCTCTTTCTTATCCTTGTATTGGAATTCAGCTGTCATTTCTGAGCCATCACCTCCATTCATTTGGGGTGGAGCTGCAATTTCTTCTGGTTTAACTGTAAAATCATTAAAATATAAATAAATGCAATTTATATTTTCATGTTTCCTCAACTAATGAACAAAATTTTAAGCTCAAATAAAAAAATAAAAATAAAATATAATAGTTTCAATTTAAATAAACAGGAAGGACATAGGAATCTTGCTTACTTTCATCAGGTATCGGAATGGCATTGGCTAAAGAAGGATCAATAGCAGCTAAAGTTTTGGCCATTGCTTCATCCAAGGCTGAGCTCCCAGTGGTGCCTGTGGCAGGTGATGAGGGCAAGGGCACATCTCCAGTAGGCAATTCTGCATTTAAGCCAGTTCTGAAATTATTATATCAATAAGAAATATGGTACTGTTTGTTATCTTTTATTAAATTAAATAAAATTAAACAAAATTAAAGTATTGACAAAATTTAAAGAAATAACCAACTGTCTTACCACAAAAAATTTTAGACAGGGTTTAACTTTAAGCACGGGTTCTCTTTGTCTGGTTTTGTCGTATTTTAAAGTGACTGATCCTTGGTTTAAAGTTAGACTGTGCTTAAATTGTTTTGTGGTAATACCACAAATGTTTAAATATTATTTATAATTCTTCAAATACACATGAGTATTGATTGATCAATTTAGTAATAATGTTAGATCAAACCAAACGATAAAAATCTGTGCTATAACTTACTGTGCTGCCTCTTCCGCTGCAATATTGTCTTTGATTTCTTGTAATTCTTTTGGTATCACCCAACTGGATTCTTTTGTCTCTATATTATGATAGTAAACACGGCCTGCATCTGTTGTGTACTCTTTCCAGACACAAGATGACAAAAGTTTCTGTAATTTATTGTTAACTGTAGTATTACCATTCATGACTAAATACATATTTAACCTATTACTTACTTACCACTTTATTTTGTTAAATAAGTATTATAAATTAAAAAAAAATAAGTAATTATAGTACAATAAAGCTAGGTTAAGTTTGGATAGTTACCTCAGCTGCAGTTTTCAAATCATCTGGTTTTTCCCACAAACTCTGCTTTGTTATAGAATTGTAATAGTATGTGCGTCCGTCTGGAGCTTTATGCTCAGACCATGGGCTGTTCTGGTTAGCCATTGGTGATATTTCAGGAGCTGGTGCACTTAGATCCTAAAATTATGATGGATAGACTCCTATTTATTTGTTTTTAGAATAGAATTTATTTTTATGCAATACTTATGACATATACAAGGTATGTAACCAAAGTGAATTTAAAGTTTTTAGTCAGCTTCTCTACACAACATACACAAGACACAAAAAAATAATGTAAAACTCACATTCTTACCATTACAACAAGAGAAATATTTACTTACTGGCTTGAATGGTGGAAAACCAGGTGGTGGCATGGAAAATGGCATCATTGGAGGATATCCCATCGGAGGGGGGATACCAGCCATGTTAGGTGGCATGCCAGGCACAGGGGGCATAGCAACAGCTGGAGGCATTGGTGGAGGCATGCCACCTAGCATGGGTGGTGGCAACATTGGGGCTGGTGCCATCATACCAGGAGAGCCGGTCCTTGAAGTATCCTGAAATTATTAAAAAATATTATCTTACTTTTTGTTCTTTTGGAAAAAAGTACCAGAAATTGTTTTATTTGTTTTAAATCACTAAATCACTTCTCTGTCCCTATGTATACTTATATCTCTATAACTAGGCAAAGGATTTTGATGCGATTTTTTTTTTTGTAATACATGAAGATGAAGATGTTGATGACTCAACGGAATAAATTCTCTATTATAACTCAATTTCAATGTTAAAGTTTAAATATAAAACAATGATAAAAATAAGTCTTTATATCACATCTAAATGAAATCAAGATACAAATGTTAATCTTACCATGTTGTATCAATAGCTCATCGAAAGACTATTCCATTGAAAGACACGACACAACTCTGGCTAGTATTTTATTGTTAGAAATTTACAGCAGCTTTTTTATATTAAAGGTATTATTTTCCCCTTGTTAAGTATCAATAATAACACCGATATCTCATAAAACGATTCAAGCTTCTGCTTCAAGAAACAAGATCACCAAAATCCGACACTAAATGTAAATGCAGAGTGCAGACGTAAAGTGACAACTGTCAACTACCTGAAACACAGAACACTATTACTCCTAGCGGAGACCTGAAAACCACAGATATGTATAATACTAGCACAGTATTACAATATTATTTCCTACAGTAAGGAAACGCCTTTGATGTCGCGCGATGCCTCAGCTATACATTATTCCTCTATGGATGCCGCCACCAGTGTGGCCACCAGCGTAGGTACTTACGCTGCCACACGAAAATATGCTAGGGTTGCAACAAATGGGAAATAAAACAATTGTGATTATTAATATTATGATGAAATCATTTATTCATATTATGTACATTCAAAATAATTGCGATTATTAAATCTGATGTAATTATTTGTTCATAAATATATAATTACATATATTGCACTGCTAAATATTTACGTGGACACTATTTTTGGATGTTCTTAATTGTATATTATAACATTTAACTAAGAAATGCATTCGCATTGGGATGTACAATCTGATAAGACAAGAATGAGAACAACATATACACAGCTTTGATTAAAATTCTATAGATACAAATACAATCTATCTAAAATATCTAAATAACTTCTGTGATTTCGACGTAGATTTACATCAATACACAGAACAGCTTGTGCGCGCCATTAGAGAATATGTAGGTATAATAAAATTATTACGAATATAATAATATATACGAATGCGTCGTCCTTTCGCGCTAGGTAATGCAAACTAAGCGTGATTGCATTACGCGGCCCGCGTCGCCCGACCCCCCGCCAGTTCCCCTCCGTTTCTCTGTGCAAGTACATTCGTCGCCATACTGTAGGAAATATTGTAATACTGTGATACTAGTCAGAGACTGACAACCATATTAATTTATGTAAAGCAGGTGATCCACTGGCGAGCCGACGCGGACGAGCCGACGGTTTAGATCGTTGCCTCGTTGGCTCGTCGACTCGCGTTGGTGATCCATTAGCGTACCAAACAGTTTACTCTCATTGTTGGCGAAGTCATGGCGTGCTCCCAGGCGGAGTTACTTTGTTACTTAGGAGAAAGAACAAAAAAAGAAGAAAAGACGCCATTAAGTGTGGGTAAAAAATTGGCTTCAAGAAAGACAACGCTTGTCCCATTTAAATTTAATGTCAGAGCTTATTGGAGACCTGTGACATGCTCGCAGAGATTGAATGGTCTTTTTAACATCAGATATTGTACCGTTGCAGTTGGGATCATGATTTTGGTAGATCTCTAAAAGTTTATTGTACGCGGAAGTTTTTAGCAATTTATTTTTATAGTCTCTGCTGGTGTACTTCCATAGATAATCATGTTCCATAAAACATTGTATAAATTCCGACACAAACTCGCGAAGAAACGAGCTTAAATCACAGAGCAAGTAATATAGGCGTAAATCCATTTTTGTAGCTAGACGCAGCGCGTGCGGTCGACACGAAAGTCGCAAAAAGACTGTAGGCTAGGCTCGCCGGCTCGCCTGATCCACTGGCGGTTTTTTGGACCGCGGACTTAGAATTTCAAGCATGCACAACGAGCCAGCGAGCAAATTCGCCATTCTTTAAGTCCGCAGACTTTTAAGTGCTCCATTAGACCTTTGGCTTGCGAGTTCGTTAGCGTACCAGCGGTTTTGCTCGCCAGTGGATCACCCGCTTAAATCATAATATTACCAAATCATCATTAATCATATTTTTTACTGGAGATCTTCTCCGATAAAATTAATTGTATAACAACAAACTATTTTAAGTCAATAGCAACACCAAATTATTATATTATGTCAATTTTGCCTTATGTCATAGCTAAAAAAAAGCGTTGGTTTGGCTCTACGGTTTGGCTTGGGTTTACAACTGACACTTTTTTTTATATTTAATTGTCGCGCGAACACATTGGGATTTTTGAGATTCAGTTCCAGTTCAATAATAACTGTGAAATTTGGTGATTATTGCTAAATTAAAAAAAAAGTAAAATGTCTAGCACTTCTCAAAAACATAGAAACTTCGTAGCAGAGCCTATGGGAGAAAAACCTGTAACCGATTTGGCTGGAGTCGGAGAAGTGTTAGGGAAACGACTAGAAACTGCCGGTTTCGATAAGGTTTGATTTCAGATATTATAAATAATTGTATGTATATTTTATAATAACATAGTTGTGAAATCCATGATTTAATAATTTTCAGGCTTACGTAGTTTTAGGACAATTTCTGGTTCTAAAAAAAGATCGTGAATTGTTTCAAGAATGGATGAAAGAAACTTGCAATGCAAACTCAAAACAATCTACAGACTGTTATCAGTGTTTGAAAGACTGGTGTGATGAATTCTTGTAAGTAATGTTGGTAAAAAAATTGAAAGGGGTTTATTCTAGAGTGACTACATTTTATAACTTAACACTGTTTCTCGTTTCCACTTTATTGATTAAATATGTAAATGATGATAGACTGTACTGTCTAGAACAATTGATAGTAAAATTTTCATATGTTTAACTGATTAAAAATACTTATATATATGTTACTAATATTGAAAGGGGTATTTGTCACATATTTACATCTGTATCATATAAAAATTAGTAAAATATTTAGTAGGTACAGTATGACAGTGTTCGCGTACTGTTATTAAAAAAATATTTTTGCTTGACTGGGTATATACCAAATATTTTAAATATAATTAGGTGTAAATTTAAATCCGAAACTCAAACACAAGTTTTTAAAACAGCTACTAATAAAATATATCATTAATTCTCATCTTCCAATAAAATATTTTGTTGATATTCACTTACAAGTTGAAATTATAATGCACAAAAGTAAATAAAATGTAGAATAGTTTGGAAAATCCAAAAGTGCACGCCTCATAATTTTTTTTTTAATAATTATTTATTAATTATTATTTTTTTTGTTTATTTAATAACAATTAAACCACATCGAATCAGACCCTGAAAAATGAAAGGGTTCTATTCCTGAGCATACTCAAGCGTAAGAGAAAAAAAAAGACTCGATTAGTAAAGTATTTCGGTCGCTATCATGTTAACAAGAAAATCCTCCGCACATACAGACACACGGACGTCCAAGACAGAACTTTTTTAAACTGTTTTTTAACTAGTTTAAATAACAAAAATGACATCAAAAATATCATGAATGTTAAAAATAGTGTTTTTTCTTAATATGTGTGTGTATGTATTATCTTACAAGTGCAATGTATGATACATAAAGACATTTTAAGTTTGAAAAATCAGATGTTTTGCGCGAAGTGACAGTAGTACCCACCTCAACGCTTCGCTTATGAGGCGTGCAAAACACCAATATTAAATATTGAAATATGTATTTGTTATGTCAATGTGAGTTCATTAATACAAATGTATTGAAATTAATTGAAATTGTATAGGATATTACTTAGGCCCCTATTATATTATTATCATATATTCATAGAAGTATATCGCTATTTAGGACTAATTTATAACAGTTATCTGTTAAATTTGTTTATGACCATAATATTATTATCTTTGATTAACATGAATCTTATAGCTTTTCTTATTGTTCAAATGAATCCTTCCCACTAATGTACAAAGTAATTAAATAATTGTTGTCATACTTCTATGAGTACATCTTCTACCTTTTACTTATTCTATAATTTAATAGAGGCCTTATATTCAAGTTCATGGACAGTGTAAAATTATAATGATACAATTAAACATTGATGAGTGTAAATAAGTAAAAGATGATTAATATAAGTAATAACTTTATATTTTTTTAATTATAACTATGTGTCTGTTTATATTACAAATTAAAATAATTTTTGTTATATAAACTTAAATAAAAGTAAATACAATATTATTCATTATTGATTTTTTCCCTTGATTATCCCACTGTACATTTTTTTAATTAGGCACAATTTATAATTAAGCCATAAATACAACAAAGAATATAAAGAAGAAAATTAACACACCAAATACTTTAAACATCAATGCTCTATTACCAGTTACACTTTGGAAATATTTCATTATTTCCCGATGACCAGCTTCAACATTCATTTCAGCTTCTTGAATATTAGTATCAATTCTACCTATTGCTTCATCCTGCTCTTTCACCATGTGTGCTAGCTGTTGAAATATACCACCCAGTTCCACAATTGTACTCTCTATGTTATGCATGGTCTCCGCTCTCTGTTGCACATATGTGTCAGTGTCATCTCGTAATGCCATTTGTTGTGTTTGCAACGGCATAGCTTCTCCCAAATCAATACTAACTTCATCAGGTTGTAGAAGTGAAGGTACTTCCCTCACAATGGGTGATGAATTTGAAAACTGTTCTCGTCTACTATTTTGATGCTTTAGATTTTCTGACCTAACTTCGAGAACCTAAAATGAAACAATGTTGTGAATATATGAATGATGAATTAAATTAAAACAGAAAACTTTTTTTATATCACACCTGTTTGAATTGATTGCTCATGGATGCAAGTCGGGACTGCAATGCTAATACCACACTGGAAGAGTGGCTGTGCATACTTTTACGGCCTCTTGGCATTTCACCCAATCTTGCAATTTGTTGATTTAATGCATTCAGGTCTCCTTTAATTATGTATGTCAATTCTTGTATTTCCATAGGTCGATCATCAAATAATGACTTTTTCTTGGCAACTGAAAATTAAAAGTTTTATTAAGCTAAATAAATCGTGGCATGTTAAGTAAGTAATAGCAGAAGGCTATTTATTTCCAATTAAATGACAAGTAACTTTTAAGCATTTAGATTCTTATTTCTCAGTTTAACGTGTAACTAGAGCTTGATGCCTACAATATTTTACACCCCAAATTATTGTCATATGAATTAATTTTTATATTTATTGGAAATTGCATAAGATTCAAAAGATTATCTACTTCTATATGAAGCGAATAAATACATAGTAGCAAATTTTTCGTTTTCTCACGCAACATAATTATTTATTTTGTTGCCACCTTGGTGCTTTTGATCTTAGATACAGTGCTTTATTTCGGTCTTTTAGCAGTGGATACAAACTTATATTATTACTTCAAAATTACCACAATAAGTCAGTACTTATTATTAAGCCTCCACTATTAACAATGCTTGTATACAAGTAAACAAAGATTTATTCACTTACGTAAGGCTAGTTTCTCCAATTTCGCATATGTACTTGTTATATTTTTACTTATAACTTTCGCCATGCTCATAAATTGAGAGTAAGTAGCAAGTACTGCAGCTTTTCGTTCATCCTTAATTATAGGCCTTGCTAGTGTTCTTCCTTGAAGACTGCGAACTGCTGAGGCAAACTCCTGCGTCCTATCTCTTGCAGACATAACTGGTTCGAACACAAATTCCTCTAAGAAATCAAACACAAAATCTTGCTGATCAAATCCGTCCACAGGTGGATTTTTATGGTTTGCGGAAGCGGTAGGTGGGACGTGAAATCCTTTTTTATCTAATTTATTATATGGTATTAATTCTGGTAATTGAGGTGGTCGCTCTGACCCACCAATATTTCGACGACGAGGAAGCATCGCATTCTAAAGTAGAGACAACAAGGCTACTTTAGTTTTGACACTTGATTCATAGAATGATAATAATATGACGGTAAATATTACTTTATCGTTCTAAAATGGAATAAAAAAATAATGATTTTTATTGTTTAGTTAATAAGTTTAGTTTATTGTCTAATTATTTTGATGAAATCACTATTTACTAGAAATTAAAATGACGTTGACTGTTGACTTCATACATAATATTATCACTGGCAAAGTGTGGACGTGTCAAGAAGGTGTCAAGTCATAGTTTATAAAGATAGACACACATTGTGTTTAATATATGAGATACACTGTCAACAAACTTGAAAACAATGGTACAATTTAATTAAATTGTTTTACGTTCACAAAAAAGTATTACATAATATATATAAAGTGTTGTAAAACTAAGTCTCTTACATGTCTACATGTGTTATTAAACACATGTTTCATGTCATTAATGTGAATGTAGCTCGTACTTCATAGCGAAACCAGTTGATTAACAGACATCTTGAGATCTAAAGTTGCAATATTTATATTGCTTGCTTGCTCAATATAAAATAAAAGCGAATTATTTGTATACAAATCGTATATATTACGATTTTTATAAAGTCAAATAACCTAGTACCTATTTTATTGCATTTAGTGACAGCAGAAATTTGACATTAAAAAGTGACATTATAGACAAATACTGAATAGGTAGGTACATCAAAAATATTTTTTTCAATTTAACTGATAAAAATTACTCTTACTGAATATTTTACGGAAGATATTGTTTACGTGAGGCTCCAGAGAAGTTTAATTGTTACAAAAATTTAATATTGATGACAATGTTCAAGAAAAATGATCACTTTTTTAGCACAAACGTTCAACATCGTGGCATCTGTGATTCAATATTTCTTACAATTAGCATCTTTCGTTGGACAAGTGATAGTGGTTATAGTAACAACCATTTTAAGTTTTATTGCAAATAGTATAAAGACTATATTTTTATTCTTCCAAATAGTTTATGAAGACAATGTGTTTATATTTACGGAAGAGCTACCACAATGGACCTCACAATATTTCGAAACAATGCATAATCAATATTCTTCTATTCACAATGTGTTATGGACGTTATGCAGTCAAGTCCAAGTGCAAATAACATCTACAATAAGCTCAATCAAATATATAGTTGACACATTTCTTATGGTGACCTTAGAAGTCTTGATATTGCTGAAAAAGTCTGTCTTACTTATAGGAAACGCATTATGGTTGATGTTGACTTTTTTGCCCATCCATCTGCCCTATCTTATAAAAACATTAACAAAATATGTGAAGGAAACTGCTGTCACTGTGGCCATCAACATATACACAGTTCTTTTAAGATTTACAAATTTTCTATCTGATGTGCCTTTAGAATCATTTATAGGCATAATGACTGCTATAGCTATAGCAAGATTCTACATAAGTTTTCAAATGCAAATACATTCAAAGATAATAAATGTTTACTGGATAATAATAAGAAAGATGTGGTATTTGTACCATTCAGTGTACAACTATTTCACAAATCCTGATGTAAGGATAATTACCAGAGTGGCTAGTGGAGAAGCGATAATATCCAGAGATGCTAATTTTGAGGAAGAAGATGATGATGATATTGCGAGTGCCGCAGATGCTCTATGTGTCATTTGCCAAGAAAGACAGAAATGTGTGCTAATATTACCATGTAAACATGTTTGCCTTTGTCGGGAGTGCTGTTTAAGACTTTATGGATATCAAAGGACATGTCCAATTTGTAGGACCTTTATATATCACTCAGTTACTATCTATTTGTGATATAAACTATGTGTTAAATAATAAGGTTTTATAAAAGAGACATTCTTGATATTTAATAGTTTGTTACTGTGATTTATAGATCTTTAATTATATTTAATTGTATTAGTCATTATCTTTCTTAAGTTATTCACATTTTGGTAGAATAACAATTTTGAAGGTCATTTTGAAAATTTAATATTATTATATAGTTATCCTTATAAATAAAATGAAAGAACATTTAAATTGTTGTTGTTTTTATTCATTCATTCAACAAAATACCTAATTGTCATATTTTATTATAAATTATTTCTAATGAACATTCTTTAAATCCTTAAACATATTTAAAGTAAATACAGCTATAATTAACATTAGAAAACCAAATACACAACCAATAACATCACTGTTCACCATACTTTGCCATTCTTTAAATAAAATACTGGATGCTAATATTACTAATGTTGTAAACATAACATAATACACTGGTGTAACAATAGTTGTACTAAAAATATCTAATGACTTATTTAAATAATTTAATTGTACTATTATTCCACAAACAGCCATTACCAGCAGTACACAAAATGTGTAAATGCTAGTATCATAAATATTGACTCCCTCTTTAATACCTAAAGCCACTGCTTTACAAAATACAACAGTCAGGCTACCTATAGCTGAACAAATAATTAAATAAATAGTTATGTTTGTTTTCCCATAATTTGGAACAAAAAATGTTTTGACTATTACAACTAAAACAAAAACAGTACATACATAAAATATAAAAATGCTATCGCTTAATCTAGCTACTATATCGGAGAAGTTGGTAATAACATCACTTTTTGGCGCATGAAGAATCAATAACACAGATCCAATTACACAAAGAATGCACCCAATCTGCAAATACAATGAATGACATTACCGATTATATTCAATACTTATAAATTATGTATTTTTTAATAATACATTACCTTTCCCACAAAATGCAACTTTTCATCAAGAAATTTAGATGATAAGATTGCTGTAACAAGTATACTTAATGCACCCAGGGGGGTAACTAGTGATGCTGGTAAATAAGCATAAGCCAAAAGATTTGCTGCTTCTCCAAGACCCACTGTAAATTTACAAGTTGATATAATTTACTATCCTTATCACTCTATTAAAAAAAAGTAAATATATGACTCATTTACTTGTTGCTAATCCCAACCACCACATCCATTGTTTCAAATATGAAAATCCGCCAGAAGATGCTCGAAGGTTTCCTTTAGCTGTAATTCTTTTCAGAGCTACTTTTTTTATCACAAAACTAGACCCTATAAAAATGCTAGATGATATCGCTAATGTTAATCCTATAATGTAGGAACTATATTCAGAATTAATAGAAGGCATTGCTTATAGATAAAGTATATATCCTGGTATATGAGACGCAATTGTTTTTTATTGATTCAATTTGCATAATGTTTAATAATAAAATAATAAGAAAGTCAAATTCCTCAAACCATAGGTAGTGACTAATTTGAAAAAATTGATAACGCGGATTATTCGAAATTGACACTAGTAATCACGAAGTAAACAAAGGCCGTCGTGACCTGTCAACTTGTAAATTTTCTACAAGAAGCCACAGAGCAAGTATTATAGTATTCTACATGGACCCACAGATTATTTTAAAGTTAAGCGTTGTATTCACGGTCCATCTTGACGTACGTCCCGCCAAGGTCATACACGATGCACGACGCAAAACGACAGTGAATAGTGTTGACGTACGTCAATAATTATTATTATTATCTTTCATCCAGCGAGCACCCCCACCACCGCGAACGTCGTGCAGATGGACAGTGAATAGCGCGGACGTACAGCAGATCAGTGTTGCCAACAGAAATTAATGTAAATATGTACTTGGAAACGTGGCCTATTGATACTTAGATCATTAAGTAATGGATAACACTCACAGGCGCTTCCCCTTTTGCCGAGGTATAAGATTATTCGAATCGAAAAGTCTTATGCTTTCATAAAAACTATTTGCGTAATCGATTACAAACACTCTGCGTATTCGTAAAACATCGAAAGGACGTCTGCGAGTGCTCCGCTAAAATGCCGTTTTGTGCTGTCAAGTCTTGCAGAAACAAGTCAAACACATCAAGTATTAAAAAAGATGGAATAACCTTTCATTTGTAAGTATTTTTTTATTTTTTTTACGTAAATATCAATTTAAATGCAATTTCTAATAATCGTCGATGTATCGTTTAGCGATATGATCAAGACAAATAATCGAGTCATGTGTTTACTCGATCATTGATGCGGCTTCACGAGACTATCATGGAAAGAAAGTATACAAATTTAATCTTTATGAACTAAGAGATAAAGTTGAATTTAAAACGCGATATTGAACCGCATTCCCCACGAGACTATAAAGCGATGTAGCGAGACTATCTTGAAGAGAAAATATACAAATTTAATCTTTATAAACTAAGCGATAAAGTTGAATTTAGAACGCGATATTGAACCGCACTCCCCACGAGACTATAAAGTGATGTAGCGAGACTATCTTGAAGAGAAATTCAAATTTAATCTTTATGAACTTAGTGATAGAGTTGAATTTAAAAACTCGTCGCTTAAAAGGTCGTAAATTTTTACGACTTTCTTAGTGACGGACTGCTTTTAACTTGAACGTCGATAAAAAAATATTTTTCTAAGTATAATTTGAAATGAGATGAGAATTAATCTTTATTATATTAAAATTTTACACAACTACATAAAAAGGAGTATAATGTTTATTTTGTAAGTCTTGTATATATTTATTAAAATTTACCTACGCTCGGTTACTTTTAACTGGCAGAACATTTTAATGGTACGGAACCCTTCGTGCGCGAGTCCGACTCGCACTTTTTTGTAATGTTAATCTTGTAACCTTTCTATTATGTAATCTATACTAATATTATAAAGCTGAAGAGTTTGTTTGTTTGTTTGTTTGTTTGAACGCGCTACTCTCGGGAACTACTGGTCCGATTTGAAAAATTCTTTCGGTGTTAGATAGCCCATTTATCGAGGAAGGTTATAGGCTATATATCATCACGCTACGACCAACAGGAGTGGAGCCACGGGGGTGAAACCGCGCGGAGCAGCTAGTTTGTTTATATGTATGTATTAATATTGCGTATATTTCAGATTTACAAAAAATCCTGCTTTAAGGCTAAGGTGGATTGAATGCTGTGGGAGAAAATCAGAATGGACACCTCGGTACAGAAATAATAAAAATTTCTGTACCGATATTTATTTTATTGAATATAATATGTGATGTGTTGAATAAATACATATTCAAATACAAATAAAATGGCGTTTTATTGTTTTTTCGTATGCATATAATAATGATGAAAACGTTACAAATGACCTGTGTAGTATTTTTTATGAATATAATATTAATGTTATTTCTAATTTCAACAAAATTATTATTTTTGTAATATCGATATGGTTACATCCCTTTAGAGCGATTGTATTATTACGTATATATGTACAGAGATTTTTCTGTGTAATCGATGTATGTGTGCAAAAACATGCTAGTCTGTCAATTTTGTAATAGTTTGAGTTTGTAAAGACACAAATTATTTTTGTGAATGTGTGATTGTGTTTCAAAGTGTGAGTTACCCTCCCCGCACCAAAATCGGCAGAAAGTTTAGTTAGAACATTTGCCAGCATGCTCCATCCATTACTTAATGATCTAAGTATTGATATGATTTTTTTGTGATAACTTAGTGAGTACCTACATGAGCAAGCAAGAAACAGTCATTTTATATTTTTATGTACACAGGAAATACCCAATTATCTTTAATTTTGGATCAACCTAGTACACATGGACAGTTTATATTCAGAAGTTATTACATATTTTAAAAGAACTCCAAGGCGAATTGATGAATAACACAGATTTTATGCAAAAGTCCACTGCAGAAAAATGGCAATTTATTTAAAAAAAATGTCCTAACGAATTTGTTTGTTTAAAAAAATGATTAGCTACATACTCTCTGTTCCCGCCACTTCAGCATTTACTGAAAGAGTCTTTTCGGTCATGAATGTGAAGTGGCGGGAAGAGAGAAACCGAGCTTCATTAAAAATTAATTAAAAATGAGCTCTTGAAATATATAAATTTAGATTTGGAATGTTTGGATTCATATAATTCATTTAAAAATAATGAAAAATTGTTAGGTACTGCAAAAAGTACAAAAAAATACATTTTTAAAAATATTTATTTACTCTTTATTTACCTCCTTTAAAATCAGATATACTCTATATCTTCAAATAAAAGTTGGCAACCCTAGCCATGCTTGATGCGCGCACGATCGTCAGTAGGATACATCCAGCACCGCGGCCTTGAGCTGACGTACGTCGGGGATGGACCGTGAATAAGACGCTTTAAATACTAGTCAGAGACAAAATGTATGATGCACCCACAGATCTACTACATGTACCTGTCTTTCACATTGTCCGGTCCGATCAAGAAGCTTATATCTAAACACTGGAGATATCGTCTAGGATTGACGACTGACGAGAAGTTCATTGACCCTAAATCATGTTTTTTATCCCTTTCACACCAAACTTGGTATTGCCACTGTTAATACGAAGTTTTTCCAAGGCTACTATGTATTCTGTAATATTCTGTGCAAAAGGTTAGATTTTGTACATGAGTTCGTTGATAAATTGCCAACAACATCATTCGGAAGCATTGTTGGATGAGACAATTATTATTTATGCTAAATAAATTAAGTATCTGAGCCAATCATTAAAAAGTCACACTCCCTGATAATGGGTAGTCACCATAATAAAATTATAGCAACTCTCGGTTTGACAATATGGCATGTGCTCGGGGCATGTGTGTCAAAAAAATTGCGTCGCTTCGAATGTTTAATTAAATATTGTTGCTTATTTAATAAATATTTTCCGAATATAAAGAATGCATTGTATTGTGCAAAATTGCAGAAGTGTTTGTTTTTGTTTGTTTGTTTGTTTCCTATCCGATCCAACCAAATTGGAACGTTTGGAAGCTTTGTTCCGACCAAATCGGCTCATTCGCATTCGCAACGCCGCCGGTGTAGGACGTCAACATGAACGCCGAGGGAGTTACGGTTACCAAACGTGACATAATAATAAAGTTACTTGAACTTTATAAAGACTTTCCCTGTTTGTGGGACTTATGTGACAAAGATTACGCTTAATAGAGATGCCAGAAATCAAGCGTATTTTATTATGCTAGAACAGCTATACTCTAAGTGTGTTCCGCGATACCTCTGTAGGGGTTCCGCAAGAATTTAGAAAAAAGATCAAAACACCTCTCTCTGGTCGAACGTTTTGACTACGCGGCCGCGCGTAGGTATATTTATTTAGGTATTTATTTATTTGTATTCGTAGAAACATGTGTTACCTAGAATAGCTGGTACAATAACTCATAAGTTTGGTATCAACATGTATACTTGTACTTGGGCTACTTGGGCGCGCGCAGTTCCTTTGATAAGAGCCGCCTCTGAATTAGCTCTGAGCGAGCGCGCACGAGCAACTTAGTTGCCCGGCAACTATTTTGTCTCTGTCGCTGTCTCCTCGCAAAGTTTTGAACGATGCGCTCACGAAAGCGACTGCAGCAACGCAACTTTTTCTTTAAAATTTTCTGCATTTATCAACATGGATTTCGAAGAAACGGTTGTGGTCTGTGCTCTTGTCCCGCATAGTTCCCATTCCCGTGGGATTTCCGGGATAAAACCTATCCTATGTGTTAATCCAAGTTACCCTCTATATGTGTGCTAAATTTCATTGTAATCGGTTCAGTAGTTTATGCGTGAAAACTGAAAACCATACATACATACAAACCTTTCCTCTTTATAATATTAGTATAGATATGTAATCGTAATTGAAAAAAGTTAAGTAAATGTGCAGTTCCAACAAAACGAAATAACATATTTTTCTATGGCGTCGTTACTAGATTACGTTGCTGAATTTTGTTGAACTGTCAATGTTGCCTATTAAAATGGCTCTACTATAGACAGAAAACTACTAATAATAAAAATAACTTAATTAAAAACAATATTATTAATTTATTAAATAGGTTTGAAGTCGGTGCCAAGCACTAAGCACTTAGTATTAAGCCCGTGCATCGACATCAAACCTTTTTTGTAAATAACACATCTAAATAATATGTAGTAATTAATAATATCAATATCAATCTTTTTTATTTTTTACTTTTCCGTTTTTGAAGTCGGTTGTTTTTAACGAAGTTATTTTTATTTAATACTTTTTAGTGTATTTTTCAACACGAATCAAACGAGCCCAAACTCGATAAAGTCGAGTCAATATATTGCTAAGTTCCTATGGCCACCTTCCGATTCCATCATCAAATCAGCTCTATGTCATAATAATGTTTCATCGCTATCCAATTTACATACGTATACAAAATTTCAGCTCAATCGGTTACCTGGAAATGAATCAAAGTTACTTGCTACATTTCAATTAAGTCATCGAGATCAGACAAAAACGCTCACAAAATAAAAACTACTGGGCTTATCCGAATAAAATTTATGGGACCAATTCCACACCATTCCGCATCAAACAAAAAAAGAATCACGTAAATAGGTTCAGAAACCTCGGAGTAATCGGTGTACATACATAAAAAAAATATACCGGCCGAATTGATAACCTCCTCCTTTTTTCGAAGTCGGTTAAAAACTACTGTGTACGAGAATAAATACGTTGACATAAATACGTACTATCGCTACGCCGGTTACGCGGCAACTGGCCGGCGGCCGCCGGCCGGCAACGTTTTTGTCGCCGTGCGCGCACTTGCATTGAAACCAATAGATAGGGCGACAGTTGCGTCGCGGGCTTGTCTCCGAACCCGCGGACAAAAAAGTCTCCCGGGAGTTGCGTCGCTACGTGCGCGCACTTTCATACTAGCCCATGGGTGGAGAGACAAAATAGTTGCGGAGACAAAATAGTTGCGGAGACAAAGTTGCTCGTGCGCACTAGCTCTAAAACTTGGTTGTTCCAATTGTCTTTTATTTCGGATATCTTTCAAAATTTGAACGAATTGAAGGTTGAATTGAACGAATTGAATTCAACGAATTTAATTGCAAGGTAAACAGACAACAGTATTTCAGGCCTATAACAAAATATAACTGCCTTCAAAAGAAAATTAGATTTTTGGATTATTTGCGTTGGTAAGAAAGAAATAGATAGCTTTACGTCACTCAGTGAGTTTGTTAGCGATAACGACTCAGAAATGTTTCATGATGTGTTTGAAGAATTGGTCCAATATCTCAGTTCGATGCGGGCATCTTTTGAAAAGTATTTTCCCTAAGAACAGAATACAAAAATGAAACTGAATTCATGGATTCATAATCCTTTTTTACCCAACTTGCAAAAGCCCGAAAGTATTAGACCGTGAGATATTGACACAAAATTTCGAGTCATTTGTAACAGGATGGCGGTTCTACAGGGGTCTTAGTACGCAATGACAAAAATAAAAATGATGATGTGAACGCTGGTACCGGCGGCTTAGTCGCGTGGGCGTTAGTCGAACTCGTCGGAAAATAGCGAAAGTCAAACGATTTGTAACAGTATGGCACTTATTTTTCCTGTAAGTTTGAGGATCAACGAATATAAATACAAAATTTCAAAGATCTAGGTGTTGGAAATCTTCACTTATATAAATTAATAATAAATTAATTTTTCAAGTATGACAGCACTTTTTCCCCCTACTAGAAGTATGGCAAATATAATAATGGTCACATTTTATCAAATACTCTCCAAAAATCCAAATGCAATACTGGTACAAAAAGTTTGGCGAAATAAAATTTTTTTGCAGATTTTCGGCGGTATGGCGACCATTTGGAATCGTCCGAAAAGTATGGCATGGCGATTTTCGTAAATGGCTGCACGACGATAGTTACCTGTGCAAAAGTTAGTCTGGTACAAATGGTTGAATAATTGTTTTATTTAAATCAACACATTCGCGTCGGTATGGCGGGCTGTAAGTCACACCGGAAAAGTATGGCATGACACTACCGCCTACTTCTTTTTTATGGGCTATCGGTAAATTCTAAAATTTTTGTGTTACAAATCGTTTGACTTTCGCTATTTTTCCGACGAGTTCGACTAGCGCCCACGCGACTAAGCCGCCGGTACCAGCGTTCACACCATCATTTTTATTTTTGTCATTGCGTACTAAGACCCCTGTAGAACCGCCATCCTGTTACAAATGACTCGAAATTTCGTGTCAATATCTCCCGGTCTATATGTCAAACGAAATATATGAATCTCTTTTAGAAATGTCATCAGACACAACGATTTTTGGTGCAAAATCCGTGATGAATATCCAATGCTTGGCAAAATGGCTCTGAATATTCTTCTCCCTTTCCAACAACATATTTGTGCGAAACAGGATTCTCAACCTATGCAGCCACGAAAACAAATTATCGGAATAGGCTGGACGCCGAACATGATATGAGACTTCAACTGTCTTTTATCAAACCTGATATCAACCAATTGATGAAAAATAAAAAAAATGTTGTGTGATTTTATATTTTTGGTTTTATGGCATTCAAATGCTTTATAAATATAAATTTATAAAGAATAGAAAAAATTCGATCACGAGGCGGGACTCGAACCCGCATCCTTCGCGCCATTCCGGGGCGGATGCCTCACCAACTCAGCCACTCGTGACCCGCCCGAGTGATCGAATTTATTCTATTCTTTCAGTTTTATGTGTCTGAAGGGACACACCGCGCGCCATCTATTGAGATGATTAACAACCATTTCAACCAATATGAAGCACTTTTCAGTGAATACAATATTGTAACGATGGAACACGACCTTTTTTGTTGAATTTATATTTTTGGTTTTATGGCATTCAAATGCTTTATAAATATAAATTTATAAAGAATAGAAAAAATTCGATCACGAGGCGGGACTCGAACCCGCATCCTTCGCGCCATTCCGGGGCGGATGCCTCACCAACTCAGCCACTCGTGACCCGCCCGAGTGATCGAATTTATTCTATTCTTTCAGTTTTATGTGTCTGAAGGGACACACCGCGCGCCATCTATTGAGATGATTAACAACCATTTCAACCAATATGAATTTGAATGCCAATTTGAATGCCATAAAACCAAAAATATAAATTCAACAAAAAAGGTCGTGTTCCATCGTTACAATATTGTATTCACTGAAAAGTGCTTCATATTGGTTGAAATGGTTGTTAATCATCTCAATAGATGGCGCGCGGTGTGTCCCTTCAGACACATAAAACTGAAAGAATAGAATAAATTCGATCACTCGGGCGGGTCACGAGTGGCTGAGTTGGTGAGGCATCCGCCCCGGAATGGCGCGAAGGATGCGGGTTCGAGTCCCGCCTCGTGATCGAATTTTTTCTATTCTTTATAAATTTATATTTATAAAGCATTTGAATGCCATAAAACCAAAAATATAAATTCAACAAAAAAGGTCGTGTTCCATCGTTACAATATTGTATTCACTGAAAAGTGCTTCATATTGGTTGAAATGGTTGTTAATCATCTCAATAGATGGCGCGCGGTGTGTCCCTTCAGACACATAAAACTGAAAGAATAGAATAAATTCGATCACTCGGGCGGGTCACGAGCGGCTGAGTTGGTGAGGCATCCGCCCCGGAATGGCGCGAAGGATGCGGGTTCGAGTCCCGCCTCGTGATCGAATTTTTTCTATTCTTTATAAATTTATATTTATAAAGCATTTGAATGCCATAAAACCAAAAATATAAATTCAACAAAAAAGGTCGTGTTCCATCGTTACAATATTGTATTCACTGAAAAGTGCTTCATATTGGTTGAAATGGTTGTTAATCATCTCAATAGATGGCGCGCGGTGTGTCCCTTCAGACACATAAAACTGAAAGAATAGAATAAATTCGATCACTCGGGCGGGTCACGAGTGGCTGAGTTGGTGAGGCATCCGCCCCGGAATGGCGCGAAGGATGCGGGTTCGAGTCCCGCCTCGTGATCGAATTTTTTCTATTCTTTATAAATTTATATTTATAAAGCATTTGAATGCCATAAAACCAAAAATATAAATTCAACAAAAAAGGTCGTGTTCCATCGTTACAATATTGTATTCACTGAAAAGTGCTTCATATTGGTTGAAATGGTTGTTAATCATCTCAATAGATGGCGCGCGGTGTGTCCCTTCAGACACATAAAACTGAAAGAATAGAATAAATTCGATCACTCGGGCGGGTCACGAGTGGCTGAGTTGGTGAGGCATCCGCCCCGGAATGGCGCGAAGGATGCGGGTTCGAGTCCCGCCTCGTGATCGAATTTTTTCTATTCTTTATAAATTTATATTTATAAAGCATTTGAATGCCATAAAACCAAAAATATAAATTCAACAAAAAAGGTCGTGTTCCATCGTTACAATATTGTATTCACTGAAAAGTGCTTCATATTGGTTGAAATGGTTGTTAATCATCTCAATAGATGGCGCGCGGTGTGTCCCTTCAGACACATAAAACTGAAAGAATAGAATAAATTCGATCACTCGGGCGGGTCACGAGTGGCTGAGTTGGTGAGGCATCCGCCCCGGAATGGCGCGAAGGATGCGGGTTCGAGTCCCGCCTCGTGATCGAATTTTTTCTATTCTTTATAAATTTATATGTTGTGTGATTTTATGAAACCACGGTAAAAGTGAAACTTATCGTACGGTTCCGAACACTGCTTTATACCTACTCGGCAGCCGACCGTCACGCGACATGCGCTACACAGACCAAAAAGTTTGAGACGATGTAATAAAAGTTTCACTTTAAAAACAGTTTCATACCTCCCATTAGGTAGATTTTTTCTTTTTTAATAGAATGTATTCTATTATTATATTTGCCATGTGGTAAAGTAATTAGTGTAACTGTTACATTGTACTTTTATTATGCTTGTTAATAAAGAATACATTTTTAAAAACTATTGTTTTATTGTAGGGTTCCATCAAGTAGTTTGCTTCCCAAAAGGGTTCACCGTCACCAAAAAAGTTTGAGAACCACTGTGCTAGAAGTTTAAAAAAAACGACGTGTGGCACTCGGGGACTGCCGCGGTAAAGCTATTGCATGCTATGCCTTCAAGCCACACCTCCACCCGTCGAGTGGGGAGCGTGAGGTTTTTTCGTTACGGAATTTCTCGATTCGGTCCCCGCGTTCAAGGCCCGCGATAGAAGCTATGCAATAGCTTAAAAAAATTGACAGTGCGGCTACTTTAAAAACATTGAAAAATAAGTTGGACAATATGCGTACATCCTATAACGCTATTTTAGCGTCGTCCGTAAGACGTCCGTTCACTACTTCATAGCAAACACAGAGCAAGTAATATAGTAATAGCAAAGTCAACTGACAGCTGGAAGGCCAACCGTCGGACAATCTGTAGCAATGTTGGACTGGTTGCTATGTCGGTTCCAATATGGTTGGCACCAACCGAATCGGAGCGTCTACTGTATATGCTTAGCGCAACCTGCTGGTGCGTTTCACGTTCCAATTAAGCATCAGCATAATTCGGCATTGTGCGCCACTGAGTCGCATTATGCTCTGTAATTGGAAAACAGCCTTTTGATTGCTTGATAGATATGATAAAAAAAATCTCTAACTAGTATATAGTTATCTGTGGTAATAAATGTCTGTGACCTTTTTAGTGCCAACTTTTCCCGCCGAGAATAATGTCAAACTTCAACGTATTATAGCATCTACAGACGCTCCGATTTGGTTGGTGCCAACCATATCGGAACCGACAAGGCAACCATTCCAACATTGCTACAGATTGTCCGACGGTTGGCCTTCCAGCTGTCAGTTGACCATAGAGTAATATGTCAGTTGACCATAGTACGAAGAGAATGGGCTAAATTCTACTATAGAAATAGAGAAAATTACAGTCATATGCGGCTCTTACAACTTATTTTTTAAGGTTTTTAATGTAGCCGCACTGTCAATTTTTTTTAATACTTCTAACATAATAAAATACGCTTGATTTCTGGCATCTCTATTTGCGTAATCTTTGTTACTTAAGTCCCACAAACAGGGAAAGTCTTTATATAGTTCCAGCAATTTTATTAATATGTCACGTTCGGTGACCGTAACTCCCTCGGCGTTCATGTTGACGTCCTACACCGGCGGCGTTGCGAATGTGAATGAGCCAATTACCTATATTACTCTATGGAATGAGCCGATTTGGTCGGAACAAAGCTTCCAGACGTTCCAATTTGGTTGGATCGGATAGGAAGTTGGTTTGGTCGGTATCGCCGGCGCATCCGACCACGTCAAACCAATATTAATAATAATTATGTCGGACCGACCGCTCTCTACACTTTCCGATTTGGTCGTGGTCGGATGGTTGGCACCAACCAAATCGGAGCGTCTGTAGATGCATTTATTCCAGTCACCAGTGATTCCACTTATCCTGACTTATCCACTATTCCAGTTTCCAGGCCGGTGCACAGCTGAATAGTTCTAAAATTTGTGCAATTACATATAATATTAACTGTTAATGTTTATTTAAAATACCTAAATTACGCAGAACGAACATTTTTTTACATTGATACATTCTTCTATAACTTTTATTGAAGGTTTTACTTCAGGCTCATAATGGTTGGAAAGACGAATAAGTTATATGTGCTCAAACGAGGTGAGTACTAGTATTAGTATTATTTAATTTATCTAATAATAGGTATGCAATTTAGGTACCAAAAATCTGATATGGGAATATGGCTGATTTAGAATCGTAGTCCTCCTTTACTCTTACGCCATTGTCTGACCTCGCCATGCATTAATCAACTGTTTAAACTTAACAAGAAAAGTTATGGATTTGTTTTTCCATCCGTTGATTAGTAGTCGCAATTTGTTTGTCTATTTTACAACCAAACATACCCATTTCTTGCAGGTGGCAGGATGGAAGAAGTACACATTGATAAAATAACATCAAGAATTAAAAAACTTTGTTATGGTCTGAACATGGATTTTGTAGATCCTGTGAGTACAGATTTATAAATTATAAGCCTTAATTTGTAAGTTGTCTGTACTGTAATTTTTCGTCTGTCTCATAATGTTTAAATAACAATTATACAGGAAAAGCGGGTTGGCTTTAGTTAACTGCCGCACGAATTTGTTGGAAATATTTATATTTATAGTTAGCTAGGTAATGTAAGATTGTAATTCCAAAATATTATCGTTAGGAAACTTGTAGTTTTTTAGTTATTAATTTTTAAAGTTAATAATTTTTTGTGCGAAAAAAGTGCATTTATCCGTTTTGTTGTGCAAAAAAAGCGGACCAAGACGTTCCATTTCACTGTATTGTGACTTTACGCTGCGGCCGGCGAGTGCCAAAAGCGACTTTAGGGCGATTCCTACTCAAACAAAAAAAAATCTACGTAGGTATGACGTAGGTAGGTTAAAAAACTATTAAACTTTTATTTTTAATATCCAAATAGGTAGCGAGGAGCGAAGCGACGAGCGTGTTAGGTTAACTCTTGAACTGCCGCACGAGCCGAGCGAGCGAAGCGAGCGTGCCGCGGCAGCGGCCGGCGAGTGCCAGAAGCGACTTTAGGGCGATTCCCACTCAAACAAAAAAGACGTGTGGCACTCGGGGACTGCCGCGGCAAAGCTATTGCATAGCATGCCTTCAAGCCACACCTCCGTGCCCGTCGGAGTGGGGAGCGTGAGGTTTTTCGTTACGCAATTTCTGGATTCGGTCCCCGCGCTCAAGGCCCGCGATAGAAGCTATGCAATAGCTTAAAAATAATCTACGTAGGTTAAAAAACTATTAAACTTTTATTTTTAATATCCAAATAGGTAGCGAGGAGCGAAGCGACGAGCGTGTTAGGTTAACTGTTGAACTGCCGCACGAGCCGAGCGAGCGAAGCGAGCGTGCCGCGGCAGCGGCCGGCGAGTGCCAGAAGCGACTTTAGGGCGATTCCCACTCAAATAAAAAAAACTACGTAGGTTTTCACAACTTGTTTGTATTTTATTTATGTATCGTAAAATTTTTGTTACTATCGTCTAATGCTTAGTTAAAATGATTTTACACCAATTCCATACATTTTGAGGTTAGAATAGGAAAATTGATTTTTCTCCAAAACTATTGGTTTCCTAACTTTCCCCTTTTGGTGGGAGGGTCCCCCCCCTCCTCCCCCCCATCCCCCCCCACAAAAAACCTATAAAACGTGCGGCAGTTCTCTAAAGAAACCCCGGAAAAGCTATTATAATGAGAAAATATATTGTAGTTTGTTAGCCTTTATTTTATTTTCTTTCAAATAATACTTACAATTTTTATTTGATTTTTTTTATACAAATGGATTGTGTGTTTAAAAGTAGGGGTTATACTTTAGCTTTCTAGTTATTATTAGTATTTTTATTGTTTATTTCAGGTAAGCATTACCTTAAAAGTTATAAGTGGAATATATTCAGGAGTGACAACAGTAGAACTTGATAATCTGGCTGCCGAAACTGCTGCAACAATGACAACTGACCATCCAGATTATGCTGTCCTTGCAGCTAGACTTGCAATATCAAATTTACACAAAGAAACAAAAAAACATTTCTCAGGTATACATAATTATTTAAATATATTGTATGTGATTCGAGCTGTAGGTGAAACAGTGTAATGTAATTTTGATCTTGTAACTTGTAACTGATATTTTATTTTTTAAATCTATGTATCTAATCACCTCTTGAATATCCAATGTTTTAAAGAGATCTAAATAGTAGTAATAAAAAAAAATAGTAGTAGTAAGGTATGCAGTAATTAACTACAGTCCTCTATCTGCCCACTCACTGCTTTAGTGCACACAGACAAAGTTCTCATCCATCTTGTGAGTCTCTCCTGTGTTGGTCATCATTTTAACATTCCAACTGCCATTGTTACTACAAGCTATAAAAATAATTTAAGAGCTACATTAAAATATTCTCTGGAATAACAAAAAAAAAAAATAGTGACATTGGTTTTGCTGTGAATTTCTTCTTTGTTGCATAATATACTCACTTGTAGAAGAATTCTATGCATAGCTTCTTTGCATCTTGTTTTGTACTCATTGCCTCATGTTACTTATGGGGGTTTTAAGTCATCATCAAAGAATTGTGTAAATGATTTGCAACTTATCATTTTATTTTATTTCAGATGTTGTTTCCGATTTATACCACTTTATCAATCCATACACCAAGAAAAAGTCTCCAATGATTTCTGAATTCCATTACAATATTGTCATTAATAATAAGGAAAGACTGGATTCAGCAATAGTGTATGATAGAGATTTCAAGTATAACTACTTTGGTTTTAAAACTTTGGAAAGGTCATATTTGTTGAAAATAAACAATAAGGTAATGAGATCTTACTATTATTTATGTATTAATTATTAAAAAAAAAAATAACATTTATAATTAATGTGCCTATTGGTACCAGGTACCATTTTATACAATTATTTAAAGTGTTATTATGAGGTTGTTTTATGATTTTTGAGCAAACTATAAATCATCATAATTATTAAAAAAAAAATAAGTAACCTTTGTTGCAAACCTATTATTTTTCTCTGTTAGTAAGTATTCATCTATATTTTTATATCTTTATATTTTCAGGTTGCTGAACGACCCCAGCATATGCTTATGAGAGTGGCAATAGGTATACATGGTGAGGATATTGATGCTGCCATTGACACATATAATTTGATGTCTGAAAAATACTTTACCCATGCAAGTCCAACACTTTTCTCTGCTGCCACACCTAGACCCCAACTCTCCTCTTGTTTTTTAATTGCAATGAAAGATGATAGTATTGAAGGAATATATGACACTCTGAAGCAGACTGCTTTGATTTCTAAATCAGCTGGTGGTATTGGATTACATGTACATTGTATAAGAGCTAAAGGAACTTACATCGCCGGAACAAATGGGGTCTCTAATGGACTTGTTCCAATGTTACGAGTATACAACAACACAGCTAGGTATGTGGATCAGGGTGGCAATAAAAGACCTGGTGCATTTGCCATTTACTTGGAACCATGGCATGCAGATATTTTTGAATTTTTGGATCTTAAGAAAAATACAGGCAAGGAAGAAGTTCGCGCCAGAGAGTTGTTCTATGCTCTCTGGATACCAGATTTGTTTATGAAAAGGGTTGAGAACAATGAAATGTGGAGTATCATGTGTCCCCATGATAGCCCTGGTCTAGCTGACTGTTGGGGAGAAGAATTTGAAAAGTTGTATGAAAAATATGAAGAAGAAAAAAGATTTGTGAAGCAAGTCAGAGCACAAATGTTGTGGAAAGCTATAATAGAAGCCCAAGTAGAAACTGGAACACCATACATGCTATATAAAGATGCCTGTAACAGAAAAAGTAATCAAAAGAACCTTGGAACCATAAAAT
Organism: Colias behrii; assembly: GCA_029959065.1. NCBI lineage: Eukaryota > Metazoa > Arthropoda > Insecta > Lepidoptera > Pieridae > Colias > Colias behrii. The sequence continues at coordinate 8,463,510 of JARWMC010000007.1, read as the reverse complement.
GCAGCAATCTCTGCACTGAAATAGTAGAATACACATCTGCAGATGAAGTTGCAGTATGTAATTTGGCATCAATAGCACTTAATATGTTTGTAAATGAAGACAAAACATATAATTTCGAAAAGTTAAAAGAAGCTACTAAGACAATCACTCGAAATCTAAACAAAATTATTGATGTTAATTTTTATCCAATCCCAGAAGCTAAGAACTCAAATCTTAGACATAGGCCTATAGGAATTGGAGTCCAAGGTTTAGCAGATGCCTTTGTTCTAATGCGTATTCCATATGAAAGTGAGAAAGCCCTTAAATTGAATCAGCAGATATTTGAAACTATATATTATGGTGCCTTAGAAGCAAGTTGTGAGCTTGCTGAAAAGGAGGGTGTATACAGTACATATGAAGGAAGTCCAGTCAGTCAAGGAATACTACAATATGATATGTGGGACAAAACACCAACAGACCTTTGGGACTGGACTGTTCTTAAAGAAAAGATTGCTAAACATGGAATTCGTAACTCATTGTTATTAGCACCAATGCCAACAGCTTCAACTGCACAGATACTTGGTAACAATGAGTCATTTGAACCATTCACATCAAACATTTATCAGAGGCGAGTGTTATCTGGCGAATTTCAAGTGGTAAATCACCACCTGCTAAGGGATTTGACACAAGCTGACTTATGGGATGAAGATATGAAAAATTTAATAATACATAACAATGGATCAATCCAAAACATAGAAGTAATACCCAAAGAAATAAGAGATTTGTATAAGACTGTATGGGAAATATCTGTTAAGACGACGATACAAATGGCGGCAGATAGAGGTGCATTCATTGACCAAAGTCAATCTTTCAATATTCATGTTGCAGATCCCAATTATGGGAAGTTAACATCAATTCATTTTTATGCCTGGAAAATGGGTCTCAAAACTGGAATGTACTATTTACGCACGAAACCAGCTGCCAACGCCATTCAGTTTACGGTTGATAAATCAAAAGTTAAAGTTACTAATGGAAAATCAGAAAAAGAAGAAGCTGATATGTCTATGATTGCTTGTTCTTTGTTAAACAAAGATCAATGTCTTAGCTGCGGTTCCTAATTATAAGGCTAATCTATGTTTGTATCGAATTTTAATTAAGATTAATAAATTGAAATGAAAATTCCACATTATTTTGATAAAAAAATTAAAATAATTCCTCTAATCTCATGAAACAATTTCAACCGACTTCAAAAAAAAAGGAATTGCATTTCCTAAATTCAACTGATTTCCGGTAACATATATAATATATATATATATATATATATATATATATATATATATATATATGTATGTATGTTCCGCTTTGAATTTTCACGATTCTTAACTTCCATGTCATGCCCATGATATTTTGATTTTTGATAAAAAATTTAAAGTTATCAAATGAAAATATACAATCCGTAAAAGGATGTTGTTAATTACCGATAGGTAAGATATAAGTGGTGTTTCGTAGGAACGTCATTTATTAACGTGCTAAAATCTTTATAATTAAGGTCTAAGGATACCAAGAAGGATACCCATATGAACTGTTAATTATATGAACTTTCAAAATATAATAAAGTCGGTTCACCCCAAAGACGTTAAGGGGAGGCTCCCTAAATGTTATGTGAATTTGCATTAATATTCTGAAACAGTCACACATATAATCAAAATGGAACTTTACTATATATGATTTATTGGGTCTTTTTATTTCCATGTACAAGACAGTTACGTAACGGTAATTGTAACATTTTCGCTCGATTCATTTTTTATTCAAAAATTATGCCTTTTTTAAGGATTATTACATTTTTTTAAAGATTTACTTGGACTTTATGTCTAAAATAAATGTTAACAGTAAGAAAATATAGTTTACTATCCAACCCCAAGATATTTTTTCTCTAGATCAATTATTACTTTAGTTATAAACGAAATAAGAATTGAGACTTACGAGATTTAGTTTCGAGCTCGAACGCGATCAAAGAGCGCACGCGATATTCAACTTTATTACGGCTTTGTTAGCGTCTAGCACCGTAGCGGTCTAACCGGTCTCTCAGTACCAGAAATTATGTGAGGGAGCCTCCTCTTAAATACTATTAACTAGACTGTGCACCAAAAATATTTGTTTTGATAAAATATGATCTATTACAATACTACTAAGGTTGCTTATTAGCGGAAGCTAAGGAAGCGAGAGGTGTCCCAAAAGGAAATGATCCTTGTCTAACGTTTTGACAACTCGACCAGTCATTGATGTTTGTAGAAATACACGTAGAAACTTGTGTAGAAATGGTAGTTAGGGTGACCATGAATTTTGTTTGACTTTGTAAAAAAATATTCAAATTTAAGACTTAAAAGCGAAATCCTCGAGCAACTAAGAGATAAGACTACGATAAAAATTGATGATTCACCTATGAATGAAAATTATAACTTACGGTGTACACTTTTACATAATATAATGTGCGTACACTAATTTAAGTTTACTTTTACATACATTAAATTATGTAGCGTAGTCATGGTCACCTAGTTAGAAAGAGACAAGTTGGATCGAAAACTGCTCTCGGACCGGTTCTTGCGCCATGGTGCACAGTCTAGTTATTAGTATAATGTTTTTATTATACATACACATCTAGTCGATACTTCTGAAAAAAAGGTCGAATTCAGTAGTTACTTCCTCCTTTTTTTGAAGTTGGTTGAAAAAAGAGTGCGAGATGACTACGTTTGGCTTAAGGCATTATATACATGGATTATACTTACAATTTATTTACTAAAATTATATTATATAGAAGGATAAAAATACCGGTTTGTTTAGTTTAATAAGATTTCTCTTAACCTGTCTAGATTGTAGTTAATTTTTAGAAAACATAGGACTGTATCAATTCGTCTTTTCCTAATCTGTACTAAGGTGTCGATTCAGCTGTCGACATCGACATTTGACATTTAAAAATTAAAATTTGACACAAAACCAATTATTATTTTTCCTTTGATTATTTTTATCCCTTTTTGTAAAAATATTGAAAGGATATTAAATTATTTATGAAAATAACATGTTCGATTTATTTTTTTACGACTTTTATTTTGGCAAAATCATAAAGCTGTCTGTGTAATTTGTTTAAGCCAATCGCAGTTTAGGTAAAATAATTAGTTTATTCGAATTCTATATCATCAGACAGGATAATCCATGGATATAAATCGGCTATTGCTAATTTATGACTGGTAAGTACAGTTTGAATTTAAATTTTAGCATAAGTCTGTTTTTCAATTTACGAAAGATAGGTACGGTACCTATGAGCTAAAATTTTAATATGTACTGTATAATTGGATATCGACACAGATTATTTTGCTTTAATATTTGTGATGCATGCGTAATTTAAATTTTATAAGATTAAATAATTAAATTTATGTACTTTAAAAGACAAAATTGTAGATTGTGTAGTATTGTGTAGTAGTAGTATCTATTCATATTATTTTATCTTTCACCTACACTTGGCCCGCCTTCGCCCATGCCTACATTGGACAAAAAATGGCCTCAAAAGGTCAAATTGGTAGCATGGTAGCAGTTTCTGATTTAATTACAATAAACTTATAATTATTGTCAATCATATCTTCATTAATACACTGGGGTAGATCCCTTTAAAAATAATAAAAAGTGCAAAAAAAACGCAGTTGGATGAAACCCATTAGAAAAGGAGGGGAATATGATGAAAATAAAAGGAAAAATAAATTACGGTCAATCCAAGTTCGGGAAGTGGGAGGGGGGAGCTTTTAAGAGAAAAAAATGGTCTCTCTCGATTTCCGACAAAACTACAAGTCCTACGGAAAAAAGTTCAATGGCAAAGTTGTAGGTAATAAAAGGATCTACAACTTTTGTATTAACAATTTTTTCACATAACGTCAAAATTTAGGTGAAAAATTCAAAAAACCAAGTTTTTGGTTTTTTATTTTTATCTACTTCAAAATTTATTTTTTTTCTACGAAATTTGGTGGAAACTTACTTTATTATGTCCCAAATACACTGTAATTTATTTGATTGAAAATATTTATTTTTTCGCCTTATTTTGAATTAATACCAAAAAAACAACCTAATTTTCAATCGAAAAGTCACCCGTCAAAATATCAGCTTTTTTTCAAAAACTTGGGGAGCCTTTTATTCATTGAAATCTCTACTTTCATATGGTGTAAAAAAAATAAACATTACCATAGTAAATGTTCTCAGGAAATGCATACAAACAGTGTGATAATGAGCTTTTACTAAATCAGGCACACTTCTTGAACTCTATATTTTCTCTTGTATCGGCTTTTCGGTAATATTTCAAAATAAAAAAAATTATCTGTTCTAAGTATAATATTTTACAGCATATTCAAAAGCAAAATGATGTCGATAAAAACATTTCAGGTAGTTTGAGAAGTGTGCCTGATTTAGTAAAAGCTCATTTTCACACTGTTTGTATGCATTTCCTGAGAACATTTACTATGGTAATGTTTATTTTTTTTTACACCATATGAAAGTAGAGATTTCAATGAATAAAAGGCTCCCCAAGTTTTTGAAAAAAGCTGATATTTTGATGGGTGACTTTTCGATTGAAAATTAGGTTGTTTTTTTGGTATTAATTCAAAATAAGGCGAAAAAATAAATATTTTCATCAAATAAATTACAGTGTATTTGGGACATAATAAAGTAAGTTTCCACCAAATTTCGTAGAAAAAAAATAGATTTTGAAGTAGATAAAAATAAAAAACCAAAAACTTGGTTTTTTGAATTTTTCACCTAAATTTTGAGGATATGTGAAAAAATTGTAAATACAAAAGTTGTAGATCTTTTTATTACCTACAACTTTGCCATTGAACTTCTTTCCGTAGGATTTGTAGTTTTGTCGGAAATCGAGAGAAACCATTTTTTTCTCTTAAAAGCTCCCCCCCTCCCACTTCCCGAACTCGGATTGACCGTAATTTATTTTTCCTTTTATTTTCATCATATTCCCCTCCGTTTCTAATGGGTTTCATCCGACTGCGATTTTTTTTTGTTTCAAAAATTATCTACTCTAGTCTATAATTCTTCTCATCTCCATAAAGTTCAAATTATTAACAATATCTGATTCTTTCACATTCAGTAAACTGTATTACTTTTAATTTTCTTTACAACATTGCTATTTATTTAAAGAAGATTTTAAACATGATATGTATTTTAACACTTTCTCCAAATAAAAAAATGTAGTTAAAAACTAATAATTTCTATTTATAAATATATATTTCATAGTCTTGATTAGCACATAGTCTAGGTACTCATTACCCGGTTACTACGCTAGTACAATGATTGTAGCTTTTTCTTTATTCTATTTAATGGTTCACTGGTTTATGTTATTGTTTAAATTTCATATATGTATAATAACTACATATATATGAATAATATGTTTACTTACCATTAATTTCATAAATTTTCATTAATGCATCATTTTTAATACTATAAAATTATAAAAGAGTAAAACTAAGCTTGCAGATCTCAATTGGCAATATAAAAAATACTAGGTTTCTGCCCGCGGCCTCAGCCGCATTTTCAAAGAAAATTAATTGGTTAAGTGGTATTTGCGTGAAAGAGTAACAAACATACATACATACACATACATTCATCCTCACAAACTTTCACATCTATCTATACATATAATAAATCTGTAGAAGGGTCAATTCTGTACATTGAAAATATTGAAAAAATAATAGCAGGGGGTGTTACTGGATCGATACCAAACCCAAATATGTTATTAAAAAAATTTTTGTCTGTCTGTCTGTCTGTCTGTCTGTCTGTATGTGAAGACATCACGTGAAAACTAACGGTTCGATTTCGATGAAACTTGGTATAATTATACCTTATTATCCTGGGCGTAAAATAGGATACTTTTTATCCTGGAAAAATACGTAGAAAAGAAATAAATCTTAATTTTTCAGTTTTATCCATAGACGTTGTTCTGTAGAACCGCGAACACACGTTGCGTATTATTATAGGCCTAGCCGTATTTGGGTCCAATAGATATTTATAAGATGTCATCGTCAGAATTACTCAAAATGGAGAAATAAACCATCCACGCGAAGACCGAAATCCGCGCGGACGGAGTCGCGGGCGGAAGCTAGTTTATAATATTAGTAGGATAGGATAGGAAGGATAGTCTATCTATTTTCGTATTGCAATATTGATCATACTTGTAAAATTAATTGTAAACTTGACAAGCACCTTCAACATCACAGCCATGAAGGTTGAATGTTAATTGTTTTTGTACCATTGCCTTTATTTTTATGGATAAGATATTTTCGCAAAACTCTTTTCATTGTTATTTTTTTTAAGTGAAATAAATTATAATGAATTATGGATGCTAACTTAACAGCTTTATTATTATTGAGTCTTGCTAAAATTTTGGTAGAACAACAAAGAAGTCTGGGTCTGGTTGGCAAAAAAAAAAAAACAGATCATTTGTGCAATTTGAGCAATGCAACTACAATTCTGATATTTATATATTTTTTATCTCCTAAACTCATCCAAATAATATTTCATATTATGACAAGATAGTTGAAATTTGGCTTCTGTATTCCTTTTTTTGTACTTTTCTTACAAGTTAAAATTATTGAAGGAATACCTAACTGAAATATTAGGGACTCATACCCTTTTTTTTTAACGTTGGGAAATGCATTTACGCATCCCCCTCTGCAGTTTTTCTGCGTGAGGGGGTATGTGGGACTCGCGAGAAGCCATACCCACTAAAACCCAACGGTGGCCTCCGTTCACCTTCGGCGGCAGGGGTTAACAGCCAGGCCTTATACCCCCACCGCGTACGATACGTAGGGACTCATACCTACTCTATAATAATGTGGCAACAAAATAAAAAAAAACACAGTTGAATTGAGAACCTCTCCTTTTTTTTAAGTTGATAAAATATAAAATATAGGTCAATCAATTTTACTTCAAAACAGAAAGTTTGCTTGGAATCATGTTGCTCTTTCGCACAAAAGTAATTAGGAACTGATTGTTGTTTTGTTATTCATCATCATCAGCCCATTCTGTTCCCACACCCACTGCTGGGACACGGGCCTCCCGTAAGGGATAAAAGAAAGATAATTCAGGTAAAGATAAAGCTGATTTTATGATATAATTGTTAAAACCACGATCAAAATAATTTTTCTTTTTAAAATACATGTGAGATTGCCTTTAGTTTAATAGCTCCTTATGCGTAAATAATAACGATCCCTAATACTACGATTTTTCTGTAAAGTAATGAAATTATTATCTCAAGTAGATAAATGAAGATGAATACCCATTAATAAAATATATCAATGGGAATTATTGCACGCCACCCACAACGCGAAGCTTGTGGGTGTGTTCTACTCTCGAAAGATCGCGTTGCGTCAAGCACCAATTTTTTTATTTCTATTAAAAATTAAAAAAATTAATAAGAAAATGTTTCATAGTGCAGAATCTATATGAAATCTATAACTATTTCGTCAGACTTTCTTTGATAATAATATTACAGTGACGGCACGCTAACGTATTTACAACATTGGTTTTATCATTTGTTGACTAAAGATAAATAGTTGTTATCATATTATGTTTACGTATGAAGTTTGATTGAGATTTAAATTGCAAATTTAACTTGGCATTGAAATGATATTTCTTAGAATTTTATTAACATATTTTGCATCATTGTTCCAATTCCAACAAGAGCCAACGTTTTAAATCTAGAACTCAAGTAAGAGACCTAATTGTACGATATGAAATTGCACTTGAGCTACTGAATTTGGCACTTATCTATTGGCCTATATGAAATCATAAAAAGAGTTTAAAGATTTCGTATGTATGTGTTACGTATGTTCGTTCGTTTTCGTATGGAAGATCTTCAACTACGTAGTTATGCTAACAGAGTGACCATAGACGCACAATGTGAAGAGTCTGTAAAAGTTTCTTTTAAACGCTTACTAGTCGATGGCTCAATCTTCGCCCGGATTGACCAGGGACAAAGAAAATAGCATATGTTACTGATAAATGATAATGATGTAGTTTTCTAATGGTAAAATAATATCACTAAAAATATAATGTCCTCGATGGGACCTTTTTTATTATTATGATTCGCGTGTGAACTAGTTATTCAAGTTTTGGAAATAATCCGCAAGACAGATGAAATCTTTCGCTCTTGAATACATTATTATTTAATTTATTATATTTTTAAGTATATCAGGACGTTAAGAAAAAGTTTAACGACACGTTTAATACAACATTACGAGTTAAAAAAAAACCTTTTACAACATTACGAGTTAAAAAAAAATTTAGAGTAAAAAAAAACCTAAGGAATTTAAAGCAAATTATCTGAGCGAAACAGCATATTTTTGTAATACCAGAAGTTGGCTTAACCTTCATTAATACCAGAGGTGTCGAAACGTTCGACTTGTGTGAATCAGAATGTGCCGGTATTTCACTTGGCGTATTCGCTTGCCTGAAATAGTCAGTGCATTGGAGTAATCTGTGGCGTTCACTTCATGAAAATCTACTTGCGTCTTCGCACTTGGCACGCGATGGACATCGAATCAATGTACTATTGATGATATATTAAGTTGACATTGAAACGTATACAGTGATATGATTACTGCTCTTATGAGAGGACATTTCCAAGATTAATACTCGTTCCTGCGGTGATTTCATAAAAGTGAATGTTAGTGGTGGTGCTATATTGTGTATATTAATCGGGCTGGCCATGTGTTTTGAGTACGCTAATGTGCAATGCTTATAAGTAGCTGGAAGAATTCAGATTAGGTAAGTGTTAAAAAACTAAACATTCTCCTGAGTGAGGAGTTAGAAAGTAGCATCTTTGCTAAAGATAATTACATAAGGATATGTATGTAATTGCTAATTAATGCTGATATTATATATTATTACATATCTTGATCAGCTCAAACATTTTAAACAGGAACAGCATAGTAATAGATACTGTGGTAATAGACGTTATTATAGAAAATTGAATTTTGAATTTTGGTGAGATAAAGATTTATTTATATAGATCGATTATTTACAATGTCTCCTACAGTATCAATTGCATTATAGTCATTTTATCGATAAAACACACGGAAATGCCCTTGCCCTTTGTCCCGGTAGAGGTCAAGAGACTTGAGGTTTTAATGAACAGGTAGAAACCGTTGGTTTTAATAGAATTTTGATCAGGTAAACATACCAATTACCTACCTGTATATTTTAATAACTAAGTACTAATTACTTGACTTGACTCAGAACTTGTGCATTATTTATAAAAGTTAATGAATCTTTACATCCAGAATCGTCGAACCAATATAGGTATTCTGTTTAAATTTTTATTTGTCTCATTTGGAAAGGCTTATAGGCCTCTTCACAATGGGCAGCGTTGGGCGAGTAGAGGCAATCACGATAGTGCAGAAAAATATTTCAGTTAAACAACAGATTAATAAATAGTCTCTACACTAAACGTAAACAGGAAAATAGAAATCCTCTGCAGTAAGCCGTAAAGTTATAAAAAAATAATTAATATACTTAATAGAATTTGTCAAATTGTACTTAATACATCAAGAAATGAATAAAATATTTTGTAAGTCCCGACGATTGATGAATTTTACAAGCGCATACTGTATCTGTTTGTCTTGGGGCATCATGGCTCTATGGCCTTTCAATGGACTAAACCAATTTGAGGGCGGGATTTTTAATAGAAATGTCAATAAGGAATCATTTCTCATCTTATAGGTCAGAATTAGGCGATATTCAGCTCTCGATGAAACTTTTGCATCTTTCATCTTATAATTTATTTCATTACTTATTATTTACTTTTAAAGAGGGATCATTTCGTTCGGTAGGTAGGTATTTGCAACTGAAATGAAATCTGGCTCGCAGACACGTAACTTATCTTTATATTAACATGTTTACTTCATAGTCATGTAAAGTAATAGTGTGCTGCGTGGTATCAAGTATCATACGATCCTGCACGATAAGACTAATACAATTTGCGATTTAACCCAGTTGTTACTATCGTTCTTTTAAAAGGACGCACCATAAATAAAATTAATATTAACAATGAGGGCATTTTTGAAAAAAAAAATTATATTCATTTGGCACCTCACGGTTGTAGGAATTGGAAAATTAAAGTGTTGTGTCGTTTTATAACAGTGGTATATTTTTAAATTATTTTAGAATTTCTGCCATTTTCCATTGATAAATCAAGTTAAATGTATTATCAATAAATTACAACAAATTACTTGATTTATTTTAAATACACGTAATTTGAAACGTGTTTTATCTGAAATATATATTACCTACTATTAGATTACATTTTATTTGTGATATTTATGCAGTTTTAATTGCCGTTCTTTTAAAAGGCCAGTAGTAATATGTACTACTACAGAGTACTTTTTTGCGCATGCACTCTTTGAAGAGCATCACAGCATCGGCGAAGCCATGGGGCCCTACTATGGCGGCCATCCATGCAATCAATTCATAAGAGGGAAACCAATAAGATGGGGGTATGAATTTTGGGTCGGAGCGACACGGTTAGGTTGCATAGTTTGGTGTGATCCATACCAAGGACAATCGAATGATGTTGGTAATCAAAACAAATACCAAAAGCCTCTGGGATTGGGTGCAAGCGTTGTATTACAGTATGCCGATGTACTGCGACAAATATAGGGCAAAGCTGCATTCCATTTATTTTTTAACAACTTTTTTACGTCCATTCATCTCATTGATGAACTTCGAGTACGAGGAATAAAGGCTACTGGCACAGTACGTGAAAATCGCGTCGCGAAATGACCTTTGCCTACTGCCTTTGAGAATTGAAAAAGACACCACGAGGTACATTCAAGCATCAATCGACCAGAGCAGAACAAATTTATTTTGCAAATGGAATGATAACAGTGTTGTGACTGTTGCATCAAACTCTGATACGATTCAGCCTGTGTCTACAACGGAAATTTTTACAATTTTCACAACAACAGAAGAAAAATATACTTGTCGTAAAAAAAGTACGAGAAAATGGGAGGGGTGGACAGATTCAGATCTGGTCAGCCAGAGCATCGGTTTGTATAAGACATCTATCAGAGGCAAGAAGTGGTATTTTTCTTTGATTTGTCATGGACTTGATATGGCAAAAAATAATTCTTGGCAAATATATAAGTAAAAGGGGGCCATTATGATTATCTCCACATTCGTAGAAGTGTTGGAACTGCTCTGCTCGAAACATATAAGAATGAGGAACGTAAAGGTGCTAGAGTTTCCGTGAAACCTCTGGATTTGATGGAAAAGATCATATCATTAGGTACAGAGACAAGCAGCTTCGGTGTATAGAATGTCACAAGAAAGCCAATTTCTATTGTCCTAAGTGTAATGGAACCTTGCATCTTAAATTATGTTTAGAAAACTTTCATATTGCTACATAAATATATGTGAAATGTATGTTGTCATTTTAATATCATAGTCTACCTACTTAGTAGTACATATTACTACCGTCCTTTTAAAAGGACACCATTTTCCGAGATTTCCACGATAGATAAAATTTTTATACTATTTTTCCAGTTAAACTTTTTGCAATATGGACACAATATGTAAATTTCACCTTAATATGATAACAAAAATTGTTTCAGTAACATCTGGGTTAATTGAAGTCTTTTACTTACTGACTATATTGTGTTACCTATTTTCGTTTTCTTTCATCATCTTCCTTGCCTTAGTCCCATTTATTTGGGGTCGGCACATCTAAGTCTAACACTCTGGTCGGCACATCTAATACACTTTATTTTCGATTAAATATATTTTCTTCATGCATAGTTTATTAGAATTATGAGTTTTATTGTGATTTTATGGTAAAAGAGATAAGTAACGAAATTTGTTTCGATAATTCAATGTAAGTTAATAGCGAGGATAAGCCACACGATTGCGAATATATATTTGTTGTATTGATTTACTTGGAAAATTCTATACTTAGAACTTTAGTGTCTTACTGAAGCTGGCGTAATGATGGATGTATGGAAGTTTAAAATAAGACAAAGTTTATATTAAAAAAAATTATTTTCAAACAATGGTTTACATTTAAATTGTGAAATCTAATCATTAAAATCTCAGTCCAAAGGATTTACAGAATAAGGGATTATCTCTATTTCTGATATCGTAGAATGATCAGAACTTTCATTATGCTCTTATTAATTTTCTCTTTCCCCACTGCTATCTGCTACCTGTGTAAATAATCATTTTACCGGAAAATTCAACTTAGAAACAAAACTAAGAAGGGTATGTAACAGCAGCTCTATATAATTCCATACAGAGATAATACGTGCGGTCACCACCAATATATAAAGACAACTGACGGATTTTTGAATTTTTTGACTGACAGGCTACCGTCACCTATCGCCCGGATTGTTTTCGATTGTGTATGACTCTGAATAATTGACACCTATTTCTTTCGAACAAGGTGCAAGATGCAAGTGCATTGTTTAGGGCACTTACGATTCAATGATTCGGGGTGATTCGGGTGTTTCTGCAAATACGATAATTAGCGAAGATCTGCATGCGCATTATTAATTTTGGAGTACTGTAAAATAACTTTAATCACGTGCTGAGTACAAATTAATGAGATCATAATAACATAATATAAATTAATGCGCACAATCGAGTCTTTTTAATAAGACTTTCTCAAATAAAACTTGTATGTTAAATAAGTTATTACTTACATTATGTACATCTTATGAAGATACATAATTCGTCACCATAATAAAACAAAACACACTCACTTGGTTCATTTTATAATAATTGTCTCACGTTTGATATTTTATATTCTTTTGTACATCTAGTATTATTAATATTAATACTCTAATAACCACATTTCATATAAGATTTAAAATGTACAATATACACATTCTTCAATTTCGCGAAAAAACATAGGTTCGTTAATAGTTAAATAACTACATATAAAGTTAAACTTACATTTAACATAACGTCATCCTCTTTGAGGTAGAAACGAGATCCCAATTTTGACCCATCAATAATTGAAAAGCGAATCATTTACCACAATTTGATTACGATGTATAAGGGGCGAAAAGCGTGTTTAAGATAAATCAGTCTCGGCATTTATCTCTTATAATATCCGCAACTATGTCTCTTGGAAGCATCGTCGCTCTGGCCGTTTTTGTTATAGAGGCTTTAGTGCTTCTTCCTGGTCGCCGGTTGAAGTAAACATAGACGTTGTAAACGAGCTGCCTCGTGTCGGCCGGGAGCTCCACACGCGATTCCTCAACGCTGTCCATACCTCGTCCGTTATATAATCTTCTCCAGCTGAACATTGTCCAAGCAGTCATTGCTTCGTCTCCGTATTGCGCCGTTTTGATTAACAAAATATGAATACACGCTTCCAAAAAATCTGTTTACAACGATTTTATGAGCTAAGATTTATCACATAAACAATAATTGTATTGGTCTAAAAAGTAATTAAGGATGCTATCATTAGGACTGACAGCTGACTACTGTGTCCAGAGCCGATCAAAGTTTGTGGTGTATTGAGAGTCTATCCACATATTTTTGATTTCCGGTAGAATAGCAACGTGATTGCCATTCAAACAACGTTTTTATTTATTCTCTGCTTTGCTGTTGGTATGCAAGATAAAGCGTTATGCTGAGTATCTAAACTCAAATAGTACTGCGTCCGTTATAAAAATTAACTGCAAATATTATTTTATAACGTTAGCTATTTATTTTTTGTTAAAGTTGATAAATATAGATTTTCAGTAAATTAATAGTCTTATTTGATTGTTTTATGTGATTTTTAAGATCTAGTTTTACATAAGAGATTCCGTTTGTACTTCAGTTATTTTTAAAACACAAATATTAACCGCGAGGTTAATAGCGATCCGTAGAGGCAGGGTTTATTTTGAGTTTCGGTTACGCTTTCCAACTCTTCTATTTTTACAATATTTCAGGTGTGCTATAAATATGAATATTTTCAAAAATATAGGTAGGTATAAACTGATGAAAGATGCAATTTAGCTAGTTACCTAGATATAAAAATAAAATAATGTTAGGTATGCAGGTTACTTGTCACAAATGGATTCTGTAATACTTCGTGTAGGTGCGCATGAAACTCAATGACCTATCATGAACGTCAATTCCGATAGGTTGATAGGTATGCGGCTTTGTACTGAATTGCGTAACCGACTTAATTGATGAAGCCCATCATAGACCAAACAACGATTTGGGCTAATATCGAAGTTACTAAGGGTGACAAATCAACATCGAGCTATGCTGCGCTGTACTGCGCTGTGCTGTGTTTGGTCAACTCGTTCGTTTAAGGGTGACAAATCAACATCGAGCTATGCTGCGCTGTACTGCGCTGTGCTGTGCTGTGTTTCTTAAGCTACGTTTTTTTAACAATTAAACGATGCTGCGCTGTACTGCGCTGTGCTGTGCTGTGTTTCTTAAGCTACGTTTTTTAACCTTCCTATACTCGCGCGTTGGTCTGTGAGACCGACGAAACACATTTTCGTAATTATTTTTATGCAGGTAAATCCTGTGAAGTCGAGTTCCTTGCTAGTTTCCGGATTTGGGGCTAACTTCATTTTAGTGCAGGTCGCGGCGTGGTCGGCAGAAGTTCACGTGTCATAGCGTTTGGCGCCAATCGGTCCATGAGACCGACGCGAGTATAGGTGCAAGTTTTTGTGTAAGTATTAATATTATATATTTTGTACATTTATATATTTTTTAAGACTTTGAATACTTTATGAAGTATGTATAGTAAAATATATGTATGAATGTTGCTCTAAATTACATTTTGACCAATTTTTTAGGCCATACTTCATGTCAAAATGAACGATGATCAAATCAGATTGTTGCTGGAAGAATCAAGTTCTGTTTCTGCTATGAAGACGAAAATGACAGTGAGGTGGAAGACAACGTGGAGATACAAGAAGAGACATACGAAACCGAGCAAGACGATGACAATGAAGAGATATCTGAAGTTCCCGTGATTTTTACTTGGGAAAAGATGGACAGACAAGGCTCAAAACTAAGCCAAACATAGATAAATATGTGCTTTGATATGTTTATTATTATTACTTAGAAGTTTATTTTGTTTTGAAAAAGAAGTTCTGTTTTTAAAGTGAAACTTTTATTACATCGTCTCAAACTTTTTGGTCTGTGTAGCGCATGTCGCGTGTATCGCGGCTGCCGAGTAGGTATACCTACTCGGCAGCCGACCGTCACGCGACATGCGCTACACAAAGCAGTGTTCGGAACCGTTCGAACAGTTTCACTTTTACCGTGGTTTCATAAAACCACACAACATTTTTTTTAGTTTAGGTTATTAGACGAGCGAGTTGACCAAACACAGCACAGCGCAGTACAGCGCAGCATAGCTCGATGTTGATTTGTCACCCTAATATTTTAATGAGGATACAAACAAACCATGCTGTGCTGCGCTGTGTGAGGCTACGCTCTGTTTAAAAACGCAGCAGTCTCGAGCGAGGCGCGCTACCCGCCGTGCTGAGCCGCGCTGTGCCGAACTGTGCTATGTTTTTATGGAGCTCTGCCATGCTGCGCTGTGTCGAGCTATGCTAGGTTAGCTACCGTGACTGGACTCTTTTAACGACAAAATAACACATAAAATATCCATATCCGCTTCTTCTTCACTTTCATCTTCATCGGATTCAACTATGTCGTAATGCTTACGTTTTTTGCACGCCTCATAAGCGAAGCGTTGAGGTGGGTACTACTGTCACTTCGCGCAAAACATCAAACGATTTTTCAAACTTAAAATGTCTTTATGTATCATACATTGCACTTGTAAGATAATACATACACACACATATTAAGAAAAAACACTATTTTTAACATTCATGATATTTTTGATGTCATTTTTGTTATTTAAACTAGTTAAAAAACAGTTTAAAAAAGTTCTGTCTTGGACGTCCGTGTGTCTGTATGTGCGGAGGATTTTCTTGTTAACACGATAGCGACCGAAATACTTTACTAATCGAGTTTTTTTTTTCTCTTACGCTTGAGTATGCTCAGGAATAGAACCCTTTCATTTTTCAGGGTCTGATTCGATGTGGTTTAATTGTTATTAAATAAACAAAAATAATAATTAATAAATAATTATTAAAAAAAAATTATGAGGCGTGCACTTTTGGATTTTCCAAATTTTTTGAAAATAGGGTCATATTTGACGAGATAAACGACTACACGAGCTGCTGATTACTTTATACTGAGCTAGATTGTTAAAAAACGTAGCTTAAGAAACACAGCACTTGATTTGTCACCCTAAAACACAAAACAATCGAATAAAATAACGGTAGTAAGTTTTGCAAAAAAATATATTTGAATGCAGAATAGACAATAATAGAGACAGTAATTTAATGGTTACTAAAAGCGTATCAGTGTCATTGTCCTCGTTGCTTTTGTTTATGGTGGTGCAAACCGTTGTTTGTACTCATTATTTTAATAGAAAAATAATTTACTTTCAAGTGAAACTTGGTGGAAAAATTTGATAATTTCTGCAGTACATAAGCAATACATTAACAAAAAAAATAGTCGGAAATTGTATTTTGCCTGTAATTTGTAACAAGGGATGCATACGTACCTATAGGTATATAAAACACAAGTATTGTTACACAACACTAACGACACAAAGTGCATATTATAAGAACAAAAGCTTCTACAAACTGTAATGACCCCTTCTAAGTACCTTGAAACTCGATCTTTCGTAAACGATACCGGGAGCTTAAGCTTTTGTAATTATTTTTGTACTTAGTACTTACACTTTTTACAATTGACTTTAGGTATTTATTTATAATAGAGTTTAAAGTAAGTACATATAGATACAAAAATCACATTTAATACATACAATTTGAATCAGAATTTCGTTGTTGAGTTTGGATGACACTGAACTATGAAATTGAACTAAAACACAGAACATGCCAAGCTTTGATTCTTATGTGCCAGAAAGATGTTTTAATAGCCTTTGAACATTAAAATTATTATAATTTGGTTTAATTTCAAAATAAATTCTTTTAAAAACTTGTGAAGAAGTAATTTATTACAAGGAGTATCGAAAAAAATATTTGGCTGATTATTATTATTTAATGAATAAATTTATAGTTGTTGTATTTATTGTTGCAATATGTAGTTGGATTTTTGGATTTTTTTGTTGGAATAGAACCCGGGGCGAATTATGTTTTACCTAAGTGTTTTACCTGCTTATTAATTTTAATTTAAGATATGTACACAGATGAAGATAAATATGAATAAAATTAAATATGTATTACTTAATGATTTTTTTTCGTAATACTGTAGATAATAATTGTACTTGTATACGTAGTATCGTAATGTCTTAAAATTGCCTGACGCTAACGTAATGTGCCTAACTAAAAAGCGTAGGAATTTTCTGTTTTGTGATGACTCAAATCTATGACTCAACACGGAGTTAAAAATGAAGTGGAATGCAGTTCTTGAATGCATGGGTGTCTGTCTTAAGATGTGTCAAAGAAAGATAGATAAATCTAAAAATATATGTTTGAGAGGAACATATGCGTTCATTGATGTCATATGTTGAGATGCCAATAAAACAAGCTCTCGTCAGTACCACCTGCGTCCGTCCCACTCGCACGCGCCGACAGCAGCTGTTGCAAAGATGCTTTGAGAGCTTTGACATTTTGCTAATAGTTACTCAAAAGCACGAAAACCCGGAATTCGCATACTCGGTAACCTTGACGTTTTATACGCTTTCCAAAAATATATTCACATCATAGAAGTTCAGAATTCAGAAAATATTTAATATATTAATGATTTTAAAAACCGAAATTAATGAATTAATGAAATCATCCAATCCAAATGATGTCTATCTGTCTATGTGATGATCTCACCGGTCGTCAATGTTGACAATGCAAAGGACCGGTCGGCCGCGGGGAGAGGCACGGGACGCAAGGGGCTCCACGCTGCAGGGTTTGCGCGATTCACGTATGCCGCATGCCGTACGACCAGTCAGTCCGACTCGACAGTAAAGTTGTCCGCCTCGGGCGCGGCGCGCGCGCTCCTATCTTTTTCATTTTCTTCGTCTCCACACATTTTTGTAATCTAGTCAAAATGTAGGTTAGTGCTAAAGTGATATTAAAATAGTGCAAATCCAGTGTATTAAAAAGTGTCTTAATTCAATAATCGCTACATGCTACGGTCCAAAGAACAATGCTGTGGGAAAAAATAACGTTCAGCTGGCATCGGCACTCGTTCCCAGCTACCTACCTACCTCTCTCCCCCCGCGAACCGGGTACCGGGTTCAATGCGCCTCTGCATTTATTCATCGTTTGTGGGAAAAATTGACCCCCGTTTTTAAATTTTTATTGTTAACGAATTCACACGATTTCGTTGTAGACTACCGCATCTTAGATAGCATCTTTCGAGTTTTTTGTTTTTATAAATCTGTAACTGGAGCTTTTTAAATGAACCCCATGAATCAAGTGACATTAAAAGTTTTTAGTTAATTACAAAGTGATTAGTTAATTAGACAAGAGGAAAACAAAATTAAATTCACGAACAAGACATCAAGGTTGCTTCATTCCGTGGAACTGTATTGTTTTTTCCGTGCTTTGCCATGTTTGTCAAGTTTCAACTTCGTAGAAGTTATCTCATTGTGCAACGAGTGGGATTCATCTGCCTTACAAGAATATTAGTGTAGATGTGAATGTGGTAGAGGGTCGTTATGAAAATTAGATTTATCTCTGTGATTGTGTTAAACGAAAGACGGCACTGTGAAGTGGTTATGTGAGTGATTGAAGTGGATAAAGAATAGTATTACCTGATTTAAATAAAATTAGGTAAACATGGGCAATCAGGGCTCGTCTCCGCACGAACCGCTGGACCATGTCCAAGCGCCGAATCCTGATTTAAAGATGGTAGGCGAATTTCCTTTCTTTATAATATGTATTAGGTATTAATTATTATATTATTTTTTACATATTGTGTTATGTTTTTATTGAACAATAATTTTATTTATTCTTAGTGGTAATATTTGTTATCAATTTTTATAATGGCACTGTTAAAATATAATTGCCATATCAAACTATAACAATTACTGTATATTATCGTTGACCTAGTAAATTTCGTCCATATGCTTACATCATTTAGGTTTATGCTAACGATATACATAGCAAAGCACAGCAACATAAACATTTGAATTAGTAGAGCAGAACTTTAGATGCATAATACGTACCTTCCACGGTTCCACCGCTTCAAAACTACAGAGATGAACCAAAAATAATAACAACCGTTAAATTAAATACTTATAAAAGTTAATACAAATACAGTTTTATATTTGTGCATTTATATCAGCGATTAACAAACGCTATATAGGTACATGCATTTAATTACTAGGTACCTTTTTTTATAAAAAAACTTATCTTATTTTAAAAATAACAAGGGCGGAAATAATACCTTTTTAACGAACACGTGTCCATGTCCCGATATAAATCGTTGCTCTTCAACTGCGTTATCCTGACTATTTAGTGCAACCATCTGCCCTAAATGTGGGTCGCAATGATTTTAACACAGGCAGATTAATTTGCACTCTAATGTTTACTTTACCATTAAATATTTTAATCCAATTTGTGCCACTTCTTTTATTTAATATAAATGTTGAACCATCAATGTATTATGTATCTGCATAGTCTAAAGCTTTTTATCCTATTTGCGTACATTGATACTCCTATCTACTTATAATTTGTGTTGTGTGATTCGAATGAATTTATAAATATAGATGAACAATGAGTTGTTTATTAATATTCTGAACACAGCTGACTTGCGTATTACCCGAAGTCGTTGTAAGTTAAACTACGTATCTATAACAATCACGCTGGAGCCCAGACAATATATGGTTTCGATTGGCTTTATAGGGAAAACTTGCTAACAAAACACTAATTAATTGTTTTAAAATCCAGTAAATTGCCGTCTGATTGTTGTTGAGTTTATACTTTATAATCAAAACTATTGAAACACAGTGACAATTACAAGAAGATTTACATTATGTCAGTATTTTATATTTAAATTTGATTTAATTCTTCAATATAATTAAAGTTTCATTCGAACCTGCATCTCAGTAAACAACTCTATCTTTTTATTAAATCATAAGAATGAGCTTTTACGATTATTTAATTCATAAGCAGTTTAATTATTCGTATTTTACGTACTTATTGCATAGCTTTTACTTGACTGAAATTCCCACATCTTACTGTGAAACTACAGCAACGAGATCTCTAAAAGTTTTAAAACGATGATAACCGACTCGAATTCATAGATATTATCTTATCATGGCCCAATTACAGGTGTATTAATTTATGAAATAAAAATGTTTGTCAGCTATCTCTGTATGATAATAACTATGCGACAAGTAAGAGTAATAAGATAAGGTCGTGGTAAATAAAAAAAAATATCACGAGTTAAAAAATAAAATCACGGGTTTATGTAATTCTTGCATTTTACATGACACCATTCCCACATGTTTATAAAATGTGAACTTTTCGTATTTTGCGATGTTTCAAGATATTTGGCATCTAGACAAAAAACTACATAGAAAATCTACACGTCTTGTATTATAGGTAGTAACTTAAATCTTAATCTGTGGTTTTATCACTGTTTTTATACGGACATAGTGATTTAAGAGATTATTATTATGATGAAAACGAATGCAAAAAACTTATAAAACTTATTGAAGAGGTAACTAGGTATCTACAGCTGTTTTTTTAATATTGTTATTAAAACAATTGAATAAACAAATCATTATGCGCATGGTCTTTCCTCTAGATTAGAAGATTTAACTAGGTATAAGCACCATAATCTGGTGACTGACCGCAAGTCAATTAATATCGTCCTATACTTCCGTGAATACAATATCCTCGTAATGAGTAAGTAGTGCATTAGTGGTTAATGCATATATTTAGTTAGAGGTTTGAATACATCGAATAATTATAAGGAAAATACCAATAGGGTGGGTGCTTAAAAAATTAGCCTGGTATGAAAGTAGTTGACTTGTTTCTTCAATTTACTTTCATTTTCCAGAGGTACAGATATTATGGATATTATAGATATTGAAAATGCTTTCAATGTTCCATATGAGGTCCATTGCATTGTTAATGAAGTCATGGGTATTGTCTGAACTTATAAAATTTCATTTTCGAACTGTGAGTACTATTTACTCCGACTTATTATCATTTATCTTATATTTCAATAATATTATGTTCGCATTAAGCGCGTCACACACGGTGAAGATACTATAATATTTTATCTTAAGATACTGTAATATTTTATATTACAGTATCTTAAGGTATCCGGTATCAGCGTTCTGACCATCATTTTTCTTTTTGTCATTGCGTACTAAGACCCCTGTAGAACCGCCATCCTGTTACAAATGACCCGAAATTTTGTGGGTCATTTGTAACAGGATGGCGGTTCTACAGGGGTCTTAGTACGCCATGACAAAAAGAAAAATGATGGTCAGAACGCTGATACCGGACACCTTAAGATACTATAACGTTTTATATTAGAGAATCTTAACATAAAATATTATAGTATCTTCACCGTGTGTGACGCGCTTTATCCGTACCAGTTATTATATACGAACAATAAATAATGATGAGAGAAATACCAAGTTGCCAAAAATATCTGTAAGCATTTTTAATGTATGAATAACGAATCAGTAGCAACTGATTTTAAGGCGTTACCCGGCAATTTCGACTATGTTCAACCTCTATAAAGTCTGGTACAACATAAAGCACAATACCGAAAAAAATATATAAAATAGGATGGTCTTTGATCTTTAATTGCTCGCGAGGACTTTTTTCCAAAGTTAATAGATTTCTAGAAAAAAAATGTGCCGTGGTCATCGATTTTTCCGCAAATACTCTATAAACTTCGTAACCTGCTGACTTAGAGCTCTGAAAATTTTATGTTTAATAAATTATCAGTTACACAACATTCCCTGACGAGGATTTTTTGTTTCACTGATTGGTATCTTTTTAAATACAAAATGCGAGGAAAAAAGAAGGTGCAGCGGGAGAGATTTGAGATCCGTCAAGTATGGTCAAGGTTATTAGCGCATGTATAAGCCTTAATGAAGCAAGCATGACAAGCAAGTTAGGAGTGTAGAATATAGGCAACCTCACAAGTTACACTTACATCTGATATTTCTCTTCGCTTATCGGCAAAATTTATGATTGTATATTTTTGAATGTTCTTACTGGGTTTCCATGAACACAATACATAATTTTTATTGTAGGTTGAAGGTTCGCATATTACTTAACTTGAAAAACGAGGGTATTCCTAATAAAGCGTTTATTTGAGACATCATTAACGTTAGAATCGTAGTGCTATAACTTTCACATTCACATGAGTTTCACTACGAGAGCTTTATTTGGTGATCGCGCCTACATTTTCATTATGTTTGCTCATCGCACTTAGCAGAAAGTTGAATATGACAAAGCGATTGACTCTTACCTTTGAGTACATAATTGAATAATAATGTATGGTTCAATTCTTAAACGTTCTATTTTTATTTTTACCATGTAATTTAATATAATTGATATTGAATAATTCATTTTTGTTATAAATAGATATCTACGTACTTACCTACTTCGTTATTAATCTAATTTCTAGAAAAGAAACACACTATTCTAAAAATTTTAATATACTAGTTATTGCTTTGATTTTCGACATCGCAAGCTTTGTGTTAAATAAATCATACTTTTTGTAAATTTGCATCAGTTACTTTGTGTCCATCATAATAATATATTCTTATTGATTCTATTTCCATTTTTAGCTAGTTTTTCCTGAAATTATAAATCCTGTAATGTAGTGATTCATTGGTTGCGAAGCGATCGCGAATCGAACTGTGTAAACAATGCTATACAGCTTGAAGTGTAAATTCTATGGAAGTAATGTAACAAAATGTCGTTTCCAGAAATCGTCAGTCCGCAGCTCGTTGAGGCGGGCGCGCGCGGGCGCCGCGCTGTCGCCGCCGCGCGCCGGCATGGAGCGCCTGCGTCGCTCGTTCCGCGAGTCGTTCCGCCGCCGCAAGGGCTCGCCGCCCGAGTCGGCGCGCCCGCACCAGTGGCACGCGGACGAGGCGGCCGTGCGCGCGGGCACGTGCACCTTCCCCGTCAAGTACCTCGGCTGCGTCGAGGTGTTCGAGTCGCGGGGCATGCAAGTCTGCGAGGAGGCGCTTAAGGTCCTTCGAGTAAGTGGAATGCGTGTGGATCGTATATCATTGTTCATACCTACGCTTGCGGTTGCGTTTGCACGTGGGATATCATATTCATGCCCTATATTGTACGAGTTCATGACGAGGTCAGCGCTTCTCGCACTTCTAGCTATTCTAATGCTCACACAAACATGAGAATGAATTTTTATGGCTAGCTGGTCGTCCAGGGCTACGCCCAGGATAACAGCTTACATCACTCATATATGATGTAGAATTTTCTACATCGGCTGACTATATAGTTTACTATATTCATTATTCATTTGGTTTTAAGTATGATATTAAAACTGAGCATCGTTTAACTACCGAAGCTGTAAAAATATATTTATATTTTAATTGTATGTATAATCAATACAAACTGAAATCATTGTGTGATCAAGAGCGTCAATAAAAAGGAAAATAAACACAACAATAGATAGGAAATGGAGAAAGTATATTTCCGCAACAATAATATAATAATGACTATATTATAATGATTCATTGTTAATACTCCATGAGCTTTTCATAAAATCGCTCGCATAATCAAGTACTTATTCTTGAAAAGTAGAGCAAACGAATTTGATTTTTAATCAAATAAGATATCAGCGTATAGGTTCCAGTCCATTTTATTATCATCAGCAAAATTTAATTGTATACAAAGTCTTCTACGTATAATTGTAGTCATCAGAGAAGATCGGCATTTAAAAAAAATGTATTTCGTATTAAAACTCCCTCATCTATCTCTCTCACAATCGAATAATTATTGTTTCCTTCCCTCTCTATCGCTCTACAATCTATGCTTTACAAAAAATGTATGTATTTTGTAGAATTCGCGTCGGCGTCCGGTCAGAGCGGTGTTACACGTAAGCGGCGATGGTTTGCGTGTGGTCGAAGAGGAAACCAAGGGGCTCATTGTAGATCAGACCATTGAAAAAGTGTCCTTCTGCGCTCCAGACAGAAATCATGAAAGGGGATTCAGGTAAAAAAAAATATGTTAACACACACACACAATATAGGTACACAAAATCAAACAATTTAATTTTATCTTACGTACGGGGTACATGTTTACGTTTCCTCTCCATAAGAACCATCCTCGTACTCCAAGGAATATTATAAAAATAATTAACGAAATCGGTTCAGCCGTTCTCTAGTTTTGCGCTTATATAAAACTCAAGTTTACATATAGGTAACTAAATAGTTTGTATCAATAGTACAATTTAAATATTGTAATCATATATTTTACGTGCTTTGAATATATATAACCCTATATAACAAAGAACCATCATAGACTCTAAATAGATAATGATAAATTATTCACCTTTAAGCTTGTGAATGATTGTACTATTCTGACTGATGTATTTAAGTATGCAAACAATCCGTTCAGTATGTATCCGTTCAATGTTAAATCGATTTTTGTTTAGTTATATTAGTTTACTAGCTGCTCGCCCTGGCTTCGCGTGCGTAGTCGTTCTTTTTTACAGTGTATCAAAATTCTAGTGAAAATAAATTCAACAAACCAAAGATAATTAAAATCCGTTCAGCCATTCTTGCGTGATACCATAGGTGATACTTGTATACGTAGTATATTATTATTAGTCTGTGGTGATACGTTGTCTAATTAGTACGACTTTCATTTATATCTAAAGCTAAATATATTTTACGTTAACTAATACCATACGAATGCTAATAGGGTTATCACATAGTAATATATTGTAGTATACAATACAAGCCATCTAACTTAATCAGCCGTTTAATTAAGGGTCGGACTTGGCTGCGACATTGATATCGACAAAAGTTAATTACGACCATATTTAATCTAATTATAGTGATAAAGCGAGGATTAGACAGGATAAAGGAATTGGTCCTGATATATTAACAAATTATTATCGCCGTCTCGTTTTGATATTAAATTGTATGTGCTATGTTGGAAGATTTAGTTTCAATCAAACCATTTTGCAATTTACTATTTCTTACACACATTTTTTATCTTCATAATAAAGTCAGTATTACGAAGGTTTCTAGTTTGTTTTTTAACTGAATAAATCTATCGTTCGTAACGTTCTTATTAACAATTCTCATCCAACCAGTTCGTTTCATTGGAGGTATTGACTTGATATATGACCTTCAACGTTGTATGTAAAATTATAGCGACGATGTTTTCCTAAGATTATTATTTTTAATTCTTCAACGAACATTTATCTAACATTGTTAAAGTAAAGCTCATAAAATAAAGCTAAAAATAATATAAATCAGCTCAACAGTTTATAAAATATTGACTTTCAGTTTTGTAAACAATTATTTTATAATATCACTATTTCATTAAAAATCTGGGAACTATTACGTCAAAGAGGAAGTCAATAGCATAAGCATATTAAACACACTATCCAAACATAATCGTTCATATGCCTTAAAACTGATAGCAATGAAGTACTTTTATCACACGAAGCCGAAGCTGCAATAAAAATGTGTTTATGTTAGCATTAAGCGTTATTCGAGACGGGTGTTATATAACGACTTGAATTACTACACCGACTTCGCGTCGCCTTAGCTATCTCTCTACTGCACTCTTTAGCAGAACGAAGCCGCACAATTGCCACCTTAAATGCTTCTTTAATATAAAACTAATTATTATCTAATTGAGTATGTTTCCTTAAGGTTTTATTTTATATTGATCTGTATATAAGTAAATAGTTACAAGTAACAGGTTAAATACATTGATAAGCTGTAAGACGAATAAGACGGACGTTTAAGGTCATATTTCTACTTTGATTGGACGATCTTTCAGTTACAATAGATTGGGAACTTTTAAGATATGTACCTAATAAGGAATATGTAAAATAATTGAGTCACTAATCACTTATCAATATTCAATAGGTAATAAATGGTAATCCAAGGTATTGATTCCAATACTCCCCAATTTATATGTGTGATGTAGGTACGCACATATTATATATAATGCAGCTTATGCAGCTATGCACAAAGTACAGACACGCATAGTCAAAATCATTTATTGTATCAATTGATCATCTGACACAGCATGTTAACTAATCATACCATCCATTTATTTGTTTTGCACTATGACGTGTTGTGATTGTAAATAATTTGAAGAAGAAAATTTATTTATTTTGCATTGATTTATTGTTTTACCGTGGCGAAATCGTTTATGAACACAATCGGCTTATTTAATGGTGGATTATAAAATAATTTAATGAAAGTACATTCGCATTAGTTCCACTTATGTTTATTAGTTTTTACTAAATGCTTATTGTTTATTATAGAATATTATAAATGTGAAAGTGTGTTTGTTTGTTTTTCTATCACGTCGCAGTGGAACGATTATGATATGGCTCAGTTTTTTTAAAGAATAGATAAAATTCGACCACGAGACGGGATTTTTGTCTACCCGGGGCAACGCCTACCCGACTGCTAAAATTTGTTTTTTGAAAATGCAAAGTACTCAGTTTTGCATTTCAATGATGGTCTATTGTGCTTAACTCTTACATGAAATTTAAATACAAACGTTATATTATAACTTCCTGTTCGCTGCTGCTAGCTGAATCTATCCTATTCCTAAATGAATCACATTGTAGTCAGTAGTAAGGAGTATAACTCATTACTACAATAATTGTAGTTGTAAGATATACTCATTGCATATTAAATAAAGAACAGTTCAAATTCAGCACTCAAGAGATTCACTACTAACCTCACATAATATTTTTTGTAAAATTTGGAAACGACATAAACTAATTTTTATTTTTTCTAATTTTATTTATTTATTTCCATTGTTTGCAGCTACATCTGCCGCGACGGCACGACCCGTCGCTGGATGTGCCACGGGTTCCTGGCGTCGCGCGACTCGGGCGAGCGGCTGTCGCACGCGGTGGGCTGCGCGTTCGCGGCCTGCCTCGAGCGCAAGCAGCGCCGCGACAAGGAGTGCGCCGTGTCCATGAGCATAGATGCGGCTAGTCATGCGTTCACGAGACAGGGTTCCTTCCGGAAATCGGGTACGTGTCTTTGTAGCTTAGTTATTTTAGTAATTACGGTGCAAATTTCGATCGAATATTTTTAGTAATATGGTGAATCTTATATATTAGATTCAATTATTTTATTAGGTTTTTTTCTTTCTTCTATGCTTAATTTTATCTTCTGTCAAACTAGTTTTATAAATAATGTTTTTTTTTTAACTACACTATGTTGTATACAAAATATAGACAGCATTTGCTGCCATAGAACAGTTTCTGCGATTATGCAAACTTATTCGTATTAAAAATATATTTATTAATGAGCAATGTATTATTGCAGTGATAGGTCGCCGCGTATCAGAAGCAGACGTGGAGCTGCCGGTAGCACCGCACGTAGCCCCCGCGCCCCCGGGCCCCGCGCCGGGCCCTCCGCCGGCCCCCGCCCCCGCCCCCGGGCCCCGTGCCACGCCGCACAACCCCTTCGCCGTGGAGCGCCCGCACGCCGCGCCGCACCTGCTCGAGCGGCAGGGCTCCTTTAGGGGATTCGCGCATCTTAACAACAAGTACAATACAATACAATACAAAATACTTTATTTAACACACACATAGGTACAGAAGATAAGAAAAAGAAAAGAGAAAAACATATAAGATAGGTACACATGTTAAATAGGCGGCCTTATCGCTTTCAAGCGATCTCTGCCAGGCAACCTTTGGATAGGATTAGTAGTATAATAAATAAGTATGTATTTAGAACATTATTTGTAATAGAGAACCAAAGCATGTATCTGCCTTACAAGCCATACAAACATAAACAAATGCTAAAATTTAAATGAATTATTTAATTAATTATTATAAAAAAAAGAAACTAAATTTATTTGTATTTAAGAAGAGTCATATAAAATAAAAAATCAAATCTGTTTCATTTAATCAAAAGTATGTAGAATGTAATTGTTATTTTTTAATTTTCAGTTCGCCATTCAAGCGGCAGATGTCGCTCCGCATAAGCGAGTTGCCGTCGAACGTAGAGCGGCAGCGCATGGGACTGGGCTCACCTCAAAGCGCTCTGCCCAATTTGCCCACTCAGCCCGCTGTGCCTGCACTGCCAGCGTTACCAGCTCTGCCCGCGGTTCCCGCTTTGCCCGCCACTCCGCCCGTGCCCGCCTTGCCCGCATCCGCGAATACACAGCGCTCTGATGACGTTATCGAGGTATGTATTTCTTGTTTTTTTAATTTGAATACTAGAATTTTTGTTAAAATTTGAATCTTGTAATCATGAATTGATTGTCAAATAAAAAATACATATTAACTTAAAGCAACCAAACCTGATTTATTTATATCATGAATAATTAATATTAAAAAAAATAGCCAGTCCTTGTATAAATAGCAAGTTTTTTCCACAAAAGCCTACACAAAAGTCGATAAGTATTAACAAATGATTTATTCTATTATCGCAGGAGGCAGTCGCCCCAGACCCGGTGGCGGAGATGTGCCAGCAGCTCTCACTGGGACTGCGCGCACTGGCCGAGGAGCCCGTACCGGCGGCGGGTGCCCTGCCGCACCCCGAGGCGTGGCTGGGGCGAGTGGCTCGTGCCCCGCCTCTAGCTGCCGCGCCACGTGCCGCGTCGTTCGCCGGACACGCCGCCACCAACCCGTTCCTGGCGCCGGCGCTCGACTGACCCGCGGCCCCGCCCGCGCTCATCGACTGGAGCCCCTCCCCCGAACCCACCTGGCCCCCCGAACGTTCGGTCCCGGCTCTAGAATGGCGCCCCTTGCCCGCTCTCGACGAACGCGCCGCCCCGACTTCTGAACCCCTAGCGATAGACTGGCGCCCTAACCCGGCTATAGAAGATCCTGTCGCTCGGCGCCCCCCGCCCGCTCTTCCCTGGCGCCCCAAACCCGCGCTCGAGTGGTATCCTGCGCCGGCAACTGAGTGATCTCACTCGAGCACGAGAGTGTCGCCCGATCACACGTTTAACCGTGGAATATTAAACCCACTACAAATAAACCAAGATTCAACGTATATCTAATTGCAAAATCACTTGGTATTTAGGTAGGTGGGTTGCTATGCTGAAATGATAGCAATTATCATTGATAGAACAAAATGTATGTGTGTTCCAAATGTTTTACTGTTATGGCGACACTATTTCTTATAACGTTTGCGGGTGGGGCTATATTTGATGTTCGTGAACCGATTATGTACGTAAACTGATCTGAAATCGAAAACGTTTAAATTATATACTTAAACTTACTTTTGAAATTGCCGAAAAAGTTAGCAAACTGCCGAAAAGCTAAGATCGCGTCATTGGTAAAAAATATTTAAGAAATATTAATAATCACCACTAAAAAAGCTAGACATTGCCTTCGCTGAATGTTTTATTGCGTCATATATAAAAAATTAAGGTGATAAGAATTATATAATGTTTTGCATTGAATTAAAGAAAAACGAAAAATTAAGCAGCGAACTAATAATATTCATTGTTATATTGCATAAGTCGTAAATATTATTGACGAAGTCTGAGCTAATTTCGTGAACTTAAAGATAAGATAAATCTACACGAATCAAAAAATAAATTCTCGTGTAGGTTTCGTTCATCAAGTTCAGATTAATGATTAAGACCGCCAATTATTGTGATTTTTTTCTTAACTAACAATAATATAATTGTTCCTATAATGACAGTAATGACTGAGTTCCGAAAGAATAACTTACGTCTGAATGATATTTTTTTTATATTCAGCTTATTTTTATATTATGTACGTAATTAGTCTTAATCTTTGAGCACTTGAGACGTTCGCTTCAATGCGATCTTAACGACTTAATTCTTAATTGTACTTATTTTTTCTAATACTTTACGGTAATTGTATCAAATTAATAAATGTTTATTGGACGTTCGACGTTGTTATATTATATAAATGTTTTGGAGTTAAATAAGGACGCTTATAGATTCGTAGACCACGTTCGAGCACAGTAATTATATTCCTAATATTTGACGTAAGCTCATTATCCGCTTCAATACGTAATCATTCGTAGTGATGCCTAACGACACGGCGTGGTTTCCCCAGTGAAGGAAAACGGAGAATTGCACTCCCAGTGTGAGTAACATATATGAAAATTTGTTATCATGTGCCAGATTCTTAATGTCTATTTAAATTATAGAGAGAACAAAGTAACTATACACTTATGGATGTTGTACTTAACTGTTGAAACGCACCTTGCTTAAGCTCTGCACACTAGTTCTTGTATATTATGTTAGAATAAGAGTTTCTGCGAAACATTCGTCCATGGACAGTATTAAAATAGGTCCGATCGCATTGTCTTTACACAGTGTGGAACAAACAAAATACAGTATTTTATCTTAAAGAACTGTGTGCTTTGTAATATAGGATTTTTGGATATATTTTCCCTTCTTTGTATATAATTGTAAATTTGTAGATTATTGACTTTAACACCATTTCTGAATCTTTGTTTACGTGTATTTTTTTATGAGGGGTTATTTTTAAATAGATAATTTACCTTTTAAGTCGAACAAAAATGTAATAATATTATGTTCAATTTGTTTAAAGAATGGTGTAAGTTTAGTGTGATTTATTTTTAATGTTAATTTGTTTTTCAATTTCTTTTTTCTTCAGGTTTCTCTGTTACTTTTATTTAAATAGAATCGGTTTCTTAGAAAAAGCCGATACAATTGTTATAAAATTTTTGTTTTCGTAATTAACAACTTGAGGTTGCAGTGTAACAGGGTTTTTTGTAAAGAAGTTATGTTTTGCGATAGAACCTAGTTGGACTATTTCAAAGAAGGCACAATTACTTTGCACAATTATTATTGCATTTTTACATTCCGTATTTCATTTTTTTCGTCAAAATATAACCGACTAACGCATATCACTCGCGAGCACTGCGTATTTTTGTACTTATTGTAATAGAAAGTAACAGTTAGTACTTAATCGATAATTCTGAGCACGTCTATGTAATGTCATTGCACTTGATGTTTCTAGAATACACAGCACATGCACTTAAAGTAACTTTATTAAATGCCGAATAATGGGTATCACGGAATTGTTATATAATTAGTATTATAAAATAATTTATTTTCGTAGTTCAATTTATTCTTACAATCATTGGAATAAAGTTTTTAAGATAAGCCTTGAGACAACTAATTTATCTCAATACATAAGAATTACTTTCGGACAATTTCAGCAGGAC
The DNA here is from genome assembly GCA_029959065.1 of Colias behrii. Classification (NCBI taxonomy): domain Eukaryota; kingdom Metazoa; phylum Arthropoda; class Insecta; order Lepidoptera; family Pieridae; genus Colias; species Colias behrii. Next base: position 8,432,090 of record JARWMC010000007.1, on the reverse strand, counting down.
TGAAAGAGGGATCAATAAAAACCTGATTATCGTTTCAAGGTTTCCTTATACCGTATTCCAATAGGTTCAGAATTCTTAATATATCCAAAGTTTAAAAAATTCCAAATGGTAGTGCTGAACAATGTAAGAGCAGGGGCACACGATGCGTTGCGGCGCCGCACCGCAAAGATTTCACCGTGTCAGTGGGCACACGAGTGGTGCGGCGCCGTAACGTTGTTCTGTCGCAGCGGCGTCGTAGCAGCGTTGCACAGCGTGTCCTTCCTTGTGACGCAAAACAACTGAGCGGTGCCGCTCCGACGTCGCACCGCATTCACCCCTCCCCGCCTCGTCTTGGTGGTTACAAGTCCGGTGCGGCGCCGGAGCGCATCGTGTGACATGCCACAGATATTTCTATGTAAGACGACGCAGCGACACCGCTCCGGCGCCGCACCGCCGCCGCAACGCATCGTGTGCCCCCGCTCTAAGTTCTTTATAAAAAAATTGCTCACTTCCATGTATAATTTGAAGTTATCTGTTTCCGTCTTAATACCGTAAGTGTCATTGTGTACTCGTGTTGGTCTTGCAAAGGTGAACATTACTTTTGAATACAGATAAAAATAAACAAAGCGCTCTACGACTATATTCATCTCTATTATATTAATTTAGTGTTCAAATTGAAGAAATGTATAATGAATTATATTTTTTAAACAACATTTTCGCATTTAACTACCAACCAATCTTATTACTAACAGGAGCGCTTTTTTATTTTTATAAATTCCTATTTAAATTGTGCTTAGTGTTTCTAAAATTACATAAGAATTCTACGTATGTATGTCTCGTATTGTACTTAATGTAATATTGTTGTTTCAAAATTCATTGTTGGGAGTAACTTTGTATATTTTTCTGAAATTATTTTTGGCTATCATATGTACATACCAGGGCATATGTGTAGATATTTTAGATAATGAGAGTTCAAATATTATAAAGAAATAAATATTATGGATAGTAAGAAATTCGTTTTATTTTATAACCTAACCCAATACTTATTATGTATGTGTATTGTGTACCTAGAATTCGATCTGGGTCTCATTGCTTCGAAGGCTTTTTTCCTCTTAACTTCCTAGTGAGTTGCTGCAAATTGATAGTTCCTTAAGTGATTCACGATGAATCACTGTGTGGCGTTAAATACTAGGATGAATTGCTATTCTGTTTTTAAATACAAAAATGTATTGAAATTATCATCAATACATATAATAAAATTGTAGAAAAGTGATGTCTGTACAATGAAAATATGTAAAAAAAATTAGCAGGTGTTATTTTTAAATCGATCCCGAACCCAAAACTTTTTTTGTCTGTTTGTGCACATTAATCTCGGAATCTCAGAAACGGCCACAACGTCTTCATTTAACATTTAGTGTTGATTTCATGTCGATCGGTTATTAAATAAAAAAGTTATGACAATTTAAGTAATCACGGCGAACATTTGATAAGGTATTCTATCTAATTGCGTTGACATAGAAGTTTGATTTTATTACAGCTTAAAAGTGACACAAAAACACTGACACAAAATTTCGGGTCATTTGTAACAGGATGGCGGTTCTACAGGGGTCTTAGTACGCAATGACAAAAAGAAAAATGATGGTCAGAACGCTGATACCGGATACCATAAGATACTGTAATATTTTATAGTAGAGAATCTTAACATAAAATATTATAGTATCTTCACCGTGTGTGACGCGCTTTATAGACTTGATTTTCTGGTGTGAATATCAATTTAATACATGTAAGTTGCATGTAAGCGTTCATTTGTGTTGTAAGAAGGTTGTAAGTTTAAAATTTGTGAAAATATTTTTTTATTATATATAGTTAATCTAATTAAAAATTCTTGTTTTTCACCATTGTTCCTATATCTGTTACAAGACGTTATTGTACCAAATTTTATGACTCTGTGTACACGGGAACTACCCTATAGGTTTTGATTTCCTTGCGAATGTCGAAATATGCGAAAAATGTCAGTATTTACTGCTGTATCTTTTGTGTTGATTTTTTGATAGCATTAAGGGACCGTAGATAGGAGTATTCGATATAAATTTTAGCTTGATACCTTCACGGGGTCTTGAGAAAAAGGATGTTAACAGACATACAGACAGACAGACGGACAACAAAGTGATCCTATAAGGGTTACGTTTTATTTCCTTTTAATGTTCGGAACCCTAAAAACAACCTAATTTTCAGTCCAAAATTCTCACGTCAAAATTATTTTTGAAAAAAAAACCGACTTACAACCATTGGTTACAACTTTATTTAACTTTTTTCCATAGGAGATTTTGCCAAAAAACACATCACATTCCCCTCCTTTTCTAATGGGTTTAATTTATCCTACTATATTTTCTTTTTTTTTTTATCATTTTTGAAGGGATCGGCACTGGCATAAATACAGGTATTTCGTGGGTATTTAAATAAAACACACAAGTCATTTGCAGTACTTTATTTATACATGAATACATTAATCAACGGCATAAATCTTTAGGTGCCTACAAACTACCTAAACAACGTAACTATTGTCTGTAATTTATTATTTATACATTTAGGGCCAATCTCATACACATATGCAAAAGAATGATACATTTGACTTCTCATTTAAGATAATATATTTTCTTTGCATATTTGTATGATAGAGGTAACATGTTTATTATGAATATAATAGACATTCACTTATATTACAAAAAAATCATCGTACATTCAATTACAGCAACACTACAAATATTAATTATTATTAATGCACGTTTTCATTCAAAGCGCTTAATTATTGTACAGATAAAGTTTGGATTATAAATTTTTCTTCTTAATTGATAAGTATTTCATTTTTAATAAAATAATTACAAAATAAATGCCAAATTACAGTTCATTATAACAGTCGAAAATTATATAAAATCATATGGTTAAGAGTTTAAGAAAACGGTACCAAACACCAAATATACAATACAAAATCATATAAATCCAAAAAATCCATTTACGCGACTAGGAATGTAAACTAAAATGCAAAACGTGATTTATACTATCGAATAATAAAACTATATTCCAATAAGTTATAAAATGATGCCATATCGATATATCAAAATACTACATTTCTTAGGTATATTGTATTCTTTTTACACTTTACCGCGAGGGAAAATCACATTCAAAATAATAATGTTATGTATAATTGTATAAACAATAATGATGACTAGCACTAACATACACAACAGCGAATAGATACCGACACACTGCAGAGTGCACGACTGCACACCGTTGCGACAGAAACCAAACAAACCGGTGCAAATATCACAATAACGAGATTAAAGTAACATAATCCTATTTTACGACGTTTCGTTATAAATATATATAAAATTATCATTCATAAAACATAAACACTACTTTAGTATGAGATAACACTATGTTCTCTTATATAATAAAGAATGAGATCTAAAATATATTTTTATCAAATGATATAGTATTATTCGTACAAAGTAATACTGATTTACTCAAAAAAATTATTTGAAAGCTTGCTGAAAGGTTTCTGGTTTATTTTATGAAATATAATATAGCGGAGTTGCAAAAAGCCTTTGAGAATAAGGTAATTTTTAACTGTAAGAAATTTTTAAATACAAAGCCTGTCTTCAAACTTATAACGGAAAGACTGAATCCTGAAGAATTTTAGTGCTTGGATTTCCTTTGTTTCCTCTTTGAAACGTATCTACATTGATTTATTTTCCTAATTAATATTACTATTGAAGTTAAATGACACAAATAAACAAAATTGAGTTAATGTTAGGTAATTAAGTTAAATATTTATTGCTATAAAATGAAATTAAAAACATTTCGGATAAATATATTGACTACTTATTTAAAGGTCATTGGGGATTTTGTTCTGGCATTTTATTTTTTCATATTTGACTCAGAGCGTATACAAACAAAGTATACAAACAAATTTCGATTTTACTCGATGAAAATCAATCGATAAAAAAGTTCTTATAATAAAGGTCTGTCATTATACTGTCACCAAAAGTATTTGAATTGTTTCGATGTTAAATTTTTTTTTTGCATACATTTCAGAAAAAATAATTACACATAATGCAATATAAGGCCAAGTTCATTATATAAGACGCAACTGGCCTAGTTCCATATATATGACAAATATGTCCAATGACCTTTGACCCATTTAATGATTATAACATACTTAAAAGTGTGATTGGATAATAATTGATTGTTGTTACGATGAAGTTTAAAGGCTAAGGATATAAACGGGTCTCAAAAGCTTTACTTTACAATGTTATACTTATTTAAGATGGTTTTATGATATTAATTTCAATATGCATATATTCATATAGTGTACTATAGTTTATTTGCAGCATAAATAATATAGATACTTCATTATATATATTTATAAGATATTGATTTTATAATTTGTTTTGAAGGCCGAAGGTATATAGAACCTACCAAATTACATTCAATGCGAAAACATGAATCTTTTAGCAGATAGAAATATAAGCAGTCGATTATTTCTACAAAATATATTACCATTTCAATCAATATATCTTATTTATACGAAGAAATGAATAAATTTCATCTACGATATCTTTTTCCCAATATAATTTAAATAATAATAAATCGCAATACTGCTCATTTACATTTTGTACTAGTCGTGGCCATTTACTTAGATCACTCTCACTCAATTCTACAATTTATATAGTTTTTGGGTTAGAATTTGACAGCGTGTTCATTTGATTATATTATAGCCTTATCAAATATATTTAAGACAAGGTAATATTTTTTTCACTTACATTAATCGAGGACTGAATTGCCTCTGTCTTTTATTTTTCTCAATGTTTATAGGTTGGTCTTAAGCATGTTATAGATTTCACATTACTTCTAGGATATAAACACATATAAGTTTTGCTACTAAAACGCTAAGATAATAATTTTTATCAGTATTAAACATATTAATTATTCATTGACACGATTATTATGTAAATAATACAAAATCAAGTGCGTGGTTTGCGCGTTTTTGATACTGATTATTTAGATAGTCTTACATAAAGCAGATGCCATATTTTATTTAGAAGCAATTTCTGCGCTTTTGTGTCAAGTCCGAGATATTTCCTATTTTAGACGGGTATGGTTAAATTTTTTTTCAATAAATTTACGTCTGTTCCGAGTCCGTAGTATATAAATTTAGCGTATATTCCCATATTATAATAGCTCGATAGTGAACAGTTTAATACGTAGTAGAGTAGTGTTACAACGATTTCAAACGAGCAATTCGTTTATGACTTTGGCTAACTTTTCAGCTCTTTGGGAGTCGAATTCATGACGCATGTCCTAAATGCTGAAGCTTATGGCTTTTTATTAAAGTGAAACTTTTATTACATCGTCTCAAACTTTTTGGTCTGTGTAGCGCATGTCGCGTGTATCGCGGCTGCCGAGTAGGTATACCTACTCGGCAGCCGACCGTCACGCGACATGCGCTACACAAAGCAGTGTTCGGAACCGTTCGAACAGTTTCACTTTTACCGTGGTTTCATAAAACCACACAACATTTTTATATATTATGATGGCTAGTTATGACAGATTGACATGCTTTCTCGGTTATTCTATGCTGTAGTTAAACATGGCTTCACATAATTATAACATGTGCACATTGTAGTTGTTATTATGCTACCATAATATAGATATTATAAAATTTGACTGCTCAAATCCTAGTATTATTTGGTTAAGACACAAGATCAGGACTGCTTTCTTACTACTTATTTTGAAAAATAGTACATAATATAGTGTAGTGTTGTACAGTGTAATGTACTGTGATGTGACGTTTTGTAGATGTGTTTTGTCGTGGTTACTGTACTATAGATAGTGTATCGTACTGTAATTCTATTGTAGGTGTAGTGTTTTGCACTGTGTTGTTACGTAGTGTGTTGTATTTTAAAGCGAGTTGCGAGTGAAGTGTACTGTGTATAGTTAATGTGTTGGTGAATCGTCTTGCAGGATAACATGTTCCGGTGTAGCGTGTTACAGCGTAACGTGTTACAGCGTAACGTGTTACGGTGTAGCCTGTAACAGTGTAAGATGTTCTAATGTAGCGCGTTGCGATGTAGATTGTAGCGTATCCCGGTGTAGCGCATTGTGGTGTATGCCGTAGCATGCTTCGATATAGCACATTGTGCTGTTTGCCGTAGCATGTTACGGTGTAGCACGTGGTTTGTAGTTTTGGCTGTAGCGCAAAGCCGAGTATGAATATCGTATCGTATCCTGGTGTAACATGTTCCCGCGTAGCGTGTAGCAGTTTATCGTAGCGTGTAGCAGTTGATCGTAGCGTTGCGTAGCGTGTTCGCAGCCTACTCCTTGCTGGGCTGCAGCAGCTGGTGGCAGCGCTGGCACACGCGCACGGGGCGCAGCGCGCGCAGGCGGCGCACGGGCGCCTCGTAGCGCGAGCAGCGCCCGCAGAACACCGCGCCGCACTCGCGGCAGTGGTGCCGCCGCTCTAGCGCCGTGAAGCGCACCTACGAAACAAGAACAATTATGTATACTTGACATGTGTAATAAAAATAATAGTAGCAATAACATTATTATTGCGATCAATTCGTAAAATTTAAAAGGAAAATTTACTATTTTTTATATATTTTACCCGTATTTATGTATGTGTGTATGTATATAGTCGTATATTGTACCTGGCATTGAGTACAGAAGGGTGCCGTATCGTCTCGTATCCAGTGATCCGCGGGTCCACCGCGAGCGCCCGCCGCACTCGACATGTCTGGTGCCGACCAACGGAATATCTACAAGAAAATAATATTATTAAAAACAAATACTTCTTAAAAATTATTTTGAGCAATTCTATTAAATATATATTGTTTAAATGTCGTGAACTGTAACCGTTTTATTTTACGTTATTTCAATCATCATCATGTTTAGTTCTAATATACAATGTATTTTAGAACTAAAGACAGAAAGACATTTGGTATTTGGGCCGTGTTAAAAAACCGCTGTTGTCATAATACTAGAGGTATGTGTTCATATGTGTATGAGCGTTTGTTTGTGTAAGTGCGTGCGGGCATCACGAGTCCGTCGACACGTGTATCACGTGATCGTGCGTCGGTGCACGTACACGTACACACACGTACACAGTACACGTACACAGTACACGTACACGTACACACATGTACACAGTACACGTACACGTACACACATGTACACAGTACACGTACCCGTCCGCGCGCGTCGCCCACGGCGAGCCCCTTGCCGGAGCGCGCGGCGGCCACGGCGGTGACGGCGGCGGGCGACAGGTTGTCGCGCCGCTCGTACGCCGTGTGCATCGTCAGCTTGCCGCGCACCACCAGCCGCCGCGACCACCGCACCACCCCCTCCTCTGTGCACACAATTATCACTACATAGTATAAAACAAAGTCGCTTTCTCTGTCCCTATATCCCTATGTATGCTTAAATCTTTAAAACTACGCAACGGATTTTGATGCGGTTTTTTTTAATAGATAGAGTGATCCAAGAGGAAGGTTTTAGTATATAATTTATTGTTTTAGACAAAGCGGGCGAAGCCGCGGGCGGAAAGCTAGTATCCAATATAACAACCGAAAGAAAATTCGCATTTGACAACATACAACAATCACAAATGTCAAATAGACACGGGCTCGATACCGCCTCGTGAACGATTGTTCTTCTTCTTTAAAAATTTCTCAATTGATTACATTAATTATAAGCCATTTTTTTTAATAGAACCTAGATCAAAAATTATAGTAGGTATCCATATTTATTGCTTGTTCAAAATATTGAAGTTGATCCAACTTTTAGAGTTTAAAATTAATCTTATTTTAAAATGTTGTAAGTGTCATTCATAAGGAGGAATACATTATTTCCTGTGCTACTTTATATTAAAAAAAAAAAAAAAAAAAAAAAAGCTCTATAAAAATCTGGCAATGTCATAGATGTTAGAACTAGATAGACAATACTATTCAATTATATTACCTTTGCTATCATTCTTTACTTGCGTTGACGTCTGTGGTGGCGTCTCTTCCTTGGCGTGTTCGAGAACCACAAACGAGTCCGTGAGGCTGGTATCGGACTTGCTGTTTCTTAATCCGTCTCCCTCTCCGCTAGAACCAACCTCACTGGATCCACCTATACTACCACCACCTAGGAAACATTTATATTATAGGCCATGTTAAATTATTGAAGTGAAACTTCTTTATCGGGGTTGAAAAAAAAATTTAGTGTCACATTTTTTCGTTACGCGTGACATTTTTCCTTTACGCGCCATCTTTTTATTATCCCTACCACGCGTGATTCGACGTATTTCTGTAAAGTTGCATGTAGTAAATTATTGTTTGAAAAAATAAGGTCATAAAGAAGTTTCACTTCTTACGTGTGTACACTAGTACACGCACACATTTTTTATTATGATCAAGTCGAATTTAATAGTAATAAAAAAAAACAATATCTTGAAGGGCCAGCAAATGTTCAGTCAGATTTACTAAACAAATTCAAAATTGCATTTAAACCGAGATAAGAATCCTCTTTTATTTAAAAATTATATATTTTTCAAGTACAAAAGAAAAAAAGATATAATACATAAAGGTTTGTGTGAAATTATATCTTACTTTTGCGGAACATCGGATTGCCTTTAGATTTATGCCGTAACACAACATGCTCTTGCTTCTGCAATTTATTTCTTTGCACGTGACTTTCTTTATCTAAGCCTTTTTCGTTATCATAGTCTTTTTCATCGGAGTCTATTTCATAATTCTTCATCTCTTCACAGGAATCAACTTCATGTTTATCCGGGTATTGTTCATTGTCACTGCAAGTGTCCTTATCATCGTGTTTTCGAGATGACTCTTTTGCACTTGTAGTCTCTCCTATATCGGAAAGAGAACTTTCGGAGCCTGATTTAGCGAGGTTACCTGAAATATAATTTTGATTAATTATAAAAAACACACATTCAAGACCATAGGTTCTGAATAAGTAAAAGTTTCACCACAGACTAATAATAATATACTACGTATACAACAGACGGTCCAACTCCATACAAAAGAAGTTGCGCTATGAATTTGCGCAATTAAAGCGCCAGTGGGGAAAAAACGTACTAAATGTTCGATTTAAATCTCTTGGTCTTTTGCTTTTAACACACTAGATGGCACGTTAAACACAGACTTGATGTTCTTTTCCTTCCAAAGCTACTAGATTGCACTAATGTAAATATATGTACCCGTACCTTTTATTTTCAAGTCTTAGCTGTGCAGTGGCGTCAAGTGTCAACATATTATACTCGGATTTTTAAATATACAAAGTAAACTGACTTATTTAGTCACAGAGTACATTATTATGACTGGTATATTTTAGTATTGCATTTATCAGTTTATTTACGAGATTCTGTCAAAACCACTTAGATTACAAAATAAAAGGCAGATGGAGCATGACAATCATCCATCGCCCTTGTCAAAGAAAATACGAAATCAAAAACGAATACGAACCTCCGCCAGTGCTATAGCGATTCTAGTGTCATGCAATACGTCAAAAGCTTAGGTCAAAAGGGGTTTGCTATTTTAGTAAAAAAATGCTGTCTTGTGATATTAAAACGCTGTAAAATTTGTTTCCGAAAACAAACAAAAAGATAAAACATCGTTTTGCAGGTTTTCTGTAGATTATTTGGCTTATTTAATTTTGTATAAAAATAATAATTTAACATATACGAAGGAATACAAAACTTCAACGTGTGCTGCCAGTTTTTAGAAAATGAATTTGCCATTTTTATGGGTAAAACGGTAAAATGGTTAAAAGATCTTCAGGGTAGTGCTGTTGGATTTTTCGATCGTGAATGTGATTATTTGTATAGTGCAATAAAGTTTCATGATCATTATTAGATAATTTTAATAAGCACAATACTTTTTTTTTGTTACTTTTATATAGCTTTAAAACGTCAGAGTCGTTTTCGCCCGCGATTTAATTCATTTGAACTCCGTGATGGATGTGACAAAATTATTATTATTCAGGAATTATATTTATTTATTATCCAGTAAAGCAGCTGACAATGTGGATGTCGTAAGGTGTCACTGAAAATCAGTGTTAAGGTATTATGCCTCAGGTATCCTGAGTGGCTTCCTTTTTTAGCGCAAGCAACCATACATAAATTTATGTTTTCTATTACCTATTATTCATAATTTACAATGCTATTGTTGTGTGTTTGTGTGTATTGGAATAAATGGTTTCTTCCTTCTTTCTTTCTAAAAATAAAATGTCCCGTGTTCTCGACTAAAAACTACCGCTATCCGCATTCATATATTTAGAAAATAAAAAATAATATAGGTAATCATTGTAATTTTGAAACATTTTTTTATGTTATTTATTTAATTAAAAATTTATCATTTATGTAACAATAGAAATTTTTACAATATTATAAAAAAATATCATAAACAAGAATTTATATAAAAATTAAAATTTAAACCTGACAGTTAATTTATGTAGCCAACGTCACTAACACCACTACCATAATAATTCAGATGATTGCAATGTCACCTCATAAATCAAAATCGGTTCAGCGGTTTATACTGCAGGGCGTGCCAGAGAAATATTATACATAGATACACTCGAAAAACATAACCCTCTTTCTTCCGTAGTCGGGGAAAATTTTGGGAAAATTTTCAATATCTGGTAACATAACACCCACACAGAAACACCGTGTACGTACAGTGCAGCGGCGAAATGACAGCACACATAGCTTTATGGAAATGACGATAAATTATTCGGTTTAGTTCGGCAACGCTCCATCTGTCTTTTATTTTGTAATCTAAGCAAAACCAAAACGAGAAGCTTTGTTTGTTTTCGTTTTTAATTGTTGACTAATATTTAAAAAATAAGTGCTAAATATGGTTTATGGATGGACTGTGAGGTTATGTAGAATCTACAGGCAGAAAATAAGCTTTGTAAGGTAAACTGATATTTTCTCTGAACATAAATTTTTACAAACTTGATTTTTAATGATTGGTTTATGGATTTGTAACCCAATATAAGATTGTTTTATTACAGACTTATTGCTTACGTTCGCAATAACAAATTTGTTCAAGAGAGGAGAAGAATTAATCCATCCCAAATGTAAATAATAATACGATTCTCCACAAAAACATTGTAGACACAAGAAAGGGATGTCTACATTTGCTACTAAGAAGGATATGGGATCATGAAGGATTTCATCTGTTTTAATACCAGTAAAATGGAATGAGCGCCGTGGCCGTGACTGTGTTTGGTACATAAAGAATGACAAACATTCAACTTGAAATTATGAGTGCATTACGGGCAAGGGCACAATAAGTTGCCTATGACTAAGATGTACTTAATTTTAAGGAACACGAAAATGGATGGCTAGAATAGGTATAATCGCATACATAGTATTTATTTCTAGTCTGTTGTATAAATAATCAGACTACAAAATATAATGAACTATGTCTTTAATATTAATTCTACAGTTTACAGTGTAGTGTGTAATCTATTGTATGTGTGCGTCATAGAATATATAGTCCTGATGTTCTACAGTTTAAGCAGTTCAATACAAGCTTACAGTCGAGTCAAGTGTTTCATTAACCACCAACCATTGCATGGCAACCCTGCCAGTTTTGTAAATTGTAGTCTACCTAACCTGACTGTTGGTTTTGATTTGTATCACACAAAAAATACTATACCAAATTTCAAGAAATAAGAATTAAATATTTGATTATATTTTACTACTATACAGGAGCTTATATACATCAAACATGAGCAAAGCAGGGCTTTGGAGAAAGTGTGTATGGACAAAGACCACAATACATATGGTGCGGACAACTGCAGGAAAAGCATGCAGTAGGAGACATTAAGAAGCTACGACAAATGTGATGCTTCCTTGTGGATTATGTATATCTACAGATCACCCATATTTGGCAATCTCGCTTCACCTAATGGCCTTGTCTGTTCAAGCCGAAATGAATAATTACCTACTGCAAAAATTAAATAATTTAGATTACCTGGAAAGGACAAGGAAAAAAAAAACTATAAACAAGTGTTCGACCGATTATTACCAAGTAAATAAATTAATGATTTTTTTTCGCGGGTAGGACGCAAAAAAGTTCAAACGTCTTTTTTAAAGCTCTGTACGAAATTTTAAAGTTTTATATTGTTATAAGCTCGTTTTAGTATATATTATGTACTAAATAGCCCCAGTACTTACGGCGCCACATTCTCCTTTTTATTTCACTGCATATCCTTTCTATTTCGAAAATATTACTTGCGCACTTCACTGGACACTAACAGCTAAACTTTTATGATGGAAGCTATGAAGCAATCGATCTTAAACATGGAAGAGATGTTTAATAAGCGGATGACAGACTTCCAGAAGGATCTACAAAATATAACTTCTTCACCAGCCGCAAATCCACCTTCTCAGTTACGGTCCGAGTTCGCCGCTTTTCGTTCTTTGTTCTTGGCTCAACTGCAGTCATTGCAGTCTCAAGTAGATCTCCTCATGAAAATATCTGATGAACAAGAGATGAAGAGCAGGCGCAAGTTTCTTCTGTTGCACGGTGTAGTCGAGGACAAAAATGAGCAACCGACATCCATTCTTTCGCTTCTTTCCAAACACCTTGGCATATCGGAACTGATAATTGATAACGTAAGCCGTTGTCACAGAATCGGCGTGTCGAAAGAAGATAAGCCAAGGCCTATTCTCATTAAGTTCAATGACCTTGGTGTGAAGAACAGTGTTTGGGCCTCAAAAGCCAAACTGAAAGGGTCGGGAATAACACTGTCCGAATTCCTGACGAAAAGACGCCACGAAATCTTTATGGCAGCCAGAAAGCGCCACGGCGTATCCAGGTGTTGGACCAGGGGTGGCCAAATCTTGGTGATTGCTCCTGACGGCTCCCGCCACCGCGTGTAATGTATGGATGATGTGGAAGCTATTCCAGTCCAAGAGCACCAGGTCCTGTCGCAGACTACAGAACCGGCAGCTGCTCCGAAGACAACCAAAATTGCACGCACAAAACGACCACCACCCAAAATTAAGTAAAGTATCTGCATAGGTAATTTATATTTTCACGCAACTGGTTCTTCACTCTCCTTCTTCTGTCTTTTCCTTTTTAATGAATCATCTTTTCTTGTATTATTAATATGTTTCACTTTGATACTTTTAAGGTTATCCTTACTAGGTTTTCTTTTTATTTATTTTGCCACTGTTTCACTGTCTTAGTTTTAACTGATTTTGTGTTCAAAACTAATCTTTTTATAGGTATCGAATATTTTTATAATCAGTATATAGTATCTATTATTCACTTTGATAAAATGTTAGTCCGTTCTCGATACTTAACTTTGCAACTTAACTTGTAAACAACATACATAGCTATACCTACTATTGACTATAATACATCGCATCGGTATTACCAGGTTGAATGTGTACAACACATTCAACCTGGTAATACCGATGCGATGTCATCCATAAACTTCAGATTGTGAATAATCGATCCATAAACAAAATATTCTATTGATTTTATTTTGTTCATGTTTATTTTTACTTATACTTATCTTCTTCTTACTTGTGAAACATATCTTTGTATTTTAATTTAATTCAATTAATTATGTGTAATATATATTAATGTAGTAACGTGTAAGTGTAATTAATAATAATAAGTAATTAGCGCGCCGAAGGTACGGGATAAAATAATTTATTGGCCGTATTTTTGATTTAAATCTTAACATTATATTTGTTGTTGTTCATATTTTATTTATACATATATATATTTATTATTTAGTATTATATTATTATTATTATTATTTTTTATTATATATTCATATCTATAATACAGTATTATTTGAATTATTTTAAATAGGTTCAATTTTACTTTATACAAGTATCATATATAATTTATTTTAGTTTATTGTTGGTATTTAATTTATATCTATATACGCAGCCTTTTTTTATTTAGTCTATTTTATGTCTATCATTAGTAACAGTTTCGTTGACAGCCATAATTCCTCAACTTCGTCTGATAGTGACTCCTTTCATAGCACTTCCTCTCCTCCCTTAGACTTTACTCTCTCCACCATTTTCCATAACTCTAGTAAAACGTTCAATGTAGTTCATATTAACGCCCAAAGCATTCCGGCTCATTATCCTGATATGCTCTCCTCATTTAGTTCCAATAATATTCACGCTATCCTAATTTCCGAATCCTGGCTCAAGCCATCCCTCCCCTCCTCTGATTTCTCTCTTCCCGATTTCCAACTCATCCGCAATGACCGCATCGGCAGGACCGGGGGAGGAGTAGCGATATACTTACGCTCTCATATACCGTACTCGTTAATAAGCGCATGCACTCAGCCCCCTCCTTCTGATGCAGCAGAGCACCTCCTTATTGAAATCCTTCTATCCAACACTAAAATACTTCTAGGAGTATTTTATAGTCCTTCGTTGTCCGTTAAATACTTTCCCTCCTCTCAAGAACTCCTTGACCAATTTGTCCCCCTTTACCAACACGTTATACTGATGGGTGATTTTAATACCTGTTTGCTAAAGGATGACTCCCGCAGCAAAAAGTTACTTTCTCTTCTTGATTCCTTCGACCTTCACACCTTACCCTTGAACCCAACACATTTTAATCCCAACTGCAATCCTTCACTCCTGGACCTTATGATAGTTTCTAATCGTAATTTAGTATCTAGCTATGGTCAGTGTGCAGCCGATGCGTTTTCTAACCACGACCTCATCCATTTATCCTACAATCTACGTCCTCCCAAACTTAAGCCTACCTACATCCTGCGGCGTAATTTTGGTGGTATCGATTTAGAAAAGTTGTTAAGCGATGCAGCAAATATCAATTGGGATATGGTTTATGAAGCCTGTACCATAAATGACAAAATTGCCTTATTTAATAGCTTTCTTTTACAAGTTTATGATAAGCACGCCCCGATTAGGCGTATAAAAGTTAAGCACCTTCCAGCGCCCTGGCTTACTCCAGAACTAAAAACATTAATGAATAAAAAGAACAATGCCAAAGCCAAACTCAAAACCGCTAAAACCGATTTTGCACGGGAGAAGTACAGAAATATCCGGAATCGTTGCAATACTTTGTGTAGAGATGCACAAAGACGCCATATCCATAATTCTGTCGAGAACGGCGACACAAGTAAAATATGGAAATTTTTAAAGACATTAGGAGTTGGTAAATCCCAATCAAACAATATACCACCTAATATTAATATTGAATTGCTTAATAAGCATTTTGCATCATCTTCCCATCTCTGTCCTGATCAAAAAAGATCAACGCTCCAATATCTTTCATCATCTGCAACTCCTACTCACCCACCGTTCTTTTTTAATCAATTCACTGTTAGTGGTGTTAA
Source organism: Colias behrii (assembly GCA_029959065.1). NCBI lineage: Eukaryota > Metazoa > Arthropoda > Insecta > Lepidoptera > Pieridae > Colias > Colias behrii. The sequence goes on along the minus strand of JARWMC010000007.1, from coordinate 8,416,700 downwards.
GAAGAATATCCTGTCCATTTCTTCCAACGCCGTCGGTAGTGACTCAGTTAGTCGTAATATGATCGTCCCCATCCTTGACATAATCGCCCCCGTCATAACCCACATCCTTAACATTTCCATCTCTTCCAGTAAATTTCCTGACATTTGGAAAGATGCTAAAATTATTCCTCTCCCGAAGAAAACTAATCCAGCTTCCTTTTCAGATTTCCGTCCAATTTCCATTCTGCCATTTCTCTCCAAAGTCCTTGAACGCCTTATTCACCAACAGCTTAGTTCCTTCCTATATAAAAATAATATCCTCAGTCCATTCCAATCCGGTTTCCGTCCAGGTCATAGTACGACTACTGCACTTGTTAAAGTCACGGACGACATACGTAATGGAATGGAAAAGAAGCAGTTGACAGTTCTTACTCTCCTAGATTTTAGTAACGCCTTTAACACCGTCGATTTCGACATACTGTTACAACTGCTCCATTCTATTAACATATCTCCTACAGTGGTTGATTGGTTTCATAGTTACTTGCACGGTCGCCGACAGCATGTATTATTGGAGGACGAATCATCGTCCTCGTGTGATGTTGTCGCAGGTGTTCCGCAAGGTGGCGTTTTGTCCCCTCTCCTATTTGCTATATTTATAAATTCTATTACCAAGAATTTATCTTCTCTCTATCACATGTATGCTGACGATCTCCAGATATATACCCAGTCAACCCTTGAAAACTTATCCTCTGCACTCTTAACTACTAATACCGATTTGGAAAGAATTTCGACTTGGAGTCGTAGGTATGGTCTAAAAATTAACCCAAGCAAGAGTCAAGTTATTGTAATTGGTAGCTCCCATTTAATTTCGCGGATTGACTGGGCATGCATCCCTAAAGTTTATATAGATGGCTCCATAATCGAATTTAAAAGTAATGTCAAAAATCTAGGGGTTCACTTTGACACGACCATGTCTTGGTCGTACCACTTAAAGGAAACAAGTCGTAAACTTTACGCTGCGGCAAGTTCCTTGAGACGTTTACGGCATTTCTTACCGATTTCTACCAAAATTACGTTAGCTAAATCTCTTCTCCTTCCACTCCTTGACTACGCTGACGCCTGTACCACTGATCTTAGTGAAGAGCAATTGAATACACTTGAGCGTCTCCAAAATTTCTGCATTCGTTTTGTTTACGGATTACGCAAATACGACCACGTTTCCCAGTTTCGCAAAAAACTCAAGTGGCTTCCTATTAGACTTCGCCGGAATGCAAATGCATTGAAGTTGTTATATTCCATCCTCTTTAATCCCAATTCTCCCTCCTATCTTAAAAATCAATTTAAATTCTTAGATTCAGGTTCCTACACTCTTCGTTCCGCCGATAACCTTCTCCTTAGCTTTCCTTCTCACCATACTTCCTTCCTCGGTAACTCATTTGTTGTAACCGCTATCAGACTGTGGAATTCTCTGCCTGTGGATGTTAGACGAGCTTCCTCTATAAAATCTTTTAAATCTCTTTTATATAAGCACCTCTCCAATTTAGCATATCCTTCTATTTAATATAATGTATTTTATCCTTTCCTATTATTCATTTTTGTATTTTATGTATTCTATCTTCTATAATCTATATTATTATTTTATGTATTATATCAGCCACCCGCGTAACATGTACGTTTCTTCTTTATCTCTTACCTTGGGCAGTCTGGAAGAGATCGCTAGTAAGCGATAAGGCCGCCTTATGTACCTACCATATTAATCCTCTTTGTATAATTGTAAATATTACTTGGTGTGGTATATTAAATTGTTAAATAAATAAATAATGACAAGACAAGGTAATTAATGCTAAAAATTTCCTAAAGAAAACAATTTTTTCAAAATTTTCACATAATAGGTAGGTACTAGACTCAAAAGTTTATGATAAGTCAATGAATGATAAATAGAATATGTTTAAGTAAAATGAAGTAGTTTATTTTACAATAAATTAATGTTATAAATTACCATTTACCACCTTTCATTCTGCGGCTTCAACCGTGTGCCTTATTCAATCCCTGTTCCTACCCCTTGAATCCTATTTATGCAACAAAAAAAAAATGGTTGCCTGTAAAGTCGGTTTTACGGGCGAAGATTTTACGTGACAACGTCTTTTTCTCGGTAGAATATTTATGTGCTGCGCGCGCGGCAGACCGCGGGCCTCTCTCTCGTTCGGTGACTCATCGTAACGTTACCGAGCGTTACACTTTTTCATAAGTGACTCCCAGCCGCAACCTAATTTAAGACGTTGTCACGTCAAAAGTAGATATCCTTTTTCAACGTAGGTATGTATGTATGTATATATATGTATATCGTATGTATGTATATCGAAAGGAGATTGCCCAAGTGACTATGACACTTGGTATCGCAATCAAACTTATTGTGTCAAGATGAAATATAGCTCAATTTAAAGTTTGATGTTAGTACTTTTAAAAACGATTAAAGTTTTTATGTAAATAAGCCGCAGTTCGCGACAATAAAAATAAAACAATAGTTTTATTCAACATTTCAAAAAAATACTTTAATATTTATTTATTTATTTATTTATTTATTATTTATTATTATGTTTCTCGGTTCCATAATACTCGGGTACCACCAGAAGGACGGTACCCGGACCTTTGGAAGGCTTACGTGGGGACACGCATCCAACACGCAGAGGCCCTTTCGAGAATTTTACTGTGTTGTGGGACACCAGCCGCAGCCTGCCCATGACTGCACTATAGAGATACAGTCCTGGGCAGTCCGCGGCCGATGTAGGACTATTGTGAGAAATGGAAGCAAAATAAACCGGGCTATGGAATGGGATGCTACATGGACTGGAATTGGGGACTATGGAAACTATGGCACCTGCCTTTCTACTTAAGGGAAGTAAAAATTTGTTGGCAGGTGGTGACTCGCCCTCTCACTGTATGGGCCCCCGAAATAAGTCGCTGCAATAGTGCGACAAGGGGGCAACATATTGTGAGCAGCTAAGGGTGGAGAGGCGTCCCTGGACTTTAAACTACGATCACGCGCTCCCTGAGGGTCCAGCATCACGTGCCCACTCGCCACTTACGATTCGCATCCACCCTTCGAGCTAAAAGCTCTCGCGACTCCACTCTGGCCGGCCGGTTAAGGCAAGCCAGAGGTGGGGGTCCTGTCCTCGTCAGGCTTCACTCCGACCGGCCGGTGAAGGCAAGCCGGAGATGAAGACAGGGGCCTCCCCCGGGAGCACTCGGTTCCCGCGGGGTCGCTACTCCCCGACACCCCGCCACAAGGTGTCCTGCGGGTTGACTGATTGCACGGGTGGAATATCTGTTGTCACGTAAACAATAGATATTCCAACCGTGGGCGATGGGGTCGTCACATCCCTACGCCCTTATTATTATTATTAATACTTTATCGAGTTTAAACTAACGATGATCGTTAAGTTTTACATTTATTACATAGGTAATATTTTAATTTACAAGACAAATGTGAAAAGTAAATCGTAATAAACATTAATCTATACTAATATTATAAAGCTGAAGAGTTTTTTTGTTTAAACGCGCTAATCTCAGGAACTACTGGTCCGATTTGAAAAATTCTTTCGGTGTTAGATAGCCCATTTATCGAGGAAGGCTATAGGCTATATACCATGACGCTAAAACCAACAGGAGTGGAGCCACGCGGGTGAAACCGCGGCACGCAGCTAGTTCAAAATAAATAGGTAACATCGAACACATTCATTCAACATTCATTTCAAATAGAAAGTAGAAACTATGACATATGACGCAGGACGCTTGCAAGAGAGATAGATATGTGTCAAAACAAAAACTTTTACTTTTATTTCTATTTATTCGGTATAATTACGACTTAATAGTGATAAATATGATCATTATAAATACAAATAGGAATTAACAATTTCACGAACACGTGATACAACTAGTATTTTACCGATTCCATAGGTGGTCATACATGTTTCAAAGCACAAACTTTTACTATTATTTCAATTTATCCGGTATAATTCAGACTTAATAGTGATACCTATGATCATTATAAATACAAATAGGAATTAACAATATGACGAACACGTGGCACAACTAAAATTTTACCGATACCAGTCACCACCCGTGGTCATTCAGCCCATTCTCCTTTCCGTCAAAATCGGTTCAGACGCGTGCGGGAATACCTATTTTCTCGTGGTCCCACTATTTTGTCCTACTATGACAGATTAACTTTCGTATTTATCTACAAAACAGAAAAGATTTGATTGTTTGTTTGTTTGTATTGGATAGGATCCGAAACTACTGGACTGATTTGAAAAATTATTTCACCATTCGAAGCAAAAATTATACCTACCTGATGAACATAGGCTACTTTTTATAACGGGAAAAATATAAGTACTTCATTCTTACGGGAATCGATGTCGAAATATTTAATTTTAGGCGCATAAAGAAAAAATGCAAAAGATCGTTCATTACCTTTTCTACGGTTTAAATCTCAAAACTTTTTGGTTCATATCAAGGTAATCCGATAGGATTATTTAGAAAATAAAACAAGAAAACGTAGGTAGGTATTTAACTTTAGATTCGATTTATTATGATTATGATTTCTTGATATTCTTGACGACGCGGTTGGCGCAGTGGTAAAGTAACTGCCTACTGAGCCGACGGTCCCGGGTTCGATCCCCGGTCAGGACAAATATTTGTGTGATGAACTCGATTATTTGTTTTTAGGTCTGGGTGTTATCTATATATGTATTTATAAAATATTATATTATATTTATCGTCGTCTAGTACCCACAACATAAGCCTTAATTGAGATTACTGTGGGACTAGGTCGATTTGTGTAATATTGTCCTTTAATATTTATTTATATATAATTAAATGTGACTAGAAATAATATACTTACTACGGTTTAAGTATAGGTTGTATATTATTTTGTAATGAGATCTTGCAATTAAATATTCACACAATCTCGCAAGTTTTCCGACAATTCATTTTTCGTATGAAAACGATCAATACACTAGGTACCTACCTAATATAGGCCGCTACAGGAACGCAGTTTGTAATAATTAATAACGGCTTTAACCCATTTATAACATTTTTTATAGGTACTGCAAAGGCAATGAGACTATGTATTAAAAACGTAGTATATTATTATTAGTCTGTGGTCTGTGATATTATTATTAGTCTGTGTTAAAAACGTGAAAAGTAACGTAAAAACGTCTGTAGTGCCATCTATTATTCGTTTAGCATCGCCAAATCGGAGGAGAATAACTTGTTTATAGTAGTTTCATGAGATGGCGTTGTTTAAATATAAACTTTTCTGTAAAATTAGTTAAAATCGAGCGAAAATGAAATTAAATAGGTAGGTTCCATTTACAAAAGTATGAAAAAAATTATAAAAAGCAATGAAATTGCAATTAAATCTAATTTTATTTTTTGCTGGTTAAAATGATGCACTTAGCGGCATCTATTGGTAGTCGGATGGCATAATCCTTTTTTGTATGAAATGAACCAGACATGGTTTCACATTCTTCACTTACCCTCATTTTCTTGTGATAAACTCATTTGCTTAACTAATTCTTCCACTCTTTTAATAGCTGCCTGCCTTTCATTTGATTCAGTCTTTATATCACTCTCAGATTTATTTTCACTCTCCGTTTTTGTCTCTTCACTCTCTTGCACTGAAAGCTTTTGTTCAGTTTGTTTCTCTGTATCCATAGAACCGGACGCCACATCGAAACTGCCTGCTTCTGAGCTGTGAGTTTCGTCTTCAGTCTTGGGTACATATTCTATTGACCACATCTGAAAATATTATTTAAAGTTAGATTTAAATAGAAAATATATCATCTATTGCAATAATAAATAAAACTTGTATGATGCTTTAAAAATCGTGAGAAATGTATAGAGATCCATCATTTAGCTATAAGAAAGTAATTGGCCAGTAATGTCTGCATCTGGCACAGATAAAGTTAAAATTTTGTGTCCTTCCTTCTATCATCTTTATCTCACTTTATCATATACGCGAAATTGCGCGTTACGCTGCGAAGCAGCGTCAATCGAAGGCGTTTCATGCTGCCTCTATATATGTATATACATCGTTCATTGCATTGCATTTCCGGTGTGCACTTACCCTAACAACCCCATCCGACGATCCCGTGACGATGACACTGAGCGGGTCCCAGTCGCGCGCCTGGCTGAAGGCCACGCACAGCAGCTGCGGGGCGCGCTCGCCCGAGCCGGCCGCCGCGCCGCCCAGCGCCTCGCCGTTGATCGACCACGCTTGCACCCAGCTGCCCGCGCATGTCGCTATGTCGCCCTGACCACAAGTTACCAGATATAATATTGATGTTTTAAATGATAATTGAATGATATAAAGGGAGATTTCTCTCTATTTTCCAGCCGCTATATAAAAGCAAAAAAAAAAACATGTGATACCAGCTGATATTGAAGAAAAGGGACGTTTCACACCATACTATCCGATTTAAAAAAGATAACCAACACAAGATGCAAGAATTTGCATTGGTCATTTACAAAAAAAAAATGGTTAATTTGGTCACGTTGCTATAATATCAATATACGGTATATCTAATATCTATACCCGAATCGGCGAATGATGATCCCTATGACAGTTCGTCTTAGTGATTGCTCGTATGATGGGTCGTGTCGATACTTTACTATTTTATAGGCAAAGGCGTGGTTTGCATTCAGCCACGTCGGTAAACATGTTTTTACAAATACATATTATAAACTGAATTTATAACTAAAATTTTTAAATCTTCAAGTGAAGTCACTCCGGATAATTGGAAGAAAGTCGTAGAAAAGATTAAAAAACTTTGCTACGATGATTGGGATCGAGATGTCAGATGTGCGATACGACACCATTGCAGTAGATCAACCGCTATTTATAAACGTAGGCGACAGCAGTTGTAGTTCTGATCAGTGCTTGCGCCTCTAATTCATTAGAGGCGCAAGCACTGATTTCATCAGATTCAGACTAAAATATATTTAAAAAATATGTGCGTGTACTAGTGTACACACGTACGAAGTGAAACTTCTTTATGACCTTATTTTTCAAAAAATAATTTACTATATGCAACTTTACAGAAATACGTCGAATCACGCGTGGTAGGGATAAGAAAAAGATGGCGCGTAACGGAAAAATGTCACGCGTAACGAAAAAATGTTACACTCAATTTTTTTCTAACCCCGATAAAGAAGTTTCACTTCAATAAAAATAATAGTTAAACAGCTTTTGTTTAATTTCGTTTTGTCCTATAGTTATTATTTTTTTAATTTTCTTGAGTATGCAATTGTTGTATGCTGCGATCTTCTATTCCATTCAATAGTGAATGAACTAAAGCATAAGCATGGAAAAAATGTGAACTCGTTTCCACTATCGAAATTTGTTTATCGATACTTTCCGCACTAGTCGATAAATGCCAACGATGTACGTTTTGTAGGACGTAAACGTAAAGTCAGATTGATATAATTTCTCGTAAATGTTAAAAATTGTTATAATTCCAACGGAATATCATTGTAATAGCATAAAGCTACGTAAAAATTAATAAATGCCATTTTTAGACGCCTCCAATACGTTTCTAATTGAATGGTGACGCCATTACAAGTTTGTCTCCTGAGAACAACTGTCAGTGTCATAGGAATCATCATTCGCCGAGCCGGGTATAATATATATTATAAAGGCGAAAGTTTGTAAGGATGTATGGATGTTTGTTACTCTTTCACGTAAAAACTACTGAACCGATTACAATGAAATTTAGCACACATATAGAGGGTAACTTGGATTAACACATAGGATAGTTTTTATCCCGGAAATCCCACGGGAACAGGAACTATGCGGGTTTTCCTTTGCAAACGCGGGCGAAGCCGCGGGCGGAAATCTAGTTAAACATAGTAAAGATACAATGTTACCATTACTATCAGAAATCAAATATAACTTAAACAACATCTAATGCCAAAACACTAATTCAACAAAATTTCACTCACGGTAAGATCATCAATAGCGAGCGCCGACACCGGCGGCAGCGGTTGCGGCACATTAACAAAGTGGGGGGGCAACAGTTGCCTCACGAAGGTCCCCCCCTCCGCGTCCCACACGATGACGAGCCCGTCGCGGCTGCCGCTCACCACGAGGTTGTACGCGGCGCTCGCGGCCAGGCACGTGACTGCTTCCTCGTGCCCGTAGAGACACGTCTTGACGGTTAGGCGACGACGCCGCGCCCAGTACTGCCATATTGTTACCACCTGGAATTATTTTGAGCTGTATATTTTGGAGTAATGTATTTGTGATCTAAAAGATTTCAAATAAAGGTAGTTTGTTTATTGCTTTTCGTTTTGTTTTTTCTAGTAAGACCAATAATATAGTATTAAGCTAGTTAGTTCTATTACCCTGGTTGGGTGGAAGAGATCGCTACTTATTGTTAACGCCGCTCAAATTGTACCAATTATAATATTTAATAGATAACAATACTTTGTAAAATTTCTTTAGTAATAACTCATGCTTAAAACAAAGCAAGAATCTTACCGTACTCGTTCCCGCCGTGACTATCGTCTTATCGGACAAACACACACAAGTGACGATCTCGCCACATGCTTGTGCGACACTCTCACACACAAATACGGCCTTGTCATTATCATAGTTTCCTATACGCAATGAATGGTCCGCGAAGCCCCAAGCCACGTACTTATTATACGCAGGAGGCATCAATACTTTGTTCTGTTCCACGGCTAAGATTGCCTTTTCCGTGTAGAGGATTTGTCCGACTGGACCTTTTACCTCTGTTAACACAAAATGAAAATTAAAGAAACAGACAAATTAATAAAACACATTTGCAAAAACACTTGGAATATTCTTTTGGCATTCATAAAATTTAGCATTCAGAATTATGCATACCTTTAACAGGTTGCAGCGACGGCCTCAAATTTTCCAAATTATGGAAAAATAGTTTTTCTGGCGGTGTTATAACGCCTTGAGATTGTATTATACTGTTTGGATCTAATATTGTCGAACTACGTTGTGACATTTTCTTGCTTGGATGTGCTTTTTTAAATAATTGCTTCGGTATTTGGCCAAAGTTGTTAATAAAGCCAATAGTTGCGTTTTTCTTCAAGGGATCATCAATACTGCGAATAAAAATACATTATGAGTCGAGGTACTAAAAATCATAGCACTCACACTAAAATACTGAGAATAAAGTAAAATTTCACGGCATTTTATTTGCTTACTTCGAATATGTTTTGTCACCTAACCTGTACTTGGACAACTTGGTGGAAGAATTGCTGGCCATTTGGCTCAGACAATTGATCTTTAAACGTGGTTCAATGGGAACAAATATTAATATTTTCACATTTTTCTAATCGTATCATCGCTCACTTGTATATATCCACGTTGCCCTCATAGAACAGGTGGTGGAACACGTTGCACGCGTCCACCGCGGGCTGGCCCTGCTGCTTGTGGCCGAACACGAGGTCGATCCAGTGGTGCAGGCGGTGCGACACGTGCTCCGACTCGAGCGCCGCGCGGTGCACGCGGATGAACTCGCGCGGGTCGCCCTTCGCCCACGGCGGGAGGACCACGTCGCCTAGCGCTACGCCGGATTGCTTGCAACCTGGGTAAATAAATAAATTTATTGCATTTAAAACAACACGATAGACAACACATAATTGAGTAACAAATAATAAATCTTAGATAACTAATTATGCATTATAACATGCAATATTTATTAATGCTTTATTGAACACACAGATGAAATAGATATACTTATTGAAATTAAAATACGAGAAAATATGTACAAACGGTGGTCTAATCGCTATGTCGCGACATCTTTTGTTTTTAACGTCACTAATTGTAGCCTAACAGAGAGATGGAGACATAAATTACTCAAAACAAGACTTAATTGTAGTGAAACAAAAGCCGTTGCTAAATATAAACAAGCGACTCGAATATCGATGATACAATTCTGAAAAAATTGAAATAATAAATAACTACTCTAAAAGACATACCCAAATCGAAATTATTTGAATTGACCAAAAATTCGGGTAAGTAGAAAAATTCCGGGATTAATTCTTTAACGTCCGCCATGTTGTGTCTTGATGCGGAATTCCATGCTTCCTTTATGGAATGGAACATTCTGAAACGAAATAACAACTTTTAATATTTCTTATATCTTTTCATATAATTCATAAGCTTATTGAAATCCATACATACCTATCAGCCAAATCAAAATGTCCCCCTTGTAGCCTCAAAAAATGTTGTGTAAAAGGCTCCATACGTACAAGATAGGAACATACAATCATTGCTGACGAATAGTGAGTGCCGTAATGATAGGGGGGCGTTTCACCGTGCGGATCGTCCCATTCCTGGTGATACAAATATTTTAAATAACAATGTATATTGTAATTATTAATTTAAATTTAAAAGAATTATTGTATAAATTTCGTACCTTATATCTTTTCCTGAATTGTTCCAGTCTATCAGGACTCTGAGCTCCCATTGGTTTGCTCAAATCTCTAAAGGTGGCTGGATCGTTCAAATCCAATTCTAAAGAGTCATAATCGGCTAAGATCCACGGGAACACTGGATACTGCATTAGGTCGTTGTACGATCGCCCAGCTAGTGTGTTCAGATGCATCAAGTATTGGAAGTTTGTTATTTCGCCTCTCTAAAAATATCAAAACAAAAACGATTAGTAGAGACACTGTGCCATTAAGTATTATCGAACTGTATAATATTATACATTAAATTTATACTCGTTTTTTTTTCAGTTAGAAATAACTTTTTTTTGTTAATCTATACTTAATATTATAAAGCTGAAGAGTTTGTTTGTTTGAACTACTGGTCCGATTTAAAAAATTCTTTCGGTGTTAGATAGTCTATTTATCGAGGAAGGCAATAAGCTATCATCTCGCTAATAAATAATAAATATATCATCTCGCTAATGGGGCGATTACACCTGACGAGTACAGTGGCGAGTCAGTATCCTCGGCCGAGTGCCGGTTGGTATAAACACTTTAACGAGTGCTCGGCCGAGTACTCGGCCGAGAAGAGCGGCGAGAGAGTCACTAGAATCCCAATTTGTTTACTCGGCCGAGTACCCACCACCCCGCTTCATTCTTCTGTCCCCGCAGCGACTCGCTATCCCGCTCGGCACGTATAAACACGCACTCGCTTGTCACTCGGCCACTCGCCACTCGTTCGTTATTCGTCATCAAGCAGTGTGCGTGTTTGTGTATTTTTTCAAACAATTTATCAAAATCTCAATTAAAATGGCCGCTAATAACAAGTGGATCTACTGCAATTTATTAAAAAGGCTATTTGTTGCTCCAAGGGCATTTCGCCTTAAAATCCATTTTCTGGTTCAAATTCGTTGATCTTCCTCTTCTAATAAATCCCACAATTCGTTAGTAATATCTGGTAACAGCCGATTTAAAACCCGTTTAAATTCTTTTTTTTTTCGATCCATTGCAGACGTCGCGTCGTGATCAAAACTGAACTGACTCGCCACTAGTGTAAATACGTGTAAACACCCACTCGGTTCGGCAACTCTCTCGGCCGAGAGCTTATTTACTGACTCGCCACTGTACTCGTTAGGTGTAATCGTCGCATAAGACCAACAGGAGCGGAGCACTGCGGGTAAATCCGCGGAGCACAGCTAGTATATTATATATATTTTTTTTATTTATAATTAAGTACTTGCTAAGATTCTTTTTGTGAATTTATTTAGAGGCAAGCTGTTTTTCCTAACAGGTATACAGGTTGCCCAGTAACCTAGCTAGGGAAACATTGGCTTGTATAAATTGTTTTAGTAGCCTTTTTATATTTCTATACTTTTACATGAATATAAATTGTATATTGTAATAAATTGTGATAAGAAATTGAAATAAATAAATTGAATTAAGAATAAATTGAATTTGATAAGTTCACCAGCCAGCGCTGCGTGACGGAGGTGTCGCCGATGAGCGAGGCGAGTATGCCGGCGGGCTGCTCCACGGCCACGCCGCGCTTCTGCCCCGCCACCGAGCCCGCCGCGCTGTCCGCCATGCCCGTGCCCAGCGCGGTGAAGCGGCTGTACACCTGTGCAACACATTTGTTCATGTTTTTTAATTAATTGCCTTTTATTTAAATGCAATTTAATAGCATGCAATAACAACAACTATTTCAACAAATAACATACAAACAACATTTATGATTATGCATATATCTATAGAATGTCCCACCGTCAGTGTACAAAGCTGAAAGGGACTTATTATAGTTAACAACAACAAAACGTCATCAAAGTAATTCTTCTTTAAGCCGTTTTAGTCCATTGAAATGTTACATTTTTTAGGCCTAATCTTGCGTTTTTTAGAGGACGCAATTTTATTTTTTGGGTGTGTAGGGGGGGTCAGTGTGAAGCTAAAACCAAGTTTGTGGGGTCGCCACCCTTGTCCCACGGCCACCATCTTGAAAATAGTGGTTGAAATGGTTTTTACGATATATCACTTAAACTATTTATCTGATAAAAAAACATACTAAACACACTGACTGACCGTACACACTGTGTAGGGGGTACACATCAAAAAAATAAAATTGCGTCCTCTAAAAAACGCGACCCCAAATGTAACTTTTCAATGGACTATTTTTATCCCTAGCTTCCCGCAACCGGCGTATACCCCTACTGCCGCGCTGCTAAGTCGCCTAATAAATGTGAAGGCGCTCTCATTCAAGTCAATGAGTAGTATACATAACTTAAATAAATAACAACACATATAATCTAATAATAACACTAGATTGATTTTGATAATAAAGTAGAAATATTACCTTATTCCGTATTTTGCGTGGAAATGCTAACAAATAATTGCGGCCATCGCTCGAGAAAACTTCCAGAGCGATCGGCTGTAACAAATATCTTCGCTTGTGTACCTCTCTGAAAATATAAAATTGATTGAATTAAAATGAAATATTTTCTATTTAAACATAAAATTTCAATTAAAATAACGATAGTGTACCTTATATCTTCATATAAGAATTTGGAGCATTGTCTTTGGTTACTTCTTTGTATTCCTTGACTCGGTAAGATCGGTTCGTAATCATCAGGACAACTATCCAAATCCCGTATTTCCCTGTTCTTAAGCAAAGTGAACCCATCTATTACGTAACAATGCTCTCTTCCGAATAGCAATAGACCTTCTGTTGTGTCGAGACCTTGTATTCGAGCGCAACGGAACATGTGCGTTATCTATAAAAGAAGTATGCAAAATATTTATAAGGATAATTCACATATTTTATAGTAAATCTAAATAGGTATATTAAAGAATTGTTATGATTCTGAAACGTAAAGAAATATTATTAAAACGGATTTTATTGTTGTATAGAAACTGGATAAAATACCTTTTCATGATGCTCCAGTAACCTTAGCAGAGTTTGATTATCTGGAGGTGGAGGTTGTTCGTCTTCGTCTTCATTATCAGGTCCATCCTCGCTTGCTGTGAATCAAAAACATTACATTATTTTTTTTGGTCAATTGTAATCACTTGAATATTTTTTTTAATATTAGCATGAAATATACTAAAAATAACCAAGACATATTATTTTGAATTCTAGCTATTTAACTGTACTAACCTTCTGTAGATTGATTATTGCCTCTGCTAACAACTCCACTGCTAACTAAATCGGATGGTGAACCTTCTTCATTTACCTCTTCGACTGAAGTTTCTCTATTGCTGTAACAAAATCTTATTATTAAGAGCTCAAATGTACTCAACATTATCAACTGCTGAACAAAAACTTAAAAGGTCTAGTAATTTATATTTATTTCTTTGTATATGCTACATTCAAAACCCTGAACCAGTCAATAACCTTATTGACTGATTTAAAGAGCAGACATTCAGTCAATATAGGTTTTAACCAACGTACTGAATAGATTTTAACACTTAATTCTTTCTGTAATGGGCAAGTAAAACAATAGCGAGTTTTACTTGCCCATTACAGAAAGGTTTTAAGTGTCAAATTCGACCCAGTAGGTTAGGTTAGGTTTGAACTGCGACCCTATTACCTACCCTGCCAGAACCGACTCGCTATTGTTTTACTTGCACATTACAGAAAGATTTAAGTGTTAAAATCTATTCAGTACGTTGGTTAAAACCTATATTGACTGAATGTCTGCTCTTTAAATCAGTTAATAAGGATATTGACCGACGCCCTTAGTCAATAACCTTAATAACCGTTAATAAAGATATTGACTGGTTCAGGGTTTTGACTGTAACATATATATATATATAATTATTACCTTGTAATTTCTTCATCAAATGTCTGCTCTTCTGTAGCATCAACACTGTCTGCTTCTCCCACACTGTTGCCCGTGCGCCACTGCTGGTACACTCTATAGTACTCCTTACTATCGCGACTTTGGGCCACCTTGTATTTTAGTTGTCTCTGAAATATATTGACATGTTGAATGCAAAATGGTTTAACGATCGATTAAAGGCACAGTTCTCGCAAAATTTATATTCCAATTAGAATTTTTGACGGGAGTGAGATTAATGAACACACAGAGTTTGAAATTTTTTGCTATTACGCAGCGTTTCTTAGCAACTTCACAGCGGATTTTATCTGGTTGGAACTGAAGATTTTTTTTAATAACACAGTACATATTTTTATTTTTAATGTAACCGTATTTAGATATAGATTTCACTAATATGAAAGATAAGAAAGTTGATTATACAGATATTTTGAATGTTTAAATTTCACTTATTTGTACCTCAAAATGTGTTTTTTTTTTGAGAATTGTGAAACTTAATTGAACGAATGTTTCGATTGATACTTATGCTTGCGTAATAACATAGTAAGAAATACATTTCTTTTCCAGAATAGTACATTAAAAAAAAAAATTGGTTGTCTGTAAAGTCGGTTTACTGACGATAGTTGAACGTGACAACGTCCGATTGTGCTTCTTTGTCGCTCGTTCCGCGCTCTCGCTCGCACTTCAAGCCTTACATGGAACGCCTCAGATGAGTCAGAGCGAGGTAACGCCGCACGAGTCATGTTTTTTCGTGCGTGCAGCCGGCTCTATCGAATTATAAGACGTTGTCACGTCAATGATAGAACAGCACTAACATGATCGGCGGCGTGTAGGCGCGGCGCGTAGGGGTAGTGCGCGTAGAAGGCCAGGTTGCGGCGCAGCTGCTTGCGCATGCGGCACGGCCCCTCGGTGCAGTGCAGCGCCCACTTGGCGAGCGGCTCGGCGCGCGGCGGGCCCCACAGCGCGCGCTCGCGGGTCAGCTCGCGCCACGCGCCCGCCCACTCCGCCTGCACGTAGCGCGTCGTGTGCGCAACAGTGTTCGCCGCGCACTGCGCGCTCGCCACCCACGTGCGTCTGACATTGTTCACTTCAATTACATCTATACTAATATTATAAAGCTGAAGAGTTTGTTTGTTTGAACGCGCTAATCTCGGGAACTACTGGTCCGATTTGAAAAATTCTTTCAGTGTTAGATAGCTCATTTATCGAGGAAGGCTATAGGCTATATCATCACGCTACGGCCAACAGGAGTGGAGCCACGGGGGCGAAACCGCGCGGAGCAGCTAGTTTATACATAATCGTGAGACTGCATTTACATAAATAACATACACGTGTAAAGGCCTATAACACGACGTGTTTTGTAGGCTGTCAGTGTGTATTTCTGTGTTAAAACCTCGGAGCAATTAACAAGCCTGGAGAAGTAACAATTAATTGAACGTTTCTTATATAGTGGCTCTCTTTTATTCAATACCCTAATTAATGCGATAGAAAGAGAACACACTGTTATCGGCTTGGCATTCAAATCCACATGTAGCCACTTTTTGTTCTAAAAAGGTAGTGCTTGCCACTTTATCGAATACTAAAATATCGATAAATAAAAAAATTAAGTTATAAAATTGCTTGAAGATAATTTAAGATTCTTTTAATTTTGAATTATGGATAGGTAATTCCAAATTTTAAGATTCGTTTAATTTGGAATTATTCATTTACGATGCGTATTGACTGCCTTGCATTGTATGGTAGTGGTATTTATAAAAAAATATTATTAGGTATTTCGGTTTAGGTTGTTTTTTATGGTTTCGTAAAAAGGTACGTATTTTTTCCTGTTTTCATAGATTCATTCATAGAATTATACGGAACCCTTCGTGCGCGAATCTGACTTCCACCTGGTTGATCTTTTTACAAATCAATAATCGTATCCTACTAATATTATAAAAGCAAAAATATATAAGAATGGACATTTGATATTCTTTCACGTAAAAACTACTGAATGAGTTTTTATGGAACTTTACAAATAAACATATTATAGATTAAACATCAGAATAACATATAGGCTACAATTTACCGCGGGAAAATAACTCATTCCCACAGGAAAAAATTGGTAAAAGTTTAAAATAAATTGCTTCAAATAAAACAAATAAAATTTAAAATTTTTTTTTACAACATTTTATTTCGATACTTAATTAACAAATTACAATATTTATTATTTAAAATAGATGCCACCTTAACTTGTGGCACAGCATCTCTGCAAAGCACTTTACTTTTCTTCCCGTCTGATTCGAAATGATTTGAACAAGGCCGAGAATGTTTTGAAGGCTTCCAATTTTCCCTGTGCTATAGCTTTAACCCAAACATCTTTTAATTTTTCTCAAGCCAGAAACCTGCAAATAACAATAAAATCCATACTTAAATACCTTTTTTTTTCTCCTAACCTAAAGCAGTCATTATCAATGAAGTACTTCGTACCTACTCAAGTATCGATAATTGCACAACACTATGGAAGTTATATTTTGCATTTTTTCTAAAAACTAAGCTGATTATGATTTCATTTCAATGATTACGGTTAGATAAAACATAGATGATTATGAAAATAACGTAAATTAACTTATTTATAATACAATTAACAAAAAAATTGATCAAAACACTAACCTGTGAAAAGACAAATTCCAATCTTCATCCGATTTCCCAGTACTACGGCTTTTACAGCCGTGAACAACACAAGCCATGTAATCTTTAGTAAATTATCTTTTCAGAAAATAACATAAGAAACTAGAAAACACGTTTTTCACTTCAAAAACAATAATTAAAATCACCATGCGTTAGTGACCAGACTGGTCACTAAAACAAATTGAAATGGCTACATGTCATTTCAAACTGTCGAACTGACATATATCTGTCCTCTTTTTTCGCATGACATTTTTCCATAAGCCAAAAAGGCCAAACTAGTGCGTTATTGTTCAATTAATTGTTACTTCTCCAGGCTTGATAATTGCTCCGAGGTTAAAACAAAGTATGATTAAAAATGACATCTAAAATCCAATATATCTATACTTTATGCTTTTGGTACATAAACAACAGCTTTATTGAGCAGTAATAATGCAAACGTTAACATTTTTAATATCACTTCTAATACTATCCAATTGACGTAACTGTTCTTGCTACTGATATGGTTTATCACTAAAACGCAAATCAAACAAGATTCAAAACACGCTACGATGATAATTATTTACCTGACAAGTTGCACATGGTCTTGCATATAAGCCAAGGCGTGGTGTCTCGGAAGCCTTGGTCGTAATTTTCCAGCGTCATCTCTCTTCACTTTCGTCCGAGACGCCAAACGTGTCAAACCACCTGTCACTTTTTGAATTTTCGATTGAATCTGATTGTGTAGCTCCCATGGAACGCGATACACGGCCTACAATGTTTTAATTATTTTTTTTTGTTTGAGTAGTTCATAGTATTTACAAATACATAGATAAATAGCTAAACATAGGAAACGAACTGCATTTTTGTCTAAAGACCATAAAAAACAATCAATAAGATAAAGTCTTGTCACAGTACTTGGAATAATCCCCTCAAACAACTATTTACATTAATTTAACAAGTTTCAAAGATAAATTAATTTTCTGTGCCCAACCAAAATTTTCATAACTCTACAACTGACAGTTCCATGCAATCCTACTACAACTTTTAAACTCCATATGCTACCTACACAACTAGAACATAACACGGTGACTGACCTTCCTCTCAGTATCAATATACGTCATCCACAGCTTATGCGCAGCGTCATGCAAATGTTCGCGCACTGTACCCAGGTCGGGTGCTTTAGCCCCCGCTGCAGGTGCACTTAACGTCACTTTGAACACTTCCTCTATGGCCGGCTTCTTGCACGCGTATAGCTCCTCCCACACGCGACGAGCTGCCCCGGCCATTAGATTACGCCCTGTTAAAATATGTTAAGAGAATAGTATAAAAATGTGTTTCATACTGCTCGAAAGTAAGTCAAGTATTCTTTATAATGGGTTTTAATGAAAAGTGTTTTTAAAAGAGTTGTTAAAATGAGATCAGATAGATCTCATTTGATGAGAAATAAGATCAGTTTCATGTTGAAATTAGTGGACTACCTCAATAGCTCCACTATCCGAGACGTGATAGACGCTATCCGAGGCATAAATTTCGTAATATTCTAAAGTTGAATTGCACATTTTAATATGTAGACAAAAAACTAAGTATGTACCTTGATGGGCAGTTAATTTATCATCCCTGGATTCTAAATCTCCACTGGGATTCACATGCCACGTGGTTCGCATGTGTGAATCCAAGGCAATCTTCATGTTAGCACTCAGTTGTAACAGGCAATATGTTAGGCAGCCGATAAATTCCAATTCATGATTACCAGCTCCGAATATAAGCAATCTAAACAAGAGGGAAAGATAAATTCAGTAAAATGTAAAGATCTTGATAATATGATAACGTTAAATTAAAAATGTGTTACTTTGAGAGAAAAAATATGTTATATCCTTGCGAAAGACACTGACAGACATTGCAATATAATACAAATCAAAAATTTTACCTGTTGGTAGTGAGCTTGTGTAAAGCTTCAAGCACTGACATCTGATCAGCAATAGAATCAGTACAGCGAGACAGAAGAAATAGTATTGTTCTATTCAAACAGTGATGTAGGCCCTCTAGTGAAACCATAAGTGATTTCTTTTTCGCTTGCGTTACCAATTTTACTAAGAAATCGAACACCTATAAAACATACGCATATTATTAAATGCAAATCATTTTGACTATCTTATAAGAAATTTATTTAGAAACCATATGGGATAAAATTAAAATTTATTATCTATTGATCTAATATTACAAACCTCATGAGGATCTCTTGACAATTGTCCTTGCCACAATTTATCGACAAGTCTTGCGGCCAAGTAACAAACATTTGATATATTTGATTCAGAACCAAAAAGTTCTGTATTTAGTAGATTTTCCATGAGAGTAGTCAAAACTTCTGTTTGATACTCAGTTTGCTGCTCACTTGTCGAGTTGGCGGGAGATGCATCAAGCACCAGATCTATAACCTATAATTAATATTTAGAAATATGGTTCAGAGATAATAATTGACGAGTTGCACTGTACCGTTTTATAAGAACAATAACTGAACGCGCAGAACAGTGTCTTTGTGATATCATCTCAAATCTCCTATAACATGAATCAAACAAAAAACTTGGATATATTGTATAAATTCACCAATTAAAAGTTGTAAAATATATTTTGTATCATGAACATTTGAAGTTTAGAAAGTTAATTAAATAAACTTAACATTAAAATTGTATTTCCGATGTTAAAAATTCAGCATTATAATTAATGTGTATGGTATATTCCATTCCCAGTTAAAGTCAGAAAAAAGATTTGCATAATATAATATGTGGGTTAGTAAAGCGTTTCCGATAGACAACCATTATTGAAGCACCTGAAGTTTTACAATGTTTTCATTGACGAACTATAAACTATACTCACAGTCACCTGTTAAAAGGTAGTCATAAAATTTCCGAGTGACGTTGTGTTAAAAATTCATTGAAATTAAGGTCTTATTTCGAGGCAGTGTTGTGTTTGTAATTTAGAGCGTGATTGTAAGTCTTGTAGTTCATTGCACGTCAATTTGTATACTTTGTATCATAGAAGGATTAAGCATTAGTATGAGTTTATAGAACATTTTAGGGTGAAGTAGGATGATATAATTAATATCCACATATTTACGCAATAAAAGTACGATCTTGGCGTGGAGCAGGGCGCACAAAACATTGACGTTGGCACCGAGTCAGACGCGAATGGGGTCTATAAAAAATATCCAACGCGACCACTCAGTACTATTGTTAATATCATCATGTTCATACAAATCTTTTTCAATTGGCAATAAAATGAGTTAAGATTTTAATAAAAGCAAAATATTACAATCTAGACTAGAATTTCAAAGCCTATAATTAATTTAGGGTTAATTATTTTTACTATCTACATCACAACATCAAATTTTTATTTGGTTTAATTGTTAAAGTGCATCATAAAACGTTTAAAATTTTTTTTTTTTTAATAAAACGTAATCTTTGTAATATTATTCTGCCTGCCTGTCAAATTTTTATTTTATGAACTTACTGTTGTGTTGTTAGAATTTAAACAATATTTATAAACAGGAAGCCTAATATAAATATCAAAAAATCACTATTTAAATAAAAATCTGAATGACGTGTCTTTTAACAATAATTCGACATCAATAATAAGTACTTACAGGCGAAGCTTTAGCCGTAACGCTAAGTGGCAGCGAATCGAGCACGATAGCTTTGAGAAAGTCCATAACGGCCTGTCTCGCGGAATGATGGGTCAACCCGGCCGTGCTACTCACAAGCACCACTTCTTTCTCAGATCCAGGAGTAGATGCGCCTGAGCTTTCACCACTTTCGCAAATAGCTGGAGAAAAATGATTATTTAAGCTATTTATCCTTAATTTATGATAGACTAGCTTCCGCCCGCGACCAAGTTCGCGCGGATGTCGGTCTTTGCGTGGATGGTTTATTTCTCCATTTTGAGTAACTCTGACCATGACATCTTATAAATATCTATTGGACCCAAATACGGCTAGGCCTATAATAATACGCAACGTGTGTTCGCGGTTCTACAGAACCACGTCTATGGATAAAACTGAAAAACTAAGATTAATTTTTTTTCTACGTATTTTTCCAGGATAAAAAGTATCCTATTTTACGCCCAGGATAATAAGGTATAATTATACCAAGTTTCATCGAAATCAAATCGTTAGTTTTCACGTGATGTCTTCACATAAAGACAGACAGACAGACAAAATTTATTTTAATCACATATTTGGGTTTGGTATCGATCCAAGTAACACCCCTTGCTATTTATTTTTTCAACATTTTCAATGTACAGAATTGACCCTTCTACAGATTTATTATATGTATAGATTTTGGTAATGCTAGTTAATTAATCACATTGAAAACTAAACCGAATAGATATTAAAGGTATGATATGCAAATTTAATATAATATGGAGACAATTTTATATCGCGGAAAAGAGCCAGAAAGTGAAAGAAAGTTAATTTGGAAATACACATTACACACGTACATATTACCAAATTACTTTTTTTTCATGATAGAGATTCGAAATTACAAGAACATACTTGAGATAAAATTTATGATTAATATAAACAAATACTTACGCATATGAATTTCATCAGACGAATTAGGAGGGAAGAGTATCGACGCAAGCGCTGTCAGAACTTCAGCAGTCATCATTAGTGTTACAAAATCCGGTAAAGTATTGTATAGCGAAAATAGAACCTTTAAAGAACAAAATCAAATGAATTCTCTTTATTTAATTAATGTTTTGACTTCAAGGTAGTTGTCAATTATAATATCAATAGATTAGCAAAATAAGTTCATATTTATTTTGCCTTTATTTTAATTTAACCTACCTGTATAATAGCTACAGGATGTTCCGCAAGCCATTCAGGCAAGGAACCCGCCTCTGCATGCACCAATGACCTCACAGTGGCCAGTAATATCACCACAGCTTCAGGACATAATGTGATTCTTGCAGCCAAAGCAGCTGAAGATTGTCTCTGAGGAGCAGCCGCTCCCCAAGCTGCAGCCCATACACGTTCTACTGACACCGTCTTCTCTGGGCCAATTTGACGCATCGGCTGACCGAGAGTCAGACCGAATAAAAGGTAGTAGAGCTCGGGTATTTGGAGGTGGAATAGTGATAACCTGTGTGCGTTATAAAGAAAGAAAAAGTGAAAATGTGTACAAAAAAAATAATTTATGTTGTTCGAAATTTCCTTAGGAAAAAATTGCCATTTTTATTTTCAGAACGAAATTGCAGCAAAGAATAATAAATTTTATACATGGCTCTACATTTTAAAAATTATTAACCATAATTAATTTCAAAAGAAATTGCAATTACAAGCATTCAACGTACCAGGCGAGCAGCGTAAAGCCGGAGGTGTAAAGCAAGGGCGCGTGTAAGTGAGAGTGCGAATGCACTGCAGCTGACACCACAACGCCTGCTTGCTGTCCACCCGCGATCAGTTCTGTGTGCCGCAACCAACCACCGTTGCCGACACCTTCACGAAACCTGCGGGTATTTGAATAAATTTAATAAAAAAAAAGGGAATAAAGCTTTTAGAATTAATATTCTGTCCAAAATTAAAAGATAATGCATTTTTACTTACCTTTGCATTATAGCAGATTGTTGTCCTTGACCAGAACACAAAATGACTAGAATACGCAGCGCCCATAGAACTGTAGTTGGATGGACATTCTCCTGCATAAAACTGAGAAGCCAATCCATTCCTAGTACTCTTGATATTTCTTCACAGACAATCGTATTGACCAAATTACGCGTTGTAAACAGCAATCCGTGTAAAACGCACAAACATTTATTCCTGAGTATGACTTGTTCTCCTTCAATCTCTTTATCAAAGTCATTCTCTATTATGACAATATTCTGTTCCATTTGTGATGGTAATGGTAAGGTAAAAGCCATGAATTGTCCAAGGCAGAGTAAGTCAGTAGGTCGCGGTTGGCCACCCAATAGAGCTGCCAATAGATTTATGAGAACATTCTTTGTGCTGCCAACTTTAACATCGTTCACGATATAAAGTAATTTAGGCACTAATTGTAGCTCCCTCATTGTGCGTAAGTTGTGCGTTCGGTGAGCTGTTTCTGTCGCTAATTCTAGTAAATGTTCCAAAAGCGATTTTATTAAGCCACCAGGAGCTCCGAGCCATACATCTAAGTCACAAATAAGATCCTGCAAGCGGATTTGATACTAAAAAAAGGTATATAGATAACAAATATTTATATTATGTATTTTATTTCATTAATTTTTATATCAATTTTTAAACAACAAAAAAAAAAATATATCAAGTGAATCTCACCTGGAATGCAGTTAAATTAGGAATTGACGATGTTTCCTTCTGACTATCGACAGTACCAACTAAGCCGAATATTAGATGTAGTATGTGCGAATTTAGCAGTTGTTTCTTCCTCTTCAACAACATTGCAAGTGTTTGGTATCCTTTCCGTCTGTCCATTTCGGCTTGAGCTGCCTTATTTGATCTCACAACACAAACTAGTGCCTTCACTCCTGCATATAGGCATTCTACATCTTGAGCCATAGCTATTAAACCTAATAATACTGAACATCCACCAACCGTGTCGATCTAGAATAAATATTTAAAAAAAAAATAGTGAAAGAGACCAAAAAAATTTAACTGGTAAAAACATTATGATATTGAAGTAATAGAACATGATAAAAATGAAAAGACCTCTAATTCCCAATTTGATCAAAGAGTTTTAGTTCTAGTAAAATTAACGTTAAGAATAAACACAATTCATTAATTAATTCATGAAATAAATTACCATAATCGCTGCCGGTTTCGGACAGAAGACCCTCACTCCGAGATATCCCACAACAACTCCACCCAAGCATCTAGCCGGGCCCATTAAATGTCCAGCCGAATTGTGAAGAATTCTTATTGGTGTCGCATTCTCATGAGACGACATGCCCAATTGCTTTGCTATCGCTTTATTATCATTTTTGCTGTACACTTTGCGAATTTTCGCTAACGTAAGTTGCGACATGGCTCTTGCATTAATGCCAAAGACAACTTTTTCTTCAGCCACTAAGGGCGCTAACGGTTCTTGGTTCGGGCCCGGTGGTACAGGCGCTTGTAACGTCCCAACGTAATGTGGACCCAGTTGATAGATGACTGATATTGTTTGTGCGGGTAGAACCTATACGGTAGAAAAAATAAATGTTTTAGTAAGATACAAACAGGTCATTTAATCAAATGTTAAAAAACAGCCCAACACATGTTGTTTGGTCATTGATTTAACAAAAAGTATGAATGTTAGGTGTTATATGAAGTTGGATGAAATGTCCCATATCGTTTTCGTCATCCTTCCCATTGTAACCTGTACACACGGCAGTACACTCACGTCCTCCAGCAGCAGCGCGGGCCCCTGGCGCCACAGCAGGCGCGAGTAGCGGCGCCAGTGCGGCGGCGTGCCGATCACGCAGTACACGCTCGACGCGCCCGACAGCGTCGCCGCGCCGCCGCCCGGGTTCGCGCTCACGTAGTGCAGCTTGCCCGAGTGCATGTGCTGGCCTACGCAAACCAAATCGTTTTAGACTAAGATCCCGATATAAACGACCTTCACCGAGATGCTTATTTAATGAAACATATTTTATATTAAAGTAGGCCTGAAATCGTATTCGTCTAAGATCCCGATATAAAACGACCTTCACCGAGATGCTTATTTAATGAAACATATTTTATAGTAAAGCAGGCCTGTTTTACTCCACGAGGTACGTCCGTTATTTACCTACGACGCAGGGCCCAGCCGGCGGTAATCGAATCAGTCGGTTGTAACGCGCGCGCTCTTTGAGACGCTCGCGTGCAAATATTTTTAACGATATGGATGAAAATAAATGTAAGCAATAGGTATTATGTGGCGTTCGAGACACCCACGTCACAATGTACTGACATAAAACAACACGTCCTTAAATCCACATTTAATCGAGCGTGTGCGTGTTTTGTATTTGCTTTTTCTTTTGTGTGTGTGACATCATAACGGTCACGCGCTAGTTGCATATTAATTATACTAGGTTTGAAATATTATTTTTTAGAGCTTACCTACAATTACAATATACATACTAATAGTTAATACTTAAATAGGTACATAGGTATCAACCCTAACATCGTAAGAAAAGATAAGGGCCACGCTATAGAAAGAGACAAAACTTGTAGGTGAATAAAATTATAGACACATAATATCTTTTTGACGAGTAATTCTTCTGTACCTGTACTATTAACTATTCTGTGATTAAAGTTAATATCTCAATAAATATATTGCAAATGGGTTGCCTTACAAATTTCAGTGCAGAATAAAGTAATTAATTATTAAAAAAAAAAATATTTTTAAACATTCACCGGTTTGATTATTTATTAAACAAATTCTACACCAAGCGAAAGTATGAAGCCCATAAAATTTGCAAACGTTAGGTTGCCTATTTTTTTCCGGTCACAACTATTGGGTTGACCGGAAAAAAAAGGCAAAGATAGGAACTGGTTCATCGAAAAACATATTAATATGTACTTGCGAAAAGATAGCCTTAGTGTGAATGAATGATTTTTATTTTATTTCTAAAATATTTTTCAAACACTGCTACCAATTTGTAGTCTAAGTTACTTACCATCAAGATAAAGAGAAAATGATGAGTTTTTAAGCACAGCGCGGTTGAGAACCAACGCTAGATGGTGCCACTGGCCCTCGTGCTGCAAGTCCGGGCACCACACGCGGGCACCGCACTCGCCTGTACCTTCTGGCTCCCATTCTCCGACGTCTATACGAAATAAATAAATATTTTGAAACTAATTTTATAAATAAAATCAAGGCCAAATTAAGGGATAGCATGAATCATATTCTTTAAGAAAAGAGCCTTAAAAATATCCAGAAGTATTTATTTTCATTTTTCTTACAGTTAAACACTTGAAATAACTAGAGATTTTGTCAGTATCATTTTTTAGCAGAAGCACGATTACGTACTTTGAAAAATAAATCCGCTAAGATTATAGAGAAACTTTTGTCAGATACTTACTATGTGGGACTAAAGTTTCCTGCGTCGATACAATAATGGCCTTATCCCTTGCTGAAAGGACCAAGGCAAGACATACAAGATGATCATCTCTTGAGTTATTGATATTTCGCACTAGCGTCAGTAATCTAACGCAATGCGGGTCTGTTCGGGCTTCGGAATATTTTTCTACACATATCCACGTGGAATATGTTAATCCTGTTTGTGGTGGAAATACCCGATCGCCTGAAAAAATATTAAGTTACGATATATAGTATTAGCATTTAAACGTATATAGTATCAATAGAAGTATTTATATAGTACATACATATTTTTTGTTGCCTACATATATTATCTGTGATATATTGTGTACCTGATCCTATTCCTCCAAGTGTTGAAGTATCTTGAGAACCAAGAGCATTTAAATTAGCAGACTGCGGCGCAATACTTGGAAGGTAAAGACAACCGAATCCTTCCGCTGACATATCGAACTCAACGAAAGGGGGTAGCGTGCATGAATTTTGCGATCTGCAAAACGAAATATTTTTTTTAATTAAAAATAATTAAGCGTAAGTTTTAGTATAATAGACAAGAAATAATAAATAATATTACCTATAGTCTCTGGGTGTTGTCATAGAGACCAATGTTTTGATCCTTGTAAGTGGCACGGGTCCACCTGGTTTGCAAACTTGACCAGGTTCTGGTGCCAAACAATTAAGCGGATTTCCCATCCTTAAAAACTCCCTGAAAAATATTTTAATATTAAGTCAATAAGTTGTTAATTATTACACGCTTTATATTAGCTTCACCTGTATGTTTGTAACCGACTTCTTTGGGCGCGATTTTGACCCACTTTAAACGACCAGATTTCGTTCAAACTTTGTTGATTTATTGAGGACTGATGACAATACACTAATTTGATAAAAATTTTCTATTTTTTAGTTCGGTTTTCTATAAAAAGCGTGTTTTTTAGTTTTTTTAAACTATTATTATTATTGTCAGAAAGCTTAATTTATATTGAATGATTAATCTTTTATATCCATATGTACGTCAATTTTAATTATATTTAAAATGGCCATTTACCTGAGTTCAGTAGGCCTTAATGCGTGTGCGGCAAGTCTCTCTAAAACATACATGGCTGGTGCATGCAATGGGTGTTTCTCCGCTCGTAACGCGGCGCTGCATACAGTTAGCACTACGCCTGCTAGCCCACCACCGCACATAACTTGCTGATTGCGCTCACTGTAAATAAATCAAATTAAACAACGAGTTAATAAGTAGAGCGACGATAGTACAACCGGAAAGAAACAGACAGGTGACAAATGGTAGATCCGGCTCGGAGGACCATCAACAACTATTATATTGTAATAAGAAATGATTTACAGTTTTTAATTCGAGGTCATGTTATTGCTACTCGATAAGTCACTGAAAAATAGCGTAATAGACCAGATAGGTCCTTTATAAGCTTCCATAAACTATTTCGGTTTCACAAAATCGATAGTTTTATGCTTATTAGTATTCCTTTGAATGTGTTTTTTTGTAGTACAATTATATTTTATCAATTTATCACACACCTTCTAACCAAGCTCTTCAACACGTGCGCAAGATAGTCCCTTAGCGCTCTAGCATCATTTTCATGTTCTTGTGGTCTTGGTAAAGCTGGCAATAGTTTAGCGAGCACTATCACCACCCCGGAGTGGATGACCCACGCTTCAGTGGATGGTGCGCCTATAGATAGGTTCAGAGGAGTTGAACGGCCTGCTGGTTTCGCCTGTATGGATTTTTTATATTTAGTTTACGTGGGAAAAGGCGACATTATTGAAGATTTGTAATTTTAAAATTGTGATTTTTGAGTTAATCGAATAATTCGTGTTTTTTTGTGTGACTGTTAATATATATTGTAAATTTAAATACGAAATGACAATTTCATGTCCGAGGTAGATAGATGAGGTGAAAGTATATCATACACAAATATTTAATCACCTCATTTATTGCGGAACTTTGTCGCGTTAAGCTCGGTGATTTCACATTGAGAGATCCAAAAGCTAATGGCTTATCAAATGAATCTAAGGCCACATCATATAGCAACCTCAGTACAATGCAGGCATGAATAAATTCCACAGGCACTGTCTCTGGAAACCTACAAGAGAACATAATATTGAATAACAAAAATCGAGTATAATTTATCTTACATATTGTTTTAACGAGAAAGATAAAAACTTACGTCGTTTCTAATATATTACTCGTAAATATATCGTGAAAGACCTCATAAAGTTCCGGGTCACCAGATTCTGTGTCGTGCTGTAATTCTATGTCACTGGTAAAACAACCAAGGAGTCTTATTGTTTCGTACAACGTCGTCATGCAGATCTAAAAAATATTAATATTAATAATAAAAATAAACGTAAATATTGTTAACAACATTTCTAGAAAATTATAAATAACACTTTTCATAATTATTTAAAAGCGAATGTTCAATAAACATACCTCATGATGAAAAAACTTAGCATTAGCCGGTTCGAAGCGCATCGCCGTACTAATAGTATAGAAGACAATGTGTATTAGTTGCAACATATCTCGGTCCATCAATTTGTCTCCTTTTAATTTCCCTTCCAAGGAAACAAGGACGCTGGTGACATAGACGAAACCACTGACCTAAAAAGTAAAGTTTAATAAATATTTGCATTTAATTGAATTATTCAGATGAAGGTTTTTGCAAGTATATTTGATACTAAAAATAATGATAGTTTTTTTTTTTTTATTGAAGTGAAGCTTCTTTAGGTGCATTGAGAGTAAAATTTCAAGGTCGTGTCATGGTAATACCGTCATGTCATGGAGTAAGGCGACAATTTTGGTATCTGTGAATCTTGCCAAAGAAGTTTCACATCGGAAACGTGAGCTCGGCACACACGCTCTTTATTTATTTGTAAAATCACATAAAAAACTAGTTTATTTTAAAGGAGTTATTTACCTTTCTAAATATCGTCCGGGTGCGATGTGAATCCCTGAGACAAACAAGTAAAGCTTTCAAAATATGTAGCTTCAATCGGTAAGCATCATTGGGAGCGGCGTGCATGCCACACAGTAACATAGACATATCCTCTTCGCCAGAACCACTGACGATTAACTCCCGAATAACTCCTGTTAATAACATATTTGAGCATGACTATTATGGAAATATAGATTTTAATAGGAAATCAACTTATAAAAGAAACTCTTCTAATAGTTTAGGATAGGAAAAATAGGCTACGACATAAAGCAAAAAGCCGGTTAGAAATCGGCCTCAAGGTATATTTTTTTTTATTTGTATTTTTTCAAAGTTTATAAATTGGATTATATAAGTACATATTTACAGAAGTAAATACACATACCCAATGCTTTAGTCGTACACGATTCATAAACGACCATTCCGTGAACACACTTAGCGCCGCCACAATCTCTAAACACATTACAATTGTTCACATTTCCATTCAACAAAGCTGTTAGACCTTCCATAACCAGAGAGCCTAATTCTTCTTCTTGAATTTCTATATCGGGATCTTGTATCAATGAGTCTTGTCGTGATTGACGCTTTTTCCTATCCGGTGCTTTTGGAGATTCAGTTGCGCTCGAAACTGACTCTTTCTTCTCCATTTCTTCCTCTAGTATCTGTTTGTCTTTTAAAAATACCGCATATCGTGTCAAGCACGTCACAAACACTTCTAGCATGCCAACTTCCCGATATACGTCTTTGAAAAGAGCATTATGTCTAAAAAAAACGGCAAAAGATTGTAATTAAGTAGTCATATTTGACTAATATATTATGAAGTAAAATATTAAACCATTATCATAAGTGTACACTTACTTCAAAATATTTAGCAATGTCTTCATACACAATATACTACAACTTCTTGACTTATTGGCTTTCAATAACAAAGACAGTGATATCAATTCCTTGCAGGGCACAAAGTTCAGTTGAAAAACAATAAATTCTAGTAACTCGAAAAACTTCTCTTGTATCTCTGCGTTTTTGGTGTGAACTCTTTCCGAAAATTGGCTGAGGGTATTTTGATTTTCCAGTATAAAGTAATTGGCATTGTCCGCGTGGTACACGCTTGATATTGCATCAAGTATTGTGCAACATAATGCTGGTGAGTTCGATTTCAAGAATACAGATTGTAGAACCTATAAAAAGTATATTTTGTTTTTTTAGAAAAATCAAGGAATTTTTCACATTTTTTTTTATTTTTTTTTTATTGCAGGCGTACCTGAAATGCTTGAACATTTCGGACTGCCTGTCCTGGTGTAGACGGCTGCGGTAAGACAAACCCTTGCAACTGAAATAATTCTGTATTAGTGCGAGTCGGTCGCAATTCCGAAAACCCGCACGCGCATAGCGACGATATCATGAGAACAAGATTTCTTAGAGCCGCTCGAGCTTCCGTCCCGCTCACTCGTTCTTCTTCTAACCTTCAATTTTAAAAATAATTAACCCTTTAATAACAGCAATTTGTTTACTTACAATTTGTAATATTCCAGTTTTTATTTATTATAGTATTTAAATAATTCATGTCACCCTTTTTTCTTTATGATTTAATATATTAGGTGAAATTGCTGAAAAAAAAATTTTGCAAAAACAAAAACAAAAATTAGTCAACAGGTTCCACACATTTTTTCCGCGAGAGAGCACCCTCCAGCCACGTCCACGCACTGCTTCGCACAGTTTTTCGAAGCTATTCGCTCTGTGTGGAACCGCGTATTATTAAAAAATTATTTAATTGAAAATATTATTATTTGATATAAGGTTAATAGTTAATACCTGTTACCACTTCATTAAAATCTTGTTCCTCCATAGACTATAATCATTCCATAATATTCAAATTAAATTAACATGCATAATTTATAACATCCAAGGAAAAAATAAACAAAAAATATGTGCTTACCCTGACGTTAAATAATCAGGTACATCTTGTCTCTCATGTCTGTGACAATAACAAAGATAAAAATTGAAAACCTAGGAAAAAATAAAATAATCTAAGCAAAAAAAACGGGAATTTAAAGCATTTTATAAAATAACTATCCAATGTACTATGGTTTTGGGATAAAATCAATAATCATGCATAACACTACTAATGGTCTCCAAAACAAAAAAAAAAGATAAAGAAATAAGTAGTATGTTCTATGTTCATATTTATTACTACAATCACAATATCTAAGACGTAACTTGCATATATATATATTATATATTAGATAATTTTGTACATACTTTAGAAGAAATTCCGATAGAAAAAGATATCCTTGACATGATCTAAAATCATCCAACAATAATTGACTGACTTCACTGGAATCTTTTAGAAAACAGAACACTGCCACAAACATTTCAACAACCTGTAAAAAAATCATTGCCTTAATATAACTCTAAATATATTGAGTGTTTAATTGCAGTAATGGAAATAACTAAGGTAAAAGGTATATTAATATTGTATTAAATCTTTAATGCTTTATCAAAGTATAAGAAATGATATGAATTCAAGTAAAAGGACTGAGGCATCACATATAGGATTGGCTAATTACTATATTAGAAAGCACTGTTTGTCTTTATTCTTTAATTTTTAAATTAATTTAATTTAAACCCCTCAAGGTAGAGTATGTATTATTTAAAACCAAGATTACCTCTAGTGGAGTCAATTCTGGAATTTTTTGCATATTTTCAATACACAAGCCAACACATCCTTTATCTGAAAATGACAGTTATACATTCAGTTATTCATCATATTGTTTATGATACCAGTAGGTCTACCATGAGTTTACGCACACAATACTCGCTAGCGATTGTAGTAAGCGGTTTGTATGAAATTTCGTACAGCGCCCCTAGTGTGCCATAGCGGAACTAAAAAGCCTACCATGAGGTGCATTATAGTATACTACAGTAGATAACGTATAGTAAACTATACTACACTCGCTGTAGTAACCATACAATTTTTGCACCATGAGTTCTAATTTTGACATATGTCATAGTTTATAACTATTCGACGATAGATACGTCATTCACGGTAAATAATCTTGTGAAAGTTAAGAACTATTCACGTTTACTATTGTAGTTACGTCAGACGATTTAACTATGTCAACTCATGGTAGAGGCACTGATTTGTTTAAAAACTTTACAACAAGTAATTGAAGAAAAGGTCAACCCACATATACTATTGGTCAAATATTACAATAAAGTGACAATTTCACTATTTATTTGTGTGTTATGCTGACAAGGTTAAATGTATTGTAACAACAAAGTGTATACTCACTATGTATGTACTGTACTACAGATTGTGTTAAGCCATGACGAGATAATGTCATTAATACTTCTGCTGCTGATTTCCTCCACATTATATTATGGGGAGCACACCATGACGTAATTGCAGAGAATAGCAGGCTCAAATCATCTTTCCTTGCTAATTCCTCACATGGAAATGGGTGACTACATAATCTTACTAGAACCTAAATAAAAAAGGGATTTTGTTCTCATTGTAGATTATTTAATTGTTTTAAATATTAAAACTATACATTTATGGTATTTTAACTTAGTTAATAAATTATTATGTAATATAACATATTATCTCAATAAAAATTTAATGTCTGGTAAACATGAATAGATCCCATTACCTGAACAAAAATTTTCTGTAAAAGAATTCTTCTTTCCCGAGGCGTAAATTCACTATTGTCAGCATGTACATCTGCTTCCGACTCAGGAATTTCGGGCAGGTCAAAAAATAGATACAAACATTTTACTAAAGTTGATGGTATGGCTGCAGTTGTCATCACCTATTAAATTTATTTCAGTTCAAAATATATGAAGAAAGAGAGAATACCTATATAGAGCAGGCTCCAAGGAGATGTTCGTTTGCAAAATTAGCGGACCTAAATCTGACTTCTGATATATATTGTATAGGTCCCAGACATCCTATAGACAGATGTTGCCAACCAGTTTTGTGGTCCCCCTGCCCGCACCCCGGTAATTAAATATGGCATACAAAGAAAAAAATAAAAATTTCCAAAACATGCCGTGTGGGGTATCAAATGAAAGAGCTTATTGAGTAGATCACGAATATATAGCATACTATATACATTTCTTACACTTTCTCTAAGATTTTTTAGAAAATTTACGAAAATGGTCCATTTTTGAGTTAACTTTAAACCACTATAGATTGAAAACTCATGAATATATTTTTTAAATTATTATTTTAAATAATTAACAATAGTCCATTGTTTATAATTCAATAGTTCGTAATATAATATAAGTGAGCTATGTGGTGGATTTGATGAAAATAACTATATACTATATGAACTTGAAAATATACTCGCCATCTTTGAATGCTCCCCCCACTCCCCCATGCAACTATTTCACTGTACGAAATATTGAATCGTAAACAATGGACTATTGTTAATTATTTAAAATAATAATTTAAAAAATATATTCATGAGTTTTCAATCTATAGTGGTTTAAAGTTAACTCAAAAATGGACCATTTTCGTAAATTTTCTAAAAAATCTTAGAGAAAGTGTAAGAAATGTATATAGTATGCTATATATTCGTGATCTACTCAATAAGCTCTTTCATTTGATATCCCACACGGCATGTTTTGGAAATTTTTATTTTTTTCTTTGTATGCCATATTTAATTACCGGGGTGCGGGCAGGGGGACCACAAAACTGGTTGGCAACATCTGTCTATAGGATGTCTGGGATCTATACAATATATATCAGAAGTCAGATTTAGGTCCGCGATTTTTGCAAACGAAACTCCACTGAGAGTCCGGTCTAATATTAAATAACTTTATATATGAAACATTGTCAAAAGAAATAACAATTTACTATAAAATCTTATTACCTGAATAAGAGATTGATCTCCAGCTGCCAATAAATTTAAGGTGGATAATAACATCCAACCATTACTTGATTCTTCTGAATTCTCTATTTCTAGAAACTTAGCAATTGCACAGCTTGCTGCTTCTGTACTTTGATTACTGGCTCTTTTGCGAATCTCTGACACCATAAGTTTGGAAACTTGCTGACAAAACGAAAGTATATCCCAAAACTTTTCATTCATGTCAGTTGAAGGACTTGCACCAAATACCTAATTAGAAATATAGATAATCTTTTTATTTTAACTTTTATTTAAAATAGTGATTATATCGATATAAATAACATCTTAAATCTTAATATATATAAATCTCGTGTCACAATGTTTGTCCTCAATGGACTCCTAACCCACTTAACCGATTATAATAAAATTCGCACACCATGTGCAGTTCGATCCAACTTGAGAGATAGGATAGGTTTTATCCCGGAAATCCCACGGGAAAGGGAACTATGCGGGGTTTTCTCTGAAAACGCGGGCGAAGCCGCGGGCGGAAAGCTAGTTGGTTATAAAAATGTTTGTTTACACTTTACACCATTGTTCCATACATGGTATAGGTAAACAGAAATGTCATTTATTTGTTTTTCAATCAATAAATTACCTTACAAAAAAGTGGAAGCATATTATAAAGCTTGTCATCTTTTTCACTTTCTGTCAGCGGTTGAGCTGGATGAGTGTATTCAGCAAATAACTTCTTCAGATGCATTAATCCCAGCTGAACATGAGAAGTTGCAGCCTCTGTGGGCTCCGCCGATGTGGAGGCGGAAGCACCACGCAATTTGCGCATCAAATTCATGTTAACACTTAAACTAAACACCGCCACTATCGCAACATATTTAGTATTTTCCCAACGGGATTTTCTTCATTTTTTATCGTCTAGAGTTCCTACATTGCGCTGATTTCTTTTCTATCATCCAACATATTTAGACGAAACAAAAAATACACGAAAAATTATAATGTATAAATAAATAAAAAGACTAATTTTTATCACTGAATTAATTTTCACAATTTTCTTTAGATATTTAACAATTTCCTAACAAAAAAATACGCCTACACAAATTCGCAATATCGGAATTGATATTTGATGTAGGTAAAATGTTGCCAACAGCCAAATGTATTTTATTTGTGACAGTTTATGTCAAATCCAAATTTTTGTCCATAATAATCTGTAAACAGTAATTAATATTGTACGCGCGGCGAGAGTTTGGCTTTGACCTTCGGGTGGAGGGGATTACTGCGCAACTCACACAATACTTTTCCCCGCCCCGCACCCCGTTGATACCCAATTTCTGATTTCTGCGCAATAACGGTCAAAGCCAAACTCTCGCCGCGCGATCTGTAACTATGGTAAAAGTTACATCTCTAACTAATAAAATTTTAGTACAATAAATCCTGTGAATAAATCCTACTTCCTACCTAGTTCCTACTAATATTATAAATGCAAAAGCTTGTGAGCATGTAACCGAATGATGAACCGATTACAATGAAATTTAGTACACATATAGAGGCCTTGGATTAACACATAGGATAGGTTTTATCCCGGAAATCCCACGGGAACGGGAACTATGCGGGTTTTCCTTTGAAAACGCGTGCGAAGCCGCGGGCGGAAATCTAATCATATAAACTGTGTCTTGATAATTAGATTTCTATGACTACTATTTTACGTCTTACACGAATCAGTTGATAAAACACCATTTTAATTGTATCAGTTATTATAATCTATAAAAAAAGGAGACAAAAGTATTATGTTCACAGAAATAACAATAAACCTGTTATTGTATATTATCTTATACTATCTTTCCGCCCGCGGCTTCGCCCGCGTTTTTAAACGTTCCCGTGGGATTACCATGATAAAACCTATCCTATGTGTCAATCCAAGTTACCCTCTAATTTCATTGTAATCGGTTCAGTAGTATTTGCGTGAAAGAGTAACAAACACACACACATCCTCACAAAGTTTCGCATTTATAATATTAGTAGGATAAAATTAAATTATGTTTGTTATTTTTTACTTTACAATATTATTCATGTGTTAGATTTGGCAACATTGGAGAATATATGTCAATTGTCAAGTGTCAGTAAAATTGAAAATTGAAATTTATTTTCAAGATTCAAGTTACAAACACAGGTTACAAAGCTGCCATATGAAGTCGGAACGTGTGTGTATTTAATTATTAATTTGAGTTATTATTTGTGCTCATACCTTTAATTAATACATATATTTTTAGTTCTTTTGCACAATGCCTGAAAATAAGAATCTTGTTCAATGTTACAACAGGGGTTGTGGTCAACTTTTTGATCCAAACAGCAATGACAAAGGTAGATTTTTCTAGATTTATTCCCTCTCTATAAATACTGTAAATAACTTATTTTTGTTATCCGATCTGATAGTATACTTTAATTGTACATTTTAAATTTTATGGAAATAATTGTTATTGACAGAAAATAAACACAATTTTTATTGTTTTACAGAGGAATGCTGTCACCACCCTGGTGCTCCTGTATTTCACGATGCCTATAAAGGATGGTCCTGCTGTAACAAGAAAAGTGTCGATTTTACCGAGTTTCTTAACATAAAAGGATGCACATATTCTTTACATTCAAATACGGTCTGTATCTATACACAATTATTGTAAATTGTTTAAGTGAAACAGATGTCATACGGATATAATGAGCTTCATGAATTAATAAATAATATTGAGGAATAGTTTTACTAAAAAATACAGCTTTAATAATACATATTTTAATTTATTCAAAAATATTATGTTCAAATTAATCAACACCCATTTATACATTTAACTAGTTTAAATACAACATAATTTAAAACAATTAAAAATATAGCATGTATCATTATAATGTAATATAATTTTATAGAAACCCCCAGAACCAGAAAAGAAGGTTTTAGATAAAGAACTGGAAAAGAAGGAGGTTATAGAAGTAAGAGCACCAATAGTTGGGCCTCAGCTGCCAAGGCCGCCATTTGAGACACCAGTTGTGACTTTGGAAGCAAAAGTAGCTGATTCTTTAAAGCAAACTGTACTTAAGACGACACAGCAAGCTGCTACAACAGATGATGGGTAATTAGTTAATATGTTGTATTTATAATTTTATTCATCATATTATTTTAATAGTGTTTAAAATGTCCTACTTTAGTTTTCCCTTACCTATTGCCTTGAAACTAAGAAACATGCACATCTAAAGTTGATTTCTGAGTTGCATTAAATCATTTAAATCAATGTGTAATATTACACCTTATTTATTTCAGCATTGTTGCAATTGGTACAACATGCAAGAATGGTGGATGTAACACGTCTTACGAGGGACCACAAACAAACAACGATATATGTATGTACCACCCCGGCTGTCCCATCTTCCATGAAGGTCTCAAATTCTGGTCCTGTTGTCAGAAGAGAACAACTGATTTCAATGTGTTCTTGAGTCAACCTGGTTGTACAACAGGCACGCACAAATGGTTTAAAGAGGTATGATTTTATGCTTTTCATAAAAAATAGTGGGGTAATATTTTTAATTAGATGTATTAAGTTATTGAAAAGTACAGATTTAGACAATATAGAAGTAAAAATTAATACAAATCTTATTTTTTTTTTAACCAAATTAAACAAATTTATCATGATCAAATTCAAGATTTTCGCCTTACTGTAGCGATGCTGAAGGCGTCTAAAAATTT
This sequence comes from Colias behrii, assembly GCA_029959065.1. Classification (NCBI taxonomy): domain Eukaryota; kingdom Metazoa; phylum Arthropoda; class Insecta; order Lepidoptera; family Pieridae; genus Colias; species Colias behrii. The sequence goes on along the minus strand of JARWMC010000007.1, from coordinate 8,379,191 downwards.
AAATAAAAAAAAATTATGACTATTGAATTTTTTAATTGATTCAATATAAATATAATGAATTAATTTTCAGACATCGGCAGCAGGGACGGTAAAATGTCGCTGGGACTGGCATCAAACCCCCGATTATGTTATAGTCAGTGTATATGCTAAGAAATATGATCCAATTGCTAGTTTTGTTAAAGTGAATCCAATTCGGCTTAATGTCAAGTTGTTCTTCCGAGAAGAGGGTAATGCCGCATTTGAACTAGATTTGGAGTTAAGAGGAGTAAGTACTACACAATAGCACACATTTTTATTTGATAACAGCATAGTTTTAACAGCAGAATTTTTGAGAGACAGTAGGTTCTAGTTATTACTTATTATAAACTTATTTAATATATTTACTAATGAGCAATTTTATTTACCACTAGCGGTCGGCTTCGCCCGTGGTACATATTTAAGTTTTCTCTGCATAAGAACCATCCTCATACTTCAAGGAATATAATAAAAAAAGAATTATCGAAATCGGTCCACCCGTTCACGCGTGATGCCGTGTGTGCGTCAGGATTGCTCCGCCAAGTTATCAAATCAGAAAATGGTTTCAGCCAAAAATTTGTCAATATTTGTCAAAATCGAAAGAAACAAACCCCGTATTTGTCAAAGCAGAAATAAAGAAGTTATAAGCGTTTTAAGTTGGCCGCGCAATCCTGACGTCAAGGACTGCGCGGCCACGGAGATCTCAGCAACTACTTGGGATAGAGAAATAATTCCTTTTGTCAACTCAAGTCTGTATTTGTCAAGATTTGTCGAAAAATGAATCAAAGCTCTATATCAATATTATAATTAAATATTCGCCTTGAAAGTCATGGCCGCGCAGTCCTTGATTTGCTATTTTGTTTTTAGTATTTTTTTTATTAAAATTGAAGACTTCATATAGTATAGGAGTTAAAAGGAGAAAGGTCTTAATTTGTCGAAACTGACAAAAGCTTTAAAATACGACTAAAGTGTAATTAAACAGACGAAATCAATTTAAAACACAAAACTCGTGGCCGCGCAGTCCTGACGTTACTTTAAACCATGATATCTCAATAACTATAGTAGCTAGGATTTTGCTGTAGACGTCCATATAATCCTTATATTAACCCCATTAAAATGACATATCCTTTTACCCTCAACACTGTTTGGGACGCGAGTAATCTCAAGAATTATGTTACCCCATACAATGTTCTAGTAGAGTGACCATAATTTCGATTTGTTTTTAATCTTTGTCAAACTGGCTATGACAGCACAGTTCAAGGGCATTCTGTTCTGTTAGTCAAAAACTTAAATAAAATACTAAATAAGACGAAATAAAAAACTTGTTTAATATTTGAATATTTTTATTCATTGCACAAATATAAAGATTTCAAAAATCAACAAAATCATTATTCTTCAACTTTAAATGTTTTAATATTTTTTACAGATAAATCAGTAAAATTACTATTTTAACATTATTCTAAGTTGGTCTCTTCGGCCGCACTACAGGAGCATCGACGCGAGTTTGCCTATTGCGCTCTCTTTCTAATATTGCTTTTCATTCGCACAACTGCTGGTCAGCGGACCACCGCGCTCGCGTCGAATCGTCACGATACCAGTATTATATCTCAACGGACTGTTACTGCTGTACGTTGTGGATCCGACAGTGATATTCCGATAAAAAGGACATAAGTGTGTATTCAGTGAGAGACTTAGTGTATATTTAAACGTGATATAAATAATTACGTGATATTAATCAATATGGTGAGTTATTTATTTTTGAATTAAATTTGTTAACGATATTTATTTTGTGTTATCTACCACCATACCATGTTAAAACTTTTACCAGTTTTGCTGTAGTCAGTACTTTTACATAGGTACCTAGTTAAAAAGTAGATCGGAATAAAGTCCTAACAAATTAGGCCTTAATGAACAAGGATGGAATTTATTGTGTTTTATATAATTAATAATAATAAATAAAGCCTGGGTAAGGTAAACCTTTCCCAGGCTCTCTATTTAAAAACTAAATAGAGCGTTTAAGGTTTTGCCTAAACCAGACGCAACTTTTAACTCCTGGTAATCTCAAATTATTAAAAAGCAGTTATAAATAAATAGATAGGTATTTAAAAATATACTTTTTAATTTAATTTTCAGATAAAAGCGGGTCGCAAAGGAAAAGTCAATAGTGAAAAATTAAAAAAAATATTTCTTAAGTACGGAGATGTATGCAGAAATCGCAGTATTAAATATAATGATCCAGTATTTAAAACAATATCTAATGAGTTAGATAATACGATAGCTCCTTATGCAATCTACAAAGCATTGAAAAGGCACTACGACGAGTATTTTCAAAATGATGAAGATGATAACCTTTATTCACCCCGAGTTCAGAGTAGTTCATCTTCTTCACCGTCGCGTCATAGTGTGGCTTCATTATCGCTGACATATCAAGACAAGGTGAAAACATTTAGTTTTACAATGGACGAGCATGAATGGAAAAAAATTCAACCCGTGATGGTACATTATGCTAGAAGAGATATAAGGACCTCATCGACACACCAAAAATACAGGAGTCTGCCAAAGTTTAAGTGGGCGACTTTTTTGAGAGAAAAGCTCTGGGAGTTATCTAAGCTACCATGTACTTGGAACTTTAAAAATAAGAAAGTTGACGGTGAAAATAACATTTCGTTATTTGGAAAGTGCTCACAATGTCAAAGAGAAACAATAATAAAAACCGAAGCAATTTCTGAAAAAACTGTAAGATTTACATGCGATATACTTACTTGTAAGGAAGAGAATGTACCACACAATCCTAAAAAAAAATCAAAATTAACTCCATACAAAAGAGGTAAATTAGCAAAAATTCTACAGTATAAGCCTGCCGTAGTCGTACAAAAAGAACTTGCGGCCAAATTAATTAAAGACCCAAATCAAGTTTGCCCACCAGTGCTGCCAAGTTTAGCAGCTCTCTGCCAGATCAAGTATGAGAAACGACAAAGCAAGAGACTTCATGCTCACCCAATTTTAAGTATACTCATGATGACTCAAGAGGTACAGAACTTTATCCGTGAAGTGACATTGATACCGTGTTTTCATTTATATTATTGGTCTGATCAGCAAATAGAGTACTATACTAACTATTGTAATAGTTTTTCTAAAGTGACCATTACTGTAGATGCAACTGGATCTTTTTTTCAGGCTATAAAGCTTCCCGATGGAACTACACTAACAAAACGACTATTTGTATATATTGGCATGATTGCTTCGGATTCAATTAAATCTACTCCAATTTTTCAAATGGTTACCGATTCTCACAATAAAGATTCAATTGCAGCGTGGTTAAAAAAATGGTTAATTCAAGTAAGGAGCCCGCCACATGAAATTATTACCGATGACTCATCAGCATTAATTGCAGCTAATGTTTCAGCATTTACTACGTTTAGCAGTATAAAAGATTATGTTAAACGATCTGTTTTAGTCTTAAGTGGCCGCAATTATGCATTACCTGAAGTATTTATTAGGCTAGATACAAGTCATTTTATCAAAACAATTTATAATTTACGTTGCTTTGAAAATAGGGATATAAATGTTAAAATGTTATACGTTCGTTGCATTTTGTATATGAAAGAATGTGAATCGTTTCAGCAAATTAAAACTCTTATTACTGATGTTGTAAGACTATGTCTAACCGAATACGATAACCCAGAAAACCCTGTTTCTGTTTATATTCAGAAAATAAGTTGCACCTTAGGTAATACTACATATACGGAACCTAATGAAGACACCGATGAGAAGGAAAATATTCACGAAAACATAATCCTCGACGATGATGACGGTTTGCTCTCATGGTTTGATGAAATTGTTGAGAGGGAAAAAAGCCTAGATAAAACAAAAAGTTCGTCAGAATCACAAAACTCTTTCTACATGCCTCATTTAATAACAATGCTCAAACGGTTACTCCTAAAGTTACCCCTCTGGAGTAATATTATGTGCCCATTATATAAATCACAAAACAAAGTACCAACATCTTCAGCTATAGAGAGCTATTTTAAAACTATGAAAAATTTGTTATTCACAACAAGGTCGAAGAAATATAACATTGATGAATATTTAAATATGCATTATGATTATTTATTAGGTGAAATAAAAATTGCTTTAAATTGTTTAAATAATTTCGCCGACATTGTAGACAAAAAGGAGAAAAACATTAAAAGAAAACGAGGTAAGACTAGGAAGCGAAAAATGTTACCATTTGAAAACAAATGCTGCAAAAAAGAAAAACCTAGTGTAACCAAAACGTTTTTAAATGATTCGGTATTCTCAGTAATTCCTACGTATGTTGAAAACTGGAGAGGCGAAGGTGTTCCTAAAGATGATTCTGCAAATAAACCTGTAAATATAATGTTTTTAAAAAATAGTAATTTTACTGTACAAGATATATCTGAAAAAAATATTAAATTAACAAACACTTGTGCATTTGATTCCGTATTTTTTTTATTGGCCCACGGATTTAAAGAGTATTCATGCACACGCGATTTATTTGACAATAATTGCAGAAATAGGGATATAACAGCGTTTTTACAAATCCTCTGTAACTCTGATAATAACAGTGAAGAAGCAAACAAACTAAGAATAAGAATTGCTTCGATACATTTCAAAAACAATCATTATGATTGTGAATGTAACGCTGCATTTATTTATGAGCACGTCTTAAATGATATTATTTTTAGTGCTTCTTCTGTAAGTAACTGTTCAAATAGTGCATGCATAAATTCTACCCCATCAAGAAGACATGTGTTTATACCGTTAAATTTAGATATAATTAATATTTTCACCATCAGTAACTTGGAAGATTCTATTATTATTCATGATTGGGAAAACAAGCAATGCAGAAAATGCAATGAAGTGGTTCTATTTCATTATACCTTGTCAAAAATTGTTACATTCGATTTAAATGGCACGCAAATGGTGTTTTTACATGAGGTACCTAAAAGTATAATAATTAAACAAAACATTTATAAATTATTAGGTGCCGTAGAATATGTTCCTCCAATACTTGGAACAATAGGGCATTATAAGTGTCATATTATAAGAAATAGCGGAATGCTTTGTTACGACGATAACAAGAGTAAATTAGAAGAGAGTACAAACGATTCTGTATATATCCATTTTTTAACTTATGTTTTAGTAGAGGTGTAAGAGCCGATGAAAAACATTTAAAGTTGAAGAATAATGATTTTGTTGATTTTTGAAATCTTTATATTTGTGCAATGAATAAAAATATTCAAATATTAAACAAGTTTTTTATTTCGTCTTATTTAGTATTTTATTTAAGTTTTTGACTAACAGAACAGAATGCCCTTGAACTGTGCTGTCATAGCCAGTTTGACAAAGATTAAAAACAAATCGAAATTATGGTCACTCTACTAGAACATTGTATGGGGTAACATAATTCTTGAGATTACTCGCGTCCCAAACAGTGTTGAGGGTAAAAGGATATGTCATTTTAATGGGGTTAATATAAGGATTATATGGACGTCTACAGCAAAATCCTAGCTACTATAGTTATTGAGATATCATGGTTTAAAGTAACGTCAGGACTGCGCGGCCACGAGTTTTGTGTTTTAAATTGATTTCGTCTGTTTAATTACACTTTAGTCGTATTTTAAAGCTTTTGTCAGTTTCGACAAATTAAGACCTTTCTCCTTTTAACTCCTATACTATATGAAGTCTTCAATTTTAATAAAAAAAATACTAAAAACAAAATAGCAAATCAAGGACTGCGCGGCCATGACTTTCAAGGCGAATATTTAATTATAATATTGATATAGAGCTTTGATTCATTTTTCGACAAATCTTGACAAATACAGACTTGAGTTGACAAAAGGAATTATTTCTCTATCCCAAGTAGTTGCTGAGATCTCCGTGGCCGCGCAGTCCTTGACGTCAGGATTGCGCGGCCAACTTAAAACGCTTATAACTTCTTTATTTCTGCTTTGACAAATACGGGGTTTGTTTCTTTCGATTTTGACAAATATTGACAAATTTTTGGCTGAAACCATTTTCTGATTTGATAACTTGGCGGAGCAATCCTGACGCACACGATGCCGTGACCAAGGAAAACGGGTTTAATTTTTAAATATATAGATGAGCACAAAACCTTTCATTTTCGTAACCATTCAAATTTAATGTGGTCATTTAATGAATGCGCTAGTCATTCCATCAAATAGCAGATTTAACTAGATCAGTGTGAGTCAGCCATTCAGAAGATACTTTTTTTATTTTTGTGTATTGGCAACACCAAACTTTTTGGTGCATATAATTGATGAGGTCTATGAAACTAACATTATTTCATATTTGTATTGCAGGTCATAGATGTAGATAAGAGTAGTGCTTCAATGATGGGAACTAAAGTTGAGATTAAATTGAAAAAGGCCGAGCCTGGTGCTTGGAGTAAACTAGATTTTCCAAGAAATACACCTAAATTGGAAAAACAAGAAGCCCCAAAGCCAGAAGTAGATGAAGATGACTCCGTAGATTTGTCTACAGTTGAGGCTATCCATTCAATGGGCAAAGTTAATGTAGCTGGCTGATATTTAGCAAAAAATTATTATTTATATTTTAGGTTATTTTTTATACAAACTTAAATGTTTTCATGACAGTCACGGATGATTTAAATTGTGCTATTTGCGATTGGCTTCTTTTGAAAATAAAATTGACTACATATATATTTTCTGAGGTTTTATTCTTATTAACCCTTTTTTATAATATTATCCTCATGAGAAAAATGTTTACAAATATGCTCAATGCTCATAATCAAAGAATTTTAAGTGTCCCCACACTTGGCTTGAACAGCACGCGTGTATAAATTACGCGTGCTGTTCTATTCAATGAGATGTCTGTCTGTCTGTGATGTCTGCTGTTCCAAGTGTTTGGCAAATATCTCGTAAGAGGCTAAGAAATATCTCAAATGTTATATAAAACTGTTAATGAGGAAGCTATGTAACGTCCATTCAACATTCATTATTTTTTCTATTTAGTTTTCTGTCACGAACATGAACCGGAAATCTAACATATTTTTCCGCGGCCGCGGCCGTTTCCTACATGATATTTCGTTGCAATCCATAAAAATCTATGGAATGTAGTTAAATCGCGCAATGACCAAAGAGTAAATCTATTCAAAAGCGCATGAATGTTAACTGAACTGGTCGTATAATATATCTTAGGCAGTAGTCGCATTTTGTGCGATTTTCAGTATTATGTAGGTACCTATAATTATTAACGCATCACCCGCCTATATCACACATGTGGATTTTTTATACGGATCTTGCTGCAACGACACTGTTTAAGTGTAGTTAAGTAATAAAACACTTATTTGAATAGAGATATCTTTATTTGCTTATACTTTATACTATACGATATAAATTAGTTTTATTTTCAACTACCTAAGAATGTAGTATATTATTATAAAATTTACAGCAATAAAATATACAATAGTGACTAGAGCGACGACTAGAATAAATTGAACATTTGGTGATAATAGTACACTTTATGTAGGTATCTAACTCATTTATTTGAGTTGCTAAGTTACTTACAATACATATATTGTACTCTGGATGAAGGGAGGGATGACACGTTCATAAACTTATTTATTTAACAATTTACATAGATATAAAAAGAGAAATATAAATAGGTTTTACAATGGAAACAACTCGGGAATGATTCGCTGGTTATATACATATAAAATCACAATTTGATTTAAATATAACAACACATAGGTACGTAGGTTTTTCACACAACTCCAGTAGGTAATTACTTATCCTTAACCCCTAATAACAATTATTTTAATTAACATCTTTAATTAGCTGAAAGGCATAGGATAGACGCTCTAAAAGCTGTATATTTCCCAACAAATTCCAGAAGATAATAATTATTATTGGCCGAACTATGCTCGGACGATCTTTCTATTCAAACATTCTTCTTTATTACTCATCTCATTATTACCATTTCCTAATATTTTATATACAATTGATAAAATCGTTGAAGATTTTTTCAACGATAAAGAAATAATAAACGGAAATAAATTATTCAACTTTTTCGTACAATTTTTGTGATTAAGGTAGGAGGTGCCTAATTAATTTCGAAAATATTAAGGCGAAGCACAATGATCTGTTGATGATATCGGTTGAAATGCTGGAGTAGGAGCTGGCTGCATTCTATACATGTCGTGAAGCAGTGTGGCTACAGACACGTCGCCCACTGTGTCCCGGAATAACAACAGCTCGATGGATCGTGGGCGGACCGCCCGCAATGATGGCAGTAGAAGTAATAATCGGCCAAATCTGTTGGATTATTATTGGCAATTAAAGGTAAATATAAATAAGAATAAATACTTTATAAGCAAATAGAAATAATATTGTCTAAACTATATGTAGGTAGGTAACTATTTGTACCTACTTAGGTAGGTATATTGAAAAAAAAGGACTAGGGTCAATGTACCACTAGCTGACCAAGCGCCAATACATGACCGAAATTCAAATATACGCGCCAATTAAGAAAATACGGCAGCCCCAGATGATAGTTTATTGTTTTTTCTATAAAGCAACATCATCTATAAAATAAAAACAAACCTTGCTGCCATTGGTCAGAAATATTGACATTTTTTCAACACGAAGATGTAATTAAGTAGGTGCCCCGTAAGTGATCACATTTTTTACTAAGAGTTTTTTATCGGGAGTTGATTGGGAAATCTTAATTTATCTTGAATGCAATCGATTACTCTTTATATGTCTTGTTATAGGCATAATGTTGAACCATTCTGTTATAGACTTTCGGCTTCATTTTTGGCATGAACAGTTTTTCATGATTTTTAGCGGCCTGGTTATCTTTTGGAGCAACGAAAACAATTTTTCGCCTATTGTTGACCAGTATGGTCAGCTCTTGGTTCTTTATATTTTGCTAAGAAAGACTTGCTTTGGTTTGTGCTTATACCTACCTAATTTAACAAACCATATAAGCCGTAGTTAAGTCATAGCTTTATGTTGCATATTTCCAAAAGCTGACCACCGTAAGATTTTTATACCGAACTTAGTTGGTCAGGTTTCGGGGCCGAGAATATTATTAACCTTGAGTTGTCCACTTGATTTCCGTGACCAAGTGGTTTGATTTCATCAACCTATCTTTATTTATTAAATAATATATTTATTTATTAAACAAAACTAATGTTCGAAGAAGGACATTTTGTCCATTTTGAAAATGGTCAACTTTTAGAGTAATGATGGTCAGATATTGGTGATCAGTGGTCAAGTAATGGTGTTTTTAGCAGAAATAACTTTCAGAGTAGTTTTCATAAAACCTTTGAAGGTTATCAAATTGATATTAAGAACAATAGTTACAGTGAGTATTCAATTATCTGTGTCCCAAAAATAACATTGAACGTAAAACAAATAACCCGTTTTTTATATATAGCTAAAGATAAAACCGCTTAAATGGTCAACTAGTGGTACATCCACCCTATCTATTTCTGGTTTTACGATACAATACCTATTATAGATTTTTTTTTAATTATGAGAGGATCCAATCATCCATTCTGCTCACTGGTGTAGGTAACAATTGCATACAGTTATATTTATAGGTAGATACCTTGTTGGTTGCCGAGTGTATCTTGATCGAACGTAATCCGCTAAAATGCATTGGGCTTGATCTTGCAGCATTTCTACTGGCTGGGTTTCACTAAGGCCGGGTGTGTCTGTAAAGAATTCATTCTTAAATAGATACCTTGAGTGTGTACCTATACTGACGCCCGAATGAATATGAAAAAATAAATATTGCATAGGTTTAAGGTTTAGATACTTATTCTTATCAATTATAAAGACTTACATCATACCATGTGATGTTTACATAATAAATTCCAATATTTATTGCATATAAATGCCTACAAGGCTATAGGTATAGGTATACTTATAATTACCTGGTGAAAATAAAACTATCGCCTTCATGCATCCACACTCACTGCCATCGGGGGCGATTTGTCTAAACCGGCATAATATTTCCTAAAAACAAGCAATTCATTAAAATAAGATTATAAGTAAGCACAAGATTTTATTGTTTAATTAAATAAGTAGTTACCTACCATTTAGGTATTAGGTACCTTTACGCATTTGTCCGTTCTAATCGGTTTACATAAAAGATAACACCAACTACTTATTTTTAGTATGTCGTTTAAAAAAGCTATTAACATACTTGTAAAGTATTAAGTTCTAAATCAGCCAACGGTTCCGGTGGTAACCGAGCTCTCGCCGTAGGCGCTGACAGCAGCGGGGCGAGGTCCCACGGCGCGGACCACTGCGCCAAATGTAACAGAAACAAGTCCTTCCAAGCTGCCCTTAGCAACACAAGCTGGTCTGAAGGTGCGAGCGCTTGGAAAGGCGCCAAGCATCGCACCCAACGCACAGCCATGAAGAGCAGGCGTGCACTGGTTTCCTGAAAACGTGTTTATGTCAGCGGATATGATATTTTTTTTTATTTATGAAGGTTTGCGTCGGTATCTAGATGCTATAACTATTAGTTGTGGAATACGTAGACCGTATAGTACCTATACCTATTTATTAGAACAGGATTTCACTTTTAAGATTTAAATAGGTATCTTAAAGTACCTACCTATCATAAGTTCCGTACCTACCTACCTATCTGACTTTTTGGTAGATTTAGACGGTTTAGACATCTATGATCTAACTAGTTACCTATCTTCCACATTCATTTAAAATTACTGCACTTAAGTTTGTATAAACCAAGAAATAAAGGTTTATTTAAAGCGGGGTTACTAAAGTTTAGGCATTGCATCGCTGTGGGCGTAAAGTCACGGTATCGTATCGCGACCAACGGGCGGGGTAAGTCAAGTAGGCGAAAAGTCACCCCTGCGGCGCCCAATCGCGGCTTAGATCCCGCCCTATAAGTCACAAAGGCATTTACGGAAAAGTAAACATATACGATATGTAGGTACGAACTTTCAGTAATTAGGACGTTAGATAATGAAAATTATTAACAACACTTTGACGAGTAGCTTCAAAAAAGTGTTAACTTTCATTTAGAAAAGTACCTATTTGTGAATAACATTAATTTACAATGTTTTATGAATAAAATGTGGATGTGATTCTTTCTGGATCTGTGAAAATAAACATAGTTTATAAAGTTTTACATTTGTGGTTTTACCTACCACTATAATGTAGAATTGTAGAGCATAGTAGCTGTACACATTTTAAGATCTATCCGCACCTCTCCTACTGCTTTTTCTATAGCGACCTGCTTTATTAAGATATAATAATCTGAAGTACTGTTTATACTGATATTTTACCTGTAACAATTCCCACGTAGGGGCCAAGGGAGCACCGAAAGCATTTTGCGGCGGCCGAAGTAGAGTCGGGTCGCCTTGTAGTTGAAGCTGTTTTGCGCTCCACATAAGTTCCTATGAAACATTAGATTGTAAGCTTATGAGGATAAAATTGACATTTGCTTTTAATTTTGTTACTGTTTCCAATATTGCTTAATTTTGGGGAATCGTAGCTTAATTTTTTAAGAGTCAAACATGACGTCGTTGAGTCAAACTTTTCATTTACAAAAGATACCTACCCGCTTATAAAATCTAAAAATTTACAAAGAAAACGGTCTAAATTTATCAACTAACCTGACATTTATCACTTGACATGAGCATGTGAAGGAGACCAGGCGGTGGCGGCGCTAGAAAGGGTTCAGTGATAAGAGGCAGAGGACTGACGGCTCCCGTGCCTCCAGCGCCACTGGAACCAGCTGAAGATGCCGTGCTCAGAGGTGCTGAGTCATTCAGACCGTTGATGCTGAACTAAAATGATAAGCACTCATTACGCTACGGTGTCAGAAGGAATCGATTTTGTAGTGAGTAGATCATATAATATTTTTTCTATACGCATATTTTTTCATAGTCTTTTTGCTCGATAAGAACTTTTATCTTCCTTGAATTACTTTTAATTAATTTTAACTTTATAAGCTTGTTATCAGCATGTTTACGGTCAAGATAGTATAAGTAGGTATACCGCGGTACATTGTTTATAGGTATGTACTTTATAGGTATCTAATATTAATTATTAATTACTTGGAAGTTAAAAGTATGAATCATACTTATCAGTTATCATATGGAGGAAAACAATCTACATTAATTATTTTAATATCTCCATAACTATTTACATTTCAAAATAATGAGCTGAAATATCTTGTAGTTATAGAGCCGTATCAAAAGCTTATTGTAAAAAAAATATCTATAAACGTACCTGAAAGTTAAAAGGCTGTGGTAGTGGTGTGTAAGGCGAAGGTGGTGACAGTTTCAACGGGTGCGGCTTGTGAGCGTGGGCCAGCGACGGTGGGGGCAGGGAGCCGAGCGAGCTGGCGTGTAGTTTGGGCTTGCGAGGACCACGCTCATGCTGCACGGCTGTAACACAATAAGGTTTGAACTACTATTCAAAAGATCTGTATAAATTGTAACAAAAAAATTGGTTGTTTGTAAAGTAGGTTTACGATCGAGATGTTTACGTGATAACGTCTTATTGGTGGCAGCGCTCGAGATGAGACGGGAGATCGGTCCGTCTCTCTCTCGTTATACCTGCGATCGCGCTCGTGAGGTTTTGGTGTGACACAAGTTTCTGAACATGTCACCCGACTAAAACGATTTTAAAAACGTTATCACGTTAAAATGAATAGGTGTGTTATAATATGTATTCCAGTGGTTTTTCTCAACGAATAAATTTTTATTTGGTCAATGTTCTAAACAAAGGAAAATATGAAACGAAGATAGTTATATATATTTTTTGCAAATATTTTTGTTACAATAACTGTAATTGTGAAATTAAAGCAATTAGATCGAGGAGAGTTAAGTCAAGATCGGGAGGAGGAATAAGTATCTATACCTACTTCAATTAAAAAACATATACTAAATGCGATAAACAAAGTAAACAAAGTAAACAGTTTATCGTGATTCAATAAGCAAAAAACAGTAAGACATACCAATCTATCTAGGCGTAGGCTCTATTTAATTATGAAGTAGAAGGTGACTCTACATTTCTACAAAGTAGTGTGTACATAATCATAATTTATATTACGTTTTTTTTTATGTTGCTTCATAGTACTAATTTTAATCGCAAAGCATAAAAAAGGTAGGATGGAGATGTATTTTTCCAATCGTAGCATAAAATATTAGGTATGTATTAGATTATCTATTCAGAAAGATTGAACTTTCAGTAACAGTTCTAATACCTTACGAATAATGTACATATTCAACTATCACTAAACATTGAATGGCATATAAATGTAAATCTGTAGTTGTTTAACATGTTGGATTATGGAGACGTGTAGCGCTTATACGCCGATCAGTGATCCCTGCGTAAGCTAGGATCTCGTCGCCTATAACCTGCATTAGGGGACTTTGTGAATACATTTATCTTGTAATTATTTATATAACATTTCCATTACCTGTATTGCATTTTACCTTTTAATTTTAACCTATAAAGTAAAATAGCCAAATAGGTAGTCATGTCTCCTAATTTCCACTATAAAAACCAACTTAGTGTCTAATTTTAGAGAGCACATTTATCATTGTAGGTAGGTACTATTTAGTAATAGGTATACTGACTTTGTTCTATTCTGTTCTGTACAGTAGATAGTTCTGATTTCACTAAATTTAAGAAGGAAATACGACGAAAGAGCAAGTCAAACGTTTGCCAAGTTTTATCCAACATACAGAATTAACTATTCAAACATTAAGAATTCAGCTAAGAAGGTTGTAATTCAAAATGCGGGCTTATAAGGAGTGCAGTGAGCATGTATAAAAAGTTAAACAGTTTCGATTGCATCAATGTGCACCACCCTAAATGTAATGACGTCACGCAATCAGCTTAGTGAGGCTGAGTCCATGAGAATGCGGCTATTGTGTGTGCACATGGCGCTCGCCGCTCGCTGCATACGCTCGGTTCCCGCGCGGCGGCTTACTCAGTACGTGAATAGTGACGGACACTACATGAGTAACAGATTAAACGCTACACAAAAGGGTAGCTGCGAAACTGTTTAAAGCTAGAGAACTCGGTCTCGGGGAGAAGCTTACGATCTTAAGCGATTCTCTCAATTTAACGTTTTGCTACTTTAATTGGGCCAATATTTATTTTTCTAACTTGAACATCTCTTTAGTGGCTACATCGTTGCCTCTCCCGCTGTAATTTATGCTATAAAAACTGATAGGTATCACGTGACCTAATAATTACGAAGTCTAATTCTTTTTTTTTTTTTTTTTTTTTTTTTTTTTTTTTTATTTATTGGTCTTCAAAACTGGTTACAAATGTTTGTGATTTATTCTATTAATTATGTACTATCATGCAGTTGATTTATAACCTTCTGGATGTAGACACAGCATGCAAATTTACAAATTTCAATTGGGTACCTTATCTATGTATAACAATAATTATAATAACTATTTATTTGATGAAATTTAATAATTTATTCCTAATTGAGACCAGAGAACCACTAAATATGTCTATTTCTGATCGGATACTATTTGCATAGGTACACATTCGAAACAAAGGTGCATGTTGACCAAGATTAGTTTTACTTGAAGCTGGCAGAAAACATAATCTGTTATGTAAACGAGTAGTGATACGCGGAACTGAAAGACAAATGCGCTCCAAGACATCAGGACAATCTGCTTCCCCATGTAGAACCTTATAAAGAAATAAGATATCTGCTACTTTCCTGCGTGTATGTAGACCACTCAAGTTAAAGTACGATAGACGCTGGTCATAGGAAGTTAAAACCCTACATTTATGTTCTGAGTAACTAAGATAATACAAAAAACGTTTCTGGACTCTTTCAATTCTATCGGAATGGACTTGGTAACTAGGACTCCAGACAGCTGAACAATACTCTAGTATTCCACGAACGAGGGTGCTATAAATTAAAATAGTAAGTTGAGGTTGTTTCAGGAATCTCATTTGTCTCGTGACGAAGCCGGATAATTGTGAAGCTTTTTTAACAATATGATCGTAATGGTTTCTAAAACTTAAAGAACTATCCATGATCACGCCTAGGTCACGGATAAAGCTCACTTCCGTGAGTGGTAAATTATTGATAAGGTAAGTTACGGGTGTTCGAATTTTCTTTCTAGAGAATGTAATGTGATGGCATTTATTAATATTTAAGCACATCTGATTATTTGTACACCATTTTTGTATATTATTTAAGTCTGATTGAAGTATATTAACATCTGTTTTATCCTTAATCGTTCTATAAACTTTTAAATCATCAGCGTACATTCTATAGTTTGATTGTATTACACGGGGGAGGTCGTTGATAAATATTAAAAAGAAGAGAGGACCGAGATGGGAGCCCTGCGGTATTCCCGATGGAATAGTATAGGGGGTAGAATTCTATTCCTGATTTCCTGAAGTTCCACATTCTTTGTTAATTAATCAAATATATTTTTGAGCACTATTAACTTATCGAAAGATGCTGTGTTTTTATCAATTAGGTACCTACCTATATTATACTTACCAATATTTGAAACATGAAATTCGGTATTAGCCCCGTATTAGGTAACCATGTTGACAATATTTAAGGAAATTGTAATAAACCGAGATCTATGCGTCAGCTACGTTTTTTTTTCATAAATAAATCACGACACAACTCTTTATATATACCGTACCCATATTGTAGACTGTAGAGTGTAGACTCTACATCCTACTTTTCAGTTTAGAGGATGCCAATCTATACTAATAATATTTTTTATTAATATATTGAGAAAGATTTTCACCCGATAATTGCTGGTTAAGGGATGCCATAAACTTTAGCTACCTGCTTATAAGTTTACCTATAGAAGGAATAGGAAGGAATTGTACGTAAAGATAAACTAGCCTAGTCTTATAACTAGCCTTCATTAAAATGGTAGGTATGTACGAATTTTCCGATTTAAGTCTACGTATACGCGATCGGGAATAACAAAAGTTTTTTAACTTTATTATGTTTCATCACGTATCAGTAGATATGTCCAAATAAAGGCCATGAAGGCGAAAGATACCTAACCTTTTGTTTATGGGGCACATGTAATCCCAAATAGAACACGTGCTTTTTTCTCGGCTTCAACCCCGCTGCTGCGGTTAAAATATCAAATAAATATGCACCTTAATTGTACAGCAAGAGAGATTAAAATAATAAAAATCTAGCTCGATTCAAGGGTCGCCTAATTTGAGGGTTTGGTTTTTAAAATGACGCGGATGTCCAATTTTAATTACATGACGATAAAGCGAAATAGCGTTTGATAGCGTTGTAATTTGCACATGATTATTAGGATCTTAAAATATCACACGAAGACTGTTAGACATAGGATTTTAAAATTAGTGTGGTGAAAATGTTGCACTATTAAAAAAAACGGGCGTGTGTGCCGAGCCCACGTATCAGAAGTGAAACTTCTTTGGCATGATGACGAGATGACGTGACGGGATTGCCATGACGCGACCTTGAAATTTTATTCTCAACGCGCTTAAGGAAGTTTCACTTCAATATGTATTTAATGACTTATCTACCTACTCTCGAAACTTTCAAGGGGTGAATTGTGCAAATAAACAAATACGAGGGTGCTCATGAATTAAAAGTAAACAAAATGTATTTTTCAAAAGGTCAAAAATCATAACAATATGTCATAGCCTACTTAAAATTTAAAAAGGAAAACAAAATACTAAAAGAAAAGTCATATATCTATTGTAAGATACCGTATACACTAGTCTTGTTTGCGTCCCAAACTATAGATCTTACAAAACGGTGTCTTAAACTTAAGTCTTGCTAGTCACGTCTAGACTTAGTTCAAGACAAGATTCCAGAAATCGCCTTTGTAGAAACTTACACCGTTCCTTGCGAGGAAGTAGGGCATCTACGTTGCTCTCGTGTAAATGGAGAGCTGCGGTCGATATTGTAGTGTTGTTCCTGCTCTTATCGAATAGTTTGATGCACAAGAAATATCATATCTTTCAGTATGAAAAAGATGGAACAATAAATCATACAGTAATCATCCATGATGCACCGCCATTGCGCAAAAATTCAGTGTGAATAAAATTACCCAAAGTAGAAAAAATAATTTTCCAAAAAAGGTCTTAGCTTATTTTTTCAGGCATAAAAGAGAAAGAAAGAAAAAAGAAAGCACAGTTTTTATTCTTATTTAAGTAATGTTAAACAGACCCAATGCTATATGCTAATTTTTATATGCATGATATAATTTTTGGGTCGTTCAGCTCTAATAAAATTTATAACTATAATCACATAATGTTCTACTAATTAGCATTACATTCCGAGCTTATTTTTCAAGTTGCTATACCTTTGACGAGAAAAAATTCAAAATTCATACACAAATTTTATCGATAATATTGGAAAGCCATATCTACTCGGCGGGGTAAGTGAGAAGGTGGCGACCAGTCACGTCGGGGGGTGTGATTAATGACGCAATAATCCCAGTCTCCTCGCCTAGCCTATGAAAGCTTCACGAAGCCGAATTGGTGAATGGTCAAAAGGTTTATTGACCGACCAAGTAAGAGGCACTACATATACGTATGTATTATATTTGGAAATATTATTTTATGTATTAAAATTGTACAATTCAATTATAACTTTTCGATAGCGAGAGAGAACTTTTTTGTGAGCAAAAATAAATTCTTAATAAGTACAAAGATTAGTAATTACGTACTGTTAAAGAGAATGCATCTATTATATATTTTTGTTTTTCGTGCTGAATATTCTTATTCAAATCTATAGCTATAGGTACAATTTTCAAAAACTTATCTACTTCTAATGTTTTTAAACTCAATATCGATGTACATTCTTAAATTATTATTATCCAGCTAATTTATAGATATAGGTTACATATATTTTTACTCATAGGACATTTTTTTTTCATTTGATAAACCAAATGGTTCATAAGTTGAATAAATTTAAAGCAAAACTGCTTTAATAATGCGATCAAATCGAAAAGCTCCTCGTCATTAGATATTTAGTCGGTTCATTGGAATACAGATATCATGACTTTGCGCAAAAGGAGAGCAAGTGTGGAGAAGATAAAACAATAAGGTTAGTCTTAGAATTGAGAGAACTAGAATTTTTGATAAAACTTTATATAAATGTTGTGTGCTTTGTGCAAAGGTACATAGCTTCTATTTATAGATTATTGGTATAAAGATTTATTCAAAATTACATTCATATCCCTCTTTAACATAGTAGGGCAATGTTGGAGTTAATGTCTTCCATTTATATACCAAATTAAGTAACATATCCCGACGGATAATAAAAATAAAAATATATTCGTTTCCGACGATATTACAGTTCCATAGATGCGCATCAAAATCATCGTGTGGAAAATATCCGATGAGAGCGACCCCGTGGGCCGACATTCGTTTCGACGTTAATTCCAGCCGCATTTGTTCCATTACATTTCCGACACAAAGTAGATACGCGTTTGCCGAATTGACTAGGTGGATGCGACGAAGCGAACCAAAAAGGAAAGAGACGCCCAGCACATTACACCTGAGCGTGATAGGGAGGATGAATCAAAAGTGAGAAAGATGTATTCAGAAGTGAAATAGTCTGCTGGCTGAGCACATCATCATTAACGAGCCAGTGAGGGCGGAGGGCAGCGAAGAGGCAGAGGGGGTGAGCCAGGTGCCGTGGCTCCCACGGCTCACCTGCGCACGAAATTATTCCTTACCGCAGTCATATCTAAAGAGCACAATTCTTTAAAACGCATAACTTCACAGAAGGTTTTGATCTCAGAAATACTTTCAAGTCCACAGACATTAATATGAGAAATATCTATGTTCTTGTTCACCTTTAGTTCTTAGGATCATGAACACGTAACCAACCGCTTGTGAAATTATTAATATCTGTAACTGATCATTAACCGAATTAAGGTAACGTCTGTCAGGGTCCTGAAGAAAAGCCTACTTTGTTAATATGGGTAAGTACATCTATCTACATTAGGTAGGTACCTACCTATAACCTACCTATTTATATTGAAATCCATCAAATAGAGTACTGATAATTTCACATGATCATTATTTTTATGCTCTTTATATTATAACTACTAACTCAACGTTGAAAATTTAGCGATATCTCATAAGGAAAAGAAAGTTGGTAAGTTCTGATTAATACCAACTTTAACACCCTAAAATATCCAGCTGCATATATAATGTAGGTGCCTATTGTATTTACAATTCAATTTGTCCGAGTAAATATTAAATGAACTTAAATAATAACAGTTTGTCTATGGAAAAACTTGACGACGGTAACCGGCAGCGGTTTTTGAACGTTTGCCTGTTTCAAACTGAACAAGTTTCGGAGTGCGCTACAACACTTTACTCCCTAACTATAAACAACTTTGTTCTGTGACACCCGTGAGTTTACAAACCAACCAAAAGTATTTTTAGAAAATGCTCCAAAATCAAACAGTTTGATAGAAACACTTCTTATAAACTTGTTAATTTTAAGTAAATGAGGATCGAATGTAAGTAACTAGGCAGTTAAATAATTAGTAAACAAAGCATGTTGGTTGGTTGCAACTTTGGGGGAATTTAATGTTTTAATTTGCAATTTGAATTTAGGTAAATTTCCTAACTTTCTTAGATACTTACCTATATCATGCCGTAATCTATGTAAATGTTGGAATCTATTTTTTACTACAAAGATTATCCTATTGTTCATGACAACTTATGCTTATTATATAGGTATTAGTTAATTAGTAGTATAGTATTATATTATGTGTGGTATTATGTTAATAATACCTCAGTTCAAAAAAGTCATTATATTTTCAGTCCACTCTGAAAACTAAACACGTCTATTTAGGCATTCATATAAAAACGGAGAGTTCAAATGTTTATCAAATAGATAATTGTAATTTAATTCAAAAAGCAATCATGGTTAAACCTCAACAAATCCACTCTGATGTAACGCAATTAACCCCCGACTACATCGCCGAAGTTAATTAATTATCACGGAAGCTGACGAAAAAAATATCATTATACCAGCTGTACGAGAGGTTTATCCTATTATAATTTAGTTTTATTGCGATGACCGTGCAATAATTTGTTCACGCACGATATTTAAAAATTAAATTTGATGTGAGAAATTCATTCCCTCCGTGTGATGTTCAGGGTGGGCTCACTTATTGTCAAAATATTGGTAATATTTCGTACGGTAGCGAGGACTCTGACAAAGAGCTGTATAAATCACATAATCGGATCGAACCCTCGGCCTCGGAACCTTTATTTATTTACAATCCTTACGTATTCACGGCCTTAAAATAAATTTAAGTTTAAACAGGTATTCCTATTATGTGTTTTCCTTTTGTTGCTTTACCAGGAATTTAACATGTAGATACATTACATGGATTCTCAGATGTGTACGCGGTCTCTTCAAATTATTGTTGATGCATATTTTCTTGAGACTTTTATCCAACGTCTCAATACGTTAATGACATGAAAATTTAGGAAAACAAACTTCAATCTTGATTGAAGTACACCTCACTTCAAAATTGCAAAGAGTGCTTCAGCACCTTTAGTAAAAAAATTGAAAAGATATTATGATACGATTCTATCTTAGCTTACACTACAATTGAACTGTAATAAAAGATCATACAAGCATAGATAATTCCACAATAACGGGATAATTGAGCCCCTCACGGTCCCCTCGTGTGTGCCCGTGAGTCCCCGTGGTCAGGAGCGCAGGAGGTGTCGAACACGTGTTCCAACTCCTAAACTGCTCCCGAACAGCGATCTTTTCAATTTGATACGCCGTCGATAGGTGTAAGTCCACAATATAACACGCAATACTTTTGTACTGATGAGCAATAAAATAAAAGGGGAGTTTATGATTAATGCCGCCAATAAAACGTTTTTGATCGTAAACTATTATTCTTAATACTATAAAGTATAATCAATATAAGTTGCAACCACAAAACCTAAAGTGTTTCAGATTATGCTTGATTTTTTAGATATTACTTATAAACATCTGTATACTTTATCAACTCTAGATATTTTTAATTTATCGTGTTTGTTATGTTGTATTCTTTTTTATTCGAATAAGTGGGTAGGTATCGTTTTTTATTTAAAATACGATAGAGGGCATTTTATCTGCAGTTATCCTCCTAATCACAGTGAAGGCGAATCAAACTAAACAAAAATCCATTCAGCCGACCTTGAAGAATAATAAATTAATTATTTTTTTCAGTACATGCATCCCGTTCTATAACTTATGAGTAATGAAAACACAACGATTAAAATTTGCATAATTTAGCAACACTATTAAGTTTCTTTAAGTATCTATTTAAAACTACAAACTAAGTTAACGTTAACGTGATATTTGAGTGCTTTAAAAAGGATTTAACGAGTACTGCCTTCAACAATGTTTTAATGGAAAAATGTTGAACTGTTCTGTAGCAAATCCGATGGTTACCATTTTACTTTGTTAATTTGTTAACTAACTAATTATGATTGATGGCATTTAATTCAAATGTCTATGATTACAAGAATAACCGTCTGACTAAACCCTAAACTAAAACTAAAAGTAAACTAGAGCTATCACGCAGTAGGTACTCAATATGAAGTAATTATTATACGCAATTCAGCATAACGGTATATAATTTTTATTCTAAACATTGGAATGTTTTCAGAGAACGCAACAAGAGAAACGATTCATTTCAATTCATTACTGTTTCAATCTTTGTACAAAAAGACTTCAAAAGGTAACGCACTGTGAATTCCGAATCTTGCGTGCGAACCGTTAAATTAAAAATAAATATTGTGAAACGTCAGTATGTTACCGGCGGGCGCCGAAAATATCAGGGAAAATTGGGAAAAAGGCAGAACGGTTGGTTCACAGGGGTGGTGTGGGGTAGGTGAATCTTTTTGTGAAGTAGAGAGAATTAATTTAACCCGCTGCGGGGTTACACGACATGGCGGTAATTGAAAAGTTTGCCCCTTGTCGGCGGCGCGCCACCCACGACTCCGCGTCTTCGCGACACTTTGCTTTCATTAAAAGACTTTGTGATAATAATTTGGCAAATTTTTATTTAAATTTCTATTAATTTTTTTTTTCATCTCTGGAATGCACTTTCGTGAATGTCTTAGACCGAATTATTTTCCATAAAAATATTTGTTAAGTAGGGTGTGACAAACGGAGTTACATAATTTTATCTATCAAAAAATTGTTAATACACCTACTCCCGTATTTTCGTAGCGTAATAAATACTCATAAACACCAATTATAAAAAGTACTCGATGAGACTTTATATGAAAATCTTAATACAATACTTATACAGTAGAACCTGGATAACTTAAACCTCGGTAACATAAAAACCTCTGTAACTTCAAAAAATAATATGTTCCCTTCCCATCAGAGCCCAAAATCTCTTTAACTTAAAATACGCAACCTCTATAACTTAAATAAATATTCTCTGTATTGGCCCTCAGTAACATAAAGAAATGTTTCCACAACCTCTATTACATAAAATTGTTTGTCAATGAGTCATTTTGAAAGAGTGTCAAAACAAAAGGTTTCGGTATTTATTGCTTGTACGTGTTTACTATGTATTGTTAATGTAAACAATACATTACTTATTGTTTGCGTTATCGAAATTCTTCAAAGCTTTGCGGCGGTTAGCTTTATGACAACGACTTACTTGCATCATAAGTTTTTGATCGTTGTCCTGGAAACATCGCTTTACTTACTGTGTGATAAAACTGGCTTAAAATGAGTCCAAAAAGAAAACTAACAACCCTCACCTACGCTGATAAATTAAAAGCTATAGAAGCAGTGAAAAATGGATAGACCCTTGATAACTTAAAACCTCTATAACTTAAAATATTTTGTGTTTCCCTGGGACTTTAACTTATCGAGGTTCTACTGTATATAAAAAAAAAACATAGTTAAAAAAAACCATACAATATTATATAAAAAAACCTTACATAGTTTAAAAAACCATAGTAATACAATATTTATATAAAAAACCTTAATAGTTACCCTGAGAAATATAAAGATTAAAGGCCCTTTAACTTCTTCGCCGTGCGGGAAAGTTTTTCGTAGCAAAGTGAGCGTAGCGCGTAGCTTTATCGATTCGAATTAATTCAAAAAGTTAAATTGGGGATTACGTTTGTTTGATCGTGCGAAAGAAAATGGAAAATTTAGGTTAGATACATATCGATGAAAGTGTAGAAATTTCGACCTAATTTTGCTTTTTCATTGTACCAAATAAAGCTTTTTAAATGTTGCTACGTATTTATTTCAACTAAACTCATGTAATTTCTAAATGTTTTTTTTTTCTCCGTCTTTCTATCACTACACAGCGGAAAAACGTTTAAGATATAATATAGCGAGTTACGTTTAGTAATAAGTACTGTCTCATGTGGCGGGTAAGTTTCGTGAGGGCGTATAATTACGCGAGCGAGTAAACATATAAAGGTAATCCGGGCCGCGGCGGCACAAAGTGATGCTCGTGAATAATTTAACGATGGAGCACCTGCGGCGAGACCACACTTTGCTACTTTCGAATACAGGGTTGCCATTAAGGGATTTTATGAAACATGCAAAATTTAGGATACATCAATACCAATACTAATTTACAACACATTTAAAATAATTCTTAGATAAGATATCTATTTCTACTTGAATTTTTTGCATCGTTTTTATTACGTAGAATAATAATATTTAATTTCATAAATGATTTTCGACAACCCTACACGTTAACTAAGAATCGCAAAAGCTCTGTCACATCATCACATGCGAGTATGAGAACCAGCATCCGACTTGCGACCGACATGGGACTCCATGAATATTCAATTATTCTTAGTATTTCGCTTAATTATAGAGATTTAGATTTATACGAGTCATCTACATAAGTAGTTTATGGACTTACTGAAATTATACTTACTGTGAAATATCTCTACACAATTTTTGTTTACATGCAGACTCAAATTATTCATGCATAATTTATATTGTTTCAATGTTACTCTACACATAAATAACGTAATGTAAAAGAACCCAGAGCTGACAATGCAGACCGCAATATTGAATACGTGAAACGTCATAATGACAGGTGGGGACGCGATGAAAATTGAAGCGATCGTCGGTGTTGCCTAGTTTTATTTCATTCAATATTTCAGCGCTTCGCGGACAAAACAACCTGCTGTGAGCCTGATGTATAATGGATTGTGTTCTATGGTGTTGCTATTGCACAGCACAATGTGAATGTTTTCGATACCTAAGCTGTCTGTTTTACTAGTTATATTATAGGTAGAGCGTTTGTACCTATGTTATGTACAATTCTGATATTTTAAATTAGGTCTTGCGTCTAATTCTAACTTGCCGTTCTTGAAAGTTACTTTCACCATTCTTTCAGACTTTCACTGATTAATTATTAGTACCTATACCGAACTTATGAATAATATGAGTCGAACTGTTAGTGAACATAGCGGATAGAAATGTTTAAATACATTTAAATGTTTCCTTTGGGCGGATACTAGCTGGAATATTATAATTATTTTTAATCTGATAAAGCTAATTACTTACCGTCTTTGTTCATATTCGCCTGGAAGCACTTGGCAAGTCTGCAGGCCCGGCACTGGTTGCGATGCGTTTTGTCAACAGGACATCGACCCTTCATCTCTCCACCAGCCTTGCATGTGTATACTCGGTTCCGATGAATGGACCGCTTGAAGAAGCCGGAGCAACCTATAGTTTAAGATGGTATTACGCTTGGAAGTAGGTACACGCATGACAAAGGAACGGAATATCATGTATAAATCGATATGTGGTAGCTTTACAAAATTTATTAGTAACTTTTTGAATACTTTACTAGTTTTGAATTTGAAGCTATAAGCGATATAACTGTAGGAAAATATTGTTTTATTTTAATTTTATAATGTGCGTTGTTCATCTCTTCAACGACTTTCTGCAGTATCTAAGTATTTCACTTAAATTATGAAGTAAAGTTGTAAAACCATGTTTACCAGGTACCATCTTGACAAATAATTAATCAATTATGTAAGACAGAGTTTTGTTTTATGCAAGTTGGTAATGAAAATACTCACCGTCACAGCTATAAATCCCATAGTGTTTTCCAGAACTTCTGTCGCCACAGACATTGCAAGGGATGTCAAGCAGTCGATCTCCTGATGATAAAAAATTCAATAAGTAGAGAGATATATTAAGAGAAAAGATTAAAAATAAGTAATGACGTAGTTATTGATTCTAATTTTTACTTCTTTTTTAAGTGAAAATAATAATATAAAAAAATTAATATGGCTTGAAATATTGAGTACCTATTGTATTGAAATTTAATTATTCAAATGAACAATTTAGCTAAGTAAACCAAATCGTAGCCTAACCAATGATCTTCCTTGATACTATTTATCATAAGATGATAATGTTTATTCAATAATTGACGCAGTAAGTATGCCGCTGAGCGCTCCCTTACCCAAAACGGATTAGTCAGATTACACCAATCTCGCTAATAACGTCGTGTTTTTGTTGCGTTTACCTTCCCCTTCAGTTGCCCCTTTTCTTTGACGCTTTTCCAAAGAATTTTATTACACAATCTTGTTACAAAATATCGAAGGTAGGAGGTATGTTGGTAATGTTAATTTACAACAATATTTGCATAAAAAAGTAGAGGCATACTGTGAAGGATTTGATGAAAAAGTAATACATTTAAGTTTAAGTTTATGGTATATAAACGAATTATTTTAAATAGATTTTCTCTTCTTCTTAACAATCTAAACCAGGACAAAGAAACCAGACTAATAATGATTTTTTAATAGTTATAAAGAATTACAAAATAGAAAATATTCATTTGGATAGGTTACCGAATAAATAATTAAAATTATTATTTCGATTATAGTACGATACGATTAAATTACATTTAGAAAGTATTCTTTACTTCCTATAGCGCGGTGTAAAAGAGGATTGAATAAGCTTTGAATCCTTTTCAAGACAGGATCTTTTCTTTTTTCACCGAAAGGGACTTAGACGACTTTACCGATCGTCTTTCGGGCATCAGATGAAAGCCGCAAAGTGGCGTAATTATCCCTTTTTCTTTACTTTTTAAACTTTAATACCTACGAAGGGCGTGGGTTATATATCTATACTAATATTATAAAGAGGAAAGGTTTGTATGTATGTATGTATGTATGGTTTTCACGCATAAACTACTGGACCGATTTTGATGAAATTTGGCACAGACAATTTTTTCTATTCTTTATAAATTTATATTTATAAAGCATTTGAATGCCATAAAACCAAAAAATATAATTTCAACAAAAAAGGTCGTGTTCCATCGTTACAATATTGTATTCACTGAAAAGTGCTTCATATTGGTTGAAATGGTTGTTAATCATCTCAATAGATGGCGCGCGGTGTGTCCCTTCAGACACATAAAACTGAAAGAATAGAATAAATTCGATCACTCAGGCGGGTCACGAGTGGCTGAGTTGGTGAGGCATCCGCCCCGGAATGGCGCGAAGGATGCGGGTTCGAGTCCCGCCTCGTGATCGAATTTTTTCTATTCTTTATAAATTTATATTTATAAAGCATTTGAATGCCATAAAACCAAAAAATATAAATTCAACAAAAAAGGTCGTGTTCCATCGTTACAATATTGTATTCACTGAAAAGTGCTTCATATTGGTTGAAATGGTTGTTAATCATCTCAATAGATGGCGCGCGGTGTGTCCCTTCAGACACATAAAACTGAAAGAATAGAATAAATTCGATCACTCAGGCGGGTCACGAGTGGCTGAGTTGGTGAGGCATCCGCCCCGGAATGGCGCGAAGGATGCGGGTTCGAGTCCCGCCTCGTGATCGAATTTTTTCTATTCTTTATAAATTTCTATTCTTTATAAATTTATATTTATAAATTTATATGGCACAGACAATCTTTAGACCCTGAGAAAGAACATAGGCTACCTTTTATTGCGAAATATGTACCACGGGCGAAGCCGGGGCGGATCGCTAGTAGGTATATATATTCGTTATAGCTAACTTTAGGCGTTTCCGTTGAAGGCTAGACCGATTTAAAAAGGTATTTTACCAATAAATTACAAATAAAATAAATATATTATGTGAGTTTCATAGGTTATATTTTATTTTGTTTCAAACCCAGGCGGAGCCGTTACGTGCGGTTAGTTTAATGATCAAAAGAAAGAAGTAAGAGATGAACGGAAATAATGTAGTAATCAGGAATCATACAACATATTCCTTGCGGTTTGAAATATTCACTCTAACATAATCTGTGGCTCAACATAATATATAAAAATATAAATATCTCATCGATCGAGTTTAGTACCTATACCAACCGCTGTATGTTTCACGGTATCTAATACCTGTAAAGCTTTTTTTATTAATTTTCATTTAAATAGCTTTTAATAATTCAACTTTTTCGTTTTTAGATACAGATTCGTCGAACATTGCCTTTCCTTTATGGGCCATATCTGAGATAGGGCACAACTTTGAACGCTGGTTCTTACATTCTACAGCTTTACCCGACGGCCAAGATATGTCAAATAAATTAATGAAACACATTTTAATATGTATCTAACTATTTTCCTTGAATTTAGTTACTACTATTTCTTCAACCAGAAACGTAAAAAAAAGCAAAAGGAAAACACAACGTACAACATTTTTAATTTGATTAGAGACGTTGAAATTATTTAATACCTACTTTGAAAATGCAGGTAGGAACTAATATGGGATTTGCTGTTTTTTCCGTCTTAATGTTTATATAGAAATGTCTAGAATTAGTACACATGTTTACCAAAATACATAAAAAATATAATTTATTATTGAAGTGTACAAATTTTTTGAACTTGAAAGTTGATCCGGCATCCAAAAGTTGCGCTATAGGCTACGGATATATTTACTATATGGATACTTTATATGGATATAAGGTTTATTACCGCAAGACTAATGTAAGTTTCTGTTGGTATATACATACATTCCTTCTACGCAAAAGCAGCAGTCAATCATAATTTTTAAACCTATTGATATTACAAAATTTAGATAAAGTTTAAATATTACGTAACTACGTCTAATCAGTTCTTCGAAATTAGTCATACAATGATATAATTGTATGACTGATTTCGAAGAACTGATTTTATCAGTTAGGCCTCTTGTACACACGGTATAGCATAGCTACGTATTTTCATTGCCCATTATATAATTTCTCTTCATTGATTTTTATAAACTCTCAGCGATAAATGTAAAGTCTAAGTATCCGTTAGCGAAACTAATTATTACGGAATAATTTCTCAAAAGTATTTACGGTCTACGGCTGTAGCCGTAGCCGTATCCGGTCGCTACGGTTTACTTACCACACTCTCGTAGCGTTATGATATAAGTTTAATGTATTAAGATTAAGTATGTACCATGTTATTTTTTATTATTTATGATTAATAAATTTAAATAATATTGTTTAAAAAACTAAAAAACACGCTTAAACTCATGAAGTTATAAGTAGTTTCATCATGAAGTATTTTCACCGATCCTCGATAAGTGTACAAAATTTTAATTAAATCTGTCCGTTTAAATTAGTCAAATCGAGTCTAGGCGTTGTTAACATACAAACGTACTGATGAAGCTAATAAAAGCGTGTTAATATTATTTTGTTTTACTTAAGATGAAGCATGCTCAATGTCAAATGAAAAATATACAATAATGATAATCGATTGCATTATATACCCTATCTTCATTTACCTATAGGGTTCCTAATATATAATCAGTATTTAATATTTATATCTAATGCCGACGCATATTTAAAGAAATACCTAGGTCTAGATGTTTATATTGTGTGCCATTTTTTACTGGATATGTCGCGTAAGTGCACTTACAATTCAAGATTGGCTCAACGATTTGCATAATTTACAGTTAGATAATAAGGTGTAAGAAAATGCAAAAGTGTACCTACTGGCTATTTAGCAAGTAATGTTATAACTTATAAATATAAAATGACCCAAATAGTCATTAAAATGTATGTTCATACCAATAATAAGTAAGATCTAGATAATATAGATAAGTAGATTCTTAACGCTATAATAATATATTAATATTATACAGTAAATATTCACAAATTTGCTTACCAAAAGATAGTGAGACAGAAAAGCGATCTGATTTATAATTAATAAAAAGCTCGGAAAGTAGAGTCAACAACTATACAAGAAAAAGCTCTACCTACAAATACAATTCCAGATGGAATTCATTTGTAAATGAAGTGACCACGTATGCATTGCTTGCAATAGATCAAAGTGTTAATTTATTTACAATGTAGATAGGCAAAGGGGGGTTGTAATGTATGTGTCGGTGCGCCGATGCGTGCAGCCCTGTGCATCGAACTCTAGCTAATCGCGACTAAATTCTGACACTCGTGTGAAACAACACACTCTGCTATTGAAATCAATTTTAATGTTAGTAATGTTATAGCTCACATACAGGTAGAGGTACCTACTATGAATAAGTATAATCCGATTAATAAAAATATGTAGTTTTGTATTCAAAAGCATGCTCAAAGTTCTCAATAATTTGTATTATTTTGTAAAAGATGAAGGAGTTTTAAAGGTGAATTTCGATCATTATAGTTTCACAAAGAACTGGAACCATTTTATATTTTATAATCAAAATATATGTTTTGAAAACCTATCATTGTATGTTACATTAAGTATCTTAAATATTTTTTAACTGTAATTAATAATGTATCAATATTTACAAACGTATGGTATTTCTTATAAAGTAAGAAAAAGCTAATACCTATATTGCGCTTTTACATTAAACGTAATAGTGCTTTTCATCATGATTATACCTACACCTACAATGGTTCTTATAAATAAATTCTTAAATAGAAAAAAAAGTTCTTAAATAGTCATTCCAAATTAGCTTTTTAAGAATCATGGTTCGTACTCAAGTCTAACTATGATTCTCAGAAAGAAAACATTATGAACACTTACTAACATCAATAAACCAACTTAATACAAAGTGAGCTTCTTATTATTCAATTGAATAGTGTTCTGTAGACAATAGATTAGCCGATGTATCTACGCATAACGTACACAGTCTGTGTTGATTTAACGAACTTTGCGATGTGGGCTTATGACGAATGACTCTGACGATATATTAGCGACAAAGCACATACAGGCTGTACTTTAATCCATATGCCTCAAATAGTTTTCTCTTACTATTGTAGCCTGTCAATCTCTTCATATTAATCGATGATTTCTAATGTAAAGTGTTTAGTTTTGTGAATAAAAAAATAAATTTTCATTATTCTTTTCAGTTGAACATAATTAACACCTACTGTTCAAACTTCAAGCTTTTGTGAGCTTAATCTGTACATTAAGTGTCTTTTGAATTTTTTCCTTTATTGTAATATCTTGAGAGGTGTTTTTAATTAGTTTTTGCGAGATATTAAGATTACTTTAAGAAACAAAAGAGTGTTGTTACGACTTTTAAACGCGCTTATTTTTATGGTAGAGTCTATTGAACTGTGTTTTGCTGACATTTGATTTCTGCCAAAAAATATGATTCCAGCAAATAGCAATATGTAGCGGGAACACAGGGCGGGAAGCTAAAATTTACAAATAAAAGTATTCCTTGAATAATTCTTTGGCTCTACACACTGGCTAGTATCTAATCTGTGACACTGTAGAATTTTGCTGACTTACGATACTTTACAACAACAAGTACAGTACTCCAAAATTAATAATGCGCATGCAGATCTTCGCTAATTATCGTATTTCCAGAAACACCCGAATCACCCCGAATCATTGAATCGTAAGTGCCCTAAACAGTGCACTTACTTGGTTGAGCATGCCATCCCGTCCAGTGATGACGGGACAGCTCAACCATACAGTGTATAGGAAAGCCACTCATACTGATAGGAACCTCAATGGTGAATCTCACCACCACCCTTGCCAACTAGCTTTTGTCGGTAAATCTTTGTTTCAGAGAGCCCGCCACCTCTGTGATGCTGCCCACCTCAGCGGGGAACTGCAGCATGTCAAGCGAGTACTACGTAACAACAAGCTGCAGGCGCCTCCACTGCATCACAGGAGTCGAACGAAGCCACACACAGTTGAAAGACAACCGGCCTACCTACCATATGTGAAGGGAGTTACTGACAGAATTGGAAGAATCCTAAGACGAGCTTCAATTAAAACTATATATAAGCCGCACAAGAAGATAAACCAATTCTTGAGACCAATCAAAAGTAATATTCCTCTACAAGAAGCAGGCGTGTACAAGTTAGACTGTGACTGTGGTCTCTCATACATCGGCCAAACAAAAAGAAGCATTGCTAACCGACTGAAGGAGCACATTGCGGATATCAAGCATCGGCGTCACAAGAAGTCTGCGGTATGTGAACACACACTGGACAACAACCACTTCATAAGATTCGACCACCCACAAATCCTTTCCAGAGAAAATAAATTTTTTCCAAGACTTGTGCGCGAGGCTATTGAAATTAAAAAGCACCCAAATTTCAATAGAGAAGATGGTTTGAAACTTTCTAACACCTGGGATCCTGTTATTAAGAATTTAAAACCCCATGTCAAACGTACCAAAAGACTAGAAGACACGATCAGCCAATACTGCCAACATCCGGAAAAATACTACACATACCAACTACGGAGGAATAGGTGGAGGTAGTTTACAAACAGCAATTTTTGAATGACCGTCAAGACGTATAACATCTCAGTCTCCCCGTGACCACGCTCGCTGTAAAGTGTTCGAAACGTCGGGAAAATAATAGAATGAATAAATCGCGTTTAAAATCCAATTTAATTTCTAAATGTATAATACTCGCGTAAAATCAAACATTAGAAAATAGGTACTATCATTTTTTTAAATATAAGCTTTGTCTTATTTTAACCTTGCATACATCCATCATTACGCCAGCTTCAGTAAGACACTTTAATAGTTCTAGGTATAGAATTTTCCAACTAAATCAATACAACAAATATATGTATATTCGCAATCGTGTGGCTTATCCTCGCTATTACCTTACATTGAATTATCGAAACAAATTTCGTTACTTATCTCTTTTACCATAAAATCACAATAAAACTCATTATTCTTATAAACTACGCATGAAGAAAATACATTTAACCACTCTATATACATATCGTCTTCGGAGGCTCGGGGAATATGACAGTTTCCGAACGTGTGCCGAACAGTGACGAATTTTTCTATGCGCATTATCAGTTTGGGAGTACTGTATCTATCTTTAGAATTAGGTTATCAAATACCTTAGTAATGAAATAAAAAGTTATTTTAAACTTCTTTGTTAGGTAGTTTTACATTTTCCACACACTAATTGTATATTAATTAAAATATTGTACTATTTTTAATAACATATATATTGTTTTATTGACTTATCTGTGCGAAATTAACCTTCGCATAAAAATAAATAATCATCATCTATATGTGTAGGAACTAGGAATTAATGCGTTTAAGTCAACACAAAAATAGAGTTATTGTTAAATAAGTATACCTACTAAATATAAGACGTGCTAAATGCTATCTCCCGGTGTGCATGTACCTATTCAATTCATTGCACTATCCCAGAAACACCAGATTTGAGACCACAATGCGAAAAAGGTTGGTTCTTATTTTCATCTTAAGATTTGACCTATAGGTATATACCCACATACCGTGCCGAACATTCAGGCAGACTAACGTCTAACACAACAAGTTAAAAACTCGTAAAAATTTAATGAACATTTTAGCATGAGAAAAGAAAATCTTAAATAATTGAAAAGATATTGCACGTGTAAACATCCTGTATATTGTTCTGTACAATGTTCTAAGATAACGAGGGTGCGACAAGTTTTCGTTCCCAAATCAAGCCCAAGACCGTCCCTTTACATAACTAAGGGCTCGATTTCCTCATCTCAATGATCATACTCTGAATAATGTTAATTTGGGGCATTGATAGTTTGTTAAGCTATTTTTAGATTTGTCTGAACCACGTTAATATTTTAAAAGTATGGCATATTGTTTTTAAAGACTGCTCTACTTTTATTGGCTAACCTTAATTTTAATAATTGGTACCTATTGAATTTAATTTTTAAAAAAACAATGTCGCTCTTTCCCTTTGGTAGCAATACAATCTAATATTTATTCATAACATACGTAATAACGAATAGCTCGGTAGTTAACTAATAATTATTATCTTGGTGATTATTATTAGATGTTAACGTAAAATTTAACTATATGGGTCAAAAATCTCGATCAAATCAATCTTATTAATACCTGTTGTAACATTTTGTATTGATTACCGAAGTATGTATTAACAAACATTTAATTACTGTTTAATTTTATGAGGTAGTATAGACTACATTATATAATGTAAATGTAAATTTAAAATATATACTACATACCCAGGCTTGTCAATTTGCCTGTGTTCGACTTTTTTCAGTAATAATTCGTTAACAGGTTTAAAAGCTCGTTTTTCTTTAAAAGTTACAATAAATTACCAATAAACTCTACAAAATAAGCTCAGCAATTTGTGTTTATTGTTTTGGTCTCTCAGGTATTACAACTGGGTAAGGAATTAAATTATATCACAACAGAATAACAATTTAATCTAAAACTACTGACCTGTTCCCATCCTACGGAAGGCCGCGACCGGCGTCCGTTGTTTTTCCCAAAACGTCGACAGCTCGACTTTTGATCTATGACCTCTAGTTAACTAAAAGCTCACCACTTATATCCTCTAACTATTTAAAATCTGCGTTTAATGCGAACTTTTTAATTAATAGTACAACTAACAATAATCACTATTAATGTCCAAATTAATTTATTTGTAAAAACTAGAGTCTAATTGGATTAATAATTCACATTAATTTGATTTCGATAAAAAAATTCACGGTGACTTTTCCGACTTCACTACCGAGTCACGGCTTTCGACAGACTGCTCCAATAATTGTGATCTTTGAAGCCGCTGCGGAGATCGCGAGTCACATCATCCCCTGATTACATCGGGGCCCACCCCTCGAGCGAGATAGCAAATGACAATAGCATGGAGCACGAGCGAGACGCCTGTGATCCCATCTTGTGGCCCGGTCTACAGGCTACATTGTCAGGGTATCGGTGACGGCGATTTTGACCGTGGTGTGTGTACATATTTATTTATAAAAGCTTTATTTTTTTTATGAATAATTAAATATGTACAAGTATGCTTATAAAATTTTAATTCGTAACCATTTTCTTAAGCTAGGAATTTTCTTGAAACTTGCATTTCAATAAACTTAAAAATTTCAACAACTTTTGTGAATATTTTTCAGAATATTTTTGAAAAAAAATCGAGTACATATTTTCCATATTAAAATTTAACTCAAAAATACAATTACGATCTCCACTGTTAACATTAAAATGTCAAGTAAGAACTAGGGGATAAAGGGAGCTAATTGGCTGGGCGTCGTGAGCGACCAATCGGTGCTTGCCTTTTATATAGGGGGCGGTCCACGGAGCTTTTGAATTGAAATCGAGCTACGAAGCGAAAATGCCACGTGCGACATAGACTTAGGGCATATTACACTTTCTAAAGGAGTTTCTTACCGCAAGATCATTTAGAAAATACGCTTGTGTTTGTATCCGCTGCCCGATCGAGCATAAGTGATCCGGCTCATATTGCCACATTATACTCTTTGCTTTATCCCGCCTTTGTTAACCTTAATGTCAAATCTTTGAATTGGAATTCATTTGTGAAAATCCTTTTCGTTTTAGAAACAAATTGTGTAGGTATTTGTTTTAATATGCAATTTTAAAATTGATTCGAATAACGATGTATACCTACTTACTTATAGTTTTCATACAATAAAGAAAGTCATGTAACGTATCTAATACTTTAATACCTAGGTAGGTGTTAGGTATTTCGTTGGGCGGATTCTAAATTTGTGACGAAAAATACAAAATTTAAACTCAATAGCTCAACTTTTTTATGATACAGTCGGCAAAGAAACTGGTTAGTCACCTGATGATAAGCGTTACCACTGTCCATGGGCATTTCCTTACGCCTCTGTAAATAGATTGTCAATTTTTAAAGATAAGGGTTTAAGAAAGTCATTTTTTCTTTCATAAACATCATTCTTGAAATACTTAAACATACCTAACTACATCCAGTGTATATTTTCGGATAAAATTAAATTAAAGCATTGGCTAACTATGTACCTATTTAATTAAAAAAATAGCTTTATAAATCTACTTTGGCAAAATACAAAAGAAGAGTTTCAACAGATATCCGTATTTCCTACTTAAATTTGTATTACATCTTTGCAATAACGTTTAAGCTATAGGTACCGATCATCAACTTATTCAAATAAATTTTGAGACTCTACGTAACTATTTCATACCTATGTAGAGTTTGAAAATATTTTCACTCTCATCCTTTAACTAATTAAATTGATTGATTTTGTTCTATTGTTATAAATGGAGTGTTTTTCTACGATTTAAATAATAATCGGCGACGTTAACGGTTAAATCCCACTAAATGGCTACTAATGCGTGACACGCGACTGCGGCACCCGGCCTTTGAAAAACCACTTACACAAAAGCTTACTGGTCGTAACAAATAACAATGACAATTAGGTACGTACCTACTCACTACTGTGTTTTAATTCATATTTTATTCTAATAATTCATATTATAGTGAATACTGTGATAAAAGTCTATTTAAATAACCAGTATTGCACTAAATGTAGGTATTTCTTTCTTAGGACAGTCTTACACCTACACACTTTCTTCCATTTTTTTTGAAATCTCTGAAAGACAAGGGAACTTTGAAGAGAATTTAGACTTTAAGGAAGATTAATTTATTATAATAGCGCTTTATTGCTTATAGCGACGACTGAGCCTAGCACTTAGGATATCTATTTTTAATATAAGTATGCTCTGGAAGACTTCTCTGCATTTAAAAATATGATAGGTACGTTTTTTATAAAATTCGAATTATTTTAAAATAATAACTTTGAGCAAGAGTGATACAATTTTTATGGGAAATTCCCACAACCCATTGAAAAATATGAAAAGAAAACTAAGTATGTGTATTTTAAATCAACACTCAATTTTAAAGCAATTTTAAATCAGTTACGGGTGATTGTTTATGATTGTTCTCTTTTGGAAAAAATAACATATGCACGGGCATAGAGGGCGCGAGGGTGACGAGGGCGGCCGTCCACACCCTGCGTTAGGGCTGCTAACGGTGTTTTGTAACAAACGTTATTATTAGTAGGTAGTTTTTTTGACGTGATAACGTTTTTAAAATCGTTTTAGTCGGGTGACATGTTCAGAAACTTGTGTCACACCAAAACCTCACGAGCGCGATCGCAGGTATAACGTCGAGAGAGAGACGGACCGATCTCCCGTCTCATCTCGAGCGCTGCCACCAATAAGACGTTATCACTTAAACATCTCGATCGTAAACCTACTTTACAAACAACCAATTTTTGACGTGACAACGTCTTAAATTAGGTTGCGACTGGGAGTCACTTATGAAAAAGTGTAACGCTCGGTAACGTTACGATGAGTCACCGAACGAGAGAGAGGCCCGCCGAATGCCTTGCGTCTCTCTCCCACTCAACTATGATCGAGAAAAAGACGTTGTCACGTAAAATCTTCGCCCGTAAAACCGACTTTACAGGCAACCATTTTTTTTTTAATAATTACACATTTATTTTAAAAAATAGAATTAAAAACTCTACTGTGCTGTTTTATTAAATAGGCACGCGATTTCAATTAAACTAGAAACATGTATAACCATTAATTATGTTATACTTAGATACCTAGTATCTGTAATAAATACTTTTTCTTTAAGTATTATTTTCAATCAGTCATTTAAATCGAGTAGCTATCTATGTGTTTTTGTGAAATTAAAACTGAACGCAGGCAGCCCTAGCCAGTGATAAGCACTTGAACACATCAAATAATGTGCGCGTGACTGGACCATTGTCGGCCGACACCCAGTTAAGCTCTATTTGTCCAGCGATGATGAGTGTTTAATAAGTTCCTTGATCTGCTACTTTTGTTTTGTAACTGTAGTTTCTGTGCACTGTTTATTTTAAAAGAAAGTGTAAAACATAATGCCTACGATAAAACATTTTATTAACTCGGTTTTGTTAGTATCTACGTTCGAAAGCCTATTCTTCAGAAGAAGCTAAGCCGTCGGGAGATTATTACCTACTTCAATAGTATTTTGTGTCAATTTCCATTACAATCATATTGTGGTTAAGGACGTTTTTACACTAACAAGATATTGAACATATCAAGCATGAAGGTGATGAATATTATCTTAAAATATCTACCTAGATATATATACTATTCCTATAGTTAAAATATAATCAAAAATTAACCTTGATTGTATATAGGTGTGAAGTCCCATGTCCCCTAGTGGGGTAAGGGGCAGATGCGATTGTTTGTATATATGTACCTATGACAAACTAAATTTTAAACATTAGAATAACTAAACTAACATGGTTAACCAGATGGTAAGCAATGAACATTTGCAGAGGTTTTACTTCTGTAAATGAAATGCCGGCGTTTGAAATTGGGGGAGGTGCAAAGAAAGCACTGATAACAGGAAAAAAGAAGGCGACTGGTAAAGGTTACAGGTTTCATTATTTTTTTACATAAATACAAAACCCCAATATTCGATTTAAATAATCAATCTGTAAAGGTAACATCTCATTATAAGCAAACCAAACAGTATATGATATCAAATCTTAAATGAAAACCTTAGCTCACCTTCAAACGTTGTAAGAAAACAGAGGGTGGCAATAATGGCCCTCTTACCTGAAAATTATTTGAAAGGAGGAACAACTGAATATGTTGTCATATTCAAAAGTACAACTCATCCAGTATCGTGCGCCTTACATTCGCAACCGTGTTACTTTTGCATCATTAGTGAAGTGATTTAGTGTAGGAAAGTATTGGAGAAGGTAATAATTTTACCGGAAATAAAATATCTGACTTAAAAAATTTAACTGTACCAACCAGTTTAATAATACCTATATACATGTAAAAGTAAGTAATTACCTACTCAATTCTAATCGTTATTAGGTATTCATTCACCTACTTCTATATCGCTTATGTTTATCATGAAAGTTAGTAGTTTTAATGTGTTCCTAATCCGAAAATAGATTAACGTATGTTTTTATCATACAATTAATAGCCTGGTAAGTACTTACTATGAGAATACTAATCGCTTAATTTTGTTTTAAAGGCATCATTAATTTTGATAAATGCTGAAAATATAAAGTATAGTTGATTATTGTTACAAACTTAAATTGCACAATAAGGTAAATAAAAATACGATTTCTCATATGCCATATCCATAACAACACTGGGTGAGGTGAAGCGACCCTTTCTCCAGTCTCCGGTGTGACACGCACACCTGCACAGGTGACAAATGAGCACTTCGGACAAAAATCGCGCCCGCTCACCGCGTTTGGCTGAATTAATTCGTCTCGCGGTGTCTCTTGGTGCGTCATCGCTACATAGATGTATTTTGGTAATAGATGTGCTATACTGGATGGAACTGTTTTTGAGGTTCAGCATATATGTTATTTATGATGTGATTACTATTTTGTACATTTGTGATTTTGTATAATATGTATATTGAAATGAGAAATTGCTCAACTCTACATCTCTATGCATTAATACAGATAACAGAATACACAATGCTTATATTGGTATACTTAACGAAAAAGTTTGTTATTACCTTCTATCTATTGATAGAAGCACATAGATATAAGCGAATATTTTCACTTTCGACTTCTGAATTATACATTTGTTTTCCATTTATCTATCATTCCGGGAAATTTGAATTAGCTACCTGTGTTATTTTACCTAACTATGTGAATTTTACAGTTTTCTTCATTATTATTTTATGAAGTACTTAGTGATTCGAACTTATGATTAATAAAGTTTACTACATTGGAATTAGAGAATTTCATTAAAAAATAAAATTCACCTCTATAAGTTGGTACGTCGTAGCGCTTGTAGCGAGCACTTAGCTAGTAGCCCGCGGCACTCTGATTTATGTCCCGCCGACGTTCCACCGTGACAATTTATTTCAATTAACGCCTGCTCCGCCCCTAAATGTTTACACCAAATTATAACAAATCAAAATCAAATAAATAATAGAGACATTCGCGTAGGTACAGAATTAAAATATTTTTTACTTAATCTGTAAACATTTTTTTCAACCCCTGGGTGTATCTGTCGTACCTACTTTTTTCCTCAATTGAATGCTAAACAGTTTACTCAGTGAATCCCAATTGTTCCAGAGAATTCATTTGTTCGCTAAAAGCGTGACTATTCTCAAATCCAACGACGCTTGGCAAACAAAGAGCGGCGGCTCGCGAAAAAGTCCTTTTAAAAATGTTGCGGCACGTACGCGAAGGAGGAGCATCCATTACAGCGAAGTGCTGGATGTTGATTTAACGATCTAAATCAACTGAAGAGTAAATAACTTTCCACTGTCCGCTCGAATTAACTCATCCTTTATTTTTCGGCTGAATAACACTTTTTAAAATATAATAATTAATGTACGAAAGGGATTAGGACACATTTTTATAATTTCACGGATCAATAAAAGAGTTGTTTTATTGATATATCAATTTATTACAAAAAAAATCATAAAAACTTACTACTACATATTTTCTTACATTTCTCAATCTGACGGACCCATTTACA
Organism: Colias behrii; assembly: GCA_029959065.1. Classification (NCBI taxonomy): domain Eukaryota; kingdom Metazoa; phylum Arthropoda; class Insecta; order Lepidoptera; family Pieridae; genus Colias; species Colias behrii. Next base: position 8,339,420 of record JARWMC010000007.1, on the reverse strand, counting down.
ATTATTTGAACCTTACTTCATAGAAAAGAAAGTGCTACGCGCCAGATACATTGCCTAATTTGTGTACAATAGTTGTAATTATATTAATGCCATTTAAGAATGTATCGATCGGCATGTATTCGTCGTTGTTATGCAACCGCATGGCCATGTTGACATTCGGTGCAAACCCAAGAGCAGGAATGCCAAGTTTCCGTAACACTAGCATGTCTGATGTAGCTGGACAGACGACAGGCTGAATTTTTATATTTCTGAAACAAAGCAAACATCATATTATAATTTGTATCTTAATAAAATTTCGATATTCATTTACGTGGTTCTGCCTTCATAGTTCATACAGGAATATATTTAATTTTAGTTTTTACAGTACTATAATATTCTTCTGTAGAGTCGACTTTGAAAAACCTACTCAGCTTAGTCGTTCTTCAGTTACAAGTAGTTTAACTAGTTCCACAATTTTTTATATAATAATATGCGGATGTTCTATTTTCTAATAAAGATATTAATTCATCTATTCATCGATCATAATTCAATTAATTTTTTATGTATTATGCTTAATTTGGCTAAGTTAATTTGATTTGATTTTCTTACCGGCTTTTCTCTGTTGAAACCGAACCGAACTTTATTTCTGCACTTTATCTAATAATTTTATACATGTTTAATTTTGTTATTTGAGTAATAAAAGATCGTTGATACATTACAATTCCTCAGCAGCATCCTGCATGGCGAGCCAATACGGGTTAGAGTCATCCACAGCAGTTGCAGGCGACACTTCATCGCGACGAATGTATTCAATTTTGGTCAGCGGCCCTGCTGCCTCTCGCCAAGAATTCACCTTATTAGCAAGAAAACACACACATTTTAATTTACGTTCCCAAAGTTAAGTAGTCGAATACGGAAAAATATATGATTATTTTATGAATGCGTAATGTAAGGGGATGGTTATGGATAGTGAAAATAAAATTGTGATGATAAAAAATTAAAAACAAACTATGGGTAGTACCTACCTATAGCAAGGTGTCTTTTAAATTAACGTTTATCTATTAAGTACATAATTCTTTACAGGAATAATTAATAATTTAATGTTAGAAAATTAATTAAGTATATGATAAATATTAAAGTATAGAGTGGAAGTATTTACCATATCGTCAATATCAGTGACATTTGCGTCGGTGGCCAATCTCATATCAATTACAACAGTCATTACATTAGGAATTATGTTAGTTGCAATGCCGGTCTGTAATTAAATATAAGTAGTAAGTATTAATAGCAACAAACAATTAAATATTGATAGTACAAATATTGTATAAAACGTTTTAAACCATTGTATTAATGTTATCACACATATGTATTATATTATTTTATTAACTGACTGAACAAATGTATTATTTTAGTAAGTCATAATTTTCTCACCTGAATTATGTTAACATTAACCGAAGTTGATGCTCCCAAATCGAAAGGACTACTTGTAATTTTTTGTTGTTGTTCACTTCGAAAAGTCATCACCGAATTTAATAGACCTTGAAGCTAAATAAAGGAAATGTTGGAAAATATTTCGTTATAAATCTGAAGATAGATAGATACCTGTATTAATAATAAAGTGCTAGAATAAAACGTACCTTTTCAATAACATTGTTCTGTTTTACTTGTGAACCATGTCCTCCTTGGCCATATATAGTCATATTGATTTCTGAAATATGTGTACATCTACCAATTATTACAGTATTTAATAATTATTAAAATGTATATGTACTGTAGTTGTGTTGTATCCAGTGGTATATTTCCTACCCTAGGAACTTTTGTAGAAGACCGGAAGTAGGTACCTACAACGTCTTTCATTCTAGGTGTAAGTAAAAACACTACTAAGTAATAAAATAGTTGAAATAAAAAATTACTACAAAACTCTACTTACGCCAAGGTCGTCTATCTTGATACGTAGCAAGGAACAAGTTGTCTTGATTTGTAAGCCCTTCATCTAAAGCAAAGCCAACATTTAATCTCTTGAAGAAATCTGTTTTAACAAATTCTTTTATTCCACGAAACCCTCCGACTTCTTCATCTGAAATTATTATAATTACATGAAGACGTTTCGATCCAGTGTTAGAATAAACATTTATGTTTCTTTCGACTTCACTGATACTTCTTTGTAGTTATTTTAAAATATTTTATGCAACAATGATATTGTTATACCTGGCAGTATAGATATGTGAATAGTTCTATCCAAGGTAACATTATTGAACTTGAGTCTACGAATTGCCTCGAAGTGTTGAATTGCAAGACTTTTTGTATCTTGTGCGCCTCGTCCATACACATTTCCGTCCACAATAACAGCTTCAAAGGGAGGATAGGTCCATAGATCCTGAAAGCATTGTTATTAAGATTTTTGTATATGAATTCAGCATGGTACCGACACGACATGTTTACTTAGATACACTATTCATACAACACGTCTATAGGTATCAGTAAAACATTATGAAGAAAGATTAATAGACGTACGTAATCTAGGTACGAGTATCCAATATTAAAATAACATTAGTAAGAACACATAGAGTGTCTATACTTTTACCTGCTACGTATCGACTTCGCGCTCCGAGAGATCGAACATCGGCGCGCGCTCCAGCCGCGCGAAATGGATACCAGTTTGGAACGCGCGCCAAGGTGTTCGTTGGAGCGGCCGAACGCGGAGCGGTCCGATCCGTCGGGTGTCGGTTTTTTACCACGCATCAATCGTGGCGCGCGCGCCAATGGAGACGGGTCGTCGTATTTTTTTGTGTTTGTTGCGCTCCGAATAATAATTCTGGGACTATCCTAGATATAGACTGCTTTGAAACTCTGAACAGGTATTGCAAGCTTGCCTCCAGCCTTTAAGTCACTGTAATAGCTTCGCGAAACTGGGTGTCCATTTTTTTCACCTTTGGCTCTATCAAGTTATGCAAGTAATAAAAATCTTCTGTAGACATTCTTGTGAAGTTTTTTATTGTGTCTTCTATCACTTCGAACTGCATATCTCTTATAAGTGTCACTCCATACTGCATTCTTTTTCAGTACAGCTCTTTTATCCACCAACGCACTTTTCGTTTCTGTTTTTGCTTTTTTATTATGCTGTGTATAATTACAAAAGCTGCTGCTGCTCGTACAGGACGCTTCCATGATGAACGGTCAAACACTGGAACAGTTGCCACTTGCCACGCGCGCCAGGCGCGCTTAGTTGATATACTTCAAATCTTTGGAACGCGCTCCGCGGAACGCACTCTCGGCGCGGTCATTCATGGCGCGTGCGCCAGGAGCGCGAAGTAGATACGCAGCTTAAACATCTATTAAAGTACGGGCATTACTTACTTCGTAAGCATCGACAACATCAGAATGTGTGTTTAATAAAATACTGGGCAAATCCGGTCGCTTCCCTACCCAGGTTATGATACATACTGGGAAACTTGCTGGTCTATAAATTGCTATTGGTAATCCAATTTCTGAAGCCAATCTTTTCCAAAACTCTACCACTAGTTCTGTAAAAAACATTTTATTTGCTTACAAAGATAATTAGCTAAAGTGGGACATCAATTTGAGGAACAACAGTTTTTATATTATTCTAATGCTGCATTTCAATTAAATGATTTTCACATCCATACCACTTTACCTATTTTCTTTTTAATAATAGAGCCTACATAATATTATGTCATTGCGTTATTATAGGTAACCCGGGAAACTTAAGGTCTGCTCTCAAGACACCTTTTAATCCTGTTCTTTTCGTGATTTTAGTTAGGTAGTTATTAATATAGCCTTCCTCGATACGAATTTTCAGATTCAAATCAGTAGTTCCGGATATTAGAGCATCCAGCCAACCAAAATAAGACTCAAACTCAAAAATTTTACCTTAAATTATACCTAAGCTAATATTAAGTAATTTAACGTACTATGTATTGCGATATATTGGCTAGAGCTAAATAAGTAGGTATGTTTTACTTTAAATATAGGGTAAGACCTTAAGATATCTACCTATACCTATACAGGGTGTCCCAATAAGTATGAATATACTGAAGCTGGGAGGTAGAAGACCTAGAGGGCTATCCGAATCACCCCCATGTATATGTGATTCTATTTTTTACGGGCCCTTGAAGTTGTGAACATACTGGGTAATTTTATTTTTCTTGGCATTCAATTCTTTTTTTTTATTCCATTCAAAGATCTAACGATAGTAAATGTTACCTTAATAAATTGGCCTGTCTTTCAGCTTAGCACACAAAAAAAAATCAAGCATCTACCACAATAAGTCACGTCACCATAATTAATAAAAATCTCATCGTACCTACTCGGCAATAGGTGAAAATTAAAAAAAAAAAAACGTCATAACTCCGAAAATACGAAAAATCGCATAACATACATGGGGGTGATTCGGATAGCCCTCTAGGTCCTCTACCTCCTGGCTTCAGTATATCCATACTTCTTGGGACACCCTGTAGATAAGCCTAAAATTTTATTGCCTCAGGTCATTTTTATAAACCTTCGATTTATGTACATCAACACAACAAACAAAATGTGTCCCTATTGTCTGTACCACATTATTATATTCCTTCACCTAATCATTTTTATTTTTTTATGATTTAGGTAAGTACTCATGATATAATATTTAGCGATCTTTTTAAAGTAGGTCGAATATATATTTTATCAAGATCTGCATGATGATGATATAAAGTTAAATTGGCATAATAGGACGCTACGAAATAAATTACGAAATAAATATATAAACACCTAGGTATCAACGTATTGTTACTCGTAATAAATAAAACGGTAGAGGGCCAAGGGCGAATAATAGATATCAGTTAGAATATACTTTAACGAAACGATCATGAATATTCAATGATTTTTAATTAATTTAACAACATAATTATACAATATTACCTACATTACAATTTTAAGAAAGAGCGTGTGTGCCGAGCAATGTGCCAGAAGTGAAACTTCTTCTCTCTGAAGGGACCTTGAAATTTTACTCTCCACGCGTATATAGAAGTTTTAACAAACATTAAAAATATTGATAAAATTTAGAAATTTCAAAAATCTGAAAATTAAATGCTCTCAGATCTTACATTTTTAGTCCAAAAGCGACAATGTAGGTAGTAAGATAAAATATTATCGACCTATATACAAAGGTTGTGACAGAGGTTTCCAGAGTTTAGACTAAAGGTCAAAATACTTATAGTGCAATCAAATTTTTTAGGTAATAAATTGATGTAAAATACTAACCATAATTTTTACTCTTGCTGGTGTCGATACGAATGTATTCTCGTAACCTATTCACAGCTTGGTCCTTTTCATAGTCATGTAGTAAATTTGAATTATTCTGACTGAAGAGAGATTTACACAAAACCCAATGTGTTAATACGAAGAGAATAAGCGTTTTTGTATGAAACATTTTTACGTTCACGATATAAACATTTGAAAATATATACGTGTTCCACCAGCCGCGCTCTACACGGAACTTATCAATGTAAACTCTGAGCAATCTATTAATTTAGTTCACATTGTTATTGTAGTTCACATTATTCATTACCAATGAAAGATGAAAACTATGTTTGATTAGGTGATCCTAGCAGCGCCTTATACAAATAGGTAGATATTTAATATTTTATACCTTTTAATTCTGAACTCTTTAAATCTAGAATATAAAAATGAATCGCAAAATGTATTGATAAGCGATTAATAGGGATCGGCTGAACCGATTTCGTTAATTCTTTTTTTTTAATATTCCTTGAAGGACAAGGGTGGACTTATGGAGAGAAAACGTAAACATGTACCACAAGCGAAGCCTTGAAATGAAATGCAAAATTGGCCGTCCGTTTTATGAGCTCATATATTTTAGAATTTTAGATAATTATTAATTTCGCAGTCACCTATGTTGGTATGTACTTTATAAGGGTATTAAATAAAAAAGCAATAATTTACAAGTAACGTTTATTATAAACTCTTATAAGTTATTAATTATTAGATTTAGAATTATCCGACATTTCTGCCAAATCGTTATCATTTGGAGGTACATATTCCACGGTGAGATTCGACTGTTCTTGCATTTGTTTTTCCCTTTCTTTCTGTTGGTGTGCTTCTAATTCGTAAAGAGCTGAATATACGCCGTTCTTTTCCAGTTTCGCCAATATTTTTTTGTCGTGGAACGAATGACAGTGTGGATTGCCTCTGCAAATAACAAATTTGTAATTAAACAACAACCAGGTCAAAAAATAGGCAACCTAGCTGTTATTAAGATTATTCTGCATGTTTGCTTACCGAAAGTTTGAAAATTTGGCAAGCAGACAAGCCGGTGAAATCTTAGAAAACCATTATTTTATTTATTATTAATAAAAATAATGTAAAATATAATTCTCTTACACACTAAGCTCTTAATTTCATGTAAGTACCGTGTACCCTCAAAAAGCATACCTGTTCACTACAACATTGCCCTTAGTAACAAGGAACGCCATACACCGATTGTTGCGATAGTCGATACACCGCCAACGCTTGACGCCCGAGCTCTGCGTCGACTGCAGGTTGTACATGAAACGGTTCAATATCACTTGCAGGGAGCCCCGTATGGACACCGTGAATTGGAGATTTGTTGACGTCACTGAAAATATTATATAAAATTAATAAATAACAAAAAAAGGTACCTAAATGATGGAAAATAATCATTAATCCAGTTTTGGTCAACAAATAATACATTATAAATTTATGAAGAATAGAAAAAATTCCATTACGAGGCGGGCCTCGAACCCGCATCTAAAAAAAAACTATCTTGCCCAGAGGCCAGATTAACTTGGGTTGATGCAATAAAAAATAACCTACTCAATAATTATTATTCGTCTTGATTATGGAAAAAGGTTTTTTTAAAATCAATGAAGAAGTTTCGAGTAAAAAGGTTAAGCAAAAAAAAATGTTTAGAATATCATTATTTATTTAAGATATGTAGAAGAAGTGAAAATGTAATTAATATGATAAAAAAATGTGTCAAGGGACAGCATTGCCATATCTTTACCTGCATTATCTGTGGCCTTGTTAGAATCTTGTGATACATCAGCATTATCGGAATCATTTGTATCAAAATCCATGGAATAATCATTGTCATTGTCGTTGTCATTCTCTCTCTCAATTGCAAGACTGACGGTCTTTTTTCTGTTAAAAAAAATACATATGGTGGAGAAGCAGTAATCCAACAAACATTCTGCAGGGCAGTACAGTACGCGCGGCGAGAGTTTGGCTTTGACCTTCGGGTGGAGGGGATTACTGCGCAACGCACACAATACTTTTCCCCGCCCCGCACCCCGCTAATTGCCCGTTGATACCCAATTTCTGATTTCTGCGCAATAACGGTCAAAGCCAAACTCTCGCCGCGCGATCTGTATCTAACTATTAGATTATCGGATTATAGACGATCAGTATAGATCATTATAGTCCGAAATATTTAAGAAAATATTATAGCTACCTTATAATTCAACAAACTATAGATCCAATTAGAAGATAAAATGTAACAGTCTAATTATACTTCATAATGACCAACGAATATCGTAAATTAAATGACTATCTATCTAAGCAAAATTCACAAAACCTATGCGTCAAGCACAGTAGTTGTAGAGCAGGTTACTTTTTACAGGGAACTTTTCAATCATGCGTTTTGCGACTTTAGCAAAGATTGTCAAATAAAATTGTTTTCAATAGACTATTGTTTATAATTTCTGGGTGCACTGTATTGCATTTACTATTACTTGACCCACAATTCAATTTGGATTTCAATTTATAGCCATTTCTAAAATCTCTCTTACACAAATATGAACTAGATAAACAATAACTTACATGATAGGAGTAGTTGCACTTGGTTTGATAGATATCTTTCTTGCCGTAGGTGGTAAATTTAACGCCTGAACACATGTAAATATATTAAAGAACCATAAATATAGACATTTGATGTGTTTCACATTCAATATTAAATAACTAATGTCAATAAACACATGCATATACATAGTAATAAGAACATATAAGATACTGAACTACATACTACATGCAATATTAAATTCATTAAGGGCCGATTTTTCAATGCTTGGATAAAACTTATCCGTCCAATAAAGTATTACACGATAATATTAAAATGTCACGTAAACTGTCAAATACGGGCAATTAGAATACGTTTTTAAAATGGTAGTTTTATACATTATTCGACGAATAAGTTTTATCCAAGCATTGAAAAATCGGCCCTTATAGTAACAAATATCTATCATGGGAATAATTAACACAAGCCTCTATCCTGAAAATAATAAATCATGAGCCTATTTTTATTAAGAGAAGTAGAGAATTAATTAAGTGACAAGCAATAATAATATTTGCCAGCTTCGACTTTAAGGTATTTCCCACACAATTAATTGCTTTCACTGTGACACATTTCACGGCAGTCAAAATGTACACTTTTAAGATCTGAAAAACACTAACATCAAGACATGCACCAACAAATGTTGAATTACCTTCTATCCAAGCCAAGATTTAAAGTGTAAAGAATAAAAAAATTAATTTGTTTTATTTGCTCAGTTAAGGGGATTGTTATGACAAGACCAATAAGCAGTGACTAAATTAATTTGGTCTATGCTCCTCCTTATAGGGCCAGAATACATTTAGAGGAACAAAATTTGTTTGTAAAAAACTGATGAAAATTTAACCCATACCTGCTCTAAAACATCACTAGATTTTCTCTTCTTGCTATTAGAGCTGTCTTCATGTTCTGTGTCCTTTTGTGTTGGTGCTATTTTACTGTGTATGGTTTTTGTCTCACTTTGCTAAAAAGTTATTACTCACAATTAAGATCACATAGAATGATATCTATTAAGCAAAATATTTTTTTGGTAAATTAATAAAGCAACAAGTATTTTGTTCCTTCCTTTAACTCACAGTTCTCATAAATCAGTTCATCAAAAGCATGGGATTGAATATTTCAGTTATTTAAGATGTTATCAAATATACTAACGTCAACACACTTTTTTGATTTTCTAAGATTTTATACTTACAACTGCCTCAAGACCTCTTATATGTAACGATTTAGCAGCTTCCATAAATGATGTCAAATTACCGGGAGGAACAAGTACTTCCCCAGTGTAGATATATTCCAACAAAAGTGTAAGAGTTGGTTGCGATACATTCTGAAAATAGAACATAATATAAGAAAACTTAAATTAATAAATAAATAAAATTAATAAATTAATAAATTAATAAATTAAATTAAATAAATAAATAAAACTTTGATAAAAATTTATTATAGATTTAGGCGACAGGACTGTTGGTTCTCTTGATGGTTACTAAGCTGATGGACATTTGCTGGGAAATGGTCTCTAGAAATTTGTTGCCCGCATTTAAAGGGAAGGGATAAGGAATGAACTGAAACACAACTTCAGTGGTGAGGCCTGGCCCAAAATGAGTAGAAACCTACTTGTATCCAATACTGCAGCAAATAATTTAGGGTAACTTATTGGAATAATATTTATGTAACATGGTAATATAGATTATAGAACCAAAATCAAAAGAAATTTCTTTTTTTTAACACAATTAGTTCATGATAAAATATATAATTATAAATTTTCGATATTAACTTACGTTCAGAAAAATCACGGGATGTGGACATGGTGCCGAAGTAATCAACTCTTTCAAATATGGACTCGAAAGTGCCATTAATACTTGATGAACTTTAACAAAATGACCATCAGCGGCTAGGGTCATATCAACAAACTCTCCATTCTAAAAAATAGCGCATTTAAAACATTAACATGCCCAATTCACAACTTGTTCATTTAAAAAAACTGTGTTTACCTGTTGTAATGCACAAAATCCCCCACAAATATTTGCCTTATGGGAATCCCATGATAGCGAAAATTGTGAGTGAACCATTTTAATAAAAAACCCCAATAACTATACTTTATGGAATGAAGATGAACTGTTAAATATCGAATTTTACACACTAAATCAGTTTTAAAACATATTTTTAAAGTCAAAATATTATTATTTCCCTAGTTTTTACGATTTAGCATTAGCCACAGAGCAAGTAACATTGGCTATGACAGTGACAATTGACATTGACATATTTAACAGTGATTATACATCACACGCGCTGTAAAGAGCAAGTAATACGCGCTGCGAAAGAAGTCTCGTTAGCTGTAAGCGCGCCACGGCCAACTAGACATTATCCCCGTTTTCCAATTACAGCACTAGAGCGCATTATGCGGCATAATGCTTAACGTTGAATGTTTCAACTACAGCAACGCTTCGCACAATCGAGCACTCTTAAAAGTAATGCGCGTGAATTGATGCGTGCAATCGATTTATCGTTAGTAATATTATTAATTGTTGGAAAAATTTTTAAAGCTTTCGTTTCATTGTAGTTTTTTCGAAATAATCAAAGTTAATTCAAATTGTGTTAAAAAAATAAATATAAGTATGGATGAAGGTACAAACATTGAAAAAAATGTTAATGAAATAATCAAAATCCAAATTACTTAAAATAACCGTAAATAGTTTTCAACCAATTATTATGTATACCACTTTATTTACACATTAATGAGGTTATTGCTAATTTTTTTTTTCAACACTGAACTTAGCGCAACCTGCTGGTGCATTTGAAAACTAATTCACGTTCCAATTAAGCATCAGCATAATTCGGCATTGTGCGCCACTGAGTCGCATTATGCTCTGTAATTCGAAAACTACCTATAATAACTAGCACAGAACTATATCGAGATAAAAGGAAAGAGTGTATGTACCTCGCGTGCCAAAAGGGCGATTAAACATCGTCGTTGCTCGCCGCAATGCTCAGTCCGCTCTCGACCGCTCTCCGTGTGTGACGTACTAATGCAAACAGAAAATGGCCCCGTGCTCGATAATTAACTGTGCAAACACCAACAAAAAAAATTGAAGGGTCAATAAAAATATTTCCTTACACCGGTAAGTACTTTTTGCCCAATATCTGTTATTACTTATAAAACAATTTATTTTTTTGCTCCGTATTAATTCATGTAAACGGTAACGGAATAATGCTACTTTTCCATTACGTCTTTAATTTTGCACGCCAGACTGGACATGCATTGAAAACCAGCAACGAAAATAAAACATTCCAAACTGTCGAAACGCGATATAGGTTGATTACCTACTCATTTTTCTGTCAAAAGTATACATATAGTTGTACTCCACGATTTTCAATGACGATTTTCAATGCCGATTTCTTAGTCGATTCAATTCGATACCTATTGAAAACGGAAAAATGATAATTATTTATTAATGCTAAAATAAAATATTATTGACGAAAGGGATGAATTTTAGTTATATCGATGGTTTAAAATATATTTGCTATACTTATTGCAAATTTGTTTCAGTTTTCCGAAAGATCCTCTTGTGAAAAATAAATGGATTGAAGCAACGGGTCGTAAAAACTGGTTTCCTACGAAACACAGCCGGATTTGTTCCATTTTCACGAAGATTCGTTTACTGGCCCATCAAAGTTTCGGCGAATAATTCATTCAGCTTATGTTATGAGTTCAGCTTAGGGATGTTAATAAAAAGCTTGTAAAAATTAACATGAAATTAACATAAATTTTTATTCTCATTCTTCTGTCAAGGTCAAAATCGATTCCCAATTCGATTCCATAAAATGTTTTAACTACCTTTCACATAGGAAACGATTCTTTTGACGTTGTGCACATCACTAAAAGACTCGCGTGACGTCAAAGTACCTACGCAAAATGTTAACACGCTCGGTTTTCATATAGATCACATAGATCGACGAACTATTTCCTTCTATCTCGATATAGTTCTGTGCTAACTGACTGTGCAGCAAAAATATGTTGTTTTGATGTGGTTTTGATAAAACATGATATATTACTACTGGCTGGCCTCTTGGCTTGGTTGGTAGTGGCCCTGCCTTCCAAGCCAGAGGTCGTGGGTTCGATCCCCACCCGGGGCAAATATTTGTGTGATGAACATCTAGATGTTTGCTCTGTGTCTGGGTGTTAATTATCTATATAAGTATTTATTTAAAATTATATATGTATGTTTATCAGCCATCTGGTTTCCATAACACAAGCGAAAGCTTAGTATGGGATCAGATCGTGCCGTGTGTGAAAATTGTCCCGAAATATTTATTTATTTATTTTATTTATTTATTATAATATGGGCATTTTCGCCAAAATGTCTACAATCCAATTCACGGGATGTCCCACACATAAAAATTGCAAAAAACTCAGGATTTTATGATTTAGAAGTGTTGAATTAATTTTAAATAGTTTAGGATGACTTAAGATTTCTTGTTTTAATTTTACTTAAAAGAGAATATTAAACCAAAGTTCCAAAATTTAATCCTGAAAACTGACATCTTACGGATTGCAGTACTGTCCCCTTTTCGAAATGTGATCTTTATTTAACAATTTCTCAGCAATTTCCCTATTTATTACTTACTGCAAACGTTTAAATTATTGTAATTTCGTTGTAGTTTTCAAGTGTAATAAACTCATAATACATTTTAATACAATTATATTATTTTAAATTAGTTTTAATCGTGTCCCCTTGGTATCTGTTAACTGGACATGTCCTGCACCGTTACCGTAAATGCTCAATAATTTCGTTCGGTTCTTTTTCTACCTTCCACAATTTTTTTATACAAATAGCAACACCAAATCGAACACGAGCTATGTCAGCAGCCATTTGAAGTTTAAGCCATTTTAGCGTTCATTTTTGACAGTGTTTTGAGCGGTAACGGTCATTTTGCAAAGTTTTCACCTCATACTGAGCGGTAAATGTTTCACGATTCTAGAACGATTTTGTAATGTTAATGTTAAAACAAAGGTAGTTTCACATGGTGACATTATTTGTGGTTTTATATAGATTAAAGATATTCAATTATCTTAACACATATTCAGTTAATGATTAAAAATCTAAGAAAAGATGTGCGACCGTTACGTCCTTTTCGTTACCAAATGGCTGGTAACGTATTAGCTGGACCAAAAAAGTAACGAACAGGACAGCGTAAACATATGGATACACTGAGAGAATTGAATGAATGAAAGCTTTATTGTACACACCAAAATAATGAAATAACATTAAGTAAAATATACATAAATTGCACAATAGGCGACCTTATGGCTACAGAGAATTTTTAGTACTATAAAATTGCTCTGCTTATTAGCCACCTGCCAAATTTAACTTGAGGTTTATAAATTGGCTTTTGTTCTGAATTTAAATTTAAAACAAATTGCATGTCAATTATGAGATAAATATGCTAGCTACAAAACTACATCAAGTAAAAGCTTTAAAAGTAGTCATTCTTAATTAGTCCCAGTATGTCCTCAACTTTACTATGTCAGGACCGTTACTGATTGGTCAGATATACGTGACTGTCCCCTGAAATATTGAAGAGTTTTGATAGTTTTTCTTTATTTTGTGAAAAAAAAATAATATTTTCTTATATAATTTCGAAACAAATGCATTCTCAAGTACTGATTGGTATTGTAATTCTAGATTTGCCCCTAGTTATTTCATTATGGTCCGGGAGCCAGAAGCAGATTTTATGACCAAGTTCCTCTCAAGCGGTAATTAGTAAAATGCATCAAAGTATGGTATTATGAAGCATCGTGAACGTCAGCTGGAGCTCGGTTGGGGGGGTGAGCGGTTGTAGCCTCCCACGCACGTAAGAAAAAAAAGTATATTCATTCATTTCCTCTCAGCTAAAAATTTGTCAAATTGTAGCTAACCCAATATCTCAACGAAAAATAATAATCAGCTGGTTACAGCATGGTGTATTATACGTCAGCTGGTGTCTGGAATATAATGAGACATTAACAAAATCATCGAGATACGTGGAATTCCATCAACATAAGTCCCCGTAAAAGATAAGTAATAACTTTATTAATTATATATTATACTATTATTTTTTTAATAATTATAGTTAACTAATGTTTTTAGTGGGTTATTTCATATTTGTTACACTTTTAGGTAGTTATGTGAATTTGATGATATGATAGTTATTTTTAAATGCAGTTTATAATATTTGTAAAAACATGTTTACCGATGTGGCTGAATGTACGTAGTACCCCGATCATGCGCACAACTAACCACCTCCAAGTACCTTATTACTGTCTACATTATGCTAGCGTGTGTTGCTTGAATTTTAAAAAATAACGATAATAATTAAAGATACGTCATTTCATCTCAGATGAAAATTTGTGAGCTGATTGTTAATATACTGATGCGATAAATAAAAAAAATCAGCTAGCAATAATTCGAGGAAAACCTAGTCAGTTGATGCATATAAATTGGCAATAGATGCTTCTGTCTAACTCCTATGTAATAACTTTCAAAGTATCAGCTGACGGTTTTTCCACCAAGATACAGCCAGCTGACCTATATATATATCCACAGTTACATATAAGCTATCATCAGGTAAATTTTTGTTTGAGAGGAAATCACGGAAAATAATTTTATTTTTTTCATGTTCGAGACACCAGCTGACGTATAATACACCATGTTGTAACCAGCTGATTATTTTTTTTCGTTGAGATATTGGGTTAGCTACAATTTGACAAATTTTTAGCTGAGAGGAAATGAATGAATGTATTTTTTTTCCTACGTGCGTGGGAGGCTACAACCGCTCACCCCCCCAACCGAGCGCCAGCTGACGTTCACGAGGCTTTATAATACTATACTCTGATGCGTCTGACGAATTATCTCTTGAGAGGAAATAATTAACCAAATTTGCACCTGGCTCCCTAACCATTAATAAAATAAAAGTTAAGTATTGCATTTTCGTAAAAGTAACGGTCATGACAATTTGTTACAAGTTGCAATAAGTAATTATTTCGTTTTTAACTAGAGTTTATGTTCATTTGCTAGACAAGACAATTATTAAGCTACTACATGCCAAAAAAACCCAATTCTAACTTTAGTTTTATTTCAAAAGCAAAATATTCTTAGGTAACGTTCTGGACCAAAAAACGTGCCTAAGTTCCTATTTTTCACTATTTCATATAAAATCGGGGTTTAAAATAAAATTCAAAAACATTTTTAGTAAAATTTAATTAATCTATTACTCTAATAAACCAACAATTACCCAAAATACTGAAAACAATATTCAGTAGCATATTTTGAGAGGTGGTACCAATTGAAAAAAAAATGCCCATATATCTAATACCTATGTAATACCTATGGTTGCTTTTTCCATATAATCTGAATCTTACCAAAAACGGTCCGAACGAGAGGTCTCCCCACATCCCAAAACGAAATGGTCCTTGTCTAACCTTTTGACAACTCAACCAATCATATTGTAGAAATCACAGTAGAAATGGTAGTTAGGGTGACCATGAATTTGTTAGACTTTGCACCATCTCACGAGTTATGTATCGGTAAAAAATATTTAAATTTAGGACTTAAAAGCGAAATCCTCAAGCACTCATTCATTCAGCTATGAATGAAAATTTTAACTTACGGTATTTACACTTTTACGGTAAAATATACGTACACTATGTTTTAGTTTATTTTTATATTGTATTAAATTAGGTTAGCGTATCATCAATTATATTATGTATGTAGTATGTACTGTACATTTACCCGCTCAAGAAATTTGTCCCTAATTTTGTTGAGCCATAGTCACCTAGTTAGAAAGAGGCATGTCCCCTGCGACTACTTCCATCAGGAAATTCTTCATATTACGATGATCCTTACGTAATATCAAATCAATCTAACAGCAAATTAGTTCTGGATATCCTATCCGAGGAATAAAATAGATCCGTATCCGTAACCGTTACTTTTGTAGTGGATCTTTTAAGGATCCTTCGCCTTAATATTTTTCAAGCGATAGCACAGACTAATAATAATATACTACGTGCGATAGTATTCCATATTATAGGTGGTTAGGTGGTTAGGTACGTTAGGTAGAATTAAAAAGCTATTGAATTACATTCAGAGTATTTTTATTTCTTAAAATCAATTATTATTTATTACCTTTATTATATCACTTTTGTGTACTATTAAATGTATCATAGTAACTAAACAAACCAAATTATAATAGTCCTTTCCACCTAAGATGATTTCTGTGACACATCGATTTTTGACACGTGTAGAGATGTCTTTACTGAAATCATATCAATTGTTTCCGATAATCGATAATATTTTATATGGAAATGAAATCGATTTGAATAAAGTACCAAAATTAGTTTTTTCGGCATTTCGCCAACAATTAACTAAGGAAACTTAGCAAACAACAGCAACAAAAAGTCAACAATAACAATTATAGGTAAACCAGAATCTGATGGCAATTAGGGAAATCAAAATTTTGAGTGTGCAACCCTAGGGAAAATGGACTGAACGATCTTGATACTGCGTATTTTTTATTTTGTCCTCAATATCATTAGTCACATTACACACGTGGATAATACTGTATTTAATAATGAGATATCCACGTAATATTATGTAGGTACTTATTACATGTATAATATACAAATTACTTTCGTAAAGGTAATACATAATATTATGTATTTACACATACCTATATTTGAATATATGTATATCATTATGGCATGTGAAAATATGGATGTAATGATAATGCAGATCAAAACTTATTTACTATATTTAACGATTGTTTCTATTTTTTATAAAATAAAACAATAATAAAATAAAATCATGTTTATTTTCGTAAGTATTAACACATTATAAAATTGACTTGTGTGTACAAGTCAATTTTATAATGTGTTTTTTTTTTTTTTTTGGACTTGACAAATAGCCGAATTGGAAACTCCTGTAATAAGTTTTCATAAAATTATATTTTAATTTTTAATCAACAAACAATATTTTAGTTACCTATTTATAACATTTTTAATTTAAAGTATCAAAACGGGTAAGTCCAACTTAGCAATAAAATCTTTCACGCGCTTTAAAATTGAAAATTGTGATGTGTTTGACCCTTCTTCATCGAATATTTTTCTATACACATTGTAAACAACACCTCTTGCTTGTGATCGCAGCGGTTTTATCGACATTTCGAAGATTTTGAAGACAAAATCCTAAAAATTAATCATCAACACAAATAATTTGATAACCAATTTGACAGTTGTCAAATAAAGTTGCCACATGAAAATCTTTTATTTTTAAAATATAAATATGCCATCAGATTCTGGTAGACCTATAGTAACAATAACAGAATACCACGTAAAGTATCAATATAAAAATGCAACTTGTATACAAGGCTGACGCACTCGTACAGACGATTGACTCGATTGACAAACGATCACAAGATGGGCGCCGATTATATGATTTTCCAACTCTATGATTTTTCAACGATCCATTTCATGTAGGTACACGAATTGCGTAGGTATTATATTTTTGTGTTATTTTATTTTATTTTTCATTATATTAAACTAAACAATACTGTTTTTGATTTATAAGCTTAAGATGTTTCATTTTTATATTTTTGGTAATAATGCCGCCATAAAATAAAAATATTACTTATGCACTAAAATTATTTTGGCGTTTTAAACATAAAATACGTAATTCGGAACACGATGAAGTGTCACAGGAATCATCATAGGTGAAAAGGACTATAGTAAATAACTGGTAGGTACTAAATTATCTCAACAATCTTTATTTATAATGAGATCAATATTATACAACGTTATAACATCATTAAATGAAAATGAGAAAAACAAAACCTTTTGAATAATTATTGTAATGATATTAATCAATATAGAAACCAAACCAATTTTATAGGAACACTTGAAACACTTTCACAATCAACTATATCAATCTAGTAACAAAATAAAGATCCGTAACTGTAATCGCGGATCTTGGCACCGAATAGCCGTATTCGTATCCATATCCCCGGATATACATTTTTAACGTTTTGGACTACAACAAATATACCAAACATTAACTTAATAATAGTTATTGTGTATTAAAAAAAAGGAACATTTAAATAAAAGTACTTTAATTGATCATGAATACTAATGTTTTATGTAGTATCATCTTCTAGTCCCTCTCTAGTCGCATCAAAGTTGTTATATTCTTTCTTCTTAACTTCTACACTCTTTATTGAGGCATATATCTGATTGTCTTTGATTTTGTTCAATATTTTGTCATCATGAAAGGGGTGGTTATGTACATTAAGCCTAAAATTAAATAAGAAACATTCAATTAAAATAAAAATTGCTAATGTATAGTAAGAATACTATTAATGCTAAATAACTTATAGTCATAACAAATATCATGATTTCATATTTTAAAATAGACAGATAAAGTTGTTTAGCATTAGTATTTTGGCATGAGTTAAGCTTATTTTCATGTGTTAGCATAGAACCTATAGTGTCGCGAGTCTGACTAACACTTAATGATTTTTTATATATTCCCTATTTCTTCTATCTACATTACCTATTTGTAATCATATCTCCTTCTGTGTCAACAAAAGCTTGGCATTGTTTTCTCCGATAATCTGCACATCTCCATCGACGCTTAAACCCTTGGTAGGATTGATGATGCATGAGATAGATATAGCGATTTAAAATCAATTGCAAAGCGCCTCTAGTAGATATTGAATACTGTTGATGTTTATAATCTGAAAATAGAATTAAGTTTATTATGAATATGCAATATACAAGTTCTTAATAAATTTATTTCATAATAGCAATTTGAATCTAAAAAAACATAAAAAAAATAAAATTAATAAAGGTCTTTAATCATGTTGGAATTTTAATATAATTAATATTTCTACTGTAAATCTTTAAAACATTAAGTATTTGAATTAAAATGACATATATGGCCACACTAGTTAATTGTGTAGTGATTTAGATATTAGTGAACTTTAATTACAAACATACAAATTACAAAGTAATAAATTACCTACCAGTATTGACTGTAATATCTGCCATAACATTAATAGGTGCATCATTAAATTTATCAGCAGTTGGATCATTATTACTAATATTGTTAGCAAAAGACAAATTTTTATCAATATTTGATGGGTTTTCTTGCATATCACCTTCATATAAATTAAAATTATATAAACTTTGTTGTATTATGTCCGTTGCAGATTCTGTGCTGGGCTGAATTTCATTAAAATTAAAAGTATTGGACAAATCAGGAAAAGTGGTAGGGCTGAAAACAATAAAATATAAATATATTGATAGAACTCTTGGTAAAGAATTAGACATTTATGTAAATCATCTAAAATATTAGAACACATACATCATCTCGGGCAGATCAAGTGTTGGTTCAACATAGTTATTGTTTCCCATAGTATCTGGCACAGATCCCTGAAATAAACTCATATTAGAGTGGGGGCAAACTTGTGTTCTACCAAGAAACAGAATGATATTGTGTTATGTGTAATACCATGAGATTAAAAACTCTTTATCAGTAGAAAACCACATTATCACTGGGTATCAATATTTTATTTTAAAAAAGGTAAAATGTAAAACCCTGCAAAATTTGTAATAATGTAAATCAAGATCTCAGAAAAATTGCTTAAAAACATAATTATTATTATATACAGTGCAAAACCATTGACAATATACAAATAAAATATTCTACATATTTATATTGTTATACATTTCCTCATTACTGTCATTATAATTTATACCAATGTTTTTATGATTCAAAAGTTAATTAAATTGCCAGCCCATAATTTAAAGTTTGTCATTTATCTAAATAAATTACTTTATAATAAAGCCTTTTTCAATGCCTAGAGATTACTTTTAAAATTATTCAAATTGGTTGTTTCTTTCAAATAAATACAAGAAAATATGTGAGAGCCACATGCATTTAGAAGTGTTTCCAACATCCATGCAGGTGAATCCGCGTGGGTCAGATTATGACATAGTATTATACATATATAGATTATGAACATACCTAATAATCAAATTTAAATAGCAATTAAAACAAATAACTTTCATATAACATTAATATAAAAAAAAATTAAAATTATAGTGAACAATTTAATGTTAAAGTTATTTATTCAATTAGTAATATTTATATTAATATTACCTGTAGAGAAGAAAGTTCATTCAGTCCTAATAGCACCAACTTTGAAGCAGCTTTAAGAAATGGTTGTAAAATATTGACTGGGACTTCAACTTCTCCAGTATAAATGTATTCTACAATAAGGCCCAAAACCTCATGACTAATATCCTTAAAATTAAATTTAGAAAGCAACTTGAAATTACAAATATATTTAGTGTTACTAATTATTTTAAGGCATATTATACCTACTTACTGTGAGAAATATAATTGGATGGTCACAAGGTATTGAAGATATCAGTTCTTTTAAATATGGACTAACCAAAGATACAACATTTTTATGAACTTTAACAAGATGTCCTTCTACTGCTAAAGTCATGTCCACAAACTCTTCTTTCTAAAATATTAAAATGATTATTCCAATAAATTGTAAGTAAATGTTACAGCATGTAATTGACAATTTGACTGCCACTCACTTGTTGTAAGTAAGAAAATCCTTTTCCAATCCTATCCTTATGAGAATTCCAAGAGAGATTATAGTATTGGTCAGACATATCGTTAGTCAATAATTCAAAATTTAATCATAAAAATAATACTTTTCTGTAGAAGTATTAATATGTACGTCTATTCGGCACTATGTAACTGTGAGCAGATATATTCAAAATACAAATTACTTATAAATTAGTTAAATTAATAATGAGTACAATGTTGCTGTTTGTATTTCTTGGATTGTTTCTAATTTTTATTATTTTATTTGTTGTTATTATGCGACCACAGTAAGCGACGGACGCTGGCACCCGTATATACATAGTAGTCTTTGGCTGGCACAGTGCGCTGAGCGCTCAGCGCTGGTGTTGTGGCTGGTGTCAACTGTCAAGTGTCAAAAATAAAATACTGAATCATAGATTCAACCACAGATTCAACCTATATATTGTATTGAATGTTTCCATCAAGTTACCATTTAAATTGTGATTTAAATCTATATTCTATACCAATAATAAAATTGGAGTGTTTGTTTTTAATATTAAAATAAACGCATTTTACTCAATGCATATGGTTATGCTGGGGCCACACTAACGGGAAATGCCATTAATTAACGCGATAATGGACGTTAACATTAGGTGTAGCCAGTATAATTTTACAACGGCATTAACATTGCCGTTTGGCGTTAGGCGATAGCTCAAGTGGCATTCACGTTGACCGTTCAAGTGTAGCCACCCACTTAACGCCTTAAAAAATTATCGGAATAATTATCGCGCTAAAGGGCATTAGACGTTAGACATTAGTGTGGCCCCAGCATTACACATACTTAGATAAGTAAGTAGTTTTTTATAATTTTTGTCTGTCTGTCTGTAGCTGTTTGTATATTCTGGCTAATCTCTGGAACGGCTGGAGTCTGGACCGATTTTAACGGAACTTTCTCTGACGGATAGAGCCTGATGTTCTATGTAATAAGTATATTATAGAGTGATATTCTTATAACATTAGGATTTAAATCAAAAACTCATTCATGCGGGTGAAGCCGCATGGCGCGGCTATAGTAAACCCAATCTAAACAATGCTATAATGCGTCTATAATCTCGTTTTATAAAAGTGTATTTTTAGTTTTTACATACATTAAATTAGGTAGCGTATCATGAATATAATATACGGTATCAGCATACTTATTTACAAGCAAATTATCCCTTATTTTGTTTGACCATGGGCACCTCATTAGCTGGATTTCGCGACATAGTGGCGATTTTGTTTCGTTTTGGCGAATTCGGCAGGTAATGCCACAATTTGGACGAAATAACCCGGAAATTCATAGTAGCAGAAGAAACCATTTAAAATGATAAAAGGGCATTCAGACATTGAAAAGACAACTTTTTACGGTGATGTCGCACTTGCATTGAGCAACAGCGGTGTTATTTTAAAAATTTTTGGTAATTAAACACCTTGTTATTGGTTTTAATTGGTTTTTATTATTCATCATGTTAATTAAATTTTTGCACTTACCACATTTAGATTGCAATTTTTCGATTGAAGCCTTCTGAATAATAAAATGAAATTTTTAGGGTAGCTACCTGATAGATAGAGAAAGTTTTTAAAAGCCAATCGGAAAACTTTTTTTATGTGATTTTATTTTTATAAGGGCCCTTGAAGTTGTGAACATACTGGGTAAT
This sequence comes from Colias behrii, assembly GCA_029959065.1. Classification (NCBI taxonomy): domain Eukaryota; kingdom Metazoa; phylum Arthropoda; class Insecta; order Lepidoptera; family Pieridae; genus Colias; species Colias behrii. Next base: position 8,317,254 of record JARWMC010000007.1, on the reverse strand, counting down.
TTTATCTTCCTTGGCATTTAATTCGTTTTTTTATTCCATTCGAAGATCTAACGATAGTAAATGTTACCATAGTGAATTGGCCTATCTTTCAGCTTAGCACACAAAAGAAATAAAAAAATCAAGCATCTACCGCAATAATTGACGTCACCATGAGTCAAAATCTCATCGTACTCGGCGATAGTTGAAAAATTGAAAAAAAAGTCATAACTCCGAAACTACGAAAATCGCATAACATACATAGGGGTGATTCGGATAGCCCTCAGCTAGGTCCTCTACCTCCTGGCTTCAGTATATACTTCTTGGGACACCCTGTATATATATTTTTTTATAAGTACATAATATTGCAATTCTATTTACGTAGTAACTAATACTTAATCTGTGATTCTATCTTTCGTGTTAAATCTGTACTTTGCTTGATAATTGCTCCGAGGTACTTTGTATGGCGTCGAGTTGATAGCTGTAATTTTTTTGTGGTTAGCTATTTACCAAGAAGCTTATACACTGGAGATTGCACTATGACCATTAACTTGTCACAAGAAAATATAACCTTGAATGACGTCAGTGTTGTTTTTTGTCTCTTTCTGTGGGTGACCACACTGGTTTGTATATTCAGGATTTTTCGAAATAGAAAAAACTAAAAATCATGGTCTATAAATAATAACGACATATATTTTTAACAGTATTTTTATTATAATTACTGGTCAACTTACAAGAATTATCACCTTTATACGACATACAATTTTAATTGGTAGAGAATGATAGTTTTAAATAACGCTTGATAACTTTTGGCTACAAAGCTTGGATATTAACCGATATACATCATTAACATCCTTTGTAAATAGAGGAAAGTTGTGTTTTGCATCAGATGCTGTTTACCAAATTGTAAGTTACTCAGATCTTCTTTTTAAACGCGTTGCTTCGACGGGTCAACTTCAAGCCAAAAACATCAAATAAAAACTGTTTATAGCAGTATTTTTTTTCTGGGTCGTAATCCTCAGTAATTTTACCCTTGATAGGCACATATATTTCTTTTTACTTCATTTTTTGGAAAGCTGAAATACGTAAAACAAAAAAATATTAGGTTAAAAAGTATAAATTTCAATGTAAAAAAGAACAAATCACAATATGTGAGTGCAATACCGATGTCGTGTGTTGTTTCATTACTAGTATAAAAATTTTTAAAATGGTGTTCTAAATGTTCATCATAATATTGTTTAGCAATATATTATCGTCGCTATCCGTAAAAACCCATCATCATGGTTACCTTACTTGTTAAATTTGTTTGTTGAAAACTTGTTGAAAAATGATGAAAGTATTAGGAAAAGAACTTATTTAACATGATTGCTTAGTAAAATGATGATAAATTTGACGATTTTTGCCATTAAAATGATTCTAAACAGGTAAATGCATGAGTATTGAGGAATATTGTAAATAACGTAAATATACACTTGCCTGTGAAATTATAGGCCAGAATTTGGTGTCCAAAAACTTCTGCAATTTTTCACAATGCAATACATTATTTATATTCGGAAAATATTTATTAAATACGCAACAATATTAACTTAAATATTCGAAGCGACTCAATTTTTTTGACACTTATGCTGCCTATATTGTCAAAGTGAGAGTTGCTACAATTTTATTATGGTAACTACTAACTACCCATAATCAGGGAGTATCGCTTTTTAATAATTGGTTCAGATACTTATTTTATTTAGCATAAATAATAATTGTCTCATCCAACAATGCTTCTGAATGACGTTGTTGGCAATTTATCAACAAACTCATGTACAAAAACTAACCTTTTGCACAGAATATTACAGCATACTTAGGCCCAGATTCACAGTCGTGACTTTACTTTACCGCAAAAGAGTCTTCACAAAGTAAACTTTGTATGACCGAAGTTTACTTTCAACATATTTAATTTCAGAGACAATTGCTTGACTTTCCTTAGAAAAGTACGGCCTCAAAGTAAAGTACAGGGAAAGACGTGTGACTGTTACATTATACGCATAATTTATGTTTTTGAGAACATATAATTGAATTAAGTTATATTTCCATATATAATAATAACATTATTATTTTATATCAAAAATTAATTGATTAGAAAAAAAACACAATGTAGGTATTACGTGGATTTGCAATAACAATAGGCATGACGAAAGATTTTGAAATCCTCTTCCATAATGTGTGTATACGTTTACTATACAAGAAAAACCCTATATTTCGGTAATATACTTAAATTTAACGAAGATAAAAGCCATTTTTCAAAAAATATTTATTAACTGTGCCAAAACAGCTCGCAGGTGTCATGGCGTAGGCGTGACGTCACACTTTAGTAAATACGTAATTATTTGTACGCATTGCGAAGAAAATTAAAAAAAATATTTATTTAATATGTGTTATAGAAACGAATTTCAAAGTTTATAAGTGGTGTGCAGTATTGCAGTGTGAATCCACATAAAAATAATGCTCAAAAATGTGTTAGTAATTATTTCAAGCGAGAAAATAATAAGAAATGATTGTATAAAGTTGGCGCGGAGAACCCCGAACCACGTATTCGTGAATTCGAAATTATATTTCTGTTCTGAGTCGATAAAGCATACGTGAAACAATAGAAAATAAATAAAAATGCGTATTCTCAACATATTCATAACAACAAAACACATCTGACGTGAGTTGTTTACATAAGCGTGACGTCACGCGTGTTTTAGTCAAAATGGCCAACTGCAGAATTTCAATGTTTTATTTTATTGATAATCTCATTAATCTTAATGTTTTTAAGATTTCTAAGTCACTATATTTAATTTATTTATTATACATTTTCCCTTAAAAACACTAATACGATCATTTATGGATACTGTCGTCATGCCTATTGTCCGTTGTGGTTATAACAAGCCAGGGTCGAGAAGATTGTAGTAGAAATATCAAAAACCGGTAGCCACAGCAAAATTCGTCAGAAAAATATTTTAATGTTATAAGACAAACGAAGCAATGCAACGATCAACAAATCAACAAAAAAATGTCACTCAAATCGACATGACGTTTCGAGCTATAACCCATCCATATTAAAATGCGTTTCTGTTCTAGGAAATTAGTTTAAAATGAAGGCCTACATGATTTATACGCATAGTCATGTAAAGTTTACGAGACCAAAGTCATGATTATCGACTCCTTAGAGCGTTTTCACATTATCCGATCCGATATCGGACGCCGATAGCCGATATCCGATATCGGATACAATTTGCCCTTTCACATTGTCCGATAAAATCGTTCCGATATCATCATGAGTGTTGCCAGAAATTTTTAGAGAAAACTAAACTAAATTGCCAGTTGATAAAAAAAGGTATAATTAAAAAAAATCAAATGTTATAAATCATAGTTGTACATGTACATTAAAAATAACTACGATAAAGAAAAACAACTTCAAAAAAGAAAAGTAAAATGTAAAAAAAGATTTGATATCACAAATAGGCATGATGACAGTATCCATAAATGATCGTATTAGTGTTTTTAAGGGAAAATGTATAATAGATAAATTACATATAGTGACTTAGAAATCTTAAAAACATTAAGATTAATGAGATTATCAATAAAATAAAACATTGAAATACTGCAGTTGGCCATTTTGACTAAAACACGCGTGACGTCACGCTTAAGTAAACAACTCACGTCAGATGTTTTTTGTTGTTATGAATATGTTGAGAATACGCATTTTTATTTATTTTCTATTGTTTCACGTATGCTTTATCGACTCAGAACAGAAATATAATTGCGAATTCACGAATACATGGTTCGGGGTTCTCCGCGCCAACTTTATACAATCATTTCTTATTATTTTCTCGCTTAAAATAATTACTAACACATTTTTCAGCATTATTTTTATGTTGATTCACACTGCAATACTGCACACCACTTATAAACTTTGAAATTCGTTTCTATAACACATATTAAATAAATATTTTTTAAATTTTCTTCGCAATGCGTACAAATAATTACGTATTTACCAAAGTGTGACGTCACGCCTACGCCATGACACCTGCGAGCTGTTTTGGCACAGTTAATAAATATTTTTTGGATAATGGCTTTTATCTTCGTTAAATTTAAGTATATTACCGAAATATAGGGTTTTTCTTGTATAGTAAACGTATACACACATTATGGAAGAGGATTTCAAAATCTTTCGTCATGCCTATATTATTTAGATGTGCTATTTACTAAATAGTTTTGATATCGGTCATTTGTATAACATAATATACTTATGTTAACACAATATAAATTAAATAAATTTATATCAATACCTACTACAACCTAGTATTAGTTAATAGTTTTAGTAATACCATGGACGAATATAATTTATATTTGTCTATGGTAATACATATTAGTAAATACCTTTCAAAATCTATTAAATGTATTTTTAGCAAGACGTACTAGTCATTTAGTCATTTTTTCACTACATATACCACAGAACACTAGTACTCCTAGCGGAGCTACATACATTTATAAAAGTTCATGTAGTACCTATGATAAATTTATTAAGTGATACAATCTTTGTTCACATTTTCTTTTCTTTTTCTTATTACACTGTAATATCCTAAAATAATATTGTCACTCGTTCAAATATATTTGTAATATGATTGTTGTAATTTCCTGTAAGTAAAGATACATAAATTATTTTATTGTCATAAACAATTATTTTAGAATTAAGAGTTTTCAAACTTTGTATTCTTTGTTGTAAATTCAAAATAAAAATAAAATCGGTGTGAAATCTCCTCCTTTTTTGAAGTCGGTTAAAAACAAAGCACTCAATGACAACAATACAATAAACAGCACAACCAACATCCGAGTAGGAGGAGGAGCGAGGCAGAATGAGATAAAATAAAGATGATAAACACTAATGTTTTCGAAGATAGATATTTGAATTTAAGAATGCAATATATTTTTGTTTACTTCAGTTCAGCCAATTGTCGTATATTTTAATACGGCAAATAAAAATACCTGCCGTATAAATCGTATTTTAAATGCCTATAAATACTTAAATTTGTGTTTTCTTAATAAAAAAAGGTTTCTTTTAATAGAAAGGGTTTTAGGTTAAAAGCAAAGAATTTTTTTAAAGATTGAGCGCCCTATAAGACTGAAAATACACAAACTAGTGCTTTTTTGCTGTTGGTATACTGCCTTTTCGAAAATTGAGTTGGCAACACTGAACATTATCGTCCGATAGCCACTGGGAATATCGGTGTCGGCTCCGATATCCGATATCGGACCGGACAATGTGAAAGACAGGCACGGTAAATTAGCTTGGAGAAATTTTTGCATATGTAGTGGTGTGTATATTACTCAGATCTTAGAGCGCGTTTCCACTATATCGTTCTGGCCTATACAAAAATGTTTCGATATCCTAACATTACTATTTAATTTTATACTTATTCCTAGCAACACTCTGATTTTTGTTTTCAATAAAAACAAGTTTTTATTTGGAAGAAAATGGTTTTGACTTTATAAAAAAATATATATCATTCAATTTCACGTCCTTGAGCAAACGACACTTGGCGACTACCGTGAAACAATAAAATATCGTGTCCATAATAATTTGTTTCGTTATTAATATTTGACCATAATAATTACGAAACAAAACAAATGAATAAATCGTCACTTGATAGTGGAAAGTGGAAACACGCACAAAACCAGAATAAACCAGTTTACGCTGTCCGCAGGTGCCACGTGCAGTCTTTTGTCAGTCGCTTGGTACCGTTAGAACATAAAGCAAAAAAATAAAAAATAAAATCTTGGTCAGATGGAAGCACTTCAGGTTTCAAGCAACATATATCGAAAGGCAACCGCTTAATCATTGTTCATGCTGGTGGAATGGATGGCTTTATACCAAATGCATTGCTTATGTTTAAAGCCAACCAAAAAAGTGGAGATTACCACGACAATATGAATTATGACAACTATTCAAGGTGGATTCAAACTCAATTAATACCCAACTTACAACCAAATAGTGTTGTTGTTGTTGACAACGCACCATATCATAACTCAATACAAAATCCTGCACCGAATAGTAATTCTAGAAAACAGCAAATGATTGACTGGCTGACATTTAGAAACATTGAGCATTCATCCACGTTGCTTAAGCCTCAATTATATGAACTGATTCTGCAAAACAAGGCGAGATTTGTAGAGTACAAGATAGACGAACTATTACGACAGCACGGTCATACTGTGCTGCGTTTACCACCATACCATCCGGAGTTTAATCCTATAGAAAATATATGGGGGATAGTGAAAACATATGTCGCAAAAAAGAATGTCGCAATGAATATGAATGTTATAATGTCATTAGCTGAAGAAAAAATGAACGCCATAACTGTAGAGGAATGGAGAAAAGTTTGTCTGCATGCTATTGAGGAGGAAAGCAAATATCAGGGTAGAGACGCAGCTTTAGACGCAATATCAGAACGAATTATAATTAATTTAAATAATTCATCTGATGAAAGCGAGGATGGGGATGATTGTGATATGCCTGGGGTTGATGAATTATTAGAATAAAATGAAATGCCATTTTTCCGGCTAGCTAAAGTTAAAAATTCATTTATGGGCTAAGGTATACGCTTTTTACAACAGAATTCCTCATAATATTAAAGAGTTTAGTAGTTCTAAATTTAAAACTTATATAAAAATTAGTTCAGAGAGCCTATTACAGTATTAAGGAATATATGGACGATAAAAACCCATGGAGGGTTGTCGCGTAAAAACCACAGGACAGTTCTTTGGCATATTACTATAATATAATATGATGTTACATATATGTTTTGTAAAATTAAAACTGACATGATTAAAAAGAGCAACTATGGAGTTTCTTGCCGGTTCTTCTCCGTAGATACTGCTTTCCGAATCGGTGGTAAATGTTAAAAATATGTACCTAATGACGTTTCAAAAGTGCTTCTAGAAGAAGTCTAATTGAATAAATAAATGTTTGAGTTTTGAGTTTTGAATTAAAATTAAAAAGAGAATCTTGGAACTGTTTAAATTGTGTACTAAAGTTAGTAAATTAAACTTTAAATGTCGTTTCTTTTTCAGGTTAGTAAATTTTTCATTTTAGTAACATTGTTAATGTAAAAGTTATACGTATGTTATATGTGCAAATATTAAAATAAAGTCTCATCTTTTTCAGAGGAGAAACACATATAGTTTAATTTAAAATCCCAAATATATATATATAATAAAAACTAAAAATAAAATGTTGTTTTTTTTTATTTGCTGACCATACACTACTACAAACGCAAAAATTTCTCCAAGATAATTTACCTGTAATTCATACATTTTACTTCCCTCCGATATCGGATATCGGCTATCGGCTTCCGATATCCGATATCGGATCGGATAATGTGAAAACGCTCTTAGCCTTTACTAAGTAAAGTATAATTTTCGGAAAGTAAAGATGAGCTTGACACGACTAAGAAATATATTTTTCTGTGAAAGTAGATCTTTCCATCAAAGTAAAGTTAAAGTGCGATCTGTGAATCTCGGCCATAGTAGCCTTGGGAAAACTTCGTATTAACAGTGGCAATACCAAGTTAGGTGTTAAAGTGATAAAACGCTGGTTTTCTGGTTTTTAAAAATTCATAACTTAAAAACTAAGCTGTATTTCCGTCAAGTTATATTTCAGATTTAAGTTCGATAGTAAATAGCCAAGAAGCTTATATCTTATACACTGGAGATTTCGGTATGAACATTTGACGTGTAACAAGAAAATATTGCCTTGAATGACGCCTGTATGTTTTTTTATCCCTTTCACACCTAAATACCAAGTTAGGTGTGAAATATATACGAAATATATACTATATGCCTAAGACCAATAAAATACTGGTGATTTACTGGTGATTATTAACTAAATACATAAATTAATAATTACATCTTCAAAAAATGGTCTCTTTGAAGTGTTGATGAGAAGATTATTATTGAGATTTTTTATCTTAATACCACTTATCTGTACAGATTGTATTGTGATACTTGAAAAATTATTGCTTATTATTATTTAATAATGTCACCTCTAGGTAAGGTACCAAAATTTTCAAGGGTTTTTATGGGTCAAAATAACTTGGCGAGCTATTACCGCAGGTAAGTTACCATAATTTTAATAAGAGTTTTGCATTTTGTTAGCATAGATATTCATAAAGTAATAACAATAATTATTTTAGATACAGCCAAGCAAAAATACCATGTTATGACGTCGTTGTAGTAGGAGGTGGTATTGTTGGATCTGCTTCTGCAAGAGAGTTAGCTTTGAGACACCCAAGCTTAAAAATTGCACTAATAGATAAGGAAAACAGATTTGCTTTCCATCAAAGTGGCAACAACAGTGGAGTTATTCATGCTGGCATTTACTATAAGCCTGGTTCATTGAAAGCAAAGCTTTGCGTCGAAGGTCTTAATCTGTCTTATAAATATTTTGATGAAAAAGGTATTAAATATTCAAAGTGTGGAAAACTTATAGTAGCAACAGATAGAGTAGAAGTACCTCGTCTTCTTGACTTATATGATAGAGGATTGAAGAATGGTGTAAAAGATATAAGACTATTAGATGCTGAAGAAATTAAACAATTAGAACCACATTGTAAAGGATTGCAAGCACTGTGGTCTCCACATACAGGAATTGTAGACTGGGGTGTTGTTACTCGATCCTATGTGGAAGATTTTAATAAATGTGGGGGAACAAGTTATTTGAACTTTGAAGTTAAAAAATTCATTGAAGGTGAAAATGCAGAATATCCTGTTATTATAACTGACTCAAAAGATAACACAGTACATGCAAAATATGTACTTACCTGTTGTGGTTTACAATCAGACAGTGTCGCTGTATTAACAGGCTGTCCTGAAGAACCCAGGATAATCCCATTTAGAGGTGAATATTTATATTTATCTCCACATAAAAGTAATCTTGTTAAAGCAAATATATATCCCGTACCAGATCCAAGGTTTCCTTTCCTTGGAGTCCACTTAACTCCAAGGATTGATGGTCGTGTGATTGTTGGACCTAATGCTATTTTAGCATTTTGTAAGGAAGGTTATAGGTTAGTATTGTTGATAAGTTTTAATTATTATATGCTAGACTTCTTCATTATTATTCATTATAACCAATATTTTATAATATAAACACCAACTAAACTTTGGGTAATTTATTTTCGTTTTATTACAGATGGGGTGATATTAATGTGCAAGAATTGAAGGAAATACTTTCATTTTCTGGATTCCGAAGGATGGCACTGAAATATGCTGGCTTTGGGCTCAAAGAGATGAGCAGGTCAATCTTCATTCCATTGCAAGTGAAACAAATACAAAGATACATTCAGGATATTACAAGTAGTGATGTTGAAAGAGGACCAGCTGGAGTGAGGGCACAGGCCATGGCAAAGGATGGTATGTTGTTCTATGAAAGTTATCATTTTGTTATATATAATATTTTGGTAACAGAAGCCTTAGTTTTACTCAACTCAAGCTTATATAAGTCTCATAATATATTGCAAATCATTTTCATTCATTTTATTTTTCCTCAACAGTAAATTGTTATGTTGTGAGTAGTTATCATTTAGACAAGGAAAAATTACTACTAGTACATATAGCACATATAACATTTTGTTTAAGCAAATGAAAACAAGTGATCATAAAAAATAATCAGTAAAGTGAAATGTTAAATTTCAGGTACTCTTATTGAAGATTTTGTATTTGATTCCAAGCCTGGTTCTGGTGCGATTGGTAGCAGAGTACTCCACTGTAGAAATGCACCATCGCCTGGTGCTACTTCATCTCTTGCTATTGCAAAAATGATTGCCAATAAAATGAGAGAAGAATTCAAGTTTTAATCCGTTTCACAGTCTGTAGAAAAGTGATGTTAGCGCTAGGATTGTGTGATACTATAACAAAGATTTTTTATTTTTTTAAGCATTTACAAAATCAATATTTTTATTATTAATTTATTGTTGTTCATTTTTATATGTTTTACTAAGTAACTACGATCAAATGCTAGTATAAGTTTGCTATTTATTGTTTTTAAAGTTGTTACATTTTATTGATTGTTTATATTATGGATCCATGGGTGTACAAACTAACTTTACAATATTTCAATGTTTTATAAACCAAACTTACATATAAATATCATATTTATTGTGCAATAATAGCCAACTGCTTATAAATATTGGCTTTAAATGAATAATAATAAAATGCTGTGAAATTTCTCAACAATAATATTTAAATAACAAAAATGTATTATAAACAAAATACATGATTGTTTGATATTAAATGGTTAAAGGTATTTTGGCATACTAATACTTATTGGTATGTTTTAAAGGTAATAATAACAAAAAAACAATCATTACTATTTACTAGCTATTGAACAATTCTGTAGCATTTATATTAAAGCTCTATGCTTTATGTACTAATCAACAACCTGTATAGACTTTAAGCTACCATTATAAATATATTTCTATGTCTATCACATAAATAAAATTACATAATTATGTACATAGTATAAAAATATTTAGTTCTTTTACTTACATAAGCATTTCTAATTCAAATATAGCACCTAAAATTGATCGGCAATATTCAATAGAATATTTCTTCTAGCTCCTTTTGACTCATAAATCTATGATAATTAACAATTTTCTTTATGGGAATGTATTATGTTTCAAAACAACTGTGAAATAAATTGGACCATAAACATATATGGCAATTTATATAACTTTACACTCAGAATATATTATATCGAAGTAGGATAAGAATCAGTGAACACATTACACACATACAAAACACAAGTTTTGATTTCACAATAGTAAAAAAGCATAACATTATTACTTGTGGATGGACAATTGGACATAATATGTTTATACTTATTACAATATTATATCTTAATATGTATGTATCTATATTTGGAAAGATTCTAACAATATAATCAGACGCTTGCCTTTATACATAATTATTAAAATAATAAAATGTTTAATACATATTTTAGATAGATTTTTAAGCTATTGCATAGCTTTTATCTCAGACTGCGCGCTGACCGAATGTAAAAATTCTGTAACGAAAAAACCTAACACCCCCTACTCCAACCGGCACAGTGATGCGATGCTATGCAATAGCTTTACCGCGGCAGTCCTCGAGTGCCACACGTATTTTTTATTTATTTGCAGAAATATTTTTACATTTAAATATTTTGCTAATAATCAGGATTGGGCACTTACTTCTAAGAGTGTTGTTTTCTGCATCTATCAATTATTATATACTTCAAATATATCATCTATTTTTTATAAGCCTGTTAAACTATAAGAAACATTATTATTCCAATATTTTTTTAACCATGATACTGATGGATTAACTATGTTTTTTTTATTAAAGTTTGATTAGCTATTGTTATTAGATTTAAGATTTGTTAATTAATAATAAATTTAAATAAAAATAATTACATATGTTATTCCTGAAGACTTCTTTTTTGAAGTGCTTTAATTTCCTCCTGTACCAAATATATGTTGCTTAAAATCCTGAGTCATTCTATGGCTATGCCTTTCCTAGTGAAATAAATATACTGTACTTTGAGATCATATATTGTTGTCATGTGAAATAGTATATTGCTGACTACTACTACATATTCTGAGAATCCAAACATAGAATAAACTGAAACAAAAAGCATTGTCCTTAGTGAAAACTTATAAAAAGCTTAATTATTTACAAAGATGTTTATCAGTCACTCACCATAAGGTTCACACAGTCTATTGTGTCTTAAAAAGAAATAGGCCGCAAATGCAAAGGACCCAACATTAATGAAAAATGCTCGCCATTTCAGTTTTAAAGAGTATGCTTCTGTTGGGGAACTAGTTTGTCTTCTTCTATATTTTGTCATCATCATGCAAGTGAAGAACATGTAAAATATTGATGTTCCAATAAATGTTTTAAAGCATGCCTCATGATACGCTGAAAAAATATATATATTTCAATAAGTCTCAATAAACTATTAAATATACTATGTAGTCAAAAAATAAATAAAAAAGGTAAATTCTTGAAAATACTGTATTGACACTGGATAAGTCAAAGTTTGAATTCAAACTGTCAGTATAAAATGGGTCCTTGAATGGGTCAAAATGGAATCTAAAGCAGTCAGTTACATATTATATAAACATAGGTAAGTGAGATACATAATAAATCAAATCTATTATTAGTTTCCTTCAATGTGTACATGTTTTAATTGATCTTATAATAAACTTACTTAATAAACTTACGATAGTTAAAAGATGATGTCCACTGTGTCAATCCCAATAAGGCTAAATTTTCAATAACATTTAAAAATACTGCTAACTTTACTACAATTAAACAATTTTTTCTAATGATGCTCCTATAATATTCCCATCGCAAATAAATTATAAAAAACCTTATTGGAGCGTGAATGAATATAGCCGTTTTCCAAATAGTTCGTTGTGGTTCATAATTTCCGATTGATGCTGATATCGACGGAAACACATTTGGAACTTTGCAGTGAGTATTATTTGCTCTCTCAAAATCTTTATACATAGTCATTAGGACACACATAACAAATGCAAATAATGGAAGAGACACTGTAATAAAGCCCAATTTAGTTATTGGAATTTTAATAAAATACTTTTTTTCGGACGCATTATGGAGAGGTAAATACATTGGCATTTGTTAATTATACATAGGAAGCACAATATACTTATTTAAAGTAACTACTTTAGTCAGAAACTTAGATTACGAGTAAATTATTGCAGTAAAAGCTGAGCTGCAATCTGCATTCTGCAATCAGCAATGCATCTGCAATTTGTCAGACTGCCAGCAAATGTCAAAACAAATGGTATAGACTATAGAGCAATAGAGCTTCTTGCGTAGACAGAGAATCCAATAGACACCGGCCGTAGAGTGAGAATGAACCATAGAGGAGGCACTAAAATGACAAGTAATGCGTGAGAGAAATACACTTATGACTATAAAGCTAAGAGCAAGCGAGACAGAAACATTGTTTTTTGTTTCTCTCATGTTATGCGATTTCTTTTGTTGGGGACAAAGGCAGTTTGTCCCAAACAAGCGGCTATAGTCCATTGTTTTGCTAGTTTTCTGTTTTTTCTCGCTGTTAGGTGACTTCAAAGTTTAATTAACGTTGACAGTGATCTGTTTTAATCCGACTTTAAGTGAAAATATGGTGCGTTGTAGTGTGATTGGTTGTAAAAATCGGCCGGAACGAAGATTACCAAATATTACCTTTCACACGTAAGTAAACTTATTTGAAGTATATTGTTTTATAGAACTGGATATAGTTGATACATTTTCATTAACTCTAATGTGAAATTATCTACAAATATATAATATTTTCATCGAAATAGACGTAAACATTTTTTTGTGTTATCCGACTAAATTACGAAGTGTTCTTGTTGTTCAGGACGCCATTTGTTTTTACGTAGTTTCAAATTTATGGTATAATCATGTGATTAACATTAGGGATACCAGTACAGGGTAAAATTTTCCCCAAAATCGTGAAATGTTTTTTTACTAATAAATTTTAATGTTTGTGTAAAGTTTGTTACACGGTTCGGCTTTCCGGTTCAGTTTTCCTCATTTGCATTGGTTTAAGTATTTTTTTTTTCAATGTCGGTTTTTTTGTATATTCCAGGTTACGATGCACATCATAACGCTGTAGACTGCGAAGCTGGCCCTTTCACACGAGCTGCAGCTGCCACTGAAGGCAGCGAGGACGCTGCCCCGTCAGGAGAGGCCGTGTTGGAGTAAAATCCGGAAGGCCACCCGCCGCGCCTTCCTCACCGCGGTACGGCGCGCCTTTATAAGAACGAACGAGCGGCGGAGTCGTCCATTTTCGTCTGCTACTCGCGCGCACATTATCGCGGAACCTCTGCCCATTTATTTCTACCGTCATTTTGCTGTTCATTTTCAAATAAATGTATTTCGTTTAATTTGCTTTTAATTTGAACTATTTCCAGTACTTTTTTATTAAGGTAGGTCGTTTTATGGCGGGTCGCTAGTTAAGTTAATAAATAACAAAATCTTTTCAAATCTGTCTTTTTCTTCATAAACCTATCTTACAAAGAAATACCCAAACATTTATAGATATTTTGCCAGTTTTTCGGATAAAAAGTTTTTGTAATAGTTGGCAACATTGACGTAAGCATTCGCCATCTCGTTCGGGTATACGCCGATGTCGTCTCTATAGTTCATTCTCACTCTACGACACCGGCAATCTTAGACGGCAATGCGTGTCGCAGAAAGAGATAAAAAAAGAATACGTCACAATATTTAGGGTTACCGTGTGAGGGAAAATTTACCCCGCAATTTGTAAGATACAAATCTCTCAATATTATTCACATAACATAAGTGGATAATAATGAGATATCCACATTACATACTTACATGTTTATACTAATATTATAAAGAGGAAATGTTTGTAATTATGTATGTATGTATGTATGGTTTTCACGCATAAACTACTGGACCGATTTCGAAAATTCTTTCACCATTAGAAAGCTGCATCTTCACTGAGCAACATAGGCTATATTGCATTTTCAAAAAAATTAGAGATCCTTACCAAAAATGCAATAATGTATCCTTAATAAAAATTCTGTCATCGCGTGCGCTGCGGAATCTATTGAAAATAGATCAAATAAATGTTCTACGGTATTATAGAATGGACCAATATCTACAAGAAAGTCCGCGATATTCCATTCAAAAGATATAACGAATTTTTAAAAGTGTCAATTTACAGAAAATAGTAGGTATACTGTTTAATACAATGAGGAGGCGTAGTGCGGGACGGGGTGAAGGTGAGGAGGGAAGGGATATTCGCAGGAACTACTTTGATTCCGATTTGAAAAATTCTTTCAGTGTTAGATAGCCCATTGATCGAGGAAGGCTATAGTAGGCTATATTGTACCATAACACTTAGACCAACAGGAGTGGAGCCACGCGGGTGAAACCGCGGAGCGCAGCTAGTATATAATAAACATATTACTTTTAGATGGGTAATACATATTATGTATATACACATACCTATATATTATATAATATGTATATATCATTATCATAATCCCATATGAAAATGTGTATGTAATGATAATGTAGATGAAAACTCGATTGTTTATTATTTTGACGTGACAACGTCTTAAATTAGGTTGCCAGCCGCGCCACTTATGAAAAAGTGTAACGCTCGGTAACGTTACGATGAGTCACCGAACGAGAGAGAGGCCCGCCGAATGCCTTGCGTCTCTCTCCCACTCAACTATGATCGTTGTCACGTAAAATCTTCGCCCGTAAAACCGACTTTACAGGCAACCATTTTTTTTTTATAAAAAAAAATAAAAAAAAAATAAAAGAATGTTTATTTTCGTAAGTATTAACAGATACACACGTTAATTATATTGACCGACCCGCGAAGGCGCAAAAAAAAAAACGAAATTTACTTAATAATAATTTATTGTAATAAAAAAATTACATTTAAATTATCTCTAACTTAATTAACTACGTCCCTCCGGTTCAATGTTGGAACCAAGAGTGTCCATTGTCTTCGGCGAGGCAGCGTCGCGGTGGTGGTGATTGTAATACTTTCTAACCTTCGGTTTTGGTTTCCAATCTGTTCATCCTGTAGCTACAATCCAAATTTGTCGTAAATTATCCGGTTCAGGAAAACTGGAACAAGCCATTGAATATTTCAGATTCTATATTAAATTAAATACACACTGCAGAATATATATTATTATTTCCCATAATAGTGGGTAACAATTTGTAGAAAAGTTGGCAACACAAAATTTTTCAGGTTAAAATTTATAATTGTTATTTTTGTGGTTTTTAAACAATGTATTCAAGTCAACAGCACGTGATACACAATATATTAACACGCTGAAATATCATGAAGGCCTATAAACTGATAAAGAGTTGTATACTTACGAGTGAAAAGACAATCCAGGCATTTTCGTTCCACTATCACTTTTACACCCTGTAACGCTACACCGCACCATGGTATTATTTTATAAGGTATTAACAGTAAGTCTAAATCATGCAAAACCAAACATACCATGAATTACGTAACTTAGAACATGTAAAAACTATATTTTTATGGAAGACGATAGCTAGCTGTCAAACTTTGTTTATCAAAGTAGGTTGCTATTCTTGAAAAAAGTGGCACGCTGCGTGAAACAAAAAATTTTATCGTTCTCTCTCATTTCTTTACACAACACCGGCATAATGTTGCTCTTTTTCTTGTGTGAATGCGACATAAGATATCAATTTGTCTATTGGTTTCTCTGTCTACGGCTTCTTGGTAGGTATAAAGCATATACAGACGTTCCGATTTGGTTGGTGCCAACCATATTGGAACCGACATAGCAACCATTCCAACATTGCTACAGATTGTCCGACGGTTGGCCTTCCAGCTGTCAGTTGACTTTGCTGTTACTATATTACTTGCTCTGTGTTTGCTATGAAGTAGTGAACGGACGTCTTGCCTCATGCCACGGTATTATCGAAAAATGTTAAAAAAGCGTTATAGGATGTACGCATATTGTCCAACTTATTTTTCAATGTTTTTAAAGTAGCCGCACTGTCAATTTTTTTAAGCTATTGTATAGCTTCTATCGCGTGCCTTGAGCGCGGGGACCGAATCGAGAAATTCCGTAACGATAAAACCTCACGCTCCCCACTCCGACGGGCGGAGGTGTGGCTTGAAGGCATAGCATGCAATAGCTTTACCGCGGCAGTCGCCGAGTGCCACACGTCGTTTTTTTAAAACTTCTAGCATAATCAAATACGCTTGATTTCTGGCATCTCTATTATGCGTAATCTTTGTCACATAAGTCCCACAAACAGGCAAAGTATTTATAAAGTTCAAGTAACTTTAGTATTATGTCACGTTCGGTGACCGTAACTCCCTCGGCGTTCATGTTGACGTCCTACACCGGGGGCGTTGCGAATGCGAATGAGCCAATTACCTATATTACTCTATGGAATGAGCCGATTTGGTCGGAACAAAGCTTCCAAACGTTCCAATTTGGTTGGATCGGATAGGAAGTTGGTTTGGTCGGGATCGCCGGCGCATCCGACCACGTCAAACCAATATTAATAATAATTATGTCGGACCGACCGCTCTCTTCACTTTCCGATTTGGTCGTGGTCGGATGGTTGGCACCAACCAAATCGGAGCGTCTGTATATGCTAATAGAGAATCTAATGTCAGTTTACAGAGTTGCCATTTTAATATTTATAAATTTATTTCTAGACTAGTTATATTTTGGTAAAATTATAAATAACTTTAATCTACAAATCACTTTTTTTATTCGTGGCAATTAAACATTAAAACAAAATATTAAGATAACAAAAAAAGCGTGTGGGCCGAGCACATGTGTTACATGTGAAAGGAGAATGCCCATTTTTGGTACTGGTTTTTCTCATGCATCAAGACAACAATACTATTAAAAAAAATCTCGGCAATTTAGAGGCCTTCTTAGAGCTAGCGCGCACGAGCAACTTTGTCTCCGCAACTATTTTGTCTCTCCCATCAATTGTATGGGGAGTTGCGTCGCTACGTGCGCGCACTTTCATACTAGCCCATGGGTGGAGAGACAAAATAGTTGCGAGGACAAAATAGTTGCGGAGACAAAGTTGCTCGTGCGCGCCAGCTCTTACCATCGGAAAATATATTTTGAACAGGGAATGTTTTGTAAAATCTAATAAGACATGTAATTATTTAGATCCGTTATTATAGATTTAGTGTCCATTACCGTTTACATTTTTGGTACAGGTTTTTCTCATGCATCAAGATAACAATACTATTAAAAAAAATCTCGGCAATTTAGAGGCCTTCTTACTATCGGAAAATATATTTTGATCAGGGAATGTTTTGTAAAATCTATTAAGACATGTAATTGTTTAGATCCGTTACCATAGATTTAGTATCCATTACCGGTTACCACGGTAACCAAGCGCCAAGCGGTAACTATTATTACATTTACTATGGTAAATAGCTAAATGTATTAATATCGATTATTGTTTTCATTGAATTACAAAAAAATCAATTAACATAAAATCACTCTTTAAGGTATTGTTTATACACTGTAGGTTGTTTTAACATAGATAGTGAAGTAAAATAATCTTAATATATTATATAAATCTCGTGTCACAATGTTTGTCCTCAATGGACTCCTATTTCCTAACCACTTAACCGATTATAATAAAATTCGCACACCATGTGCAGTTCGATCCAACTTGAGAGATAGGATAGTTTTTATGAAAAAAAACGTAAACATGTAGGTACCACGGGCGAAGCCGGGGCGAACCGCTAGTATAATTAATATATATAAAAAAAATATATATACATAGCTTGGTAGGTAACCAGTTATTTCTTATTTGTTTCTTTCTTCGAATATGTAGTGAAAAAATGATTCAAACAACAACAACAACATGTAAACCGAATAAAAACTCTATTGGCATTTTTTAAATATATATTTAGGTTTTCTTGAAATCCGTCCCGGAAGATTTCTGGTGCCTACCTACACTAGCCGATGAACAGATAGACTTTGTCTGAAAGCATAAGCTCTACGCATAGATTAAATATGTTAATCGAAAAATAACCTTCGGACGATAAAATGCTACCTAAATCACACATAAACCTAACTAAATCCATACTAAATCGGGGTTATTTAAGTTTTGAGGTTATTTCACATTTTTCTCAATATCTTGAAAACCCCTGTTTTTATCACAAAAAAATCAATTGGTAAAAATCTTTTGAATATCGAAGAACCCTCCAAAACCACTCTGGCGACGTGACGGTATAGCCATGACGCGACCCATAAATTTTACTCTCAACACGTCGAAAGAAGTTTCACTGCAATTATAAAACACAATTGACTTCTATAATATACCTAACCCTTTAACTCTTTAAATGTAGGTGGTGGTGGTGGTGGTGGTAGTACGTACAATTGTTTTTGAAGATGTACAATCTTAAAATTTTGATTGATATCATAACTTAATACTTGTGTTGAGTTAGGTAACAAAGAGTAGTTAGTTAGGCAATCTTGCGAAAATAATATAGTGATTAGTTATGTATTTGTTATTTTTTTTTAATAACTCATTGGGGTTGAAATTCAACACCACGTGATCTACGGCAGGACAAGGAAACCTCTATAGATCATGTGGTGAGTTATCATGCAACGTGATATGCTGCGGCGTAGAATCATTGATAAAACAAAAAACAGTTACCTCGCAACGCACAACCCTATATCGTTAGCTGATGATCCACGGTGAGGGTTTTTATACATTCGATAAGTAGACGCCTACGATTTATATCATAAACTCGCTATAATTATTGTGCTTAGAAATAATATGTCATAGTAATGTTTATACATCATGGAAGAGCTTTTAAATAAAAATATTTTTAAGGACGCTGAACTTTTAAAATACGCTCCAGATTATAATTGTGAAGATATTTATTTACGTCTTGAGCATCGAAGAGATATGGTATGTTGGTTCAAAGTAATTGTAATGAAATAGGTGTAGTATAGAGCTTATTAAATACATCAAATTTAGGCGGAAGCTTCAAAATTTAATTTTCATTAGCAATCTAATCTATTTATTTAATTACCTAACTACCTTGTGTATAACTTCCTCCTTTTCACTTTTAAATTATTTTTTTCAGGCAAAGGATACACAAAAACACCGGCAAAAAATAAATCAGACAAAAATGTACGTAAGTAGTTAGGTATATTGACATCTATTATATTTTAATATCTACTGACCGTCTACTGAAATGTTGCAGTTAGGTTTGTTTTCATAATTTTCACTTGGCCAGTACCTACGGTAGATATCCGGGACGACGACTTGACGACGCGGTTCAGGGCAAATATTTGTGTGATGAACTCAATTATTTGTTCTTGGGTCTGGGTGTTATTATCTATATATGTATTTATTAAATATTATATTTATCGTCGCCTATCGCCCCACAACACAAGCCTTAATTGAGCTTACTGTGGGACTAGGTCGATTTGTGTAATAATGTCCTATAATATTTATTTAATGTCCTATAATATTTATTTACAAAAAAATTTACAAATAATATCTGAAAACTAAAAGGGATTTTCTGGATGATTGACTAAATATACTTATAAAAATGTATGTATCGTATAAAAATGTATGTATCCAAACTGTGGATAATGTTGTTGCCCAACCAACTCACATTTATCACTTAACTAGCTGCGTTTCGCGGTTTCACCAGCGTGGCTCCGCTCCTGTTGGTCTTAGCGATATGATATATAGCCTGCCCTATATAGCCTTCCTCGATAAATGGGCTATCTAACACCGAAATAATTTTTCAAATCGGACCAGTAGTTCCTGAGATTAGCGCATTAGTCATTGAGCATTAAAACAGGTAGTTACGTAAAAAAATGTATTTTTTCAGAAAATTGCAACATAAAATCTACAATAATTCGTTCTATAAAGTGAATACTGAATTAGCGAAACTTCATAGTTTATTTCGAAATAAAGATGCAGATAATCAGTTGATATTAAAAAACTGTAAAAAGCGAAAAAAATATTATAAAGTTCCAGTTAAAGCAGATGGTCAAAATTATCATAAAAACGCATCCAAAAAGGAAGCCTATTCGTTACAAAAAGAATTGTGTGCATACATGCAGAACAGTCACGATTTTCCCAATTTGAATGAAAGCCATTTTAAAATTTTACCGAAACTAAAGGCAACCGAATTGTCACATAACAATCCATATAAAGAGGAGGTTGATATCGCAGGACATTTTGATGCACATGAGAAAAATAACAGCAATAGCGATAAAACTAAGGAAATTGCTTATCCCAGCAGTGACTATGACTTTGAAACAATAATTACACTAAACGATCAGATTAAATTACATACATTTGATACAGAATATCCCGAAGAATTTACAAAAGAAACTGATTTGCAATCACTTTTAATAATGATGACTATTACTTCAAATTACAGTGAACCAAATAATGACATACATTCTCACGAAAATGATAATTACCAAGATTTAAAAGAAAATACAGAACTTCCTAACAGTTACAACATACAAGAGATCATTGACGATAACATCTCAGATAAAAACTCAATTAGTGATATATTAAAAATAAAACCACTGAGTGAAAATCGTGAGATGAATTTATGTAAAAAATATTTACGAAAATGGAAATCGTACGTTAAGATTAAAACAGAAAATATGATTAACCGCCAGAGAAAACAAACTCTCAATATGTTTCTTGACAAAATTAGTAAAGCAAAAAGAACTGTGAATGATACGGCAGAGCCTACACATAAAGCAAAAGTTCACGTACGAGATTATAATAGTTATCAACATAGGTAAGATTTTCATTTCTGAAACTTAGACTATAATTATATTTTGTCAAAATTTTCACAAGATTTTTATTTGTAGATACAAGGTTCAAAGAAATATAATTGCATTACAAAAGGCTAAACTAGAGCAACAAAATAAATTGATAGAAGAGCTCAAGTATAACAAAATAATCGAAGCTTCCCGACATTCTTTAGACACCATGAAAGAAGAAGTTAGAAAAACTTATTACGAAATCGACAAACATTTAAAACCCAAAATCAAATTGCTAACCAATGAGCTTAATATTAAAGAAATCGAAGGTACGTATGAACCACGGATCGAGGAAACAATCAACAAAACAGTAAAATGATTGGATTTTAAACAAATATATATAATACTTAATTGAATCTTTACAGAGCCGTCATTAGTATTACAATGTCTTAAAGTGCCTCAATTTTTACAAAGGATGGAAGCTAGAGCCCGTAAACGAGAAGAAAAGCATGCCATAATAAGGGAGAGAAGGAAACAAATGGAAGAAGAAAAAATACGACTTAAACAGCAGGTAATTTTTAATCAATGTATAGTCAGAATGGGAGATATTAAATAAAAGTACCTAATTCTAAAAGTATGTGCGTTTTAAATGCTATGTAACTACTAACTACTAATACATTATCTAATAAATGTTGAATTTATAGGCAGAATTAGAGAAGGTTGAAATGGATAAAGAAGAAAAACTGAAAAGAATGAAGGAATTGAAACAAAAACGTAAAAAAGAAAAGATAGAAAATATAAGAAAAAAGCAACACGCAGAACGATTAAGAGCTTTAACTGTAATGGCTGACTTACATTATGAAAAAAGTTTAATGTTGAAATATGGACTTCGGCCATTTCAACTGTTAATTCAAATTAAGCAAGAAAATATTGAAAAAGCGCGTGCACATTATAAGTTCCAGTTAATGAAAAATGTATTTTTAAATTGGATGTTTTATACAGAAGATATGTGGTTTGAAAGAAATTACAAAGCCGAAGAATTTCATAGAAAAACAATTTTAAAACGAACTTTTAATGCTATAAAAGAGGTGATTTAACATTTTACTTAAAGTAATTAATAATATCGTTTGAATGGTATCTTCGTATTATAAATGTGTGTGTATGTCAGACAAGCAAAGAATTATTGTTTTATAAGTTTAATCAATAGGCCTATAAATACTTAGGTATGTTTTATTTTTTTAGCATCATTATGAATACATCTTAAAAAAGCAAGTTGCTGAGGACTATTATGATCTATACGTAACGCAGATAACGTTTAGGAGGTTCCGTGAATACGTCAAAATCATGAAAGAAGAGTTTTCAATGAAATGGACAAAGGCGGTGAATTATCATAATTGGTAAATATGTATTATGTTATAAATTTAAGCAATTAAATATATATTTTAGAGAATACCTAAGTTTTGTCAGGTAGTTGCCCGACTCGTGTAGGCAAGCGAGCGAGATGTAATCTGTTTTATGCGTGACTGTAAAAGAACGCGCCATAATATAAACAGCCTCGCTGCGGCCGATGTCGTTTTAACCTGCCTACAGTCCATGCCGTTTTTGGTACGAACATAATAATACTTATATCTTTTTTCTTGAAAAATGCTAGGAGATAAAAATCTGAATTCTATTCGATAATTAATGGATTATTTTTGTTTTCCAACAGTAACCTTCTATTCAAGACGTTCACATGCTGGCGGACATTGCCGGCGCTAAATGCTTTACAGCGTGAACAGGAAGCGAGGAAATTGAAATGGCGACAGAAAGTGTTACAAGTAGTACCTGATTACAAACCACCGGACGATTAAATCTATAATATTCTGAATTGTAGGTATAATTAGTACTTAGTACAGGTTAATGTGAGGATACATCGATCATCGATGGTAATGAGTATTACCCGCATCTATACATATCATAAAATCGTAGGAAACTCAAAACTGTACATCGAATATTTTGAAGTGTACTGTGTAACTAGGGTTGTAACGGAGGCCTACTTAGCGGAGGCGGAGGCGGATGCGGAGGTGAAGAGGTTCGCCTCCGCGGATGCGAAGGTTAACGGAGGCGGAGGCGGAGGTGAAATTTGTTGGGAAAATATCGTCTACTTCTACAAAGTACTGCCAAATTTCACTAGTTTTCGGCTTCATCACGTTATTTAAATAACAATAACTAATAATTACGCACAAAATTACTTAAAACAATCACGGCTCAATTGCAACTACGCGGTACCGAACGCTTTGACAAGTTGATTCCTGTTATTCATTCACTCACACTCCCACCACCCGCTTGGCCGTGTTCCCGCGGCTTAAGCAAACTCTCGACCATTTCACTTGAAAACACGCAGCCGAGCGGCCGCGTCGCCTAGCGTCGCTCCTTGCGCGTTGTTTGTGATCGTAAATGAACTTCCGATATGACTCCGCATAAATTTTGCGGAGGCGGATGCGGAGGCGGAGGTTAAATTCTTTGCGGAAGTTCCGCAGTAACGGAGGCGGAGGCGGAGTTCCGTTACAACCCTATGTGTAACTGCTTTAGGCGCGTTGAGAGTAAAATTTCAAGGTCGCGTCATGGCAATACCATCACGTCATGGAGTAAGGCGACGATTTTGCTATCTTTGAATCTTGCCAAAAAAGTTTCACTTCTGACACGTGTGCTCGGCACACACGCTCTTTTTTTTTTTAAAGAATAGGTACTTGGATGGATGGATTTACTTCAAATTTAGTACAGAGATAGCTTGAGACCTGAGAAAGTACATAGTATCGGAAATCCCACCGGAACGGGAACTATGCGGGTTTTTCTTTGACTACACGGGCGAAATCGCTGGCGGAAAGCTATGTACCTACTTAATAAACTTAGACAGTATTTTTATTTGAGATATTATATACTTAGATAATATAATAATTATATAACATACCAAGCTTTGTGTGCGTGTGTGTTTTTCTTTCGTTATTAATTATTTAATAACGAAAGAAAAATAATCCATATAAATGGAGGAATTTTAATTTGGTGAAAGATTTAATTTGTGTTTGTTTAATATTAAATAGGTAATCGTAAAGACTTACAATGTTTTATTTTGCTATTCCTAATACCTTAGGATCCTATCACTTCAATTAAGACTTCAATAATATCAGGTAGTAAAATAAGTTGTATTTTTAAATACTGGGATGTCAATAATTATTGTTATCGTGGAATACACAGTCAAAGACGTCTTTATTTTCGAAATTAGCTGATACCATTTTTTAATCTTGGTCACAACCGGAAAGGTCAGGTAAGAATAAAACAAAAGGAAATAAAAATACAATGATAATGATTTATTAAATATAGAATATTGCGTTTTTCAATTAATGATGTGATAAATCAATACATATAATAAAATTCTAGAAAAGTGGTGTCTGTACAATGAAAATATGTAAAAAAAATTTAGCAGGGGTTATTACTAAATCGATCCCAAACCCAAAACTGTCGTTAAAATTTTTTTTGTCTGTTTGTCTGTATGTTTGAACACGCTAATCTCAGAAACGGCTTATCCGATTTAAATGTGGTTTTCACTAATATATTGTGGTAATCTTCATTTAACATTTAGTGTTTATTTCATGTCAATCGGTTTATAAATAAAAAAGTTATGACCATTTAAGTATTCACGGCGAACATTTGCTAAGGCATTCTATGGTACACTATTATACAGTGTACGATAAAACGTAAGTTATCTGTTATACGCTACAGTTATTTCTATAAAATGTCCAGGTGATCATATCGAAAGCCCCCAAGGGTGGGGTGGGGGTGGGGGGTAAGCTGAGGTAGTAGGGGGGAGGGGTCAAATTAAAATTATGCTTATTTTTAGGTAAATTTTATACATAAAATGTTCTTTAAATTATGTCGTATTATGATATTTTTAACCCCCGACGCAAAAAGATGGGTGATAAGTGTTTGACCGTTATGTGTGTCTGTGTGTGTATCTGTTTGTGCCACCGTAGCTCGCTAGCAGGTAATTAGATGCGGTTTTTCTGTTAGGCAGCATATTTTCCGACGCTGGTTCTTAGATAACTGTATCAAAATAGGTTAATCCATTTATTATACCTAGGTATACATATAGAGGTAAAAGTAGGAATGAAAATAACTAAAGTTATCGTATATACTTTAGTGATATATTAAATGAAAGTGAACGACCTATCAGTAACAATAAGTCAAATTTTATCAAAATCGGTTCATCCATTTATTTGATATACGGTATAAAAGTTGTAGGTAATAATGAATGAAAAAATAAAGAATAAATAAATAAAAATGAATTTTGACTCAAGTGACATATGAAATGAAAGGGCATGACGTGTAAAGTATAATTGGACATATTTAATCAAAATCGGTTCATCCATTTACTATACCTATATATGGGTAAAAGTTGGAATGAAAGAAACGATTGTTGTCAAGTATACCTAAGTGACATATCAAATGAAAGTGCATAACGGGTGAAGTACAGTTATAGTTCTATTTTTATCCAAATCGGTTTTTCCATTTATTAGATTACAGCACAGATTACAGCGGGGATGGGAATGAACAATAATCGAATGTGGTCAATTAATATCTCAAGCGGCATATCAGCGCTTGGCAATTTTTTTCTTAAATATACCACTTCTTTTGCCACTGTGGTCCATTACAATTTGTGCACGGTTACGGCCCAACTTAAAAGATGTCAAGGAGCAACAAACTTATAGATATCAATATGATGTAGGAATGTATTATGGAGGTAAAGGTAGGTCTCGCTCACTTGAAAATTTTACATGAAAATAAGAAACCAAAGTTTAAAAATTAAAAAAAAAACCCAACGCAATGAAGGAAAAGGAATAAATAATTTTACAAACTTCCCGACGATCTTTAAAATTATGATAATAAGATAATGATGGTATGGCAGCCCCGACGACTTTGTTTTTTTATTTTTATAAATATTTAAAATGGTATTTATTTTTAAAGATCTTCGGGAAGTTTGTGAAATTATTTATTCCTTTTTCTATGCACTTTTCTTCGTTGCGTTGGGTTTTTTTTTTATTTAATTTTTATTGCACAGTCTAAACGGTTTAGTTACTACAGGCGCGAGACAGGAAAGATGAGCGCTGAGACAAACGTCAAAACGCAAAGGAATAGAAGGAATCCGCTACGGCCTACGATACTAATTGTCATAAGCGTATGATGTGTTTTGCACAATTTTATTAAATTGCGACTGGATGAAAATTTTGTTCGTGATCGTCGTCGTCGTTGGTAGGGTGAACAAATCTTTAGCAAAACATCATCAGTACGCTTATGTCAATTAGTATCGATAGCGGATTCTATTCCTTTGCGTTTTGACGTTTGTCTCGGCACTCATTTGCTGCACAATATATTGTCAAAAACATCCATACAAGGAAGGAAGGAAAATAAATTTGCTCCTTTCCCTCCTGGTGCCTAAAAAATAATATGACATAATTTAAAATAAATTTTACGTAGAAAATTAATTACTTAGGCATTTATTTTTTTAGCTCAGTTTAGTAATAAATTTTACTAAAAGGTTTTTTAATTATTTATGGTAGTACGTGTTTATTCAATAAAAGTTAAGTAGTAACTACTATGCAATCACTATTCCACGCGGACGAAGTCGCGGGCACAGCTAGTACTTAATATGACCATTTATAAAACACGCTTTAGAGACTTTATTCTAAACAACACAGTTTCTGAGACTGTAGAACATATTCACTTTTATTAATTAAGTAAGTAACAAAATTATATGAATAAAAGGAAGGCAGACAAAGCTCTATATGTTGTTATTTCATATATAAAAATAAGGTTTGTGTTAATGATAAGATTGATAATATGGCTTGATCAATAATATAATTAGAACTAAATGTATGAATCAGTCTTAAAAATATACATACAATAATGCAGGTATAAAGTACAATATAATAATTGATATGCATAATAAATGTACTTGCCTTGCCCCTGGCGGCTGGCCCCCTTGAGAATCCGGTAATACAAAACAAGATACTTATAGGAACGAAAATGAAGAAAAGAGAGACTTTTATTTGTTTTTTCTGAACCGGAAATAACGTCGATAATGAGGGTTTAATTTTATTGGTGATACAAATTAGAAATAAGTATAATAAAAGATTTACCTGTATACATATAGGCAATAAGTAAGAATTTATACAAAAACGTATTGAAATCTACAATATATTAATCAGAAGAAATCATTTTTCATTAATATGTGTGAAAGGTGATCGTATTTCTCAATTCATTATCAAAGTTCTTTATAACGTTATAAATTGCTATGATACATAGTAACTTTGACATTGAAGTAAATAATTCATGTTAAAAGCATATTTTAAATTAATACAGTTCTGTTATTCGCTCGCTGTAAAGTGTTCGAAACGTCGGGAATATAATATAATGAATAAATCGCGTTTAAAATCCGTTAAAAAGTCTTTAATTTCTAATTAATACAGTTGTTTAGCATATGCACATGCATTATTTGATTTAGTAATTAGCTATTTATCGTAGACAAAAATGATTAAATAAAATAATACAATGCTATTTATATATTATCTGTGCACCTATCTAAATGATATAAGCTTGCAAAATATACAGTCATATAGACAAAAGGCATATATTTTAGCTTAATGTATGTACATACTGTATGTATCCTGAATTTATAATTATCTTCACAATAAAAAATATTTATACTGTTAACACGTTAAATAACCGTTTCCACTGTGGTTCTGTAAAAAAAAAATCGAAATTGTTATACTTAAAGTTTTAAGATTAAGATTTTTTATTTTATATTATAGCAATATTTTAATGTTTGCATGTACATGTTTTAAAAGGTGTATATTTACTTACCAGTATACTTTGGAAGATAAATGAATAATTGTCGTAATAATACCAGTGCAATTATTAAGATGTATCCAATACCATAAATACAGGATACAAAGCATAATGCTAGGCTGGAAACAAATAAAGAATGACTTAGACCTACATTCATATAAAAATAAATAGTCAGATGAATAACTGGTATATGATAACTAAATCTTGAACATTAACAATATTTTTATCTAGAAGAAAAGCTGAAAATACAAGCTGCTTTGCTCCCACAATCAAAGGAAAAAAAAATAGAAAACCTTTTGTAATGAGATATATCACTATGGAAAAAGTAACTTTTATCACAATTCAAAAGAGAGACAAACAAACACATCAGTAGGTAACTTATAAGCTGGCAAGCGAAATTTTTACAGTGGAAATTTTTTCCTTCATAAGATTTTACATCTATAATATAAAAATGAATCCCAAAATGTGTTGGTAAGCGCATAACTTGAGAACGGCTGAACCGATTTCGATAATTCTTTTTTTATTATATTCCTTGAAGTACGAGGATGGTTCTTATGTAGAGAAAACGTAAATATGTACCACGGGCGAAGCCGGGGCGGACCGCTAGTAGATTATAATTAAAATTTATAGTAGCCAGTAGGTAACAGTTAAATTTTGAAACACTATCAAGTTTACCTAGGTGGAGCTAGAGCCCAGCAACTTATAATTTACTTTATAAATGATAGTTACTTACTAAAATTCAAAATAGACATCATTGCAGTCTTGAGGTACTAGTATTGAGCCATATAATATGGATGGCTGACAAATTGTTGTTAGGCCCAGGTTCGTTCCCATGAGCAAGGTCGCAAATGCAAAAACTTGGCCACACAAGAAGTAAATATAATTTGGTCTGAAAACACAACAATCCCACCTGTAACATTTATTAAGGAATTAGAATAAATTATTAAAGATATGAACTAAAGTATTTATCCTCGGATGGCATAAAATATATGAATATTTTACCATGATTTGTCACTTCTGACTCAATAATATGTAAGTTACTAAATAAATTGGAAGCAGAATTACTTGAAACAAAAATTCAGCCCTGGAATTATCATATCATAGCAAGCAGATACCTATATATACTAAAATCGACAATTTCAAAAATAACAGAGATTAAAATGTTAGTATGGGGATTTATATTTACTTAATAAAAAAGTACATACCAAATTGAATGGAAGTATCTTTCATTTACTTCTAACTGACATATCTGGCAGTAATATGAGTCTGATGTTAAAACAGGACTGTGAATAAAAAAGGATATAATTTAAATATTATCCACATTATTATTATATAGGACAGAGTAATCTACTAAATGAAATCACATACCTATACTCTTTTCCTTTTCCAGTATACAACTCATAATCAGCTATGGATTTCATTTTATAAAAAAAGTAACATGTGCTAGTTAGAAGAACTAAAAATAAAAAGTTTTCTAGTAGAGTAATTTCTAGTAATGTTAGAATTCCAAGCTCAAATACTAGAAATAAACATATTCCGGATGATAAAGTCCAAGAATAGAAAAATGGAGACCTGGAAATAAAAATATTACAAATTTATTTAAAATGTCCAAAATATAATCACATATCTAAATCATGGCAGCTATTAAGTCAAATATGTATTATAAATCAAAAATACATTTCCTTCTTTTATTTAGTTTATAAAATATGAAATTGGCTACATAAAACATTAAAAAGAATAAATTGTGGTAATTACAACTGCTGAAGGAAATAGAAAGCATGGACTACATTTTAGATAGTAGTTTTTTACAATTCTGGTTGTACACATTAAATAGCAATGTGGAAGTTTCACCTGTTTTTCTGTCGTGGACGAGATTGAACATATAATGCACCCATTCCGATAAATATCATAACAATTACTGTCACTGTGAACGATATAGTAGCAATAATTAATAAAAGTGGTAATATAACGAAAGGTAAAATATTATCTCTGTCCATTCTTTTGGTCGCAGTTTTGCTGGATCCATTTGGCAATAATATGTCTTCAACCATCGTTAGCTTTAATAATTTAAGATCTTTACTTATTCAATTTCGTGTTCTATGTAACCTTTCTTAATTTCCAATAAAACATTTCGAATTTTACGAAATAAAATTTTGTTATTGTTATTAGTGAATGTTGACATTTATCGTACGATTTTTTTCGAGTTGTCACTTGACATTTGGCAAATGACAATTGACAACAATCAACAACCAAAGACATTATACTTTTTCTCTACTGTGTTCTGCGGAACGTGGTTTGAAATATGGATGTAAAATGTAAATTAATTAAAATTTATTGTTTTCTACAAAAACTGCCACTTACTCCAACTTCATTTGGCTTAGTCCAGGATAAATAAAAGCGTTTGTTACCCGGTAAAGATTGTAGGTTCCATATAAGGTTCCATAGAAAAAAATATTTTTAAAATGTACATATTATTTTATTTAGGTTTTTTCATTACGTACCTACAAAAATACAAGCATTTCCTCTTTCGGCTATTAATGTAATCTTACAAATGTAATATTATGAATTTTTCTGCAAAAATAAAATATCTAGAAAATATATTATTTAATATAATTTCTTCCTTTGGCATGTCGTGTGGTAATCGAAAAAAGAATAACGCATGAAAGAATAAGTGGGACTTCGTTCTATTTTTTAATTATTTAGAGCAATTTCGAGAAAAGTCTACCTACCAAAGAATTAAAACTGTGATTTATTTAATCTAATAATAATATAACATATTCGTGTTAAATAAGTCACGCAAAGTCAACAAATTAAATATATCTGGGTGAGTACTTGGTGTTAAAAAATTAAGATACATATTATGTTCTTTCTATCATAATATTACTTGTTCTGTGTCACTAGCTACTCAGCCCGGCTTGACACGGGTAACGGGTTGACTTATTTTTATTAAAAAAATATAGGTACATATGTTTCGTAGTTTAACACTGGTTTAATAAGAATATAATGAATAATATTCAATTAATAATCTGTTCATAACATACAATCATATCAGAAACCGGTTTCAATGTTTGATACTTAAATAGTCTGTGCTACTCCACACTGGCACCGTGTTTTTTATACAAAGACGGCATCCTTTTATAATAATTCTTATTTTTTTCCCCAAACTAACGCACATACTGAATTTTAGAATATTATATAACTGACGAATTTGTTGGTTTGTTAGTTTGAAAGCGTTAATTATGAAAACTAGTGGGCCGATTTCAAAAAAACTAAAAATTCTTTCACCGTTGGATAGGTGATAATAGTGTAGGCTGTAGCGCTAGAGCCACAGTATTATAATATTATTTTCTAATATGGTAATACTGTGCTAGAGCTATGTAATAATTATTATGTACCAAGTTACTATGTACCATTGGCGAAGCCAGGGCGGACCATAATTAAAATATTTAAAATTTCCACCCGCGGCATCGTCCGCGTAGTCAAAGAAAAACCCGCATAGTTCCCGTTCCCGTGGGATTTCCGGGATAAAACCTATCCTATTTCCCGGGATAAATATATGTCCTTTTTCTTATGTCCTTTCTCGGGTATCAAAATATCTCTATACCAAGTTTCATGCAAATTGGTTCAGTAGTTAAGGCGTGATTGAGTAACAGACAGACAGAGTTACTTTCGCATTTATAATATTAGTATGGATATACAGAAAATGGTTGACAACCTTTTAAGTTGACAACAATGGAAATAACAATGGTACACAGAACCTCTTTATTTTTATTAAAAGCTACCGAATAATTTTCAAATATATAGCGCATTCATTCATACAATATGTTTATATATATTGAGTTTCTATTAATCGATTTAAAATTATTTTTTTTTGAAAATGGAACCTCGGTAAGACAATATTTACAAAATTACATTTACGGTTTATTTTTTCTTGTTTTGATAAAATTATGACGTACATTAGAGAATAGTAATCTAAATTCTAATGTCTCTGTTTAGTAATGGGTTATATTAGCTCACGATGGCCTCGGCTGGACACGGTTCGCTTGGTTATTCAGTATGTATGTACTTGGTTACTCGGGCCGGGGACCAATTCGCCGGTCTCGTTTTCCGACACACACAAACATACATATTGTTAACATGCAATCGTCAGTCAACAAGAGTTTGCGCGCGCAAGCGTACTATATCGCTATATTTTTTTTACCTTATCCGCCAGCTACGACAAAATCCAGTATTGATCGGGCTTCTGCCGCGAAACGGCGTCT
Source organism: Colias behrii (assembly GCA_029959065.1). NCBI lineage: Eukaryota > Metazoa > Arthropoda > Insecta > Lepidoptera > Pieridae > Colias > Colias behrii. Next base: position 8,284,760 of record JARWMC010000007.1, on the reverse strand, counting down.
TGAAATGTGATATGAACACTGCGCGGTCAATCACTGTGCGCTGTAATTGTTTGATTCTCCAAGGCGACTATATGGCGATTTCATAATGGAAGAGTGATTTTATAAGCAATGGCGAGTGTGTGACATCAAAAGGGACTTAAGCGATATGTCGAAGGTAGGTTTCTTTCAATGTATATTTCGAGTAGATAATTTTCATTCGAGGTTCTGAAAACCATGGCCAAGGACGCTCTGTTACACGTAGGTACGTCGTACAGCCTTAAGCATAGACATACCCTAAAATATTATTGATTCACACATTACTGCATAACTACGTCGATTTAATTATTTTACATTAAGTTATGTAATGTTAACACTAATTAGTGGGCAATTCCAACATTTATTAATGTTAAGTGGGTAGTTTTGAAAAAAATATGAAGATACTTTTATTCATGGTTGTCGAGAATACTTTTTAAATATTCCAGTTTATTTCTTTGTTTATAATTTGCGGAATGTTTTACTTGTTTTGAATCGACGCAATTTAGGTTGATTATTAAAACGTGACGCAATGAAAACAAAAGATCCGCATGTCGTCTATAACCATTACCTAGCTATACAGTACCTATGCATTCGATGCGATACGTCTACATAATAATATATAAGAGATAAATATTGTGTACTTTGTTTTTTAAGAGTAAATGGAAAATATGATATATTTTATTTTACTCTCTCATTGCAAAATCTATAACTCGTTTCTGAAGACATAAAAAAAATAGATAGGTGCGTCCATCCGAATGACCTAATAGGTATGAAATAACTAATGAAGTCACTGTTTCTATTTCTTTTAAATTATGCACAATGACTGGCTTTCATTCGACAATAATTGTCTGGATGTGACCTCATTTATGGATTCCTTTGATCATACCTACTTAGTAACTAAGTACCTACAATATTGGCCTTCATCGTTTATTTGTCAGTCCTACCTACTCAATGAGCTTCTCCATATCACTATAGGTAGGTTATATGCATTTTTCACATGAATTAGAGTGATTAGACAAACATTCCATTGGATATGAAGGTAGTGCTTTTACGAAGGTCACAAAGAGCCAGTTTTAATCTCGTTAATAACCCAACAGAAGCTTTTTCAGTGGGTTTATCAATTGTTATTGGGAATTGTTATAATTTGTAAATAGGTATTTGTTTCATGCTTTATATTTTATTATGTGCTTACTAACCTTCTATATCCTGAGAATAGAGTAACCTAAAGCATTTCCTTCTCGTTAATTTATCAAATCTACCTACATCCACTATAAGGGTTACCAATTTATTTATAATTATTTATCAACCATCCAATGATTTGGTTATAAATTATAATATCTATGTATCTACCTAATGTTGCATATTTGTTTATCGGGAGACAAAAAACTTGAACAGGTTATGAGTTAATTCACGTGTACCTAGTACCTACATCTATTTAGAACATAAGATGATCGTGAAAAAATATAACTAGGTACGTGGGTACCTACCTACCTATGTTCATATTTTTTCACAACAAAATCAATCGTCAAACCTAATGCATTTGAAATACATCTAACGAATATTGTTCCTATGAAGGACATTCATCTAATCTGTACATCCAAATCTATTCAGGCAGGTACTTACCTAGTGAGTGAATCGATTTTGGGCTTTTGCTTTAGCTTCTTGCCACGACAGGCCTGTTTTATTATATAACTAGCGACCCGCCCCGGCTTCGCACGGGTGCAATGCTGATACTAAATACACTACAGAAAAACTGTGAACGTTGTATATAAAAACATAGCGGCCCGCTCCGACTTCGTACGGGTATTAAATAGATAGCCGGGCGGCCGGCCGGTACCGCCGCACACGCTACGTCCCGCAATTTTTAAATCTGTAATATCTTCGAAAATATTCACTTAAATCATACGGTGTAAAGGACCATATAGATCTATATTAAACGAACAATGTATTCAAGGTATTTAATTGGTTAAGGATTAATGCTGTATTGGTTAAAATCGCATCGAAAATTAGCCATTATTTTTCGTAAAAAGTAAATGACAAAAAAATGTTATTGTGTGTTATCCATAAGAGATAGACATATACCATCGCGGACTTTTCTGTAGACCTTTTCAATGTGTATAATACTTAGTACATTATTTTGATAAAACTCGTAGGGTTCAGCCTGCGTTTGCAATGTACGCGGAAAAAATGTAATTTTTTACGACATCACTTTAGAAACCTCAAAAATAACAGTACTTCTCCACTATTTAATGGATGTTATTATACATATAAACCTTCCTCTTGAATCACTCTATCTATTAAAAAAAACCGCATCAAAATCCGTTGCGTAGTTTCAAAGATTTAAGCGTACAAAGGGACATAGGGACATAAGGACATAGGGACATAGGGACAGGGAAAGCGACTTTGTTTTATACTATGTAGTGATTATACCTACTGCACATATAAATATTGTTTTATTTGAGCTTTGCCACATATGCAGGCACATAATATAATACCGATAATAATAATAGCATATAATATTATACTCTCGCAACTTTAAAAAGAAAGAAGATATGTAAAGCGTAATACTGGTGTTTATTTTATTGTATTGTTACTACTAGTGTTTGTTAAATAAGAACGAAACGAGATTACCTACAATAAAAAGATGTTTTACGTTAAAAAACATAGGTATTTGTCACATTTCTAATCAGTTTAATTTATTAAACAGCTTAAAATGTATTTATTTACCGCTTGCTTTCTGTACAAAAAGTGACATAACCAGTAGAGGCATAAAAAGAGGAGCGAGCTGCGAGATCCCGCTTTGTACTGATTGCTCACGTTTAGCTGGTTACTCATTGCAAACTATAAATATCAAAATACATCTTGGTTGCAAAAAATCAACTAAGCATCGGTCATTACACCGTGGTTGACCTCATCGATCTAACTTTTTATCGGAATAGATTTTTTGACAGAATTGTATTTGGTGGGGAAGAGGGGACTGGTTCTAATGGAATATTACCACCGTGTATTTTTTTTGGAACTGACAAGTTTTTATCAGTGTATACGTCTATTCAAAGAGATTTCTAGAGAATACTGAACTTTTAAAAATACGTGTATTATAAAGAATTTTATCAATTACATTTGTGCGGCTACGTGATCTTGCTCCATGTTTATTATCTAGTTTCATTGATTCAATTGCATTAATTGAAGCTTTTTAAGATATTCACTTCCAAAAACAAAACAAAACAAATGCTTATTCTATTTACCGTGTCTAAAGACTAAATTATAATGCTATTGAGTAAAACAGAAGTGATTTATGTTATGAGATCATGGACATAAAACCACTAATTGAGATGGCCACGATAGTGATGATATCTGATTTGCTTTCAAGTACTTACAGCGGCATTATTGACGCCATTATACATTATCAATGGAAACATATCGAACACTTAACTTGTAATAACATAGTATACAATATTTACTTACTTCAGTTCACAATAGATAAATAGTTTGGAAAATCCAAAAGTGCACGCCTCATAATTTTTTTTAAATAATTATTTATTAATTATTATTTTTCCCACATCGAATCAGACCCTGAAAAATGAAAGGGTTCTATTCCTGAGCATACTCAAGCGTAAGAGAAAAAAAAAGACTCGATTAGTAAAGTATTTCGGTCGCTATCGTGTTAACAAGAAAATCCTCCGCACATACAGACACACGGACGTCCAAGACAGAACTTTTTTAAACTGTTTTTTAACTAGTTTAAATAACAAAAATGACATCAAAAATATCATGAATGTTAAAAATAGTGTTTTTTCTTAATATGTGTGTGTATGTATTATCTTACAAGTGCAATGTATGATACATAAAGACATTTTAAGTTTGAAAAATCAGATGTTTTGCGCGAAGTGACAGTAGTACCCACCTCAACGCTTCGCTTATGAGGCGTGCAAAATATCATTGGAAATATTGCTGATTATTTTTCCGACCCAAATATCGACCAATAGAATTGCACCATTCGACGTCACGTGGTATTATACTGATAATTTTTTGAAAATTTTCTCTGGTCGTTGACGTCAAACTGACAGGTTGAATTCAATTGTGAAATTATTGGCCGACATTTGGGACGGAAAAATAATCTCCCGAATACCACACGTGACACGAGCTTCAAAATTATCTGGCATTTCCCTCAAGGTTCCCTGCAAACAAATAAAGTCGTCAAGTTTTTCAGGAAAAATCACTCGCGCTTCGCGCTCGTGATTTTTTAACCTTGACTAAAAACTTGACTCCTTCATTTGTTTGCAACGAACCTATCGGAAAATACCCGATAATTTTGAAGCTCTTGTGGTATTATAAGTGATTATTTTTCCGACCCAAATATCGACCAATAGAATTGCACCATTCGACGTCACGTGGTACAACCTACATGGTATTATACTGATAATTTTTTGAAAATTTTCTCTGGTCGTTGACGTCAAACTGACAGGTTGAATTCAATTGTGAAATTATTGACCGACATTTGGGACGGAAAAATAATCCCCCGAATACCACACGAGCTTCAAAATTATCTGGCATTTCCCTCAAGGTTCCCTGAAAACAAATAAAGTCGTCAAGTTTTTCAGGAAAAATCACTCGCGCTTCGCGCTCGTGATTTTTTAACCTGAAAAACTTGACTCCTTCATTTGTTTGTAACGAACCTATCGGAAAATACCCGATAATTTTGAAGCTCTTGCTAGACCGGACTCTCAGTGGAGTTTCGTTTGCAAAAATCGCGGACCTTAATCTGACTTCTGATATATATTGTATAGATCCCAGACATCCTATAGACAGATGTTGCCAACCAGTTTTGTGGTCCCCCTGCCCGCACCCCGGTAATTGAATATGGCATACAAAGAAAAAAATAAAAATTTCCAAAACATGCCGTGTGGGGTATCAAATGAAAGAGCTTATTGAGTAGATCACGAATATATAGCATACTATATACATTTCTTACACTTTCTCTAAGATTTTTTAGAAAATTTACGAAAATGGTCCATTTTTGAGTTAACTTTAAACCACTATAGATTGAAAACTCATGAATATATTTTTTAAATTATTATTTTAAATAATTAACAATAGTCCATTGTTTACGATTCAATATTTCGTACAGTGAAATAGTTGCATGGGGGAGTGGGGGGAGCATTCAAAGATGGCGAGTATATTTTCAAGTTCATATAGTATATAGTTATTTTCATCAAATCCACCACATAGCTCACTTATATTATATTACGAACTATTGAATCATAAACAATGGACTATTGTTAATTATTTAAAATAATAATTTAAAAAATATATTCATGAGTTTTCAATCTATAGTGGTTTAAAGTTAACTCAAAAATGGACCATTTTCGTAAATTTTCTAAAAAATCTTAGAGAAAGTGTAAGAAATGTATATAGTATGCTATATATTCGTGATCTACTCAATAAGCTCTTTCATTTGATACCCCACACGGCATGTTTTGGAAATTTTTATTTTTTTCTTTGTATGCCATATTTAATTACCGGGGTGCGGGCAGGGGGACCACAAAACTGGTTGGCAACATCTGTCTATAGGATGTCTGGGATCTATACAATATATATCAGAAGTCAGATTTAGGTCCGCGATTTTTGCAAACGAACATCTCCTTGGAGCCTGCTCTATGCGGTATTATAAGTGAAAATTTTCCGTCTAATATTGTTTAATTTTAATTATGTAATTTTATCAATTATTTTAAGTCCTAGCAGTATCTAAGTGAAGTAGTAGGTACCTGCCTACCTTGTACATTCTCATTCCTGGTAACCCGACTATTTTTCCGGCATTAGCCTACTATTTTAATTCTTTAAACCTAATGATACAAAAATTTCTACTAAATCTAGTAAGCATACAATGCGCTATTGTATTCATTGTATAGGTAATGTAAAATAATTAATGAGTTTCATGCGCCAATTTTCTTTAGGTTAGAACGAGCGATCAATGTTCCCGCATAAAATGGCTTCACCTATTATGTTGTAACTTGTAACTTGATATACCTACATACATAGATATTATTTTTTAAAAAAAAAGAAAGGTTTAGATAGAGCGACATTGGAAGTAGTATAAGATCTGTCTTATTTTTTTTTAATCAATGATAAATAATAAATAGCGTAAGTCTATTATATATACAAAAAAGAGAGCGTAAATACGACTTACAACCACATATTGGGACATAATACATAATATGTTGATACTTATTCTACTAGTACAACTAACAACTAATCAGTAATATTTATGTAAACTAGATTTGATGATCAAATTCATCAATATGTATTATGATAAAAAATGTTTTCTGATATCGATCACTGGTATGTATTGATTTAAAATCTTTATTTATTTAGCTGCGATATTAGTATTCAATTAGTTTTAAAAATACATATTATACGTCCATATAAGTAAAGGCGCTTGTTGTAAATTCATAAAAAACCTTTTTATATCAAAAGAACGAGTTTTACAAGTTCCAAAACCAGCCAGGTATATATGTTGAGACGCATTCGTCGATTGCAAAAATAAAAATAAAATAAAAACATATTGGTTGGTATCCGTCGATCGCATTTCAATTGCTGTTTATATTAATTATTTTTTCAAGTACTTACCTACCTGTTTAATAAAGAAAACGGTCTGAGTATTTTTATAGTCGTCATAAGCAGTTAAATTATAATATATGAATATGATTCTAAAGAATCGAAGTTTTTGTTTTACCATAATTTTATAGTAACTAGTTACCCAATCATTATACGAGTTCTAAACTTATTAAAATTTAAAACACTTTTCTTTTTCTCTATTTGAAAACATGCAAAAATTCCTCAAAATCGCTGTGTGAAAACACAGAGAGCGTAAAAATATTTTAATTGTTTCATAAACTATGGCTAATTTCTTGTGTCTAATTAAAAAATAATGAAAGATATAAAGAGACTATATGTATTATAAAGTATTATTAAAATATTTTTTCAATGTAAGTTCGTTTTGTCGTAGTAAAAAATTAAATAAATGCATATTTCCCATGCAAAGGTTATATACCGGTCAAGTGCAAGTTTGCGAGTGGGCCGAAAGTTTTCAATACTTAGATAATTAATTTATATTGAGAATTTGTTCAGGTTTATTAACATATTATTTCAGAAGTACCTAAGTTTTTATTTCGAACTGAGTACTGCAGTCTTATCAGGATTTTTATAGGTAACAACAAAATCTCCTTTTTGATTTTTGTTATCTACTTTCACTTAGAAAACTGTTCTTTTTTATTTAATAAATCACGTTTGAAATCCGTTGCAAAATCTTTAATAGCAAACTAATAAACACATAATTATTTAAATAAGAGTTATTATTTAAATTCGTTGAAGGTGTTTCATAAAAACTCTTCTAAATAATCTGTAGGTACCAATTTTGTTAGAAACTTACCAAACTTTGGTTTTATAACATAGCGGTAACGTAGAAAATTAGCAAGGTTGTCTTGTCGAAATCGCTAATACGATTAGGTAACATTAAGCCTGTCAGTGGCAGGAACTTGTGGGGTTTACTTAATGATTCCGCTGAAAGTAAGTAATAAGAAAGGAAGTGTGTGGCAAATGCCCGCTAATACGATACCTATGTACATTAAATTACATCGATAAATCAGGGTGCTTTTCTTTTGAAAGTGTACCTACTGAAAACACTTAAGTGTAGTGAAAATACCTATATGAAAAATATGGTAACTATGTACAAAGTATTTATTTCCATTCTACGTTTTCTAACTACGAGAAATTTTCTTGAAGGATAACATATGATATTTAAAATTATTCCCCTAGTTTTTTTTATAATGAATAGGCAGACGTTTGACCACAATCCCACCTGATGGAAAGTGGAGTGGAGTGGTCTACTTGGATGCAAGTCTGTCTAGAAGTAACCTATTCCCACCCACTCTAGCTTTGAAAAGGTCCAATAGTTCCTAAATATTTTGGTAACATTTATTATTTATACCTTTGACTTTAACTTTTGGTGAATTTATTTTATTTTATGTAATATGTTGTAGAGATTTGGAAATTTTTATTTGCTTAACATTTACGTATATCATGACAACTCCTCCTAGTAACTTTCAAAGAACTAAGAGAAATAGATAATGACATAAGTAACATAGGTTTTAAAAAGAAGATTCATTACATTTTATTTATAATAATTGGCCTACCGCCGGCGGTTTTGCCTGCTTTGTCTTAAACTTGACAAATTAAGGTGTAGACGTACATATTTCAATGTAGATGCAACCATGCTACAGTTAATGTTGAGCGGGTCATCAAATAATGAAATCGAAGCACGTCTTGCATGTTTTCTCTTCGTGTATTCATTGACTGAACTTACCATTACAAATGTACATTGAGTCCGTGGAGTTTCAATTGTTGTAAAAGTATGATTGGTGAAAATTTTGTTAAACTGTTCGGCTTTCTAAAAACATTAACAAAGTATTGACAACACATTCGGTTTTGGACCCCCTTTATCTCACAACAGCTATTTAACAGATCTAACTAATTCATAATACCTACATGATTCGATGTCAAAGCTTAATTTATAAGAAAACAACAGCTAAGCGGCTCCTAGAAGCTTACCTCGATACAAGTAATTTTACACTTATCTTTCTTGTCGTCTCTATTCTTCTATTTGGATCTCAGAGCAGTTATTAGTGCTAGTAAACTTTCGCACGATCTTTATTCTCAATACTTCCATACTTCGAGTAGATACGAAGATAACTTCTTGAACTCGTTTGCTAATTAAATGTTCTCACGCACTGCAATTATTTTTTTGAAGTAGGTAGGTACTGTATATTATCTGGTACGCTATGCCGTGTTTTTGTACATTTTTGGTTAAATTACTGTTTGTGTTTTATCTGAAAACTTAATTCTTTTTTATATAATATCAACTTACGTTAATGGATATTAATATTATTTCGATATAAACTTTTTTTACAAAACGACTAGATATATTCGACCGTAATTAAGGAAGTGTTTTGATCGTGCAGTATCGCAAATGGCAATATAGCGCGGACTGTTAAATTAAACGTGTTTGTAAAGATTGAGTTGATTGAATTAATCACATTTACATCATCCGCCATTGCATCATCATCATCATCATCAATACATATAATAAAATTGTAGAAAAGTGATGTCTGTACAATGGAAATATGTAAAAAAAAATTAGCAGGTGTTATTAGTAAATCGATCCCGAACCCAAAACTGTAGTTAAAAAATTTTTTGTCTGTTTGTCTGTATGTTCGTGCACGCTAATCTCAGAAACGGCTTATCCGATTTAGATGCGGTTTTCACAAATATATTGTGGTAAGCTTCATTTAACATTTAGTGTTTATTTCATGTTAATCGGTTAATAAATAAAAAAGTTATGACCATTTAAGTAATCACGGCGAACATTTGCTAAGGCATTCTATTGATACACTGTACAGTGTACGATAAAAACACATAAATAAATTTATTACGTAAGTTATACGCTACAGTTATTCCTTGACAAGTCCAGATTGTCATATCGAAAATTTATTTAGATTTTTGCTAAGCCTAAAACATGCACAAATTGCTAAGTCTAAAACCTGCACAAATTGCATTATAGTTACTTCTAGGTAAATTTTCTACATAAAATTTCCTTTAAATTATGTCGTAGGTATTATATTTTAACCCCCAACGCGTGTGTTTGTGTGTCTGTCTGTGCCACCGTAGCCCGCTAACGAGTAATAAGAATTAGATGCGGTATTTGTGAAGGGGAATATTTTCCGACGCGCTGGTTCTTAGATATAGTTTATCAAAATCTGTTCATCCATTTATTATATATAGGGGTAAAAGTGGGAATGAAAAAAACGAATGTTGTAATTTATACCCAAGTGACAAATCAAATGAAAGTACACGACCTGTCAGAACAATTAGTCAAATTTATCAAAATCGGTTCATCCATTTATTTGATATAGGAGTAAAAATGAGAATTAAAAAATGAATTTTATCAAATTTACCCAAGTGACATATCTAATGAAAGGCATGACGTGTAAAGTACAATTAGGTATATTTTATCAAAATTGGTTCATCCATTTATTGGATATAGGTATAAAAATGTGAATAAAAAAATGCATTTTGTCAAATATACATAAGTGACATATCAAATGAAAGGGCATGACGTGTGAAGTATAATCAGGCATATTTAATCAAAATCGGTTCATCCATTTATTATATAGGGTTAGACGTAACTTTTGATTTAAAATTTTTGTGGATGAATAATTGTCAATGTAGTTGTCATTATTTCATGTCTGAACATGCTTAGCTGTACTATAAAAAGCTTTCCTTTGACTCGTGGCGCATTCGTACGAATCGTACCTAGGGGCTCGGACGTTGTTTATACGACGTTTGACCCAACTACCCTCACTTTGTAAATAGTCGTTGGCTAGCTGCGATTTTTTATCAACTACCTGCATCAATTAGGTAGCTGAGTAGAATCGCAGTACATCCTTATTACATTCAAACTAATATTTAACCCGGCCTCGCGTGTAATTTCTCACAATAGGGTTAAAAGTGGGAATTTAAAAAACGAATGTTGTCAAATATACCCAAGTGACATATCAAATGAAAGTGCATAACGTGTGAAAGTACAATTAGTCATATTTTTATCCAATTCGGTTTATCCATTTATTGGATTATAGCAGTAAAAGTGGGAATGAATAATCGAATGTGGTCAAATAATACACTCAAGCGGCATATCAAATGAAAGGGCATGACGTGTGAATTACAATTAGTCTGGTTTTATCAAAATCGGTTCATCCGTTTATTACATATAGTGCACCTAAGGGGTGATAGTTCAAATAAATAATCCAAATGAAGCATCAAAGGATATGACGTGTACATATAGGTACAATTAGACATGGTTAACATCAAAATCGGTTCTGCCATTTACTAGGGGTGAAGGGGAAAAGTTGAAAGTCTGTGAAAGTAGAAGGATATGGGAGCGGGAGAATAGCCATACCCTGGAAATTTTGAACTCTTTTGTACCTAAGTTTTTAGCTCAGTTTAGTAATAAATTTGACTAACAGTTCTTTTGTGTTGTTATTTATTTAATTTATTTTATTTCTTAACTGTAAAATAATCTGCAAGTGCTTATTATTTAATTGTTTATGGTAGTACGTGTTTACTCAATAATTGTGTGTTAAGTAGTTTACTATGCAGTCACTATTCCACGCGGACGAAGTCGCGGGCACAGCTAGTCCATACTAATATTATAAATGCGAAAGTAACTCTGTCTGTCTGTCTGTTACTCAATCACGCCTAAACTACTGAACCAATTTTCATGAAATTTGGTATGGAGATATTTTGATACCCGAGAAAGGACATAGGCTACTTTTTATCCCGGGAAAATGACGCAATCCCGAAAATCCCACGGGAACGGGAACTATGCGGGTTTTTCTTTCACTGCGCGGGCGAAGCCGCGGGCAGAAACCTAGTCATGAATAAACTCGTGGCAAGGTGTAGGCCATGAAATAAACGCTTACATCCCTTGCCCTTCAGCTATATTTACACTGTTCAGTTAGTACTGTAAGTAACCCATTGATTGCCTAGGTAACTAGTAATATGATACCTACTTTTGTAATGTATGCTCATGTAGGGGAAATAATGAGAGTACACTGTACAATCAATCAAATGTTCTAACTTCTAAACGAACTAGTTGTTATCATGCTAATATTATAGGTAATATTAAGCTTCACCATGGCTAGTCACCTGTATGTTTGTATGCAGTCTCCTTTAGTCTCGATTTTGACCCACTAACGAATAGATTTAATTGAAACTTTATCCGCTTACCAAGGATCAGTCGTATACATACAATAATTTTGGGAGTTGATCTTATTAAATAGTGTGTTTTAGTTTTTAAGACTGTACCTATTTATTATTTAACTCTTTTCTATCTTATGATTTATCGATATATTTATAGCTTTAATTAAAATAAAATTTAAATAGCTGTAATTAAAATGAAATAGGCTGGGAAACCGATGAATACAAACTATTTTACGCGAGTAGCTTCCTTTTAACTTGACGGTCAATTGTTTCGAGATAAAATAACACGATTTGAAGATTGATAATTTTTGCACATTACTGTGTAACAATTACTTAGGTTATAAATAACAAAATAAACAATACACAAGATACGATGTAGATAAACTGCCTTATAAGGATAAATGCTAAGATGTTACTGCATAGAATATGAATTGCGTTGCGTTTGCCGCAAACTATGCATGACATTAGTTATCTGCTAGAGCATCTAAGTCATTATACATTGGCATTGTGATCTATTGTGATTTACTTCTCATTTGGTTTGGTCTTCTGGCCGTAGCATTTGCTAATTTGTGTTGTCTTTGTTGAATGTGAGTACTCGGTACGTACCTACACCAGCATACCTACTTTTCTTATACTTTGCTTACCTTAACTTACAATGACAATTGATGGAACTGGATAATTGTCGCGATATGCACATTATTATCATTGTTTATCTACGTTAGTTTCGAATGAAACTTCGTTTTTTACACTGGGTATTAACTTGGCATAAATAATGCATTGAGCACAGTTAAATAATTTTTAAACGCATATTAAAATTTTCTTATTTCATCTGAACTTTTTGGATTGAACAATAGTCAATAACTGAGAAGAAGTTTGAGAATTTGGTTCCAAGTTCTATTATAATTTATAAGTAAATTTTATTCTTTAAGAGATAAATGGATTCATTTTCATTTATGCACATTCTTGACTAATTTAAATTTAGCTCCTTTGGAAATAAGGACCAAATCAACTATTTACCTGCATGCCATTTAAAACTTTATTTAATTAATTTAAATAAAATTTATGAAGTTAACTAGATTAAAAAACATGCTTTACAAAATTACATCTTAAAAGGTCATTTTTAATCACAAATAACATCAGGGTTTTATAGCGGATTTTGTAGAAATTTATTTGTAAGATTCTGGCGCCTCGGTCGAGACAGCCAAGGGCACAGGCCCCTCAGCTGCTTTTATCTTTGATAAAACTGTGATCAGTTTCTGATAAACTGTTTACTATCATCTTAAAACTAAACCTTACATTACATATTCGGTGTCTCGTTTTCTCATTATGTGTACATAATTTCGTTCTAGTCTACTATACTCTACGGCTAGGCTAGGTACGTTATTACGTTATTATAGGTAATTTTATTAATTAATATTATCGATTGCATCAAATAAAACATTTGATAATGCCTCTGAGAGTTTCTCTTATTATATTCTGAATTTTGATATTTTAAGTTGACTCAAAATATTTATGCAAAATTAATTTGTTGTTTTACTAATCATGCTAGTTAATTAGCATAATATTGTAGCGTATAAATTTTAAACATGATAAAGTTATCTTATACATAACCAAATAAGGTATAGCTAAAATCGATAATATCTTTTAAAATCTTGTATTAATGCAATAAAAATCAACAAAGTATGCGATCTTTACACTATTTATAACAAGTTTTAGTTTTTTTCGAGTGTGACCTTTGGTATACAGACGTGACTCGGAGGTCAGTCGCACTCATTTGTGTATTATCTTTCCATTATATCTTATTAATATTTTATTCTTCTCTATAATCATTTCCTACATGATTGTTGGTATTTTCGTGTTGTACTATTTTGTAAGCAACTCACTCGCCGACTTCTCTGGTTTGTAATAAACCAGCACAAGATAATCATGTTATGACGCTCGAGTTCATGATGGAATATCTTCAAAAAGGGTAAAATAGTTATGTTGTTATAATCTGCACAATATACATACAAATAACCTATACATACCTACATACACTTTAACTCACATACAAATTTTATTTGGAATTCTATAGATCCTCCTAATGGCACATAAGTCACATTCTATGCCTTGAAATTATGTATGGTTTTTTAAATATTGTCATTATGATGCCGTATTGGATACAAACTATATTGTATCTTATCAGTTAAGGTAACTGCAAGCAAACTGATAAGCAATCGCAAAACACGTTACGTTATAGAACTTGTGGTTAAATATTTAACTATCAGACACATTTGTTATTTCGCTTATAGCAGGTTGTCAAATTAAACGGACAAAATGTTAACTTACAAAATGTGATTAAATAGTCTTTTTGGCGTACCTAAACCTTCGACGCTAAGCTAAAATTAACTCATTTGTAGATATTATTTGCCTATACCTATAGAGATAGATAAAATCATTGATATTTCGAGATCTATCGTATGGAATTTAGATCATTTTTGGTAGTTTTCCACGAAACGTGTCCACTTACCTACCAACTACTTACAAAATTATCACTTACGTCATTGTACGACTGAAAAATGTAAAAGTGCGAGTTATATAAATATTATAACAAATAAGTATAATATAGACCGTATTATATGTGTAAATTACGGCAAGATATAAAAACTTCTTTGTTTAGTTATAATTAAAAATATTATTAAGAAATATTATTACCTATTTGTTCTTATAAAAAAAAATTGGGTACCTAAGTAATTCATTTTACGTACATTCTAAGTTCTAACGTAACTCTTACTAATAAAAAATGGTTACTATAGGAGAAGCTATTCCCAAAGTTACATTCAGTTGTACTTTAGTGTAATGTGTCTTGACCTTTGTATCAACAACACGTTAAATTTTATATGATATAAACGCTACAATATTATGCTAATATTATATGTATATGTACTGTATAACTACGTGTATGTAAGACTTTATATACAAGTCCAGAAATGAATTCGGTAGGTAATAAAAAGGTAATAATAAATGACGACTGTTCTATGAAACTAAAAGTGGTGTGTATGGAGATTAGCCTATTTAGAAGAACAGGTTTTACAGAATTATTCTTATCGGTAATATCTATCTACTTAATACTGCACTTTGTATAATAGCCCCAAATTATGTTTAGTTTATTACGGGACACTTATATCATAGGTAGGTATAACAATTTCACAGGTGGGTAAGTCTTTACACTAAAATCTAAATAGTCGGCTATTATAGACGTGAGTTCAATTCCGCGTAATTAAGCTTTATACGAACAATGTATTATAATACATAGGTATTTCTTACCATTGCGTAAATATATGAATGACGTATATCATTAATAAATAACTTACTCGGTTGCGTTAATGCAATTTTGTTCCATTGAAATGTTACATTTTTTAGGCCAAATCTTAAGTTTTTTAGAGGACGCAATTTTATTTTTTGGATGTGTAGGGGAGGTCAGTGTGAAGCTAAAACCAAGTTTGTGGGGTCGCCACCCTTGTCCCACGGCCGCCATCTTGAAAATAGTGATTGAAATGGTTTTTACGATATATCACTTAAACTATTTATCTGATAAAAAAACATTATTAGCAATATTTGTTGCAAATTAAATTCTCTACAACTTTAGTCCAGTAACTTTTTGTCGTAGAACTATAAATAAAAAAGTAATAAGTGGAAATGTTCAGAAATGAGAGCTATTTATATTTTTCGATAATTTTTTTTTTATCATTTTAGGAAGAAATTATATCAGATAATTTTTGTAGATTGTTTTTCGAGGAACAATTTTTATTTACAACATTTTTTAATTACGTCAGTAGCTAGGGTTTTACAGCGCTCTGAAGTGAGTACTATTTTTCAGTACTCTTAACTAGACATAAATTGGCTATTGGCTCTTTTCCCAGACTCCAGAACAATGGAAGCATACTGCAGAACATTTCAGCCCTGCTTTTGGACGTAAAAAATAACGTGCTTCCAGACTCTACCTCTTGGGTGGTGGGGAAAAGAGTCAATAATTAATTATTAATAATATTGCAAAATTAATTATGAAAAATATTATAATAACAGAAAAAACAATTACTGATGACAAATTATTATTTATACACACATAATATATATGTATAATGTATAGCTAATAGCACTGAAAAATAGTACTCACTTCGGAGCGCTGTAAAACCTTAGCTATTGACCTAATGAAAAAATGTTATGTATAAAAGTTGTTCCTCGAAAAACAATCTACAAAAATGGTCTGATATCATTTCTTCGTAAAATGATAAAAAAAAGTTTTATTGAAAAATATAAATATCTCTAATTTCTGAACAATTTCGCTTATAATTTTTTTATTTATAGTTCTACGATAAAAAGTTACTGGACTAAAGTTGTAGAGAATTTAATTTGCAACAAATAATGCTAACAATGTTTTTTTATCAGATAAATAGTTTAAGAGATATATCGTAAAAACCATATCTACCGCTCTTTTCAAGGTGGCGGCCGTGGGACAAGGGTGGCGACCCCACAAACTTGGTGATAGCTTCACACTGACCCCCCCTACACATCAAAAAAATAAAATCGCGTCCTCTAAAAAATGCGACCCCAAATGTAACTTTTCAATGGACCATTTATATTATGATTAAATACAACCAGAATAGATAGACCATGCAGTTAACGAGTAGGCACATAGATAACTGAAGAACAATAACTATTAGTAAAGAAATATTTATTTTTAATTTTCACACTAATTTAGAAAAAAATAAACAGTCCCATTATTGAGTCTCTGGGTCGTCCTGACCGCTCCTAACCACAAAAAGACCTTACCTTAACGCCTCTACTGAGGGAACGAGTAAGTACAGATATTTGAGACGATGACACTTTTAGCACAAGTAGTAAACAATATTGCAGAATATTGCAGAAAATACTATATCATTTTAGAGCATATAAAATCGCAATTTAAGCAATGAGCCATAATAAAGAATATAATGATTAATGGTATTAAAAAAATTACCAAAATTGACTCTTTTTATATTCCATGCATACATTTGTATTTGTACTTACGAAAATCAAATTAGTATTTTTAATTTAAATTGAAACGCAAAAAATTAATGTAGTTTCACAGTATATCGCTAATTGCTTAAGTACCTGCGCTTGGCCTTCAATGTAATTGATTAAATGGTTTAGAGCAGGTTTAAAAATTGTAATAAGATCAATTTTAGTAGATAACAATGCAAATGGCACCTAACATATTAACTTTATAGTCACTGCAAGTTATCAAAAAAGGTTTATTACTATCTACCTATATCGATACCTGTATGCCTGTAGTTTACATACCAGATATTGATAGCTGGTTAAAAATTTTGTGGTTTCAAATGGCCATAACTATAAAGAAACAATACAAAGCGTTTCCAAAGGTACCTGTCTTTATTTGGCAATGAACGCAGTTTTCCAAATGATGGTCACGATGCTTCCTTAAATTTTTTACCAAATTCTTCCTTAAATGTCCTTACAGCTCGTCCATTATATTAACTGGGTTTTTGTGTCTTCTCGTTTAGTGTTACGTGTTACTGCGTTATAAATTTGTAATGGGCCTTTGATGAAATCGTGTTGTGAGATTCCGTATGTACTAATGAGTGTAAATGAGCCGCCGCTGGCCGCAATAATCAGCTATCAGGCTATTGTTATTTGTTACGTTCACTATTTGAAAAACGTTTGGATACTTCCGATATTATGACCATTCGTGACTTCGCGCTCTGATATTTATCTCTGACATTTATGTAGAGCTTGCGAGTTTCTTTTTCGTGGAAACAGTTTATTGTTTGTGTATATCTATTGTTTAAAGCCTATTACTTTCAGACTGCACATTACTATTTTTCCGTTATTATAGAGCACGATATGTATTTAGTTATTACCAATGCATCCTGTTTGCTTTTAGTTCGTATGTCTTTGGCCATTTACGAGGGCTCATACACAATGGGATCACCCCGTATAACGGCTCGTTGAACCGTAATAATGACGCGCTACGGACTTACTAGTTACTACATACTAATGTAATTTAAAAAATATATAAGTCAGCGCAAGCATAACTCCAGAATTTTGTTTTTAAAATCACAATCCTAATACTTTCGTTTCTTTTTTCAGATTCCTGTCGACAGAAATGGAAAATCAAGATCCTTAGAAATACGGAACGCGTATTCCAGCGAACATTCTAAGATACGAACTTTACATTCAGCAGAATTCAAAAGTTTGTTTACAGCAGACAGACTAAGAAACGACGATGAAAAAATTAAAAATGAAATAAAGGATAAATTATATTATAAGCCGTATACATCCCTCATTCCGAAAATAAATTTAAAAATGGAGAAGGTTGTAGACAGAAATCCTAGAATTCTTGATTTGCGTGAGAGATTGAATGAGATAACTAAAAAACAAGATCGCAATGTAGATAAAAAGACGAAGAGCCTTATTAATGATATAACTCAGCAGCTGGTGGAAGATAAAGAAGGGGATGAATCTGGACCTTACAGTTTATTATTTGATCTTCATAATCCACCCTCTTCATCAAACCAAAATATTATGGAAACAGATAGAAATAGCGACAGAGAGCAAATTGATGACATTGAAATGAGCTCACGAAATTCTAAAAGAAATCCAAATTCAGATGCAGTACTTGAAAGACTACCCAACGTTTTACATTTTGATAATAAACCAATGAAAGAATTTGAATATTCATGTGAAAAAGAATTCAATTGTTTGCCTAAAAAAACTTTTAGCACACATTCTAGATCTGATCTTTGTCTACAATTAAAATCACACAATATGTATTCACGAAATCACGAAACGAATTTAAGTCCGAACGATAATTCGATGACTAGAACTAACGAAGAAAATTCTTTGGATGATAGTTTAGGCATTTTAACTCCAGACCAGATGGATGACATTTGCTACTTAGAAAATGCCTTTTCTCCTACTGTAGAAGGTTTGCCAATATTTTGTGATAATAATGACTACAAAGTTTCTCCAGATAATGGCGACACTCCTTCAACTGATAAGACTGAAACAAATTCTGCAGCATCAACAATACAAAATGACGGTTATGAAAATAAGCTTAATGTTAAGAAAAATAACGTTGTTACAAAACCGTTTGCCCCAATTGCTACTATGGATGCACTTGAAATAAATTCCACTGAAGACAGAGTATTTTTGTCTTATTCTAACAATTTATTTGATAAATCTGTAAGTAATTCAACGCAGAACCCATTCAGTCAAGATGAATTTTCATCCCAGGAAGCAGAATTGTGCCAAGATGACTCTGTATCAAACATTATTGAAGACGAATTTTTGCCTTCTATACATGGTAGTATTTTAGAACCTGCAAGTTCTATGGCGGATACAACTGTAAATTTAGAAATCC
This sequence comes from Colias behrii, assembly GCA_029959065.1. NCBI lineage: Eukaryota > Metazoa > Arthropoda > Insecta > Lepidoptera > Pieridae > Colias > Colias behrii. Next base: position 8,265,529 of record JARWMC010000007.1, on the reverse strand, counting down.
CTTTAGATGGTAAACATGGTATGCCTATAATCACAAACAGAATTGAACAAACTCCATCACCCGAGGATTTACCTCTAGATAATTCTGATATAAATGGTGAAATAAGTACTTATTCACAATTTTCAGCATCAACACTACATGATTCACAAACATATTCCGATAGTAAGAGTAATGATTATCCGAAATCAATGGAAACTTCCAAGGTATCTAATAGTTTTATAACCAGTATTACAAGTATAACAAGTTTAGATGGATACCAAGGAGACGGTGAAATGTCTAGACCAGTCAGTAGAAGTGCAGAGCATAATTCTGGTCCACGTGAAGATGCTATCGAAATGGATTGGCAGAATGTACCCGTGCCAAGAAGAGTTGATCCTATGACCGATTCGGACTTTTTTACGGAAAGTGACGCTGATGGTTTAGACGATCACATGCAGCGAGGTGATAGACGGGCTCAAGTAATAGATGGCGCTTTATATGGCGGTAAAAATAAAAAAACCAACCCACCTTTGATGGTGAACAGAAGCGAGGATTCATGTATGGAATCTAGTGGAGTGTACACAGATTTTGAAAATCATCGATCTTCACCCGTATTTTTACATGTCATCAATGATATGTCTCCGGCATCTACAATATCAAGTAGGTCAGACTGTAGTCAAAAGAATATAGAGCTTGATAAAAATACTATGTATTTTACACCTTTAGAAAATCCATCTGAAGAAAAAGAAACCAACATCATGTGTATTTTGGATGATGATGAAACTCCTAAAAATACAAGTAAACGAAATTCTATTAACAGTGAAAAAAGTGTAAAGTGTTGTGAGAAAAATAAGGAAGAAAAAAGGAGTTTTACTTTAAAGAAATATAAAATGCCTAAACGTGACGTACCAAGCAAACTGAAAACGATGCTTCAGAGTAGAAAGAACGACGCAGACAACAGCGTACAAAGCAGTCCTAAGGCGGTCAAGAAACCAGAGAGGCGGGAGAGCTTTATAAAGAAGAATATAATTGATACCAAAAATGAATTTAAAATTAAATCTTACAAAGACATCAAGTCCAAGGTTGATTGCTCTTTTTCTTTACAACGCTCTCAAACCTCTTGCAGTGTAACCAGGCTGATGAACTCTAAATCAACAAGTTCCAACACAAAACCTAAAAGGTGAGATAATTTTATTTTATATGTTTTTTGTCAACTTATTCAATACCTTTCTAAACTTGAATTTTAAACCTTGATACAAATTTCAAGAAGTTAGTAGTCAAAACTACTTATTCTAAAATATTATGTTTCTGCTTTTCGTGTGTGTCCAATGTGTGTCAAATATGCCTTGTCTTCTTTTTTAGATCTAAATATTTATACATTAGAATTACGCATAGGAAATACCATGATACACACGTTAAAGTTTATTTGCTCATTGGAGTATTTGCTATGAATTATTTGAAAGGCTACAATTATTATTATAATAAATGTTGACACTTATCGCGATTTTTAGAGCGATGCTAATTTAAAAAACTTTCAAACATATTTCATTCGACATTAATAAAATTTACCCATATTTAATTGAGAATCAAGATCGGTGTCTCCATCTATACTTTCCTTGCATCGGCTATATTTAGGCGCTTAGCATATTACGAAGTACTAAAATTTTTCTAATAAATTAAATTTTTAAAAAGAAGTTCACAAATGTTCACACATACAATATTTTAATTACCAATAGGACTATATAATTATTTATCCATGTTATTGACAACGCAGGCCACTCTTCTTCTTCGACCGGGCATAACATATTCTCAATTATAATAATACAAAGATTATAAAGAAAAAATTAAGATATAGATAACATTTTGCAGTCGACACATGCGAATGCGTATGGACTTGGGGTCGGCGAACGGGAGCGGCAAGAGCAGTCTGCACAGCTCCCAGAGCGACATCAGCGCCACGAGCACACCAGGGGTGAAACATACGTCCAGTCGCTTCCCCTTACTAAGTAAGTACTTTTTTATTTTATAGTAGTTTAATATTGCAATAGAATTTACAAGAAAAACGATTACGAATTGAAGTTTAAAAATTGGTACGCCCGTAGAATTGTAATAGCTAATTCCACTTGGGACAACAATGTTTAATTTTTTGTGGATGCGTGTTAGTTGCGTTCATGGAAATACAGGGTGTCCAGTGGCAGATTTCAATGTTTGAGGGCTTGTAAAAAAAGAAGTATTATTTCTAAACAAAATATTTTTATAAAAGTCAAAAGAAGACGAGTGCGGATTTTATCTCCTGAAAATTACATTTTCCAAATGCCGCCCTTCTACTCTCACACACTCCTCAATCTATTCCGCATGTTGAGAAAAACTTGTTTGCAAAGGGAACTGGGAATTCTGTTTATTTCAGCCCGGATATTTTCCTTCAGTTGTCTTATGGTTGTTGGATTTGATTGGTAAACCACAGTTTTTAGATAGCCCTACAAGAAAAAGTCACATGGACTTAGGTCTGGTGACCTGGGTGGCCACGGGATGGTGCCGTTTCGGGATATGTGCTTTTCAGGAAATAACTGCCGCACTGAATTCATTGACACATTAGCAGTATGAGCCGTAGCAAATCTTGAATAATCTGAATTTAGTATGGATGGAGCTTAACCTTTTTTCACATAATGACCTGAAAAACGATTTAGGAATTCCCAATATCGACGAATGTGTGCGAAGTGATAAACGAGGATTTTCAATTGCAGAATTCATAACAAGTTTAATGTTTTCTATCGTGGATACTGATGGTGCTGGTCCCGGCCTAGGGTTATTAATGACTGAACCTGTAGCCCTAAACCTTGCTAGCCACGACTGTATCAAATTTATCGAAGGTCCATCTCTTAAACGATGAATTTGATAATGGTTATTAAACCGACGGCGTGTTTTTGCTAGCGAAATCACCCGAAAAGTATGCCTCAATAGCATAAGCGCGATGCTCTCCGCTCCACTGCTCCATGGCGACTAAAAAATCCGCAGAACTCACGCGCTGAATGACACCCCCCGCGTCCCCCTCGCACGTCGCGTTTTAAAACTAGAAGCGTTCAAACATTGAAATCTGCTGCTGGACACCCTGTATATTACATAGATACTGTTGCGTTCGAACTTCGATTTTGCGGTATCATTTAATTAGTATAACGAGAAAAATCTACGCATTTCTACTTTTTTAATTACATATTATTTTCAATACTAGATGGACTAGATTTTTTAATCCTTTTTTAAAACTTATTAGTCGAATATCCTGTCATTTGAAATTTTACTAGTCACTATTCTCTTATTTTATTGAGTAATCATCATTAATTAGACATACATGTTTTAACCATGGATGGTCGATTGAATATTATATACCGAAATTATTATGAATATGAGTATTAATTTTTTAGTTTTATATTCTTAGAGTTAGTAAGATTTATGTTTTATTAGTTTATACTTTGCGGTCAAATGGTATAAAAGTAGCTCGTAGAGGTTTCAAAGTTTTTACCAAGATAAAGCCATTTAACCATACCTACCAATAAATTTAAACATTGGACTTTGAAAATTCTAAAACAATAAACGATTTATTCATACTCTAAGATTTAATTATTATCTATGAAAGCTCATAGTTATTGGCCATATTTAATATTATCAATTAACATTAAATATACACTTATAAGTTTATAACTACTTACTTTTATAATAATAAAAATCAATGGTAAATCTATATATTTATTATTATATAAATATTCTAATGTATTAGCTGCATAAAGCATAATATATACTGCTCGGAATCAGTTTGATGGATTTTTTTATGAAATTTTATAGGTATTCTAAGTGGACTAATTCACAAATATCTGGCAGAACCACGTTTACCGGACTAAGAAGTTATTTCTTTTTGTTTAAGAACTTAATTAATGTAAAAACGTGTTAATGGATACTGTCATTTATTAACATAATTAATATCCATAGCAATTTACATAAATTGACTTTTAATGTAGGTCTCAACATATATTTTTTAATAGTGTTAAGTATAGGGTGCATCGAGATTATTCCAAATTAAGGTGTAAATTCAATAGTGTGAAATTAATACGTACCTAGTCATTAAGAAAAGATGAATGTATTAACATCAAACTTGTATATTTTAATAGCTTCACGGTAGGTACTTATAATAAAGCAATAAGTACTCTAAAGTGATATTCACAATTTGCGGAAATTACTACACATATTTTTATAATATAATGGCTATCTCATTATGATTTGTTATTCAAGTAACGCTAGTTACTAGTTATTAATCTGTGGTCAAAGGGAATTCAATACAGAAATAAATTTAACAAATATAAACACCCTACTTATTAGTAAAGTCAACCACGCAACGTCGCATATTTTGAAATAACATATTTTTTATTGTTAACTAGCGACCCGCCCCGGCTTCGCACGGGTGCAATGCTGATACTAAATACACTACAGAAAAACTGTGAACGTTGTATATTATAAAAACAAAGCGGCCCGCTCCGGCTTCGCACGGGTATAAAATATATAGCCAGGCGGCCGGCCGGTACCGCCGCAAACGCTACGTCCCGCAATTTTTAAATCTGTAATATCTTCGAAAGTATTCACTTAAATCATACGGTGTAAAGGGCAATATATTAAATGAACAATGTATTCAAGGTATTTAATTGGTTAAGGATTAATGCTGTATTGGCTTATGTATTGGTTAAAATCGCTTCGAAAATTAGCCATTATTTGTCGTAAAAAGTAAATGACAAAAAAAAGTTATTGTGGGTTATCCATAAGAGATAGACATATACCATCGCGGACTTTTCTGTAGACCTTTTTAATGTGTATATATATATATACTTATATACTTAGTACATTATTTTGATAAAACTCGTAGGGTTCAATTCAATTCCTGCGTTTGCAATGTAAGCGGAAAAAATGTAATTTTTTACGACATCACATTAGAAACCTCAAAAATAACAGTACTTCTCCACTATTTAATGGATGTTATTATACATATAAACCTTCCTCTTGAATCACTCTATCTATTAAAAAAAACTGCATCAAAATCCGTTGCGTAGTTTCAAAGATTTAAGCGTACAAAGGGACATAGGGATATAGGGACATAGGGACATAGGGACAGTGAAAGCGACTTTGTTTTATACTATGTAGTGATGGTACATCAATATATGTACCTATAGATATCATTTTAAAAATCGCATGATAAGTACAGTACTCCCAAACTGATAATGCGCATAGAAAAATTCGTCACTGTTCGGCAACTGTCATATTCCCCGAGCCTCCGAAGACGATATGTATATAGAGTGGATAAATGTATTTTCTTCATGCATAGTTTATTGGAATTATGAGTTTTATTGTGATTTTATGGTAAAAGAGAAAAGTAACGAAATTTGTTTCGATAATTCAATGTAAGTTAATAGCGAGGATAAGCCACACGATTGCGAATATAATATATTTGTTGTATTGATTTACTAAGAAAATTCTATACTTAGAACTATTAAAGTGTCATACTGAAGCTGGCGTGATGATGGATGTATGGAAGGTTAAAATAAGACAAAGTTTATATTTAAAAAAAATATTTTCAAACACTGGTTTACATTTAAATTGTAGAAATCTAATCATTAAAATCTCAGTCCAAAGGATTTACAGAATCAGGGATTATCTCTATTTCTGATATCGTAGAATGATCAGAACTTTCATTATGCTCTTATTAACTTTCACTTTCCCCAATGCTATCTGCTACCTGTGTAAATAATCATTTTATCGGAAAATTCAACTTTGACACAAAACTAAGAAGGGTATGTAACAGCAGCTCTATATAATTCCATACAGAGATAATACGTGCGGTCACCACCAAAATATAAAGACGACTGACGGATTTTTGAGTTTTTTGACTGACAGGCTACCGTCACCTACCGCCCGAATTGTTTTCGATTGTGTATGACTCTGAATTGACACCTATTTCTTTCGAACAAGGTGCAAGATGCAAGTGCATTGTTTAAGGCACTTACGATTCAATGATTCGGGGTGATTCGGGTGTTTCTGGAAATACGATAATTAGCGAAGATCTGCATGCGCATTATTAATTTTGGAGTACTGTACGATAATTTCATGTCCATGTTGCAGTATTATTTTTTAAATATTATTTGAAAACTGCAAAATAATCGAACGTTTTGAAGTCGTCATGTTTTTAACGTCATCTATCTCAAAACACTTGGGTTATCAAGACGAATCTACTATATCTAAATACTATAAATCCGTTCAGTGGTATGGAAGATAATAATGTGTACTATCTACCTCTACTTACTACTACATAATTTGATTGCAAAGCAAAGATATTATATTCATTTTCCATTATTATAAGTATCACAATCGAAAACATACATTATATACCTAATATATTATTCGCATAAAAGTCGTAGCTATTTTGCTGGTATATTTCCCATACTGCCTTTAAAATGTTGTGATCTACAATATAACTGTACCATGTTTGAAGTTGGTATTATAAACTTGTTTCTCTTTTTGCCGAGAGAAATGTTAGCAGTATTTTTTACTCTAGCAAAGAACACATTTTTTATTTCTATCTTGTAAAATAGTAAAAAATAGTCTGTCAAAATTTTGGCAAATATATTTTTTGCCTTCATGAAAAATATTCAGTTAGATATTGTAATACCAATCCTGATTAAATATTTGTCTCAAAATACATATTACACGCAGTATAAGTTCTATTTCGGGATTTTGTATAAATATTGTAATACGGTGGTATAATATTGTCACTATTGTCATTATTTAAAAATGTAGAGTTATTACTCTACATTTTTAAATAATGACAATTTAGCTATGTTCGCATGTTCGCATTTTAGCAAAGATGTTTTTTTGCGTTCCTGCAAAAATTTCAGTTGTTCTAATCCCAATCGTGATTATTTATCTCACAATACATTACAGGCAGTATAAGCTCTACTTCAGTACCTAGATATTTTGTATCATTTTGTCACAGTAACTCTACTTTTTTAAATAATGACAAATTAGTTGTGTTCAAATTTTATCAAAGATATTTTTGCGTTCCTGCAAAATATTCAGTTGTTCTAATCCCAATTGGGTATTACATGCAATATTTAAGCTCTAAATCAGTATTTTGTATTACATTTTCAAAGTAACTCTACTTAAAAAAATATATATACATGTTATAATAGAGTTTTAAGCGCATTTACATATTTAAAGTTCCACAATCGTGAGGTGATTTTTTTATTGATTATATTTATGTACCTTTTTATGTTTTTTTTATTTCCCTATACGGCCAAATATAACGGTAACGTTTGTATTATTTATCGGCTACCTTTTTGAAATACTCTTGAAATACGTTTTTAGTCTTTACTACCTATATTCTGTATATAGTCTTTAGTCTGTATTTAGTCTTTACTACCTATGTCTGTGTCTACAGTAGACCGCGCGGTCCACCGTAGATACATCATTTTGCATTCGTCGTCACCCCTAGGTATTGGTTGTAATTAGCCCTAGGTATTGGTTGTCACCCCTAGGTATTGGTTGTATTATAAACCAAATCAGCTGTGGTGCATGCAATATGCATAAATCGATGTAAAAGGTCAAGACAAGCGACACGAGGAGGACCGCATGGCAACTGACATTTCCTCTCGCTACTCGCTAGTCGCTAGTCGCTACAGGCTACTTGCTAGACAAGTCGCGGAGTTGGGGAACTTGCCAGTCGCCGGTGAGACGCGACCGGCGCGCGCCGTCTGCGCCACTCTGTCGCGTATTTGACGTCACGTGCATCGCTAAAAATCAATGGTTTCCCCTCCGTCACTAAGGTTAACCGCATACCGCATTTTGAAGGAAAATGTGATCTATGCCAGTGAAGTGTCGAACAGTTAAACGACAAACGAAATATTTATAAGCAGCACGACGTGTGAACGGTTTACTTTCATACCTGTTTTTTTGAGTGGTGTCATAATTCATTTCCTATAAATTTTTCTTTCATTAATTACTTCCCGTTATAAAGTTATAAGTAGATACAATTGCGGAAAAAAATGGCGTTGTTATCATTTACATCACCTCATACAAATGCTCGCAATCACTTAAATAATTTATATTTTATAATTTCGCTACAACAAACCCCTCTTTGTATCTAATAAAGCTAAAATGCAATGTGACAATGCTCATTTAAATTATCTACTAGCATTTAAATATAATTATATTTCACTGACGAATATCATTGCCCTTCATTACTATGCACCAAGGAACAACTGATTAAACATAAACAACTTAAACTTGAATGCTTTCAACGTAAACTGGTTGTTTAATGTCTAATGAGATTCCATCGATGGCTTTAATTCCGTTACTTAACTGAACATAGATCTATTGTCTGCATAGGTACCAGGTAGGCTATATTAATTAAAGTAAAATTATTAAAAGAAAAACAAAACATTTTGCTCTACCTTTACGTAGAGCATTCAATTTATCGTAACTATATATTCGTAATTATAGCTAGGTAAGATCTGTTGGTTCATAGTTAATGTGTTTATCTGGAAATTTTATTTATTAAAAAAAGGGTTTTTATGATATAACATATATGTATTAGAAATTACATAAAACAAGAAGAAGGATTAGAAACATCTATAATTCTATATTTTTTATCTTGTTAAGTATTTACTGCAGTGACAGCATAAGTTTTCTTTCGGCTTACTTTAACTCAATTACGAGTGTATAAGTATAACCTTATTGCGGCAAAGTATTATCGTTACTTAAGATACGTTTGCAAATCGTGCAACGATTAATTTACTAACTTTCTTAGTCGATGTTAATATAAATAATCAAAAGATCGCGACTGAAACGAATCGCAATAAAAAGTTCTCTACCAACCTTTCACTATATCTAGCCTCAATGATCGACACGCAAGAAGTAACTATCGCTATTAATTTTCTGTCGAATCGTTAATTTTGCGTATCCTTGTAGTTTTATTATTTTTAAATTGTCTTTGCGCACGGAGAGCCGTGACTTAGGTACGTGTAGTACATTCCTAAGTCACGGCTCCCAGTGCTTAGGATGCTCTAGATGTCTAGAAATATAAATCAATTTAAACAGTCTTGTGCAAGAGGAAAATAATTTTAATGAGAGATTTTAAAATATTTGGAATGAAATAGCTAAGTTTAAGTATTAAATAAATAATAATATTATGTAGAGTTACATCTCAAATACAAAATACCTACCTATGGCATAGTATTCATATCGTAGTAGTACTAGATGATATTTCGAACTAAAGTAACCTATCATATCCATCACTGATTATTTGACATTGATGAGATTGTCATAAGAGATTTTGTGACGGTGACTTTTCTTATCAAAAGGCATGCCCGATATCAGTAGGTACTTTAAAATTTATGGGTAATAGTTTCAGTAGAATAGTTTAAAAACAAGTTAATCTCTCATTTGTTCACATACCAAATCATGAATGCCCTCCTCCTTCCAATTATTATAGAAAAAAGTATATCTAATTACAATGACCTGTTACTTTCTGAAACGTTTACTTTTGCAAAGCCTATAATTTGCACCTTATTTCGGTTCAATGGTACATACGCATTTTTGGTTAATTTAAATTTAGTTTTTAAAGTTATTCGAAAGTTAAGTTGCACCTTAAAATAATTGATAGAAAAAAATTCTTCGTATACCCAGATACGTTTCCAATGTATTTTAATCGATAGCAATGATCATTATTGGATTAAGACGTCCGCACGAGCTGGACTTATCTAACTATACGGAGGTATTAAATGGTCTAGCAGGCGTCACGTCTTGTGAGTGAAATCCGCTGGAAACCGATGCAGTGTAACGGGTTATTCTTGTCGATGGATTTGTTGACTAGCTGAGAAACGTTGACCCCGCCGATGAAGGCGAAACCGACGAGCAAACTTGCAAACATTTTGAAACAATGTTAGAGCCGGTACCGCTAAACTGCCGTTTGTTCACAACTTTGCAAACGCGTTCTTAGAATAGAGGACGGAAAATAAACTGAGTTCCGTACATTATAAAATAAAATATGCATATTGCATGTATAATGCAGATGTCAAAAGATAACAATCCGATCAAGTTTATTGGTAGTAAAAGCAAACGAGATGAAATTACTTTACAATGAAAGAGTCAGACACCAAGTATACCCAACAGTATTATGTACTGTAATGTTCAATTACAACCAATAAAATATTAAACCAAATTTCGGTAACCTAAATAGAGCAATAGATACCCCAATTACACATTCGATTCGTTGGCCTAAAAGCCTACATGACACGGCATTCTATCATTACGTAAATGGTATGGCGATATAGTAAGAATACAATATAAATTGTCGCCCACAGCAGGTTGCAGCGGATATCCACCAGTAAGAATGGCATTACGGTTGTTGATGCAATGTTTGTTTACGTAGCCACAGAATACAAAGCTTAACATTCTAACTTTGCCAAATGTAATGATAATTTATGCCAATTTTATACGGCCTTGAAAAGTAACCTTGCAGAATAATGCCATATTTGAGATTTATTATATTTTTAGGCGTTGAGCTATGAAAGAAGGTTTGCTGTATACTGAAGTCTGAAACATGTGTTCCTAACATGTACAATAGTGTCACATAAAACAACATCACAATTTTATATATAAAAACTAAAACTAATATCCTGAAAAATAGAGTATATATAAGTACTATATATTAAAAAAATATTTTATTGTTCAAGTAAAATAATATTATATTTAAAAGTATTTACGTAACAGAAAATATGCTATTATTTTTAAACCATTTCAATAAGAATGAAATTTAAGAAGATGTATCGCAAGACAACCTCAAACGACCTATCATTGAAGCCAAACATCCACAAAATAAAACGACCGTCTCAAGTTTCATTGAAATTTCTCTTTCTACGAAATTTGCACCATATTTCTATCACGGTGTAAAATTATTTCATGGTTATAAATCAAAAGTATTACAAGTTACAGATAGTCTTCCTTATACACGATATACTTACTTGGAAGGTCATTACTCCAAATGCATATAATTATCGTAAAAATGTAGTCTAAAAACTGGTAATTAGCATTACATTTAAGAATTACGTAGTTACTTCGGACGATTAAACATTTACCAGTAAACTATTACGTAATCACATATAAAACATGAATTAATTATTATGGCCTTTATATTATATAGGCGTTAAAAGAATTAAATAGATGGTGTCGGGTGCACAACAGTAGCAGTGGACCGTACCGATCTTTTGGACCGTTGCAGTTGCGGATGCAGGCGTCGCGTTAGTGTGAGTGCTTCGGTCATACACATATAGGTGCAACTTATACATGTATGTTATGTAATATGTTACATACGCTTTTATATCAAGTTTCTCTCAGAGTAAGCTCATGACCAGAACTAATAGGAGTAAAAACTATAGTACATTTGGGGTCAATTGTATCCTTGGTCATTAAAACAATAGCGTAATTTAATCCACTACAGGCACAACAGGTGTAGGGTTTCCGATTGGCAAGCCATAAACAAATGTTAGATAGATAAAATCAACTAAAGCTCTTTCTTTTCGCTAATGTATCAGCTATGAATAAAATAATTAGATGATAACAGATATTATTTTATAATTTACTAGCTTTCCGCCTGCGGCTTCGCCCGCGTTTTCAAAGAAAAACCCGCATAGTTCCCGTTCCCGTGGGATTTCCTGGATAAAACCTAGCCTATGTTGCTCAATGAAGCTTTCTACCTAATTGTGAAAGAATTTTTGAAATCGGTCCAGTAGTTTATGCGTGAAAACCATACATTAGTTTCCTCTTTATAATATTAGTATATTATTACCGCGAAGCGCGTCGAACGCGGCAACAGATACACAAAAATAATCCTTATGGCATGATTCTGTATTCACGCGCGATGACTTATAGCGTATTTCATGTATAACTTTGGTGTTTCTACACCGATTTACATGATTCTTTTTTTTTAATAGGTAATAATGTTAACTTTTTTTAATTAGGGATGAGTGAGAGTGTTGTAAACGTAAGAGTAGACAAATATAATCAGAAAGCTCCGAATTGCTAAGCTATTGAAGTTTCACGTGTTATTGTGAGTCAATTTTAAAAGATAGACATAATATGCTGTCTAGGAATTTATTTTTATATAATAATAATAATTTAAGAACATTTGTGTCGTACATGATTTCTATGTAGCTTTAACCATTAAGGCTGCACACGCGACGGAAGCTTAAAAAATGGAGTAACTTCTCCCGTTTTCCCAATATTTCCCTTCACTGCTCTGCTCATATTGATCGTAGCGTAATAAAAAGTATACTATAACCTGCCCAGGAGTATGAAGAATAATTGTGCCAAATTTCGTTAAAATCCGTCGTGTAGTTTTTGTTTCTATAACGAATATACAGACAGACAGACAGACAGACAGACAAAAATTTTACTGATTGCATTTTTGGCATCAGTAGCGATCCCTTATCACCCCTTCATAGTTTTTTTTTTAATATATTTCATGTACAGAATTGGCCTCTCTACAGATTTATTATAAGTATAGATGAAGATATGTTCCCTATTATTTAGACATGAAATCACAGCCATTTAGACCTGGCTTCGAAACTTGTTTGCTATTGTCTTTTATTTGTAACATAACAATTCAACTTGTTTTTATTACGTGATGTACCTACAATGTAAAAATAAAACAATAGAAAGACGAGAGATAAGTGCTTGTCTTTAATTACTTAACTAGAACGTAGTGGCCGTAATCTACACTAATCTACACTAATATTATAAAGAGGAAAAATTGGTTTGTTTGTTTGTTTGTTTGATTGTAATGAATAGGCTCATAACTACTACTGGACCGATTTTAAAAATTCTTTCACCATTCGAAAGCTACATTATCCACGAGTAATATAGGATAGGTGGACCGCTTCTGGCCATTCCTTACCTAGATACGAATAAAATAATGCCCATCAACGGCATGCATTCTAGAAACCAATGTTTATTTAAACATGTGATTATGTTAATTGTATACAAATTGTACGATCCAGTCGGTCTACAATTTTCTTGTTACCTTCTGACTGGTTACGTGATAGATGTACTGATTTGAGTCAGGTAATGCTAGTGATATTTAGTTGTGATAGAGTTTATTTTGAGATACTTTTAATATAATGGTAAAAATCTTAAAAAAATTGAAAAGAAATTGAAAGAAGCCATGAATAACGTACTTCGTGTGTATTTTACACCATTATTTCATAATTTCATAGATTGTTTAAGTATCCCTTCAGTGACTGAGTAGCCAACAACTCACATTCGGAGCAAATCACAGCACATCTTTAATTTTCGCATTGATAATATTGGTAGCGTGAAGCGTCACGTTCGTCGTAACATTCAGCAAACGCCTCAGGCTCTCTGTTGATTAAGAACGATTCAATCGCAACTTAAAAGTAAATGCATGTCTCATTAACGTATCTAATTTGAAAAACATTATGAGACCGACGTTCTGTGTGCGAGAGGCAGCTTTAGTTCACGTAACGCAAACGCGTTCCGACTGTGTAATTTGTTACGTGACGCCAATTATTATTATACTTTCGATCGTTTTCAGTAGATAACGATGTAAACTTAAATGTCTATCAACTATCGACCGGAAAATTTTAAAATTGTCATTCCGCGTAATGAGTGGGTTGGTGACTGATATATTTATAAATTATGTATAAAGTTTTCCTATTGAAAGTCTGCAAGAGTTCGTCTTCTTGCAAAGTCAAAGTCATGACCATCACAGAGATCGCGCAAATTATTATCAAAACAGATGCATTTATTTGTCCTCACAACTAATAAGTTTGTTAAATATCGCTTGTCGAAACGAATGGTTTCATAAGTTCTCGTGAAACTTACAGGAGGTTCTAGTTTTGATTTCCATTGAGCGTAGTAAAGGAAACATGCAAAATATTAACTTTAAAGCTGCAGGAAAGTCTTGGGTATTAAAGGAAAGTATTGTTTTCCGTGGAAAGTGCTACAGTGGGCACTATTTTTTTCTCACCTTCATGTATCTAATAAATTGCAGCGAACAGCAGAACAATTTACAAATATCTAATATTTAGTGTGCATCATTTGCATTGTTTGTCACGATGCGATGGTTGGTCGTTACGTAATTCGAAAACTACATAGGACTTTATTATAAAAATTGACTAAAGTTTTGGATTTAGTCATTAGATAATGCTAACGAATATTATTTGCGACGTGCAGTTTTTCCGATGAGTTTTTATTTCGTAATAAAAAATCACACTACGTGAAGACTATACCTTAAAAATATCCGACGTAATGTCCTTCAATCACGATGTTGTTGATAAGCCGGATGTTTCTGTCCTCATATATTGTAGCTATACATATGTGGGGAAGAGGGATCGGCGCGTGTATATAATATTGTTTATGATGAGTGTAATAGCTTATATGGCCCTAGTAACTTTTGATAGTAATGATTTGTAGCAATTGCTTACACGAAGCAATAGAATTTTAGGTTTTGCGTATGCCAGTCGAGGTATTATATTGGCTTGAGTGAAGTGAAATTAACTTTTTTTTTTAATTACTATACAAACAAACAATGAGAAAACGAGTACAATAGACTTATGGCTTACTAAATATTTCAAAATGGTTTTATTAACTTTTTTCAGGATTGAATTAATGCTGCTCTATTCAACACTTTTGTATAAACTATTTTTCGGAAATTGTTGAACGATCATTCGTTTCGTTCCAGATCATTCTGGATTTTATCTCTTTAATTAATAATGAAGTATCTATCTTCAAATAGAACAAACATAATAAATTAAATAAAAAAGGTTAATTACACAATGAAACTTGAAATATTTAAAACTGTTAAATGAATTGCAAAAAGACCTTTGAAAATCATATTATATTCAAAGAATATACTAATGATTTTTACTTTTAAATAATATTGTTTCTATTTTTAACAAAATTGATTGATTTATTATCACACTAAGAATTTACATGTAGTTAACACAATTTCTTTAAATAAGACAGACCTCTATTTTATCCAAGCGACTCTTATACTGTAAGCCACCATTGTGAATCTGTAATTCGTTATGGTTGATTTTATAATGAAACTATAATAAGTAATTATAATCTTGATTACCTACTAACCGGTAACGGTTTCACAAGAATTTCCTAAATTTAAACGTTAATTAATTAAGAAGACGAATAATTTAAAATACTTATTAATCAAATATGAGTAAGCGAGAAAATCTATTGTCTATTGAATATTATAAATTACAAAATAATATTGCATTAAAAACGTATTATCCCTACAGTAGACATGGGTGGTCAGATCGTAACTATTTAAATTATTTTTAGCCTTACGCGTATTTCTATTTTAATGTATTTCGTTCTAATTCGGTTGCATATCAAAAACATCATAAAACTTAATTTAAAAATTATGAACATATATTATATTATTAAAGGACAGCTTAATGGAAGTCTATTTAGAATATTGTTAAAAGGTTTTAGCCATCGTGAGACTAGGACGGTCCCTTTAAACGAACACATTTTGGAGACGTGCCAACAGTCTCGCTTATGTTTTGTTTATTACGAGATTCCGCCAAAACTGTTGCAATAGACCGACCTCATTCCGCCATTATGTTTATGTGAGCAAGTCACATTATGATTGAACCCTAAAATAATATATCAATCGCTTGCGGAGCTTATTAATATTGCGCTTGCGTCAGTTCCCTTCATAAAGTCGACGTTTTATAAAAACAACAATGAAATAGCAGTGCGCTTTTGATCTACGATATTTTGATACCCACAGTTCTTGGATTTTATATCTATTTTCAGCACTGTTACCATTATAAATATGTAACTAATACGAATAAGAATAAAAAAGCCTCTCTACATTTTGTACATAATTTGGATTTAAACAAAATATGTTAGTCTATACATATTATATTTAATTAGTTACTATATTGTGCCACATAGAGTCCAAGGGAATATAGCTTATTCCATTAACTTTCTAATATGAATGTCACTTTTGATATTGTGCAATTAAACAATTATCATTGATTGCTGGATAACAATGTATTAAGTATTTAACATGAAAAAAAAAACGAAAATCAACTTGACAACTACCCATAGAGATTTCTGTGATCTGTGCAACTACCTAAGCCACCTAACCAATAATGCTCTAAGACCTAAGCAGACTAATAAGTAATAACCTGAATGATTTTACAGTTTGCTGCTTTATTGGTTATTAAATTTACATATACTATAATATGCAAGTAACGGTAAATACGCATCTGTACGACTAAAGAAAACATTATTCCTATTAAATGACCTAGTGAATCTTATTTCAGAATCGAAACGCTCGACTGCACTTTCTGTCCTATTAACCAGTCAATCTAAATACAGGAGTGATGCCCATTATTTCTGAGAAGAATATATGAATTATATTACTCCTATTAATTTCGAACAAAT
This sequence comes from Colias behrii, assembly GCA_029959065.1. Classification (NCBI taxonomy): domain Eukaryota; kingdom Metazoa; phylum Arthropoda; class Insecta; order Lepidoptera; family Pieridae; genus Colias; species Colias behrii. The sequence goes on along the minus strand of JARWMC010000007.1, from coordinate 8,249,029 downwards.
GACTTCCTCTCTAAAATTATAGCGATGCGGTTATGGATATTTAATAATTTTGTTGATAGCTATGCGACTGAATTAATATGAGATGTGATACAATTTTGAATTTATTTACGTTTAATATTATTGTTTCAACAATTTCTTAATTTAGTTAGTTTATTTAAAATAATTGCACATAGGTACATATTTCATCGTTTTATTCATACTGTACCTATTCACGAATAAGAGGTTATACACCTCAAACTGACCTCACATTAATGTATTTGCTAATATAATTCCGAGGACTCTAGGTATAAAAACTGTTTAAATAAAAATTTTCAACCAAGTCGCTAAATTTGCTATTTCCGTCGGTGAGCTCAAGATAATAACGAAATGACGTCTTATGTACAGTGTACACCTATGATCATATAAAATATTATATATATATGCTTATTGTTCATACCTGAGACATAATATTGCCTCAGAGTCTTGTATTATAAATTTTGTGAATAAGGAATGTCAATAAAGTCTGCTGTTGTGTTTGCACACACCATAAACTAACAATGTTCGTGAAAAACAAGCATTTACTGATGTTTTGATTATTCATTGATGTTATTGCAACAAAATCGGAGGCACAAATAACGACCGGTGATTGATAATATTATGTAATGCATAATAGAACTTATTTGAAAAAAAAAATACTACCAAATGCAAATTGACAGGCATGTTTGGTAGATTGGGTAGATCAGTTTTTCATAATTTTCATCCCGGTAAATAAAACTTTTGGTTTGTAACCATTTTAAGTTGCAGATATCATATTTCCACAACAGATTTAATTTAAAATACAAAAAAAAAAAAAAAAAATGGAAATCAGTTCATTATTTTAATTACTTACATATTTCATTATAAAAGCTACTACGATAACATTTTAATGAGGCACATAAAAGAGAACAACATGTTTTAAAAAAAATATTAATAAAAATGCTTGCATTATACGTAAAATTGCATAGGTATGTTATTAAGAAGTATTGTGACTGAAACAAGTATGAAATCTTGCTCAATTATTGGTGGGGAACATCCATTTTGTTATTTACTGTGCAAACACTTGTTTTACGGTTGTGTACAGTGAACAGTGAGCGATGTGCTTAAAGTATATAAAATAGTACCTACATAGAGTCGAGTGTTAGAATCAAAATAATTATGTGCTTGGTTTAAAACGTTTTTAGTTTTGTAAACCTATTTCAGTTTTTGTGCTTTTTGTGCTCGGTTTAATTTAACCCAAAATTCAGCATATTTGTTGAAGCGTTTTAATACCACTAGAGATTTTGGCTTTGTTGCGTTATAAATGTGCAGGATCATTAAATTGAATTACGTAATCTAAATGCTCTTTTAAAGATAAATTCGTTAATGATTGTTACATAGGATAGTACGAAATTTAACCCACTTATTTATAAATTTCATAACACGGAGAGTCCATATTTCACGCCCTCGTGCTTTTACTGCTGCGGTTGTTTTGTGTATTACGAGAACGTTTCCCTAATTAAGATTTTGTAAACTGAAGCGTGGAAAGCCAAGAGTATATGTATATTTTTAATTATTGAATAATAATTTACTTTATAAATAATCGTATCTTAATCGAGATTTAAACTTAATGTAATTCGATTAGAATTAAGGATTGATCTATAAAACGTAGGTACGGTAGAAATAATTTTCTTGTAGATAAATCAATTCTGTATCTGATCTGTAATAAATTGTATAAATGTAGAGGAAAATACGTGAGAAAATGGCGTTTCATTACAAAATCTCTGTTTGTACGTAGTTCAGAGTGAATACCTTATGCGGGCTTGTCTTCACATTAGAGACGTCACATCACATCGTCACATCGGCACATCTTAAGTTATTTAACCCTGAAATGTGTCTAAAATAACTATGCAAGAGAACTGGTGACACTCGCGTTCCGTACTAAGTAAAGAGCATTGTAACATACTTGTATCGCCACGTCGGAATAGTATATTTTCGTGCTATGTGCGTTCTTGGTAAACTAAATTTAGTTTACAATGATTAAACTTTATTTTGTGGATATTTATATGCTGATTTTTTTTTTGTATTTTAACGAGTTATGAAGGAATGATGGATGAAAAGTAATTATTTTCTTGTAGATAGCTCTATAATAAATTGTGAACATTTCTTGTTCGCAAAACATTGCAACTTGTACGACGTACGTATGGTACAAGGTTGTATCCACTTAGTATTCTACAAAACGGTAAAATCAGTTTACGATCAAGGTTCTCTTTGCTTGGTCTGAGAACATTAATATTTAACATGTTCGTCTATTATCTCGTCAAACCGCCTGCAACTTTCATTTCGCACTAGATGTTAAATTACTATGTTGTTTTATATTTCTATGTACACTGCAGTTTAATATTTATAAAGCCATTTTTCTATAGAAAGCTGTCACTGCGCTCTCCTTATTTACACTCACATAAAATTTTACGAAAGAAAAGGGTGACCTAAGTGATAAGTCTGCTTGTAATCAAAATCCAAACATCTAACTTTATTGCGCAAATGCATACCTACGTTAAAATTACATATCACTTAAGTATTCACACATCATCTATTTGTAATACGGCTTTTGATTTGCACAAATAAAATTTCCAGATATCATTAGGTAAACACCACTTGATAAATAAGCGTCGAGTAAGCAGTTCTCAGAAAACTTTTAACAGCGCTTAATGTCATAACCATTTCTATTGACCCGTGCAATACAAGTTATTACATTATCCGTTCTGGTTTATGAATAGAAACGTGATACAAGGAGGGGTTCTGGTTATCCTGGACGGTGTAGTGAGTCGGCTACAGAAATAGATTAAAGCGTTGCAATAATTATATCAGCGAACGTCGCTTTGTTGATCGCGTTAGACCACGTGTAGCTAATGAAAGTTTCAATTTGACAAACAGTCACTATTGCGGCCACAAATTAGTAAGGTCATGGACCTGAAAGTTGAAACGTTTTCCATGAACTACGGTTTATGATTTGAGTCGTTGTACCTCAATAGAACTGTTTATCGATGCTAGAATAAACTATTTCGCAGAACTTGAATTATGACACTCATTTTCGGTAAATACAGGACGAACACATTTGTGTATCAACAGTGATATAATTAGAGATGTCTCCGAACATATTGATAAGAAGTGGACGAATGATGAACTAATAAATCTAGTGCAAGTGCAACTCAAACAAGTTCCTAATGAATATTATAATTTTATATTGAGAAATATAATGTATTCGACTCAATGAAATTCTTCAAGTTTTTGAAGATGGGGGCACACGGGTCCAAGGAGAAGCTCTATAGGAGTAATTCAGAAAAGTATCCGTCCAAATTACCGGTACCTAACGACAAGAAGTATAAAATTTCCGTTAACAGGGAGAGATTTGGATCATTTGGTACGAGGGGTAAGTGATCGTGATGTCTACTTTATCATATATCTATAATAATGTCTAATAAGTCTTGTAAATTACCTAATCAGAAATACCGTTTTTTAAACCTAGGTACTTTAAAAAGGCATTGAGCACAAACGTAATTCAGAATCAAATAGAAAATTATTTTATATAACATAGAAATGGTTTCATTACAATCTCTTTGTAATTTTAATTGAATTTTTATAGAACTTATAATTTAACGACTGATTGGTCTACAAGAGACGTAGAGAATGAACGATAGGTATACCCACTTTCTGTTACAATGATAGTTCTCAGAATAGAAGTTGTGTATTTTATTTTATTCTTAGTAACTTATTCCTACCCCTTGGTATTTGACTTAAATCCAACTCAAATATATCCTGTTTGATATACAACTAATTCTGCACTGGATATAACGCATCTGTTAATTAAATGTTGTAAAATTACGTTTAATTATATCTAAAATCTCTATCTTTGATATTAATCCATTAATTTAAAATAACGCTTTACTTTTTAATTGCGCTGTGTATCATGTATGCCTACAGCCTTACGCCATTATAATACGGATGCCAATAAAACCAAATTTATGGAGAAATTTTGAATACATTAATATAAAAATGTCACATTTGCGTCACCAGACCGTTAGCAATGAAATAACGATAATGTTAAAATAAACGCGACGGTCGTGTGCATGCCGGCAATAAACGGAAACCTTATAGATTCAAAGTTAATCTTCACGTGTAGTGGCCAATGATCTTATAAAAAGTAAAATAAGTACATTATGCTCGACCATCTTAACGTCATAACTTTCCACAAACGTGCTATGTTTGTGTATATGATGCATCGCATGTGATGCTAATGAAAATATATTTTTTCAAGAACTCACTGATATCTCGATTGCATTGTCTAACGCAATATTCCCACGGTTTGCGAGAGTACAAGACATATTTTAAGATGTAATATGTTGATAAATCTGTTTTTTTTAATATGCGAATAGAACATCGACCGAGTCCATGTTCTAAATGTAGGAGTGTAACGAAACGTGCATTTCATACGAAATGGCGCAAAGTAATTATTTGTTACTAAAAATTTTGGCCTTACTTAATGTTTTAAAATAACTAATTGCTTAAAACAAGTACCCTAATAACAATGTACAACATACCTATTAAATTAACCAAACAACCAATCAATCAAACCTGTTTGTAGCACAAATTGTTAAAAAGTAATTACACGTAGGAATTAAATTTTAATGACACTTTTACTACTGAAGTACTGCGTATTTTCACAAAATCACAATTTCAATGACTAGTGATTATACATACTATTTACATGCATACACATTTAAGTACTATACGTATATTTGTATTTCCTGAAATTCATAATACCTACATATTGTGTGTATTTTAATTTTTTCGTTATTAATTTGGTAAATACGAACGATATTATTCTAACTAAACTATTAGACTTATTCATGAAAGTGATGACTAAGACTAAGCTATCAGGGTTGACCGAGAGGGTTATTTGCAGCGAGGGTGCTTATAAATGATAGCTGATATTCCGAAAGATTAGACGTTCTGCTAGTTAGACGCGATTATATCTAGAGATATGCGAAACCACCTAAAATTATGTCCATAAATTGTGTATGCTTTACTAAATTATTATTGTAATTTCTATAATAATACGTTCGTTTGGTATTTTATTTAAATAGAATAAGTGGAATACACTAAAGTGGACTTGTCGTGTCTTCTTTCGTCATCGGATAAGCAATATGGATCTCAAAAATAAATTTTAAACAAAGACATATTTGTTAATACCTATATCCATATTATAAATTCTAGCTTTCGAATATAATATGTACAAGTGTTAATTATATTATCTAAATGTACATTTTATTGATTATAGGCGTAAATCTGCGAAACTAATAGGTATTCATAATTGATTGAGTAGTTAGTGTAAAATCGAAATAAACAAATTCATGTTCGTTTAGTATTTTAAATACTAAATTTCGATAATGTCTGTAATAATATGAATTATGAAGATAAATTGTACATAGTCTCTTTCAACAAACTTAAATCAATAACGATGTTTAACTACGTTATCCAGGTTGTCTGATTGTAGATATTTCTGTTCCAGGAAATGGGAAGAAGAGGGAAAGCGCTCCGACCCCCACAACCCCCGGCCGACCCCCTGCTGCAACACCCGCCCAACCACCCCCCAGTCAGAGTGAGTCACGTCATTATATAACGGGTTTACCCATTCTAACTACAGATTTATAAAATTTACATTATCGCAGTATGTAGATAGGATTTTTTTAGGAAAAATTTTAGTGAAGTTAAACATGTGTCATCCACAATGACAAAATAGGATAATAGGTATGGATCCTCAGCCTATTCATAATAAAAACTCGATATCATTGCTAGTATAGGTACTGGTATAGAATAAAATGTATGTAGGTACATATCACCACTATGTGGTTACACTAGTAATCTGACCCAATTCGTATTAAAACTTGCTTTACGACTATTGTTCTATTTAAAAAGTAGAGTTGTGGATGAATCTGCGATCACAATGAAACTGTGTTTTTTTTTTTTTTGTGTGGTGTCTCTCAATGTTAGCCAGAAGGGCTTCTACATTTTAACGCGGACGCGGGGGTGAACTGAAGGTTCACCCTGGTAGCGACATGCACAAGGGCGTCCCCCCTTGACGGGGACCACGAACCTCGGCTTGGGCTGTCGCTTGAGTGGAGGAGGCCAGAAGGGCCCTAATCGGACGGGAATGAAACTGTGATGAAACAGTGGCGCTATAAATTTATAAAATGGCCCAGATTAAACAACAATGAGTAGTAATAGCGGGACTTTCAGCAATTATTTATGTATTAAAAATTAAATTATTATAAACTTAAGTTTTAGAATTAGTATTTTGTCGAAATTCTGCAATACAAAATAAACAAGCATTATTAACTTACTTTCGAGTTCAAAAGGTCAGGAATTTAAATGTTAGTTATTTTAGCTAAATTTCCGTAATGTCGTTATAATTTTTTATTGGTAAATACATAGATATGTCTATACTAATATTATAAAGAGGAAAGGTTATGTATGGTTTTCACGCATAAACTACTGGACCGATTTCAAAAATTCTTTCACCATTAGAAAGCTGCATCTTCACTGAGCAACATAGGCTAGGTTTTATAACGGAAATCCCACGGGAACGGGAACTATGCGGGTTTTTCTTTGAAAACGCGGGCGAGGCCGCAGGCGGAAAGCTAGTATGTAATAAAACGAACAGTTCCTAATACTCGTTGTATCGATCAATATTCAAGTCGTAATGGTTCACAAGCAATTCAATATTTTATACAGGCAAAACTTTCTCGTGCATTTATGTACGTAGTCAATTTAACACTATGTTAAAATTAATAGTCTATAGATGAAGTGGAGTATCAAAGCGAATATAAAGTTTAATTGCACTTATTTTCTTGAATGTGAATTGATTATAGACCTACCTTATTATATTACGTGGAATTAATTTATTTGATGACCGGAAATTTTATCCGTTAGAACTTAGAAGAGTCAAGAAAAACTTAATTCGTTAGGGATTTCCATTCACAAATAAGAAGTAATACGAAAAATAAAATTGATAACTTTTCAACACATGAGACCTTACTTATCCATGTATCAATTTTTACTGGTCAATAAATAATAATTAAAAAAAGGAACCGAAAGATTAATAAATATTTTAGGAATTTTTGTGCCCCTCATGAAATTAATTTTGAAAGTTTCGTTTACGTTAACATAGAAATCGTATTTTTTATGCACTCTTATAGGGGTGACAGACGTACGAGTAAGTACGCGTACTTGTGGCTCGACGACCTTTTTCGCTCGTGTGTCACCCCAAGTACGCGTACTTAAAAACCGTCGAGTAAGTTCGTTGACGATCCAACATGTTTGAAATTTTACTCGAAGCCCGCCTTGGCTCGCACGTCTGTCACTGCCGCGAGCCGAGTAAGTACGCGAACTTTAAAACCGCGACTTTAAAGTTCGTACGTCTGTCACCCCTTTTAAAGGGCTGATAGACGTACAAACTTTAAAATCGCGGTTTTAAAGTTCGCGTACTTACTCGGCTCGACGTCGGTGACACACGCAAGAGCTTGGTCAGTAGCTTCTCGCGTGTCACCGATATCGAATGTCTCTATGTCATCAACAGAGGGAATTTTATGTTATTCAGGAATTAAATATAGACATTTTTAATTTAATAACCAGCACTTATTTTTAAGTAAATAGCATTCTAACAAAATAAATGTTCAAAAATTGAAGGATATATTTTCGTTTTTACTATTATATTTTGAGGGTACTTTACAAAAAAAAGAGCGTGTGCGCCGAGCCCACGCGTCAGGAGTGAAACTTCCTTGGCGTGATTCAAAGATACCTTCGCCAATATTCAATTATATTATATTCATTCATATTAATTATATTAAATTATTTTCATAAAACTAAAAGAAGAAGACGAAATTAATTGAACTTTTGCACTTAGTAACACCTATTTATAGCTAGACAGGCTAGGCTCGCGGCTCGCGGCGGTGACAGACATGCGAGCGAAGGCGGGCTACGAGTAAAAGGGGTGACAGACGTACGAGTAAGTACGCGTACTTGTGGCTCGACGACCTTTTTCGCTCGTGTGTCACCCCAAGTACGCGTACTTAAAAACCGTCGAGTAAGTTCGTTGACGATCCAACATGTTTGAAATTTTACTCGAAGCCCGCCTTGGCTCGCACGTCTGTCACTGCCGCGAGCCGCGAGCCTAGCCTGTCTAGCTATAAATAGGTGTTACTAAGTGCAAAAGTTCAATTAATTTCGTCTTCTTCTTTTAGTTTTATGAAAATAATTTAATATAATTAATATGAATGAATATAATATAATTGAATATTGGCGAAGGTATCTTTGAATCACGCCAAGGAAGTTTCACTCCTGACGCGTGGGCTCGGCGCACACGCTCTTTTTTTGTAAAGTACCCTCAAAATATAATAGTAAAAACGAAAATATATCCTTCAATTTTTGAACATTTATTTTGTTAGAATGCTATTTACTTAAAAATAAGTGCTGGTTATTAAATTAAAAATGTCTATATTTAATTCCTGAATAACATAAAATTCCCTCTGTTGATGACATAGAGACATTCGATATCGGTGACACGCGAGAAGCTACTGACCAAGCTCTTGCGTGTGTCACCGACGTCGAGCCGAGTAAGTACGCGAACTTTAAAACCGCGATTTTAAAGTTTGTACGTCTATCAGCCCTTTAAAATTTCAAACATGTTGGATCGTCAACGAACTTACTCGACGGTTTTTAAGTACGCGTACTTGGGGTGACACACGAGCGAAAAAGGTCGTCGAGCCACAAGTTCGCGTACTTACTCGTACGTCTGTCACCCCTTTTAGAAGATGAAGTTTTTATTAAACCTGTCTGATAAAATTTAATAAATTATTAGGTATAAGTACATAATATATAACTGTATTAATTTCATGAAAATATATTTCCCTATACTTTATAATATAATATTATATATACCTAACCTAACATGTGCCGTTTATATTAAACAAGGAAATAATTTTAAATAATAAAAAATACTAAAAAATTAAGCATGTATAGTTACTGTTCAATTCAATCTATTTTACATGAACATAATATAAAGTACCTCACTCATGACCCCATTATAATTTTAGGAAGCGAATTTCAAATACGTATTTTGTAACGAGTCGGTGCTCTCTGTTTTTATCATTTTATCTTGCAATGCATTAAGCCCACGGCTTCATGTATGTTTTTGTTTCATAATGTGTTACGAAAGTTTTCTTTGTTAGCGATCAACAAAGGCGCCTGCGCTGCATGTCCTTAAAAGTGTGCCAATAATAAAACTAGATTTATGAAGTAATTTGCATAAATAATTATGTATCTATATAGAATGCGACAAGGTTTATGGGAGTTATTATTGATTGTATAATTATTTTCCGTTTAATATCTCCTTTTATAGACAATTCTTTGATAGAACGTCATCTTAGGTACATATCAATCTGAGATATTAATATTGAGTAGCCAGGCATACTTAGTTGTTTAAGGTATAATTATTTTTTTATATACATTACCTGCAAAGCCATAAAGATGCTATAACCCTGTGCTATAACCATATTATACATGCATATCGTTTTCTACACAATGAAAAGGCATAAAAGGCTTGAAAAGATTCGAATATAGCTGAAAAACGCTGATTTACGTTATAACGTAAATCAGCGCTTTTCAATGGATACATAATCTCTAATTAGGATCGATGAAACTATATCGGTAGCACAATTATTTAATGCCACAGTACCAATAACTATAACTTAATATTCTTATTTCAGCCAAGAAAAATGGAGTGGTGCAGAAGCTATCATCGTCACCGGTGGCCGTACGACCACGGACGTCGCTCGCTCCGCCGCCGTCTCCAAGGAAACCGACACCCCATCGAGCGCTTCCACAGAGACCAAATACACTTACAACTGCGAAAGGTTAGTGAGCTATTAATGTAAAAATTATAGTTATCTGTTTGTCATGTTATTCGAAAGACGTTATACCTACGACATGTTATACTGTTAATAGACTTTAACCTGTGGAACTTATAATTGTGGTGTATATAATTTTCCAACATAAATGAACGATTCAGATGGTAAAATGGTATAGTGCCGCCATCTATCGGAAACGTACTGAAACATTTGCCAGTCAAAGTATTAGGATAGTATTTTAGTTTTGCATACTGTTGATAGATGTCGCTATAATATATGTCTATGATATTTTTTAAATTACTGTATTTTCTTTTAATATTTCTTTTTATAACGCATTTCATTAAAGAAACGAATCTAAAATAGCGGCGCTTATCATTCCCTCTCGCTTACACACGGCCGTACGGCATGCAAAAAAAATAGGGAAAAGTAAAATCACTAAAATGTATTTGATTTTCCCTATAATAGTTTTTATCATAAATTTACAATAACAATTATGTATTTGTGGTATTTGCGATAGCAAGTAATGTTTTATTGGAATTTGACATAATATGTTCTTTGGGAAAAGTTGTTCAGTTTCATTACGAGTATTATGGGGATTTTGTTGCATTCTGTATACGTAAATATGGTAATTCATATAAATACACAAATACCATAACAAAACAGTTTGTCAACAAACAAATTGAAATAATTTATAAAATAATTATCCATTTACGTTATTTTTATTTTCTTTTTTGCTGACCCTACCATATGTCAGTGTCAGCTTTGGCCGCCATTGAAGATTCGTTTCTTTAATGAAACGCGTTATATACCTAATGAGTATTTCGATGCAATATTATATTTTATTGTCACACACTGCCCATCTGTTTTTTATTTACATTTGAGGTGTTTTTAAAGGGTCAAATACCAACTTCACAGTATTAGACATTTACATAATTAATTAATTTATTTACATGCTGTAAAGAATTTTGTTTTTTTTCCATACACCCAACTAGAAAAAATAACGTCTGTAATCATGATAATATATAATAACAATTGGCGAAATAATGGCAAAATCCTCCTCGACCTCTATCCAAAGGTCGATCAAAAAAAAAAAACTTACAACAATGAAAAGTTATAGACTAGGTATTACGATAATGTGTAGACTGTTTAACATTATTTTCTGTCTATTACGTCATATTCTTAGTGAATATCCATTAAAATAATTATTACCAAACCAAAAAATAATATCTAGGTAGGTAGGTACCTACCCAAAAATTGAGATTTTCAATTGACTGTATTTAGTTCTCATTCGTTTATAATGGGCAATTAAGATGATAAATAAATTTTAATTACCTTTATTACGTAGCCGTATATCAGATATGAACTTATATAAGCATTGTTTTAAACTTTGGGAAAATGATTGACATGTATGTTGGGAAAGGCATAGTTGTTATGTTTAAAGTGGCTTTGGTACGTTCCTAAGAAACAATTTTATTTCTGAAATATTATGATCAATATTTTATATTCAATCAGAGCAAGAAAACCTGCACTTATTGTAAAAAAATATCTATAGTGGTTCTGGAAATCACCTTTTATGTCCTGAACAAATTAACCATTGTGTATATATTTTTAAGAGTAGTCACTCTAGTAGAAAACCTTGTATTTAATAGGTCTATGTTGTACCTATTAAATACAAATACCTTATATTTTTAAGTAATAGATAATTCGTTACATATTCAATATAATATTATATGTGTGCATAAAAAATCTACCTATTCATTATTTATGTCGTTAAAACTGTAACAAAATTTTTTATGAATGTAGAAGCAAGCTTTCATTTAGTTAATAAAATTAGCATAGCGAATATAGCAGCCGCCCACGATTTTGCGCGTAGAAGTTTCCAATAAATAAGCATAAAAACGCGCTCTATAAAATGTCTTGAAGAACGTTAATATTATCGTACTTATATCTTATAGACTACAGGCCCATGTTGAAAAATTTATGGGTCATTTGAACCACCAGGTGACCTATCTAGAACGATATAAGAGCATTAAAATAATAAGATTCAGCACTATGCTGTCATTTGTAAGCTGTCCACCTGAGTGCAGATGAGAATTCGAAAGTACAGGTAGAGATTTTTTCCCCTTGTCTCCATGATTTTTGTACGGCGTTGCGGAATAATGGATTAAAAGCAGTATTGAAATAGTATGACACAGATGCCGTACAAAATTGGTGGTCACAAAGTCGGAATTTATTTTTATTTTCCGACAATTGCAGGGGTAAATTTGGTCATTTGATTTTGTAGATAGGTAGGTCTAGTTCTAGATAGGTCACCTGGTGGTTCAAATAACCCATAAATTTTTCAACATGGGCCTGTAGTCTATTACAAATTGTTTAACATGACTGAAAATTTGTAGTCTGCGTCGTACTTAATAACTAGCCTCCTTTGTATACGACGAATGAAAGTTTTTTACGGCTTATACGGAAAGTACGTAATTCTCAAAGTAAGAGACATTGTAGTCCGCGCTTCCGACCAGCAAGCACAAAGTTGTTGCCATCTATCGAGTCTGTCTCGTGCGTTAAATGATTGATGGATTCATAAGAGTTATCATTTTTCAAGTATAAAATTCGTGCGGTTGTTCAACTCGACAAAATTAATCCAACTGTGACATGCTCTGCACTAGAAACCGTTATTGTTTTAATTTCTTCGAAAAAGTTTGCTTATTTCGCGAATTTTATTTTACGCTCTTGTTATAAATATAAACCAGTATAATGAGTCCGTTACATAAATTCGTGTCGTTTTTTCAATCGGACAGTAAGGGAAACCGCAGAAATCTAATAAGCCAGCAGAAGATCTTTTCAAGTGAATTAAATATTCACAATGAGATAGAGGTATTGAAAAATCAGTGTGGGAAATTGGATGGATATCGAATTAAAGGTAACACTATTTTATTTTGTGTATAACTAATAATATAAAATTTATAATGTTATATTTAGATTACTTACATTTATTTGTCTTGGATAATGTGCAATTTATCTAGGATTTAACATTAAATTAGCCGTAGCAGGATCGGGATAATAAATGTGACAGGCAGAAAGGTTTTAGTATGGTTTTCCAATACATTGCGAACGGCAGCTTGAAAGGATAGCGCTAATGCATCAAAAGTGTTTGACTTACAACGGAAATAACCATGCCATTTTATAAACGGTCGGCAATGTGGGTGGCACTTTGATTGACCGACCGAGATTTCCATTTTAATCTCCCATTCAGTATTTGATGCATATAATATTGTAGAAAAATTATTGAGGTGCAATACCACAGTAATTATACTTTTAAGTTTATCAGCACAGTCTTTAATTTCGATATGTAGGATTTTTTTTGCACAATGAATGTATGAGGAATGGAAAAAATTAACCGCGATAATTCTTTATCAAAAACTCTATTTTTTTAAATGAAATGTAAATGTAAGTAAACTGGGTTGGGTATTTTCTTCAATAAAATAACACTATATAATCAATTTTGAAAAGCAAAATATATTGTACATATGAAAGTACTTAGTAGGTATCAAAATATGTTCTAATAATAATATGACTTAAAGTCTTAAAATTTGAAACAAAAAATAATAAAGTAAACTCTACACATTCAAATTATAAACTAATTACATAATACCATCATTAAATCTGGATATTAGTTAACACTTTATTAGAAGTATAACCTTTTAAACCGAAATCACTGGAAATTAATTAAATGTTATCCCCAATATGAAACCCGAGTCTAACATCAATTAGCGAGTCAATTTCACGTGTTTCCGGATTTTCAACTTGTCGCTACATAACTCACGACATATAGTTTTTACTTCAATCACGCGCAGTCTAAATCCAGATAAATACAAATAGATACAGATTGATAGGGAAAGATAAAGAACAGATTTTAAATGGAAATACTTTATTTAAAAGTTATAGTTTGAAATAGTTTAAAAGAGAGAAAAATATTAAATATGCGTAGATATTTGATTGATAAATCATCATTCAATGTTTCGAGTTCAAATGATGCGAATGGACTCTCTTGTAGAGATTTTTTATAATAGGTTGAGCTATTTGCGAACATAGGTAGGTTCATATTATTTTGCATCTACATAATATATCCAAATTAAATTTGCATATATAATAACGTGGCGACTGCAGTCATAACGTGCATGCAACGTAATTTATTCACAGATATTTTTGCATTGCGTAATAATACTCGGAAATCGAAGTTTTAGATTTTGAAACCGGCGTGAATATAATTCGTGTCGATACACTCGTGGGTGGATGTTTCTTTCAATAGAAGAAAGTGTGTTATGCCGGTGTGAGCTGTAATAGCAATGTATTTACTGTCAAGACAGAGTGGATAATAGCGGGTGAAAATATTGTTCAGTAATGTATCATACGCCAATATTAATAGCTTTTTGTCTGCGTCTTATATCTTGCCATTTGTGATCATTCAATTCAAGGAGTATTAATTGGAAGTTAATAAATATAGTCTGTTACTTGGTTTGTGAAAGTACCGTACACCTGCTCTATATGTCGCAATAAAACCTTAAGTCACGACCATGGCATGATAGAGTTTTAAATTTTGTTTTATTACCCACTTCAGATATTTGTTACTATCTTGCGCCCATTCTATTATCCGATTCCCATGATATTGACAATGTAATAGCATGCCATCACTTTCGATGTCATCGAATTGTCACATCTCTTCCTTCTGTTAATGAGCATTTCAAAGCACACCTCCGAGAATCCCATCCCCAGACACTCCCACAGTTTATTTATTACTTCCTTACTAATTGTTCTTAGAACTACAGATAAAAAATTTACAATCGAGTCTTTCTAAATAAGAATTTCTCAATGTAATTGATAAGTGTTGGTTTTTTCATTTTTCCCAAAGCAAGGCTAGCTTTCATGGATTTCGCATTTCCGTAAAATCAATATCGAGGTGTTAAATTCAATTTGTATGCCTGTATAAAAATATAATTAACGTTCGCTTTAACCTTTTCATCAAGTAGGTTATTCAACTTTAAAGGTTAACCAAATAACTCTTTGTAGGTAGGATTCTATAAGACTGAACTCTACATACGTTTAGATGTTAGATAACGTAAATATACTATAGAGGTAAATCAATGCTCTTTGATCTTTTGCTGCATCGATTTACATGCATTTTAGTTGCCTCTTTTGGCTTCCTAATTAAATTTTATCCAAGTTTCACCTTACAAGTACGGTAGAGGTGTAGAGTTTCATACATTACCCTTACTCTATTTCGATTTAAAATACCTATTAATGCAATAATGAATGCTTTAATAAAATTGAAAGTTTAGCGAGTAAACGTTATAGCAATAAACGTAACAATTTACATGACCGACAAAGAAAGAAATTTGATGATCATGACAGTATGAAACGTTGGAAATTTGCAAGATCATACTTACAAGTTCTATTATAAAGAAAGTATAAAAGTTCTTGTTTCACAATCAAAAATGTTAATTAAACCAATTATGTAATTTAATAGCATCGTTTCTTAATGATGAAAACTATAATTTCCTTAAAAAATAAATAGTTGAGTTAAAAAAATAGATTGGGCTCAGCAAATAGTTTTTTGGAAAACACGCAAACGTTAGTATTGTTTTGTAATAACGCCCACGCCTGCATTAGGTAAGTCGCAAGAGTTGAGACAGGTCAACAAGCAACTCCACTCTACAGTAAGTATAGATCTTCAAACACAAAATTGCATAATTTAGCACACTGTTTGCGAACTCGTAAAGTTTTTAATACCTCATACTCGTAGGTTCGAGTTTGCGCGGTAATTTATCTTTAAGAGCGTTAATGTTTTGGATATGCATAATCTTCTTATATATAAAAATGAATCGCAAAATGTGTTGGTAAGCGCATAACTCGAGAACGGGTGGACCGATTTCGATAATTCTTTTTTTATTATATTCCTTGAAGTACCAGGATGGTTCTTATGTAGAGAAAACATAAATATGTACCACGGGCGAAGCCGGGGCGGACCGCTAGTATGTAAATATAATAAACATATGTTTAAACTTCAATTCACATGGAAGTATGGAACGTGGTAACTTTTAGCAATTTATTTACAAGTAACTTTTATGATTGGTTAGTTTAACTCCTTCCGTTCATTTTTATTATCCACTACCACGGAATACACATGATTTCCATGGTCGACCGATGCTGTAACCTTCAACTGTGTTTACAGCTGTATATTAAGAACTTGAATCGTATTTTCGAAACGTTAGCAATTGAATTTATATGGTGCTGCCGAATACAGTAAACAAATAACCAATTTCTTTTTATTGTTCTTATTTTCTGATGTCATACTCGGAATTCAAATGTTTAAAAAATAATATTGATCCTCGAAAATAAATAGTATGTACATGGTGTTAATATTGTAAAGTTACTGTGATTGAAATGGCCATATTTTATCATCGAGATATTCTTGAATAATTCTGAAATCTGCTCCATATCCTCGTTTTAGGGTATATAAAAGAGATGTTTTATTCGTGGCATCACCTATTGTCTTATATTATGTGCTTTGTAAACAGAGCGCTTATAATATAATTGTTTCGATCATTTTGGCACTAAAGCATTAAGGCGGAGTAATATGTATATCAATTTGAACACTCAGGAATAACCAGATGCGCATTTTATCGTTTCTGGCTAGTTTTCAAGTGCCAAAAAGCCATTAGAGGTGTATTATACGATCTGAATAACTCTCCGATAAGGATATTTTTGCACGAGAGCCATAAATTTGAGATCCCACACTTATAATGTCCTACAGCGTAATTTGTAAATACGGGAAATGGTAGGTACATTTCAAAGATACGTTCGTTTTGCACCTAAATTCCAGATATTGTAAGCAAATAAATAATAAGTAAATCGTAAATAATAAACTTTTATAATAATGGATAATAAAAAATCATCAAATTTAAGTTCACAAAGAAAATTGCCCTGATTTTTGATGAGACTATAAATTAAATTGTCAAATGACAAGCATCTGATTATAACTATGTGAACTAAGAAGCAATTTTGAAATTGCCTGTGAATAGCCGTTGCAAAGGATTCATTGTGTTTAATGCTGAGTAGATAACTACTAAGGCTCATTTATGTCGTTACTTGAACAACAACAGAATGGCATGTCTCAATATCTATACAAAGCATAAATGGTGTGTAAAATTGTTAATTGGTTACTTAAAGCTTAATCACGTTTTCGCAATCACCTTAACACTTACACGTAGGAGATATTGCCAAATCCACAAACCTCCATCTTATTCGTTTGGAATCTATCCAAAAAATGATCAATCAATGGACTGAAACAAAGAACTGATAAAAAGTGCCAGACGCGAGCAGATAGGTATACAAACATTATAATACAATGTACACCAATCAAGACTGGTTTTGCATGCAGAAATGATTCGAAACACTTGATCACTAAATGCATATTATGAAGAAAGTTACTTATTTCGTAACAATACATATATGGTAATATTGTTATATACAGTATGATTTCGTAAGACTATAAGATAACCTAAAAACCAGCATTGAGACCTGAATGTTATAACAAGTATATGCTGTTTCTTTTTATTTGCTTAGAAGGAATAGAAATGATGCATATTGCATTTTGTTCTTTTCACAGAAAACTGGCAAGACCGTTGTTTAAATGGCAAATTGTCTAAGAATAGACTAAATAGCGTTCGTCCCGTTACAAACATTTATTTCTTTCGCTACCGTTTCAGGTCATAAAGACAACGATTAGCTGTTTTATAGTGTGAATTATGGGCGTCATAAAATTGATCTTAATTTTATCTTTTTTCCGTCATTTGTTTTTCATGTCGTTTCGTAAAGCCTGGTAAAAGCTAGCGTAGTATGTAAGGTCGGCCGTGGTTGGCAGTGAGTATTTTCAATGTCACCACAATCAATCACAGATCTGTCCGACGAACGTTTTGGCGCCGAAGCAAAGTTCCGCTTACCACAGGAGAGGACTATTTACGTACCTTTCATTAGTTCTTAGAAGCAAACCCGCGAGGAAGTTCAGTTTTTGTATCGGAAACTGTTGTATCTCATCCTTTTTTAAACTTTGCCCGTGTGTGTTTAGAACAATTCTGTGTAGCTGTATAGTTAAACTACTGTTTGGACAAATACACACAAATGTGGGAACATATTTAGCTGGAACTAAGAACTAAGAACATATTCATGTTTATTCCGAACCTCTCACATTTTACAGCGACAACAATAGACGGTCTAATACTGAACCTGATAGAAATGTTTGTTTATATAATTGTGTTCGTATCATATGTTAGTATTGTTTTGAGTTTTCATTTCTTAATTGTAATTTTCAATGAGTGTTATTCGTTAGTTTAAGCTAGTTGAGCCAATTCTGTACGGCATTCGTATACATCCGTTTCAAAACGTGCGTTGATTCTAAAATATTGTTCATCTTATTTGGAAGATGTTTATAAAATCCTATACTACAATAATATGACAAACTTAAACTCCCTTGCCCTAAAATATATCATAGTTTAGATACTTATATAATATCATTTATGTTTTGTTTCGATTGAAAAAAACGCTCTTCAATTTTAGAGTAGCAAATATTCAGTTCATGAAATATTTCAGTGATTTTATTTTGAGTTAATCTTTTTAGTATCAGTCAGTAATTAACTGTTTATTTATTGCTGCTATTGGCATCGTTTCTCTTAGCATGGGTTTATCGTAACTATAAGAATGCTAAGGATCATTGAGATTACAATAAAAATAGTAAAAATTCTGATTCTACAAAATGGTGTTCGATTAAAATGATAAAAACTATTCACAACAAACAGCTGAAGATGCGCGTTTTGCAGATTTTGGTTATGCAACAAAAAATATACTTTTTTTTTTAAATATATGAATATATTTTAACGTTTTTTTTGAGTTTGCTAACAAAATTATGTTTAACTATGGTTAACTTATAGTTCAATATTGCTATGCAGGATACCTTATTGAGTATGTACTATATTTTTTACATTAATGCCTGCCTACATTGCGGAAGCTTAGCATGAAATTGAAAGATTTTGGCTCGCGACATACGATCTAGTTAATCTAGCATCTATCTAGTTATCTAGTAATTGTGTTGACAAACCAAATGTTGGCCACCTCATCAGAGATATACCTTGACAATGATAATGTCCCTAACTAAATGAAGTTCGTTGTGGCAATATTTCGATAACTTAACGGTCTCTTTACGGATATAACACGCGTACCAGAGAAATATAAAAAATGCATCCAACCGAGGGAATTTTTTCTATCTCATTATTACTTACAAATTTATAATTTATCGGTAGTTAAATTTAAATTGTTAGTCATTTTATTTATTTATTTATTTATTTAAATAGGTACACATCACAGCTGACAATTTTGAATAATTATACACAAATTTAAACACGTCATGTTGCGGTAAAATGCCAGCCTAATTGTATGTACACAGCACAGTTGAGGTTAAAAAAAAATTATTAAAAATTACAATATTTAGCACAATTCATAGATCAAGTAAAATATTTTTTTAAATACATGTCATAAAATAAATTGAATCCAAATCATAGTACAGATAAATATCACATCAATATAGCTACAATACATTAAATTACATAAAATACAGTTAAATCAATAAATACCTACATTACATTCAATCACATAAAATAAAATTCATTACATTCCATCACAGTATAACAATAAATTATGTCTAACAATCAGTAAAGTATCTAAGAACTATGGAAGTCAAAGATTAAATTATCAACAATTCATTAAAACAATTCATTGAACAAGTAAAATATTTCTGTTTAAAATATACATGTCATTAAATAAATTGAATCTAAATCATAGTACAAATAAATATTACATCAATATAGCTACAATACAATAAATCACATAAAATACAGTTCACATAAAATACAGTTAAATCAATAAATTTACTTTCTAATTTTTTCAAATTTGCCTAAATGTGGGTTAGGTAATATTCAATTCAACAATAAAAAATTCAAAAATAATAACCGTGTAATTTATAAAATATTTATAAAGTGTTTAGGTACCTTTTTTGTATTGTTTTTCGTAAAAGTATATTCGTATTTTCACTGATTGCTTCGTTCTAAAATATTAAATATACATAGGTACTTAGACAACATTTTAATCTCCTACCAAAATTCAGAAGAGTGAACCTCTATGTCATTTTATCTATCTGACCATAGTTTTCGTAGACCAGTTAGCGTAAGTTTTGAAACGAAAATGAATTTATCGATTACAGTATCGTTGCATAAAATATTCCGTACAGTATGATACAGTTTTAAACGTTATTTTAATAATAACGGTGGATGGTCCGGCTGTGATGGCGTGTCGGCACGCTACATCATGCAGCCGTAATACCCTGGACTGTTATTGTAGTTACCGATTATATTCAATTCTAGGTTATTATCCCGAGAAGCAACGGCAACACTAAGTAGTGACTTGACTGATCATCGTCATATTATTTTTTATCTGTCACTCTTTAATGATAGTTGTCGTTAAATAAGTATACCACTTATGTATCTTACTGTATTGTAAAACTCGTGTACGAAAGAGTGTTAAGCATATCTCCTTCATACCAATAGTGTTTGTTATTACATACCAAAGGGACGTGGTACTTCATTTTATTGTGGCAGGTTCTGTGTGTAAATAGAAGAGGAGTGAAACAACCAATGACACAAGACCTCGCTATAATCAAATAGTACGTGGCTACCGCCTCGTATGTAACACAAAAGGCGACCTTATGAATAATAATAATTATATTAAGGACGATAATAAATTGTATTGACGTATTAGACAGGATAAGGAAAGCGATTTAAGTGACACGTCTCGTAAGGACCGATATCTATAAGTTTATTCACCTACGAAATAAAATTGGTGACGTGCGTGCAATCACTGTTGGATTACATGCTAAATGTACGTGACAATAATAATGAGAAATAAATACCTTTAATTGAACGGTTTGTACGCATGGGTGCGTGTATACAAAAAGATTGAATCTGCGAAATTCTTATAAGCATTGTAAGTGTAAAGAAAGTTAAGTTTCCAACCCATGCATATGTATGCCTCTGTGTTAGATGAGTGCACTAGACCGAGACGCTGCAGCTACTATTTTGCTTTATACATAAGGAACTGGTCATTTTAATATAAAACCATGTAAATTATTTCATTTAAATACCAAAACGAGTTGAAATGTCTTTTATTTCACCATAATATGTTTTGTACTGTTACGACTCTACTTTTTAAAAACCACAATCTAAACGATAAATTGTCGATGTTGTATTCCATTTTATAAGATAAGAATTAATTTGCAAGCAGTTTTTACGAACAAGTGATATAATAGTGCAACACTATTAACAAACAGTGTCGTTGATTGTTTAACAAAAGGCTTAATACTTCTTAATATAGGTGGGAATTCAGTAGATATTTGAATATCATGGTATTTTGTCAACATATCCGGAACTAGCGGATATGCACCCGTCGATATACCTCCATTCTGCACACGTAACTAATGTTTTCCGGTTAGATTGCTAAGGATTTGTACACTGCTTGTGCATTAATTGTTTACCAACTACCTCTAACCTTTACTATGCATTGTTCAATAAATATATACGCAATTCCGAGGATATACAACTACAATGATTCTTGAAGTGTTTTGCTTCGGGGAAAGCGGAAGAATTCGTTCTAAATCGTAGATTGAGCATGACGCTGTAATGATAGATACCTATTTCACTATATTACCCGATGGTTTTTGTTCAATTTGTTGCCAAAAAGTGTCTAAGTTGGCCGTTGACGCGTCCACAGTACCGCTACGAATTTATATAAATGGTAGCTATTTATTATTCCTATGAAATCTCTTTAATATTCAAGTAGAGCAGTACGCTTTGTGTGCGTCAATTTGCATTGTAATTTCCATCCTTAAGGCACCTAGGTGTCTGGTCACTGGTCTATTAATTATATTACTTCTTTTTCCTCTGGGCCTATTCTTTTACCTTTGAAACTCAGTAAAGGTTAATAGAAATAAAACTTGCTCTCTACAATATTTTATTAAAAATAATCATATCTATAGTAATTTTTATTGTAAATACTTACATTCTTAGTGCAAAAAATATTTTCAAAATCAAGTGGATTACTATAAATCTACGTACGAAGAACTGCTTTCATCATTGCTCGAGTTACGAGATTATGTTCATGTAATTTTGCAATCTAAGTTTATCAGCTGTAAGCCACGTTATTCAAATTTTACTTTTCCCGCGACCTATGAATTTTCTGTTTCACTTTATAATCTACAGAAAATAAAATAAAGAAAACTAGTGCAACAAACAACCATAAAATTAAATTATTATCATCGTATAATTATTATAAACTCTACACTTATAATAATGAGTTTACACGGTCTGTTAGGTAGGGTACCAACTTTTAAACGAGTAATTCCTACTTATTCAAATTGTCTCTAAAGTAAAAAATAAATGCAAGTACCGTGAATATAACGTTTTCAATAAATGCTAATATGTACAAACCATAAAAAATCCCATACATCTATAAGTTACAAAAATAATTCAGTATTCATTTAGAACATGTTGTCGACAAGCGATTTTCTTATCTCGCCCTCAACTTTCCACTTGGTTCGTTGTACTATTCACTCGAATGGGGAAAAGTGCGTGTAAGTGTTCCAGTGATGGCTCTATGGCTGTGCTATGGCTTCATGTTGGTTTATTGTTACATGGCGCCATTATTGTCAAATAAGTACATAAATTGCGTATTTTTTAACCATTATACTTGTTACTTTCCACTGTTCGTTATTTGCGGTATCGCTTACTTATTCCACGCAAGCAGGCGGTAGCAATTGAAACTTGTATATTTTTCTGTTGTAATTCGCGTTTTTTTGTGATCGAATATGGCATATTGATTTTTTAGTTGCTTGAACTTGCAGCAATTTTACAACCGGCGAAAAAAATGTTCATAACACTTGCTTGATTGGTAAATAATCGTGGTAATAATATATATCTATATATTTTAATCATTGTTATGTGTATAGTCTTAAATATAAGTTTCTTCCTTTAATTTTTTTATTTATTATATTTTACGAGCCTAGCAGTAGGTAAATAAGCAACATGTACAATAGATTTTCGTACAAAACTTCGTAGCATCTGGTTTTCGCTATATATGATAATACACGAAAGAGTTTGTACGAAGAGCCCCATCCGCTCAGTTTTACATATAGCGTTCCCGCGATCACACGCACCGAACGACTGTTGTACGGCTATTTGCGTTGTTTGTACGTTTGTACGTTTGACCAAACACTCGCCTGCCAATATGTGGATAAGGGGTAGTGAAGTGATGTGCCAGTGTGGATTGATCTTTTTGGATAACATGAGCTAGCAGGTTCAGTGAACATGTTTTTGGACGGAAAAGGTTGGTTATTAAAGAATCCTAGTTTGTAAATTAGAAAACATCTATACAATTTTTTAACAAAAAATTAATACCTACACATTTTTAATTGAGCGATATTTAATTTTAAATCAAGCTCTTTTGAAATACACGCCTATTACATTTGTAGATATTGTTTAGCGAAGTTATCAATAATTATTATTAATCAACGTGCAAATTATCACATGGAACTGTTTCAGCAGTATAATATGTTTACAAATGTATCAAAACAGAACAGACTTACCTATTTAATAGTGCTACAATTAAGCTTTCAGAGAGCACATTAAATACATAGTTGAATTTTTATTTCTTATTTTTAATACTCTATAAACTTATCTCTACATTCTTAAGAAAACAGTAAATAATTATAAAAATAAATCTCAATTGTATTTAAAGCAACAAAACTTTCACGTACCTTGTTTTGCAAGGTGTGAAAATTTCGCATAATTGGCCTTCATATTGTTAAATCACGAAAATAAGAACACAACCTAGACATTACCTGAGCGTTCGATATATTCTCGTGTTTATTGTACTTTGTTACTTTTACCTTGAACACAAGCCAGGATTAAAATATTGCTATAAAATTGCGTTCGATTACAAAATTATCCACAGGTTATGTCTTCCGGTAATATTTTAATAAATCATATTTATGTGTTGTAATAATATGTTCTGTGGAGCAGCGAAGGAACGATGTTTGTTTCATTTAATAAAAAAAAAAAATCTTCTTCTGTGTTTTAGTAAAAATGTCTCAAAAATTAGGTATCTAAAGGCGTTATATTTGATTGCAAATATTTATTAAAACAACCAATTCAATTCCAAATTAAACTTTTATATAAATGCGACTCTTGGTTGACCATTCGTTGTTGGATCTACAAATAGGGCAATATGTCATGTTGGGCAGGAAAAACTTTTATTAATAATCTAATAACGATATATCAACCGATTTATACTGTTTAAGTATTTAAATCCACTCTATGACTAGACTACTGTCGTAGTAGTAAGTCTTTAGAAACTGATCAATAAAACTGCTATTACAAAAAAGTGTTTCTTTAACTAAGGGACCCTAAAAACAGGCCCTTATATAGTTACTTTCATCGCATGCTAGCAGCGGTTATTTGTTCATGAATGCCGGCTCTGACGTCCTTGTTTCATATTAACCGCATTTAACTGCGGGCGCCTAAATAACTTTGACATTTGCACTGGTTAAATTTCATTGGCGCAGTAATGCGATATTATTCGTTCATATCCGGCTCCGTTTTAACAATTACATAACAATGGGATAGATGTTAATCTAATGCATTATTTATGTTATATTGTAGCTCAATAATGGTCAGTATAAAATATTATTTTCGTACCGTTGTCTGCTGAAATGCTAAACACATTTGTTGCGTTTTCAACAATAATAAGTGTGCATGTACTCGGCACTAGTAATAATATTATGTACACGCAAATTTATCCGCTAAGTTTTTATGGTTTGCGTCCTACGATTTTAAAATTGTGAGGATGTTAAAACGATGTGAAACTATAACATTAAAAATATGTTTGTTTTTTAATTAGATAAGATTTCAAATTTTAATTGCATAAGTTTTATAAATATATGGGAAGTTGTATTATTATCAAATTCAGTTCATTTTAATTCATAACTTCGCTACTTTCTATATGAATAAAATTTCGAATTTTTTGTTTTCGCGGAAATATTTTATCTACCATCAAGTGAAACACATGCATTTTTAAATTCTTAAGGATTTTATATTATAGTAAATACATGTTAGGATTTTTTTAATAAAATCTTTGGCTCCAATGCGATCACTAATATTTATTTGAGTACTGGCTATTTGCCAATACATAATATGTTACCTGGATATTCTTTATAGTTTCCGAGGCCAAATAATCGATTAATATTTGAAAAGCCTTTTTTATATACATATTATGTAGTAGGTACTAGATAATTATGTACAGGGACAACGATTAATTTCAAGTGATAAATCTTCATCTTATCTCATATTAAGATTCATTAACTCAATTTATGAAATAAAGTTAATACAGAACACTTTATATATAACCTATTTTTAGGAGCAAAACATATAATGGAGTACAGAAATATGATCTGTCCTTCTATTTTATTATTGATACGGTTTCAGAAGTGGAACTATAATTTTTTATTTTAAACCATACTACATACTTGCATCTCGTACCTTATATACCTATTATTTTTATATTTTACTAAGATTTCCGCATATGATTTTATTAGTAGAAGTAAAATCTACAAATTTCTATCAGCTTTCACATCATTGTGTTATTCAACACGATTTCATAAAATAATGTATGTGATATAAATATTATAGATGTTATAACAGTAAAATGTTTAATGTATAGAACGTTGGCATGTCAACCGACAGGTAGTCGTTTCCGCAAAGTACAAGCACCTTATGCATTTTAACTCAAATATTTCCCCACTCGATATTTTCATATCGGTTGTGCAATTATTTTTTAATCCTATTATATCTAATTGTGTAACCTATCCAGTTTTCTTCAATTACGTTATAAATTTTAAGTTAGCCAAAAGAAATAGTTTCTATTTGTTTTTAATTTACGCAAAATGACAAGATTTTGCATATGCAGATATATCGCAAAGAGAAATCATTGCATTCGTCGTAAAACTTTCTCACATTAAGATGTGCGCATTATGATTATGAGTTTTTCAAGAGCCACGATTTGTGACATCACTGAGATTATTATTAGGTAAAAAGCATCGTTCGCAAGTTATTAAAGTTGAGACACACTTTAGAAATAAAATGACTTTTAATTCATATGTAATTTTAAATACATGACCCACGTAATTATGGACGTAAAAAAGTGCTATAGAAATCAATCAATAATATGCAAAAGTAGCGGAAGTTTGGAAAGTGACCGAGCTCCATATATCCAATCAGAATAAGTTGTTAAGAGCAGAGCAGAAATGTTATGTTAAATTAAGGTAATAGATAACTGATTGCATCATCTCAAGTCTCAACACATATGTTAATTAACAAGAACATTATGTAACCTTCAACTATCACTTTTAATAGGTAGTTGTCTCGCACTTTTTAATTCAAAACGGGATGATTTTGTGATTAACTTTCTTTTGTTTTCCTCAAATTAAGAAACATACACTACAAAGGAGTTGACCTTGTTATAATTGGGTCAATATTTAATTAGGAAATGCAAGAGACTTTCAAGAACAAAATCTTTGTTTGCAATTTGCACTCCTTCAGCGTGCAGCGACGGACAGATGTGCTTTTATGATGTGTCATTAGCGACGATATGATGACAGCTTTATTGCAAACGATAAAACAGTAAACACGAATCCTTAAATCATCAGTAGGTTTTATTTTAATCTCATTCTTATTCATCACATACGTTTAGTACATAGGTAATTGAAGAGAAACATTGTTCCTATTTATAAGCTATGTCATACAAATAGAGTCCTGACTTTGTATATAAATGACAACATAATAAAGCAAATATATTGTGATTTTAAGAAGAGCATCCCAGTGTCGACTAAATAGCATAAAATATATTTAAATTGAAGTGCTCTTCTACAAATTACAATTAACAGCCATCTCGTTCAATTTTAAATAGCTCAAGTGAAGTTCGGGAAATGGGTTCAAATTAACTTCAGGACTGTAAGAAACATGTCATCTAAAATAAGAGATGCAATCATGTACTATTTTCATATGCCGCTTGTCGCAAGGCTTGTCGCAAGTGTCACCGGTGCGCAGAAAGATGACCCTGCTAGGGCGAGCAGACGTTCGCGGCCCCCTGACACACATACAAACATTACTAATTTTAGATTTGTGATTCTCCAAGCTAGACGCAAACGGATGGATAATATTAATAGAGCGGTTACGAGCAGAAATAACAGTGTAAACGAACTATTGCGATCGATTTTTCGCGCCTTCGCAAGTTGCGATATGCGTTTCTTTTTTTTTCATTAATATTTATAGGATTCAACGAACGAATATGTGGTTTATAAATTAATTTCATTGCACATTATAGAATATGCACTTGATTGATTACTTTGCTAATACGTAGGTATAGATATGCAATCAATAAGACTCAGGGCCACTTATGCAAGAACAATGCTTTTTAGGAGCCATAATTTGAATAGCTTGGTTATGAGAAATATGCTAGTTTTCAAATCCGTTACAAATTTACTGGTTCACCGTATCTATCTACATTAAATTTTATTACAGCTTCACATACCACAAATTTTATGAACTTAATGGTCTATATAAAATTTGTAGCAGTTATAAGAAGGCCAATAACAGCTTAAATATCGATCTGTTCTTCGAAATCGTGAGGAAATAAACGATGTTAGTGTGTCAATACGTGGACCAAATAATCGTTGGTAAATGTTTATTTTTAAAACATTTAAATTTTCTTTGATGGTCGTGTTATTGAGGCTAAATAAATATTATTATCCCTTTTAAGGTCCCTTAGAAATATTTCGTTATGGAGCAGGAAATATGAAATATTAATATATTTTTAAATTATTGTAAAACAAAAACATATAAATGATGTAAGTTAAATATACTATTGTGTCTGTTCTTACAAATTCGAGGAGCGAGAAAAATGATTCTAGGTTGAATGTCTCTTGCCGATTTTTAGTATCCAAATTGTGTAGCCATAACTGTCAATTCCCCCATGACGCCCTCGGGTCCAAGCCAACAAACACTACTCGCATCGCTAAGTACTTGCATTCCCAGCACGCTTCATTTGCGACCCGTTACCCTACTTTACAAGAAACTGATATAGGCTACAATACAATCCCGACTTTGTATGGTTTTTATGTGACTACCTATGGCTTCTTTTTTAATACTTTTTTACTAGTTCGTAAAGTTTGTGAACTATATCAACTTTCAGTCCAAAAGAGTGACTAAATATTCAGAAGTTAGGATCATTAAATATACATCGAAACCGAATATGGTTTAAATCATATATAATTTTGTCTTTATACGATATAATATTAACGAAACGAGTGATTTTTGTAATCGAACACGGACTCGTGGGTGTTTTAGTGCCGTATCATTTACGTTTGATTTATGGCACCTTATTCAGCTTAGAAAGCGGACGGCAAACATTTTTAACACAATAATGTGGCACTATTCAACTGGACAATTGGTGAAGGTACACGCGTGGGTGCATCGTTATGAATGTGACAATGTTAGGGCTGTTACATCACAACATGTGTACCATTTGCACAAGTTTCGTAACAAATGAACAATAATCTTTAGGTTACGGGAAAATCTTATAAAAATGTAACTTTACTGTTTATCTGTCTAGGATGTGGATGACGTTGATAACATTCGAAATTAAAGTTTCATTACAAACAAATATTTTATCGCATAAAGTATTTTTTTTTCTGAATGGTATTTATTTTCATAAATTATTTCACGTCCTTTCCACGGGTTAGTTTTTGTTGTTGTAATACTACTCCGAGGCATTCGCAAAATCGTAAGCATTTCGTATTTCAATTTTGTACATCCTTAGTTGTTTATGTGCTCGTTAATTTGATAACCTAACAACGTTGTGCTCCAAATTGAAGCCCACGCGCCGAAGCTGACCATCCAAGGGGTTTATTAAGATATCATTTTTTATTCTTAATAGTAATAACCACTTATGTTGTACAAAGTCCTTCGCTCTCATTTACCAGGTGTTACAATAGCTTTTAGGTTGTTTAAAATGGATTGACGACTTTTATTATAGGTATTAAATCATATTTATGAAATGCTCTACATAAATAGATAGATTCGCGAAACATTATATTCGAATTAGCATATATTACTGTTATCTAATATATACTTTTTAATCGACTAGATTATTTGGCCTTGCTATTAACGGTTCGCAATTTATATTAGAATTGGTATAAAGATAATCTAATTTAAATCTTCAATGAGTAAACAACGTGAAATCGAGATTGTCGCCTATTAACTACAAGAACCATTAATATGTCTCAGCCATCAAAATGAGTATAAATGTAGACTCTATATCATTGATCTCTGCATCATTTAGAATGTTGACGGAAATAGGATGTTGCTAAACGGTGCAGAACATCAACAAGGATCGTCAATGGAGCGCGTGGGAAACTGTCTATTTTTATAAAAAGCTCACTCTGTGGTAGGTATTTTTACTCTCGTTTCATAGCAATAAATGATTGAGACGATTAATTAAATACACATATTATGACAACACGTTACCATTATGTTATCTACCATTTAACTACGTTATGATTTCAAACTCAAAATCAAACATTTATTTATTCAATTAGACAGACTTCTTCTAGAAGCACTTTTGAATCGTCATATCATAATTTTAATATTAACCACCGATTCGGAAAGGAGTGTCTATGGAGAAGGGAATTTAAAGGGACAGTGTTATTCCATTAAAGAAATATCTACTTTCATCCATTCCGGCTATTAGTAGCTACCCAGTTCTTTACAATGTCTTCAAAAGATGGTAATTAGGAAGTGTGTATTAGTATCGTGATATAACAAACTTGTATGATTAAAAAAGAACTAAAACTATATTAAAATAGCAATTTAGGAAAGGAAACGTGTATGCTAAATAATGAAAGCGTAAATGTAAGACCAGAGCCAGGAATGTGGATTTACTCTTGATGACTATTTAAGGCCAAAACGGACGTTATATATTCAAGGTACGGCTGGTATGCGTAGTCCCTAGTTAACAAGCTGTTGAAAGTGTATCTAGCTGATTACTATTCGTGAATGTTTTTATGTTGATTTCACTTCTTCTGTTTAGGGTCACTTATATAGTTTTTGAGGACATGTTAACAAGATGCGTGGGTAAAAAACACTATTCAGTGTGAGCATGTTCCAATTTGTGTCGTATTCGACTTCCATTTTAAGCTTATTTATGGTAAGTGACATTATTGATAACAATATATAATCCACCGGCAAATAAAGATCGATGCAATTATTATTGCAAGAAAGAATTGCCAGAACTCTACCTCATTCACAAGCTTGTCATCTTTAAGACAAAAAGCAACTCTAGTACAAATAACGAAAGATGTTTTATTCATAAGGAACTATGCAAAGGTTTGCCAATATACCTTGAGCCACCATAAAGTTCATTGAAAGTTCACACCACATTTTTATTTTGTTTTTCAAACACCGACATTGGCTTATTCTACTCGATATTCGAGGTCTTGGCCTGAATTAGAATTTGTGTGAATAGCAATTGTTTAAGTTCTAGCCACGGATGTTTGTTCTTCGTGCGCATGTGACCATTTCTTCACCGCAGGAAGTTTGAAAATGACTATGTTAATGGTTTTTAAAATTAGTCTCGCTGATATTGCAATTGCTTGATAGTTTTTCTCATTATGAGTTTCTGGCCTTATTCCGTATATCTAAGATATGTTACATACGTTTTTTTAAATTGATACATATTTTTATGTAGAGTTTAAATACGTTTGAAACTACAAGCAATTTCCTTTGGTCGATCGAACCCATTTCATAAATATAAAAAGATATAGTCGATCTGCTTCTTGCCTATCGAACATTATTAATACAATGATTTTATGCAATTCCAATTAATGTTAATTCTGCAATCGTTTTAATATTTGAGGTAGCAACGTAGCCAGCCAGCAGGTCGGCAAGCCAGTGTTCGGTCAACGGAGTCATTTTGTCGGGATGACGCAATCGAAAATTACTTTGCAATTACTCTGCAAAAATATTAACCAGAAATAATAAAATAACAAAGGAAATACAAAAAGACATAGAATCGGTGTTAAAGCGAAAATCGCCTTACTTATCACACCGTGATATCTTTTCATTTTATTGTTTTAGTCCGTGATGCCATTTAGCGTGCTGATCGGGCACTTTGATAAGCATTTGTATGAAGATTCACAACAGCCCTATTTCTGACGTCATGATAACATCAACAATGAGAAACGTATTTCTGTTTGTTGTATTGTTTTCTATTGTGTTAATCATTTCGTGAGAACTATATTGTGTAATTAAAAACAAACGAAGGAAATGGTGTGGCTTTGACTGGCGTCGTTAATGAATATTTCGATAGTTTTTTCTTAATGAATAAATAAGCATATATTATAGCTGATTTCGAAAGCTTTTAAATATCTAGACACCGATGTATCGATCTTTAAAGAAATTGAGCCGTAATCGAACCGTATATTAGGTAGATTTCCACAGAGAAAAATTATGATGCTCTTATATGTAGATGCCTCGCAGAATCAAATAAAATGTTATCCTCTTGTCACCAGAACCACCGCGCGTCTCAACGGCAGTCGGGCCCCGCGGCAAGCGGGTGCAGACGCCGCAGCAGCCGCAGCAGGCCCGTACGCCGGCCGCCCCTGCGCCGGTGCCCGCCCCGCTCGTCCCGCTACCCGCGCCCCGGGAGCACACCGATGCGCTCGCGCACGCCGCCAAGGGTGTGGAGGCGCTCGGTGTTCTAGTGCAGTACTTGGTGT
Source organism: Colias behrii (assembly GCA_029959065.1). Lineage (NCBI taxonomy): Eukaryota > Metazoa > Arthropoda > Insecta > Lepidoptera > Pieridae > Colias > Colias behrii. The sequence continues at coordinate 8,217,085 of JARWMC010000007.1, read as the reverse complement.
TCAGGGTGAGTGCTCTCAGTCAATAATACGTAGGAATATTTAAATGAGGAATTGTGGTCCACTTGAACCTTTGCTTGTGGTTTGTCAATTAAGATTGTCATTGCGTTGTCTGTATAAAATACTAATAAAATATTTGACAAATTATTTTTTATTGTTCACACCTTGAAAAACATATCAAATACATAACCAAACAATTTTAAAATAAATTGTAAAAATATTTTATTTTTATAAGTAGGTAACGCACCGTTATTAAGTAATTTAAATATTAAATAATTAAAATTTTCAGTTGGATGCCTTAAACGGTAGCTCCTGGCGCCTCGAAGCGGAAAGATGGCGCGGCGTGGCTGCGGCTGAGCGCAGCAGCGCCGCGCGCGCCGACCGGGACAGGCAGCAACGTGCGCAGAAAGATCTTGATACCAGTACGTTGGAAATTAAATTTACTTATGCACTTTTGAATTTTTTTTTAGTTTCGTGTGTTCATTATTGAAGTTACTTTTGATTTTAAACAAGTTCAACAATCTAAAATATTGGCTTAGCTGGCAAACGTATTTTTGCCAGAAAATACTTTTCACTTGGGGATATAAAATAGTTTACGCACTAGTTTCTTACTTACCGTTACCGAATTTAGTATTGAACTTAAATCTGTAACTTATGGTGTTTTTCTCTTTTAGTCGCAGAATGCCTGAGCAAGATCTCAGAGCTAGAGATGGAAGTATCTTCGAGAGAAGAGGCAAACGCTCGTCTTCAAGCCACACACATAGAAGAGGTGTCTGTGTTGGCAAACGACGTTAAAGGATTGAAGGTAGATTTGTATTTTATGTTTAAATTTTTTCTTATATTTTATATGTTCTTTTAATATACCTACTTATTACTTAATTATAAACTTTAATTATTACCGTGGGATAGTGGAAAATCTCTTTATTGTTTGCGTCTTAAATCTTATAACGAATTAAATAATTAAAGTTATTTAATACCGTCTATAGAAATAACCTTTTCCAATTAAATACCCTAATATAAATAAAGTTTTTTGTTATTGAATTTTTTGTTACATAAATTAAACTTATTATTTAGATTACATTTTGAACTAAAATTTTTGGAATAGTATTACGTATTTAAAAACGATCTTCACGTTTTAGGATACCATCGAGTCTTTGAAACACGAGGTCGCGGAGAGTCGAGCGCGATTGCACGCTCACAGTGAGATCGAGCGAACTCTCCGCGCGCAGCTCGAAGCGGCGCGGGCGGAGCTCGAGCGGACCAACTCACTGCGCGACTCCAACAAGCTGAACGATACGTGTGACGCGGCCTGTGACCCCGTGTACTGTGAGGTGGAGGAGTGCGAGCTCAGGATAAGCGGGAATGAAGAGCTGAGCAAGGACGCCACGGAACTGGCTGCTGAGGTGAGTTCGATAGTTCATAGTATTGTGTACAAGTTGACAAGCTGAACGATACGTGTGACGCGGCCTGTGACCCCGTGTACTGTGAAATGGAAGAGTGCGAGCTCAGGATAAGTGCGAATGAAGAGCTGAGCAAGGACGCTACAGAGCTGGCCGCTGAGGTGAGTTCGATAGTCTTGTGTACAAGTTGACCGATACGTGTGACGCGGCGTGTGACCCCGTGTACTGTGAAATGGAAGAGTGCGAGCTCAGGATAAGTGCGAATGAGGAGCTGAGCAAGGACGCCACGGAGCTGGCTGCTGAGGTGAGTTCGATAATAATCTATGATGATAATATGTTATGAAATGTTCACACTCTTACAAATTATCACCTAGCGCGCTTCCGCACTCGATTGTGATAATGTGACAATTGATTTACATAACGGTATTATGTTATAACAATAATGTGCCCATTTATATTGCATTTTAAATTTTTAAGCGCAATATTTTCATTGTCTTATGAGTTTTTAAATTCATCACGTATATTCGTACGAGTTAAACTTACTGTTTCTTCCCCAAAAATAATGATTAAACAAAAATAACGTACGCAATATTTTCATTGTCTTATATGTTCTTAAATTCATTACGTATATTCGTATCAGTTACACTTATTTCTTCCCTCAATATAATAATTGAATAAATAAAAAATAGAAGCAAAGTATATCTTTAAATATTTATTTTCTAACCATCTACAGGTGCGATCCCTACGCGCGGTGGTCGAACTCAAACAAGCGGAGATGGCGTCCCTCCGCGACGCCCGTAGCGAGCTGGCAGCAGAGCGCGAGCGGCGGATCGCGGCCGAACGGGACGCGGGCAACGCGCGACACGCGGCTGAAGAGTTACGGGAACGGGCAGCCGCTAGGCAGCGGGAAGCGGATAGGCTGAGGGATGACAACCGTCGCTTGAGGGAAGCGGCCGCGAGGGACAGGGACCACGCGACGCGGCTCGTGGCGCTCAATGAGGAGCTGCGATACAAGCTACGGCAGAAGTCGCAGGTACGTGATATTTCACGCGGCTGAAGAGTTAAGAGAACGGGCAGCCGCTAGGCAGCGGGAGGCAGATAGGCTGCGGGACGATAACCGTCGCTTGAGGGAAGCGGTGGCTAGAGATAGGGACCACGCGACGCGGCTCGTGGCCCTCAATGAGGAGCTCCGATACAAGCTACGGCAGAAGTCGCAGGTGCGTGATGTTTCATGTGAATTATGATTTGGCGTTTTTCGTTTTTGTAATTTTCTTGATAGGGTAGTGGTATGGATTGAACTAAATGAAAAGAATTATTTGAATAAACTAGTTAACCTTCATAGTTTTTGTCACGACTGTTGTGAATAGCTATGTGAATAGCATTTTTTTAATGTTAACGCAATTAAAACGCCAGCTTAATTAGTACGTTTTATAATATCTTAATTTAATACAACAACGTAACTTAACTCATCATTTTTGATTAAGGAAACAGGTCACGTCTTGCTAACTTCACAAATAATGTATATTATAATCTTTATGTAAGGATCATAAAAGGTCAGTTTTGTAAAAAGTTGGCGTATGCACAACCAATTATACCTACGTGACCACAACTTACTTCTAATAAAGTGTTTATAATCAACTACTATATGGATATTAAATTTATCTGAAATAAATGAAATAAATAATCATATTTCTCCCTTAGGTGGTGTCCCTACTAGCAGGCGGCGGGTACATGGACCGCACACCGATGCGCACGCGCACCTCCTCCGGCGACTCGGCCCGCTCCCCCTCCCCTCCCCCCTCGCCGCCGTCCCCCGCCACCTCCCCCGACCCGGACTCGCCCCCGCTCCCCGCGGTCAAGGGCGTCGTGGAGAAACACGACTCGGTCAGCTGGGTGCTGGAGATTGAGGAGACCCCGGAGGAGATGGCGTCGAGGTTAGTTGAGCTTTATTTGTTTGACTTATATAGGACTTTTTTATTTGTTTGGTTACTAGTTTAGATAATGGTAAGTACGTTTTTGTGTATTGCACAATTACATTTAGATAATTTCAATTTTTTGTTAGAACTAAGTATTTAACTAAGGGCCGATTTTTCAATGCCCAGATAAACAGCTAGATAGACTTTATTCTTCAGTTAACAAAATATTCAATTTTTCATTAGACGAATAGGACTTATCTATCGAATAACTACGTTATTTGAGGAATAAATCTATTTGCCGCTCCAACGGCCAGATAGCGCGCTATTCGACGGTTAGGCGTTTGAGTTGACAACTGACGCGTCAAATTTGGGATATTTTCGTATGTCATAACATAGAGCGTAGAATTATTAACAATTAAACCTCTTTCTATATAATTATTATCAATTAAAATCATATTGAAATTGATGTTTTTGATAGTACTGATGACCATGCCATTGAAAATTTGCCGAACGCTGCCTTTAAGTATGTCGTTTCCATCGTAAAATATATAAATTGAAACACAAATTTAACCAAACTCTTTACTCGAATCAAAACAACAATCAACAATCATAGAAGACAAGAGCAATACAAGACAAACTTAAAATGCACTCCTGACGTGAGTCATAATGACGGTTGTTGACAAATTGCAAGAGTTGACTCTATCCCGCTCTAACCTGACTAATTTAATATGTTTGTTTCGCCACTCCGAGAGCAGAGCTGCCAATATGGAAATATTTGGTCAGATAGTTATTCATCAAATAAATCACGATTGAAAAATAGGCGAGCCGTTATGAGTTAGATAAATAATTGAATAAATCTATTCGAGGGGTAGTTATTAGACTGTTTATCTCGGGATTGAAAAATCGGCCCTAAATGGGTCAGATTATCAGATAGCTTAGTGATTGCGTTTTGCATGCATTTAGGTGTTATTAACATTAAAAGAGCACACAAGTTTAAACTTGGATACAATCGAAATAGCAATAGAAAACCCGTTATAGAGAAACCCCTAGTATCTATTGCTTTTAAAGAAAAAAATACACTTATAACTGTGCTAATAATTTATAAATATATATAAAATTCTCGTGTCACAATGTTAGTCTGCATACTCCTCCGAAACGGGTGGACCGATTCTCATGAAATTTTCTGTGCATATCGGGTAGGTCTGAGAATCGGCCAACATCTATTTTTCATATGTACCACGGGCGAAGCCGGGGCGGACCGCTAGTAATTTATAAATATAATGCATGGCTTCATGAAACACTTATATTATGTTCATAATACATTGTTTCAGAGTACTGAAATAAATATTTTAAATAAAATATAAACACATTTTTTTTATTGTAGATTATTTTAACAGATTCTTTAAAAACAACTATAGCTTCATTATTCCTACTAAGCTGTATGCAGCTACCTAATAGCAATATACCTAAATAATACGTTACTTCCAGGCTAGCCCGGCGCTCTTCCTTCCGTGCAGCGGCCTCCCCCAGCGGGGTGAAGCGTCGCGGCGGCGGCTCCCCCGGCAGCTCCCCCGCGCCCGCCTCCCCCGCGCCCAACTCCAAGCTCTTCAGACCGGGCGAACTCGACTTCCCCCCGCCACCGCCGCCGCTCAAGGAGTCCGCGGGAGAGGCGATTTATATATACGATGAGAGCCAGTATTGAGCGGTATGTAACGAGTTGTTAATAGGGGAGACCGATGCTGGACATGTATCAAGGGTTATGCTACTAATTAGCGATATACATATATGATTAGAGCCAGTACTGAGCGGTATGTAACGAGTTGTTAATAGGGGAGACCGATGCTGGACATGTATCAAGGGTTATGCTACTAATTAGCGATATACATATATGATTAGAGCCAGTACTGAGCGGTATGTAACGAGTTGTTAATAGGGGAGACTGATACCAAACATACAACAAGGGTTATGCTATTGAGGCGACTGAACCGAACATGGTTATGCAATGAGCATACATATACTAGTACATAGTACTGAAGCCAATGGTTATGTACTATGTCATTATAGTCGTCGATATAAATATATGGTTAGAGCCAGTACCGAATTGTAACAACTGTGTCGCTTTTACAGCATGTATTTGGATCGAAGATTAGCGATATACTTAAGTATATGATATAATGAGAGCCAATACTGAGGATACTGTACGCTAATGGATGTATAACAATTTAGTCCCATGTAGGGGAGGCTGTGGATATATTATGTAACAACTTAGTGGCCCTAGGGGAGACTGTACACACTAAACATGTTTGGATCAAGGCAACCATTTAGTGATATAGGTGCATGTATGGAGCCAATACTAGCGCCAGTGTATATGTAACAACTTGTCTCTTCCAAATGAGACTGTTTCGGTCAACGACTCGAATAATCATATTTGATTAGAATTTATGAATGTGTAAAAACTAAGTCGCTTAGAAGACTGATGTGGATACCGAACATGTTTGGATGCAGCTGCTAATTAGGAATGGTTTATCAAATGCACCAAAGGATATTGATAGGAACTTTTAACATGAATTAGTTGGTGAAGTGATGTCATTGTGATTTGTGACGTCACAATAATTTTGCAATTTTACAAGATGTGATGATAGATTAAATGGTTAGGCCATTTATGTGATTATTGGGTAGTGTATCATCACTAGAGACTTTGTTTACTGATATTCGGGACTAAAGGATAATAGACCTTTTGTCACGTACGATTAAGAGATGTTTTGTATTTATGGCTCGCGAAGCCTTCGTCGTTAAGACGATACCTGATTTGGAATTCTTGCCGGATTTTCTCTGCATGATATGGGACTATGGGACTCAACGGGATTTGTATACAACTTTTCGTATATTGGATGGAGTACGTGAACTGTCATTGTACGTTATTTGATAATAAATAATCGTTTACATTAAATATTATTTATGAGCTTATATTATTTAAATAAAGTGTTTGCTCTTTCTTAACAGAATTAGCTTATGGTGATACAATATATGTTTTGCTCGCCATTGATATTAATGAATCAATACGTAGTACTCGATATATAATAGATATTAAATAGAAATATGTCGCTTATTTTCTACCACTTACCCACTGTACCTTTAAGCTGAATATGTAGTGGAAAATAAAATATAAGAGGATAATTTCTATACTCATTGATAATTATTAAGTGTATTTGCTTTTCTCAAACCTAGCCTTACTATATATGTTACTGAATCGGCTGCGTTTTGTTTGAAAAGGTTTATGTACCTGTAAATTGCACCAATAAACTTTCACCTGTTTAAATTCTGTTTGAAATAAAAATTTCATTCATATTTTTCAGTTGGTTCTAGATTAACATAGAACATTTGAAGAACGGCTGTTAAAATTTAACACAATGCTATATACCAGTGCTCTCCTGTATCTATCTCGTCTTGACATTTATTACTTTTAATGATAATATATTACGATACGTACTACTTAATATTTCTTAAAAACTTTCGTACTATAACCTAACCTTCTACATCTGTCGAATCATATCGATTACAATTTATTTATTTTTAACTGTCCTAGTCTTATATCTTAATCTAACTTGTATTATTTTAATTTATTTTAACTAATTTATTGGTGCAATGTTGTTGCGATGTGTTTATATGTTTAAAAATTATGATAGAATTTTGCAATACTTAAGGCCATGCTCATGTTAGTGTCAGTTGTAGCAGGTCGGCGTCTGTTAGCGTAATGTTTAAGTATTTGTATTGTTTTGTGTCCATTATTGTATCTTAATGATTATTATAGTTTATCATGGTTGTTGGCATTGTTTTTATTTCTGTGTACAAATAGCGATTGAAAATTAGTTTTAAGTAGAGTCACGTTTGGGCGTGAATTTTAGATATGATCAGTTTTTCACAATGAATGAATACTAAGCGAATATTTGTGTTGTAAGCTAATTAATTAATTTGAATAATATATAGATTTTGATATAACTTGTAAACACAAAGAAACCAAAGAGTCTCGTTCACCTTCGCTCTTTGTTATGTTCCTTGATTTCAGTCTACGTTTTGCATGTCTCGATAAGCTTACCAAGTAATACTTTTATTTATTTTTAAGCTATGTATAAATAATACCATTCCAAATAAAGAATTGTAAACGTAAATAAATATGATTAGAAGAATATCTATTACGAAAAATTAAATCATATGTAAAAAAATATGTGTTTTATTTCTTCATGCCTAACCTATTATATCAATTATTAGTTCAGTAGCACACAATCTTTTCTACACTGCAGCACACAATACACAATCTTTTGTGTTCAAAATATTGGCTCTTGGCCAGACGAAAAGACATAAGGATCTCTTTTGCATATTGATTATATTTGTGGCTTAGCTTATTATGGAAACATTGTAATTTGTACTCCTATTTTACTCCAAAAAGTACCTATGACAAAGAAATTAAAGTCAGAGATAAAAAAAAAAACACAATATTAAGGCACGATTACAATGATCTATTATTACACTCACATGTAGTAAAAGACCCTTGACTTATCATATCTATTCTATTGAAACAAATAAATATCAAAATATAATTTCATTCGTTACTTCTTGTTAACAAAACGAGTAACAACTGTGACCTAAGTACATCCTTAGCGTTGAGGGATAGAAGTCCATTGACATAATTTATACAATTAAGCTTAATTAGTGCAACTACTGGCGTCCGCGTCCTGTGAGTTTAGTTCATTGGTCTATTTCTTCCGCTAATTTTATCAATCCTTTTTTCCGTGAACAATATAATATGTTAGTATCAAAGATGATATATTTATTAAATTACAGATAGTTACCTATGTCAAATTGGATTCACAAATGAACATAGTGATGATTTTGCGAGGAAATAATCACGCCGTCGCGTCCATAAGCATCGCAAAAACGATGTTAATGCTTAATATGTCTGATTGTACCGACTCAATGCATTACTTAGTATGTTCGGATAATGCATTTATCAATATTCAGACGTTATACATATATTATGTACAAGCACATACAGCATTTAATTGGCACATAGAATAATTGTGAATTAATTCATGTACATCTATTAGTAGGGGAGCCCATAATGCTAAATGTGGATTTACTCGAGCGTCACGGGAACCTATTAGAATTGGTAGATTAGACCATAGCGAGAAAAAAAGGTCCTATAATGTTTTCACTTTTAGCGGTGGGGAAGGGTTTTTTGATTTTTTTTTTTAATTTAAAAAAGAAAAAAATTCTCACTCATCCCTAATTAAAAAAAGTTAACATTATTACCTATTCAATAAAAAAAGAATCATGTAAATCGGTGTAGAAACACCAATGTTATACATGAAATACGCTATAAGTCATCGCGCGTGAATACAGAATCATGCCATAAGGATTATTTTTGTGTATCAGTTGCCGCGTTCAACGCGCTTCGCGGCGGGAGCTATAAAAAGGCGGCGGGTCCGCACCCGTTTCGCGTTGTCACGGCATCACGTGTGAACGGCTGAACCGATTTCGATAATTCTTTTTTTATTATATTTCTTGAAGTACGAGGATGGTTCTTATGTAGAGAAAACGTAAATATGTACCACGGGCGAAGCCGGGGCGGACCGCTAGTCATACATAAAATTATATTAGTGATTACAAAGATAATACTGTAATAATAAAAATAATACTGTACATGAACACTATGCGGTGATAGCCCCGTAGCTAGGACCAAGTGTTCGACTCAGTTAAGCAGTTGAGTAGTGGACCATCATATTATTGTATGTTCGAACATTTTGTTCAACTGCTCAACTAAGCTTGACATGGGCATTTAGAAGCGCTCTAAACCGAGAGCAGATATTTTAGCCAGACTAGAGTTAAATTGGTATTTACGGAGCAACGCAACGAGTAAGGTATATGTCTAAACTATGGGTTAAGCCGCTACAATTTAAGGCACCTTGAAATAATAAATTATTGATGAAACTAAAGTTTTACTATACAGGGTGTAATCGTTAAGTGTGCACAGGCGATTATTCCGTAACTATTACAGATATCAAAAAACTTTAAACTGATATCGAAAGTACTTAACCTAATGAGTAAAATCGCCATAATACATTTTTAAAAATAAAACGAGAAATATGTATATAAAAAAATTAACATGAAACCCTCCCATACATTTAGTATGAGATATGAATATCCCATGTACATTTAATATGAAAGATTATAGCTTTTTCTTACTTTTTTGGTTTTCTGCTTTAATTACTTCGCAAATTTGAAGGAAAGTTCATTTAGAAACTGTAAATAGAGCTCCTCATTGTATTGAACAATGAGGACGTCACTTCGAAAATCTGCTATGGATACAAAATGTATGGGAAATAAAATGTATGAGAGCGTTTAATGTAACATTTTTGGATATTTCTCGTTTTATTTTTAAAAATTTGTTATGGCCATTTTACTCATTAGGTTAAGTAGTTACCTACTTTCGATATCAGTTTAAAGTTTTTTGATATCTGCAATAGTAACGGAATAATCGCTTGTGCACATTTAACGATTACACCCTGTATATACAATCTCTACGGTTATTATAATTCCCTTTCAACAAAATTGATGTCAATACAGGATATGCTCCTAGACAAAGATTATGCGCAGTAATTTTCCTAATCAAATACGAATCCATTTACTATGATATTAACTTGGGAAGTTGCTAGGATTTTGCCCTGAGGCGAATCTACTTTGAAATGTTTGCTTAGTCCGAGCTTTAAAGAATCTATTAGTATTTTATACATTATCTAGATTCTATAGCATTATGGCGATTACCCTATGTCGTAAGAATAAAATATTTGGGCTTACAGTTTTGATTAAGCAATCGTTACGGGCAATGGCATTGAAGGGAATTCCAAAACAACTTAAATGTTTCGTAAGCTAACAGGATAAATGTATTAAGTAAATCTTAGATGTTATATTGTATCGAGCATTACGATGCAATTTATTTAAAACACAATCTAATGATACCTAACATTAGTAGTTAGGTACAATTTTAAAAATATAAAAAAATCATACAATGGTTTATAGTTCATGGTTGAATATGTTGTTACCGTATTACCAATTACATTTAGTGGGTCATGAACACCGTAATAAAAACGTTCAACTTTTTAAACAATTAGGTACACTGCAACTAAGTGATAAGCGAGATTTCTGTTCTAATGGGGAAAAGCCCTAAATAGATAGTAACCCTCTTACGTCATGTAAGGATGTCAGAATATGCGAACATCGCAAAATAAGTAAGATATAAAAATAAATTTTGTAGTTAGGGTCATAAAATCTCACTAATAAAAAACTTAAAAAAAAAATTAAGTTAAAAATACACTGTGTGCCGCATGTGTGGAACTTTTAGTATTATATTTGTATTAGCTTTTTTCATGCACATAGGTAATTTAGATATGTAACATAATTATTAATTATTATCATATCACTCCATACATTGTTGCAAACAATGTCGCTTCCCGCTGTATATTTATCCCTTTGTATATTCAGATCTTTAAAAAAGTGCAACGAATTTTAATGCAGTATAAATACATACTGATTCATTGAATCAGTATGTATTATATCACTATTCACTGAGGAGGGTTTTACTATATACCTAATTTGTTAAGTTTTAATAATTAAATTGTGTTATCCTGTTAGTTGGAAACAGCTTGTACGATTCTAAGGAAATTTTACATAATTTAAAAATATACGTTTCAAAACATATCGTAAAACATTCTTTTAATCTGCCGCGGCCACACATTGGAGATATTTGCACCAACGTAACGTTTTGCGCCCAATGCACCAATGTATCAGTAGGTACTTTGACACAATGTAGACATTGCGTCCAATCACTGTTCAATGCCCAATACTAACGCGCTCAGTGTCGGTTTTCGATACACGTTCAAAGGAGAGGGGAATGAAAGGGGAGTGCGCGGGGGCATCTTGGACACAACGCCGCGCTCGCGCCACACATATCGTCTCTGTCAGTTGCCTGAAGTGTGCATTTTTATCATCCACCATCGCCTTTTCTTTCGTTGATTACGTCTGATGCAAGTAATAAGCATATGTACCTAGTCCGAACGCGTAAGCCGCTAGTGCAAATAAATTATCGTCCATCGTCTTCGCTTCTCTGCTACCACAGTTGGGGCTGGCCCAATGAGCTAGTCTGTTTCTATTGATTGGTTACAAAGTTAACATTGAAGCCAATGTATAGTGCAGTAGTTTGATCATTTCAAATTATAGCCAATATTGGACGCAAAGTTGAATCCAATGTGAGGCCGCGGCTTTAGCAGAACAGCCTTTGCCGTAGCGGCTCGTACCATACCACTTCACTCTTCTGTGTGTCTAAATAGTAGTGGAACCCCACATGATAATAAGGTTCATAATAATAAATTAAAAAATAAAGATTAGTTTTTAAGACGCAACTGAAAAATAACCAAATTCCTACACATGACTAAAAGAAATTAGGGCAAACGTAGCCTTATCAGTTCAACCCAAATAGAACGTATACTAAATCCGAGTGAAAATTTGCTTAGATAAGGACTGATTGAATAATGTTAAATCCTAAACCAATATAGATAAATTCGGTAACATTGTGTCAAGGAGACGAAATACTATAGCGCATAAGGACACTCAGATACCAGCCCCTATATAAACATACAGGCAAGTGGATTAACCAAAATTGCAAAATGAACAGTGTAGTCGGGTTCACGTTGTCACTCTTCTTTGGTGAGTTGATAATATAATATATTTTAAGACATTATATGCTATGAAAACGTCAAAAAATATCTAATAAAAGCTTAAAAAATAATTAATGTCCTGACGAGTTATTCCTGTTTGAGAACTTTCACAACATGTTGTTTACAGCTTTTTATAAATTGTTTACGCTATATTTCACATTCGACGTGTCATTATATCTGCTCCAAACTTGATTTTTTATATTCTAGATGCTATATAAAAGAATATAAGTAAATAACTAGAATCTAGATAGGGGAATGGTCGTGTAAAAAAATGGAAAAATATTTTTTCAATGCCCAAGAGGCGGAGTATAAAATAATATTGAAAATAGTAAAATATAACATGTCAGACACAAAATAACGATTTTATAAACAAAAAAAAAGCCTTTAAAAAGTATTAAAAAAGTATCAATGAAAAAAATATTCACATTTATTCCAACTCTTTATTCTGAATTGATAGTAACACATTCTTTAAAAGGGCTACAAAGGCAGTCGTAGAATAAACATGAGCTGCGAAAAGGCACTTACTCTATGCATTTTCGATTGCATTAATAAGCTTGCGTTTAATTTCAGCTCTCTGTTCCGCGGACGACTATGGCGACAAAGAAGCAAAAGTGAGGTTTTACTTGAGGTAATTTAAAACTGTTCTTTTGAACAAGTTAATAATCTTTTTACTGGCTTAGTTTTTTGAATTCATAGTATATGTAACAGTTAATCCTATCAATTATTATGTAAGAGAAACTATAATTTGTTTCGTTTTTAAAACGTTTACAATCTGGAAAATTATATAAATATTTTATATATAATATTTGGTATATAAATTTCATAATATGAAAAACATTATTAACCATGTTTATAATATCGTTTATTGCTATAATTTAAAAACGCTTGTAAAGAAATTTCTAAATTGAGGTTCATATCAAACAATCTCCGTTGAAAGCTCATAGAATCTTGATTGTACTTGACTCCGAAGGGCTCCGTTTGATCACCCATTTTTTGTTTTCAGTACCTTTGATAAATATAAAGAGCTGCCTCTACATCAATCTCATGAAATCATAAATTCATCGTGGTATAATAAAAGCCGTAATACAGTTATTTTTTGTCACGGTTTTACAGGTGTGTATACTTAAAGTAGATTATGTAAAAGTATATTTATAATTAACTATAATATATATATTTAAAGACATTTATTCCCAACTATATAAATAGAGACAACAATCAAATAAACTAAATTGTATTGGTTCTCAGTAGGTTCAAGTACGCCATCAACGACTTAACAGTTGTCTATACCGTAGGCAAAAAAAAATGTAAATTATTTGCTATGTAAAATATTAAAAAAAGTAAAATATTAAATAAGTATAAAAATAATTGATAGGTAAGTACGTACGATTTAAAGATCTGAACTTGTGTAAATTAATTTTAAAAACAATATACTATAATAACAGTATATTTTTTTTAAACTCTGACATTTCAACGTAACTTAATTAATATATTAAGCGAATTGCTATACTATATATGTATGTATATGTAGAGTTTATGCACAATAATAGTCAGCTTAAATCAACTAATACAGTAAAAGTTTATAACCAACGACAAGATAAAATAAAATAAAATAAATTATAACAGCAACAGATATGCTATCGCTACTATAGGGGTCTTAACTTAATACTATAGAGGCAAGAGTTAGGAAATTTCAGTAGATAGGGAGACAACAATAAACACGAAACAGTTCGACAATATTTGAAGCTTTACAATTTACAAATAATTTGTTATTTATATTTCAATTATTTCTTACTTTTCAATATTTATGGAGAAATATAATTTGCATTAGGTGTCAAGCAATTAGGTGACATACAACATAACTAATTGCTTATTTTGTTTGATGTGTCGCAGATTTTTCCCGCCTCAACATAAGTGACAATTGACTTTTATTTCTAACTAGCGGTCCGCCCCGGCTTCGCCCGTGGTACATGTTTACGTTTTCTCTACATAAGAACCATCCTCGTACTTCAAGGAATATAATAAAAAAAGAATTATCGAAATCGGTTCAGCCGTTCTCGAGTTATGCGCTTACCAACACATTTTGCGATTCATTTTTATATATAAGAAGACTAGCGACCCGACCCGGCTTCGCACGGGTGCAATGCTGATACTAAATACACTACAGAAAAACTGTGAACGTTGTATATAAAAACATAGCGGCATAATATATAAAAACATGCTTCGCACGTGTATAAAATATATAGCCGGGCGGCCGGCCGGTACCGCCGCAAACGCTACGTCCCGCAATTTTTAAATCTGTAATATCTTCGAAAATATTCACTTAAATCATACGGTGTAAAGGGCCATATAGATCTATATTAAATGAACAATGTATTCAAGGTATTTAATTGGTTAAGGATTAATGCTGTATTGGTTAAAATCGCTTCGAAAATTAGCCATTATTTGTCGTAAAAAGTAAATGACAAAAATAAGTTATTGTGGGTTATCCATAAGAGATAGACATATATACCATCGCGGACTTTTCTGTAGACCTTTTCAATGTGTATAAATACTTAGTACATTATTTTGATAAAACTCGTAGGGTTCAGCCTGCGTTTGCAATGTAAGCGGAATAAATGTAATTTTTACGACATTACATTAGAAACCTCAAAAATAACAGTACTTCTCCACTATTTAATGGATGTTATTATACATATAAACCTTCCTCTTGAATCACTCTATCTATTAAAAAAAACTGCATCAAAATCCGTTGCGTAGTTTCAAAGATTTAAGCGTACAAAGGGACATAGGGACAGAGAAAGCGACTTTGTTTTATACTATGTAGTGATTGAAAATATTGGTGACAAACTGAATATACTGTAAAAAAAAAAATCACCACTGGGTGACTCTTTATACAATCAACAATACACAATTAAAACAATCGATATAATTCTAGGTTTCCCTACTGGTCCGGCCGTGGAAGCGGTAATAAAGGCATATTTGGAGCAAGGCGAAAGTAACGTGGCACTTCTCAATTGGGAGCAGTTGGCAGCGCATTCGATGTCCAGCATTCCCTCCTCTTACCTCAATTGGGCAGCACCTAACGCTAGAAAAGTAATTATTATTTGACGACGCGGTTGGCGCAGTAAAGTAAAGTGGTAAAGTAACTGCCTACTGAGCCGACGGTCCCGGGTTCGATCCCCGGTCAGGGCAAATATTTGTGTGATGAACTCAATTATTTGTTCTTGGGTCTGGGTGTTATTATCTATATATGTATTTATTAAATATTATATTTATCGTCGCCTAGTACCCACAACACAAGCCTTAATTGAGCTTACTGTGGGACTAGGTAATAATGTAATAATGTCCTATAATATTTATTATTTATTATTTATTTATTATTATTATTATCAAGTATTTTACATCTTTATAAGTATTCCTAAAAATGGAAATGCAATACTTCTACAGTTGTAACAGTTTACATGAATATGAAAGTTTTAAAGACCGAGCTTGATCTACCTACGCATTTAAGGATGAAATTTCATAAGATTATTTTATTGAAATAATTATTTAACTTATACGTTCTTATTGACTGATATACATTTAATTTTCATTCATCAACGGATAGCTTTTAATAAAATTTAATTTTAACGGTTTATTGCAATATAAAAAACTGAATCGGTAATTTTGTTAAATGAACATATAAGTCGTATTCATTATATTTTAATACTCTTTTAAAATATCATTTATGATACAATTATGTACAATTCCACGCTGTAAGTTTAATTTGAACCAAAATTTTCAACCGTGTTAATGGCAGTCACGTGACTCATTGGTTCAAAATGTTTTTCGAAATTGAGCCCAAAAAATGTGAAAGTGGTTTACCGAGCAAAATGCCACACGTCAATTTTATTCAAAAAAGTAATAATTTAACAAAAAGTGAATTAATCGATGTTAACTGAGTTTAATGATACCTAATAATAGAACCATGATGCTAATTAATTGCTTATTATCTATCCGTATTACAATTATCTAATTAATTAACAAAATTAGCAGCATATAACTAGATTCCTCGTGTGGTGACCACTTTTGCTTATAACTGCATTAAATATCGAAGTTCTTCATAACCAGCTTAGTCCACTGCATGATAGTAATTTAAATAAAGATGGTTTGGTTTTGATTGGATGGTGGATAAATTAAACTCAAAACGAATCTACTCTAAAGAATTTGGGAATTCAGTAGCCATTATGTCCAATTCAAAGTTTATTAATAACTAAACAGAAATATTTTTCAGAATGCTTTTATTTGCTTACCTAATAGACTATTCGCTGTAAATGTAATTGGGCGAAATAAAATATTGGAATAAAACAAGCAATTGCTGAATATCAAAGGAAACTGACGATTATACAAAATTCGTATTTATTTTTACTGAAATAACTTTACAAATTGGATTTATATTTGTACACGGGTAATGTATTGGTCAATTGAACAGATGACTACATAGTTCGAAATATGGAAAAATAATTCAAGAAATGGGAGTTACGAGTTGAGAGTTAGTACCTACAATAACTATTTAGTAAGTAATCTGTGGTTCTATGTGTATTCATTTTCTTATTATTGTTTAACCTAAACATAATATCACCTAGACAATATTATCAAAAATGCAGCACGGATGTTGGGCTTTATTAAAAGACACGACTCACATTTTAAGACATCAACTAAAATAGTTCTATATAATTCTCTGGTTCGCAGTCACCTCGAGTTTGCTTGTGTGGTATGGAATCCCTACTATGCCGTACATTCGCAGCGTATTGAATCTATTCAGCGTTCCTTTACGAGACACTTGGCTTTTACCTCTCGAGGTATATCACATCGCTGCCCATATGGTGAACGCTTAGATTTTTTTAAAATGATTTCGTTACGTGACCGTCGCAAATTACACGATTTACTATTTCTCCATAAATGTGTAAACGGCGCTGTTGTCTGCGAGGACATTATTTCTAGCATCGCTTTTCAGATACCGTATCGCCTTCCCAGAAAACCGGTAAACCACCTTTTTTGTGTTCCAGTTTGCAAAACTAACCTAGGCAAACATGCTCCATTATCGAGAATGTGTGCTACTTATAACCAACAAATAATGCTCTTACCAGATCTTGATATATTTTTCGGATCCCTCGCACAGTATAAGCATCAAATTATTCACAGCTTTTCCAGTAGCGTTTAGTATATTGATTATGTTTTTCTTTCGATTATGTTTAATTGTATAAGTGTTATTAATGTGAATGTTGTGTACACCTATAATTGATAAATACATAAGATACAATTAATTAGATAATGTCATCCTATATATAATGTAATGTGTATTTATTGTTGTGTGTTCCATAAATAAATAAATAAATAAATAAATAATATGGTCATCGTAATGATGGTAAAGAACATTTTCAAATCCCTTTTCTGGTCTGAATTCTGATGTAATTTATTTCTTGTTCATTATTTTTTGCTATTGTTCGTTCATGCCTTCTACTGTTCAGATTATAACATTTATAACCAAAGAGTGACTTGGTTGGTTCAGTTTGTCTTCATTTTTAATCTTAAACTGAAGGTTACCTTTCATACCTATTTAAATAAATAGACGCACAAGTTTAATTCATTTTTGCCAGTTTTCCATTTTTATAATTAATGTCTATTCAACTAAAACTCAATCACTTAAAAATTCTAAGACCCCATTTGTCGTAGAACCTCGGTTTAAGAGTACTCCCCTTAGTATATCGCCGAAAATCGGAATCCTCGGAGTTGAAATCTCGAGTGACGTTCAATTCCGCAGTCATTTGGAAGCGAAGGCAAAATTAGCCTCGAAAAAACTTGGTGTGCTCAGTAGATCGAGACAGTACTTCAAGCCGGCCCACCGACTTCAGCTGTACAAGGCTCAGGTGCGACCGCATATGGAGTACTGTTCTCATCTCTGGGCCGGAGCCCCACCCTTATCCCTTACCCACCCGTATCAACTCCTTCCTCTTGACCGCATCCAACGTCGAGCAGCTCGAATTGTCGATGACCGTAGGCTTTCCGATAGGCTCAGTGCGCTGTCAGTGCGAAGAGACGTTGCGTCTCTCTGTATACTGTACAGAATCTACTATGGGGAGTGCTCTGAGGAATTGTTCCACCTTTTACCAGCCGCACAGTTCCACCACCGGACCACACGCCGTAAAAACCAGTTCCATCCGCACCATCTGGATGGTTGGCGCTCCACCACTGTCCGCTTCACCCGCAACTTCCTTCCGCGTACGGTGAAACTGTGGAACGATTTGCCACCTGCGGTGTTCCCGAACAACTACGACATTGGGGCCTTCAAGAAAAGAGCTTATTTGTCCATAAAAGGCCGGCAAAGCACCTGTAACACTTCTAGTGTTACAAGTGTTTATGGGCGGTGGTGACCACTTAACATCAGGTGGCCCATCTGCTCCTTTGCTTGCTCTGACATAAAAAAAAATTGGTTGTCTGTAAAGTCGGTTTACTGACGATAGTTGAACGTGACAACGTCCGATTGTGCTTCTTTGTCGTTCGTTCCGCGCTCTCGCTCGCACTTCAAGCCTTACATGGAACGCCTCAGAGCGAGGTAACGCCGCATGAGTCATGTTTTTTCGTGCGTGCATGCGGCTCTATCGAATTATAAGACGTTGTCACGTCAAAAAAAAAAAAGACGGGTTGCACTCCGGGAGTGCCGGCAGAAGTGAAAACTTGATTATTAACGTTGAGCATGTTTGATTACGTCTTACGCTTTTTCGATCAGGTCACGTGTCCTGACGCGAGTTTAAGATTTTATACCCATTACAGAAAAAGTGCTCAATGCCGCTAAAGAAGTTTTCACTTCAAAAAAACTCAATACGGAATTCCGTATTGAATCTCATTGAATTGGAAACTATCCGAAAACGTGCACGCGCATCTAAAGACGTAATATAATAGCACGTCACATAATAGACAGACGGCAGCTTGGTTTTCATACAAATAGATGCACTTGCTCAAGTTTAATATGTAGTCTGTGTACTAACGGCATGCTGACTTTATTGCTCAAAACTATTTCATATAATGTCTGTCGCTCTCTCCAAATTAAACTTTAGCTCTAATTACTCCAATTATCGCTTAAAGTGTTGAATAGAAATGAATAAGGCAGATTTAACTCGTATTTTTGTACATTTAGCTTGGCGTCCGCTTTGCTGAAACGCTCGGGAACCTTTCGGCTGTCGGCGTTGACTTAACCAGGCTGTATTTAATTGGACATTCTCTTGGAGCACACGTCTTTGGAATTGCGGGAAACAATTTAAGACATAATGGAATTCTTTTGCCCTGGTAACTGTATTTTTATTTTAATCACAGAGGCAACCGTATTTACTTTACATTATAACTTATAAGACACTAAGTAAAATAATCTCTTAAGAAGAAATAAGTTTGAATTAAATTGTATATTTAATTATTTTGATCAACATCAATTTCATGATTTCATAATCATCTTGAAATGTTGAACAACAAAAACGAAGCCTCACGTGCCAAAAAGTTTTTTTCAAAAAATACACAAAATATCACATATATATACTGCATAGTGTTAAATTTTAAAATTCGTATATATTTAAAATATTAAGCCACAAATGTTGCCAAAATGTTACTTATAAATTGCAAATTTATTTTTAAAGACTATAAAGTGCACTTAAGTCGTGCTTAACAGCCGCGTATTTCTGTTTTCATTACAATCGTATATTACAGGATTATCGGACTAGATCCGGCGGCTGTAGGATTCGAAAATAAACCCCCAGTTTTACGACTGAACCCGGGGTCTGCAGCACTAGTTACTGTCATTCACTCGGATCCAAGTAAATATGGTAGTAAGGCATCACTTGGTACTGTTGACTTTTGGCCCAATTTTAAGGCAGTGGGGCCAGTGGTACAGCCAGGATGTCAAAATAGACCGGCACCCGTGCTCTCAGCGGAAGGTAATTTGATTTTCCTTTTGATAAAATATGGTTAAACAGAGCTAGAAAATTATAATTGAAATTTATTTATTAAATCTTTATGTTTCCATGACATTAAAAATATACACTTAAAAATATTTAACAAGTAGCTATGTATTTTAGATAAATGTCCTGCCCCCTTCCGGGTATTGAAATTATGCATCGGAAAATAAATTGAACAAAAACATAGAACATAATACTATAACCATATGACAATATTAGAACTTCCACGCTTGTTACTCTTCTATCATATTGATATTTTTTAGGCAATATTTTCATTTATAGATCGATCTTCTGTCTATCGCAGTATTTAAAAATAGCTAAAATGAATTGTACAACCCTAATCTATTCTTGGTTAGTGGCTGACATGCGCCAATCAACAATTAACGTAACGAGCCGCACTCGGGGATTAGCGACAGTCTGTCTCCCAAAAATCGATATTAGGTTTTATTTTTAAGGCGTTACCCGGCAATTTCGACTATGTTCAACCTCTATAAAGTCTGGTACAACATAAAGCACAATACCGAAAAAAATATATAAAATAGGATGGTCTTTGATCTTTAATTGCTCGCGAGGACTTTTTTCCAAAGTTAATAGATTTCTAGAAAAAAAATGTGCCGTGGTCATCGATTTTTCCGCAAATACTCTATAAACTTCGTAACCTGCTGACTTAGAGCTCTGAAAATTTTATGTTTAATAAATTATCAGTTACACAACAGTCCCTGACGAGGATTTTTTGTTTCACTGATTAGTATCTTTTTAAATACAAAATGCGAGGAAAAAAGAAGGTGCAGGGGGAGAGGTTTGAGATCCGTCAAGTATCCTCAAGGTTATTAGCGCATGTAAAAGCCTTAATCTAAAACTCTAATATAAAACTTTTCAAAGTTTAGTCCAGTCTGCAATATGTAGATAAACCGTTGATTGTTTAATCAAATATTTCTTGTTAGTTTATGTTCAATTAATTAAAAATAATACAAGTTCAAGTTAATTAGTGACAATTTCTATACAAGGAATGTACAAAGTACTTTTATTATATTATTCTAAGAAAATGTGTATATTTTTGTTTTATTATTACTTTTTTTCAGATCTCTGTAACCACCACCGAAGCTGGCAGTTATTAGTAAACTCTATAAAACACCCGGGAACACTTATAGGGTCGCGAGCAAGAAACTATAAAATTTGGAAACGATACACTACCGACCAGCGTCTTGCCACGACTTTATCCCTTGAAACTTTCAAAAAGGATGTGTAAGTGGACTCATATTGTTTTATCAAATCTCATTTTAATTTTAAAGAAAGTGCTTTTCAAAAACTTACGCGATCACTTGAACCCCTCTTTTTTGTTTTACCGTATATGTTTAATACATAAGATGAATAAATATAATTATTTATTTCACCTTTTTTATTGTATTTCCGTAGTAGCTGTAACACTCTATATTTATAAATTAATGGCAAAAAATCTGTCCAATAAATATGTATATTTATACCATTTTATATAAAATATAGTATAATCGGATTTCGAAAGGTCAAGAACCTGTGTGAAAACTTAAATTTCTGTTTCAGGAAACCCGGAAATTACTATTTCGTAACGAATGCCGAATCTCCGTATGGTTTAGGCGTAGATGGATTATGATCTGATATGTTTTATTAAATTATTTTATTGTTAATGCTTATTATTGTTAAATAAAAATTTAAAAAATCATGAAATGTTTCATTTTTTTCTCACTTATACAATTGTTTTCCCAAAAAATAATAAATAGTTATATTGTAACTAAGTATGATTATCTTCTACAATAATATTTTGATCATATTTTTTATTAAAATATAGTATTTTTTTCTGATTCTAGGGCGGGAAAAATACCTAAGTCATTTATGAATCCTTTGAAATTCTAAATGTTCTCTCTCTTAAAATTGTAAAATGTTCCATTCAATAGGTAATTATAACGTAAATCACTGTAACACACAGAACTCGTAGGTATTATTATCAGAGAATTCCCAACTTGACATCTAAACATTAATCGATTTGTATCTAAAGTTTCAAGATCGTGAATTCACAAATTTCGCTATTATTAATCATGGCATCTTGTTATTTCCCCAAATCATTAAAGCACTTAGTACACAAACAGCTTTGTATAGCGAATGCCAAATGGATTTTCGATGACTTTTAAGTACTGTAAATGTATTTTCGGATTGAGATTTCTTTGGCTAACCGTGTCTATTAAATTGACATATATTTGTTAACAAATGTATTTATTAAGTAAAATTAGATTTTTAAAATTTCAATATTATAAATAATGCATTAGAAGGGTTTTACTGCTATATCTAGAGTTTATTGATCAAATTAATATGTAAATAAAGGTGAAAATAATGTTTGCCACAGTTTTTTTACCCATCTTGAAATTTTGTAGGTACGCAAATTGCAAAATGTCATGAAGTGAGCTCTTACAATGATTATTTTTTGTAACTAGAAAAGACGTATATAAAAAGGCTATTCAATGTGAAAAAGAAGCTTTACTTGTTTCTATTAAGGTTTTACACTGTTATTTGCAGACGTCTGGACAGCACAGTCCTTGGGGAATCTTGCGTTGATAGCCTTTAATGTTTTATGGAATTTTGTAGTTTACTATCAACATTATGTGGGAACTTTTAATCTGACTCTTTGTTTTAGAAATTAGAATTTAAGTATTTTGGTATACTTAGGCATTTATAAATATGTAGGTACATGTTTTTTTCTACTTGTAGCTGTAAACATGCAAAAAGTAGAGAATTTGAAATGTAAATAACTTTTTAAAAGTTGTAGTTAAATTAAGTTATGACTGAATGAATGAGAAAAAAATAATTCTCGTATGCCAGAATTTCAGGTACGTCCGTAAATCATGGAACAGTTTCAGTATCATGTCAAAGACTTCATATCCGTCCATTCAGAGAATCACTCAAAGCCTTTATCGTTATCGGTGCCTATGCGTGCATTGACCAGCATTAACCGCATTGAATTGACAGATACATAATACATACTGTATAATATCTAGTAATAGCACAGATAATGTAATAGTATGGGAATATAAATTAATAAGTGTATGTAATCTATTGAATAATAATAATAACTTATAAAAATTGTTAACCTTTAATTCAACTTTATTTTATAAATTTTCGGAAAAGTTTTATATAACTAACTGTTTTCTTTTATATTTGTATTAAATTATATTATACTAGCTTTCCGCTCGCGGCTTCGTCCGCTTTGTTTAAAACCTAATAAATTATACACTAAACCTTCCTCTTGAATCACTCTATCTATTAAAAAAACCGCATCAAAATCGGTTGCGTAGTTTTATAGATTTAAGCATACATATACGGACATAGGGACAGAGACAGAGAGTAGCTTACTATGTAGTGATGATACATGGATATAGTACCGACATTGTAGCGTTGCTATTTATGTATTTTTATAATTTTTTTTAAGGCCTTAGTACAGTTAAGTTATTGTACGATTGTAATAATTGTAAGGAAGGTTATTGTAAGGCCAAGCAATATTCACAAACTTAGTACAACTGTTAGTATCAGATGGTATCAGTAAAACGACATCTACTTGAACTACACTTTGCGCGGTTGGTCGGAGCGCGACACGAGACAAGTGCTCAGTAAATTGCGGCAGAAGTGACTTGTCGCTTAGAATAAGATCTGTATTTTTCTTCGTCTAAAATTTTATAGGAAACATATTCTATATATAATTTAGAATAAGTATAAATAAGTATGGTACTCGAAAAAGCGGCAATCAGTGCTTCATTTGAACTTAAATGAGAGATAAAGACCGAGCGTAACAAAGTACATATTTAAGCGCTTCTCTACAACACTCATTACAAGCTAGCAACCGCGTGACTATGGTAATGTTGATAAAATGTTCATTGCATTTTAAAACAAGCGTGACACAACCAAAGTCGTTCGGTACATCTGTTTGACAATTTACGCTTTTAATAATGGCCGCCACTGGCTTTGAATCGGTCGCGCGCGAATTAACAACGGGCTAAATTAAAGCCTTCAAACTTTTTACGAAGTGCACCGTCCGATATGACCAGTTGTTACTCTTCGCTCTTTTCAACCATGCACGTCACCAGCCACCAGTCACCTCTGCAAAGACTTAAAGTTAATTAAGTGCCATTTCTTTTTAACGAGCGTATTATATTGGGTCTGTTGGAATACGAATAACCTTGGCCCTCGTTTTTACTCTGCTGTTAATTGGACTTCTAGGAATAAGTTTTACAAATGGGAAGTAGTACTTGTGTCAATTAATTTATTCACTCTTAGTTCTTTTTTTCAACTAGGCATATGACATTTCAACGAGAGCGGAGACGTAAAGGTAACAGAAAAAGTAAAACATAATTCCCCTTTATTAATGTGCTTCGGCGCGGTGACAACTGACATGTGGTTGTTAGCTTTTTGGCTGCACTAAACTCATCGAGATATATGTACTACTAGAGGGGTTATTCCAAACAAAAACATTGCGCGCGGCCGATGTGGTGGGGTACGTGTGGAACGAGCGGGAAGTGGCTTCAAGTTCAAAGATTAAGCAATGCGTGCAGATGCGACACATTGTGCAATCTGTTTACTCGGTACTATCTGGTGGTACTGATACTAGGGAATTAATAAAAAGAGAATTTTATATTAAACTATGTATTTTAATTTCCTTTAAATAATATCAATTTAGTAAGCTTTTGTCGTTTTGTGTAGTAATCAATAGTTTTATCAGTTTTTGCTTCATGATGTAATCGAATTTTGGAGTATTGGTTTATAATAGCCCTAATTAAATGGATACGATGATTCAATGTTGATGGCGTTTACGTATAAGAAACTCACATTTTGAAAAATCTCACGTGAGATTCGGGGATGGGGGAGGGGGTTGAATAAAATCTCACGACATCTCACCAGGGGGGGAGGGAGTTGCAGAAAATTTAAAAAAACACCTCACGTAATTTATGGACGCCCCTTACTCGATCACAATTTTTGTAACGAATGTGAAAGACGAAACAATAAATACGCAAAGCGGCTTTTACTATAAACGGAACTACATTTAAAAATATACTTTATTTATTGAGTTATAAGGTTGCTTCCATTCTGTTTATTTACATTCTCAAAAACATCAATCGCGGCAGAGGCGGCTTGCGACAAAGGCGGCTTGTGTCAAAGGCCTCGGCGATATCATTTCAGAACATAATATTATGTACTTTAGGCAAACTTGTAATAAGATCTATTTTACTTTCTTATTAGTCCATTTGACAAGGATATTGGGTAAGATACCTATTGGAATAATTTTATTATTATGTATGTACTTATTAAATCCGCGAATAAAAAAAATTTTTAGTCACGAATATAGAAATTGGGTCGCATTTTTTTAATCCGCGAATAGTGAAAACGCGAATAAAGGAAGCGCGATTAAGGAACTTTTACTGTATTAGTTTCTGTGAATGTTGTGTTTATTTGTAATTGTTGTGCATAATAATTTATAAATCCTATTGGAACAACTGTTGATGAACCTTTTTTTAATAAATAAAAATAGATAAATAAATAAATATTACTTAATATAACCTACCGTTTTACTTTGCGTAGTCGGGTAAAAGTATAAATATTTAGGTACTACACCACGGTAATCTTTCCTAGTATATATTGTATATTCATAGTTAAAAAATCCAGTTACATTTTTTTAACAGACTCATCGATAATGTCACGTCTGTGCTGTTAGTCTATGAAAAATGGCGCGAAACGCAGAACGCGTGGTGATTTTTCGCAAAATGATAACAATATTAGTGAAATGCATGACTTACTCATAATAAGGAAACTTACTGGTGAAAAGTCACTCCTCGGGCTTTGTTTGTATTATAGGAACTGTTAAAACAATATCTTAGCACACACGAAGGCATTTTGAACAGAGCAATAACACGTGTTGACGCGGCAAGCGGGGGGCACAGTCCGGCACAGACTAAAGAGACTTGTGATTCTTGCCTCTAGCTCGTGTTAAAGAGAGTGTAGTAGCGATCGCCTCTCTAGTACGTAGTAGTTAGTACATACTATCTCGATGACTAAACTCGACTTTACAACCGCCTATTTTTGCCAACCAATATACATGTCACAAACGTGAAAATAAAATTATCAGCAATATGAGATTCTAATATAATATTATAAATTTATAAAGAATAGAAAAAATTCGATCACGAGGCGGGACTCGAACCCGCATCCTTTCGCGCCATTCCGGGGCGGATGCCTGACCAACTCGGCCACTCGTGACCCTGGGTCAAAAAATTCGATCAGGATGCGGGTTCGAGTCCCGCCTCGTGATCGAATTTTTTCTATTCTTTATATAAATTTATATTTATAAAGCATTTGAATGCCATAAAACCAATACTATCAATTTTAATATAATATTTTCATATTTGATATAGCCAACATTTTAAAGTCCATATTGCACGTATCGAGAAAGTAAATATACCGGCTAAATGCGACAAAGTTGAGGGTGTTTCTTTTCAGAAAACAGTATCGATTTCGATTCTTAATGTATGGAAACGTCTGCAAACTTATTGAGCATCGTTACTCATTCTAATGCGGACATAAATTGGCGACCGCGCCGACCTTCTATTGAAGTTGCACTCCAAATGCATTTTTATTATTAAGTGTAAACTCTCCAATGACTCGAGAGACGAGGCATGTCTATTAGCTTTTATGTATGAATAAAGAATTAAATTCTTTGTTCAGACAATTTTATGGAGTTTGTGTGAAATTTTATAGAGTTATAGAGTCTCTTAAAGTAAGTGCCGGAGAAATATTTGTTTCGTTAATTATTTGAATCGTGTAAATGAAGAGAAAATAAGGTAGGTAAAGTAAATTGCTAGAATGTATAATATTATTGCTTGTTCTTCTAAAATCTAAAGGGTAACGCATAAAACTACGAAAAACTAAAGAAAAATTAGTATATTTGAAAGAATCCAGCGTAAAATTTTCGTTATTAGTTTAACTTCATAATCTATACCCCTGTTTTCATTCGCTTTTAGCTGTAAAGTTAAATTAGATGTTCGTAATATTAAAAAAGGGAAGCTTATAGGTTTTAATAAAAAGCAACGGGCGGCAAGGAGTTCACTCAGCAAATAACCACAATGCCGCAGACCACGTATTAGTTGGCTCCATTAGCATGTAACTTATCGTTGCTATCATCGTGCTGCGTTTTACTGATGTTGAATATTAACAAATTAAAATATTTGCGTGGTTATTTTTATTTCTTTATGCAACTTTTTGAGAATTTAAGGAGTTCTTCTCTTGCTAAGTATATAAATTTTTGACGGAAAAAAGTTTATAATGCTCTAGGTTAATATTTATGTTACACTCTAGGTTTACCAAAAGCCGACCATTTATTTAATAAAGACCACTACCAGTCCCTATTTATTAGTAGTGCTCCCTGCACTTAAAACAAATGCACAAGCCTTATTGGAAGATTTAGGACATACCTAATCTACCACGCGCTGGCGAAATAGTTGGTAGATATTTGTTCTAGTCGGCTGGTTTGTGAAACTATATTTTCTGATGAAAATCTATAATATACATATAAATAGATAATATAATCTTTTAGTTTCAAAGCTCTTCTTGATTGAAGTTTTTATCACTGAGCCATACCAGTGTTCTCATTACGTACGCATGACTGATCATTATTCAAACTGTAACCACTTGAATGCATTATTTAACTAAACACTTTTTAAATAAATTTGCAGACAACCAAGCAATTTTTAATTTGTAAATAGTTTACTATAGTATGAAAATGCAATTTTTTATTATTTTAAAAGTAATAAAAAAGAAAAATATTGAATAAAACTATGATTAAATGAATCTGTAGTAGGTTTAGTTAATTTCAAATTATTATGAGTTTATTATCGGCCCTCTAAAATAACTACACGTTCTAACCAAGTGGTTCTGTTGAAAGCTATCGCTTACTATTCCAACGAAGCGCTCATTAATGAATATCCAACATGTAACATATTATGTCTATCGTAGTAACATAATATTTGATTAATACTAGTTTAATAAGGAATTTAAATCGAAAAGACGCAAATGTATTGCAAAATGGCCAAAAATATAATACAAATAAATATTAAGTTGTTCAAACTCTACTTGTCAGAATAATACTGATTACCCGATATTCTTGACCTATTTTTTCAGTTTTTAATCTTTCATTAAGCTTTTCAACAATAAACCATGATGGTTGTCATTCATTAAAATCAATTGGTCGTAGAATCACGTAGAATCACACCTCCCCGCACACTAATCTATATACTTACTTTAGTTAATATGTACTATATAATATTAGAATATTCGCAGTTACAATAAACGATTCCAAAGCAACATGAACTATTTCACAGAAGGATTAAAATTACTGTATATAGTTTGTTCAGAAAAGATATTCAAGAGGGCTTACGTTAATCCCTTGTAGCGTCGACTCTTCTCTATTTCATGAACCTGTTTTCACTCTCATTTCAGTTAAAGTTATTAACATTCTTATAAGATAAAGATACAAGGTGTAAAGAAATAGGTAAGTACTTATTCCAACAAAATTGAAAAGGCTGAAACGAATTTTTACTTTAAAAGTACCTACCTGAGGTTTCATTTATTATATCTTTCGTATTTACTATGACTGCTATAAAATTAATGTGATTAAATTACAAATAATTCCTAAATGTCAACATACAAAAATTAAAATAACGAAAAAAATGTTCATCTCCTGTTTAGCCATAAGAAGCTCTATTCATATCTATCTTATCAATAAACGCGTGATTATAATTAAGTTTATATTATAAAGTAAAGAAAGAATATATCGATCGTGAAAATGACATATTTGGATCTTTCATCCCCATTATTACCTCCGACCCGCAAATTTAAAATCAGCTATAATACGTGAACTAACTTTACAATTCCTATCTGACGATACCTACATTGGGACCAAATGAAAAAAATTCCCTATCAAACACAAAAAGTATCACGTCAATAGGTTCAAAACTAACAGTCGAGTTATCGATGGACAAATATTTAAGAAAAATATGCTACGAATTAAGAATCTTTTCTATATCAACGTGATTAAAAACAAAACAATTATACTTAGGTACCTAATACTTATGTTATAACGGGTTGGGGCAAATCATTTTCAAACAGCATTTCAGAAGGAAATCAATTCCAAAAATAAATGTAATCAAATTCGAAATAAAATAACCGGCCTTTTAAAAGTTCAAAGGCAAAAACCCTTAATACGTAAATTCACTAAATGATGATGATTTTGACGGTACAAAAAATGCGTTAAATTACTGTGGGATTATTGTCAACAAAGTCTTTAAAATTTATACCTCCGACCTTTACCATTTTAACTTGCTCCCACGTATTTTCATTTAACTATTAATAGATTTAATGCATAATAAATATACACCGAATTTCTTATTATTGCGCCTTTCGAAATAATTCAGGTATAAAAAATGTACATGGTGAAAGCTTTTTTACGAAATTTCCACATGCATCGGTGTTACAAACAAAATATTTTATTTACATTTATAAATAAGCAACGCTACAACGCATGCGTAGTATCCAGTTTGCTCTTCGCTGTAAAAAGTTTTCAGTCAGCGCGCTTTAGCAATATCGGAAAGTCGTTACAACTTTCCTGTTTTTACCGCGATTCCGACCAAACAAAAACTGAGACGAACTGCGTTATGGATTACACCAGAAATATTATCCTATTCATAATTTGTTCAAGTTTGTATTACTTTTATTCATGTACATAATATATTACTAGCGGTCCGCCCCGGCTTCGCCCGTGGTACCTACATGTTTAAACTATCCTATCTCTCAAGTTGGATCGAACTGCACATGGTGTGCGAATTTTATTATAATCGGTTAAGTGGTTTAGGAGTCCATTGAGGACAAACATTGTGACACGAGATTTATATATATTAAGATATTTTTTTAAATCATGAATAGTATTGCGTGCTGAAACTTTTTGCGTGTTCCTTATTTTCTCGTCAACTTGAACTTTGATTTTAGTCGTTTGCTCTGATAAAGTTTGTAATAACCAAGTAAGAACCCAATATCGAATTATGTTCTGATTATTTTGTGGTTCACGCGATCCACCGTAAATATTGAATGAGGCATAAAATGCGGTTATTAAAGTTAATTAAAAGGTAATTACGAAAACTTTTTATAGTGGTAATATTATTGCCAATTAATATTAAATGAAGCGTGATATTATAAACTTTTCGTTGTTTATAGATAAAATTTTAAAGTTGATTTGTATGTCATTTCAAAAAACGTTTGGAGTTTTAAAAACTTGTTATAAATCATTTTTAATTACAGAATGTGTAGCTGTAAATATAGATAGGATAAAGGTACCAGCCACAGTCGAATTAGGTACTGAGTCAATAATACTGGACTGTCAGTATAGTACAAAAACTGCAAATCCAGCCGGTCTTGTGGTGAAATGGTTCTTCAATGGATCTTCAGGGCTGGTGTATCAGTGGATACCACCTTTACGACCGCAGGTCATTGGGCTGTTAAAAGGAAAAGTTGATATGAGCTTTAGAATTTCAGGTACGAAAGTATTATTGATACATCAATTGATGTTATCATCTTAAAATTAAGTAACATTATATTTACGATCGTTACTAGGTACCACTCTACCTACATTTATACATGGTTGTGTTAAGTTCACTTTGTTTTTTGTAGTTTTTATTCTTCAGCACTAATTATGTAGTAGAGTAGACTGCTATTAGTTAAACCAGCTTTTAGTTGAGTCACGGTTTCTCCTATTAAAAAAGCATTACATAGGTAAAGCGTTTTTAAAGATTCTAGAAGCATTTTCTTTAAAAAAGCTTTCCGTTACTCTTTATATCTAAAAGAGTCATTTATTCAATTAAATATATTCACTTATTTGTCGATTGTTTTAAACATTTTCATGAGCATCATATTTAATACTAAACAACAAACCTCTTACTGCATTAAAATCAAGTAGTTATACAAACGAACAACACGCAAATAAAAAATGAAACGTACGCTCAGTCACATCTCTTCACCATAAACTGTACCAAATAGAAACATAAATAGAACAAATATATCAATACCAACCACACAGCAATAGAAAACAGTCCAGGGTTGTTGAGGATTCCTCTTCCGCTTCCTCATAATGCGGAAGTTCCGCAATATTTTGGGTTCCTCAACCGTTACCGCATCCTCAAAAATAAAATGAAAAAAATCCTCTTCCGCTATCGCTTCCTCAAAATTTAGAGGAAATTTATGAGGATGCCGTATCTACGCACTCGCTGCAGCGCAATGCCGGGCCGTTCCGACTGGGTGGCGAATTTACAGAGCCTATAACAAAGTCGGACTCCAATAGATGAGCTTTTGTTTATGCATATTACCACTTGACAAAACCAAAAAAAGAAACAAAAAAAAGATATTTGGATTACAAATGTTATCAGAAGACAGAGAACGATGACGCAGATATAAATATGACGTTAAGACTCTACTCGACTAGGTTTTGTTAGTATGTAATGTTAGAAAATATCTCGTCAAAAGCTAATCCATTTGAGTCACTTTTTTACAGAGTTAGATTAGGTTTTGTCGAGTAATATGCATAAACAAAAGCTCATCTGAGTCCGACTCGTGACTCAAATAGTATATTAAAGGGCTTTGTAAATTCGCGATCGGGCGAGCGAGACCTGGCACCCGCGCTTTTCCTTGCTTGTTCTAATTGTCATATATATTTGAAAATGAAAATGAATGAATTAAAAATTATCATGAATATGAACACTGGGTAAGATGCTATTTGGTGATTTATGACAATGGGGCAATTTTGCTATTATTTTAAATATCAATATGTACAGACAATAGTGGTTTTTGTTTTAATTTTTAATTTTAAAAGTTTTAGTTTTTAATTTTGATTATAATTTTCTATCATCCTCGTCCTTATCCGCTTCCTCTTCCGCTTCCTCATCCGCATCCTCTTCCTCAAAAAAATATCCTCATCCTCATCCGCATCCCCTAAATTTGCATGTGAAAATTCCTCTTCCTCCTCCTCTTCCTCATAATCACTTCCTCAACAACCCAAGAAAACACAATCACAATAACATCATACATTGTTACAGACGAGCCCCTACAAGCGTACCGCGCGATCAAAATTCAGAAACCCTCAACAAATCTCAGCGGGAACTACACGTGTGTCGTATCTACTTTCACCGAGGAAGACCAGCAAACGCGATCCATGATTGTATACAGTAAGATTTTACATACAACTAGCTGCCCTGGCAGACGTCGTTCTGCCCTATTGCCCCTTTTTCGTGTTTTTTCTCAATAAGATACCAATTAGCTAAATTGATAGAGCCGCTCTCGAGTTTTTACGCTTAATAACATATTTGACAATATTTTTTATGTTTAGATACTGCCCGTATAAAGATACCTTACAATGTATACGAGTTGTGTTTCATGTTTGCTCGACTCATATTGCGTAACTATATATTGTAAAATAATATAAAGTTAAGCAATATTAATAGAGCAACCCATAAATGTAGAAGTTTTGTATCTAATAGTTCAGCAGAGGCTAACAGCTCAGCTAAAATTCGAAACTTGTATGAGATAATTTCTTCGTCGATTCTGTGTTTAAGTTTTGATCCTAGGTGTATATTGAAGTTTCTACGAGCTTTTTCTTTGTAGCTTTCAGTCTAGTCCTCATTCTATTGTTGTAGTCCAAAAAGTTATGCCTAATTCATTAATCAATTTTGCAGGTCCAGCAAAAAAATTCCGATTCATACAAGAAAAAAAATATGTATTTTTAGTAACATTGATCTGTTTTGCACAAGACGTGTATCCAAATCCAGATATTTCAATATGGTCCCAGAGGTATGGAAAATAAAAAATACACTAAAAATTTAAATTTACTCAAATAATATTTTATGTAGTCACTTGTATATTTCGTAATCTATGTTTACTTTACAATGGAAATATAAAAAAGGATTATATTTTATTAAAGTATTTTGTAAAAAATAAGTAGTGTTAGGTAGTGTTAAGTTAACATATAGGTATTTTCTTTTAGCAAATTGCTAGAACAGGCTGTAAAAGAGTCGCAAATAAATTCTTGGGGACTGTACACAGTAACCATAAAGGCAGTTGTACATGATGACGACGTCACTGGTCTCTATGAAGAGTTTGTGTGTGAATTATCTTTACCTCAAACAAACTATACGAGAAACCTTACAACTGTTTATTATCCCGGTAAGATATAACATTAATTCATAACTAAGTTCAATATTATCGTAATGAACAGTTTATATAAGACAGAAATAGTTCACAGAACTGAATTAATTATAAAATAAAATAATAATATTTACCAATACCAACATCTATTTATTGCTTTTGAGTTTCAAAGTCTAAATTTTGCAATATTTTAAGAAGATGTTTTGTTTTTTGTAATCGTTTTTTATTCATTTTCTATTTTAAGTATGCATATAGAGAAAGTTTTCTCACCCAGCATAAAATAGTGATAAAAAGGACATCTAAAATTCCGGGAGTATTTTACACTTCAAACTTATGAAGAAGTGCTGAAATTACTTTTCAGGCCTCATGCCAACAGCCTACATATCCGCCTACGAGGTACAGAAGCCTCAACAACATCAAGCAAATAGTAAGAGTTTAACTATTCTATTTCCAGAAATAATATGACCTTTTGTAAAAATATCTTACCTGGAATATTTAAATTCGGATCATACAGAATAAGATGGTTCTATTGTAATATTTAAACTCATCGTGCTTCGTTGATTTCTATGAACGACGTATTCTTCGAAGATACGCAGTTATGAAAAGATTGCAATGCAAACAATATTTCTTAAGACTACATTTCTATGAGATCATTTCAGTGGTTTTTACATGGACTGTCTTCATTTCAGGGACTTCGACCAACAGCGAACAATTTAAAATATTCCGTGACCTAATTTTAATGATGGCATTTTGTAACATTTTTAAAATAAAAACGTACTAAATTCGTAAAGCTGTATTTTATTCTGAATTCTTTTAACGATCATCTGTACATGTGCATCGTGCAATTATCTCTAAATAGTTTAAAATTGAGTGTTACTCGAGGCGATAAAAGTTAAAATGTAAGTGAAATGACAATTTACCGCTTCCTGAGAGCCGCAGTAGCCTTGGAGTTTACGTGCTACACTTTAATATTCTTTATATATAAAAATGAATCGCAAAATGTGTTGGTAAGCGCATAACTCGAGAACGGCTGAACCGATTTCGATAATTCTTTTTTTATTATATTCCTTGAAGTATGAGGATGGTTTTTATGTAGAGAAAACGTAAATATGTACCACGGGCGAAGCCGGGGCGGACCGCTAGTTACAAATAAAAGCTTTCTACTGCTAAGTGAGGCATTACTAAAGTAATGTGTTAGGTTAAATGTTATTTAAACGTATATTTAATTTTATAGACATGAAAAATGGTTTATGTTGAAAAGTTTCGGTTGGTGTTAAATTAAGGAAATAAGTACTTGAAATAAAGATCGACAGACTTGAATTTTCGAATAAAAAGATTTGTACAAATTTATTATTTACGGTGTTATGAGTTAAATTAGTTATTGTCATAGGTTATTGTATATTAGTAATAATGAAAACAGTTATTATTGTTACCAAATAATTTCTATGTAGGCTTTGACAGTCAACCAAATTCGTATTTAAGCTTCTAAAGCATTCATGTTAAAGCCTGTATTACAATGTATAACAAGTTTAGCCGCTGATTGTAAATGTCGTGGATTAAAATAAGCCTGCCTTTGAAGTTGAGATAGAAGGAACTCGCAGAAACGTTCATCGGTGGCGCGGATAAGAAAATGAAGTTAGCTAGATTGTAATAACACTACGTCTGTTCCGGGCGCCGCGAGTTTAGCGCAAAAGAGCCCGGCTCCTTCACTATCAGTTGATAACTTCGTAATTGCACTTTACTCTACGGAAATAGGCTAAAAGCGGGAACGATGCGAACACGTACTCATAGTACGTGCTTAGAAACATGCTGCATTGTTTAACTCTAAGTGAAACGTACCTAGTAATAGAAACTCGAACCTCCCTTTGAAGTTCCAAAAACTATTTTGATTGGACGAGCTCTGTATATTTATGACGTGTAAGTATGCTCAATGTTGCATGAGGTTAACCGTTGTGTGGATTTAGAAAATTCTCGAAAGTTCGCTTTTAATTGATTTTTCTGCGTTCTCTTATTTGAATGTTTGCGGAGCTTGAGCTTAGGTTGAAAGCATTGAAATATAAAGCACCTTCCTAATGAAAATTGGTTTAACTTTGACGTATTTTCATTGAATCGATAAGGTCTCAAAATCTAGAGCGAATGACGGTTCTGTTTTATCCAGTCTTTTTTTTTTTGCAGTACGCTTTTCCAATGCACTTAGGCTAATTAGTGGATTTTAATAAGTCAGTTTTTCCCTCGACTTAAAATATAAGTACTCATAAATACAAAGGATTTTCAAATAAAATCATCTCCTACTTGACATTAATTCTTTGGTCAACTGAGATGACGGGAGTTAAATTTCCGCTGGGAGAGCTTTGAAGAGAGACCGAACCTGCTTCTAGCCGTATAGAAATATAATAACAAAATTTGAAAAGTTCTGTAGGTAGGTACCTCGTATTAAATGGTTTCGTATTAAAGTAGGTATATTGTAATTTTATATTTAAAATGCATAAATTTATATTTTGATAATTATAATTGATGGATTTGAGTGTGATTAGAAAATTGCGATTTCAATATAAGTACTAGATAAAGCCCACGGCTTCACTCGCGTGTTATCAGGGTAAAAAGTAGCATATGTGAATATACATACTATAAAGTAATCTCTGAACTAAATTTCATAATTTAAATCCAAGAAGCTGTTTTTGCGTGAAAGACTAACAAGCATCCATCTAACCTTCCATACATCCATCCTTCTTCACCAACTTTTCGTCTAAGTAAAATATAAATGAAAATAAGTAATAAGTTAATGAAAATATTTTCTGGTTAATTTATTATTTGCTTCCATTAATCCCTTCTTTAATTATTCAAGTAGAAATTTTATTCACTACATATAATAAGAATGGAAATAGTGATTAAGCAAATTGTAGAGTAATATGATTAGTCGTCATTACAATATTTAATATATTTCCAATAAACCACTAATTATTTGATGGAGCCGTTGAATATACTTAGATTAATCCTCGGACCAGATATCTCCTCTGTGGATTAATTGTATTGGACATAATGGTTTTAGCAATCAATATTTTATGATTAATTTATGTGCTTAAAACATCGAGTATACTATGTTTACATTCAGGAATGAAACGAATTAAGAATAAAATTTAAATAAGCTTCCATTTCTAACGAAAAGTCTAATGAAAAATACTCTACAGCTGATAATTTTCTAGAAGTTAAATACTTATAAAACTTTGTCAACGTTTTTGAAAATACTACTTAAATCTGCTTCCTGTTTATGTATGTCCATCCATCCGTCTTGCTGTGCTTTTTATGTATTTTTTTCTCGTAAATATCATAACTAGAATTGAAGTTCGACTGAACACATACTAACTGCTTCACTAAAACTGTGATTTTTATCAAATTAGAAACTTTCTCGTTTTCATAAACTTTTTCAGAAAAAATATATGAATTTTGATAAAATGTCACTTGTATATTTGTTGGTAAGTTTATTATAGATTCCTTTTTTACTAATTCACATCCCACCGGCCTAGTACTTAATAGAGTTGGCCTTGCGATTGCTTTTAATCTCGGCGGAAACAAAATGACTTTCGTACGACAAACCTACAAAGCTGATACGAATGAAGAATTTGATTTCAATTTAACTAGGAAATAAATTGTTTTCAAAAAGTTCAGTAAGATTTTGTGTACTGTTTTTATAGATTTTACTAAAGCTTTGATAGCTTAATATTCTTATTCCCTTTATTCAATGCAAATTATTCATTACAAGACAAATTTTCCTCTGCATAGCTTTCATACTAAGATAAAAAAAAAAATCGAGGCAGCAAGAAATAATTATTCCGCTTCGAATGCTGAACTCCTAGCCAAACAATAAATTAAACAGAATATCAAGATCTTACGTCACCAATCTACTTATTCGTATTTGAGGTTTATGCAAATCCGCATAGACTATGTAATATTGAATTCCAGTAACGATGGCCGTCTTTTCAATCAAGTTAAGCCCGTCTAATCTCGAGTTGACAATATCAAGCGCATACTGAGTTCTGTATCACTACGATAACTTTATATATATACGTATCTATTATTACCACATAATCCTGATGGTCAGCGTTATAACGTTACTAATTTAATGCATTATAATGAAACTATTATTATTTATATTTGATTGTCTTGGTATAGAGTGGTTCAAATGCTTTTATTCAACGACTCTACAAAAAACGTAATAATGTTATTTTATTTCAAGTACCTAACATTTTTAAGTTATAGTCCATCAGTTAATTGACTGACAACTGAAATTTCCATCTAAATGCGACATTTTTACAAAAGAAGTAGCATACCTATGTCACTCTTACAAGTACTACTTACTTCTAAAAATCGTATCATAAAATCACTCCGTTACGATGTTAAAGAAAGAAAACGAACCAAGAAACACACTTTCACATTTATAATATTAGTAGTAAGGATATAAATATACCTAATAGGTGTTCAGATAAAGAAATCTAAAAATGGATGCGTGATCTCTATTCTCTACAATAATTATAAAAACTTTCTTAAGTAATCGATAAAATCCTAAAAGCTATTTTTATCTGAACAACATTCTTTTCAAACCTAGAAACATAATAAAATGAAATGAGTATCTTATTATTTGTGCTAACAAATTACTTACTACGTACTTAAAACGCTAAGCGAATAAACATGTTTGTAATATATTTATCTGTAAGTGATTAAAATGTAATCTTTTTGAGAAATAAATGTCTTTAACCGTATAAGTTGCTCATCTGAATATCATGTATACTACTGTAACAAAATAATACGATAAACAGAATTTCAGAAAATCCTTGTTTCTCTGACCTTAAAATAGGAGCCATCTCTTCAAGTGTTACAATAACTGAAGTACAGAGATATTCAAAGTTTAGTTCAAAGAGTATAGTAACTATATACAAGGTTTAGTTTAAGCGCGGGATAAGATGTACGTAGTTCTGCTTTGCAGTCATAGATGGCTCTGCAACCAAAACAAGGAAAGCAAAATATATCTATAGCTAAATATAGAGATAACTGGAGACTTATTGTTTAGAGCTGTTTCACTGAAACTGTGGTAAAAAGTACCGGAAAAGGTAACAGGTACCGGTAATTATGTTCCATGACTTTGTACATGTAGAGAGGCATTAGGGACTTACCTAAGTATGTACTACACATACGAAATAACGCATAAGTTTTTACGCTTGATCCCTACAGAAAATAAAATTTTACACAAATGAATAATTTTTATTATTAGGAGATTATATATAATCAGCAGTTTAGGTTAAAAGAAAATAGACAAAAACGTATAAATATATTCTCTAAACCAAGTGAAATTCGTTTTAAAAGAGCACAGTGTTACTCATAAGTCGGTAAGGAGCTTACAAAATAATTGAAGGTCATGTATTTCTGTACAAAAACGCCAACGGGTTAGTAGTTAGATGCAAAACATAAACATAGTTGAACTTGTTTGCAAATTTGTACCGTTAATCTCAATTGGCCCGCTGACCGAATGGAGTAATCACTTTCACCGACATATCTCATAAAGGATTAGAACCAAATTTATTTTCTCTTCTGTCCAATTTTAAATGTATCTTTATGCTAATATAAGGAGATATTCGGCGAAAGTTTGTTTGTTTGTTGACGGATGTTAGAAGGTGAATGAAGTAATAAATATTTATATAATCCCTGTGTTACATAACAAACCTGTCATTAAATTTATTCTATGCTTTAATTAAGTTCTGTTTATAATAAACAATCAATGTTTAAAGAGTTTCAGAGCTTTACAATCAGATCGATAAAAATCTGTGTCAATTGGATAAGCCTGTTCCACGCCGGGAATAAAATTTTCTTTTTACCTAAATCCTATTGGTGTTTTCACTTTCACTTTGCATTTTAAGTAATTAGTGTAACCTTTTATTTTTCATTTTCTTTTAGCATTTTATTGTAGGAGGTTGTACCTACTTACCTACACACTTCCTTATATGTTCCTTGTTGACTGTTATTACAAAAGATAAGAATTATGAATGAATTGATTATTCTTTTTATCTCAACTGCCAGACAAAGTAATTTTATCAATTTGCTTCTTACTTTGCTGCCCAGTAGAAGCTAAGACTAGGGCTGCGTGCTTTTAACCTGAGTCTTGTAATGCATTCAGATGACTTAAATATTAATACTTCATATTCATATTTTAAATTAGCACATTTCAGGTCTGAAAACAATTTTTAGGAACTCTATATATGGCAGTGTTAATAAAAGATATTTGCAGGAAACGGTGTCTTGTACCGCTAAGTTTATTTTGGAGCAAAGACATCACTAACTGAAGGAACATATTTAATTACAATGAAAATGTATTATCTTGAGAAAAAATACGCTAGGAATAAAAAAAAACTTTAGGGGAACGTCAAAAAATTTATCTCTTTTAGGAGTGAGTAGTGACTAGTGTCTCCAATTAGTAAAATTAACCACATTACATAAAGTTGAAAAGAGAAGAGAATTCTTATCCAACCTTTTAAACTTAATTTGAATACGTAATATGTTAATTAATTTAAAGGAGACTTTGAAATATACAGAGTTAATTTTGAAAATAGCTGACAGTAAGCTTTGGTTTTAGGGATCGGATTTCGTTTGAAACCATTAATCACCATCGTCGTACAATGACCGTTACCCACGGACAATCTGTAATTAATTACGAATTAACTAGCCTCCAGAGGCCATCTATAAGGAACAATACAGGGTTCCCGCGTAAATTTCTTCAATGCATTTAATTTATTGGAAGATTTGTGGGAGACAAGCCTCCGAAGGAATTAGTTACACTTGAAAATGCTCCTTTAAACTGTTTTTTACCGGAAATTCTACATTGAAGATCCCTTCAGAATTTAAGATATATTGTTTTCTTATGAATTATCATTCAGATTGACAAAGTCTAAAACGATTTAAAAATCTTTTAATTATCAGATATTACAAACATTGCAAATAATACAAACATCTGTCAATTAAATAGTTTGATAATAAAATATAAATCTCATATTTCGGACCATTTCACTTAGTTTCCGTACAGATTCATATTACCAAACAATCCTCTTTGGGAAGAGATTGTTGGCAGCATATCAATAAATACAATTTATTATTGTGAATGGGCAACGTATATCGCGTTTATCGAGTTATAAACCTTCTTGTTTACCCACTAGAATTGTTACATTTTTATTTCAATTAAGGTGAAATTCCCATTTTTTTAATTAATACAAATTTATAAAAAAAAGCAATTGTACACAGCAAAATAAATTAAAATTCCTTCCCTACAACAGACAATGCGGACGAATGTAGAGCTTGAGCTTATGTTAATACTGTCAAGGGTGTCGTAAAGATTGTAAATAAATAACATTTAAGATGATCTCCGCAATATTATTCTTCATATTATCATTTTTACGACATAGCAATATAATTACATTTTTATTAATGTTATATAGAGTCGGAATCGTGTAGGCGGAATGTGTACAAA
This sequence comes from Colias behrii, assembly GCA_029959065.1. Classification (NCBI taxonomy): domain Eukaryota; kingdom Metazoa; phylum Arthropoda; class Insecta; order Lepidoptera; family Pieridae; genus Colias; species Colias behrii. Next base: position 8,176,252 of record JARWMC010000007.1, on the reverse strand, counting down.
AGCTTTGAGTAGGTATGGTACCTACTCAAAGCTTTTGTATACTAATGCACAAGATGGATATAATTTTCTTTGAAAATAACAGTAATATGAAATGCTAATCTAAAGAATGATTATACTATCTAAGATTATACTATATGGGGAAGTTCGATTAAACAGTTAGTTATGGATAATTTGAAAAATACTCCACAGATTTATGGTAACCTGTAGAGGCTAAAATACCTCTTGAGTAACATTTGCAATTATTGTTCATCATATATTAAAAAATATCTAAAATCTTAAAACGTATACTTAAATTAAATATATTGGTAGGTACTTGGTATTGTACAGAACAATGAATAAGTGGATTCCTATACTTTCTTGCAGTTTAAAACATTCAGATCTTATTCAGTATTAAATAAACTGTTTCGAGACAATGCTCATCCGTCTTCGTGAATTTGAAATAGTAAATTGTTAGACATTCTATGATGAATTATTAAAAGCACTTCAGCAAAACCAGACTTCAATTTAACAGGCTATATTATTGCGCGAATTCAAACTGCAGTAACAATTACCTAGTTTTGCAATGAAGCGAAGTTTTATGAATAGAAATTAAATATTAGATAGCTGATATTAACGTTTAAAATTGAAAAATGTTTATAGACAGGAACATAGTTATTTAAATCATTATTAACGTTTTACTCGTAGAATATTATAACTCGTTACTCGTATGAAAACTCTATCTCCGGTAAGGCCAAATAAAATAAGGCTCTGTTGATGGCTCCTCCGTCAGTACTGGATTTTTTAAAGTAAACTTATTAAAGTGTCTTTTAGGTTACCAATATTATTTTCATTTTTCAAATTTAATTGATATAATAAGTTGTAAACATAACTACTCTTTAAAATAAATTGCATTGTTAAATATTTTGTCAATTCGAATTCAAGATAGGTATATAGAAGGCATAGAGTAAAATATGAAGTTCCTATGAATTGCTAATTTCTAATTGTTAGTAATACTATATAATAATCATGGATAAAAACACCAATGGTCACCGGCTGTAGCTATAAAATTTGTGAGATAAAAACATAAAGCTATTTGTCACTTGTACAGCTGTTCGGGACAAAGTTTCAAAATTCGTGAGCCTTCCCCGTAGTTTGTCAAATTATGATGCCATTTTTCTTGTAGAAAACCTTACAAAACAAATAAGGTATTTTACTTCTGAATATGACGATTATTATTCATCCGCCACAATCATTTACAAAAAGGACCTTAATTATTCAATACGATCGGTAGAATTAAAAACTATTTATGACAACAATAAACTTGTCTTACACATATCCTTCGTTGAAAATATGTCGAAATATATTTGTTTTTGTTCTGTCCAGTGGACTACGCCAATTATTTAAGGAAATTTTATTTCTGTCGTGTAAATTGCCGGTATGGCTGGATGCGTTTTTAATGATACTAGGTTTTTATTTATTTTAGTTATAATATTTAATTTATAACAACAGAGCTCATATTATATATAAGCTTACAATTCTCCTTTAATATGTTTTTCATTGGTGCGTGTGTGCACACACTGCTATTTTTAGTAGGTAATGTGTAACTAATATTATAACAAAAATTACCTCATTGAGGTGCGTCAGAACCATTAATATATTTTATTATACAATAGTAGAGCACGATAACAGAACTTATTCGCTGACTGCTTGGACAATAGTACATATCTGCACGCACTAAGCATCGATTAAAAGGAATATCTGTGACTTTAAATTTGAGCGCAAATACAGTCAAAAGTCGTGACCAAAACACATTCATCATTGTGTATCTGTTTAACATTAGACCACGCATTCATGTTAACAGCTAAACTGGACGCGTACCTCATTGTAATGAATAGGTTTTGCTGTTACCACATACTATTCTGACACCTGGGGCCTATAACATTGCATTCCATGATATATTCCGTTTACATAGTGTTGTCTGTACGTATAATTTATTGATGTAACTGCTTTAGTATAATATTCAATGATGGATGAATAAATTTAAAATTTTGTGTTGAAAATATAGAGTGGTATTAAAAATAGGGCTTAGAAACTACGTACGCACTATACCGAGGTACACAATATTTGGTGATTGATAACTCTCCTTATCATTTAATTAAAAATCAATTGAATATGATTTTCGCATTATAATTAAATGTTTTGCGCTACACACGGAACATGATGATGATTAAACGAGTGTCTGGAGTGCGCAAAAGAGAACAAAGCATAACGGGGGTCATTAAGAAGAAACGATGCGGCTCAATGGGTACATAAAGAGAGAACGTGCTGGGTTTGCAATAAATAGATGCTATATTGAGGATCACGCCGACATAGCGGTACAATCAAGTGCACGGTCAAGGTACGGAGGTGAGCTCCATGCGGTATCGCCTGCCATTCGCTAGCTGACCGCAGGTTACTACACTAGCGAAAGTGAATAATAATATAAGTGGAAAATATTGTTTTTTTTTTTTTTACGTTATACGTAAGTATTTTTTACGTTTTTTAAATAACTAATTTTTATAAATGGCTCTATTTTCATTTTTTATTCTATTCTATTTTAATTAATTATTTACTTATAAAATTTTTTCAAAATTCAAAACATAATTCTATTGAATATAAATTTAAATATAATAATATCTTATAAACTTCACAATCAGATAAGTATATATTCCTAAAAATAATATAATCATATAAATTTTCTCTACTCTCCTATTTATAAAATCTAATCTAATGTGAAAAAAATTCAAATTATGTATTTCAACAATTTTTTTTTTGTTATTCAAAGCAATAAACGTTTTAGATATGTAAACATTGTTTGTTACAGAAAATGCGGCGCCTGTTATATGCCCTCTTTATAACAACCGTAATACGCGTAAAAGCAATTGACATTTACACAGACGACGATTTCCTTAATGTTGAAGACGAGCCTTATGATAACACGAACAATCTTTTAGACATCGAAAATGTGCAAAGTTCAAGAAATGCTCGTATTTTACGGCCATATCCTTTGGATAATAAGAGCGAAGAGGGCTCTCAAGAGCATAAACCTTTAGACAAAATAAACAGAGGAGCACGATTTGCTCACTACTCGTATCCTCAAAGCCCCATCGTGGATATGATGCTGCAAACAGTTGCTAATAATTATTCGCCTACAAATGCGAATGATCCATTCGATTTTCTGCGAGATTCATACCCGTTACCAAAAGGTAAGTGCATTATTGTATAAAACGTTATTATTTAAAAAAGGCATCATTAATTTATTATTAAACTATTAAACTATTTGCTGACCATAGAATACATTAAAGCTTTATTCAATAAATAAAACTAAGAAATTTAACGAAGTGTGTACATATTTAACTTCAATTAAATTTAAAATAAGCCATAAAATTGTAAACACGATATGTACTTACAAGACGTATTATATTCATCTCACTTATTAAAAAAGACACAGGTTTTTCAATCTATACAGATACATTGATGATTTTATAGCATAATAATATTAAGATGTCATTTTCTACAATAATTTGGCACATATATAGAAAATAATTAATTGGTAAAGTTTACTTTCGATCTAAGTTATAAAATATTGTTATTGAGAAAGTAAAACACAATTATCATTGCGAAAAATCCTAATACAATAAATCTTAAAGTATGATATCCATGTCAACTTTCTTCAATATTCTTATTTAAATTTTAATCCCAAAATTATAAAATTTAAATCCCACTAAAATGTTTGGCTGAAATGAGAAAATGCATTGGAATAGAAGTTGTATTTAAATAATTTCAAGATAGATTCAGGTAGATTATGGTAAAGATTACTTTAATACGCAAGCGTGAAACATGTGTTTGAAAAAACAGTCATTCAAACGAAAGCTCATACATATGTAAAAAAAGAAAAAAAACATACAAATTGAACGTGTTTATAAATTGCTAGTCGCTCGCGCCCGGTTTGACCAGGGATAAAGACTAAAAAATATAGGCAATGTCACCGAGCTCCCTGGCGAAGGAATTTTCATGATTGCGATTAAGTACAAATTGTAAGTGGAATATTTTGTTACAATAGTTTTTAATTAACCAAACAAAATATGTTTTAAGCTTTGTATAGGCAATAAAGATAATCACAACTCATTAGTACAAACTTGTGAGATATATTGTGACACTTTAAAAACTTCTATTGTAATTCTAATTATCAGATTAAAGATATATCGTAATTTACATGGCCATATTACAATAGTGTTACTCACAGTAATCGCTTAATTTAGTCAAAATGCAGTTAGTAATCTATTCTCCATTGCTATTGTAACAAATTTGAGGTCGAGAATTTTATCAAGGAACTTGTCTGTAGGTTAGTATTACATACCGCCCATTACACGGTTGAATATGGTCTATGAAGATTTATCATCAATCTCGACGACGACCATAACTTTCACTCATTGTTATAACAATGAGTGAAAGTTTAAAAATTACTTTGAATACATAATAATATATATTTATATAATTCAACAACAATAAAGTGTAATGTTGAACATTAATGGGGACATCATGTTTCCCTTTTTAAATTAAAACCAATTGCTTTAAACTTCTGAGAGTAGGCATTATAATATTAGATACTTATCACATTATTATCACGCAAAAATATCACTACATAGTATAAAACAAAGTCGCTTTCCCTGTCCCTATGTCCCTATGTCCCTTTGTACGCTTAAATCTTTGAAACTACGCAACGGATTTTGATGCGGTTTTTTTTAATAGATAGAGTGATTCAAGAGGAAGGTTTATATGTATAATAACATCCATTAAATAGTGGAGAAGTACTGTTATTTTTGAGGTTTCTAATGTGATGTCGTAAAAAATTACATTTTTTCCGCTTACATTGCAAACGCAGGCTGAACCCTACGAGTTTTATCAAAATAATGTACTAAGTATTATACACATTGAAAAGGTCTACAGAAAAGTCCGCGATGGTATATGTCTATCCCTTATGGATAACCCACAATAACTTTTTTTTGTCATTTACTTTTTACGAAAAATAATGGCTAATTTTCGATGCGATTTTAACCAATACAGCATTAATCCTTAGCCAATTAAATACCTTGAATACATTGTTCATTTAATATAGATCTATATGGCCCTTTACACCGTATGATTTAAGTGAATATTTTCGAAGATATTACAGATTTAAAAATTGCGGGACGTAGCGTTTGCGGCGGTACCGGCCGGCCGCCCGGCTATCTATTTTATACACGTGCGAAGCCGGAGCGGGCCGCTATGTTTTTACTTTTTATATAGGTACAACGTTCACAGTTTTTCTGTAGTGTATTTAGTATCAGCATTGCACCCGTGCGAAGCCGGGGCGGGTCGCTAGTATTATTATAAGCAGGTTTAGAACTCCATACGATATTTCTCAGCTTAATTTATCCATGCAGTTAGATAACACACAATATACACACACAATACTTGTCATCAAAAAAAAAATCGAATATGTTCTAGATACAAAACAATTGTACCTAACAGCTTTGAATAGGAACCTTGCCAAAAACTGCACAGCTTTATAAATTTACAGGTTTTAGCAGCCAACTGGATGAGTACGACTACGTTATAGTTGGAGCAAGTTCTGCTGGCTCTGTCCTAGCTGCCCGGCTTACAGAAGACAAGCCAAAAGCAACAGTACTTCTGCTGGAAGCGGGAAAACCTGAAATGCTTCTGTCCGATATCCCAGCTTTGACACATTACCTACAAAACACAGATTACGTCTGGCCATATAGCATGGAACATCAAGCTGGTGTGTGCCTGGGTAAGTCATAAATGTTTTCTGTATTAGTGCTTATGAAAGACGGTTTCCTTTCCCGGTACGTTCATCTTATTTTTACTTACTATTTACGAGCAAATAAATAATCTGTGGATGAGAAAATTCAGAAGATTACTATAGGTATTTTTTTTTGTAATTTCAAGTATTAAACATAAATACATGAATGATGAATCTTATATTCAAAAGCCAGTTTGTTTTCGCCAAAGAAAATATTATATATTTTGTTTGTTATTCACGCACACCTATCGTAAGCTTCACATATTAAGTTTATGTTCACACTAGCTGCCGCCCACGACTTTGTACGTGCATCCCCGTTTTTCCCCGTTCCCGCAAGAATTTCGGGAAATCCTTTCTTAGCGGATGCCTACATCCTAACATCTACCTGCATGCCAAATTTCAGCCCGATACGTCCAGTGGTTTGGGCTGTGCGTTGATAGATCACTATATCAGTCACCTTTGAGTTTTATATATATAGATATTGTAATTTTAGTGACTGTGCATATTGATTGTATTCAAATACTGTAAGGATTTAGGCCGTACGCTTAGGTACTAGGTATAAACAAAAAAAAAACATAATACGTCTTTCTATTAGTGAAAGTATTTTCAATACCACCACTACAATATAACATTGTATATAATTAAATAATGTCAACGCATCCTCTGTATTTATTTAATCTCATTGAAGAATTTCTCTAGAGTCAGTTTAGCGAACACATAATTGCTGCGGATAAAGCCTTTTATGGAAAATTGCCTTAATGTTATACAAAGGAGTAACCACATTATCACGTTATACTATGCATAACTAATTTTAAATTAGAATAAAAAATAAACAATTAAAAAGAAGAGCGAATCCTGTTGTTAAGACTCATTTCGATAAGTACGTAACACTAACGTAAATTATTTATTTTTGATATTGCACAAATTGTTGCAATATCAAAAATACTGAAATAACCGTTAAGAAACTGTCTACATGCGGGACATGATCTTAATACAATTTTCCTTCCAATCGAGGTCAGATAAGTTTAAAATAAATATAACAACACAAAGGAGTAAAATGTTGAAAATTGAGGTTGCATTTTTGTGAAAACAACGGAAACAAGTTTGAAAAGTAAGACAAGGTTTAACAGTTAGGTGCAAACAAGCAACTGCAAACGAGACCCAGTGAACTTGTATGTATTTCAGTTAGCGAAATGTTCCTAACAACGAGTACTCAGTACAGGATTAATTATATATACAGTTACCTTTCTCCACTTAATGTAAACTGTATACATTGCAAGATAAAAATTTCCGATAAATAAAATTGACAAAAAATCTTTAATGTTAAACTTGATCGTCCATCTTTTTATGTAGGTAGGTATGCAACTTTTATTATAATTGCTCAAGTTGCATATAAATTTTATTGGCAGAGATGTATCTCTGCCAATAGGTGTGTACACCTATAGAGATACACTTGATAACTCGTTTTTTATTAAATTTTTAAATAAAATTGCTATTAATGATCTACAAGCAACAACTATTATTATCTGAATATTTTATTATGTCTTTCTTTCTTATCTTAGGTACTTTTGATACCAAAATATTACCAAGATATTCAAAAATGGGGTGTCACAAGAGTTTAAATTATTATGGTTTATCTCCAGTAATCTTAATCGCTGTTTAACCTTTAAAAGTTCAAATTTATGGTAATTATAACATTTATGTAGGTAGGTATATCAGGACATTGCAAGAAACGCATAAGTCATCCTTTATCTCCGGGGCTACAAAACTTTCGGAATTACTCCTTTCAATTAGCATTTTTTGCTATTTATAAACATAATATAAATTCATAGCAAGTTGTTTAATATCTCGCGTAGGACGAGTATTTTTATTTTCGATCAACAAATGCAATTATCATTTTTGCCATAGCATCATTTTCTCGACAATAACAAAGAACCAGTTTCTAGAAAAGCAAGTCACAGAGAAATTTATTTTGCGGCATCTTAACGATAATAAACCCTCTATTTGTTTTCGTTTCGATATTGTGCAATCAGAAATAATTGCGATGTGATCCAAGTATAAAATATAATGTAGGTTTTACAATATAAGGCAATAGGCTAGTTTTTTTTTATGGAAAAGCACCTTAATATTTTTACTGCAAAAACTTTTATTGAATCACGCCTGTATTGATCTTTTCGAAATTATGTAGATTAGTTGGGAAAGTAAGAGTTAACATTACGAAATAAAATTTTTAAGTAAACTAACCCGAAACCCTAATTAATCCGTCATTATAGGATACTTATTGTTATTACTATCGAGACCTACATGTAAATCCTTTGTATCAACCAATTATTCTATTCCTTGACCTATATCTCTGGCTTAACAAGTCGAACTAGCGGATCTTGGTAAAATATTGAGTGTATAGTGTGTAGAGAAATGTACATAATACTAAATTAAAAATAAATAGTTATTTCTATCTTTACTTTCAGGAAGCGAAGAGCAGCGGTGTTACATGCCTCGTGGCAAAGCTCTGGGCGGCAGCAGTGTTACTGATTTCATGTTTTATTCTAGAGGTCGACCACAAGACTGGGACAAAATTGCGGCTGATGGAAATTACGGATGGTTTGTAGTTTTAGCCTCTATATAGTTAAATGAGATACTTATTTGCATTTTAGGTGGTTGTTATGCAAATTATCAATACTAGTAATTCTTTTCATACATTTTATTAAACATTATATAGAAATTAGCATCAAAGTTGAACGAAAATAGACACAAAATAGTGGCTTGCGTTATTTTTAGTACTTCTCTTTAGTATTTTGATTGGGGTTATTTTAATTATACGATAATTAGAGACCCGCAAATTATATTATTTAATCATAACTCGTTATGTCATCAGACTTCGTACTAAATAATAGGTAAACGAAGTTATCCCTCATCATAAGAAAGTAACAGCTAATGTGTAACGTTATTATTTCCTTGTGTTCAATGTTAATTTCTTGTTCAAACACATATGATGATATACGCCAATCCACTTTAAGTAGGCAAAATATAGTCAAGTATGTACTTACTTTTGCTTCTAATCCATTGTTAATTTTTACCGCTTACTTAATATACAGTATTCAAAAAATACTATTATACTACAATACTACAATCATAAATATTAAATCACTACTAAACATGTACAACGAATCATTTAAAGTTTGATTGTACTGCTTAAAATTTCAAAACATTACCCTCAATGAAAATAAGAGCTTTATGACGATAACGGGATAAAACTTTCGTAATTGAGATTGTTGAAATGCACGCCTGCTGTCGAGATACAAATTAAAGGCATTTTAATCTCTTAAAGGAGAAAAGTTTTAATACAAAGTATCAGTGGATTCAAGCTATATTCTCTATTTTTATACAAACTTCATAGTCGATGCTGTAATATTGTTTTTATTTTTGCGACGTTTGCTAAAACGAGAAACTTCTATAGAACGAAATCAGAATAAAAGTGATATTAATGATTGTCCATGACTAAGCTTATGATTAATGATGATTATTATTAGGATACTTTTTATTTAAAGAACAAGTATGACTCAAACAAAAATATTCCGTTATTTGTTCCTATATATAAAGTTTCTATTGAAACTTCAGTTCATAATTTTCATGCTTATTAATCAACCTTTCCCAATCTTATCATACATTTACACTAGTCTTTGTAATATAAAGTTAGTTAAACGTAAGACACGTAACACCCGCAAGCGCTTTTATGACCCAAGTCAATGATAGCACAACCCACGTACCGTTTAGTATTCTAGAGCTGCTAATCTATCACACTATGCTCATATTCTATAATCTCACATCTTTCCAGGTCATACAACGAGGTGCTTCAATACTTTAAAAAGTCAGAACGATCTGAGCTGAAAAAATATAAAAATCAGCCATATAGAGGACGCGATGGAGATCTTACGGTTGAAAATGTTCCTTTCCGGTAAGTTAATTTACAATTAAATCAAAAACATTAAATTCTAGTGTCCTATTGGAAGTAGAGTAGATTATTTTCACGCCTGATTTAACAATTCATTATTCACGGACAGTTAGGTATTTAGCCATTTGTGTGTTCTACACCTTTCTATTCTTTTATTGTTTATTATATAACATTGATAGACCAGCCCAGGGCGGAGATCGCTCTATAATTGAGACGTAGTGAATACGTAGTACAGAAATCACAAATAAAAAGTTTGAATATTTTTTAATTATTTAAAAATATATATCACCGTTTCATTTCAGGACCGGTCTTGTTGAAGCTTTTCTTTCGGCAGGCAAAATAAATGGCTACCAAACCGTTGATTATGTTGCACCAGACCAACTTGGTTTTGGATATGTACAAACTATAACCAACAAAGGACATCGTCTTAGCGCAGCTAAAGCATTCTTACATCCCCATAAACGTCGTAAGAATCTCCACATTTTAACAGATGCAAAAGCCACGAAAGTCGTAATTGAACCCCAAACGAAGAGGGCATATGCTGTGGAATACATTAAAAATAATATTAAACGCACCGTCCGCTGTCGCAGAGAGATTATTCTTTCAGCGGGTCCTGTTGGTTCGCCTCAATTACTTATGTTATCAGGAATTGGACCTCAAGAACATTTGCAAACGTTAGGTATCCCAGTCTTCTCAAATAAAAAAGTGGGTAGAACAATGTACGACCACATTGGTTTCCCTGGAGTTGTATTCAAACTTGGCAGTACAAATGCTAGTTTACTGGAACCTAAAGTGGCAACTCTACCGAACTTAATGCAATGGTTACAATTCGGTGATGGTCTTTTAACTACTCCGGGCGGTGTGGAGGCCCTGGGTTACATTAAAACTTCTCTATCTGATAGATCTGATCTCACACCCGACATTGAGCTAATTGATATGGGTGGGTCTCTAACCTTAGACTCTGGTGCCGCTATTCGTAAGAGTTGGAAAATATCAGATAGAACTTATCAAACTGCATTTGGTTCACTTCATGCCGTTGATACTTGGCAAGCAATACCTGTTTTATTACATCCCAAATCAAAGGGTCGATTAGAGCTCCGTGACAGCAGCCCATACTCACATCCAAAAATATATGGAAATTATTTAACAGATCAAAGAGATATGGCAGCCCTTAAAGAAGCTATTAAAGTAGTTATCGCTCTGGGAGAGTCAGAACCGTTTAGAAAATATGCTGCTACATTACATTTACCACAATATCCTACGTGTACCTCGTACCCTGTAGGATCCGAACCATACTGGGATTGTGCGATAAGAACCATGGTCGTATCTATGCGACGTCAAGTGGGAACTTGTAAAATGGGACCACAGAATGATCCCGATGCAGTTGTTGACCCAGAATTAAGAGTATACGGTATTAACGGCCTGCGTGTTGCCGACATTAGTGTTCTGCCAAGAACGATTAGTGGACATACAATTGCGCCTGAAATCATGATAGGTGAAAAGGCTGCGGATATGATACGGAGATCTTGGTCAAATTTGGTAGCGTAGGTTATCTATAGGTTAATTATTTATTTTAATTTATTTATATAATAAATGTTCCTCAGCTAAACGTTGTTTCTTTTATTCTTCGTACATACTTTAGAAAATAATGAATACGATATAATGCTTTAATTGAGCGTAAAATGATTAATAGGTGGTCGGTTTGAAGATAACGTCAATGAAAGTCGCTTTTAGGTAGTATTTTCGGCTTCGTCATGTTGACCCTAAAAATAAAATCGATCATTCATCAATGTGAAGATCCATTACCATCGAGATGTTCAATAGTCGCATAACTGAAAGGATTGAAAGTTCCGCTTTATGAATATTAAAATGTTTTCAAGTAATAACATGGTAAAAAACAAGCTTTAAAGTTCCCGAAATGATTTAACAACTTTTATCTGACTATGTCAAATAATAAACATGCAAAGTGGAAAACTGATCGATCTTCACAGACTTCAACTTAAGCTTTCCGTTGAACCCGGTGAAATATAAAAAAAAAACTACTAAAACAATCCAACTATAAAAAATATACTAAATTATAAATAGAGAATATGAATAAGTAAAAACATTCGTATTTTCATTGTTTTTCACACTTTTTTTCAACATCAAAAGCTCATATTGTAGATTTTATTTTAGTAAATTCCTGTCTGATCATTTTTTGCTTTGTCAAACTTTTCCATCGTAATAGAAAGGCAAGATAAATTCAGTCTATTTATATTCGTTGTGCGTTTCTGCCAAAATTGTAGACCCTGAAAAATTGTGGAAATATGAAAATAAATGACTCTGAATTGACTAACAAACTGTTCTGAAGCGAGGGCGCACTCACCCTTAGCATTAAACTGCGAAATATGGAGGTGTCACATTGCCCACACAAACCAAAGCCCTTACCATCGACTCCCTGTATTTTGTACTTTATAAGATGAATTTGTAATTCATATTTTTTTTATAAATAAAAAAGTTTTATTAAAACATCGCAAATTGAATGCAATAAAATGTCTTTAAAATATTATCAATAATATAATATTCAAACATTATAAAAAAAACAATCTAGGATACCTAACAGAGAATGAAATGAACAAAAAAAGTCACTATAAAAATTCCTTATCTTGGTTTCTTCTATACTTTGTACTTAATATGTAAGCTCCTTTCCTTTAAAATACAATAAATAAACACAAACATCGAGCATTCAATGCAAGATCGACTTCAGTTAGGGGTGAGATCGATTCTAAGTGCAAAGGTAAATACGGCTTGTTCAATGAATGGATGGGAAGCGCAGTCGCCTACGCTCCGCCGGCCGCGAACGTGGCGTCACGCCGCGACTCTCAACAACCACTATACATACATTCATACAATCGCGATACGATACCGACGAAATTACGTGACTTATAATATGTGACACTATGTGAAATATTAACATGATTTCGGTATTTAAAAGTTTTGAAACTAATGTATCTGGGAAAAAGTTTTAGATGCTTTTGGCTAAATATTTTACGTTAAGTTACGCGTATGTGAAAATAAATGTAGGTAGCTAGTGCATTTAGCAAATTGAGCGGACGAAATAAATGATGGATAGTTTGCTCTACATTTTTAGTAAATGCAAAATTCCAAGAATATTACACACCTATTTATTCAGAATATAAAATTGAGTAGAAGAAAGACACAATATTGTTTCTCCTTAATGGTCATCCACAATAATTTCAAAACAAAAGCATTAAAATCCTTTATAATTTCTTAGCATTTAGGTTTCTTTCTTCCCGTAAATTGTTTGCTTTTCTCGCTTTTAGATACGTTGTCTAGGTGCGCTGTTGTGAAAGAATGCGGTAAAAAATTTACACGGATTTGTTATTCAGAAAGTTACGCTTCGTGTGTCTGTTGAATACTGAAAATCTCGATACAGCAATACAATATCGTATACATTGTGAACTTAATGTAATCTTTATTAGTTTCTGAACATCTATCGCATAGGTACCTAATCTTTGTGCATTTTTCTTTTTTAATCTTACAAAAATTGAAGGACGAGTAATTTTGAAAATTTTTGATATTATAATTAATGGCAAAATATACTTTTCTATGCTGATAATAAACAATACCAAACAAATATTAATAATAGAATTAAATTCATCTCCTCATTTTAAAATATACCTCTTTCATTGCTAAAACATTTCAGAACAATCGGGGATCATATTTCACTGTTTCATATTGTGTTTTTTAAAATCGTTTAAGAATTTGTAATCATACAACATTATGCATACTCAAAATATCCCATAGAACTTTTGTTTCCATAAAATAGTTATGAAAATTAATTCTTTCCGGCAACGCAGAGCATTAAAAATGCATGATAGTTTTACTGTATTTTTTGCGTTTAAAGTCTGTTATTTTAAACGACTTCAGTTTTGTTTCAAAAGTAAAACTATTTTATTAATTTATATTGTTACTGCCGCTCTAATAAGCTCTTAAACTTTTACCGTAAGCCCAAAAGAAAACATTTCCTATGTTTTCTTTTGGGCTTACGGTAAAATTCTCTTAAATCAATATCTTATTCCGAAAATACAATCTCAGTTTTCACATTAAAATTCACATAATATAAGCTGTTACTAATTAGTAAAACCGAAGAGTGGAACATTTATCCAAAATATCAAAACTTAATCAAGTGTTTTTACTTTAATTAAGAGCAGTTCATACAGTATATTGCTATAGCATATGTGTTCAAAATAAAATGGATCAGTCGAATTTTTTATACCGTGCCCCCAATATGCGTGACAAGTAAAGGTAACAATCAAAAAGGCATTATCGATAATGATTATAGTCTTCAATCACACCTCAATAATTCTCACAGAAGGTGGCCTTCTATGAAGGATTTCAGTTCTTTATGTGTTCAATATAATTTAAACATGTGTAGGCATATTGCATATATAATATATACAATTCCTTGATTTTTAGCATTTTACTATCATCTTAAAAATGAACAATATGAACAAACCCAAAATATAATCACAGAGAATAAACGAGATCTTCTTGAAATTCAAAAACAAAAACTAAATATTTAGTCTATTGTATTTCATCTTGATCTATATTGTAAAATGTTTAATTGAGCAAACTTGAATAGAGAATAGAGATATAAATGAGAAAATTTTACACCCTTTGTGGTTTAATTTGATAAGAATCAATAGACATTTAGGATTTTCAGTTTACAATGTAATCTAAAATAATATCAAAAAGATTACATCTATCTTTCACTAAAATATTTCCATTCCGCTAAACTAAGTACAGTATAAAACTTTTATGCAGCTCGTTCTATTTTAAGTTAATCAACTCTTTGTCGCAGTAGTTTAAATAAAATGTAACTTTGCGCGAGAATTTTTAGACAAAGCTTCGCGTTGCAAATCAAACATTGCGCGGATAGGTATCAACGTAATTTTATTTCAGCCATTGAGGTTTTATCTTTACCTGTCAAGGCTCGCCGTACGTGAAACCATTAAGGGGAGAACGTGAAATACGACATAAATGGACGAGTTATGGCACAAGCTATTCTTATTGCCCATATTATTGGTCCATAGTCACGATAAATTGAAATTGGCTTTTATCCGCTACGTGATTGTCTTTTTTATTTGTCTATCCGATTTGCAACTGGACAAATCTTAGCTCTATTGAACATGTAATTCATTAATATAAACCTCAAAATAACAGTATAAATATAAATGTAAAATTGAGGCAGTTATTGAATTAAATTCAGAATCAAGAGACACTGAAGATAAGGAAAGATTGAAAGCATCAGATAGACCTCAACTGCCTGTACCTTCATAACAGTGCAATAAAGTTTGGGTAGCTGGGAGACGAAATGGTCCTTCCTTACTCCAGTTAGGGAATTAGCTTTGGGTCTCAGCCTCATCAGACGGAACACTAGAAATTGTAAACGTAATTTACCTATATTCCCTGAAAGACCATCCATCCCGAAAATTATCCTATTGTAATTCTAGTTTCGGAAGCCCGATTTTTGTTTTACAGTTGAAAATTATAGATACGTATTTTCTTTGTATTACCAAATGTATTGCCCATTTTCACCAAAAATCATGAAAACCACAAACCATATAACGTTTGAAGCATCCACACGTGTATAGTATGCCACAAATAGTAACATCAATATTCATGTTCTAAATAACTTTCTAATCAAAACAATAATATTAGCATGTATTTAATCATAAATATTTTCTATAAAATATATCTACATTTATTTTATCTATAATAATATTGTAAAGCAGAAGAGTTTGTTTGTTTGATTGAACGCGCTAATCTCAGGAACTACTTGTCCGATTTGAAAAATTCTTTCAGTGTTAGATAGCCCATTTATCGAGGAAGGCTATAGGCTATATATCATCACGCTAAGACAAACAGGAGTGGAGCACTGCGGGTAAAACTGCAGGGAACAGCTAGTATAAAATATTTATGATTAAACAATAATTGTACCAACTCTTATCTGAAGATCTTTCTCCCTTTCTAGATTTAATTTAGTCTATAAATAAGGTACGTATTCAAAAGTACAATTTCGAAAACTGAGTTCATTCATAAATAATTTCCTGCATTCATCCATGCATAACTTTGCCGGCTAAAAGCTGTGCATCTACAGAACTCTTAGCTTACTATTCGAGAATTTTACCTGCTAGGAATTTCTTTGAACCTGATTGTATCGTAAAAATAGTGCATACTAGTCTTTACGATTTGTAGAAAAATTTTTGACATATGAATTTTAACATTTTTTCAAAAATTATGTATTTACGACGACACAAAATGGTGTAGGTAGGTACATTAAAATGGCGCATACCTTAATTACTAGACCCACAAAGGAAATTAACTCAATACCGACGTCCACTGATAATAATTAATAATTCAACTAAGAAATTTAGCCAACTATTTTGTGTTTTGCCCTTCGTTGTCCTAATTTGGTTTAACTAAACGCTCTCATTAACGATAAAAGTTTTATAACTCTGCCTATCGCTGTGAAAAACAAAATTAATATGTTCTGGGAATTATTATCCATTGTTTTAAATTATTCAATAATAGCCTAAAGCGTTATTGATTAGTGAAAAAATGTAAGTTCATCATAATTTTTTTTGTGATTATATGAAAATTTAAAGGTGATCGCAGCGAAATTAAAAACCTTTATTTAACAAATGTACTGTAGAAGTTATTCGTGATGGTTTTTAACAAATTACTTATATTTAAAACAAAAAAAATAATGACTTATAAAAATAAATTTCAGTTTTAGATCTTGAAAGAATTCTTTCCAATGAGAACACATAAATCATAATTGTCGTTATGTTTTCATGCCAGGGAATACATATTCACATGTATTTTTTGACTCAATCAATAACTTATTTACAAGTTATCAGCGATCTATCAAAATTTTGTAAACAAGATTAAGTAGAATTTGCCAGAAATTTTGTCTAGGTCATGAACGTCACGTAGAGAGACAAGGAAAAGTCGTCAAATGACAGAATGCGTGCGTGGCGCGTCACGCAGTTTCGGCAACGCCTAGTTGCCTAGTCACGCAATATGTTGCTCCAATTTAACAAATGACCATGTTACAAACCCATGTGGATTACATTCGTAATTTTCTAACTTTTCCCCAAACTTCAACGAATTTATTTAATCTTGAAACGCGAAATTGTTCCAATTAAATGTTGGAAAATCATGTGAATAATTGTGTGTAACTTTTGTAATTAAAACATACATGTATATCACGTTATACATATTTGCTCATACGTAAGAAATAAAATTTAAATTTAAACTATAATGTAATTATAGTTTGAATTTAAATTTTATATATAATTTAATATATATATATATAATAAATATGATTTTGTTAAATTATATGTAACTAGATAATGTAGCTATTAATTTTAAATAAACACACACACACACACAAGTAAGGTTCTTGCTTGATGAAGTATATTTGGTCCATGAATTCATTAAACTACAGATTTTATTTCGAACAATACTCAATCAAACCGCTGCAAATCCAGCGAATTCAAATTTAATAACAATACTCTTGTCATGTTTCGGTGTTCACTGCTGTGTCACTAAAAATATTTGATTAAGCAATCAATTCACTTTCAATTCATTTTCATTTCATGTATTTTTAGAACACTCATAGATAAATTAAATTAGTTATTTCATCCACAATTCCACGAACAAAAATATTTTTGTAGAGTTGAAAGTTAGGTTTTATTAGTTTTGATTTCTGTTTCACTTTGTATCCTAAAGAACAGAAGCATTTCTTGTTGAAGGTGTTAATGGAATTATTATGAAACTCAGTCTGGACAATTTAACGGCGTTTTTAAGCCCGTTGTTCTATAATGTGGTACAGTGAAAGAGTTAAGCAGTCCTGTTTGAATGAAACAAAAGAATTAATTTTATTTAAAAATGAGGGAGTTATTATCATTATAGGACCAATAATATCTCTAGATAATTCTATGGGTTAAAACACCATACACCATAATACCTCCTAAAGAACCTATTAATTAAACAAGAGCTTTATAAAAGCTCTAAAACGCTTTTTTAATAATTTTACGTTATGTAATATCCGCTGTATCAATTGTAAACAATCATTAATTGTTAAGAACTGCATTGCAACAGCTATTCGTTGCACGAAACATTATATCAAAAATTTCTCCAGAAAACCGACATACAATACTTCCTTCCGTTCGAAAGTATAGCGTTAGTTTAGCTCAATATCACAATGAAATATAATTGCAAGAATATTTTTAAAAACTCAATGTCTTTTTTTATTTGAAAATGTATTCGTGTAAATTATGTAGCGTAATTAAAGCCTTGCAAAACGTATTTGTACTTTAATCACCCCTATCGTAGCCGAAGGTCTACGACGATAATGTAGCTGTAAAACTTTTCTTTATTTAAATATATTTCAACACACAAATCTCTTCGAATAACAAATTTTATTTCAATACAGACACATAGATTCTTCTCGTTCTTTACACAAAAAGTGATGTATAAATAATTTGAAGTCCTAGCAAGTGAACTTACAAAAGGAGCATGACTGCCGCGGTCGTTAGTTGATAAAGGTGTGAAGAAATAGAGCAAGATGGCACGATACAATGGCAGAGTATTGTCCATTGTGTTCAGCACACTACTCCTTGGGCGAGCTATTGCAGGTATGTCTATTTTTTTTTATTAAAAAGTATAATACACATTTGTTAGAAAATAAGAAAAATGCAATAATATACGAGTGAAAAGTTATAATAATTGTATCATAAGAACTCATAGAGCAATTGTTCGACCAATGCAATGTAATGAGACTGAATAGATAGTATTTCTCTTTCAATTTTAAAATAGGGCCGTAAGTAAAAAATAATGCCATGTTTTCAATAGTAACTAATAACTATTATAACGACTTCGTAATCGTAATTGGTAGCATTTATCACAAATTATAGCACCGAATGTTGTCCAAGTTAAAATACAAGCTTACAAAATTTCTACATCGATGACATAATGATAAGGGAAAAATAACATAATAACGTAGGAACAATATTTATAGCACGGTTTGGAACATATTTCAACACGGCTAATGCTCGCAGAGCAGATTTAGTAGAACCTCTTGAAATGAATCATTAACAAGCCGTAGGAAACAGGAAGCGCCGGGTCACGCAGAAATAAAATCACCCTGAAATATATTCTGAAATTTTTCCTTATCTATCATCCACGTTACAGTTTAGCACCAATTTACCTTTTACGTGATTACTCGCCGGAGTTAACAAATTGTCACAACTAATGGCTGAGTTATATTTTATTTGGTTTTTGTATTACAGTGCTACGAAATAAAATGATGCCTTGTTCTTTATTAAAATTACAAGCTATGTGTAAAGTCACAATAATCTGTCTTATCGAATTTATTTACATGAAAATGATCTTTTGTTCGAGTAACGCTGTTACAAACAAATTGTAGCGAATACGTAATTAGGTCTACGAGAATCTATTAGATATTTTTCGTGTCCCTGAAACATATACTACGAGAGCTGAATACACGATATATTATGTACCACTCGTCCGTAAATAGATGAGGGCTAAATCGTTTACAAGTACCTGTTGGTTGGAATGTACAACACTCTCTATTTCCCTGATAGCAGGTAAATCATTAAAGTTTGTTTGGGTCCGACTATCGCGTAAACTACGACCTCGATTTGTTCACGAGCCCTCATTTACACAGCATTAGTTCAGATTGCAAACTTCATTTTCCCTCAAACCCAAACTTGCCTTGAAACAGTCGTGTTCCATTAAACATAATTCCAACTTTCTTGAACCATGCTAAATATGCGTGTCACTTTGAACGTTTATTATAGACAATAAACGATGGTTTATTTTCTGCTATTCTGTTATACTTAAAGTTATTATTTAATATTATTGACCTACTTTACAAACGATCGTTTTTATATGGTACTAGTTTAAATTCCACGTTTTCGCGTAAACTTATACACACATTTTCACTTACTTTTAAGTAGAAAACAAATGTGTAATCGGATTAACATACACAAGATGCAAGTACGAATAATCTCTTTAATAATTAATGTACTCTGGAAAAGTGGTAGTGAACGTGCAATTTAAAATGTATAAGGTTGTTTTGTTGTTGTTTTAAATCGTAAACATTTAAAAAAAGGAAATATTCTAGACTTCCTTTGATTTCTACCCGTATAAAATAAGTTACAGCACTTCCTGATTCGTAGTACTAAAAAAAATATAATAATTAATAAGTACTTTTAACTCCTAAAATCAAAAAAGTATTTTTACCTCGTTATATCAGTTAATGTTACAATCCGGAAAGAATCATGAAAACGGCAAGTATTTCTACTATTACATATAATTGCAATTATGCAAAAAGGCAATGAGAACCTCTTTACACGATGAAGATAGTTCAGTAGCGAGCAGCAAGTCCTAATCCATTACATTCAAGATATAGGTAGTTAAATTTTCAGCACTTTATCGATACATTTATGTTTAATTTTTTAAATTAAATGATAAGAAGTTATGAATTATTTTATGCTAGAAGCATTGGAGGTCTCAATTTAATGTATCATTTTCTTTCTCACACAAAGTACCCATTCTGAACAGAACAATAGATCATTTTAAAACCTTTATCTTTTGCGTTTGGCATTTTGGAGCCCATTACTATCTAGCACCAGCCCCCCTAGTCAAGTGGCTTTCTGTTAGCGTAGCGTTCAATAGAATAGACTACGAATGTATGAGATTGACGTAAGCTGTAGATGTTTTTCTACAGCTTACGTCAATCTCATACATTCGTAGTCTATTCTATTGAACGCTACGCTAACAGAAAGCCACTTGACTAGGGGGGCTGGACCACTCCTCCTCTATACGTAAGTGCTTCCAGAGAGCGAATTTGAAAACAAATCTCTCAATATATAGTATTGAGAGATACTATTTCTTTATTCTAATGTGAAAGTATCATTGTTGGTCTGTTGAACAGATTGCGATAAAATGTGCGATACATAAAAATCACCCCAGTAATGTTATTTTAACCCAGAAGCCAGGGCGGATAGCAAAAACTAAATCTATTAAGTAGATAGGTTAGGGACAATCTGTATCATCGTTGATGTATCGTATAATGTATTCCAATTTGTGAAGCCCATTCACTTAACTATTAGCCTTCGTCGATTGCGGTTCTTTTGAATGCGTCCATCGGGAACTGGGTCGGTATCGACAAACATTTATTTACGTGTAAAGTATTTGACCTCGTATCTCTAAGATTTTGAAAGAGCGTTTACTAGTTTGTTTGAAGGCATTGAGGTATTATTACTAGAGAGGGCACCACGAACAAAATCAGATGGCAGCGCGCGGCCGCGGCGGCGCGGGCCGGCTAGTGAGTCATACACTTTGTAGATATTCTGCCTCTTATTACTTATAAATTAAAACCAATCAATGTAACAAATAAATATTGTTTATCTTATTAAAAAAAATATGAATAAACTTATCAATTAAAACCAATCAATATAACAAATAAAAATTGAGTTTGAGACGATTGACTCCAACTCGTGTTAAAAAAAGTGTAGTAGCGATGTCCTCTCTAGTACGTAGTACATGTAACTCAATGTTTAAAGGCCGAAAAAATAAAGAGAAACCATTGTGGACACAGAAGAGAATAGAAGAAGCTATTAAAAATATTGAAAAATATAAATCTAGATCTTCATCATCAGACGGACGAGGTCTACAAAACAAAGACTAAAAACTATGGAAAAAAATATGATGTTTTGGAGGTAGGCACTCGAAAATTTTTGATCTTGAGACGGAAATCTGAATCGGAGCCTATAGTCAAAGTAGTACCTCCAGAAGAATTTCATGGGATATTATGTGAAATTCATCAATCTGTTGGCCATCTGTTGGTTGAATTTTTTCTATTCTTTATAAATTTATATTTATAAAGCATTTGAATGCCATAAAACAATAAATATCAATTTCAACAAAAAAGGTCGTGCTCCATCGTTACAATATTGTATTCACTGAAAAGTGTTTCATATTGGTTGAGATGGTTGTTAATCATCCCAATAGATGGCGCGCGGTGTGTCCCTTAGACACATAAAACTGAAAGAATAGAATAAATTCGATTGCTCTGGCGGGTTACGAGTGGCTGAATTGGTCAGGCATCCGCCCCGGAATGGCGCGAAAAGATGCGGGTTCGAGTCCCGCCTCGTGATCGATTTTATTCTATTCTTTATAAATTTATACCCCTAATCAGAATTGAATCAGAAAAAGTAGGCGCTTCAACCTGTCAGCAAGAAATAGAAACAGCTGCAGCAGTTCTTATAGATACTCCAGTATCCATACAAGAAAATATATTAACATTAGAAACTGTTGGTACTTGTGCTACTGTTACTGAGGCTGAGGTGATCAGTGATCAATCAGGAAATAGAATAATTGAAACAGAAGAAATGCTTATTGATGAAACACGAATATTTTGCTTTGTCTGTGGAAAGGAATCCACTGGAGCACATCGTTGTGGTGTTTGTAACAACCCAGTTCATCAAATTTGCGGGAAGATATTATCAGCAGAAAATGAAGGGTATGGATCAAAGATTCTGTGTGATTTATGTCAAAAAGAACAAAACATACTTATCGAAAGGGAACATGCCGTTGAAAATTTAAAAATGTCAGCAAAAAAAATGAAAGCAGCTTCTTCGGAAAAATTTGGAGAAATCGATATTGGTGCTACAATTTTAGTTGATGTGCCGAAAATAGATAGAGGGCCACTGGATGCAAGTAACATTATAGGAAAGGTTATTGATAAGAAGAACGATTTATTCAAAATTGGTACTTCAGCTGGGGTTCTAAAAGACTGGCTGCCTCGAAACTCTATCCAAATATCAACTACTGCCTTTAACGAACCTGTATCGACAAATGAACTGAGTTTGCGTGAAATTGCTTCAAAGATGTCTTTATTTGGAGGCCAAGGTTTTAAGAAATGCTCGTGCGAAAAATCTAAAGTGCGCTGCAAGACAAATCGATGTGCATGCAAAAAAAATAATATTTTATGCAACTCCAGATGTCACAAGTCAACAAACTGTCATAATAAATAAATAAAGCTTAGTAGCAGATTTATAAAAAAAGCAAGTACGTGGTAAACGTTTCTTTATTACATTTTTATTATTTTTTAATTTTGACTCAGTTTAGTCGTATTATCAAAATCAGATTAATATAGGTACGTGAAATTGAAACATTTCATTTCATAATTGGATTGAAGGAGGAGAATATTGATTGGATCATGGATGTAAAATTTTGATAAATAAATGATTGTTTTCTTTCTACTAAGTTGCAAATGATGATGGATTGTTTTATTTATTTCATTTAAATTTGTCATAAAACAAAGCAAACCCGTGATTTTGACAAGAACTTTATCATAAACCCAAACTAGTTCAGGTTTTTGATCAAAAATCTGGATTGTTACAGGTTTTTGATGAAATTGAGTTTAAAATGTGTCATCTTCCGGTTTTTGATGAAAAACCTAGGTTTTTGATCAAAAACCTAATTTTATGAAAAACCTGCGACATATAAACAATTTAAACATCTTGGCACTTATTCTATTGAGAACTACTTAGAAAATAGAAACAACATTTATTTTTTTGGAAATTTCTATAGCATCACCTTTTTTTGTGGTTGAAAATCATTTTCAATTAGATATTTGAAACAGGGTCAACTTCGGAAACTGGAAAACGAATCAGCCAAAAGAATTAATGAAACAACGTACGGTCACCTAACGGTCGTCTCTAACTGCTGCCAATACATTTCAACTTGTTGTTACCATTCAGACCCAATTTTTAAACGGAATCCTGAACTTTTCCCTGTAGAACTTTGATTTTCATACAAATATAGAAGGCGTGGATTATAAAGGTCCCTTTTAGTTGATTCAGACATAGCAAGCGTGGATGTTAAGCCCCCTTAGTTGATTATGGCGGTAACCCAGGAGCCAGCATATTTCGGTCAACGCGTAGCACAGGTATTCAGCGCTATTATGCTGAACGACTTTTAGGTGTCTTCTTTACATATTGAGAACAATGAGAAAAGGGTTCATTCATTGTCTGTTTTAAAACAGGATATGGGAACGTTCATTTTCAAGATAGAAAATTTGCATTTGAAAAAAAGTTACCCATATTTGTTTAGCCCAATTTATGGACATGTGTCTCTTTGTATAACGTAATCAAACTTCATTTGTAAGATCTATGTATAATTAATGAATTTAATTACAGTCACGTTTGATATTAAGCAGCAACTGAAATCATTCAGGAGATGCACTTGATTAAACCCAATTTACAAACCGACTGATGCATTAGGTCTCTACAATACCTTTGCATAATTGAAATTAGAAATTTAATGATTTTACCACTATAATTTACCATGTAACCACAGTGGGTAGGAGCAAAATAAAGAAGGCGTGTTTTTCTCTGCTCTTACAAATTAAATTTACGAAAATTAATTGATTCAGTAATTTTGATATAAAAACCATATGCATTAAACAGTGATTTTACCTACCAGTGTCCTCACAAAAATTCCTGTCTCTTTTTGCACTAAACTGTCAAAACTTGCACAGTCACTAAATTATGGAGTCTATCAAGAAATGTATGGAAGATATGACTAATAATTTTAATAAAAGGATGGAAGATTTCCAGAGGGACTTAACAAATAACCAAAATCCACCTGCCACTAGTAGTCCTACTTCCAGGCTTGCGGCGGACTTTGAAACCTTTCGCAACTTTGTGATTACTTCGCTTCAGTGTCTTCAATCTCAAATCAACATGTTAGCTAAACTTATTGACCAACAGGAGATGCGTTCGCGTAGAAAGATTTTATTGTTTCATGGTGTGAAGGAAACTGATAAAGAAGATTTAAGTTCAATTGTCACAGACATTGTATTGCAAAAACTTAACATTTCCACTATCAATAAAGGTGCTATCAATCGCTGCAATCGCTTAGGTCATGTCGCTGGTGTTAAACCTAGACCTATTGTAGTTAAATTTCATGATAGCCAGATTCGAGATGTAGTCTGGTTTGCCAAGACGCATTTGAAGAGCAGTGGAATAACGATTTCGGAGTTCTTGACTAAAAGTCGCCACGAAGCATTTATGGCTGCAAGGGATCGTTTCGGTATCCCTCATTGCTGGACCCGGGACGGCTTCATATTTATTGCAGCTCAAGATGGAACAAAACACCGCATTGCTTGTATTTCTGACTTGGATGCCATTCCTTCGTCTGCCGCTGCACCAGTTAATCCTCGTGAGCAAACAGTAAGTGGTCGTGATACACAGAGAGATGCTAAGGCAATTCCAGCTGCTAGGCCTAAAAGACTTCAAAAAGTGAAGTAACTTTCAACTTTATTCTTTCAACTTTATTATGTCCCTTCTAAACAATATCTTGTAATATTTGTTCTTTGCTTTACTGTCCCTGTACTCTGAAGTCCGAATTATGTATTTCATAGTATTACTACTAGTTAACTTAGGCTAATTTTGCTCAGCTTTTTCTTTTTATTTTTTATATAAGCCGGCGGTAGAACGTGTTTAAAGATATTTATATTACCGTACCTATTTAATATTAATTAATAATTATTATTGTTTAAAAATACACTTGTCGTTGTCGAACTGTCAAGTGTCATATGTCAACGTTTCAATGTCAAGTGTCAACTTGTGTTTGTCATTTGTATCTTCGGCCAGGCTACTTGTCTTTTAGTGCAATTTTATTTTAGACGCTGGTTGGTACATAGTAACTGTTTAGTATATTTAACTATTATTATTTATATATTTTTGTGGATAATATTAGTTTAATTTAGTAGTATACGTATAGTAACTACCTATTATTATTTATTCACTTGTATATATATATATGTTTAAATGATATCACCTTCAAGCGATACATCAGAAAACAGCTATTTATCTTTTCATTCTATTGATGAGTCTAGCAGTGATAGTAGTTATCGTAGTACAACGTCACCCAGTTTAAGCGACACCATCAATGATGCGTTTCAAGGCGATAGTAAAACATTTAATTTGGTCCATATAAACGCTCAAAGCGTTCCAGCGCATTATGTTGACATGCTTGCATCGTTTCAGTCTACAAGCCTTCATGCAATATTAATTTCTGAATCGTGGTTGAAGCCTTGTTTACCTTCTTCCTCTTATTCCTTACCAGGCTTCCGGCTCATTCGTAATGACCGAATTGGTAGAAGTGGTGGTGGGGTAGCGATATATCTCCGATCACATATACCCTTTAAAATTATTAGTACATCACCCCAGCCCCCACCTACAGATACAGCCGAGCACCTCATTATTGAAGTCGTCCTTTCCTTTACCAAAATTCTCCTAGCAGTCTTTTACAGCCCCTCTCTTCTAATAGATTATTTTCCTTCGTTTGACTCAATATGTGATAATTTAATACCAATCTATGACCACTGTATTTTAATGGGAGACTTTAATACATGTCTCTTAAAAAAAGACAGCCGGTCGCAAAAATTGGTTTCCATCGTTGAGTCACATAACTTACATCTTCTTCCTCTCAACGCCACGCATTGTGTCCCTAATTGCATCCCATCTCTCTTAGACCTAATTATAGTTTCTTCTCCCAATTTAGTTTCGAAATACGGCCAGTATCCAGCTGATGCCTTTTCACACCATGACCTCTTGCTTCTGTCATATAGAATACGGCCACCTAAACATAAACCTAGAGTATTATTAAGACGTAATTTCAACGGTATGGATGATTCAAAACTAAAGGAAGATGCTCGCTGTATTGATTGGTCTCCGATATTTCTGTCTCTTAGCATCGATGAAAAAGTTGAGTTCTTTAACTCCGCGTTAATAAAGCTTTATGACTTGCATGCACCGCTTAGATCAGTTAAAATAAAACAATTACCTGCGCCATGGTTGACGGAAGATCTCAAAATTTTGTTGAATAAAAAAGCTCGCGCCAAGGCGAGGCATAGAGCACTTAAATGTGATGCAAGTCGAGAAAAATACAATGCGATAAGAAATAGATGCAATACATGTTGTAGAGATGCACAGCGACGGTATATTCACTCTTCTGTTGAGAACAGTGATCCCACTGTCATTTGGAAATTCCTTAAAACGTTAGGTATTGGCAAACAACGAAATAATTCAATTCCATCTAATATAAACATAGAACAACTTAACTTACATTTTTCTAATTCTTCGCCTTCTTTCGATACTCAATTAAAACATAACACATTAGATTACATTTCCAAATTACCAGTTCCCAATATTCCTCCTTTTAGCTTCAAACAATTTACCGAGTGTGATGTCAAAAGGAACATATTGTCCATCTCGTCGAGTGCTGTTGGAGGCGACTGCATTGGACGTACTATGATCTTACCTATCCTAGACATTGTCACACCCGTTATTACCCATATTCTGAATTATTCCATATCCAATAGCTCATTTCCACAGGTGTGGAAAGATTCCCACCTCATACCGATCCCCAAAAGAAATAACCCATCCTCTTTTTCCGACTTTAGACCCATCTCCATCCTTCCATTCCTTTCTAAAGTTCTGGAAAAGTTGATACATCATCAATTGCAACTGTTTTTAAACTCACATAATCTCCTTAATCCTTACCAATCCGGCTTCCGTCCAGGTCATAGTACGGCCACTGCATTAGCTAAAATAACCGATGATATTCGAATGGGGATGGACAATAAAAGGCTTACAGTACTGACCTTGTTAGACTTCAGTAATGCTTTCAACACTGTAGACCACGACATTCTCCTCAGCTTACTGTGTTCACTAAATATATCCGCACCGGTAATTGGTTGGTTTCAGAGCTACCTGAATGGACGACGGCAGCGAATACACATCGATGACGTTTTGTCTTCTTGGTGTGATGTCTCTGCCGGGGTTCCTCAAGGTGGTGTTCTGTCCCCGTTACTGTTCTCAATCTTTATTAATACCATATCAGATACCTTGCTGTCTCTCTACCACATGTATGCTGACGACCTTCAAATATACACACAGTTTACTCTTGACGAAATACACCAGGCTATTCAAGATACTAATACAGATCTGAATACTATAGTCCAATGGAGCTACCGCTATGGCTTGCAGGTTAATCCACTTAAGACCCAAGTTATTATTATTGGTAGTCCTTCGTTAATCGCAAGGGTTAACTGGGTTAATCTGCCACCCATTGTAGTTGATGGTGCCATAATTCCTTATAGTGAGTCTGTAAGAAATCTGGGTTTGATTTTTGATCAAACCTTATCGTGGAGACCTCATATCAAGGAAGTGAGCAAAAAATGTACGCAGCAGCAGGATCCCTGAGACGATTAAGAAACTTTCTTCCTTTGCCTACTAAAATCCTTTTAGCTCAGTCCCTTCTTCTCCCTATATTAGACTATGCCGATGTAAGCTATGTAAATTTAACCATGGAACAGTTGAATGTACTCGAACGCCTACAGAACTTCTGCATACGGTTTATATTTGGGCTCCGTAAATATGATCATGTTTCGGAGTTCCGAAAAAAGCTCAACTGGTTGCCGATGCGCTTGCGGCGGGATGCGCATGCTCTCCAACTACTGTATCGAATTTTATTTGACCCTAAAACGCCAAAATACCTTAAGGAAAGGTTTGAGTTTAGAAGTCATTGTAGTGAGGTTCGTTCATCCGAAATGTTGAGGATAATTATGCCTCAACATCGCACACATTTTTATGATGGATCTTTTACTGTACATGCTACTAAACTCTGGAATGCTCTGCCAGACTCTATCAAAAATGCTCAATCACCAAATAGTTTTAAATGTATGGTTAAATCTCACTTTCTC
Organism: Colias behrii; assembly: GCA_029959065.1. Lineage (NCBI taxonomy): Eukaryota > Metazoa > Arthropoda > Insecta > Lepidoptera > Pieridae > Colias > Colias behrii. Next base: position 8,147,599 of record JARWMC010000007.1, on the reverse strand, counting down.
AGTGTTAGCCGTACATAAAATTTATTTATATTATATACGTATTATTAATTACTATGTATTATTTTTAGTATGGTATTTTTCTCCGAATCTCTATTCCCTTTTACTTATTTAGTTTATATCACAATATAAATAATATTTATGTGTATCCTTTATCATAGTTATTATTGCACTACCCATTTATGTATTTTGGTATTTATTCCTCTATTGTACCAAAGGTTGTCTGGAAGAAATCGCTCTAAGCGATAAGACCGCCAATTGTACTTAGTGTAAGTTATATTTAAGTGTTTGTATTTCTTGTTTTGTTATCTTTAAGTGCAATAAAGTATTTATAAATAAATAAATATAAATAAATAAATGCTTTTAATAAGAGGAAGTAAGTAAGGAGTACCTTAACAATTAATATTGATGTTTAAAAAAATCGTAATTTTATTATTAAGTTAGGCACTTATGTTATGATTTATTCTAGACTCTAGTCCTCATAAAGATCTTTAAAATGATCTAATTCGGTGATGTAACAAAAAAGACGTAGCAAATTTGCGTGAAATTATATCTTTGCGATAATCTTGTCTTTTTCAAGATTAATATTTTCATTTGAATACAACAGAAAAAGCCGTAATGTCTCCTAGATTCAATTCTTAAATTTATATAGACATTCGTTATGTGATTATTAGAAAAACAAGAGAAACCGCTCATTCATTATAAAATGTTCCCTTTATTTAAAATTAATGTTGAGAAAAATGACTCAGCCAGCTTTATTTAGAACGGAATGCCTAAGCCCTGTTTGCATTAATTATCAGTTTAATTTCATTGCACGGCAGTGGTAATGATGCTAAATCATGATTATATCGCACTAATCTCACGAAAACGTCAGGGTGTATTCATATTTTATACAAAATTTTGCAATTTTAAATAGGGTCTGATGAATATTCAAACGCAAGTCATGTTTAAAATAGCTCCAACTTATCAAAACAAGAAAAATTGGAGCAAAACCTGTTTGAATACTAAAATTGTTTTCAGCTCTCCTTTCAGATACGCTATTTGGGCGAGCCGAGTGTCGGAACTCGGAACGGGATCGCCAAACACATTTTTTATGGCCGGGTTCGACAGCCAGTGGCAACACAAGTCTCGTTACTTTATTTGAGAACACTTGAATCTTGCGGTATCTTGATATTGTAAGACGCTACGCCTAAAGATATCAGGTTTTGATTCTTTTAAAAATAAAAATAATTTCCATAAATGAATCTTTATTTTTTGTGTTTCATGAACTGTCTGTAGTTTACATTAAATTATTCAAGTCTAAGGGAAAATTAATTAAACTTAAAACAATTAACTGAACCCGCCGCCACTGATTAACATCGCAATAAATACAGAAAGTGTAGAACCATTAAACTCGTTCTACAAAGTTAATCGTTGATAATTAATAACAATAAACATGTTTCACTCCGTCATTCCAAAGAAAAGTGCAAGTCAGCCATAGCAACATACCCGTTGGTAGATGTATCTACAAGTCGAACGCGGTAAAGGTGGAGCTCTACCACACCCCTAAAAAGTTTTCTATAGATTAAACTTAATCGTTTGTGTCAGTTAATTCATTACGACTTCTTTCTTCTTTTTCCCGTGATGAAGAAATAACGTTGAATGTTGGTTGGCTATTCTTCCGCGAACGGGGCATTAGTTGAATATTGTCGGTTAATTCATTATGAAAAATTACCTTTCATTAATTACACGATGATTCACGTTTTCAGCAGTGCTTTTTTCTTTAATGGTTTCAAGCAGTGTCTAAAATTGAACTTGAATTCTAACACTTTTTGAACCGCAACTTTTATAATTTGATCTTTTATTTACTGTTCTGTTAGTAGGTACCTATATTGTTTTCTGGGACTCCATTTACGCCGCATCTTTGCTTTTTTCATACATAATTTTCTAAGTAAATTGGCATATTTAATTGTAAATACTCCAGTATACTATCATATTTCAGTTTTTCACTGCGTTTTATTAGATCGTACGATTTGCCAATACCAGAATTGTTCCCGAAAGAATTATTCCTTTAAACTTACAGGCTTCACTCAAACGGAAAGTCCGTCCAATTTCTCGAAAGTATTGGACAGGAATTGTGTTCAGTAACATTTCGGCCGAGCAGCTGTAAGTAGCACAAGTATACAAAAGTATTCTCTCTCACTGCGGATAACAGAACACCGTTGTTTCGACGGAAATTTTCACTTGAACTGAATTGAATTACGTTAAGGCCAAATGTAAAGTGTAAGGTTAAATATTGTATATGTTATATAATAATAGATATATATAATAATAGACTGGAAAATAAGGACGCATCGATTTTATCATAATATGTTTCGTGAGAATCTTCGGTGATTAATTTTAATCAAAATTCTCGGTGAACTTCGAACAAAGAAATCACGCAATAATAATTAAAACAATTCCTAGCATTTAAAACGAATTATCTCCATAACATTATTTAATTATTGTTTTTGCAGTTCGATTTGGAAGCTTTTTGGAATACTTGTTTTTTTTTCTAAACTTCTTTAACTAAACGACTTTAGGCTGAATAAACAATCTCATCATCATCAACATCTCCTATCAGGTACAGGCCTCATGTTCAGTTAATGAAAAGACTATAAATAAAATACATCAAATAACCTCTTAAAAAATAATTAAATAAAATATTCCCAGCGTCAGTAATTAGAAAACTTCAACAACACCTTGACACACACGATTTAATTTGCTGTAAACAAGTCGTACATACTTTAATTATATTTCAGAAATGTAGTATTAAAATGAAGTCTCCGCTTGAAATGATTGCGCTCATTTATATGTATATTGGATTCTGAACATACTGTTTTTATATAATAGATGTCTACTTCGATGGCTCTATCCGCTATCGTACTACAAATATTATGTTGCTCTACGCTATCAATGATTATTATAAATACATAAATAGTAGATAATAATACTTTCACTTGTTAATACACGTGAAAGTAATATTTACATGTAATCTTAAATTTTAAAATACAAGCATATAAGCATGTATTATAACATATAAAAGTACCTACCTAATACATACAATAAAAATCAGACATCTACATATATGACAATTACGAAAATGATCATTTTATAATGGTTTAAACTTTAACCTAACATTAAAGTTTAAAGACATTAACAATCGTCTTAATAAGACAATAACATTTATTACTGATGTATAAAATACTCATCATAATTATATTAAACCGCAAACGCTTTGATAAGAGCACCCATAACCTCTAAGTATGGAATGAACAATTTCATCTCAGCCAAGTTCATATTTTAGGCATATAACAGTAGTATACGTTATAATATAAGTCGGGCTTATCGGGTAAGGTCGGTAGACCCACAAATTAGCGACAGGAATCAATGTTGCCACGATTTCGTATTCCGCGCGCGTGGCGGAGGGAATGGCATCAGAAAATCAAATTATTGGTTGCTATACTTCAGTGAAAATAAGCTGTATTGTTTCCAAGCGCTTTGATTCTTAAAACACACACTGTTTATATTTATACGAATTTCTTTATAATTGGAAGTAATATGAGGTGAGTTTTCTTTTTGTGAAATATCTTTTCGTTGTATTAATATGTTTCGCTACACGGATTGTGATCTTAATAATAGATTTTATCATATACATGTAAGAATAAAAAGTTAAAATATGATATGCGCATATTTTCTTAAGAGTATAATAGTTATTTTCATTGAAATTGTATAATAAATTTAAATAACATCGAGATTTTAAAATAAGTTACAAAAACATTTCAAGATGAAACTTGTGCTCGCTCCGTATAATATTAGTACACATGCGATATTTTTCCTAAGCTAAAAAGTCTATTCTAGCCTTTGACGAAAATGTTGCTATGATACTTAAGTATGTTAACCGCCGCGTTGCTATCTTTGACGTAAGAGCTTCATCCAATCAAGTAGTTTAAATCTGCTGAACGGAGGCCTTGATTTCCCGAGTCAATGTTAGTGCCAATTCTGAAATTAATTCCGAATTTTCTCTCTATATTTCTAATTTGATTTATGAATTAAAAGTAGTAGCAACCGTGGTAGATATTTTGCATTTCTATCACAGCTTAGGGCAATTTTTTCCACATGTTAGATACACGTGGAAAAATCTGCCCTAAATTTTTATACATAATATTATGTACATATTAATATAGGCTCTCATAGCCTCCATAAAAAATGCCAACTTTTATGCGTCGCAATTGAAACATACGTATCCTGACAATATAGTTACTGGTTTCATGGAAAGCATCAATTTTTATTTTCTGAACAACTCTCACCCAACAAGCTCACACACTCGTAAAGTTGCTGCCCAAAAGTGCTTTACTTTTTTGACCACAATTATAAGCGCCATGTATGTATACATTGTAATGTAAGATCGGAAAAATATTGCATGTTAACGTATTTATTTACTATATTTTGAATGAATAAGATCTTAAATTTTCTCAGAACACAGTGAAAGTTTAAACTGTTAAAATTTACTCAGGTTCTATCCATTTTGTGCAATCACATTTTTATTTCATGCGATTGTATACGGTAAGTCTTCGAGCGAATAAAGCAACACATTCCTTGATGGTATTTGTGTCGCAATCAAGATAAGAAATACTTCCACATGATATTAGTAGGTGTCTGCGCTCGCGTGACCGCCTGTCGATCGGAAAAGCTTATCGCGAGACCGCCCGCCCAGCGTTACAGCTTACATGTTTACAACACGTACAAGTCAACTTTATTGCTCGAGCTAAATGTCTTTCTCCATTTTGTTTCTTCGACTTAACTGTATGTCGAGAGCAAACGATATTACGGTTTTATAGCCGATTTTATACTATTTATCTACTTCGCTTTGTTAGCGCTTTTTAAGATTTTTTCCAAGGCATTTTCTCTTCAACATTACTTCTTCTTCAGCTTTAATTTTTAATTAAAACGTGCGTTGGTTTCCAGTTTAAAAATAAGAAAATTGCAAAGACGCAGTTTGCATAAAGCCTAAGAAAATACAATTTGAATTTTAGGCATAAAATTTAAAAGCCGCAAGGGGAACGTCGGTGTAAGGGGTTGATGCAACGAAGGTAGGCAATCCTATTAATCGCTTCCCCTCTAGTGAGAAAGCGAAGTTCCTTCTCCCTAGAGCACTAAATATGTGGTACACATTTTAATATTTAATCATATACCAGTGTGGGACGAGAAATGAGGAAATGAGGACGCATTTTGAATCGCACACAAATTGTGTGACGCGTCTAGGGAGAGACAGGTGCGTAAAGGTAGCGAGAACGGGAAACTCGACCCAACAGACATTTTTAAAAGATGAGAGAAATAAAATGTGAAGTGATATTGAAGATATAGAAACTAGAAATAGGAGGTAGGTAGGTAGAAAGTATACGCAAAGATAAATAAATAATAATGTTATACAAAGATAACAAAAATATTATTAAATAAAGATTATAAATTAACTAAATACTATAAAATAAACACATACATAGACAAAAATAAACATTAATATAAGTAATATATATATATATATATATATATATATATATATATATATATATATATATATACATTTACATACATATAAATACATATACATATAAAATAATAAAAGACAAAGGACAAGGAGTCATCAAAGAAATAATATTATACATATTATAATACATAATATAATGAGCTAAATATGCTATACCGAGTCAAAAGCCAGATTTAAATAATGATTTCGGACGAGATTTTTAAAACAAGTAAGGGATTGGGCTTGTCTGATGTTTATCGGCAGTTCATTCCATAGGTTTATGGCAGTGACTGTAAAGGAATTACCAAAGTAATGTGTGCGATGAAAAGGAGTAGACAGAACAAGCCTATCGACCGAACGAAGAGAATAGCTTTCACAATGCAGGAAGTTAAATTTCGTTTTGAGATAGGAGGGGGTCTTAGGGTCAAAAAGGATACGATACAGGAGAAGGATACATACCTACTTATATGAAAGCTTTGATATTTAATTTTTAAAACAGGTCAGCGATTGACAATAGCTTCGATTATTTTTAATGATTTAACATTTCGCTTTCCACATTGTTAACATTATTATTTTATTGAAATGATATGGCCGGGTAAATAACCAAAATACGAAATACTAAAAAAATGGAATTTTATTCCAAACACAGATATATTTTTTTTAATTAGGTCAATTTGGGGCACTATTTCGACTATATTGTGTGTAGCCTAATCTAAAATAACATAGCAATTATGATATATATTCCTATTACTATTACTTTTAAACTTCCACGCGTAATTTTTGTCGATGTGATCATTGAAAAAAATGAAAATAGGACAGATATATTTCAGGAAAATTGCTAGGTGGGTATAACCTAAAAAAGAAAAGTGTTTGCAACATGGAAATTGTGACAATTTCATATTGCAGCCTTAGGGAATTTATTCTATCTCGTTGACAATGTTCATCTTTCCAGATACTTGAGGTGCCGACGCAAGTAGTGAATAGTGAATAACAATGAAATCTTCACTAGGGAGCGTGAAATGGAATTATGGTGTTTCATTTAATATCCGTTTATATTTGGGAAATAAAAATGTCTCGCTGTCACTTCTTTTTCTTGTGATGTTCTTTTTTACAAAAAGTTGTTCTATTTCCCGAAGTTTTAATGAAAGTTGTTGAAATTGTTTAGTGTACAATATCTTAGTGTCATTGAATTGTAAACTAACTAGGTTTTAAACAACATTGTTTGAACCTACGCATATAGATTATGCATTTTCACAGTCCAATGATCAGCATGTTAAGTGGCTTTGAATTTTGGATGAACCAAAAGTCCCAAGTCACCAGATAACGGTTAGATTTCGTACGAACTCTGTAGATATGAACTCATTCATGCAGCGACGCCTGAGGCTGAGGTATATTCCTGAGGTATGTGACATGTACAGATATGTGCATAATGTTCGTTGAGATTTATGGGGAATTGCTTTACTTACATTCAATCTTACATTACACGTAAATAGACAAGTGGGAAAGATTAAGATTAAAACATTATCCGAGAGACTATATTTTTAGATGTAGGATATGTAGGATATGATATGAATCATTAATCCGATACAAATAAAGTTTCTTTTGATTTTAATGTAGTTTAATTTTATAACTAAGATAAGAAGACTGGTATCTATGTATACCTATATATTATTATTTTATATTAAAATCTTCAAAAATAACTTAACCTCATAAATAAATATACAAAACGACTAGCTTGTAGACTTCGGCATGAAAATTTTAAGAATTTTGAATTTGTCTGAACTGATTTCTTCTTATCTCATTCTTGTCGGGCTTTATACTGTTATCAATATGATAATGAATACCTAAGGCATGCGGCCAATTTTGAGCAAAATTCTGACTAATCTTATCTTCAGTATTTAAATTAACATATCTCGATTATAACTAACTTTATAAGTACTTAATTTCATATAAGTATATGCGGCAACAACTTCAAATAATTGACAAATTGCTGAAATTTTTTAGTTGTACCTAAATAAAAAGCTATTTAAACGCCGTCATAGAGCAAAGGCTACATAACACTTAATATGCGATCTTGCAACAGAGTTGGTTTATGCTTTAAAGTTTATTTTAGTATGATATAAAATGTCTCGTAGCTGATAAATGTCAGGCAAGTAGGTCAGGCGAGGTGTAAACAGGAACGTAGAAGTTAAACTAGATTATTAGTTCAATAGCTTGTAAAATCTTGGTCTGTTAGACTTTGTTCAACTACGGGGAAGCCAGGCTGGCAGTGATATATGTATTAGAGGAGGAATAAATAATTATCATTGCTGTTGTGAATTTGCATGCTCTATTTATTGTGATTGTGATTTTTACTCTTTAATTATAATAAAATGTATTATAAAATAAAATCCAATTATATACAAAACTACTAAAATTATTTTCCAGTATTATGGATTATGGAACTTTTTTTGTACCTATTAAAATTATTTCATAGCACACTAGACAATGTATTTAATTTATTTGGCCGTATTCAACTATTTGCGTATCTATAACTATCAAATATAAAAAATAGCTAAAAGTATAAATACAAGGTATGAGTAAAAATAAAAAGATCTCTCCGGCGGGGAATCGAACCCCGGTCTCCCGCGTGACAGGCGGGGATACTTACCACTATACTACCGAAGATGTGATAAATTAATGCGAATTTACATTTCATATTAAAATACCTTTTCTACTATCTTAAGTCATGTTATCATATTTTGTGCTACAATAACAATACAAAACATATTAATCCAGTCAGTAGGTATTTATGCTCTACAAAAGGTGGCGTAGAAAATGTTTTGAAACGATATTGTTTAGGTATGAAAGGTTAATAAAAAACCAAGTTCTCGACCTTGACGGATCATTATATACAATTTTTTATCTATTTATGACTGCTAAATAACACAAATAGCATAGTCAAGTAAATTATAAACTATTATTACAATCTAGACTTAAGTATTTATTTTTTCTGTATTTACCATAATAGCCTTGTTATACTAGCCGCGGAAAGGTAAACTTATAAAGAAGCTAGAAAAGCACAGTTTTATCCCGATTGTAAAAAGCTCTGAATTATTTGCTCCTGAAGATAAATCGGTCAGTGCAACATTGACATGCATTCACCCCTTACGCATGGGATTTCACTTTAGCGATTGATTGTTGTTAAAGAGAGACATTTGAATCGATTTAAATATACGTAGATGCTAAAACAAATTACACATAATATGTAAGTATAGGTATAGCAGAAAGAGCAAGAAGAATGTGTAATAGTTGCAACACTAATGCGTAGTACTTTATCAGCCTTTTAAATACATATAGTTGTATAAGTACAGTTTTAGTTGTTCAAGAACATCGCACATGTTTCGCTCGAAAGTAGTTATTTATTCGTGAAAGTAGCTACGGTGGTAGATCACCAAACATCGAGATAGCGCGAATTAAATTTCATACACAGGCCGTGATATTTAAATTTTAAACATCTCTGTCTAATAGTATGTATATTACCTACATCCTACTAATATTAGGTATAATTTGTGAGGATGGATGGATGGATGGGTGTTTGTTACTCTTTCACGCAAATACTACTGAACCGATTACAATGAAATTAGTATGTAGGTAGCTGAAGACCCAGAATAAGACATAGGCTACTTTCTATCCCGGAAATCCCACAGGAACGGGAACTATGCGGATTTTTCTTTGAAAACACGGGCGAAGCCGCGGGCGGAAAACTAGTAATAAATAATTGTCGCTTTGAATTGTCGCATTTTCTGTGATTAGTCACCACTCACGTGAAAACTCTTTTGGTAAACCAAATTTTTTCTTCTGTTCTTCTTTCTTTCTGTTCCATTCAGAAAAAAATGTTATTTCACAAACAATTACTTAATTATCTGTTTACAATTTATTACGGCATACACTAACAAACTTTCGAAATATTTTTGTGCTAATTTCAAACACTTAAACCACCACTGTAATAAGTTATTTTCGCAACTGTGTAACATGTAGATATCCACTATTTTGTGGTATTATATTTTACTATTCGTTTATATTATCGTTAAAATCTTTATAGTTATTATGAAATATGTTAATTTTAATATGCAGAACTTGTTTTTATTACCTCGAATCCTTAAGGAAATCTTGAAATTTTAAGCTGTGTGGAATCTTTGAACATAAGATAAAACTATTATGATTCTGCTCAACTGAGCTAAAAGTTTTTAACTTTTAGTTAGTGCTTGTTCAAGCTTAAAATTGAGTTAAGTCTAAGAAGCGGTTTTGTGTCGTAACGTACACGTAGCTTATCTACCTAATTACGATTTTATAATGAAGCTATGTATAAAAATAATATCATATTGTTTTTGTCATATTCAGATCTATAAAAAATTATTTAATTTTGGTGTTAGTGTGTAAAGATAGCATGAAAATAAGTTTCATAACTGTTACCCAAAATGGTTTCTTATGTGCAGCTCTAAGACTACAGTCACAATGAGATTTATATTTTTCGAAAACCATTGAAATTAGGAAAGCAGTATGTAAATAATAGCCACACATACCTACCTGTAGTATAACAAAAATCTCTTCGTACCGAGCATATAAATAAATGTAAAACAAAGATTTTTCGCTTTTACGAAGCGGTTTCCATTCCAGGTACGCAACATTATTCAAAGTGTTCTATCATTTTGGGATCAGTTAAAATAAGTAATAAAACTAGAAGTTTTCAACTTGCCTCGACCCGGAATAAATCTTTTCGCTGAAATCTCCAAAGGGAAGCCTCTGGCTACTGTATCGGTTAGATCTAATGAAACTTTCCAAAACCTCCCCTGTGACGTGGATAGGGTCGCAAATAAAAATCGAATTCGGAAAATCGTGTGGTTTTATACGATTTTATTAAGGCGAAGAAAAAATTAAGTTATTATTAAGTTATTATTAAGTATTATTAAGTTATTATTTAAACTATTAAACAGTTCGCCTAATGTTTCCTTTATTTAATAAGTTTACTTTTAGCGAATAAATAAACACACACTTATGTGTGATACCTATTTAGATATTTAAAAGATACGTAGGTACAAGACTATTCCCAAGAGCCTTTAACCTTTCTTGATTTCTTGATAAATAGAATAGAATCTATTCATCTGGGCTCACAGTCACATAGGAAAGGATTAAATCATTTATAAATTTTACATCGCAATTCCATTTCCATTTTCCAGCATACTAACACATCACTAAAAGCATTAATGAAAGGAGAATTTACGGCATTGTGTGCAAGTCCAAGCAAATAAGAGGGAGAGCATTTAAAACTTCGCAAGGGATTGTAGAGTGACATGGGGGCTTTATTTGATATTCATATGGCACGCGCGCCTAATTGTTTTGTTACGGTAAGCCGGTAAGCTCAGTTGATCACTGAATTCCGGGAAAATTATTACAAGTCAGTGTGTATCAGTTTATTTTTGGACAGTGTGGGAATACATGATTAAATTATTGTACTTTACATCACTCTTACGTCGTATTCGCATCAGTTGTCTTGGAGATTCGTTATTTTGGAATAAAAATAGACGTAATACAATTAGGTTTTTCAGGTATTTTGTAGCCTTTTTCCCATATCAAAACCGACTGTAGGAAATAGACCTTAATAATATTAGGTAAAATATGCAATTAAATTCAACACAATGATATTAATATTTATTTTTCATATTTATGTAAATAATTGTATTGAGTGAATAATTTTATGTTAAACTAACTAATCATTTTAGAAGAAGTATTTAAATATAATGTAATACTTATTAAAATAAAGAAGAAAGGGTAAAATTCTACGATTTTGTTCGTATTCTTATCCGATTTTAGGTAGCATGATCGACGATGTAAATGGGCCGCGATAAAAATCAATATTAATTATGAATGAATTACGATGTCATAAAGTCAAGGTCGTATCTTTGATCAGTAACCCGAATGGGAACTACGCAAACTTAGCTATAGTGAGAAAGAAATTATTTTAAATATTATAATTTTTATATCGCTTAAAAATGTAAGCCTGTTATTCAAATAATCACGTAAGTATATGGAACAATATAACTTTTATCTAAACTATGAGTAAAAACAAACAAAATATACCTATATTTTATATTTCTTAATTTCATCCAAAGTCTTGTGAACCGTTCTCTAACTTTACGGGATCACGGGCAAATCTTCCAAGGCAATTTCAGACTGAGCCATCTTATGTGACATATTCATGACCACTGTCACCCTTTGCCCCAAAATATATATGCACTGCGTAGATCCCAGAGATCTTATAGTAATTTAAGATATGTCTATGTTTTCTGAACAATAGTTATATAATATTGTTCCTACATTTTAACATCGTTTAATCACGTTATCACTAATGAGCACACTTTAAACTGAATATCGATAACACAACGGTGTTCGGTCACTGATTTATTCATAGAGGAGTAATTAACTTTTTAATTAATATTATGATATTATAGTTCAATGTTTTTAAAACTGTTTGTATATGAGCTAAGTGGGTAGGTTAAATGAAAACACCATATTAAAATATTATTCAATTTTTCATCAAAAATTAATACATTTTCGTTCAAAACGTACAAAATACACGTCGAATAATAAACACGGCCTGCGGCTCTTTAACTTATTCAGTATAAATAAAATACATACAAACAGATTATGCTAAAAAATATTATTGTGATATTCCAATGTGACATTCGGACATGAAAATAGCATTTCAAGCCTGTAGATACATTTCTATTCCACAGCCAAAACGTTTTCCGCTTGACTGTTTAGTTAAATTTAAATAGTGAGGTTTCAAAACAAAGCACAACCCCGTTTTGAGCTGGCAGAGATTTGACTTCTGCCTCGTGTTGTTTGCACAGTCCGCGCAATCAGTGCTCGGTCATTCGCCACTCGGCATACATATAAAATAGGCCCGACGTCAACTTGTATTGACACAAGCCTACTTCGCGGTCAAACTTTCCTAAATTCTTCCAATGCTTACGATTGTGAAAATTGCGATGTGACGATGATGTGTGTGATGAATAACGCAAAAACATGTAAACAAATCTATAAGAATGTTTTCTAATACTTGAATATTAAACAATGAAGTTTTGAAACAATTTACTGCAGTGAATCTTCAGGAAAATTGGCACTTCTGATGCTGAGCAACGCGTTTTACAAGATATACCTACACAATAACAATGCACGATGCATATAAGAGAGAGATCGATCTACGTATGCTTGATCTTGTCACTAATTCAAAAAAGTTGATTTTTTTGGAGAAAGAATAGCAGAAAAATTCTGTCCAAATTAAAAAACCATCATTTTAATTTTTGAAAATAAATTTACAATCGTATTATTAACGCTATTCGCAATTCTAATTAGTGTCAAGGGTGGATTTGTAAACCCTTATTTATGTGCTTCTTTTATAAATGTATGGTATTCATTTTCAACGGTTTGGCGAAATTTTCGACTTTGTTTGATTTTCGTTGTATAAAAATAGATTGAAGATAATTTTCAATAAAAGCAATATAAATAAGCAAAAGGTATAAAAAATATGGGGAGAAGCTGGACTTTAAAAACACCTATCGATATCATTCATTCAGACATAACAGACTCTAAACTATTGCTACAAAGTCTAAATAACTCTAGTGTTCCATCTGTGTCTGTAAACTACCGAAGCGATCTTTTAGAAATTTGCCATGGATATAAATTGCTCACATTACGGAGAAAGACATAGACTGATTCGTAAACGAGTCTAGAGTAAAACTATCCAAAAACTTCTGCTTACACTTGAAATTCAGTAGTACTAGAGTCTAGATAAACATTATTTTATATCACTGAAAATTTAAACGCAGCGTTATATTAGTTGTTGAATATTTTTTGTGAACGTCAGCATAATATACGTAACCGCAATGCTCTCTGAAACTGACTTGTTCAGAATTTATTTAATGGTATGTAAATTGTATATTTTAATCTGGTTGATCTGGATTACAATCAAATTCATGTTACTAGAATATTATCAATATATTCAATAGCTATAATATAAACTAGGTAGAAATTCTTGTAAAGTGAATGCACCTAATTTTGGTACTTTTCTTATTATTTGACCCATATGACAAAATAAGGTATTTATATATTTTGTTATTTAGGATATACCTTCTTACATAAATTATATTTGTATCTAAATATAAATAGAAACAATTGTGTTTAACTTCGTTATATGATTGATGGCGTCTTTGTGATTATCGTCGGATTATCGTCTTAAGTTTGGATTTGGCAGAAACGACACAACAGCGAAATAAACCGTTCCTAAAAAAGTCCAATTTAGCAACATTTAGGTTATGTAGAGATTATCTCGCACATTTTTATGCTTTTTGGCATCCGTATATCTGGTTGTTTTTATTTTTTTCTTCTGAGTTGAATATATTATGTTTTAAAAATTAATATTTTTAACGCAGTCTTACGTATGTGTCTATGTTTATTAAAACAGACTTAATATAAAATAACTTCGAACTAAATGACAAAAGTAAATCCAAACGCCGTAATGATACGCCATAACTCTCTAAGTGCTCAGCTAAAGTGGGCAGGAAGATGAATACGGAAATTTATCAGAGCTCTACTCAAAGAAGCTAGAAAGGTTCTCGTAATTTACCTGCCGGAACTAATTTTAGGAGCTGCTATATACAATATTATCATATTTACGATGTTTTGTCCAAAATGTGCAATCAAACACTGTCGATATTTGGTATCTGCTAGAATATTTGAAACAATGGGATCGAAGGTACTCTCTCGAGATTGATTATAAATTCTTCAATCCCAATACACACGTCCTAGTAAAACAAAAAAAAAAAATATTTGAACCGGAGCGAATTGAGATCAATGGCATGATATTTCGATTTCCGATAGACTTTTTTTAATAAAACATCTGACATCTCTGTTATGAATTTTCTTTAGGTATACTGGGTTCATATTTTAGTTATTTTTTCCTGTTCATATTTTGCACTTAAAAATGTAATGCAATGTAAAGAGGCAGAAGTTCTGAGGAAAAGTAACTTTTCTACTAAAATCGCGAGACAATAATGTTCTGCAGATAAAGTTTCACATTGTGAAGCAAATTAAAATATATCTGTGGGGGCCAAGACTAACTATGAGTGACTGAGCCAGCAGGGTTTACGTAATTTTTTTACATTGTATTTTTTAATCATATTTTCAACCACAATGTCTTCTTTGGGTGTCCTTCGTAATTTACCAACGGGCATGCAATATTATAGAACACCATAACTTAATAACAACAGTGCTCAACATCTCTTACTAATCACTTCAAAAAATGGTAGAACATAGTAGCATTTCCCAGATTCAGGTAACCGCGCAATTTAAAACTTCACACAAATACTGACAAAAGTTAAATATTAAATAGCCATTAAGAAGTTCGTGTTACAAAGTTGTTAAATATATAACATTATATAGTATCATAACACGACTGTTTCGTGTTAATTGTAGTTAATTAATTTTGCGCGGAAGGGGCGAGACCGGCGCGGCGTCCCAAAGGATGTGGTATCGTTTTAGGCCTCCGTTGGGCTTGTCGCATTACACATAACAATTTGCTTCAACTAATTTTATATAAAATTTTAAGATATATAACTTTTATGACGAATTATTAATTTTCATGTATGTACGAATTTAAATTATTAGAGGTTGAAAAACGAAGAGAGCTTTTTTTTAAACACAAATACCTACAGCGGATTGATATGTTGTAAGCATAAAATAGATAATATTATGTAGGTACATAATTTTTAGAAAGTGCAGAAAAAATATAATTTTTTAAAAACAAATATGCAAGTGAATTAGGTAGGTACATTTTTTATATTTCCGGCGCCGCGCGTCTTTCCGAACATCTGTAAATTAAACCGAAAGAGTAGTTAATTACATATTTTAATTTAATCATTCTATCCAGTATCGAAATGCGTTTAAAATATCAAGATTCCAACGCTTATGTGTAGGAACTCTCGTATGATGATTTTCGTATTTTACTTGGTACTTAAAAGCTTCGTAAACTTATGGTCCGGGAGCCAGAAGCAGATTTTATGACCAAGTTCCTCTCAAGCGGTAATTAGTAAAATGCATCAAAGTATAGTATTATGAAGCCTCGTGAACGTCAGCTGGAGCTCGGTTGGGGGGGTGAGCGGTTGTAGCCTCCCACGCACGTAAGAAAAAAAAGTATATTCATTCATTTCCTCTCAGCTAAAAATTTGTCAAATTGTAGCTAACCCAATATCTCAACGAAAAATAATAATCAGCTGGTTACAGCATGGTGTATTATACGTCAGCTGGTGTCTCGAATATAATGAGACATTAACAAAATCATCGAGATACGTGGAATTCCATCAACATAAGTCCCCGTAAAAGATAAGTAATAACTTTATTAATTATATATTATACTATTATTTTTTTAATAATTATAGTTAACTAATGTTTTTAGTGGGTTATTTCATATTTGTTACACTTTTAGGTAGTTATGTGAATTTGATGATATGATAGTTATTTTTAAATGCAGTTTATAATATTTGTAAAAACATGTTTACCGATGTGGCTGAATGTACGTAGTACCCCGATCATGCGCACAACTAACCACCTCCAAGGCTCCAAGTACCTTATTACTGTCTATATTATGCTAGCGTGTGTTGCTTGAATTTTTAAAAATAACGATAATAACTAAAGATACGTCATTTCATCTCAGATGAAAATTTGTGAGCTGATTGTTAATATACTGATGCGATAAATAAAAAAAATCAGCTAGCAATAATTCGAGGAAAACCTAGTCAGTTGATGCATATAAATTGGCAATAGATGCTTCTGTCTAACTCCTATGTAATAAGTAATAACTTTCAAAGTATCAGCTGACGGTTTTTCCACCAAGATACAGCCAGCTGACCTATATATATATCCACAGTTACATATAAGCTATCATCAGGTAAATTTGTGTTTGAGAGGAAATCACGGAAAATAATTTTATTTTTTTCATGTTCGAGACACCAGCTGACGTATAATACACCATGTTGTAACCAGCTGATTATTTTTTTTCGTTGAGATATTGGGTTAGCTACAATTTGACAAATTTTTAGCTGAGAGGAAATGAATGAATGTATTTTTTTTTCCTACGTGCGTGGGAGGCTACAACCGCTCACCCCCCCAACCGAGCGCCAGCTGACGTTCACGAGGCTTTATAATACTATACTCTGATGCGTCTGACGAATTATCTCTTGAGAGGAAATAATTAACCAAATTTGCACCTGGCTCCCTAACCATTAGAATAAACATGGAGCAAGTTATATATAACCTAATTCACTTAGCTCCGAGTGATAGTCTTAAGCGAAGTATTAAATAATTGTAAACTAGACTAATATTTGATCACATAATGAATTGAAACGACCAAAAACATACTAGAGCTTGTTTTCATTCGTGTATTGGTAATTCGAACACTAACGTTCATCGCATAAGTATAATTGAAATGTAAATATTTATAGAAAGTACATGCAAAATTCATGAATGTTTTTGATATAGGTACAACTCCGTTATCGGTTTTCATCTAAACATGGCTTATCAGGTGATTTTTATCGACTGCACTAAAAAGAAGATCATGTAATTCGGGTGCATACAACATGTAAAATAAGAAAAATATGTAAAATTCTGTGTATGAAACATAAACGGCTTTATGTAGCGTAGATATAAATACTAGGTACCTAGTAGGTATGTCATAACACTTACAATGTACTCGTTGCATAAAATAATAAAAAGTATATGCTGGATTTTTGACGCCTATTTATCCTTTTCTTCCTGTCTGTTTTAAATAAAATTAATTAATTAAAACTTTACATACCCACGATCAAAAAAGATTTAGCTACTTTAAATAATTTGTTAAAATGTTGTATTCAAATATAGTAACATTTTCCGTCAACAATTAACAACATAGGTACATGTGCTCAGGGGAATCATAAACTTTCAGAAAATTCATTTACTAGCTAATTTAGCATTTATTGTCATTTGTAAAATTTAATTCGCTTCAAAATTGGATCGCGTGTTAAGTGTGTTAACACATACGATGTCTATAAAATGTGGCAGATAGTTTTGTTGTAATAGACAAATATTGTAATCTATATTTTAGTAATAGTCAACTGTTGTATAGTCTGTGTGGTATCTATACTAAAAAGGAATTGTCTTTGCCCTCTTCCCGTCTCTTTAGTTCGTGGTGTAATGTCGTGTGCGCACAATAACTTGCTTTAAAGTATTCTTATAAAATAAAGTTTATTTATCAGCATCCACAAGTTGTGTTTCAATATATAATTCTTTCAACAACTTTCACTTATTTGAATTTCTTTTCCCTATCATTGTGCATTGTTATGTTCTCAGGAGTGACCCAGTAGCACTCATTCAACTCATTTAACGTCCCTCAGTCGTGTTTACTGTTTACAAAACGAACCTCACTTGTTTATCGAGCTGATTTTACATAACAACATTGACTTTAAATTTAAAGCGCCAATTCGATGACCCTCTGACCTCGTTAACTGTATAAAATTATATATTTCAAAATAAACTGTACCAAAACTTCAGAAACTATAATTATTGTACACCACTTTGTGTAAGTTAATAGTTATGCTAATCGGCAAACAAGCGGTATAGGAAAAGTTATAGTTGTGTTGCTTGGTACAAAATTGTGTAAGAACACTTAAATAACGTTTCCATAGTTTGAGCTTACTTATGTAAATTTATCTAAAGATAGCATATACAAAATCGTTGAATCTTAATCAGATAGATCCATAAAATATACAATCTGTCGAATTTTTACACAGTACTTAGACTCTATACTTAAATAAATATTTCATAAATAAATATTTCAGGATAATTTTCACACACGTGACACGGCGCGATCTGATCCCATACTAAGCTGTCGCTTGTGTTATGGAAACCAGATGGCTGATAAACATACATATACAATTTTAAATAAATACTTATAAAGATAATTAACACCCATACACTTACTATACAAAGAGCCAATTGTAATTTTTATTACAAAAATAGTGATTTTTAAGTACTTATATAACAGGCAAAACACATCACAATGACCAGATCATTGTGATGTGTTTTGCCTGTTATATAAGAAAAAATATATTGACCTGTCATATATATCTTAGAACTAATATTTCAACAGTAGGTACTTTATGGCATAATATAAGCTCAAAAAATATAAAAAGTAGCTGGTGTCACAAGCCACTGCACTGCTAGCGCTCCGTAAATAATTCAACCCAAATAAACGGTACAAAACGTACGAAATGTTGCACAAAACAGGCAAAACACATCACAATGACCAGATCATTGTGATGTGTTTTGCCTGTTATATAAGAAAAAATATATTGACCTGTCATATATATCTTAGAACTAATATTTCAACAGTAGGTACTTTATGGCATAATATAAGCTCAAAAAATATAAAAAGTAGCTGGTGTCACAAGCCACTGCACTGCTAGCGCTCCGTAAATAATTCAACCCAAATAAACGGTACAAAACGTACGAAATGTTGCACAAAACGGTGACAGGCTGAAAAATAGAAGCTTGTTTTTATTTCATTGTATT
The DNA here is from genome assembly GCA_029959065.1 of Colias behrii. NCBI lineage: Eukaryota > Metazoa > Arthropoda > Insecta > Lepidoptera > Pieridae > Colias > Colias behrii. Next base: position 8,128,413 of record JARWMC010000007.1, on the reverse strand, counting down.
TGTATTTGATAAACGCTTTGTGAATTATCGACATTAAATATAAAAAGATCAAAGTGTTTGAACCACATTGGATGAAATTGATTAACGTAAGGATATAAAAAATGTAAGTAAATTGAATTTGATATGTTTGGTTTTATCACTTTCAAATGCTTTATAATGCAGGTCTAGTCCCGCCTCGTGATCGATTTTTTTCTATTCTTTATATAAATTTAAAATATAAATTACTAACTTATCGACATAGGTAATTACCCTTCAATGAATCCTTTAAAAATTTGATTGAACTAATGAATTTAAAAAGACTCTAGATATATATTTTGTATTCACTACTGTACGTGTGTTAAAATAAGAAGAAAAAGATTGAAAATTATAAGTACCTAGGTAAATTTGTTGAATGAATAATATGATTTAATCATTATTTAGATATCAATTGTATTATTTTAATTATACAATAGAAAAAAAATGCCAAATTAGTTTGTTTTATTGACGAACCTTCATTTTTTAAATACCTACAGTCGTATCACACTTATGACTGATTACACATTTATGAATACGAGAATAATAATACGAATGCATTAAAAATATTTTTAGTTCCATCTGCTTTCCAAAGCTCGGGTAAAGTTTTGAGCAACATTTTCTGCTACGTTATATGCTTTCAGGAAAAACCGCATCCGGTTCACTGTGTCTTGTTGAATACTAAATTATTTATGATGTTCCAGAGAGATTAAAAACAACAAAATCCAAAAAGAAGCATGTTTATAGCTAGCTACCTACTTTACCGACAAGTAGGTTGTGCCCGCAAGTTATGTGAAACGATTGTTTTTACCTACGCAAATACGCCCACCCCTTAACAATCTAAACGAATTTCCATGTTCAATAATAATAGTCAATTATTGTTATTGAATACTAACAATAATTGACTATTATTATTGAATTAATTTGCTATATCTTATAAAAATTACAGCTCTTTCGTTCTTCTTTTCTTCATTTTCACATGAACTCCACTTGCTTAACGTTATATTCCACATTTTATTTAATTTCCTAAATAGTCTCTTGAATAGCAGACAAAACAAACTGAATTATTTATCAGTCTTACTTTGTAGAAGCAAAACCCCTCTAAAACCCGAATACGTTTCGTAAATATCTTTTACTTAGATTTGAAATATGTAGCAAGATGTCCACGTGCATCGCTTAAATATTTTTGCATAAATTGAAAGTTGTATGAAAAAGTGCTTTAAATTGTCATACATTTATTTGTACCACATATAGAGTACCTGTTTTTTTCAACCATGTAGAGACATTTCAAAATATAGGTCGAGTATATCTCGTGCAGCCCCCACTTAGATGTGGGAAGATTAGCATTAGAAAGTCATTACACGTAGCGAGTAATAAGTATAACATTTGTTTGTATCCACTTAATTATTTTAATGAGCATATTTTTTATTTAGTCTGCATATATTAACAGTGTGACGCATAATTTAAATAAAACAAATAATTGAGCGTTGCCACTCGTTTCAAATGCAAATATGGAGGATTATTATTAGAATTTCATCTGTATTTAGTGTATCAGAGAGAATAATTGACGCTTATTTAGAAAGGTCCAATGCTCTTAGTTCTTGTTCTAATAATATAAGTATATGGACGACATACAGTAAAGTCCGTAAGGGAAGACGACCTCTCTTGCGTATTTTACTGTTCCCTCCACGTGTCGCGATGATGCATATTATATTTGCTACAATGTGTAGTGACTGTAGAACTTGTAGTGTATATTTATTTCTTTATCACTGTGTAGAAATAATCTTTGAAAATAATCAAATTATGACCACCGATATTGATCGGTTATCGAACAGTTCTAATAAAAAACAATTCTAGGTATAGTGTGTAAACCCAAGTTAAATATATACATATAAAAATGACTACACTAAAGATAAGCAGTGTAAAAAATTTAAAATATGTTGCAATTTATGAATACAGGTGATTTATAGCTCATAGATAGAGAAAAATCTATTGAAATGTCTAATTAAATTTTATCTATAATAATTGACAACCGTAATAATAAAAATATAATGTATTCAATTCAGTAAATTTGCACTATTTTTTTCAACATATAGTTTTCTTTGAAGTAAGAAGTTATTATGTTGCATAGTGGAAAACAGCTAAAGGTTTTAATACGAAAGGGACGCACTTTTATGACCCTTGAAGGTCTCACTGCTGCTCTCGTAAAGAAGTATTTTATTTTTCCCTTCCACTCCTATACAATCGATGTTTTAAAACTTTCACTTATGTCTTTCAGTTCTAGATATAATTAAATAATCGATTTCTCACTCATCGAGATCTCGAGGTCTATGATATATAATTCAGGCACAATGTTGCAAATGAAACCCTCTTTGTATTCCACTGTGCCGTTGGGAATTGATTGTAGCTTGCGTACCTTTAAGTTATCAAGTGTTTCGATATCTTGGAATGCGTATTATTCGATAAATAGTGTAATCTTGATGAAATGTATTTATATATTTTTATATTTTTTCTTTTTATATACTTTCCTTCAAACACGTGAATTTTCAATTTTTAAGGATTCGCCTAATATATGTATTTATAGAATAGATCGATTCTTCAAATTAATTTAAGGAGATAATAGGACGTTTCAAGCAATTAAGCCAGTCTTGAATGTATAATAGAAACTAAATTATAATTACCGCATACTTTAGTAGTCTACAAACGCTCAGCTCTATGATCGTAAAGTCTCAACGTAAAGATTACGATCTAAGTTTATTACATCTACGAAAATTATACAAGAAAACGCAATACAATGAAAGATAAACATCTTAATTTACTTTTAATTTGAAATCCTTGCAGATATTACTAGAACGATAGCGTATTGGTGTTATTGCAATCTATATGGACTCAGTTATTCAGCGTAATATTTTGAATAATGTTTTACCCTATAATTTATTTAAAACGACGTCATTCGTGCACATGGTGTGCGTGATAAAGTCAAACGTGTCGCTTCATTAAAAATTAAAATCTGTCAGTAGCAATGTTCGGCTCTATCTTCTGGTAACGTTATTATTTCCCTTTCGTACAATAACATCCAACGTAAGAGAATTTAACGTTGGCCTCTGAACAATTCCGGAATCAGAACGAAGGTACAAACATAATACAAAATACATAATTTTCACACCAGCCACGTACTCGCCATTTCAGTGGCACGCGCCGTGTATACCTGCACTTCCGACACTCTCACGGAACAATATCAATAAAACCGTATTATCCTTTTAAAAACCGAATAAAATTAAACGAGAAATATATATTTTATGGGCTCTCAAACGAATTCATAAATGACGGAGTAAAGTAAACTGATATAACTGAATGGCAGAAAATCAATATCACTGTGTCAATTTAAATATGTATATTGTATATCCTATGAGGAAAATTAATGATAATGTATTGAAAGAGCTATTCATAATTCAACACTCACCAAAAAAATATTTGTTAGTCATCTTTAATGTGAATTATGTTCTACATGTATATATTAGGTTCTTATTTATATACTAATTTTATTATTGTACATGAATATAAGCCATTACTCATAACTTTATTACATCTGCAGTGTTAGACTTCCTGCAACTTTCTTGGAGATTACCCTTCCATAAATATAACTGTTAAAGTTTAGTTATATATATTTTCATGGTATTCCTAAAGCGTTATTGAATACGGGTTATGTACAAGTAAAAGATACACCTGCAGGCAATATTTAAAGTTTTCAATGGACCGAACAGTCGCTCAGAAAGAAACAAAAGATCAACAATAGATATTTCAGCGAAATACGAAACGAAAGCTTTCAAGATATTACAAGAAATTCTTGTAAGAATATTTCTGACAGTAACAATCGTATTTCTATATAATATATTTCTCTTGTTGGAATTTAAAATTTAAAGGACGATTCGTCTTACTGACGTTCGTGCAGCTTATCTACTGCACTCACCTTTCAACTTGTAAAAATTGCAACATTAATCTTTTAATCGCGAAGTAGAACTCTGTTGATGGCTTTATGTCTGCATGTTAGATATCTGAATGTTTTAATCTCTTTGTTAATAATTTAGCTGAATTGTCGCACAAGTATTCAAACACCTACTTATATTAAAATATCAGTAGGTAGTCGTTAAGTAGTGTATTGATTTTGTGACTAAATAAGAACATACCGAATTTCGCGGTCTGCTTAGAGATATCTAAGAGTATTTATAGTCAATTGTTCCACTTTCTTTTATTCTTTATACAGATCTGAAATAAGTAATGGACTACTTTTTCTTTGAAATCTGTAAAATTTAACATAATTTATGAACTCTATACCATTTATAGTATAGAAGCTTAGCTCAGAAAGCTTAAGCAGATTACCCTTTTAAAAACGCATTTAATATCTAATAAGTATAAATCTAGAGGTATTAACTGTTTGCATACCATTTTTTTTTGATAAATATATGAATAAATAATAGTTTAATTAATTATAATAAAGTTTAATAGAATTAAATAAATCGTTTTGCAGTTGGAGCTTTTCTAGTATTTGTCCTATAACTATATTAAATTGTTTATAGACGTTGGCAACGATTAGAGAAACTCGGAAAAGGTTATCAATGGCAAGCATAATAAAAAAATTAACTGTGAATAATAAAGGATAGGGCTGTAATTGATTACGGCGGCATTGTACCCCTGCGTACCAACTAGAGAGTTGCATAGTTGAGGCGGAACTCATAAACCGTGCAAATCATAACAACGCCGGGAATGGTTTACGGCACGCAAAGAAGATGCGATACTTTTACGTGTTTCCATTTCCGTAGATTGCAAATTACACTACACCTCACTGTTTCGTTCGCAAATTTGATATATCCAATATCAAATCCGGTTGCTACACGATACTTTCGCGTTCATTCGATTTTCCGTTCGCAATTTCATTTTTGAACTAGAAAAAAAATATACCGGCCGAATTGATAACCTCCTCCTTTTTTTTGAAGTCGGTTAAAAAGATTGAGTGAGAGTTTGACTCGTTGAAGTAAGAACTAAGAATACAAATTTTAATAATTTGCTTGTTCGTTGTTATTGCGTACACACAGTTTAAGCTTTTCTGTCAACTTGCTAAGTAATTCTTATCTCGCACTCCCTCTACGAAAACAAACATAACATTGTGTAGGTATTCATGCAAATTGTGTAAGATTTGACTACATTTTCTAGGTAACGCTAACGTGCTATTTAAATTAATCAGCACTAATAAATTAATGTGTTGGTGTGTGTCTTATGAAATATATACCCAAACTCCTACTGTCATGTCAGTATAAAATATACATAATAAATTAAAGAACCGAAAATTTAACCGCATAAAAGAGCTCAAGTAAAATTTTACATTTTAGAAATTCGGTTCTTAAAAAAGAAAGCAACAATTTAGAACGCTTGTTAAAATACGGAATGGGGATTAGTTGTTGTGGTGCGTTCATTCCGAAAAAAAAAGCAAAAAAGGAAATCTACGTTCAACCGGCGAGCTATTTTTAACGAGCTTTTAGCGTGATACGTCACCAGCATTAAGCATTCCCTTTGTTTCTTTCAGCGCGTGGTCACACAGAAGTGCGCGTGGAGCTCCAAATGGAGAGATGGGCAGCCCGAGGGGGCTCCGTCCGGCTTCGCTGCGTTCACGACGTGCCTCCCCACCTCCTTGATAAGGTCGTCTTCCTTCGCCACGGCACCAAGATCTTCCAATACATTAGGGACAGGAAACCGCCGTACAGGAACTTCACGACACCCGGCGCTGTACTTAATGTTAGTGAGAGGTTTTATCGTTACCTTCATTATTCATTTAATTATAGGGCTATAGTACTAGCAATAACGAAAGACGCTTTATTGTTCTATTCTTTCTTTAGTTATATATTTCTTAATGTATACTGGGACGTAGAGAGTGGTTTACCCCAGAATTCTTTACATTTTAAAAGCACAACGTAAACCGTAGAGCAGCCGAAAGAACCAACTAGACATCATGTCAAGTTCACATCGAAATCCATCCACGAACCAAAACAAAGACACAATATTTGATGAGTTGATACATTACAAAAGTAGTAGTAACCTGATAAAAATCTTCGGAATAATATTTACACAATAATCACAGTGTAAGACGGGGAGGGTCGGGTTGCCCTCTCCCGTGACACTATTATGGGGCTGACACCCGCAAGCAACGGTCATAAATGAAGGAAATTGCAACATTTTCCCCGTATTACAAGGCAACACTAATTTATTTATGCGACAGTAATTCTCGACGGATATAATAACATTTTATGATTTACGATGCCTTATTAGTCTAAACACTTTGTAAGATTTATATGAAAGTTATGATGTATTTTACGTTCTTCGTTATTATTGTTTTGACCGATCTGAATTTATAATTAATATTTTGCTTATTTATTACGTACCTTCTTTAGTAGACAGAAAAAATAGTCATTCCATTTTTCCTAAATATCCTTATACAATAAAACAAAACAAAACAAAAAATCATGAACACATGATAATTGCGTGCTGAATTGAAATATTAAAAACCTATTAAAATATTATTAAAATATTATTTTAATAAATGTTACAATTCTACAAGAAAGTGTTCAATATCGCTAAAAAGTAAGAGACTATCGCTCGTAGGCATTTTTAGGTGTGTAGAGTCAAATTTATTCTGAATAGAGTTGACCACAATAACTAAAATTTCTTTAAAGGAGACTATTTTTTGTGGGCCCACCAAGACTCGGTAACGTATAGTCATAAAAAAAACGTGTAAAAATATAAAATTATATTATGAATTTTGTAACTTCGTTGTTAAACAAACGAAACCGGAATCATGAAATCGAATTAAAAAGCCTTATTTTGATATCATCCCTGCTGTAGTGTGCTGTCTACAAACCAAGAACAATGGCCAACATTAAAAAAAAACTGGAACGAAACGTTTTTATCGATAGAATGAAAATAAAACCAAAAAGCGAAAAAAATTGCCTTCAATAAACCACTTTAGAAACTGTTTTTATTCTTATTGATATGGAAGAATATGATTGATAGCGATTTTAAATGCTGTAATTTATCAAATAAAACAATTTGTTTCTACTCAGCTAAAAAAATCCGTGTAATGAAACGTTATATCTATTGGCTGCTTTGACGGAATATGTCAGATTCCTCCTGTCGTAGCCCCCTGCGTCAATGTTTGCAATGAATGTAAACAATGTTTTTTTACCTATTTTAAAATGAAATTGCTACAACTTAAGAGCGTTTAATATTACAATTGAACATGAATAATAGAATAGCTGTGCAAATATCCATTTGCACAGCTATTCTATTTAGGTATCCACCTATCTTAATATTATGTACCTACTCCTAGTCATAAAATATCACGTACCTAAATACCTACCTACTTAACTAATAATTTCTTATTGAATCAGTTTTCCTAATCGCTAAAATCGCATCAAGGTCCAGAAACTTGAGGTACACCCACTTATATCTATTTTCTATACTATTTATAACCAAATCGGGTCTCTGTGTTTGTGGTACCTTCGTTGTGTCCGATTTCCGAGCTTGGAATCGTGACAATGTATATATGATGTTTTCTAATATTTATTTATTAATTTATTTAAATATATTGTACCCAATGATTCGGATGGGTCACACAAGACAAATCGCTCATTATCAGTTAGTTTTTATGTAGTAATGAGGTGAATGTTTGCACACGTATTTCTAAAGATTCCGGTTAAAACATGTAAAAGTAATGTCACCACTGTAATCTGGGGACTTCAAGGAACAAATTAACACACATTTCATTAATATACGCTAAGAAATTGAGGTGGGCCTATTCTCCAAACAAAAAAAATGGTCTCCTTTATAAAATTATTCAGACTTAGAATTTAATTCCATTACGTGTACTGGTATCTCATACATAACTCCAGCCTCTAGCTACAAATAAATTGAAATTTTATATTATCTCGTGCTTTTATTTATAAACCGGAAAAGCTGAAATTTATACGTATGAAATATTACAAGTTGCTATTTATAACTCACTCTCAAAATTAAATGTAGCTATAAATATTGTCACGTATTCATAAGTTGTACCTACCTACATCTGTAGGAATGGAATGAATAATAAATGTAGGATAGTGATTACTTGATTAGATACGATAGCAAATCGACTATTATAGTTAAAAGTACCTAGTTGACACTTGACACTAAAATCGAGTGTTTATCTTAAAATATTCAATACATGATTTGCGTTAAAACATTTTTATATATTGAATTTTATGTTACAATATTCCAAAATATCCTTATTAACTTCAAACACGGACGTGCGAGGAATCCAGTACGCCTTAATTCAAACACTCGCTTTAAACGTCATTCACATGCCCTAAGTTGCGAAATGTAAGCCATTTGCAAACACTCCAGAATGTATGGACTCACCTTAAAAGCTAGAAGTGGGGATGCCGTCAGGGTAATAGCCCGGCTGGAGTTAATTTTCCGGGTCGGCGTTGGGTGAGGTAGCCATACTTTAAGGAACATTACGTACATACTTCTTAGATGTTCGGTTAAAAGTCAAAACCTAGTGTGGTGACATGTCATTGTTACAATAAGTTCTGAATAAGAAAAGTGCATTGTTTTCTTTTTTAACAAAAGAAATGGTGAAGTAGGTAGCAAGTTAAGTCTATGATTTAACGGCAAAGGTATAAGGAAAGATTTTATTAGATTTTATTTCCAACCTGATCGCAATTTAATTCAGTCTTCTCTTGTTCATGCTTTTCTACGATTTTTACAGTAAGAAAATGTGATGATTACGAATAACAAATATGCAAAATCTGTTCGTATAACATGCAGACACCCTATATAAAGTTTCTCATCAACGCTCTGTTCACCGTTTAGTTGAAACGTCTTAATGAATTAGAAGATCTCAGCTTGCAACTTCACGAAAATTATGGTAATACCCGAGTTGTTGGCGTCTAGTAAGTTTACATTTTTTTACGAGCTTTGGCATGCAGCGACCTTTTTTGTTTCGTTTAATTAATTACTCATTTCATCTTCTTTCTCGCACAGATCATAATCCAATGTCAAAAACACGAATGCAATTGTAATGAAAATAAACCGTGTCAAGTAATGATCATCATATTTGCAATATTGGACTGTTGAATGTTCTGTACATCAATTTTAAATTATAAAAGCTCGTTTAACTGATAATAACTGGTAGGAAACTGTGGAAATGCGTAACAATGGAGTGAAAACGCACAATAGCGATTCATTTCAACGCCCATCATTCTTCCAAAACTCATACATTCTATGCCCTTTATCTTCTAAATTTACTGTATACAATATAAACGTAGCTAGGTATACTTTATAATAAATCATATTGAATTCAATCATATTTAGTTAAGAAAAACAAAGAAAGAATAAAACAGAATGGTTTAATTCGCTCTTGCAAATTTTTTGGTAAAAGAATTTTCAGAGCATACTTGAACCTTTTTAAGATAAAATCTCATTCCTATTACCCTACACTTATGAGGATTGGCAAATAGCCTTCATTTCATTTATTTTTTATAAACAATTTTAGAAACATGAGCGTATTCATAAAAAGTTTTTTTGCTATAAAAATTTCCTTGACATTAATTAATAGATAATAATTCAAGTTTTAAAACCATAAAAAATTCACTTAAAATAAAAAGCAGTCGCCATCTAGAAATAATATTCCAAAATAATTGTAATTACTGATTACAGTTTACAGTAGTTTTCAGTTAAAACAATCCTGATTGACATTTTACTGAAACATCACGGGCAGGTGGCGCAATTTTGCAATTACAATTCCGAAAAAGTAAATAGATGAGCTTAAAATGCAGGCCTGTAAATTTACAGTAGGTAGGCGTTTTCCCTCATTTATATCGGTTCAAGTGAAGTCAATCAGAAAAACAGCGTTGGAAAAGCGCATTTAATTTAATTCGGTTTGCCTTACATTCTGTTGCATGTACCCGTCTCATTTGGGCGTGAGGGCGTAACAGGTCGACCTCGCTTCCAGGTCAGTCTGGGAATTACTGATAGACTAAGTGCAAGACCCTGACTTCAATACATAAAAAATACAAGCTTTTATTTTAAGCACATTTTAGAATATTAATTAAGACTATTGTAATTGGAGCGTTGTTGTGGTTTTAATGAGCGTTTGGAATTAAAAATATAGGAAAGCTTGCAGTTGCAGTGTACGTAGAATATAATATTACCTAGATTTCAATATATTATATCTATCAATATGATACGTACCTATATCACGAAGCAATATCATACTTTTAATTGGATGTAGTTTAAAATATAGGTAACTATTTTTCCTTTTATCTTCTTGGAACAGAAGTTCGGGAAGTTCCTCTTGCTTCGTTTGCGAATATAATTGTGTGTTTCTATTCTTCTTTTGTATGTTACGAGGTACTTTTTCTTTCTAGGAAATCTTAGAAAGTAAAGAACGATTACAATTGAAATCATTATCAATAGTTACAATAATAATGCTAAACATAGCATACTACTTGAATGGCTCTATTAAATAATCGGATGACAATAAAGCGTTCAGATACTCTTCTATTAAACCTCTGATGATATAAGCTCCATTGCGACTTTATATTATTTACTTTTCCTTTACCTTTTACAGAGTGTTTGTTTGGCTATCGTTTGCGTCACAACGAAGCGTTTTATTAATTTTTTTTTTGTCTCTGAACATGATAGAGTGCTAGAGAGTGAAATTGACTACCCGCGCTGAAAAATCTCATCCCATGGGTAATACAATGCCAGGTGGAAAGCAGTGTTACCAAATTTTAATAATAAAACGAAAACAATGACAGCAAAACCTAGAACTTGACTCCTTCTTACTTAAAAGATAACTTCGATTATTTAAGCTCTAGTAATTCTCTCTCTCTTCGCTCTTCCAACTTGTTATTGCTCAGCACCCCTTTCCATCATTCTAAATTTTTTAACAATTCTTTCACTGTCCGGGCTATTCAACTATGGAATTTTTTACCAGAAAGTATTAGACGTGCTCAAACGCTCTGCTCTTTTAAAGTGTTGCTTAAAGACCACTTCTTTTCCTTGCTATAGATTTGTTTTGCTTGCTGACGTCACCAACTATTGTTTTTTTATATATATATAATTTTTTTTGCGTTTGTACTATTCTATTTATATAATAATAATTATGTATGTATATGTTTATTACAAAGCATATGTATTTTATTTATTTGTATTATTATGTAGTAGTATGTATTTATGTAGTAGGTATCTTTGATACTTACATAATTTTTTTTATTTATTATTATTTTTTTTTCTTCTTTTTGCACTATCCCATTAACTTCATACATTTCCTTTCCATCAGGTTGCCTGGTAGATTGCTGCTTAGCAATAAGGCCGCCTCTTGTACAAACTATGTCTTTCTTGTGTATTAATGTTATTTTTGTCATATTTTAGTTTGTGCAATAAAGAGTTATAAATAAATAAATAAATAAATAAATAAATAAATAAACTTGCTTCAACACTACTCACTACTACCAGTATAAACTTTCAGTAAAATTTATCGTAGAAATCTGTTAAACTTATTAAGGCGAGAAAATTCCTCAATAAATAGATTATCCCATATTTTACAGGTCGCTCTCGCAACAGAGAACTCCATAATCCTGCAGAACCTTGACTTCGCAGCGAGCGGCAGCTACTCGTGTGAAGTATCCCTTGACACACCTATCTACACAAAAGCGTCTCCTGAAAAGCAACTTACAGTATTCCGTATGTAAACCTTTGTTTCGCTGCCTTTAATCTAATATTGAGCGTCTTATTATAATCACTTTATGTAAGGCTTTCGATAACGTAATTTTCTTGTTATAATTTTTTTTATATTCATGAAGGTAGCTGCGCGTATATCAACTTCATGGTAGCTAGTATAGGTTTTCTGTTCACATTTCTATCCATCTAATTACGTATTTATTGTTGATGCTAGATGTACCTACTACAAAAAAAAGCTTAGTGGCTAAGCTTAGTAGTCATACAAATACCTAAATCCAAAATCCAAGAAACAACATCTTATAGTTGGTAGGTTACGCAAAGATGTCAAAGTTAACAAAAATGTTGACTTTTCATCTCGCTGATTTTTTTCTCTTGGGCCTAAATAAGGCCTAAATGTTTACATTTTAACATATTCCGGTATAAAAATTTGAAATAAAAATGTTATAGAATTTGACTAAAATTAAAACATATCCTGAAAGTTTTGATTTCGTATTTAGGTAGATAGTAGATACCACATAGATACGTATAAAATTAAAAATAGATATGGGCTCATGTAGCACATTCTTAAAAAATATGTTACTGGTTTATTCCTTTTATTAATATAGTTTCAAAATTTATTTTAATTTAGTGCAAAATATAATGTCTGACGCATTACATTGCCACAGTACAGCGAACTTGCACGTAAAAGTATTCCATTGAAAAGTTACATTTGGGGTTGCATTTTTTAGAGGACGCAATTTTATTTTTTTTATGTGTAGGGGGGGTTAGTGTGAAGCTAGCACCAAGTTTGTGGGGTCGCCACCCTTGTCCCACGGCCGCCATCTTGAAAACAGCGGTTGAAATGGTTTTTACGATATATCTCTTAAACTATTTATCTGATAAAAAAAATTTGTTAACATTATTTGTTGCAAATTAAATTCTCTACAACTTTGGTCCAGTAACTTTTTGTCGTAGAACAATAAATAAAAAAGTTATAAGCGAAAATGTTTAGAAATTAGAGCTATTTATATTTTTCAATAAAACTTTTTTTTATCATTTTACGAAGAAATAATATCAAACCATTTTTGTAGATTGTTTTTCGAGGAACAACTATTATATACAACATATTTTCATTAAGTAAATAGTTAAGGTTTTACAGCGCTCCGAAGTGAGTACTATTTTTCAGTACTCTTAACTATACACTTACATATATTATGTTTGTACTAATAATAATTTGTCATCAGTAATTGTTTTTTTTTTTTGTTATTATAATATTTTTAATAATTAATTTTGCAATATTATTAATATTTAATTATTATGGCTCTTTTCCCCACCATCCAGGAGGTAGAGTCTGGAAGCGCGTTTTTTTTCCGTCGAAAAGCAGGGCTGAAATGTTCTGCAGTGTGCTTGAATGGTTCTGGAGTCTGGTAAAAGAGCCAATAGCCAATATATTATGTATAGTTAGTACTGAAAAATAGTACTCACTTCGGAGCGCTGCAGCTGTAAAACCTTAGCTATTGACGTAATGAAAAAATGTTGTATATAATAGTTGTTCCTCGAAAAACAATCTACAAAAATGGTCTGATATTATTTCTTTGTAAAATGATAAAAAAAGTTTTATTGAAAAATATAAATAGCTCTAATTTCTGAACATTTTCGCTTATAACTTTTTTATTTATAGTTCTACGTCAAAAAGTTACTGGACCAAAGTTGTAGAGAATTTAATTTGCAACAAATAATGTTAACAAATTTTTTTTTATCAGATAAATAGTTTAAGAGATATATCGTAAAAACCATTTCAACCGCTATTTTCAAGATGGCGGCCGTGGGACAAGGGTGGCGACCCCACAAACTTGGTGATAGCTTCACACTGACCCCCCCTACACATAAAAAAAAATAAAATTGCGTCCTCTTAAAAATGCAAGGTTAGGCCTAAAAAATGTAACATTTCAATGGACCAAAGGATTTATTGACACAGATATAAAAACATTTAACTCGATTTTATGTTCCAAAAATTATAATTGAATTGTGTCACATGAAATTGCACATGGATTCGCGTCATCGTGCGCTATAGCGAGTAGCAATTCATTATTCATCTATAATATAATTCTGGTGATGAAGGTATTCTCAAATAATATAAAATATTAAATTATCAAGAATACTTGAAGTTGCCGTATCTTGGTTGAATTGAATAAAGAGAAAAGATTAGATTATATAGAAGCCTCTCGAGACCCCTCACGATTTGAAATGCAGTGATGTACCTACTATTAATATTATGATAGTTACAATATAGCGTAAATCTTCGCGTGTAGTTACTTAACTGATGCGAGTTTGACCCAATTCGTGCAAAGGCAATTCTCAACTACCACTTTAAAAACTTATCTTTAAATTTCACCCTGTATGTGTGAGCTTAAATAACATGCGACAATTTATGACGTTATTCCGAAATGTTAATATTTATAACTATTTATAATATTATCATAATTATATACTAATGCCGCACTTCCTGAATTTTCATCAAATAATGCAAAATTCCCTCTTCACAAATTCCATCCATAACCAAATTGAATGCATCGTTTTGTTGTCTCGCGCATTGCAAATAATGACCTCGGCTTATGTTATAGAAGATGAAATGTAAACTGTATTGTAGTTGAAATAGGACTCAAAATATATATACAGTAATCAAAATCTTTCTCTTATAATAGACGAAATGGAGCTCTATTAAGAGACAAAATGAAAGTTTTATTAAGTGTGACTATGCCAAAAGATTTATTACTGAAAATTCTAAATTTAATAATGAATTTCATAGTTTTATTACCTACTCTCAGAATATATTTTATATCTTATGCAGTTGTACAACCTTTGTTTATTTCTAGAAATATCAAATATTTAAAGATATACCAAGTTATCGTATCGTATTTGTATTCGTGTACTTAATAGTTGTCGAGTGTACAATCAACCCTATGGGTCTATCTATGTCATCTATATCAAACTACATATTGAGTAGGAATATATACTTACGTGGACATAAAGTTTATTTGTTAGATTCTATATTAGATTAGATTCCTATTTTATGTATTGTTATTTTATAGCATGTTAAAAAAGTAAGAAAATTTTCATTCCAACTGACTTTTCTGTACGAAAAAGGTTGCAATGGTTTATTCCATTGAACGGGTAATTTATCAAGTGCGGGTAGAGTAACAAATATTGAGGTTCGTTTTTTATTGCTTAGAATTCGTGTGTTGGTATACTTGCTCCGATAAAATATTGTTAAAAGAAAATGCAAATTCACTACTTACCTTCATTATTACGTAGGATAGGTAATAATAATATTGCCCATTAGTATGTAGTATCTAATGAACTGCATATTTTCTATTTAAATACTATTATTATTTGAATTTCATAATTGTTATATACATTAATTAAATAAATAAATTATAACTTATTATACAAAAGCAAATATTCTTGAAAGAATAACACAATGAAATTAGTTGAAAACAAAAAAAGACACTTTGTTTTTATCAACGACGTTTTTATACTTGCGAATAAATTATATAAACATTCACAACATAGTATATGTACTTGTTCATTTAAATGTAAATTTGTAGGCCAAAACAGTGTACAGCGGGCCACATAATTGAGGCAACAGGGTGCGGAAGCAAACGGGAAATCATTCAGTTTCAGGAAATTAACTAATGGACTGGAAAACATTCATAAAATCTGGCTGCAACGTTTCAAGCTCGCAGGGAACTATTATGCTGATCATTATAATATTTTATATTAGCTTTTAGTTTTACCAACAACTTTGTTCCTGCTTCCCTAATGAAAATACGGAGTATATCCGTATAGCCACAAACTTTCCAAGTTTTTGTTAAAACTTAACGTAGCTGTCATGAAAAAAGATCTTGCAAACCTCTCCTAGTTCTTAAATTAACTGTTTTAAGGCGAAATAGTTTCTTAATTCACAAAGTATTTTTCCTAAAGTTTTACAAGGATGTTAATGTTCTTTCAGAAAGAATCCATGATATTTTCACCTACCATATACGGTGCTTTAGTAACATACCGTACCGTCTTACTCCATCGAGTATATAAGTTGTTATTAATTTAATTGTATACTTTTTCCTAGATCCCCAGAAACACCATCCCCGTATCGACTTCCCAAGTAGATATCTGAGCTTCGGCGAGACCCTCCGAGTGAATTGCACTAGCGCGCCTGCGCTCCCGGCGCCGCACATCACATGGTTTATTAATGGCAAAAAGGTAATCTCATATTCCATTCACATTCAAATATACAGTTACAATCTTCCTATTTAATAAATAATTACCGAAATGCCACGCTACGAAGCTCGATGTCTGAATTAAGGAATTGATTATAAGGGTCGTAATTGTCTTTGTAGTTCGATAGACACTACATAATATCATACAAAATTTCAAAAAGAAAATTGTCTTCTAGTTTTAAAAGCAATTCAATTTCAATATGGTTAAATTTCGAAATTATGCTTAGAAATTATGGATAGAAAATTGCTGGCTAATTTCCGTACTCTTGACAACATGCGGATAAGAACAATAAAAAAGGAAAATCACCATTAATTGTATTCATATCTAAAGCTTTAACTATGTTACCCTGAAAATATTTGTCGATCTTCACTTTACGTACCTATATTATAATGATCATTATATCCTGCATATTACAGATGGATGAAGTTCAAGCCAACTCCCACAAGTATCGGGTGTCCACGAGCGAGCGAAGTTCACGAAGGGGCCTCCTCAAGACCTTTGAACCTGAATCTGAATTGAGCACACCACCAATCCTCGCACTCACACATACGTCACGTGTCGCTACAAGAGCGCCTGGCTGTGTGCTTAAAGAGGTATTATTTCAATTTATTTTTCTGTACAGTTGTAAGTAGCTACTATGTACTTGATTCTGAAACAATACATTTAGTACAAATAAGTTACAGCTCTATTTAAATGCGAAAGCAGATTTCAATTATAATATAGTTATTTAAACAAATACCGAAACTGTATCTCCGAGACTGTATTGTGTAATTATGATATCGTTTAAGTTTTTCTTTCAACGCAAACAAACAGCAACCATTGATGATTGAACGAATCCAAACAGCTAAGAGCAGCAACCCTTTCAGGACAAATCACGCGCGGTTTTCAGTACACTATCTACTTATAACTATCTAAATACTATGTATTTAATCCACAAGAATCTACAAAATTTAAAAATTAACACCAAAACAAAATCCATCCCTCATAAATTAAAATTTTAAGTTAAAAAATACATTTTATCAAGTTCATATAAATATTGTTTTATGTTAAATATTCATGAAACATGAATGAAGCGTGTGCTAAGAATATCTGAAACAACAGAATGTAGATACATGGTAGATACCTACGTGAAGTAAAAATTTGCATTTATTTTATGCAGTTTCATAAAAGAAATAATATTACAAAATTCTAGAACCACAAAGTTACGTTTCATGAACTATAACTTGTAGGTATTCTTGAGTTTTTCATTAAGTTACTAAAGAACTATTTTTATATTATACAGGAATTCATATTATGGACTGTGTGAAAAGGGAACTAAAATAATTAAAGCAATGTTAATTAGGACATCGCATCGTCAAAATCGGGCCTACCTATAACATTTTTTATTTTTTATTGTGGTTTGTGTAAGCAATAAGCATATCGCACCAATGTTTGTCTATGTTTTCTCGTTACATGGATATATATAATATATATATTTTTAATTGATTTCAATGTTGGAAGCATTTTTTTTTGACAAAAAACTACATTAACCTACTAATTAAAAATAATTTTAGAGCCGAAAAGCTTCGTTAAAAGAAGAAATAGTTTTTCTTGTGTAATTTCTGTACAAGCAGCGATCGTTTACATTTTTATTATAGGTACCAATGTAAGGTGTGAATCAAAACTTTGTACACTTTACACTTAACACTTTCCTGAAATAGCTTTCTATTAGCGTTAAATTTTACGATAGCTATTAAACATTTAACAACTTTTCCCATTAAGGACAAGGAAATTACTTGTATGCAAATTAACCAGTCAGCCTGCGAGCGGCTCGACACTCGCTATGCCATTTAGTATGCGTTACGGTAGTCATGACGTGGCAATATATCTTGCAGTGGGTATAGCCGGAAACGTCTTCAGTCTACATTTGTAGATTGCAATGCATTCATTAGATTCGGTCCAAGTGAGGTAGTAACATAAAAACTGCAGAGTACGCAGAGACCTCTTAATTGATAGTACATAGGTACCTAATTGTTATATTTATTATCCCTTTAATGTTTTATATATTTCATCAGCCGGTTAATAAAGTGAATTTTTGAATTATGAATCTACAAATATGTATCTATTAATCACGGCATGGCATATGTTCATAGATTCCGGAAATCTTTTACGTTTAAATAGTAAAAGCATAAATTCTCATAAGATTCTTATCGTTTCAGGCAGAAGGACTTTCAAAGAATGAAGATGACAATAGTATCCACGGGTTAAGTAGGCATAAAAGTCGAAAACCTAGCCGAGGCAAGGACTTGTATGTAACTGTGTCAGAGCTACAATTAGTGGCGACGGGAAAACTTGAAGTGTCCTGTGTCAGTACTATACCGGAGTTCCGGAGCATAGAAGACAAATTTGCGGATGTGAGAAACGAGACCGTTATAGGTAAATTAATAAAAATAACACAAAAACATTTATATAAACACAAATAAAGTTCCTTTATAGTTCACACATTCATCGTTCTGTTACCCGTTCAAGAACGCTTTAAATACAACTTACAATTTTGTAAAAGTAATCTCTTAGAACTCCTTATCAGCCATTCAATTCATTCATTTGAAGAATTTTAAAATAACCTTATTCTCTCTTGGGTTTCAGTGGATGTAATCCGACCTACGGCGCAAGAAGAATTAGCCGCTAACCTCACTACGGGACAAAGCACATCTGTGGCCAGCACTTCAATTATTTCCTCTTTTATTACGCATATTACATTATTAGTTCTCTTCTTCATTTGACTAATAATACCTTTTCAATGTTTTTAGAAATCAGGCTGTGATAAAATTATTCGAGTTTAAACATTGCTCGGGCTTACCAATTAAATAATTAATAGGCGAGCTTGACTTAAACGTGTTCTTTAGCTCACTGCTGTGAGCTTATAACAAATCATCGATATATTTAATGTAATTAACATGCTACGGGCAATATAGTTAAAAGTATAGAATTTCCACACGTATTTGGATACTTTTGTAATACCTACATACCTACAACCTACATAATACATATATCTAAAATAAAAAATCTCTACATAATTATATATCTATAGTTCCTCTAAATAGTTTGATATAATATATATCGTATTCAATCAAGTAGATGATAACAAATTTTTGTCAACGTGTGCTTATAATGTCCCTAGCATATTAAATACAAAAGTATCATTGTGTTCCTTTAATTATAATAGTAGGTACATATCATACTTTTTAAATTAAGTGATATCGAATAAACGCGATCAATATTTTCAAATTAAGATTAAGATTTTCAACTTAATAAGATAGAGTTTTGAAAAGCAAATAGATAATAAAATTGAATAGTCATAATGATCGTGAAATAAGGCTTTTATGGAAGTTACCTTATTGTGCCTAGATTTTATCGAAATCGCCAAAACATATCATTACTCCATTGGAGATAGTACCTAGTTTGTAAATAAAAATAACTTTTGTTTACGAAATATCTATTTATTTTATTGTTGAAATGTTATAAACAAATTGTACCAAAGCCATAAATCCAAATTATTTTAAGTAGATGTGCATAGAATGGATTCAGTGTTTGAAGCCCATTAGATACACTATTAAAAAGGCTCTTTATTTACTTGGGATCAAATATTTTAGGACTAAAATAATTATATGAACATTAGTTAATAGCTTCTCGTTCCGAATAATGTTAATAATTCTTCATTACCTACTGTTATTTATATTATAAAAAGAGACTTTTCTTTAGATTTTTATTTACTTATTTTAAAATTATTTATAACACTAATTACAGTCATTAAACGAAAATTTTATATAAAATATGAATAACTACAATTATTATCTGTTACATCCGGCTAATTTGTAAATATGAATAACGAATTAAATCATACCAATGACATTAATTAAAAATTGAATTTACATAAACTAGCTGTCTTTTTACCTTCTTCATCTTGTAACGTAGGGTAGAATAATATTATAATATACATATATCTAGTGTGAGATTTAACGATCTTTATAACTATATGTAAAACTAAACTTTTTTTTTTCTTTTTGGTATTTGAGCAGGCACTCTGATTATCTGCAAGCAATATGACTGATAGTCGGATAAAAATACAGTATGAATTTTATTATATTTTAAATGGAAAATACATTAACACATGCAACAGGCCCTCAAGGAAAGGGTCCTGGGTTATGTCGGTATACACTGTAACCTTGGACAACCGACTAAACTCCAATCTGCTTTTAGAACGAGGCCTAGTTTCTCTGCGCTAATAATTCCTCTACGAATAAACTTCCTAATGGCTCCTCGTACATATAACAACGAAATTATACCGCTTGGAATTTAATTATGAACAGGGAAATCCGTCCTATAACCCACTCTTTATTAAGAATGGATGGTTGTTTGCCATGTGAGGTCACAACAATGCAGCAATAATATGCAAATTTCTATTCAACGCATTCGTCTATCTTCTAAGGCTATTGCGTTTTATCCTTCAATTGCTATAAAAGCGTGGGACCATACAACTGATCTGAAAATCAAACACCAGTAACTACTGTTTATAAAAGTATCTCAATCAATCTATTGGAAGAGTAAAATTACTTTTAAATGCTTTACCTACTAACGAATCTATGACAGTTGAAACTTTGTAGTACGTGCACTGTGTAGTCTTTCGATTGTTTTTTTTTTTTTTTTTACTAACGTAGTTTGATAAAATAATACTAACAGTCGAAGACTTCACTCTTCATCATCATAATTTATAAAAAGTTTGTGGTACTGGAGGATTGTAGGTATTTTTGGAACGAAGTTCCTTATCGCGCGGTACGCTGGCTAAGGCCCTGCGCAGACGACAGACTATCCGTGACGCACTTTTTAGTCTGTGAAAATAGAACCTATGAAATTATATGCAGTAACGCACACGACGCGCAAAAAGTCCGGCGCACAAAAAATCCGTGTAATTCGGGCAGACCGCACCGCGCCGCTCCGCACAAAAGTGTGTGAAAAGAATTGAACGTTTGCTTCAACGCGCGCTAACGCAGACGGCGCACACTTTACACGATTTCCATAGCGTCTACGTCCCTACAGCTCTGCCGACAAAATGATCGAAGATGTGCGTCGTGTGCGTTGAGTCTGTGAAAAATCCGCGACCGACTTTTTGCGCGCCATGCAGACTTTTTGTGCGCCGCAGACTCGATCGCACAAAAAGTGTGCCGTCTGCGCAGGGCCTAAGGCATCAAGAAAAATCCTCCCGACATCAATGAAAATGTTTATTCACATGCATACTTACATAATATTAGGCTCGGACTACAAAAATAATACATATCTATCATGAACTCGGTAAACGACCTACATCGGCAAATAGCAATTATGCTTATATTATAAAGTACTATCTTTGTATCCACAGATAACAATTATCACTAAGTAATAGAAATTCTTTAGTTAAATTGATTGATAGATTAGCCGGAAATATAACGATACTATTGTTGTTCATTATATTATGTACCTTAAATATATTATAAACTATCTACTCTTTCAAATAAAAATCTATAAATATACAGATCTCAAATATCACACATTGTTTTTTTTTTTCATCCTCGACTTCATAAAATAAAAGCCTTTAAATAATAACGCAACTTTATGGTTTCGTAATTCATCACTCAAAAATACATTAAAGATTGGTAAGTACAATAAAATACATCTCTCTAAATTAGGTTGGTTATAGAAGAATGTAGTATTTATTACAGATGAGTGATTTGACTTCGATTTGATTGCTTTTTTTATTCACACTATGTAGGTATCTAAATTTTTATCAATAGAACATGTTGCAAAAAAATTACGACATTATGATTTGCTAGAAATAGCCTTCACACAAATATCGAAATTTGATTCAAAACATGCTCCTAACTCAATGTTGCTCATGCTAACCACGAGGTGGCATTGAATACGAAACAGAAAACAAAAAACAAAATAAAGGTTTTTTTATACGTTTCCTGACGTGTATTTTATTAAATATACCTGTTATTCATGTATACACATTAAATAGCTATTATATGTAATATTAATAGGTAGGTAAGTAAAATAAAACTCGTAAATATTTCAAACAATTTTATTTTTATTCTAGGAATACTATTATATCTACAAAATAATTTTATATAATATCACACCATGTTTAAACACATCACATACCTAATGAAATTGGTATACCTACACATTAAAATGTATTTATTGAAATCACTCCTCTAAATAATCTCTATGCAAAGAAAGTGAATGCATTTTTTATCTATTGCTAAGTGATAAGCACAGGAAGTTACAACACATAATATGCGACCATCGTTATCAAATGTAGGTACCTACTAGCATTTTAATTTGCCTACATTAAACAAAATATACCTAAATAATACTCAATAGAAAACTAATGAAATTATTTAACGTCACTTCGCTTATATGTTGAGACTTCTAGTTCTACATCAAAATAAACTAGTTTGACTTGTTTGATGGGTAAATTGTTGTCCTCCAAGGATAACATAAGAATAGAATCAAATGCAATGATTAATACATATTTAAACAAGCAACATTTTAATTAAAAAAATAATGAAATAGAGATACATCTATTGACAACAACAAACTTAAATAAACTTAAAAATCTTATATGTAATTTGAAACCTAATACTTAATTCATAGCATTACAGCAGTAAGGTAATGTTACAAAGATTTTTTTTCTTTTTGTAAACATTCATTTGGCGTAATATTGCGCCTCAGTGGTTTTGTAGGCTTTGCGTTAGCTATTGCTTGTACTATGTACTGAAAATAATTGATATTTTTTTCCAAATAAACTTATCATAAAACACTTATTTAATAATATGAATTGTACTCGTAATACTTTAAAAATTATATTAAATAATATTAGATAATTAGTTTTTATAGCATCCAAACATAAATATATTTTTTACAGAATAAAAAATTCGATTGCGAGGCGGGATTCGAACCCATGTCTTTCGGTTGATCACGGGAGGCCGAGGCATCGCCCCATCCGCGGCCATAAGGCGAAAAACGCGGGTTAGAATCCCACCTGGTAAACGATTTTTTTTTTCTAGTCTTTAAAGTTTTATAAATTAATAGTACTTAATCAATTGTTTTACAAGGTACAAAAGCAAAATATAGGTATTGTATAACCCTAACAAGCCTCGATTGGAATTATGTATTTATTGGTAAGTATTTAATATTACTTTTAATTATAGTAAATATATTTAATTTATTCGTTGAATTAAAATTACATAATTAGATATTACAACAATATCCGTAATTAACACAGAAGTACATAGATGTATTAGAATCCTAATCATAATTCTTATGATTGAAGTGAAAATAATACATACTTTTACTTTTCTGAGGCCTGTAATATACTTAAATATATCTTTAATTTTCTATAAAATAAATAAAGTTTGTGCAGTTAATATTTAATGATATTCTAAGGACTTTAGCAGTCCATTGGAATAGAGTGCATTATAAATATTAAATAGGAATAAGTAATTTTAAATATTTCACACAAGAATATTGAAAAATATAGCAAAATTTACATTTCTTAATAATATGTGTAATATACATAAAACAGTATGTATCTTTATAATTTGACATACCAACGGAAAATTAAATACATACTATATAATTATTATATTATATTATTCTTAATTATGGCAAGTTAAGAAACATATTCTTATATAAAATCACGCATCAATTTTTATAAACCCCATTTAAAAAATCATTGCACAAAATGGATTACTTAATTACAAAAATTGACAATTTCTAAATGCATAAATAAAATGGTCATATTTTATCATTAGGGAAATGTAAATATTTACCGTGTCAGGTATACAATCTTCAAACAAGAGAAATATATTTTATATAAACTGATTATTTATATAGTTCCATTTAGGTCAAATAAAAAAAAATTAAGACTGACTTATCAGTAGGTACACAACATAATAATAAATCTTTAAGACTGATTTATCAGTTGGTACACTTTAACATAATTTATTCCAATTTATTTTTAAATTAATTGAATTATATTATTTTTTTAGCCAAAAAATAAACTACACATTTATAGAAATAATACCTGACTTCAAACTTCAGTGCTCATAAGCATAATGTGACAAATGTAATATTCATTATTTTTATATGTAGTTTTAAGATCATTAATGACTTTATGAACCACTAAGTACATGACTAATTAATCAATACTATATAAACTTGTCTAAACTTTACTATCTAGCTGTGTGACTATTTGATTTGATACAACTTTAGTAGCTAAAGATGCATTTGGAATGAGAAACCTGTCCATATCTTTAATAAGCAAGTTGTCGCCATCCGGAACACCATACTTAAAAGTAATTAGCTCAGGATGTCTCTTTTTCGCAGTGATTTTAACAATAGTTGATAGCAATCTCCTAGATAACACCTTTGCAAGGCCTTTTTTGTTTGGAATTTCACGTAAAATTATCAAATGAGTTTCTGTTATCACTAGATATGAATCATACATATGTCCGTTGTACAATACTTCCTGACATTGAAAACTATCAATTACATTTTGGTTTTTAAGGAATGACTGTATATCTATCACTTCATCCAACATTTCACTGCTTGCAGCATAGCGTCCCATATCAGAATAGTCATCTTCCTCTTCATCATTGATACTGAACACCGGGGGAACATTTCTATACCTGTTGTCTTTTCTATCAGTTGCAGAAACATGCCACTCACTTATGTTAGCACCTGAATTAGGATTCACAATATATTCAATCAGTTTTCCTTTTACTTCTTGACTTTTTGCCTTCATCGCTGAAGACAATTTGCTAAATAGTTGTATAGCTGGAATGTTGTCCCTTCGTTTGGATTCTCTCACTTCTTTCCCTAAATTGTTATTATTAGGTGCACACACCAAACATGTAGCTGGGTTATGATCCTCCAAGCAATCTGTCATATGTGGCCCAAAGTAATCGTGTATAGCAACAAAACCTCCATCAAGCATAGAAACATGCTTTATATTTCTTTTAAGGAAGGAAGCCACCACCATATGAGCATAGCTATCTTCTTCAGTTCTACCAGAACCAACAAAACATAAATGTTCTCCAGCCGCAAGGGAACCGGCGGCCAATGCCTGGCGCTGTGCATTAAGCAATCCCTGCACAGCTGTGTTGAAAGCATTAGGCTCTTGTAACATAAGATTGCAATCCAAATGAAAAGCGGTAGAAAGGTGACCAGCATTATACTGCTCAGCTGGCCGACAATCAACTAAAAAGAATTTGACAGTATCCGAGTCCACTGCATCCACAGTTGCACTCTCAATAAGTTCATGGACAGCCAAAGGAAGACATAACGCTTGAGAATATAATTTTGAATTAATTTCTAGGCCACTTTCGGAAAATAGTACTTCTAGAACATCCTCACGGAATGACACAGGTGTCTTCAAAGAATAGTAATGAGCTAAAGAACAGAAATCAGAGACATCATTTGCTTCTAAATCACCTGGCATTTTTCTTAATGTTTCAATTATAGTTGTCTTATTCTCATCTTTCATTTGCAATAACTGTTCCCTTGCATTAATAATCATGATAAGACATAAGAAGAAAATAAAGAATGGATCAGATCTTTGGAAGTATAGGTCCCACATGAAGAGAACAACTTCTAAGTTGCAGGTGCCAGCAAAAAGGGATCGAAGCCAGGGCATGCAATATTGCTCGGGAGTGATTCGCTTTGTATCCAAAAATGAACAAAGTTCAGGGTCATGATATTGTATAATCAATCTCAATATATGAAATGGTACACCATTGGGCACGCAGCCATTTGGAATGTATAATTCTAAAATCTTTTCAAATAAATTATAAGTATCAGACCTTGGCAATTTTAAACTTAGAAGGGGATATAATATCTCAACTAATCCATTATTTGAGCTGTAATTAATTGATTTAGATTTACAATAGAATGTTATGATTGATTCAATATCTGATATGACAGACAGCTTTTCATCATCATCATTATCAAGTTTTTTAACAAATTTTTTAACATCGTCTCTAAGCTCATTTTGGTTTGATAAATCAAATATTTCATCAAACAAAAGCAATTGATTACCACTGTCTTGACAATTTAGACATACCAGCCATACATCTGCTCTAAGGCTATCCGGAATTTTTTTACCTTTGGTAATAAGATTTATTTCCTGTGCAGAGCAACCATCTAAAAGCGCAGATTCTAGCTCAATCAACCTGAAAAATCAAACCATAATGTAAACATCTACGATAGTATTCGAGAGTAACTAATACACTCAATCAATTAATAACATAGAATTAAGAAAAAATATTCACCAAGTTGTATCTTCCTCCTCTGCCGTCATATTTAAATTAAGATTAACCTTAGGTAGTAGAAAATAATCAAGCAATATGCGAAGGTCTTCAACTACGTCCAATCGTTCACTTAAATACTAACTTCGCTAACTTCGGTCTGCGATGACAGATAATTTAAACATAACACTCTTCTTTAATATATCACTTTTGTTTATCGTATAGGAGCTACCAACGTTGACAAGTGAGCATTTTAGTATAGTTGGTTCTTTGATATACTGTTCCTCTTCCTATTTCGGTTAGAGTCCGGGCTGTCTGGCTGGCCGCAGTGGTTGCGTTTATTAGTGCGCATCTTATCTGCACAGGAAAATATCCGTAATTTAAAGTCATTTATTAACGCGTAATTTTTAATCTTTTGCCTTTAGATAGATCCATCAGACATAAATTTTTTATTGCAAGACGTTTTTTTCGTTGTTAAATAGGTGCCAGACGCAATTTTTTATTTCAAAATCATTAAAATGTCATCGAAATAAGTGAAATTCCATCAACATGAGTTCCCGTGAAGGATATACTATGTATAATATTCATTTTACTATTTATAATTTTTTAGCAACAATCTACCATGGTGCCTCCTTTTCCCAACGAACCTCAAATAGGACGTTAATGTAAACTTGATAATAACCAAATATCATCAAATTCATATTAATACCCAAAAGTGTAATAAATATGAAACCATCTATTAAAAATATTAGTTTACTAATTATTCAATATAAGTATTAAAAAAGGATAATATAATATAAGTAATAAAGTTATTACTTACCTTTTAAGCGGACTCATGTTGATGTAATTTCACTTATTTCGATGACATTTTAATTATTTTGAATTAAAAAATTGCGTATGGCACCTATTTAACAACGAAAAAAACGTCTTGCAATAAAAAAATTATGTCTGATGGATCTATCTAAAGGCAAAAGATTAAAAATTACGCGTTAATAAATGACTTTAAATTACGGATATTTTCCTGTGCGCACTAATAAACGCAACCACTACCGCCAGCCAGACAGCCCGGACTCTAACCGAAATAGCAAGAGAAACAGTATATCAAAAACCCAACTATACTAAAATGACTTTTTTTAAAACGTTAATAGCTCCCGTACCATTATTAGTTACAAGCAAAACAAGAGTCCTCTTTCAGACTAATCTTATTCGATTCTCTTTTCGATTTTCGACATCTTCACTTTATCACAATCACTTGACATTTTCGATGACATTGAGTATTGACTTATTTGACAAATGACAAGTTAAAAAATTATTTGGAAGTGGGAAGAGTACTATCAACATGTAGCTTTTTACACACTTTACACTACACTTACACTTTTTGTTCTAAAAAGGTAGTGCTTGCCACTTTATCGAATACTAAAATATCAACAAATACAACATACTAAAAATACTAAAATAACAACAAAAACAAATTGAAATGGCTACATGTCATTTCAAACTGTCGAACTGACATATGAGGCATCTAAAAACAAACACGGCAATCTCCATATTTTGTCAAAATTGAACTGTCAATGCAGGATTTTTTTATCTGTGATTATCTCTCTACTGAAAACACCATAACACAGCAAAGTCGGCAATGTCCCATAGAAATAAGCTTCCAAAAGTATGATTCTAATACAAACATGGCAATCTCCAACGTCATGCGTTTCAATGTTGGCATTCTCCAAGACAGCCAATCAGAGCACGGCATGTCCGCATGTGGACGCCATTGTAGTATTGTTTGTATGGTGACGCGGACGGTCTTGTCGTGTATTGTGTTGTGGTATTTTAATGATTTGAACTGTTTTTCGCTAGTTATCTATAAAATCAGCCTAAGCATATCTTATTATGGAGCAGACAGCATCGCCCTGTACTTCCAAACATACGAGAAAACGTAAAGCTGAGCCAGAAAAGTGGAAGAAAAATTTGGCAAAAACAGCCCGGTAAGTATGCAATGATTAACCCGTTTTGATACTTTTTAAAATGAGCGAAAGTTTTGTAAGTAAATGAGAGAGTAGGTTTGTCCGTGTTCATCTCCGTAACGACTATGGCTGAAACTTCGATTATACATCAGGACTAACACAAGTTAATTTTTGTTAGTGTAGGTTGGTACCCTATTTTGGTTAATAGTGGATGCGAATTTTTTATATAAACTGAATCATTACTCGGGAGTTTTTTTAATTTAGTTTAATTAACTAATTTACTTTATTTTCAATGTTTTGTAGTAAATTTTAACAGATTCTCATCTAATTTTGTTTCAGTTACTCTCCGCGGACCTTACCGACTAAACCACAATGTAAACATAATAAAAATGCATATCAGTGCGACACACTGACTTTACGAGATTTGCAAGCTTTTCACGCATCTTTTTATAAATACAAAGACAAGGAAACTCAAGATGCATTCCTGCTCAAGTGCTGCCATGCAGAACCCATAAAAAGAAAAAGACCAAAAAATAAAAAACACACAGAAAAGAAATTTCAAACCAAATTTACTATCTTCAGTAAATCAACGAAGACCCGTGTACGAGTATGTCAAAAGGCCTTTCTGCAAATTCTGGACATTACTAAACATAGAATTCAGTATGTTATGAGAAAGTTTTTAGAAACAGGAGAACCAGTAAAAGAAAAAAGAGGAGGCGATCATAAATCACATTTATTTATGCGTAAAAAGGAAGCGGTCATGGCTTTTATCAACTTATTTCATGTTGATGAAGCACACTATTGTCGCGGAAAATCTCAAAGACATTATCTGGCAGCTGAACTAAGCATAAACAAAATGTTCAAACAATACAATGCCCAACAAACAGAAGAATGTTTAAGAGTTAAACGTGGGTTTTTTAGAAGAGTTTTCAACAGAAACTATTCACTTGGATTTGGAAGTCCTAGAACAGACGTCTGTTCAACATGCCTACAACTTCTCGAGAAAATTAAATTGGAGGCTGATGCAATTAAACGGCAGTCACTTATAATCGAAAAACGAGTACACAGCCTCAAGGCAAAAGCGTTTTTTGCATTGGTGAAGGAGGAAAGTCCAGATATAAAAACTCTCTCATTTGATTGCGAGAAAAACATGCCTCTGCCCAAGATACCCGACCAGAGCACTTATTACTCCCGCCAGATATATTTATATAACTGTACTGTAGTTGAAGGGAGCTCCAAGTCGCAACTTACACAGAATAACGTTTTTGCATACTGCTGGACGGAAAACGAGTTTAACAAAGGTGCAAATGAGATATCTTCAATTGTATATCACAGACTTATGAACACTGACTTATCTGAAGTTCAAACAGTAAGATTAATAGCAGATGGATGCGGAGGGCAGAACAAAAATTCAATTATGTTAGCAATGTGCTCCAAGTGGTTGGTAGAATCTGCACCTAGCTATGTAAAAACACTGGAGCTTGTGTTCCCTGTTGTAGGACATTCTTTCATCCCTCCAGATCGAGTCTTTGCCCAAATTGAGAAAGAAGTTCGAAAACGAGACACTATAGTGCGGCCTGAAGAGTACTTAGACATTATAAGCCAGTGGAGTACAGTTATCAGATTAGGTAGTACTCACAGAACAGTAAAAACATATAGAAGTGCGATAATGTCATAATTAGTATGAAAACCTGTGTCGCCAAACCCACACATTTAAACCGATAGTTATACAGTACACTACAAGTAAACTATGCCTTTGATTGGACAGCTTAATTTGAGTAAAAACTGACTTAGGTTATAAATTCAGCATTTCAATATGTACCCTAACGCACCATGTTACGGTTTATTTTAGTATAACATCCCTAGGTATATTAGCTGTTTTGTTTCTCATTGCACAGAAATTCCAAATTCGAAAACATTCAGCTACTCCACAACAGAGGGCGTTAGTTTTCGATAGATATAAATTTGAAACGCAACACATAGAGATAAGGTTGAAATTTGTGTCACTCAACATTAATGACATTAACTTGATATTTATCTGATGCTATGCTCTGAGGGATGTCAGCCTTGTTATCGATAATTCACAAATAAATATTTTTTGTGTATTTTTTTTTCTTTCTTTTATATGAGTATAGTATAATGTGTCACATTTTGGAGTATGTTTATTACTACTAAGTAGGTCTTTTTATATTATTATTATTAAATTAAAAACGGAATAGAATAGTATTAATCTATATTTACAAAATACAAACAGAAAATATGCATTATTTTAAATCTTGGAACTGCCGTAGGTTTGCTGTATCGGTGGCCTTTGTTAGACCGCTTAGTGCTGTTCGGCATCCAGTTAACTCGTCACGTTGCATTTATCCATTTCTCTTTTAAATTAGCCTCTTTGGGAAATCTATAAATAAATTGGACAAATGAAAGCTAAGGAAAAATAAAATAAAATTTAATATTTATATTGTTTGTCTTTTCTAAAGTATCGATACTGTCGATATGCGCCACAAACATCACTTAAGCGACATTCGTTTGTTTATTGCAATAATATTCCAGAAAGTCTTGTTTGCTGTTCAATCTATAATAGTACTAATTTCTTACGGATTAAGGTTCATTTTGACTAGATATTTGTATACAATTTTGACAAATTACGACAAGCGAAGTTATAACATAAAATATAATTAAAATAAATAAAAATAAGACTTACCGATGGTATGAAATGCCTCCATTGCTGATATTATTTCGTCTGCTATCATTTTTGCACTCTAATACCGAACAACACGTCCTAATTAATGAATAAATATGGAAAAAAGGTTTGACAGCTGACAACCGACTCGAATATTTTTCTGCGCACAACTGAGAGCAAGTTAGGTGATCTTACCTTACCAGTGACACGTGGGCCACGCCCACATCACACTTCTATCTACTTTACTGTTCTGTGGTAGTACTGAATGTCAAGTATATGACTTTAAAAGTGCTATGTCTTCTATAATGAAAGACGTTGGCACTTGGCATTTTCAATTTAAAAAATGCAAAAGATTTTACATAGCGCGGTCTAAAAATGACGGAAACGTTATAATTAAAGGGGACGTGAATTATAGAATTAGTGATGGGATGTATAAAAAGGTGACACGAAAAAACAAGCTGGCAAAAGACATAAACCCAAATGTTATTGCTAACTTGTGTCAGATAAAAACGAACACAAACAAAATTAATGATGTCAAAAAACTTCTTAGTACTCATTATGGCGACGAATGGCAGCAAGTGGAGGGGCTGGTTTTTTATAAAACCATATTTGCTCAAAACTCGGAAGTTGAAGAAAACAGAAGTTCATCAGATAACATCGTTTGTGAACCACAAGAAGAAGATCATAATCTTAGAATATAAGTTAGTTTACCTATGATTAATTAAAATAAATAATTTCTGACATAATTTGCATATTTTTATATTCCACTTTTAAAGTAAAAAAATAATTGGTTGGTGTAGTCTATGGAGGTACAGACTGGAAGCCATAACAAAATTGGCTTTCTCCAGAGGTTATCAGATCAAAAACGGCAGTGTCCTTGAAAGCAGAACAAAAACGGCAATCTCCAAACATTTTGTGCATTTTATGACAGGTTTTTCAAGTAAATGTCTACAATTAGTGATCAATAATAGTTAACATTAGAACTGTTCATTGAAATAACTAGGAATAACATTACTAATACATTCATGATATTTTTTATATCATTTTTCTATTTCCCTAACAATTCGACGGAATGGAGATTGCCAGGTTTGATTTTATATGACTCATATATCTGTCCTCTTTTTTCGCATGACATTTTGCCATAAGCCAAAAAGGCCAAACTAGTGCTTTATTGTTCAATTAATTGTTACTTCTCCAGGCTTGTTAATTGCTCCGAGCACTAAAATGACAAGTAATGCGTGAGAGAAATACACTTATGACTATAAAGCTAAGAGCAAGCGAGACAGAAACATTGTTTTTTGTTTCTCTCATGTTATGCGATTTCTTTTGTTGGGGACAAAGGCAGTTTGTCCCAAACAAGCGGCTACAGTCCATTGTTATTAGTTTTCTGTTTTTTCTCGCTGTTATGTGACTTCAAAGTTTAATAAACTTTGACAGTGATCTGTTTTAATCCGACTTTAAGTGAAAATATGGTGCGTTGTAGTGTGATTGGTTGTAAAAATCGGCCGGAACGAAGATTACCAAATATTACCTTTCACACGTAAGTAAACTTATTTGAAGTATATTGTTTTATAGAACTGGATATAGTTGATACATTTTCATTAACTCTAATGTGAAATTATCTACAAATATATAATATTTTCATCGAAATAGACGTAAACATTTTTTTTGTGTTATCCGACTAAATTACGAAGTGTTCTTGTTGTTCAGCCCCCCTAGCCAAGTGGCTTTCTGTTAGCGTAGCGTTCAATAGAATAGACTACGAATGTATGAGATTGACGTAAGCTGTAGATAACGTTTATCTACAGCTTACGTCAATCTCATACATTCGTAGTCTATTCTATTGAACGCTACGCTAACAGAAAGCCACTTGGCTAGGGGGGCTGGACGCCATTTGTTTTTACGTAGTTTCAAATTTATGGTATAATCACAGGGTATAATCATGTGATTAACATTAGGGATACCAGTACAGGGTAAAATTTTCCCCAAAATCGTGAAATGTTTTTTTAATATTAAATATGTTTTTTAGGTTTCCAAAACAAACAAGTACATTAAACAGATGGATTCGAGCTACCGGAAGGAAGAACTGGTTACCAGGAAAAAGTCACAGAATATGTTCTATACATTTTGAGTCGCGTTATTTTCGAAAAACGAAAAAAAAAACCTATTTGATGCCCAATGCAATTCCAACACTTTTTACAACAGTGAGTAATTTTTGTGATGCGTTTAGTTTGGATTTAAATGTTGTAGTTTAAATATTCATAGACCGATTTTGTTGCTACGTCTACATAATAAACAAAACAAGTTATTAATTTATTTTTATAGAGGTATATTTTCTATTTCTACTTAAGCAAATTTTATTTTTTTAGGATATTATTGTTGAGCGACTGAGTACTGCCCAACAATCAAAAATCCATGGACCAGGTCTTAAGGTAAATTAATAATTTCATTGCACTTTCCCACGAGCAACGACACTGCACTATTTTAGAACTGCACGACATACCGTGGAGAGGAAGTTTATGTGGTGTTGTTGTGTGTGTACACGGCTCATATGAATGTGTGAAGCCTGGATTAGTCACCGGTTTTTTTTACACCTTTTATTTTGCACATGGATGTTCTTAGTATTATCTGATTCAACTAACTTAATCTTTTCAGGATGTTGTTGAGCTACCTAATACAAGCGAACAGTCGAAAACCCCTGAACCAAGTCTTGAGGTAAATTGATTATATTATAAAATTATGGTGAAATATATATCTATACTAATATTATAAAGCTGAAGAGTTTGTTTGTTTGTTTGAACGCACTAATCTCAGGAACTACTGGTCCAATATGAGAATTTCTTTCGGTGTTAGATAGCCCATTTATCGAGGAAGGCCATAGGCTATATATTATCTCAACAGACCAACAGGAGCGGAGCAATGCGGGTGAAACCGCGGGACATAGCTAGTTAGTAATAATTTCATTTGGGTACATTTTGTACATTTATGTTATTTGAATTTTCTGGTTTACCGAAGTTAAACTTTATCTTTTCAGGATATTACTGAGCTACCTAGTACTAGGAAACAGTCGAAAGCCCCTGAACCAAGTTTTGAGGTATATTATTATTTCATAAGAGTACAACAATAAATTAATGAATGAATACATTTATTTCTGAAACAATGAAGTAGAGTATAGTAATAATTTCATCACGCCGGTGCCAGCGCATGGTGACAGCGCTTGTGGCCGATCACGGAGTCAGGAGCCAGGAGCAGGAGCCGCCGTTGTGAAACTATATAGTGCTCGCGCAATAACTAAAACCGTAGCAAATGTTAAAGAACAGCCGAAGTGATATCTTTAATGGCGTATAGGAAATGTTGCCACAGCGTGGTTTTATAGCGTGACCAAAAAATATATTTAGAAAAGTTACCGTGGGAGCACTGTAACTGTTTAGAGTTATTTGTATAAGTAGTATATTTTGTCTTATTTAGGTACATCTGTGTGGTCTTATATTTTTTTAAATTGTAAAATTATTTAAGTTGGAAAAGGTATCAAATCTACTAAAATTGTGAGGGGAATCTAAAGCCTGTAACATAGTTTTGAACTAATACATGCTTTAATTTCCCCAAATATATAAACTGTATTATTGTAATACTTTTTAATTAAAGATTTTTTTCTATTCTATATTTCTGTTTCAAGTTTGCAAAAAATAACTTAATATTTTTTTTCCAGGTGGAAACACCGAGAAAAATCAAATTAAGAAAAAAATTAATAAATAAAGAACGTGTAGCCGAGCAAAGAAAAAAGAAAATTGCAGTATTGAGGACAAGGGCGTGGCGGTTAAAGAAAAAAAATGCAGAACTGTGCAGCATATAAGTACTCCCCACGTCCTATAGCACAGACAAAGAAAAAATTGCTACAAGCAACATTTAAAGATACAACATAATAAAACAATTAGGTTTGTTCGAAGCCCTCGGTGCGCGAGTCCGACTCGCACTTGACCTTTTTTGTCCTAATTTTACTGTATTTTCTATTATTATTTACCATTGATTGAAATGATATCTAAACTTTAGCCTTGTTTTTTTATAAAAAATATATGAACTGGGATATTTCGATATTTGTGGTTAATTGCGAGAAGTGTAAAAGCAAAAGTTGTAATAAATATTTTAAATACCTACAACTTTACCATTAAACTTTATTCCGCAGTTATAGTTTTTTTTAATCCCGATCTCAGATCGATCGTAAATAACTTTTCCTCTAATTTTTGTTACCTATATTCACTTCCGTTTGAAATTGATTTCATTGTTCTATAATATTACTTTTATGTTTCAAAAGTTAATAAAAAATCATGTTGAACAATATTACTTTGTTAATTTCAAAAGTTAATATTAAATTAGTGGTCCACTTAGGTCGTGCACATGGCCCAGGCGCGGATCCAGGGGGGGGGTCATGGGGTCATGACCCCCCCCCCTGGATCCGCGCTTGTACCGGCCGGCCGCCCGGCTATATATTTTATACCCGTGCGAAGCCGGAGCGGGCCGCTATGTTTTTATATACAACGTTCACAGTTTTTCTGTAGTGTATTTACTATTTAGTATCAGCATTGCACCCGTGCGAAGCCGGGGCGGGTCGCTAGTTAAGTTAATAAATAACAAAATCTTTTCAAATCTGTCTTTTTCTTCATAAACCTATCTTACAAAAAATACCCAAACATTTATAGATATTTTGCCAGTTTTTCGGATAAAAAGTTTTTGTAATAGTTGGCAACATTGACGTAAGGATTCGCCATCTCGTTCGGGTATACGCCGATGTCGTCTCTAGTACATTCTCCCTCTACGATCAACACAAACACGTCAGTTTACTTCCAACTTGCTTCCAACCAATACTACGTAGCAATACTATATTATTATATCCGTGTTATATCCTACATTCCTACAACAATGATGACTACACATACATACTATTTTCTTTCTATATTGTGCTGTTATAAACACACTTTCCATTACTTTTCCGAGGTGATTGGCGTTTGCTTGTACCAGTATGCTATTTTCACCGTATCGTGATTCGTGGTATAGACCGTATTTACACAATAGCGCGAATAGCGAGACGAATAACGATGTGTAAACAGAGCACTATCATATTATATCCAGTGGTTATTAGTTATGTCCTGTCTTTGTCCTGTGCTCGCTATCTGCCTTGAAACTCGCGTATTCATGTTACCGGTTGGAAGTCTACCGGTTTTTCGGATATAATGTAAGCAAAATGAGGGAAAGGAAAACTACGGGAAAACGCATGTCAATCTATTTGCTATCACACACAGAGCAAGTATATATTATAGTACTATCACAGTCCACAGAATACGTAGATAGACAGCTTGCTCAATTACGCTCAATGCTGTGCTATGCTCAGTGCTCTGTCAATCTGTCATCAGTGACAGTGTTTTTAGTTTTATGTTTATTGTTTAGTTATTAGTAGCAGTTGTCGATTGACAGCAGATAGAAGTGGTGGAAAACGATAATTATTATATGATTATTTATGTGTTGGTGATTTTTGTGTAGTTTATAGATGTAAAAAATCAAAACGTACAATTTTTTAAATAATATTTCACTTAATTTAAGTTATTGTCAATCAAGATAAATAAGATTTAAATAAACTATATCTTTTAAATTAAATGTGCACTTAAAATAGATATTATTTCTAGTATCGTTTAAGTTTAAATTGCTGTTTGTCGTGGTGTAATGTAACGAAAAATTGGGTTTTCGCTTATACAATAGCCACATCAACAAGGTATTAATTGAACAGAGCATTATCTCAAGATGAAAGATTGGCACAAGTTGTTTCCAAACAAGGAGGCGTTTATAGTTTTTTCATTATACATAATTTTATTTGTTTTTCAGGGTAAGTTTCCCGCTATCTATCGTTTATAAAATTTGAACAAGTTCGTAGTCATTCTTTACAATTTTGTTTTATTTTAGGTGTCTTCATTACTGCTTCAAAAACTGAAAATGGTGTATATGATTACAACACTACACTAGTTGTATTTTTATCAGAACTATTAAAATTGGTCATTTCAGCTACTCTGTACACATTAAAACGCGAGTGAGTTTTTATTCATCTCTTAAAATATTTAGTATAAAATAACAAAAATAATGTAATTAAATGTTTTCTATATTTTCTTTCAGAAACAAACCCCATCTTTTTAAAGCTATAGTCAAAGATTATAATCTATTACTCCTGTACTTTATACCTTCACTGTTATACTGTTTCTATAACAATTTAGCATTTATAAATTTGTCACATTATGATCCAACGTCATACTATATACTACTACAATTTAGAGTGGTCTTAACAGCTATATTGTTCCAGGTATTTAATATTTTTCAAATTTATTTACTTTAATTTTATACTATAGTCCTTTTCACCTATGATGATTCCTGTGACACTTCATCGTGTTCCGAATTACGTATTTTATGTTTAAAACGCCAAAATAATTTTAGTGCATAATATTTTTATTTTATGGCAGCATTATTACCAAAAATATAAAAATGAAACATCTTAAGCTTATAAATCAAAAACAGTATTGTTTAGTTTAATATAATGAAAAATAAAATAAAATAACACAAAAATATAATACCTACGCAATTCGTGTACATGAAATGGATCGTTGAAAAATCATAGAGTTGGAAAATCATATAATCGGCGCCCATCTTGTGATCGTTTGTCAATCGAGTCAATCGTCTGTACGAGTACGTCAGCCTTGTATACAAGTTGCATTTTTATATTGATACTTTACGTGGTATTCTGTTATTGTTACTAATTGTTATTGTTGACTTTTTGTTGCTGTTGTTTGCTAAGTTTCCTTAGTTAATTGTTGGCGAAATGCCGAAAAAACTAATTTTGGTACCTTATTCAAATCGATTTCATTTCCATATAAAATATTATCGATTATCGGAAACAATTGATATGATTTCAGTAAAGACATCTCTACACGTGTCAAAAATCGATGTGTCACAGAAATCATCTTAGGTGGAAAGGACTATAGTACATATATTACTTTTTTCAATTTTATTATTTTACAAATTATTATTCTATATTGGTTTATAAATCTGTGTTTTCTCAATTAATTGAATATATTCTAAAAAAAATTAACTTTCAGAGGTGCTCTTTATAAAAAATGGTTGTCAGTTAATAAACATTTTCTTTTTTTACAGTTTCTCTTTCAGAAAAAACTTGCTTTTGTACAATGGATATCACTGGGAATTCTAACAGTAGGATGTATGATTAAAAACTTTGACGCAGCTTCAGTCAAATCAAAAGGTGACACTGATCTATGGTCTCAAATATTCAACATATACTTTTTGTCAATTAATTTTCAAAACTTTTGTTCTTGCCTTGCTGGGACATACAATGAATATTTATTGAAAACTAAAGGATCAAATGTAGATATATTTCTACAAAATGTTTTTATGTACATTGATTCATTGCTATGCAACTTTTTCATCCTCATGTGTAAGGGAGAAGTAACTACAATGTTTCAAGATTTACAATCCTTAGGCGATATATTTGTAATATTAATAACAGTGAACAGTGCAATTGTAGGTATTGTAACCAGTTTCTTCTTAAAAAATTTAAACTCTATATTAAAAACATATGCCAGTGCATTAGAATTAATCATTACCGCCATAGTGTGTTACATTTTGTTTAAAATTGTTATAACAGGATATACAATTGTATCAATATGCTTAGTTGTGATCTCAGTTGCCATGTATTTTAGAAATCCCGTTAATAATGTCAATATCAGCAGTGAAAAAGATACAAGAGATTTGAAACCACTTTTAAATGTTGTAGTTGATCAACATGTGGTCTAGACAGCCAAACTTGTAAATATTATCATTACTTTCCTCTAAATGCATGCTCAACTATTGACATTTAAACAAAATTTTAACAAAAAACATGTTATGAAATTGAGCTCTAGCATGAAATTTTTGTACAAGGTCAGACTATTGTGTGATGTGTACAATGTACATCTGTATAAATTTATTTTCAAGCACATGATACGGTCTAAACTAACTGTTTTACATGACGTGTATAGAACATATTTAATTTACAAAAAAAGTAATTCATAAACATTAAACAGGGATAAATGGTATAACAGAAATCTGTAACATGTATTGAGCTAATCTCAATTATTGTGAATATTATGTTACCTTTAGAGTAGGTAGGTAGTAGATATATGGTAATATGGTTTTTATTTTTAAGATCTAAGCTATAAATTGTTGCTGTTAAATATATTAAGCAACTAGCTACTGAAACTCAAATGTTTACTCATTTAAGCTACCTACTTTAAAAATTATTTACAGAAATAATTTACAAAAAACCCTGTGTCACATTGGCATTTGTATTATATAGGTTTTATTGGTATTTTTTGGGTTGATTTTGTACATATTATGCATTGAGATATACATATGGAGACGACACCGCCTACATCACTTATGTTCCGCTCAACATACGCCATATGGCGTAACTGCACGCTCATTTTTTATTTGTTTTAAAGTGAAACACATCAAATATGCCTTCGTGTGTGTTACGATATTGCACAAATAATACGGAAAAGTGCAAAGGAATAACTTTCATCGGTACTAACTAGATAATAATTTTTAAAACTTAGTTAGAGCAAAAAAATGGCGCACAGATTTTGTTCGTGGTGTCTCCTCCATACGTAGTAATATTATCTCAATGATATTATGACATATTTTATTGTTATTAACATATTTAAAAATGGTTCTTTTAGCACCAAACCACTGGCATATTTTAAATTTATTTTAAAGTATTTTAGAATGAGATTTTCCGTTTTATTAGTTACTGAAATAGCTCTTATTAAAAAAATAAAAACCGGCCAAGTGCGAGTCGGACTCGCGCACCGAGGGTTCCGTAAAATTTAAGGTTTTCGGAATTTTTCCTTTATGTGTGCTATAAAACGTTGCTTCATGCCAAATTTCAAGATTCTAGGTCGACCGGAAGTACCCTTTAGGTTTTGATTCCCTTGCGAGTACTTGCGAGTTTCAAAATATGCAGCTTAAATTGCTGTTTCTTTTGATTGCGTTGACATAGAAGTTTGATTTTGTTACAGCTTAAAGGTATTATAGACCTGAGTATTTGGTATGAATTTCAATTTAATACCTCTACGCGTTTATGAGGAAATGGGTAGTAAGTTTAAAATTATAAAAAAAAAATATATTATGTGATGTAACTAAAAATTTATGGTTTTCGTAATTTTTCCTTTATCTACGCTATAAGATGTTGCTTCGTACCAAATTTCAAGATTCTGAGTTCACGGGAAGCACCCTGTAGGTTTTGATTCCCTTGCAAGTGTCGAAAATTTGCGGCATAAACGGCTGTATCTTTTGATTGCGTTGGCTTAGAAGTTTGATTTTTTCACAGCTTCAAGGGACAGTAGACCTGAGTAATTGATATAAATTTCAGCTTCATACCTCCACGCGTTCCTGAGAAAAAGGGTCTTGACAGACGGACGGACGGACAACAAAGTGATCCTATAAGGGTTCCGTTTTTTCCTTTTGAGGTACGAAACCCTAATGATTAGTAAAGATTTTATTAGGCTTTATGTCAAAGTGATTGGAGCAAGATATAAATTGTAAACAATGTTGTAAACTACAAAGATCACAATGAAAAAACTTGTTTTATGATTGATCTCAATCACAAAAGATCATATTTAGATTGAAGCTTTAATTTTATATTTCATACTTTCAAGGACTTAATTATATTTTTTAATTTTTATTGTGCTGTGCACTTTACATATAAATATAATTTACTTCTTATTCCTTTCGTAGATATTTATAAAAAAAAATATAAGTACTCGCTTAGTTTATGTATTGTATTTATACATTACATTTTATTATTTATAAAAATTAATAGGTGCTTTATTTTAAATTATTATTATTCAGACATCACAGTGCAGTAAGATTTGGACCTAGTATCTGTATGAATAATCATCAGACTCAATTATATAACATTAATTACTAGCAACATATAAGCACATTAATATAATATGACCTAAACATTATTATGGCGTTTTATTTATAACCAAATATGTTGCCATTTTATCTGCGTGCATTTTCGTCCTAAAAAAACTGATTGCCACATTAAAAATATGGCACCAATTAAAAAAATCATTGTGTTAATATTGTTTATAATTGTCGTAAGCTAGTTTATACTTTTGGATCCTTCATAACAAAAAACATAGGTTTATAGGTATTTAATTAATTTATGAATAGAAAAAAAAACAATTTCAAATTAAATTTTATTTCTGCAAACATATTAATATTTTACCATAGCTCTTTAAACATTAACTAATACATTATAATCACAATTCGTAAAGCCTTTGTGAAGTAATAATTATTCAGTATTTTACAACTACTATGTAACTAAGTACAATATATATTTAACTTTAAATAGGTTTGTATAGCAGTGTTGTAACATACTTCTTCCTATATCTATGTGTAGCAGATAGCACCATAACTCCATCTTTTATAGACAGAGCATATAAATGATTTAGCATCACATGATTTGGCTCTGGTAGCAGTGTTGGCTCACACTGAAATAAAACACAAAAATGTAAGTCTTCAATTCATGATCATCACCATCACAATATTTTCAACTG
Source organism: Colias behrii (assembly GCA_029959065.1). Classification (NCBI taxonomy): domain Eukaryota; kingdom Metazoa; phylum Arthropoda; class Insecta; order Lepidoptera; family Pieridae; genus Colias; species Colias behrii. The sequence goes on along the minus strand of JARWMC010000007.1, from coordinate 8,086,745 downwards.
TAATTTTTGATTGTTTGTTGCTTCAGAAGTTTTGCCTGGGTGAATCAATGTTGATGATTCTATTTTATTTAAAAGCTATTAAAAGTGTTGTATCTTGTATAATCCCCTTTTAAGTTTTAATAAAGTTCTGATAATTTTAATTTTACACAATGCCTTTTGAGACATATTCTGATTTCTGTGCATTCTTTCTTTTTTTTGGGTGGTCTTTCTTTTTTAAGATATTTTACTGTATTGTGTTAAATTAAGCTACCCCTTTGCAGTTGATTAAATGAAATAATAATAATGATGATATTTTAAATTTTTTTACTTACTGAAAGTGGTGTATCCTTATTGAGTATGACTTGCAAAAGATGTGGAGGTAATATAGGAGGTCCAGATACTTTTTCCCAAGGCTTAGATTGAGGTATTTCCTGTGAATTTATTCAATTACAAAATTATAAGTCTGTATATAAAAAACTTAAGATTAAATATGGCAAGTTTCACACAATTTATTAAAGATTTGTAATTTTAAGTACATAACTCAAACAACTTTGTAGTTAATATGTATAGAAGTAAAATTGGTATTTAATATACTCAATGAAATAAAGACTTTAAAACAAGTAGAGAGCCTGCTTCATACTAACCTGAGAATATTCAGTCTGAGCACCACTATGTACACCTTCACTATCTTTTGCAAGAGCTTGGAACACCTCAAAATCAGACATCTTCACTGTCACTAAGTTATTTTTAGATCCCATTCCATTATCAACTAGCTTCTGTCAACACAAGGTATAGCAGTAAACTTTGAACATTTGATTTATACAGACATTTAATTCACACAAACAAAAATAATAAGGCATAATATTATTACTCCACGGTAAATAACATCACATACTGAAATGTTTTCTATAATTATTCCTTTTCTTCTTAAAATTTGTAAGAAATTAAATGCTTATAAGAAATACTACTTACTACTGATGGGTCATGTCTCCATTCTCCATCTACAAAATACTTATACTGGTGCTCACCTTCTGGTAAATCAATTATAGTTACAAAGTCTCTATGAGATCTAACCATAGGTATCGTTTTCCAATCAGTAAATGTGCCACTGATGAAAACCTGTAGCAAAATAATTAAATATTAGTTAAATATGATACATATTGATCATACATAAAAATAATCTCTTTCATCAATACATTTGATAAAAATATTGGTTGAAGACAACTAATTCCTTCTTCCAAACAGTGCATATTATGTATTTTATGTATTTTCCTCTTCTTTAAAAAGAGGAAAATACATTTACCTCGCTATTGTTATTAATTTTGATAAATAAAAAACAATAGCGAAAATACTTTACCTGTTTACCACCACCCTCCCATTTAAATACAGTTGGCAATACTTTTACATCTTCAATAGTTTTACTGCTGTCTGTTAATGTATTTGACCTCTCACGAATTTCTGGTTGCTCAACGTCATGTTCAGGCACTGCTTTTGTATAGTATGGTGCACCATCTTCAATGATATTATCATCTTCCCTTCCGACTCTATCGTCATCTATTTTTTTGTCAAACGTAAATGCCTCTCCTTCTTTAGCAGGAGATGATGGACCTGTTTCAGCTTGTTTGTGTGGTTGATCTTTACTCCATTCCTTTGGGTGGTTACTTCCCGCATTACCCATCCTAATAGGTACGTACTAACAAGAATTAGCACAGAACCTTGAAAATAGAACAATTTTATTGCACACAAAGAATCTGTTTAGTTACTGGATAATGATGGTTATTCAATGGTATCTGTTAAATATAGAATTGATATTGATAATTGGATTAATTGAAAAGGAAATTATTATTTTACACGGTCGGTTAAGAACAAAAATAAAAATAAATATTAGATATTTACAAGATTTTTCTCCGTCAAAAGTAATAAGGCAATAAGTATCAGTTTGACGTTGTCATTTTGACAATGTCGAATTCTGAAGTTTTTCAGCGGGAGTTGCCACAAAGGAAAAGAAAAACCCATTACATGAGCCATGACCACTTTGTAATACAAAATAAGTATGTACCACGTACTATTTATCTGTTCAGAGACAACCGTTAAATAATGTCTCTACAATGAATGAATGTGTGCAATTTATCATTTTTATAAAAAAAATTCCCTTATTTTAAAACCAAACTTACCTTTTTTAGAGATCTGATTTACTTACGTAATCAGATCTCTAAAAAAAATGTTGTGTGGTTTTATGAAACCACGGTAAAAGTGAAACTGTTCGAACGGTTCCGAACACTGCTTTGTGTAGCGCATGTCGCGTGTCTGTCGGCTGCCGAGTAGGTATACCTACTCGGCAGCCGCGATACACGCGACATGCGCTACACAGACCAAAAAGTTTGAGACGATGTAATAAAAGTTTCACTTTAAAAATCGTTTTTAATCATAGCACTGTAAAAAAGTCAAACTCCCAACGTAAACTACAATTTAAGAGTATTTTCTTGCATTCAGAATGTTTTCTCCTTAGAGTATATAATATACTATCTATAGAGTGCGAATAACCAAGTGAGAACAGTAGGCACAGGTGGGAACAACACGACGTTCCCGCCGCGAGCGCTCGTAGTCGTGGTTGAGTGCTGTCGAAGTGCGTTGCTCTGGAATTTTTTTCATATTTACGAATAAACATGGTGAAATGTGCAGTTCTATCTTGCAAAAACGATACTAGAAAATACACAAAATTGAAATGCAGTATCACATTTCATCAGTAAGTCGATTGTTATACTTATTTTTAAGAAAATAAATTTAGCACCGCGGGGGTGAAGGGGAGGTGGGAGGCGGACACGCGCAGGCTCGCTCGCGCGCCTCACTGCTGCCACGTGATCGTAGTGATGTGACCTGACCAACGCTGGCCTGTACTCGATATAAAGTTTACGAGAAGAACTATATTTTAACAAATTATTTATTTAACTTTAAAATTAAAACTCTTTTAAAAATGTATTATAAATAAATTTGTGGTGTGTTTTGTATGATACACTTTCTAATATTATGCATGCGAATGTATTACTTATAGTGTAAATGTAAAGTATGTAATTTAAATGTTACGATATATTTTCTGAACCGCTAAATTGATTTTGAAGATTTTGATAGAAGAATGGATAAAATTAAATAAAAAAAATATTAATATTATTTATTATATTATCTTTAAATTATTAATTATTTCTTATTTTTATTTAACATTTTTAAAACATTATTATTATTTTTTGATTTATTATTAAAGAAATAGCACTAAACCCGATCTTTTATTTTTATTAACTTTATTATTTAAAAAGTACTCACGTTTTTCTGATATTCCAATTAAACATATTTTTTTAAAGTACTTATAATTAATACAAGAAATATTCAAATGGAATAAACAAACTTTATTCAGTTGGTAAACAATTTTAAAATTACATATTTATACTTTATTCATAAATTTTTCCTTTAATAACTTATTGAACATAAAATTTACTTATGATACATATTTATTTACATAACTTATCGATAGTTCAACACGCAATTGATATCTACCCATCCCTATTTGTCACACACACATCTATACTCGGATTTTTAATTAGACAAAGTAAACTGACAGCAGCTAATGTCACTTTGTAAAATAATGTTGCCACATTTAAAGTAATAGTGAGGAATTCAGTTCTCATTCAATCAGATGAATGAACAATGAGTGTGAATAGTTCATCATTTCAAACTATAAAATAACATTATTTCTAATTATAATATATAAAGCTATATAAGATATAAGTTACTAGTTGAATGTAATTATAATCATTTTTTTATTTTTATTTTTACGCTGTTTACGTTATTGTTTTTGTATTTTTTTCGTTAATTGTAACGAATTACGTTGTGTTTGTTGTCATTGTTGTGTTTATTTGATGTTATATTGTTACACACTAAATATACACTAGACGATCGATTCAATTTTATTCATTCCCGTTTTTCAATCATTCACTTCGTGACAACGCTATTTTTATTTCATCAAAAACTGACAACACAGTAAACGTCAGTTTACTTTGTCTAATTAAAAATCCGACTATATATAGTATCTTTATTCTATAGCTCATCTGCCTACGATGTGCACTGAGCAATTTGTGCAATACACGCGCTCTATACTATTGTAATATATACTCTAAGGTTTTCTCCTAACCGCACCCTAAAGCGTCTTATTCACGGTCCATCTTGACGTACGTCCCGCCAAGGTCATACACGATGCACGACGCAAAACGACAGTGAATAGTGTTGACGTACGTCAATAATTATTATTATTATGTTGCTGGATGTGCACGACCAATTTTTCATCCAGCGAGCACCCCCACCACCGCGAACGTCGTGCAGATGGACAGTGAATAGCGCGGACGTACAGCAGATCAGTGTTGCCAACAGAAATTAATGTAAATACTTGGAAACGTGGCCTATTGATATGATTTTTTTGTGATAACTTAGTGAGTACATGAGCAAGCAAGAAACAGTTATTTTATATTTTTATGTACACAGGAAATACCCAATTATCATTACTTTTGGATCAACCTAGTACACATGGACAGTTTATATTCAGAAGTTATTATTTTAAAAGAACTCCAAGGCGAATTTTTGAATAACACAGATTTTATGCAAAAGTCCACTGCAGAAAAATGGCAATTTATTTAAAAAAAATGTCCTAACGAATTTGTTTGTTTAAAAAAATGATTAGCTATATACTCTCTGTTCCCGCCACTTCAGCATTTACTGAAAGAGTCTTTTCGGTCATGAATGTAAAGTGGCGGGAAGAGAGAAACCGAGCTTCATTAAAAATTAATTAAAAATGAGCTCTTGAAATATATAAATTTAGATTTGGAATGTTTGGATTCATATAATTCATTTAAAAATAATGAAAAATTGTTAGGTACTGCAAAAAGTACAAAAAAATACATTTTTAAAAATCTATACTAATATTATAAATGCGAAAGTAACTCTGTCTGTCTGTCTGTTACTCAATCACGCCTAAACTACTGAACCAATTTTCATGAAATTTGGTATGGAGATATTTTGATACCTATAAGTATATATATTTTGATTTATTTAGAAAAATGGTTTGATTTTAGTAGTGATAACTCTATATCTTCACTAAATACAATATCTTTAAAAAAATATTATTGAATTTAATAATTTAGAACAAATTATAGAAGGAAAACTTAATTTACGAAGACTAAACATACATAGGTTGATCCAAAAGTAATGATAATCAATATTAAAAAGTACACATGGACAGTTTATATTCAGAAGTTATTATTTTAAAAGAACTCCAAGGCGAATTGTTGAATAACACAGATTTTATGCAAAAGTCCACTGCAGAAAAATGGCAATTTATTTAAAAAAAAATGTCTTGACGAATTTGTTTGTTTAAAAAAAATGATTAGCTATATACTCTCTGTTCCCGCCACTTCATCATTTACTGAAAGAGTCTTTTCGGTCATGAATGTGAAGTAGCGTGTGAAGTACAAAAAAAATACATTTTTAAAAATATTTATTTACTCTTTATTTACCTCCTTTAAAATCAGATATACTCTATTTCTTCAAATAAAAGTTGGCAACCCTAGCCATGCTTGATGCGCGCACGATCGTCAGTAGGATACATCCAGCACCGCGGCCTTGAGCTGACGTACGTCGGGGATGGACCATGAATAAGACGCATAATACTAGCTAACTAGTATATAAGTAGTATCTACTATCTACTCTCTCACTCGTCTCGCAACTCGATAGATCAGATGAACTAAAAAAAACTTGTTGCGATATTTGCATTTCTAGGTGGTAGCAACACTGATTGACATTTTAATCTTCATAGACAAGTCATAGACACATTTTTTTTTGTGAGTTATTATTTAATGTCATAGAGTATAGCAAGAAGCTTAAATCTTATACACTGGAGATTTCGGTATGAACATTTGACGTGTAAAGCGTCTTATTCACGGTCCATCTTGACGTACGTCCCGCCAAGGTCATACACGATGCACGACGCAAAACGACAGTGAATAGTGTTGACGTACGTCAATAATTATTATTATTATGTTGCTGGATGTGCACGACCAATTTTTCATCCAGCGAGCACCCCCACCACCGCGAACGTCGTGCAGATGGACAGTGAATAGCGCGGACGTACAGCAGATCAGTGCTGCCAACAGAAATTAATGTAAATACTTGGAAACGTGGCCTATTGATATGATTTTTTTGTGATAACTTAGTGAGTACATGAGCAAGCAAGAAACAGTTATTTTATATTTTTATGTACACAGGAAATACCCAATTATCATTACTTTTGGATCAACCTAGTACACATGGACAGTTTATATTCAGAAGTTATTATTTTAAAAGAACTCCAAGGCGAATTGTTGAATAACACAGATTTTATGCAAAAGTCCACTGCAGAAAAATGGCAATTTATTTAAAAAAAATGTCCTGACGAATTTGTTTGTTTAAAAAAAATGATTAGCTATATACTCTCTGTTCCCGCCACTTCATCATTTACTGAAAGAGTCTTTTCGGTCATGAATGTGAAGTGGCGGGAAGAGAGAAACCGAGCTTCATTAAAAATTAATTAAAAATGAGCTCTAGAAATATATAAATTTAGATTTGGAATGTTTGGATTCATATAATTCATTTAAAAATAATGAAAAATTCTTAGGTACTGCAAAAAGTACAAAAAAATACATTTTTTAGAATATTTATTTACTCTTTATTTACCTCCTTTAAAATCAGATATACTCTATTTCTTCAAATAAAAGTTGGCAACCCTAGCCATGCTTGATGCGCGCACGATCGTCAAACGTCTTATTCACGGTCCATCTTGACGTACGTCCCGCCAAGGTCATACACGATGCACGACGCAAAACGACAGTGAATAGTGTTGACGTACGTCAATAATTATTATTATTATCTTGCTGGATGTGCACGACCAATTTTTCATCCAGCGAGCACCCCCACCACCGCGAACGTCGTGCAGATGGACAGTGAATAGCGCGGACGTACAGCAGATCAGTGTTGCCAACAGAAATTAATGTAAATATGTACTTGGAAACGTGGCCTATTGATATGATTTTTTTGTGATAACTTAGTGAATACCTACATGAGCAAGCAAGAAACAGTTATTTTATATTTTTATGTACACAGGAAATACCCAATTATCTTTAATTTTGGATCAACCTAGTACACATGGACAGTTTATATTCAGAAGTTATTACATATTTTAAAAGAACTCCAAGGCGAATTGATGAATAACACAGATTTTATGCAAAAGTCCACTGCAGAAAAATGGCAATTTATTTAAAAAAAATGTCCTAACGAATTTGTTTGTTTAAAAAAATGATTAGCTATATACTCTCTGTTCCCGCCACTTCAGCATTTACTGAAAGAGTCTTTTCGGTCATGAATGTGAAGTGGCGGGAAGAGAGAAACCGAGCTTCATTAAAAATTAATTAAAAATGAGCTCTTGAAATATATAAATTTAGATTTGGAATGTTTAGATTCATATAATTCATTTAAAAATAATGAAAAATTGTTAGGTACTGCAAAAAGTACAAAAAAATACATTTTTTAAAATATTTATTTACTCTTTATTTACCTCCTTTAAAATCAGATATACTCTATATCTTCAAATAAAAGTTGGCAACCCTAGCCATGCTTGATGCGCGCACGATCGTCCGTAGGATACATCCAGCACCGCGGCCTTGAGCTGACGTACGTCGGGGATGGACCGTGAATAAGACGCTTCAGTAGGATACATCCAGCACCGCGGCCTTGAGCTGACGTACGTCGGGGATGGACCGTGAATAAGACGCTTAACCGCTTATCCGCTCTTGTAAAAATTTACTATTTTTGATAGCGGCAACACTTTCAATTACTAATCAGTAATCACTTCAGTTATCAAATAACATTTTTATCAGTTTGTTACAGGACGTTGTTTTAATATGACTTTTCGTTAGATTACCATGTAATTTTATTTCGATTTCGTCGTGTGTAATTAAAATCATTAAAAATGACCGATGAAAAACAACCCCTGCTCACAGGGCCAAGTATTATAATTGACAACACTGAAAATCAAGCCGTAGAATTAGTAACGAGTCCTACTAGCCAAAATAAAGATGATAAAAAGAAAAACACTCAGTATAATCCAGCCTCGGAGCGGTACTTAGAGCATCCAACGTCCAATTTCGATACGTTAATTCACCTATTAAAAGGGAACATCGGAACAGGAATATTAGCAATGCCAGATGCTTTTAAAAATGCTGGACTGTTTCTTGGTATGTATGAAATATCGATTACCTACTTTAAAAATCGTAAAAAATAAATGGATTTCGATGTTTCTAAAATGAATATTTTTTGTTGTTTAGGTGTAGTTGGTACTTTATTTATGGGCGCAATTTGCACACATTGTATGCATATTTTGGTACTATGTTCTCATGAACTCTGTGTAAGAAACCAAAGGCCTGCATTAAATTTTGCTGAGGTAGTAGAGGAGGCATTTGCAATGGGACCAGTTCCCTTAAGAAAACACGCCAAAAATATCAGGTAATTATTTTTAAGAATAGTTTAAAATTATATACGTAACGGCACCAGTCTTGTACAGATTAAGGAAAAAATTGAAGTTTTTTGCAAATTTCTCGTAGGTTTTTAAACTTTATTGGATATTGTTTAGTTACACCTTTTGTTCAATGTTAGTTTAACGTAACCAATGTTAGAAAAAAAAATTACAATGCATAAATAATGAAGTTATTTATAAATTAAAAAACCACTTTTTTGCACCAGTGTTGGACAGTGAAAATCTAATGATGGACACCCAGTTTTGGACAACATCCAGTTATGAATACCCATTTATGGACTGTACCTAATGTTGTTTCTCCAGTTATTTACACTTGGAGAAGACTTATAGTTATCAATAGAATCTTGAAAATGATGATTGGAATACAATAAATCGGGGATGTATTTATAAAAAATAGTACTTATTAATTACTAGAGGTCCGCCCCGGCTTCGCCCGTGGTACATATTTCACAATAAAAGGTAGCCTATGTCCTTTCTCAGGTATCAAAATATCTCCATACCAAATTTCATGCAAATTGGTTCAGTAGTTTAGGCGTAATTGAGTAACAGACAGACAGACAGACAGAGTTACTTTCGCATTTATAATATTAGTATGGATTTTGCATACTTATAATATTTAAAACAGACTTAATTTCCATTTTCTAGGCAAAAATTGGACAAATGCATCGTTAAATACGAGTTATGTCCGTTAAGAAGCACCAATATGGTTTTTTTTTTCTCAATAAGTCAGGGATGAAAAATATAACTAAAAAAAGTACTGCCATTCCATACATTTTGGGACTTCTTCTTCTTCGTCATATCACTCTAGTCAGAGCGAACGTGGTCAACATGAGGTTTGGGGGGGTAGATGTTACCCGCTTCACGATGTTCCGCCATATCTCTCTGTTTCCTGGCATTCCGCTACACTCGTGAAGTGAATCGCCAATCTGAATCCGCCAGCAGCCTTAATCTGATCGGTCCATCGATATGGATTTCAAATTGTAGCACGAGGCAAAAAGCTTTTTTTAAACTGTTGTCAAGATGGTGTGGATGAAATTTAAGCGTGTATGCTATATGGTGGTGGAATTTAGCAGCAGACAGCGATCCAAACAGTTCATCAGAGAACTCTCTATGATAGATGCGTTACAATACGCATAAGTATGCGACTTCTCTACGCAGTGATAGAGAATGAAGCTGAGAACGAGTCGCACAGCACATAATGACCCATTGTTCTAAAATATATTCTTCATGTTTAGATAGATATTATGTTGTTGGACCCATTAGTGTAATTTTAACAAAAAATATCAATGTCCATTATAGGAACCAAAGAAAATCCAGTCATGGACAATTGTTGTACAATATTGGAACCCTATGTTTGAAATGGTCGTGATAGGTATATTATTAATCAGAAAGAAAAGACAATACAGAAAAGCGCATGTAATTAATACCTTTAAAAAAAGTTTATTTTCGACATATGTCCATAAATGGATATATCCATAGAATTAAATCCAGTTATGGACACTGAAGAATTTTATTTAAACAACATAACGTATCATGATACCAAATCGTGTAATATTTCGTACACTTAACTACTATAAATAAAAGAAATATCAAATTTTGTTGACATTTATACAAAAATTCTTATAACCAAAATTGTGTCCTCACTTCCTTAAGGATTTCCTTAGTAAAAACGGATTTCTTCGAAACGAGTCGCAGCAACTAAACATAACGTTCTGCCATCTTCAAACATTTTGGCCGAATAAGATGAAGTGTCGTATTTTGATAGCTTATGAACCAAACTTTTATTTTAAGTATTGCCAAATTATATAACGTTAATTTTGGTCTTAATATTTAAATTTAATATTTATTTTGTCCATTACTGGATGCTTGTCCACGACTGGTGCCGTTACCTTATGTTCCTATATAATGTAATCATATCGAATTTTGGTTTCAATTAAATTAATTTATTTTTATTATTACTATTTAATTTAAAGTTCAGATATAAAACCAATAGTTTTTATTTTATAAGTTCTTACAAGGGTAGAAAAAATTAATAAAAAAAATGTGTTAATTTTCCCATCAATTCCAATATAATCTCCATACAGTAATTATACATATAAACTGTTTACCTTTAATAGTATATAAAGCAATATATGATAATCAATAATATATCAAGCAATCATAAACCTTATTCAGATAAAATACATTTATATTACTCAAATAAATAGAATCACTGCACTTGTATTACAACATGTTTGTGTAAATAAATGAGATTAGAGAGAACAGATATGCAAAAGAGCATTATCATAGTTATGTCCTTGATATGAATATGATAGTTACATTTGTTTTCAAAATAACTGGATGAGGTGTTATTTTTCAGGAATGTTGTAAATGTCTTTCTTGTCATAACACAATTGGGATTTTGCTGTGTGTACTTTTTGTTTGTGGCAACTAACCTGCAAGATACAATGCTCTTCTTCAGAATAAACATGGGTGTTCATAGCTACCTGGCTCTATTGTTTCCACCAATGCTAGCATTGGGTATGGTGAAGAACCTTAAATATTTGACACCAGTTTCTTTAATTGCTGCAATAATGACTGCTTGGGGCTTAGTGATCACATTTTACTACATATTACAAGACTTGCCTCACACTAGTACTGTGAAGGCATTTGCAAGTTGGCATCAATTGCCTCTGTATTTTGGAACAGCTATTTATGCATTTGAAGGGATTGGAGTGGTGAGTGTATTATTGTTAGAATATAATCTCTATAAAAAAAAACCCCCTTTTATTATTTATTATTAGGTATATAGGTTTAATATGCATGAATATTCAGGAACCTTTTTTCTACAGTCTGAATTAATTAACAACCAAATTCTTATAAGAATCTACTAACAAACAACATTGTTGGTTATAATTTTCTTGTTACAATAATTGAGTCAATAGAAAAATAATAATAGTTTAAAAAAACTAAAAAACACGCTTTTAGGTCGGTTTTCTATAAAAAGCGTGTTTTTTATTTTTTTTTTAACTAGTATTTATTTTATCAAATTAGTGTATTGTCATCGGTCCTCAATAAATCTACAAAGTTTGAACGAAATCTGGCCGTTTAAAGTGGGTCAAAATCGCGCCCAAAGAAGTCGGTTACAAACATACAGGTGAAGCTAATATAAAGCGTGTAAAAACTTTGTACAACACTATTATTATTTTAGTAGGTATATATTTTGGTTTCATCATTAATTCACTCAAATATATAATAAATATGTATTATAAGTTGTGCACACCTACATACCTATAGATTACAATACTTAACATACCTACTACAGGAGTCTAAATACCACAAAATCGTGTTAGTAGATTCGTAAGTTTCTAAGGTCACCTTCATGCTTCATCATCAGAGTAATTCCATAACAAATATATATCAAATTATTATTAATTACTGAAACGGATAATTAAATACGTATTTTATTTATGAAAAAGGAAATGGTTATTTAAAAATCGGAAACGGAAAACGGTTACAACCAAACTTTCATGAATCAACGAAGAATAGGTATGTACCAACGTACCAACAAATTGTTCTTTCTAACATTTACTATAATAGAAATCGTAATTATAAATATTTTTGTATCTCAAAATGTAACATTTCCGCTAATTAATACGAATATAAAGAGCACTAAACTTTGCAATCCAATATCCATAATATTAACTCGCGTAAAAGTAAATACTATTAGGAGAAAAACTGCAGTATTTTATGCGTAATGGACACCCACTACCAAGTTATGATATCAAATATCATACGAAGGTGACGCACTAAGTTCAATATCGATTTTTCTGTGGTCGGAGTGTACTTGGTGTGCTCTATAGTCTTCCAACTTGTTAAATATCAAGTTATAATATAATGAAAATTCTGCTAACATTACCTAACTATAAAATATTTTTTCTTGATAGAAAAAAAATTTAAACAATTTTTTAAAAACTTTTTCAGTAGCCAGCTCCCAATTTTTTTATAATTAACATGCACTACGAAAATGTTATTAAATAATCGTAAATCGTTATAAAAGCTTTAACTTTACTCGTTGATTTTATTTCAGTAGCTACCTGCGCGGTCTAGGTTTTTCAGATGTTTTTTGTATTAAAGAGACTAAAACTACTCAATTTTTCAATAATACCGTGTTTCAGTTGTGTGTATACGGCATACACCTTATTATAGCAAAACCCTAAAACCCGGTTTAAACGACATTTTTAACGGTAAAAAAGACTACTAAAGACTACGGTAAGCACGTGCGAAAATGTACCAGCATTGCGCAACATTTAATTGAGATAAAACAAAACTGGTTAACAGCAGTCAGCAGATAACCATTCCGAAAAAGTTAAATTATTTTTATAAATCACGTTTATTACTTAGAATATACTTTCATAAAACTCGTTTAAGAACTTGTTAATAACTTTAATAGGTGTTATAATAATTATTCTAAGTACGTCTAATTACTGAGAAAGGGTATAATTTCACTCAATAAAATCGCATTATTACCGACACTTTCATTCTATTTTCCTTTCCTCGTAATTATCATTCATGTGAATTATTTAAACACAGTTATTTGTCGGCACATATCAGCCCCCCTATGCAAGTGGCTTTCTGTCAGCGTAGCGTTCAATAGAATAGACTACGAATGTATGAGATTGACGTAAGCTGTAGATACGTTTATCTACAGCCTACGTCAATCTCATACATTCGTAGTCTATTCTATTGAACGCTACGCTAACAGAAAGCCACTTGCATAGGGGGGCAGGTTCCTAGTTTATTACTGGCAAAATTATTCCAAAGTATACCTAACTACCTATAGGGAATTTACCAATAGGACTATTAGTAAATTCCCTACAAATTTGTTTAAATTTTAGATCTAAATCTTTTGTCTTTAATGATGGGTATGATTTGTAGTAGGTGTACAATGACGAAGCATTAAAGCAATTTATGATAGGAAAACACAAGTAACTTTTGGAAAAATAACTGATTAGCGCACCTAAATCTTTATCAAAAATAGTCAAAAATGAAATGTAGTTTTAGATTAGTATTTGTATTTTAGGTGCTACCACTTGAGAATAATATGAAGACACCACAGGACTTCGGAGGTTGGACAGGCGTGTTAAACACAGGCATGGTTATCGTGGCTGCTTTATATACGGCTATTGGGTTTTTCGGCTACCTCAAGTACGGGAACCATGTGCTTGGCAGTATTACGCTCAATTTACCAAATGACGCGTAAGTTAAAACTTAAAACTAATCATGATTTTAAAAAATGTTGCGTTTTTTAAGGCGAGGTATGTCAACGCGCCGTTTGCGCTCCTCGCTTCTCGCGTCGGCTGTCAAGAAAACGCTGTTCTGAGATATAATAAGTATTTAATAATTACGGGGCTTCAGTTGAAAACCAAAATTTAGCACGTTTTCTGCTGTACATCAAAATACATATACTTATATAAAAATTATTTGCAAAATCAGAAATTTCATTTTTAAATACTTAATTCGTTTTCGATTTTTATTTTAGCCTATTTTTATGATTTTATATGATCGAGCGTGGTTGCGACACGTGGTTGTGTAACAAATTAGCACACTTTTTAGGCAATATCTTGAAGTGTATTGATTATTTTTTGTAAAAGCGTCATATAATTGCAAATACATGAAAAATTTGATCGTGCAAACCAATTTTACTCCGCTTCGCTGACGGGACTCCCCTTAATTTTTATATTTAAATATTTTTATATGTGCACTTCTTTTGTTTTTATACTAAGTATGTACTTATAATGAATTGTGTTATAAACTTAACAAGACAATGTGAAATAACATTGTGGTATACATAGGAAGGTTTTGCCTACTATAATAGATACCTAGTTCCCATGGCCTTCTTTGTCACATACTTATTAGTTATTATGTGTAGTGATCTAAATTTTAACCCCTCTTATAGGATTAAAAAAAAGTTTTAGTTAACTGACTTGTCGCACAAGCATTACTAAATGAATGAAATGTGGATAAACGTGGGAACTACGAGAGCTTAAAATTCCTTACATGTGAAAACAGATTTTTATTGTTATTATAATAGTAAACTATCTCATTTGCTAAAAGTTGTTCTATCTTTCGGGCTTTAATTCATGAATAAATAAATAAAAATTCTCACAATACTATTAGTCAAAAAACATTAAAAGGCCTAAATTGTTTAACCGGTACCATAAACAGAACAGTATTAATTCATCATATAGATGTGATAACCAGTTAATGACTTTTACAGATTAGCACAAAGCGTGCGAGCGATGATGGCAATCGCGATATTCCTCTCGTATGGCCTCCAGTTCTACGTGCCTATGAATATCGTATGGCCCTTTATTAAATCCAAATTGACTTCGGAAAAAGCCCTCGCCTACGGAGAAATCGTTACGCGATTTATATTAATATCGTTGACATGTGAGTATAATGATTATTTTTTATTATAAGAATTCCTGTTTGTCCTTTTTTATGATCAGTGAGTAGGTAAGAGGCATTTAATGAATTCCACTATAATGTGATTTCCTTTTATCGGCGGACTAGCGACCCGCCCCGGCTTCGCACGGGTGCAATGCTGATACTAAATACACTACAGAAAAACTGTGAACACGCTCTTGCCGCACCGGGCAGCCGGCCGGTACCGCCGCAAACGCTACGTCCCGCAATTTTTAAATCTGTAATATCTTCAAAAATATTCACTTAAATCATACGGTGTAAAGGGCCATATAGATCTATATTAAACGAACAATGTATTCAAGGTATTTAATTGGTTAAGGATTAATGCTGTATTGGTTAAAATCGCCTCGAAAATTAGCCATTATTTGTCGTAAAAAATAAATGACAAAAAAAAGTTATTGTGGGTTATCCATAAGAGATAGACATATGCCATCGCGGACTTTTCTGTAGACCTTATCAATGTGTACAATACTTAGTACATTATTTTGATAAAACTCGTAGGGTTCAGCCTGCGTTTGCAATGTAAGCGGAAAAAATGTAAAAATTTACGACATCACATTAGAAACCTCAAAAATAACAGTACTTCTCCACTATTTAATGGATGTTATTATACATATAAACCTTCCTCTTGAATCACTCTATCTATTAAAAAAAACCGCATCAAAATCCGTTGCGTAGTTTTAAAGATTTAAGCGTACAAAGGGACATAGGGAAATAGGGACATAGGGAAATAGGGACATAGGGAAATAGGGACAGAGAAAGCGACTTTGTTTTATACTATGTAGTGATGTATTAAGATTAATTAGGTATTGAATGTCTTGTATACTGGATATAACTCTAGTTATAAAGTATTTCTAATTCAAAGAATAAGAGAATAAGAAAGAGATAGGTATACGTAGTTGTAATATAAATTTTTGCGAATTTCCTAATAAGTTTTAAAGCATTAATAAGTACAAGCTTACCTAAAAATTAAAACTGAAAATATTCCTTTTTATATTTATTAATGAGTTAATGTTATTATCTATTGTATTTGTTTCTTTACGCTTGTTTGTTTATTAGTTAATTTAGAACTCGTGGTTGGTAATAAATTGCTTGATAAGATATCTCTTGTTATTCGGTCGGCTTAATGATATTACCTACATGTCTATTGGAATTTCGCTAATTATGTTTATTTAAAGTATTTTTTATGTACATTCTTCTAATTATTACATTACGTGAAAGAAACAAAGAAAATAATTGATAGTTTCAATATTTATTGGTCTAGCATTATACCTCTACGTAAAAAATGCTGAAAATACAAGCTCACAAAAGCATTATAGATATATATACGTTTATAAAATTGATGCGAATCGATATTTACCGGAGGCTGACCTTAATTCGCTCAATTACAAAACGAGTCAAACTTAATCCATCACAATGCTTATATACAGATTTTGGATAGACGAGTAATTTGTTTTACTTAAAAGTACACTACAAAAGTACAATTTTTTTTTGAGGCTTTATGAAAAGTATAATTATAGCCGGACTATAATAATTACAAATTCTAGTGTCTATGAATATAATGCAAAACGTGTTCGGAATTCAATAGCACATCCAATAAAAGCTCCCTAAGAGCTGTAGGGTGGGAAAATTTACACAACCCAGCCACCACACTCTGGCTGACGTCAAATATTTAATTAAACGTTTATGCCAGTCAGCTATCAAGAGTACACATTATACAGTAAATAACAGTTTTCGAGCGTTCCAAATAAAATGCTCATAGGTTATCATGCGTGTAGACCTGTGGTGTAGACTGAATAAATATTTACAATAGCTGGTTATAGATATAGACGCTGATTTGTAAAAACTTAATTGAATATAGGGTCATAAGTCGGGAACAGTTATGTTTTTAAATATTTATTTAACAATATGGTCCATTAGAGAACGCCCGAGATGCTGATGAACGGACTTCGTGATTTTAGAGCAAGAACGTTGTTTTTAATTTGTTTATTTTCTGCAACAATAGGTAGTTGTAACTTTACCGCGTGTTTCTTTACAATGTATGAATGATACAGTTCATCTATGTCATTGAATTATTTCAGGGTCTAATTGACCTCACTAGATTAGATAAACCCTAGGATCGGAATAAAAAGCTAATTATTTTAAGGTTATGAACTCCAAAGAGATACTTATATTATACTTATGAACATTCAATAATAATTTTCAAGTATTTTTGTGTGGGTCAAGCTTTATCCAAAATAATCAAATTAACCTATGGACGAAATTACTTTAAGATATCTACTCCTTTCAATAGTTAATAGGCACTTGTGAAAGTTTAAGAATATGATAAGATATTTTTTTTAGAATATTTTTGATTAATATTTACATCCAGTAATATAGTAAATATTAAGTAGGAATCTATCGTACATATGGTTAAAAAATTGAACTATTAACGTGAAAGTAAAATACTAAACTAGGTAAATTAGAAGACTGTTATTGACCCGTTTATTTAGGAAATTTACTCTGTGATAACATTCCATGCGCGGAAAGAGCCCGCCTAGTAATGATATATCAATATTATCGAACAAATGTGCTAATGAATCATTGCTAATGGACATATTGCTTTATTGTATAAAAACAACCACAATCAATAAAAACTAATTGCTGACGGTAAAACTACAAAAAAGAAACACTAATTCATAAAAATTATATCAATGTTTGAGGTCATTGTTTGTTTGGGAAGTACGAAATCGATAAACGTCCGAAAACTACAGTTTAAAGTTTAAACGTTTAAAGTTGCTGTTTGTTTGATGCCCCGGAAGTGAAATTGTTTGGCTTCAATGGAATAGCGGTTGTTCTGAACTGCATTACTAATTAGCGTTTGGAAAATTTACAAGTGTACAGTTAATGATGGAATATTCCTTTCTTTTAGTCATAGCAGCGGCGTTGATACCGAACTTGAGCGGTATCATTTCTCTCGTCGGTGCATTCAGCAGTTCGGCGCTGGCTCTCATATTCCCACCTATCATCGAAATTGTCACATTTTGGCCCGACCGGCTTGGAACATATGACTGGAAAATGTGGAAAGATATCGCTATAATCATATTCGGTATAACCGGATTTGTATTCGGCACGTATGCCAGCCTAGAAAATATATTTTCGCATACTTAATATGTATATTATTGGATTAAATAGCTAAAATTGATGTCGTTATAAGTACCAAAGATTAAAACCATGACAATAATATTAATGTAAAAATTCTTTCAGATGACTATATTTATTGTTTAGATTATAGGCATTGTAGCAAAAATTAGGTTACAAGTGAAAGACGAGATAAAAAAATATATTTAAGTGGTTAAAGTATTATAATATGAAAAACTGATTTACTTTAAATGTTTGCTTTGGTCTGCTGCTTATCATCAAAATGAGGTGCATTTGGTTCAATTAGATAAGATTTTTATGAAAGTTTAATATACCTACATCGAATGTGAAATATTTTAAAATTATGTATTGTTATGATTATGAAAATATTCATAATCTTTTATCTATTTTGCAAATATTGTATATTAACTATATTTGTATAGCAAAATGGCTGGATTCATTTTATAAAACATATAATGTTTGTTGTAAGTTATTATTGTTGTGTGTTTTAGAGGTATTTATTATTGAGTGTTTTAGTATATTGTAGTGTTTGTCTGTTGTAATATAGTGTTATGTATAATTCGACTTGATTTGTGTTGCACATGATGATTCTGACGCGATTGTTTGATAAGCGACTTGTCCACGCTTTTTTACAGTACAATAATTATTTGTGATATTTTTTATTTTATTTTTAAATGGTGTTATATAAATTAATGCGGTTTGAATGTTTATTTTTAATCTGTGGATATGTAATTACTTACCAAAATATTTTTGTAGTCAATTTTATTTTTAAACCAACGTACAATAAATAATTTTATATTTCTATTTTATTACAGCTGCTTTTCTTGCCATTTTGCATAGTTACAATAGAAAACAAGAATGTCTTAATGCATAAATATTTACTACAACATCGTTTAGTAGGTAATTTACAGAAATAGACTTAATTCACTCAGAATATTAATTGTACCTAATAGAAATATTATAATATAATTACCTACGTGTTCATACATATAGTTTATACTAGCGTTATATTAGAATGATGTCCTAAAAACCCAAAGAATCAGATGTTTAAATTATTATTAACTATTCTCTTCTTAAATAAAGCTTCTGTGGATTCAAATTATTTTATTGTATATTCCCCGATTTCTTAACTTCTCACTATCCTGCGTAAGACGGAAAAGATAAATCTTGTAAAGTGTAACAGAATTAAGTAGTTAGTTTATTAGTCGTTTATCAATAACAATATCGGAAACAAAAAACTTAATATTACTACTTATGTAACTACCAATAACTAAAAGTTTTAACTTTTTGTGCATCTTATTTTTCCTCATCATCTCAGATGTAAGAAATTCAGTAAAAGCATAGTTTTAAATTGTGGCGCGTTATAAGCGCGTTATTACTACTCAAGCACATGCCACACCTTAATAATTTTTGCTGTGATAAATAATTTTAAACTAGGTATTTTCTTTCATTAGTCACAAATATAATTTTGTTTTGTTTCGTCTTACCACTTATGTATATAGAAAGGAGAAACCCAATCTAATTTACCTAACTGTAACAATTTGTTTCTTTGATACCCCGGCGCGCGCGGAAGTCCCCGGAAGTAAAAATTATTATTTGCAACAGCTAAACCATAAACTATTATATTTTGAAAAGTTGAAAAGCCTTACAGTTTGATGAACAAACGTTTAACTTTAATAGAAAGTATATAAAATTATATTGCTAACTTTTCATAGACGTTAAATTATAAATTTGTCTTTATAATTATTATTGCAAGTCACTTTAAAAATAAGTACTTATTTCTTTTTAAAATGAATCTAGTTTAAACTAAGCCTTTTAAAATTATTATAACAATGGTAGACAAACATTCGAATTTCTAAAATCCTATTCAGATAATAAATCACAAGTATTTTCTTATATTGCCACATTATAACCTTAAAAATTAGAACGTTTCTAAACGAAATCGTGAGAATAGTATGTCTAGCAACATTATAGACGAAATGTCATTCCTAGACAACAATTAAAAAATGTCGGAATCGTGTCAAGACGGTAATTGTCATGGAAATTACGAATATGGGCCCGACGAATCACCTACAAAGCTTATCGTCAATTACATTCCCGAAGTCATGACCCAGGATATGATGTTTTCATTATTTTCGACCATGGGTAAATTAGAAAGTTGTAAATTGATAGCTAACAGAGGGTATGGTTTCGTCGAGTACGCTCGTCCTGATGATGCTGTGAAAGCTAGGAAAGCCTTCAACGGATTATTGATGCAGAATAAGACACTCAAAGTGTCTCATGCCCTGCTCAATCCTGAACTCAAGCCTCCAACGAAACCGGAAGCCGACTGGAACCTTTACGTATGTAACCTGCCCAACGAACTAACCTTGCAGGATTTGCATGGACTTTTCGCACAATTTGGTAAAATAGTCAATTCCCGTATAGCGTCGGGCATAGCTTTTGTATTATATGAACATCAATATGAAGCTGAGAGAGCAATCCAAAATATAAATGGAACCACGCCCCCTGGCTTCCTGCATCCACTTACTGTTAAGTATGCGAATAAAAGCAACCCTAATAAACATAAAAACAACAACAACCATTTTTCTAAGAATCCCCTTGTCAAACCTTATCATTGGATAAATCATATGGGTGCTATTGGTGATCATAACTCTCCAAGTACATGGTCTATTTACATTTATAATATTGCTCCTGAAGTAGAAGAATTGACTCTATGGCAGCTATTCGGTCCATATGGTGCTATTGTATCTGTTAAGATAATTAAGGATCATCAGACTAACAAAAGTAAAGGATTTGGGTTTGTGACCATGAGGAACTATGACCAGGCAGCGATGGCTATACAGGCCTTGAATGGTTACGTTCTGCACGGGCAGCCACTCTCTGTAAGTTTTAAAACTCAAAAGAGATAATGGCGCAACCTGACCATCCAAAAATTTTACAATATCAGTACAGTAATGACTAGACAAATTGACTTTCTTGACATTGATTGGCATAGAATAACAATATATAAAATTTAGTCTTAAATGGAAGTTTAACGTTTCCATGATGTATATTTATACGTGCAGCGTGTCATCTCTTGTTAAAATATTATTACTTTGAGCTATCAACATTGTTAAGTTTGTTTCTTATTATGAATAATAATTTATTCAGTTTGCTCGTTAAATGTTTCAAGTTTAGTAGAGTTTTAAGAATTGTATTGAGGTGATTGTTGTTTGAGAGTTCAACATCAATTGTGAGCTACATGCTTTGATTTTTATTTCATTATCTATTATTATTTAAGTATAATAAATACAAGAATGTGCTTTATAAGATCTAATGTAACTAAACTAATATAAGCCACTCTGAGATGTTTAATCAGCTACTAGGATTAGTTGTACACTTTTTATAACATGATGTCTATTTAGGTAGTAAAACGAAATCTAGATTATATCATATTTATACATTTAGTATAAAACTTGCTGAATTAAAGTTCATTTTCACAATTTTGAAGAATCTTTTTTATTTATTCAAAACTAAAATCGTTTTTAATCTTTTAATAAACACCAATTTACATGTGCATTATTATTTATGAAAGTGAAATATTAATTCAATAAATTATGTTTCTATAAGTTTATTTTTTATTTATGTTGAAATCTTGTTTCATATTTAAATCATTTTATTGTTTTATAAATTTTGTAACTATTTAATCATATTTTTTATTTTAAAAGGTGGTTGAATGATTTTTATACTATGTGCATATCCTTATTTTATTAAGCACTTACTTCAAGTAATTGCTAGGTCTGATCATGAAAATCTAGAATTAAAAAGAAAAAGGAAGGTACTTCTACTATATAATCTAAGATCAATTGTTCAATCAAGCCTGATTAGTAAATAAAATTTAATAATCATATTAATCTATTTTTTTTTTTAAGAAAACATTTGAATGATGCACATTCAAGTCATGCTTTCAAAGTTTCAAGTACTCTCCTCAATCTTCATCCAGTTGGAGCATAATTTATTTTTTGAAGGAAATAATTTTTCCTACATAAATATTAATATAAATTTTATATTGAACAACATATTCTGTTTTGTTTCATTAAGTTTTCGAAATCATAATCTAATTCTAATAAAATAATGTAGCCTGTATGTTGGCAGCAGTTTGTCTTTGTTTATGCTTCATGATTATAGATGGCGCTCAAATTAAATAAACTGTAGTTTTCCTTCATCGCATTGAATACTAAAAATCCATATTATAATATTTAACAAAAATGTTTAGTATTTTTGTATTCTATGTATATACCTATAATATAAACATATCATTATACTTTTATTAAATTTGTCATTTTTATTGGCTTATATTCGATTTTCGGTGGAACTCTACACTCTCTAGTCTCTATGTTACTCTCTAAAGTAGGGCGTAAAATTAAAGTTGACCTTGAATGTTTTAGATCGTCAAGATAAAATTGAATAGAGACGGCTTAGGTGTAGGCCTATGTATAAAAAATATACTACTCATAGCTTTACGTTATGTTATATCATGCATTCTGGCGACGGGTGTAACTATGCATCTTTGATCTTATAATCATTCATACCAACCTCTGGAATCACTATCTATTAAAAAAAAAACCGTATCAAAGTCCGTTGCATTCAAATTGATCTAGAGACTAGAAACTATTTATACTATGCAAGAAGCATAGGCAAGTACCTATAAGTAAAGGACCGGAAAGCGACTATGTTTGATACAATGAACCAAGTTATTAAATATAATATTATAATTATTGTAGAGGCTTTATATAGGTATAGAAAACATGTTGTTAGGATTCATCTCGAATATAAAAAACGTGTCAATTATATCATAAGTGTAGTTACACTAGAAATTAGAACTTGTTAAATGAGAAACATACATGAGTCAAGACATTAGATTCAATTATTTGGTTGTATCATGTAACCTCAGAATACAGAACGTAACTAGTGTTTCGTTAGTAAGTACTTAGTTAAACTGTGTAACTGACTAACGTATCACATTTGTACGGTAAATTCAAGTGTACCCAGAAGCGTAGCGTGCCTTGGCGGGGCCCCGTGTAAAAATTTGTTTGGGGGCCCTTAGGAAAGGTAAAGATTTCTCACAAAAGAAAAAAAAAAGTTTGCATAAAATTAAAAGAACTATTTATTCATCATAATTATATGTCACTTATTCCAAAATTTTTACAAACAATTCTAATTAAATATACACACAGGAGGCCAGAAAATTGCTTTTTTGACTTATAACATTTCTGAAAAAAAATTTGGGAAGTTTTTAGTCATTTTTGCTTACGCACGTTGGCGCGGGGGCGCCGTATAATTGATACGGCAGATACGGCGGTAGCTACGCGCCTGAGTGTACCTCAGTGTACCTAGGTAGGTAGGTACTATAAGGTATAATAAAAAGTAAAAAAACTAAAACCCAACTACGACAAAAAAATGTTGTGTGGTTTTATGAAACCACGGTAAAAGTGAAACTGTTCGAACGGTTCCGAACACTGCTTTGTGTAGCGCATGTCGCGTGACGGTCGGCTGCCGAGTAGGTATACTTTCTCGGCAGCCGCAATACACGCGACATGCGCTACACAGACCAAAAAGTTTGAGACGATGTAATAAAAGTTTCACTTTAAAAACGACGCTGAAAAAGTATAAAACAAGATTTTCAGAATACTGAACTGAACAAAGTTGCTGATGTAGTTGCAAGTAAATGGACACAGTAGACTCTACCAAGATGCCTTCGTTGTAAATTGACAATAATGTCATACAATACTATTCTGAAGTATGCAATATTCCACTATGTAGAGATAAATCTTCATGTTTGGAAAACCGCAGTCACACGTTGTCAAAGTGCTACGGTAGATAGGTATATGTGACGTGTGACTACGCCTTTCCAAACATGAAAATTTATCTCTACATAGTGGAATATTGCATACTTCAGAATAGTATTGTATGACATTATTGTCAATTTACAACGAAGGCATCTTGGTAGAGTCTACTGTGTCCATTTACTTGCAACTACATTAGCAACTTTGTTCAGTTCAGTATTCTGAAAATCTTGTTTTATACTTTTTCAGCGTCGTTTTTAAAGTGAAACTTTTATTACATCGTCTCAAACTTTTTGGTCTGTGTAGCGCATGTCGCGTGTATTGCGGCTGCCGAGAAGGTATACCTACTCGGCAGCCGACCGTCACGCGACATGCGCTACACAAAGCAGTGTTCGGAACCGTTCGAACAGTTTCACTTTTACCGTGGTTTCATAAAACCACACAACATTTTTTTGTCGTAGTTGGGTTTTAGTTTTTTTACTTTTTATTATTTGTACTATTTTGGTGTTAAAATTGATGAACTAATAAAGAAGCTATGAACGAAAAGATGTGAATTATATGCAATCAGCCCATGAATACAGGTAAAGTCACAAACAAATGCTAGTAATATATATATTTTCAAAATGTGCAAGTAAAGCGCTTTCAAATGATACCAAACACGGCATATTTATCTTAACTTTATTTTCTTACTCTGTATGTTTTGTCCGCTAGAGGGCGCCACATTAGATTTTGTGAAACCCCATATAGCCTATAACCAGCGGACAATTAAGACGCTTCTAATGATATGTCATTTGTCGAATTCTGATAAGTAGTTTAGAAGTTACGAGGGAACAGATGAACATACATACATACATACATACATACATACATACATACATACATAGCCTGTCAAAATCATAACCCTCCTTTTGCTTTGCCGTAGTCGGGTAAAAATTCTAGTTTGTGTTTGTGTTCGTTTTCGTGTTCGTGTTCGTGTTCGTGTTCGTGTTCGTGTTCGTGTTCGTGTTCGTGTTCGTGTTCACATTGTTCGTTGTTCGTTGTTCGCTGTTCGCTGTTCGCTGTTCGCTGTTCGCTGTTCGCTGTTCGCTGTTCGCTGTTCGCTGTTCGCTGTTCGCTGTTCGCTGTTCGCTGTTCGCTGATCGCTGTTCGCTGTTCGCTGTTCGCTGTTCGCTGTTCGCTGTTCGCTGTTCGCTGTTCGCTGTTCGCTGTTCGCTGTTCGCTGTTCGCTGTTCGCTGTTCGCTGTTCGCTGTTCGTTGTTCGTTGTTTGTGTTTGTGTTTGTGTATGTTCACATTTTCATTCACATTCACATTGTTCGTTGTTCGTTGTTCGTTGTTCGTTGTTCGTTGTTTGTGTTTGTGTTTGTGTATGTTCACATTCACATTCACATTCACATTCACATTCACATTCACATTCACATTCACATTCACATTCACATTCACATTCACATTCACATTGTTCGTTGTTCGTTGTTCGTTGTTAGTTGTTCGTTGTTCGTTGTTCGTTGTTCGTTGTTCGTTGTTCGTTGTTCGTTGTTCGTTTTTCGTTTTTCGTTGTTCGTTGTTCGTTGTTCGTTGTTCGTTGTTCGTTGTTCGTTGTTCGTGGTTCGTTGTTCGTTGTTCGTTGTTCGTTGTTCGTTGTTCGTTGTTCGTTGTTCGTTGTTCGTTGTTCGTTGTTCGTTGTTCGTTGTTCGTTGTTCGTTGTTCGCTGTTCGCTGTTCGCTGTTCGCTGTTCGTTGTTCGTTGTTCGTTGTTCTTTGTTCGTTTTTCGTTTTTCGTTGTTCGTTGTTCGTTGTTCGTTGTTCGTTGTTCGTTGTTCGTTGTTTTTTGTTCGTTGTTCGTTGTTCGCTGTTCGCTGTTCGTTGTTCGTTGTTCGATGTTCGTTGTTTGTGTTTGGTTTGTGTATGTTCACATTCACATTCACATTCACATTGTTCGTTGTTCGTTGTTCGTTGTTCGTTGTTCGTTGTTCGTTGTTCGTTGTTCGTTGTTCGTTGTTCGTTGTTCGTTGTTCGTTGTTCGATGTTCGCTGTTCGCTGTTCGTTGTTCGTTGTTCGATGTTCGCTGTTCACTGTTCGCTGTTCGTTGTTCGATGTTCGTTGTTCGTTGTTCGTTGTTCGTTGTTCGTTGTTCGTTGTTCGTTGTTCGTTATTCGTTGTTCGTTGTTCGTTGTTCGTTGTTCGTTGTTCGTTGTTCGTTGTTCGTTGTTCGTTGTTCGTTGTTCGATGTTCGCTGTTCGCTGTTCGTTGTTCGTTGTTCGATGTTCGTTGTTCGTTGTTTGTGTTTGTGTTTGTGTATGTTTACATTCACATTCACATTCACATTGTTCGTTGTTCGTTGTTCGTTGTTCGTTGTTTGTTGTTCGTTGTTCGTTGTTCGTTGTTCGTTGTTCTTTGTTCGTTGTTCGTTGTTCGTTGTTCTTTGTTCGTTGTTCGTGGTTCGTTGTTCGTTTTTCGTTGTTCGTTGTTCGTTGTTCGTTGTTCGTTTATCGTTGTTCGTTGTTCGTTGTTCGTTGTTCGTTGTTCGTTCTTCGATGTTTGCTGTTCGCTGTTCGCTGGTCGTTGTTCGTTGTTCGTTGTTCGTTGTTCGTTGTTCGTTGTTCTTTGTTCGTTGTTCGTTGTTCGTTGTTCTTTGTTCTTTGTTCGTTGTTCGTTGTTCGTTGTTCTTTGTTCGTTGTTCGTTGTTCGTTGTTCGTTGTTCGATGTTCGCTGTTCGTTGTTCGTTGTTCGATGTTCGTTGTTCGTTGTTCGTTGTTTGTGTTTGTGTTTGTGTATGTTTACATTCACATTCACATTCACATTCACATTGTTCGTTGTTCGTTGTTCGTTGTTCGATGTTCGCTGTTCACTGTTCGCTGTTCGTTGTTCGATGTTCGTTGTTCGTTGTTCGTTGTTCGTTGTTCGTTGTTCGTTGTTCGTTGTTCGTTGTTCGTTGTTCGTTGTTCGTTGTTCGTTGTTGGTGACGGTCGGCTGCCGAGTAGGTATACCTTCTCGGCAGCCGCAATACACGCGACATGCGCTACACAGACCAAAAAGTTTGAGACGATGTAATAAAAGTTTCACTTTAAAAACGACGCTGAAAAAGTATAAAACAAGATTTTCAGAATACTGAACTGAACAAAGTTGCTGATGTAGTTGCAAGTAAATGGACACAGTAGACTCTACCAAGATGCCTTAGTTGTAAATTGACAATAATGTCATACAATACTATTCTGAAGTATGCAATATTCCACTATGTAGAGATAAATTTATATACGTCAGTGAGCAATTGACAGCTAAAGCTGCCCGTTTGTACTTTCTCGCGCGGGATCTAAGTAAGTCAAAGGATTATAAGTTCTGTTGGACTGCATTTGGAAGAATATATGTAAGAAAAACTGATAATTCACCTATATTAATTATAAAAAATGAATCCAAAATACAAACTCTCATGCAAGATAAATGACTATATAAGAAGCCTAAATACTATATTTTTTGTTTATTTAACTTCTATTTGTATTGTATAAACTATTGTTATAAGTCAGTATTAACGCTAAACATTTATTATTTTACTATTTTTACTCTTATTACAATATGTAAAGAGAACAGAACAATTTTCATTAGTACTCAACTTAATCTAATACAAAAACTCAACACATATATTGTCAACATACTATCTCACTATATATTTGTAATGGACTATATTACACTTTCAACTTCAATTTATACATACACTAAAAATGCACTCCTTACACTATTAAAATATACTAATAATTATATAAAACTTAAAAATGTAATGCATACTTTAAATGAATTCAAACATTTTATAATAGAGTATGGATAGTTCACTTAATACTTTGCATGAATTAGATAATATAAATATTGCGGACTCTCAGGAATGTACAACCCACGATTTTATAACTTTGTGCAAAATACAAAAATCCGATCTTACCATAGTATGTCAAAATATTCGTAGTATTTATAAAAATTTGGAAGACTTTAAATTGAATCTTGTACAACTACAAATCTTGCCTGACTTTATTATTCTTAGTGAGTGCTGGCTGGACAGCAACAAATCTTTACCCATATTAAATAACTATACCTCATATAATACGAGTCAACACATAAACCACTGTGATGGTGTAACAGCATATGTAAAAAATATCCATTCGGTAAATTTAAAAGAAATTAATATCTCACAGGCATCTTGTATACAAATCAGTTTTAAGGAATTTATTTTGATCGGAATCTATCGGTCGCCGTCTAATATTAATGCTGAAATTTTTATTAATTCATTGAGTCTTTACTTGGAATCCATAAAAAATTCCAAACAAATTATTTTGACTGGAGACATAAATATTAATTTAATACACAAAGATAATGAAAGTTTTCATGATAAAACTAATCGACTTAGATATTTAAATATGTTGTCAACACATGGTTTACTTCCGGGACACATAATACCCACGAGAGATAAGAACTGTCTCGATCATTTTATGTTGAAAATTGATCCTAAAAATAAAGCTTCTATTGCGGTGATAAAAACAAGTACTTCGGATCATTATACAATTTTTCTAAAAATAAAGAAATTATCTAATAAAATAAAATGTAAAAACAAATATAGAAGTTTTTTGGATTATGACAATGCATTAAAAAGCCTTCAAAACTCTAACATTAATGATTTATTTTTATGTGTTGATGCTAATATTTTGGCTCAAAAATTAATAAATTTATTACAAAAACATATAATTGACAATACTTTGGTAAAAATTATTCCGAATGTGCAACGTATTTTAAAACCGTGGATGACTCAAGGGGTATTACGATGTATTCGCAATAGAAATTATTTACAAATAAAGCTTCGATCTGACCCACAAAATCATGTATTGCAAATCACATACAGACGTTATAGGAATTATTGCACTAGTCTCATTAAAAAGCTAAAGCGTAGATATGAACAAGAACAAATAGCTAATGCTGCCGGAAACCCTAAGATGCTCTGGAGAACCATCAATAATATTACACAACGGAAGACACTGCATGATAAAAATGTTGAGCTACTATCTATACAGTCAACCCCTCATAAATGTGTTAACCTCGTCAATGATTTCTTTTCCAATGTTGGAAAATCACTTGCTGTAGAGATTCTATCCCGCCCAAGTTATAGTACTAGTTCGACCACATATTTAACTCCGAGTTCCCATGGTTCATCTTTTGTTTTGTTGGAGGCTGATGATGATGAGGTTAAATCTGTGTTGATGAGTCTTAAAACAGATAGCGCACCGGGATACGATAATATTACTACTAAATTTTTAAAGCAGGCCGGGGAAATAATTATACCTATAATGACTCATCTCACAAACCTCTGCTTTACAACAGGAGT
This sequence comes from Colias behrii, assembly GCA_029959065.1. NCBI lineage: Eukaryota > Metazoa > Arthropoda > Insecta > Lepidoptera > Pieridae > Colias > Colias behrii. The sequence goes on along the minus strand of JARWMC010000007.1, from coordinate 8,057,365 downwards.
CTTTCCGGACACTCTGAAATTGGCCTTAATAACGCCTGTGCACAAGGGTGGGAATAAAGACGATCCCAATAATTACAGACCCATCTCAGTCCTCCCAGTAATGGCGAAAATTCTAGAGAAATTATTAAATAACCGTTTAACTTCTTACTTACATAAATTTAATTTACTATCTCGCTCGCAATTTGGTTTCAGACATGGTTTAAGTACTGAAGACGCTGTTACAGCTCTGACGTCTTTAATCGTTAATCAAGTAGATGTAGGAAACAAATGTCTAACTGTATTTCTAGATATAAAAAAAGCATTTGATAGTGTCTCTATCCCCATCCTTGTGCAGAAGCTAGAGCAAATCGGTATACGAGGTACTTCTTTAAACCTATTTCGGAGTTACCTCACAGATCGTAGACAAAGGGTCAAGATAGCGGAGCATTTTAGTGATGATTCTAAGGTATTTTATGGTGTTCCGCAGGGGAGTGTATTGGGACCAACCCTCTTTTTGCTTTACGTTAATTCATTATGTGATATGTCTTTAACAAATGGATATGTGTTCTCATATGCAGACGATACAGCTGTTGTATTTTGTGGAAGAGATTGGGAAGAAGTACAAAATAGTGCTGAAATTGGTTTGGCTAAAATCGCACAATGGTTAGAAATGCATCTCTTGACTCTTAATATAGCTAAAACCAACTACATCTGCTTTGCTAATTACATTAGAAATCAACCTAATATTAATATAAAAATTCATTCTTGCCCTAACCGTGATAAATTAAACTGTTCATGTCAACAAATCACTAAAGTATCTAGCACAAAATATCTTGGAGTAATCATAGACGAACGTTTGTCGTGGCATCTCCATCTAGAACTCCTCATGACAAGGACTAGAAAGTTTATATGGTTCTTCAAGACCCTAAGACATGTCGCAACTACAGATTTGCTGAAAATAGTATATGTGTCACTTGTTCAATCGGTGCTTACATATTGTATTACCGTATGGGGAGGGGCTACCAAAACAAAATTTCTAGATCTAGAGAGGGCACAAAGATCTTTACTTAAGGTTATCCATTTTAAACCTTATAGATTTCCGACTCAAGAATTATATTCGGTGTGTGATGTTCTTACAGTTCGAAAGCTTTACATATTAAATATTGTTCTGAAACAACACAAAAGTTTAAAATATGATCCTAAACTTGATAATAGAAGGAGGAAAACATGTGTCGTTCCCAATGTACTTGTTAAAACCGCATATGCTCGAAGACAACAGGCTAAACAATCTTCTTGCCTATACAACTTAATAAATAAAGCCTTAAATATATATCCTAAAACAACGAAGGAGTGTAAATTGCAACTAATTAAATGGTTAAAATATAAAAATTATGAGGAAATAGAAGAAATATTAAAATTAAATAAAATAAATTAAAATAAAGCAACATATTATATAATATACACATTACACACACACTCTCTCACATACACACACGCACATTCACACACCCACACACACACCAACACATACACACACTTGTTCTGTTCCCTATAATACCTATATCTAAATAGTTTTTACATATTTCTCTTTATATAAGAAAATGTTATTCGTGTAACACTTAAACATAATGTACTGTCGGAAGAGCGAGATGTCCTAACACAAGCATTTAATTGCTTAAAAGGATGTCTCAATGACTGTAAAAAAATTGTAATCATATTTGTTACAGAATAAATATTTTTGATTTTTGATTTTGATTTTGAAATTTTCATGTTTGGAAAACCGCAGTCACACGTTGTCAAAGTGCTACGGTAGATAGGTATATGTGACGTGTGACTACGCCTTTCCAAACATGAAAATTTATCTCTACATAGTGGAATATTGCATACTTCAGAATAGTATTGTATGACATTATTGTCAATTTACAACGAAGGCATCTTGGTAGAGTCTACTGTGTCCATTTACTTGCAACTACATCAGCAACTTTGTTCAGTTCAGTATTCTGAAAATCTTGTTTTATACTTTTTCAGCGTCGTTTTTAAAGTGAAACTTTTATTACATCGTCTCAAACTTTTTGGTCTGTGTAGCGCATGTCGCGTGTATTGCGGCTGCCGAGAAGGTATACCTACTCGGCAGCCGACCGTCACGCGACATGCGCTACACAAAGCAGTGTTCGGAACCGTTCGAACAGTTTCACTTTTACCGTGGTTTCATAAAACCACACAACATTTTTTTGTCGTAGTTGGGTTTTAGTTTTTTTACTTTTTATTATTTGTACTATTTTGGTGTTAAAATTGATGAACTAATAAAGAAGCTATGAACGAAAAGATGTGAATTATATGCAATCAGCCCATGAATACAGGTAAAGTCACAAACAAATGCTAGTAATATATATATTTTCAAAATGTGCAAGTAAAGCGCTTTCAAATGATACCAAACACGGCATATTTATCTTAACTTTATTTTCTTACTCTGTATGTTTTGTCCGCTAGAGGGCGCCACATTAGATTTTGTGAAACCCCATATAGCCTATAACCAGCGGACAATTAAGACGCTTCTAATGATATGTCATTTGTCGAATTCTGATAAGTAGTTTAGAAGTTACGAGGGAACAGATGAACATACATACATACATACATACATACATACATACATACATACATACATAGCCTGTCAAAATCATAACCCTCCTTTTGCTTTGCCGTAGTCGGGTAAAAATTCTAGTTTGTGTTTGTGTTCGTTTTCGTGTTCGTGTTCGTGTTCGTGTTCGTGTTCGTGTTCGTGTTCACATTGTTCGTTGTTCGTTGTTCGCTGTTCGCTGTTCGCTGTTCGCTGTTCGCTGTTCGCTGTTCGCTGTTCGCTGTTCGCTGTTCGCTGTTCGCTGATCGCTGTTCGCTGTTCGCTGTTCGCTGTTCGCTGTTCGCTGTTCGCTGTTCGCTGTTCGCTGTTCGCTGTTCGCTGTTCGCTGTTCGCTGTTCGTTGTTCGTTGTTTGTGTTTGTGTTTGTGTATGTTCACATTTTCATTCACATTCACATTGTTCGTTGTTCGTTGTTCGTTGTTCGTTGTTCGTTGTTCGTTGTTCGTTGTTCGTTGTTCGATGTTCGCTGTTCGCTGTTCGTTGTTCGTTGTTCGATATTCGTTGTTCGTTGTTTGTGTTTGTGTTTGTGTATGTTTACATTCACATTCACATTCACATTCACATTGTTCGTTGTTCGTTGTTCGTTGTTCGTTGTTCGTTGTTCGTTGTTCTTTGTTCGTTGTTCGTTGTTCGTTGTTCGTTGTTCGTTGTTCGTTGTTCGTTGTTCGTTGTTCTTTGTTCGTTGTTCGTTGTTCGTTGTTCGTTGTTCGTTGTTCGTTGTTCTTTGTTCGTTGTTCGTTGTTCGTTGTTCGTTGTTCGTTGTTCGTTGTTTTTTGTTCGTTGTTCGTTGTTCGTTGTTCGTTGTTCGTTGTTCATTGTTCGTTATTCGTTGTTCGATGTTCGCTGTTCGCTGTTCATTGTTCGTTTTCATGTTCGTGTTTGTGTTTGTGTTTGTGTATGTTCACATTCACATTCACATTCACATTCACATTGTTCGTTGTTCGTTGTTCGTTGTTCGTTGTTCTTTGTTCGTTGTTCGTTGTTCGTTGTTCGTTGTTCGTTGTTCGTTGTTCGTTGTTCGTTGTTCGTTGTTCGTTGTTCGTTGTTCGTTGTTCGTCGTTCGTTGTTCGTGTTTGTGTTTGTGTATGTTTACATTCACATTCACATTCACATTCACATTGTTCACATTCACATTGTTCGTTGTTCGTTGTTCGTTGTTCGTTGTTCGTTGTTCGTTGTTCGTTGTTCGTTATTCGTTGTTCTTTGTTCGTTGTTCGTTGTTCGTTTTTCTTTGTTCGTTGTTCGTTGTTCGTTGTTCATTGTTCGTTGTTCGTTGTTCGTTGTTCGTTGTTCGCTGTTCGTTGTTCGTTGTTCGATGTTCGTTGTTTGTGTTCGCGTTTGTGTATGTTCACATTCACATTCACATTCACATTGTTCGTTGTTCGTTGTTCGTTGTTCGTTGTTCGTTGTTCGTTGTTCGTTGTTCGTTGTTCGTTGTTCGTTGTTCGTTGTTCGTTGTTCGTTGTTCGTTGTTCGATGTTCGTTGTTCGTGTTTGTGTTTGTTTTTGTGTTTGTGTTCGAATTAAAATTCGAGTTTATTTTCGTGTTCGTGTTCGTGTTCGTGTTCGTGTTCGTGTTCGTGTTCGTGTTCGTGTTTGTGTTTGTGTTCGAATTAAAATTCTAGTTTGTGTTTGTGTTCGTTTTCGTGTGCTTGTTCGTGTTCGTGTTCGTGTTCGTGTTCGTGTTTGTGTTTGTGTTTGTGTATGTTCACATTCACATTCACATTCACATTCACATTCACATTCACATTGTTCGTTGTTCGCTGTTCGCTGTTCGTTGTTCGTTGTTCGTTGTTCGTTGTTCTTTGTTCGTTGTTCGTTGTTCGTTGTTCGTTGTTCGATGTTCGCTGTTCGCTGTTCGTTGTTCGATGTTCGTTGTTCGTTGTTTGTGTTTGTGTTTGTGTATGTTTACATTCACATTCACATTCACATTCACATTGTTCGTTGTTCGTTGTTCGTTGTTCGTTGTTCGTTGTTCGATGTTCGCTGTTCACTGTTCGCTGTTCGTTGTTCGATGTTCGTTGTTCGTTGTTCGTTGTTCGTTGTTCGTTGTTCGTTGTTCTTTGTTCTTTGTTCGTTGTTCGTTGTTCGTTGTTCTTTGTTCGTTGTTCGTTGTTCGTTGTTCGTTGTTCGATGTTCGCTGTTCGTTGTTCGTTGTTCGATGTTCGTTGTTCGTTGTTTGTGTTTGTGTATGTTTACATTCACATTCACATTCACATTCACATTGTTCGTTGTTCGTTGTTCGTTGTTCGTTGTTCGTTGTTCGTTGTTCGTTGTTCGTTGTTCGTTGTTCGTTGTTCGTTGTTCTTTGTTCGTTGTTCGTTGTTCGTTGTTCGTTGTTCGTTGTTCGTTGTTCTTTGTTCGTTGTTCGTTGTTCGTTGTTCGTTGTTCGTTGTTCGTTGTTCGTTGTTCTTTGTTCGTTGTTCGTTGTTCGTTGTTCGTTGTTCTTTGTTCGTTGTTCGTTGTTCGTTGTTCGTTGTTCGTTGTTCGTTGTTTTTTGTTCGTTTTTCGTTGTTCGTTGTTCGTTGTTCGTTGTTCATTGTTCGTTATTCGTTGTTCGATGTTCGCTGTTCGCTGTTCATTGTTCGTTTTCATGTTCGTGTTTGTGTATGTTCACATTCACATTCACATTCACATTCACATTGTTCGTTGTTCGTTGTTCGTTGTTCGTTGTTCTTTGTTCGTTGTTCGTTGTTTGTTGTTCGTTGTTCGTTGTTCGTTGTTCGTTGTTCGTTGTTCATTGTTCGTTATTCGTTGTTCGATGTTCGCTGTTCGCTGTTCGCTGTTCATTGTTCGTTTTCATGTTCGTGTTTGTGTTTGTGTTTGTGTATGTTCACATTCACATTCACATTCACATTCACATTGTTCGTTGTTCGTTGTTCGTTGTTCGTTGTTCGTCGTTCGTTGTTCGTGTTTGTGTTTGTGTATGTTTACATTCACATTCACATTCACATTCACATTGTTCACATTCACATTGTTCACATTCACATTGTTCGTTGTTCGTTGTTCGTTGTTCGTTGTTCGTTGTTCGTTGTTCTTTGTTCGTTGTTCGTTGTTCGTTTTTCTTTGTTCGTTGTTCGTTGTTCGTTGTTCGTTGTTCATTGTTCGTTATTCGTTGTTCGATGTTCGCTGTTCGCTGTTCGCTGTTCATTGTTCGTTTTCATGTTCGTGTTTGTGTTTGTGTTTGTGTATGTTCACATTCACATTCACATTCACATTCACATTGTTCGTTGTTCGTTGTTCGTTGTTCGTTGTTCGTTGTTCGTTGTTCGTTGTTCGTTGTTCTTTGTTCGTTGTTCGTTGTTCGTTGTTCGTTGTTCGTTGTTCGTTGTTCGTTGTTCTTTGTTCGTTGTTCGTTGTTCGTTGTTCGTTGTTCGTTGTTCGTTGTTCATTGTTCTTTGTTCGTTGTTCGTTGTTCGTTGTTCGTTGTTCGTTGTTCGTTGTTCTTTGTTCGTTGTTCGTTGTTCGTTGTTCGTTGTTTTTTGTTCGTTGTTCGTTGTTCGTTGTTCGTTGTTCGTTGTTCGTTGTTCATTGTTCGTTATTCGTTGTTCGATGTTCGCTGTTCGCTGTTCATTGTTCGTTTTCATGTTCGTGTTTGTGTATGTTCACATTCACATTCACATTCACATTCACATTGTTCGTTGTTCGTTGTTCGTTGTTCGTTGTTCTTTGTTCGTTGTTCGTTGTTTGTTGTTCGTTGTTCGTTGTTCGTTGTTCGTTGTTCGTTGTTCATTGTTCGTTATTCGTTGTTCGATGTTCGCTGTTCGCTGTTCGCTGTTCATTGTTCGTTTTCATGTTCGTGTTTGTGTTTGCGTTTGTGTATGTTCACATTCACATTCACATTCACATTCACATTCACATTGTTCGTTGTTCGTTGTTCGTTGTTCGTTGTTCTTTGTTCGTTGTTCGTTGTTCGTTGTTCTTTGTTCGTTGTTCGTTGTTCGTTGTTCGTTGTTCGTCGTTTGTTTTTCGTGTTTGTGTTTGTGTATGTTTACATTCACATTCACATTCACATTCACATTGTTCACATTCACATTGTTCACATTCACATTGTTCGTTGTTCGTTGTTCGTTGTTCGTTGTTCGTTGTTCGTTGTTCTTTGTTCGTTGTTCGTTGTTCGTTTTTCTTTGTTCGTTGTTCGTTGTTCGTTGTTCGTTGTTCGTTGTTCATTGTTCGTTGTTCGTTGTTCGTTGTTCGTTGTTCGCTGTTCGCTGTTCGTTGTTCGTTGTTCGATGTTCGTTGTTTGTGTTTGTGTTTGTGTATGTTCACATTCACATTCACATTCACATTGTTCGTTGTTCGTTGTTCGTTGTTCGTTGTTCGTTGTTCGTTGTTCGTTGTTCGTTGTTCGTTGTTCGTTGTTCGTTGTTCGTTGTTCGTTGTTCGTTGTTCGTTTTTCGTTGTTCGTTGTTCGATGTTCGTTGTTCGTGTTTGTGTTTGTGTTTGTGTTTGTGTTCGAATTAAAATTCGAGTTTATTTTCGTGTTCGTGTTCGTGTTCGTGTTCGTGTTCGTGTTCGTGTTCGTGTTCGTGTTCGTGTTCGTGTTTGTGTTTGTGTTCGAATTAAAATTCTAGTTTGTGTTTGTGTTCGTTTTCGTGTTCTTGTTCGTGTTCGTGTTCGTGTTCGTGTTCGTGTTTGTGTTTGTGTTTGTGTATGTTCACATTCACATTCACATTCACATTCACATTCACATTGTTCGTTGTTCGCTGTTCGCTGTTCGTTGTTCGTTGTTCGTTGTTCGTTGTTCGTTGTTCGTTGTTCGTTGTTCGTTGTTCGTTGTTCGTTGTTCGTTGTTCGTTGTTCGTTGTTCGTTGTTCGTTGTTCGTTGTTCGTTGTTCGTTGTTCGTTGTTCGTTGTTCGTTGTTCGTTGTTCGTTGTTCGTTGTTCGTTCGTTGTAGAGATAAATTTTCATGTTTGGAAAACCGCAGTCACACGTTGTCAAAGTGCTACGGTAGATAGGTATATGTGACGTGTGACTACGCCTTTCCAAACATGAAAATTTATCTCTACATAGTGGAATATTGCATACTTCAGAATAGTATTGTATGACATTATTGTCAATTTACAACGAAGGCATCTTGGTAGAGTCTACTGTGTCCATTTACTTGCAACTACATTAGCAACTTTGTTCAGTTCAGTATTCTGAAAATCTTGTTTTATACTTTTTCAGCGTCGTTTTTCAAGTGAAAATTTTATTACATCGTCTCAAACTTTTTGGTCTGTGTAGCGCATGTCGCGTGTATCGCGGCTGCCGAGAAGGTATACCTACTCGGCAGCCGACCGTCACGCGACATGTGCTACACAAAGCAGTGTTCGGAACCGTTCGAACAGTTTCACTTTTACCGTGGTTTCATAAAACCACACAACATTTTTTTGTCGTAGTTGGGTTTTAGTTTTTTTACTTTTTATTATTTGTACTTTTTTGGTGTTAAAATTGATGAACTAATAAAGAAGCTATTTTATTTTATTTATTTAAAAAAGGCTTACCAACTAGATACATAATTTGTTGTTCAAACAATTCAATATTAACTTAAAATAAACATTAGTATTTACGTATCTAAATTACAGGTAGGCACCGCTTTAACAATTTTTCATAAAAATTAAATTATATCTAAATTGAAACCAAAAAGTAAAAAACTTAAATTACAATTTGTTTAATGTTTTAACAATATGCTTTTTGAACGAGCTTAGTTTTGAAAAATAAATATCTGTGTTATGATCAACTGTAAATATTCTATTATATTATTTTAAAATAAGTTGTAACGGGGAGTTCGAACCATATTTATTTTTTGAAAATTTTGTGTACATAGGGCAAAAAGTACTTAGCCGACAATTATAGATAGGCACCGAGAGACCAATTTGCGACAACAGTGATGGACAGTCTATCTCATTGTTTAATAATTTATGTAGGCATATTAGCTGTGACGCGCTTCTGCGCGCTTCCAAAGACTCCATTTTAAAAAAGTTTAGCTTTTCGCTATAATTTGTAAGAATATTGTTTTTGGTGATATAACTTAATCTATTAATAAATTTTTTCTGTAGGTACTGATTCAATACGAGTAATATATTTTTTATAGTAAGGACACCAGACAACTGAATTGTATTCAAGGTTGGACCTTACGAGAGAATTATAAAGTATTTTCATAGCGAGAGTAGATTTAAAATCCTGTGTATTACGAAAAATAAAACCTAGCATTTTAAAACTTTTGCGAACCACCAGATCTATATGTGTATCAAATCTGCATTCCTCATCCAATGTAATACCTAAGTCTTTAAGATTGTACTTTTGATTAATAGCAATATCATCAATTTTATAAGTTGTTTTGAATCTAACATGTTTTCTGGAAAGTTTTATAAAATTACATTTACTTCCATTCAGTTGCATTAGGTTATTCTTACACCAGAGAGATACTCGATTTATATCATCCTGCAGTTTTTGTTGGTCTTGAGAGCAATTTACCGATCTGAAAAGTTTCAAGTCGTCCGCATAAACCTCATATTCAGATTCCAAGATAACAAAAAGCTATGAACGAAAAGATGTGAATTATATGCAATCAGCCCATGAATACAGGTAAAGTCACAAACAAATGCTAGTAATATATATATTTTCAAAATGTGCAAGTAAAGCGCTTTCAAATGATACCAAACACGGCATATTTATCTTAACTTTATTTTCTTACTCTGTATGTTTTGTCCGCTAGAGGGCGCCACATTAGATTTTGTGAAACCCCATATAGCCTATAACCAGCGGACAATTAAGACGCTTCTAATGATATGTCATTTGTCGAATTCTGATAAGTAGTTTAGAAGTTACGATGGAACAGATGAACATACATACATACATACATACATAGCCTGTCAAAATCATAACCCTCCTTTTGCTTTGCCGTAGTCGGGTAAAAATACTTCATTTTTTTCCTTTGAGTTACTATGTACTACACTACGTACTACATAGTAACTCAATAATTTTTCTGATTTTTTCATTTTCATTTGCATGATACGGTAGGACATGTTAGTGAATAATTCATATTTTTTGCTTATTTTAACTTAAAATAATTGTAATAACATTTGGTTTTAATCTGTTATTTAACCGTTTAGAGTTATTATTTTTTTCATTCCTGTACATAATATTATAGAAGCTGGAAAGATTTAACAAATAGCATCATCACATAACAATATAGTATCAGAAGTAGGTACCCTATAGGCTATACACTGTTATATAATAAATAATAATCTCAAAATCACATAATATAAAAAAACAAGTTATGTTCTAGGTATCTACCCAATACCTATACCTACATATCATAAAAGCAAAGAGCAGCCTGAAATTAATGTTTTTTTTCATGCACTAAAAAATAATCACACGTGAGTATAAACGTTGATCCTCCCTGGTAATAAAATAATACAAAAGGACAATATTATTTATTTTTGAAATCGGTATAAGTATCATATTTTCACTGTCGGTGAAGTTCGCGCATGCTCACATTTCACATGTAGTTACCTACAATCAATAGAGTATACAACCAAGCTAGGTCGTTTCACTGGAGTTTGTCTTATAAATATAAAATAAGGGAAAAAACAGTCAAGTAAACTAGTTTCAGTGAACACATAGTGTTTCTGTGAAGTTGCCGCGGCCGTGGCGGAAAGCGAGGGGTCTGCAGTGGCGGCAGGCAACGGCCTCGCCGTGAATAGCAAGGTATGCACTTATATAACCTATTCATCTATGTATGATTAAAAACAAAACAAACACCCTGCACTCACAAAAACATGAAAAAGCTTCTCATCTTCGCTTGTAAGATTAAATTAATACCTAGAGATGCAACCGAATCAAAAAATATTTCAACCATCGCTGATATGCTACTCTTTAGTTTAATTACCTTCTAAATCATATATCAATAAGGATTTTTAAAAGAAAGATCAAGGAGAACGTTTTACACTCTTTTAATAAAATTAGCTCTGCCCCGCGGTTTTACCTACCCGCATTTCTCCGCTTATACATATTATGTGATGATAACCCATAACCTACCTCGATAAATGGATCTAACAGTTAAAAAATTTTTCTAATCGGAATGGTTTCTGAAATTAGCGCCTTTAAGCGAACAAACAAAGTACAAACTCTTCAGCTTTATAATATTAGTGTAGTGATATCAGATCGTCTGTAGGTATATATAAATTATAAATTGATACAATGGGCACTTTTGCTTGTTAGGTATACTTATATCTACTGGTGATTGATTATAGGTATTAAACTTATATGTAATTTGGATACTAAAACCCTCTATACGGATACTAAAATTTTCTAGCCTACAAGATCGCCACTGCAGTGTTGCCACGCAGGTACTATAGCTAATCCCTTGATTTAGCCCATAGCCGCATTGCGGGTTAACATGTAGGTAATTAGTTCACTAAACTTCTGCCTGCTACACAGCGTTTCGTTCAATAAACTTTATAATACTTTCTGCCTTTGTACCAATTTGATACTGGCTTGTTGCCTACTTAAAACTTATTATTACCATTTTAGTAGGTATCTCATACATGTAAAATTTCAATCAATTGAACAATTGATGGCTAACTTAAATTTTGAAGGAACTGAAATAGCTCTTGCAAACCGGAAACCAAACAAAACACATAGGAGATGTAGGTGTAGGTAAACAGTATGTCCAAAAATAATACCTAGCTACCTATATTATGTAGATAACTAGTTATCTACTTATCTAGTAATATGCTTTATGTTAAGTTCGCGTCCTTGGGTACGAAATTTCAGAATAATTTTAAGATACGTAACTAATCTGCTGTAATATTTCCTACAAATGAACAACTTTTTAATAGCGTCTATAAATGCTTATAGGTATATCCCAGCCCGGGGGCGGCGCGCGGCGTATGGGCGCTGCCGCAGCCGCCCCCGTGCACGATGGCGGCGGAGGAAGCTCTGCCCCCGTGCTCTCCGCTGTCTCCCGATGCGCCAACCACACAGCCACGCATCACAACCAACATAAACCACCTTTCTGACCTTCATCAGCTGATATTTGAGGCAGTACGTTCAGGGTAGGTGCAATTTTAAACGCAGTTAAAAAAACTGTTGTAGAAGCGAAACCTTAAAGTTTGTTTTAATTTTAAGTTTTAAGCATTACATGTTTTTTTTTATATTCTTTAAAATATTTCAAATCTGTATTTTTAAACAACATAATTTTCAGGGAAGTATCAGAAATTGAACGTCTGGTAGAGAAGCTTGGTGTGGAAATACTAAGCGCTCGAGATCAGCATGGTTATACTCCAGCGCATTGGGCGGCGCTGGACGGGAGCGTTGCAGTGATGCGATATTTGGTGGAACGTGGGGCGCCTGTCGATCTGTCCTGTCTTGGTACTCAGGTATAAACAATCTCAATTATATCACAACATTCTTTTTTCAATGAAAAAATCATCATGTATTAACTACGAAAATTTACATTTTCAGGGTCCTAGGCCAATTCACTGGGCATGTCGCAAAGGCCACGCTTCAGTAGTACAAGTATTGTTACAATCTGGCGTCGCTGTAAATGCTGCTGATTTTAAAGGTTCGTTACTGATTGTGTCTTCTCCAACTTTAACTTATTACCTAATAGAAACTACCTTCGAATGTGTACCGGCGTTGAGTTACGTGAATTTATGGAGTGTTCTAATTAATTTTAGGATTAACACCACTGATGACTGCATGTATGTATGGGAAAACAGCGACTGCAGCATACTTATTGGGCATGGGAGCAGCCACCAGGCTCTCTGATATAAACGGAGATACAGCACTCCACTGGGCTGCATACAAAGGCCATGCTGATCTAGTTCGTTTGCTAATATACTCTGGAGTGCCGTTACACTGTACGGATAACTTTGGCTCAACCCCTTTACATCTTGCTTGTCTGTCAGGCAACCTTACTTGCGTTCGATTGTTATGTGAAAAGGTAAAAATAAAATGACACCAATTAACTATATAATAATTATTATGACTAAAAAAAAAATAATTTGTATGTCGCTTTATAGGTAAAAGCTGAACTAGAACCTCGTGATAAAAACGGGAAAACACCGCTAATGTTAGCCCAAAGCCACCGCCATGCAGAAGTGGTAAAACTTTTGCAAAAAGAAATGAAACTTAAATCCCATTGGATGCCACCGCTTTCTGAACTGTGGGCATTGCTTTTCGGTGGTGCTGGAGACTCTAAAGGACCTCTTTTATTTTTCCTTGTATCTGTTTTATTATGGGGATATCCTATGTATATTATACGGGTAAGATTTCATATTAGATATTAGTTAATTTAAAATGAATAGAAAATGTAACTATTTATGTTATTATTCCAGTGTATACCCTTAACTTGGAATACATTACGCCTTTCGCACTACTTTTTCCTATATTGGAATGCTATAATGTGGATGAGCTGGGTGATTGCTAATCGTCGCGATCCAGGATACATACCGCAAAACTCGGAGACGTACTATCGGGCTATTAGACAGATACCGTACTATGATAAGTGGAAGAAAAGAAATGTTATACTTTCACGACTTTGCCACACCTGCAGATGTTTGCGACCGTTAAGGTAATTGCAATGACCTCTCAATATTTTTATCAAGCGTAACCGATTTTTGCTTGCTCAATACATAATAAGTAAACGTAAGTTTACTTGAAAATCTAGACCACATCAAATATACATAATAGCATGCATATTAAACTTTCAAAACTAAACTCAACTAATAATCGTTTATGTCTATTACAGGGCAAAGCACTGCCGCATCTGCAAGCGTTGCGTGGCCTACTTTGACCACCATTGTCCATTCATCTATAACTGTATCGGTGTTCGCAATCGCATGTGGTTCTTCTTATTCGTGATGAGTGTGGCCATCAACTGTACACTTTCTATATATTTCGCATGCTATTGTTTGTACCTCGAAGGTTTTGGCCTACTATACGTTTTGGGGCTGTTAGAGGCAATAACTTTCTGCGCCTTGGGATGGATACTGACTTGCACATCGGTTAGTAATTAGTATATTGAAAACTTTGAATTAGAATCAAATTGATAAAATCTTTTTAAAGATCTATAGAATATAGGTATTTAAACTAAGTACACACATATAGTTAAAAAGTTATAGAAGCGAATGTAATTCAAACTCATGACAAATTAGCAAAAGTGATGTAACGTATTGGTAATACTGAATAAATATTCGACTTCTAATAATGTCGTTGTTTTAGATACTACATGCGTGCATGAACCTAACGACTAACGAGATGTTTAACTACAAACGGTACCCGTATCTACGGGATAAGAGAGGCCGCTACCAAAACCCGTTTTCGAGAGGACCTATTATGAACTTAATCGAATTTTTCGTATGTTTGCCGGACAAGTGCGATGAGCATGACCTTTTTTATGAAGAGAACATATGATGTGAAACTCCGAGGCATAATTACGTGGTGCCTATGAGGACTCACGTAATTGTGTGGCCCGGTAGTGACGTAAAAACTGAGAATAAAGTTAAGCACATGCTTTGAAAAGCAAGCTACATTATGAACTCAAGCTTATTTTGGTGTATTTTAAATGAATATTATCCGTACATAATATTCATACACAAATATTTTTTACAAATTTATCGTGTTAAGATGCGATTGCACATTACGGTTGATTATTTTTAATGGTACCATCTCGGTACTATCTATAAATTTTAAAATATTGCACAAATTGCTATGCTGCATTGTTGTTTAAAATCAATAAAAAGTATCTACTAGAAGTTATCATTGTTATACTAGTTCAAATACAAGAAACTACAAAGACAAATGAATTTTAAACAATTTACTTTTATGATTGTGTTATGATATAGTGAAATTTGCAAGTCAATTGTTATGTTTTGTAATATAATATAGCAAAGTATGTACAGAGGAAGAAATGATTTTATGGTTGGATATAAATGAAACCACTAATAATTTATGCAGTGTTATAATTTTAAAATAACTAAACTATATGTCCAGCATATAAGTTATATAAATACAACACTGAGTGCGAACGATAAATAACGATAATAATGTAATTAGTATGTTTATTTTGCCTCTAGAATAATTAAAATAAATATTTTCGAAATCGTGTTATTATTTTTCGATCTACACATTATTAATAATTCTAAATATCACAATCCTTTGCACACATCAGTCATACACATTAAACGTTGTATTTCCAACACTCCACGCAACTAACTATGTTACTTATGTTGCGGCAATGCCATTCAAAACATTTAATGTCTTAAAACCACTTAACTACATCGTATTACGGTAAACAAATGTGCGGATATATTAAAGGAGTCGTATGTAACCAGTGACCATTTTTTAGTTCGTTAAACTGCAAAATACAGACTAGCGATAAACTTTATCAGTGGTGCATAATACTGATGTGTTATCTAAACATTACTGCGCTGCGCACACGGGAATATTATAGAAATAATAATAATTATACTTCTATTTGGAATAAAATCAGTTATTACAAAAGATTAATAAAAATATATTTATGCGAAAACATTTTGTGGTAAACAATAAAATATTACAAGCGGGTTATAATAAACACCGTGCCACCCGATGCACGCAGCGTGTTACAATGGTTATTCCAACTTAAAACTACTATATCTCGTTCCCAGTCTCAGAAATCAGTGCGCAAATAAAAACTAAGAAATACTACAAGCGAAAATATACTACATCGATATTCGACAGCGAACATAAATTAAGTATTCGAATAGACTTATAAAGCGAATAGAAGCGGCGCTCATAGGCCGACTTTAGATTCGATAAATTCTAAGGTTCATCCCTTTGATGCTCTTATACAAATCATTAAAATCTTAAAACTAGTTGGACTTATTCGTCCTTGGGGTTGATTCGGATGGCGGCGTCCATTTCTTCCTTAGGGTGATCTTTGTCGCCCCAGCCCCACAGTGGGTGGGTGCCATCGCCGGTGCGTTTCACTCTGCTTTGCACAATTTCATCAGAAACGGTTTTCAGATCGTAGGCCCAGCCGATTTTCGAGAAGAAGTTGATGAACGTGGTGGTGAAGTTCATCCTGTTGTTTCCGAGCTCGGCGGTTTTGTAGTCCCATGGGAAGGTGTGGTGGTAGTTGTGGAAGCCTTCGCCGAGAGCGAATATGGCCACCGAGATGTTCTCTGACGGTTGGATGCTCTTGTCGTATGGTTTGTCACCCCATTTGTGGGCAGCAGAGTTCACGAGCCAAGTGACGTTAAGGATGAAGGCGTAGCGGAACATGGCGGCCACGAAGTATGCATTGAGCCACGACTCGCCCCACAGGTACACTGGGATCACTGTTGGTAACACGAAACACGCGATCGGCATCAAGATCATGTAGTACCTGGAACAATGTTTATTTTGTTAATAAATAAAATTCGCATTTAACTAATACGTCTGATTGGTCGCTAGTCAGGCAGTCAGATAGAAAGGTCCATTCTAGATTGGGATAAAACAACCCAAAATTACAAGCCTGCAAAATATCGTGTAATAAGTTTGGGGGTTTCATTAACTCTTATAAATATTCTGTATGTAAACATTGATAGCTAAATGTACTTCAATTTATCTTTTATCTCGTTATCAACACTTATAGCTACATATATTATACTATATCCTAATTCCTAAAACTAACGCTATGGATAGATAACAAATAAAATAGAAACTATGGAGTTTCAGGCCGGTCCATCTCCATAGATACTGCTTTTCGAATCGATGGTAAATGTTAAAAATATGTAATGACGATTCTAAAAGAAGTCTTATTGAATAAATAAATGTTGAGTTTGTATAGTGCGCACACAGAATATAGCTTTAGTATAAATCTCAAATTACTACTTGTACTTTATATGTTTTCGTGGATTTCTAGCTTGATGTTGCGTTAAAAGTTTTCCATAATTTGCGAAAACGATAACAGCCTATCTTGATTTGGCCCGCTCAGTGCAAGATAATAAACAATGATGTCATAAATGTAAACACTTGCAACTGTGGTGATAATAATATTATCTGTCGCACTGTCTGTTATTATGAAAAACAAAAAACATATCTTTAATTTAAATATCTTGTTTGTCTGGAATCGATAGTCTTTAGATATGTTTATTGCTTATTGCTTAATTGCTTATTGTTTATTGTTTATTGCTTAATAATAAACTTATCGTGATTTATAGGCCTATGGTTCAATGTATAATCATAACAATAATATTAAACCAATTTTGTGAAAACATCATACGATAAAAACAATGAATGTATATGACGCGATTAATAAAACCAATAATTATGTATTTGATACGTAGTAAGTTATAATTGTAGCGTCATAATACAGTGAAGGAAGGAAGAAAGTATATGTCATTATACTGTATTATGAAATAATAAATATAAAATATGAAATTAAAACAGAAATCACCACTAGATCGGTCGTCATTGATTTAGACGGCAAGTATGCAAATTTATGCTTGGCTAGTATGTATTTTGATAAATATAGATGTATTTTTTATCACTTAGGATTCATATTATATTCATGTGTCTGAAGAATTATCATATATTATAGTAACGTTTAAACCGGAAAAGAAGTTTACGGTCGTAATAGAGGGGTTTCTCTAGCGTAAACTTATGTCTGAATTCATGTACGAAACACAAAAAATATAAGCGTATAAAAATATTTATGATAACTGTAATGTGTCAGTTAAAATAAAATTTATTTGCACAATAAGCACACATAATATCTTTTTAACTTTTTTATTTTTCTTTTATATTTTCATTATGTTTCAATATGTACGTGGTATCTGTATTAGATTTAGGTATTCGTATAATAATTTTATCTTATTCAATATCAGTGTGTTTCCTTCTAAGTATATATTTATTTATGTATATTATATAATATGTAATTGGTATGTATATCTGTTTATTATATTTATATATTGTGTATGTATATGTATAGTATATGTGATATTGTATATGGACATGTATTATTTAAGGTAGATATATATTATTATTTTTTTTGTTTTCTTGCTATTCTTTTTCTGTTCTCGTCCCGCCAATTAGTGATCATTTTGCTTGTTTACCTTTTACCGTGGTTGCCTGGAAGAGATCACTATTAAGTGATAAGGCCGCCAAAATAGTGGTACTCTGTTCTATGTGTAAGTAGTTCTAAGGCTTCTGTACAACTGTTCTGTACAACTATTAAAGAGTTAAATAAATAAATAAATAAATAAGGAAGTATGTACTGTTAACTTATTTTTTTAGAAAAAAAAAATATATATTCAGTTATGTAGGTCAAATTTGATGTATAAAAATCGATACTCTATCACAATCAAATAAAATATATTTTTTATTTTTACTTAATTCTGTTTAAAAATGCAAGTCTGTGTAAAAAAAAACTATTATAAGAATACAACAAAAACCACTCAACATTTTATCTAAAAAAAAAAAGAACTCACTTCTTCTGAAAGCGAAGTATCGGGTCCGCATACAAGTCACTCAGATCTAGGCCTTTGCCCTTGCGTTTGAGCTCCGGGTGCTTGCGCACGAGCAGCCAGCCGATGTGCGAGAAGAAGAAGCCGCGCGTCGCGTTGTGCGGGTCCGCGTCCGTCTCCGAGTACTTGTGGTGCATGCGGTGGTCGCGCGCCCAGTCTATCGCTGAATCCTATGGGATATTCGCACTTTAGTCTTGCTTTCACGTAAATAACATACACGAAATAGGATATTTTCTCCAAATTTTGCAACATTTTTTATGAATGCTCTGCTAGTAGCAACTTGGTTTTCACTTTTCTGTAAGGACAATCCCATATAGAAATCATATTACATTTCGAAGCAGTGGTTCCTGAGTAAAACTTATTTTAAAAACTTCAGTTAAATTTATGGTATAACAGTATAGGCGATGGTTAGATACCACCCAGGCCCTTAAGCAACCAAAAAGAAAGTCGAATGAGAAGAATCTGTTGTCGGGTTTTTAGAGTAGTGTTTCTCTATAAGGGTATTGTTGGATTGGCTGTAATAACTTATAATAAACAAATTGGATTGTCTTTCATAGACCTGCGAGAAAAAAAATAGTCATAACAAAAAAATGCTTCAATTTTTAAATTATTATTTTTGTTGCAACTTGAGCATAATTTCTGTATGTACCTTAAATTTACATACTTTGACCGTGGACTTGTGAGAAATGTAAAGAAACAATAATTGGAAGTAAATATTGAACAGTGATAAATACATAAATTAGCACTTAGACAATATTAACGGGGCTTATCTTCAAACCAAAAATGGTCTGTACTCATAAGCATAGAACTCTATAGATTAAATCATTAGAAAAAAAAATGTTCTATTATTATCCAAATAATGTTTTATTTCATTACATAGTACAAACTTACTAAACTTCTTCTCATGTTAAAAATAAAATGTAATCAAAATCAGTTTGTGATTTTAATTAAATGTGACTCATTGCTACTCTAACTATCTGATGATATATTAGTATGTTATAAGATCCGGAGGTTTTTTTTGCTCAAGTGTAAACAACAATTTAATTATTAATGTAATCAGTTTTAAGCATAAACATAAAAAATTCATACCATATGATCGTCCAGATTAAATAATTTAATATTGTCAAAGATTAATAAAAACAATGTAATTGTTGAACGTAGCAAGATTAATTAAACAGTGTTTTAATTTACAAAGATGTTAAAAAAATGGCATTAAGTTCAAGTACTTGTGAAGTTTTCTTACCTGGAAAGCCAATGTGTTGAAGATAACAAGAATGAGTCGCAGCGGCCATTTTGCTTTGTAGGATTTGTGCGCCCACAGACGATGTGCACCCGCTGTTATTCCAAGTCCAGACATCACATATAGGACATAGGCTAAAAGAAAAGTATAATTCAAAATTGTTATAATATAATATACAGCACAATATATTTTATACATTATATGCCTCATCACGCTCATGAGTATCAAGATATGTTAAAAGTATAGGAAATAAATTATAAAATGATCCCTTTTGCAATACTGAAGTACATTACATGTAAATCTTGTAATGTACTATTATATTCATGAGAACATAAGGTACTGGAAAAACATTAACTTATTACTTCAACAAACAAACTATTAAAACTATTGTTTAACTAATGTATAAAAATAGTAGTCGCATATATGTGATTGCTCAATAAAATATAATTTATTGCTAATAACTAATCACCTATAAAAATTATGCCGTATTGTGTAAGATGTGTAAAATATAATAATGTATTGCAAAATAAAATAACAATATAAAATATATAGAATTAACATGACCCTGAAGATGGCGCGGCGCTTATATCTGATTTTTTTTTTTATTTCCAATATCTCGAATAAAAATAGAGCTATGAAAACGAGACCGAATAGATTTTATTCATTGGCTCGAAATCTACATGTGGATGATTTCCAAAAAATTTTTTTTTTGAACAGAAAATTTTTAAAGCTAAAACCAATTTTGTCTTGACTCTCTAAATTTTGTATATCATTAAATATAAACTTCCGTATATTCTCTGTAATAATTGAATGGATTTCTCGATGTGGAATTATTTTTTTTTTTGAATTTATTTTCAGATTTTTTGATAGCAAAAAATAATTATTTCTTTTTCTCAAATCAAAGTTCCACTTTTTTATTATATTTTAATGAACATGTGGTTAATTAGTTTTTTTAATTTCCTTCAACGGAAAAATTAAAAAAACTAATTAACCACATGTTAATTTGTACAAAATCCGTTGAAGGAAATTAAAAAAACTAATTAACCACATGTTCATTAAAATATAATAAAAAAGTGGAACTTTGATTTGAGAAAAAGAAATAATTATTTTTTGAGATATCGGTAATCAAAAAATAATAAAATTTTATTTTTTTAATTTTTGGTGGAAAAACCCGAAATATTAAAAAAACAAAAAAAACCACATTTGAGTTTTTTTATTATCTTTAATTTGCTTTTTTTTTTTTCAATTCCATCTATTATTCTAGCAGATATTTGCTATCAAAAAATCTGAAAATAAATTCAAAAAAAAAAATAATTCCACATCGAGAAATCCATTCAATTATTACAGAGAATATACGGAAGTTTATATTTAATGATATACAAAATTTAGAGAGTCAAGACAAAATTGGTTTTAGCTTTAAAAATTTTCTGTTCAAAAAAAAAATTTTTTGGAAATCATCCACATGTAGATTTCGAGCCAATGAATAAAATCTATTCGGTCTCGTTTTCATAGCTCTATTTTTATTCGAGATATTGGAAATAAAAAAAAAAATTCAGATATAAGCGCCATCTTCAGGGTCATGAATTAACAATAACAATCAGGAAAATTAAATGGAAACTCAATGGTGCTGGGACCATGAACAACCAATTAAATATTCCTATTAATTTAAAGGCATGAATATTTTAAAGAGCATAATATATTACTCACCAAATATGTCAGTTTGCCATTTTGCAGAAAATAGAAATAGATATCCTCCATAAATAGCAGCTAAGTGTAAATATGCAAATGCAATGATATTTCTCCAGACCAGTTTCCTAGGATAGTTGTCTGCCTTTTGTATGGGGGCAGTTGGAAGTGCCATGTCTGGTGTAGCTGCATCACTTTCAAAAAGCACTCCATTTACGTCTGAAGAATTTGGTGCCATTTTAATTGTTTTGATCTGTAAAAAATATAGCTAATTAATGTGCATTCAATAAAAATTTAAGCTATTAATTTTATTCTAATGCCTACATGTCAGGCTAAGGAGTTATTCATTTGCAGAATATATGGAAATTCGACCGTAAAATCAGATAAAAACCATAACACTATTATTATTACAATAACACAATGTCAAGCGTGTAGCCGGTCAGTGGTCACGTGCATGAACGACAACGTGATACAATAATATATTTGATATGGATAGGAGAGCCAATGCCCGTCGTGTCTATAGTAAAATTTCCTCAAAATACTTACAAAGTAACTATGTAGGTAGGTACCTAGGTACCTCCAAAAATTATTTTACTTTATTACGCAATAGAAGCACTGAAGTCTAGACTCCAATTAGATTATAATGAAAAGTAAACTATTAACGTTTATGCAAACATAATCGGAAATATGACACTAAATAAAATATATCTTTGCTAAATTATACGAGAAATGGATACAAAAATATGCACCTTTGGCTTTATCCAGTTTTCAGTTCAATATCACTGTTATTTACTGACGTTGACAAATTGACATAGGATTTCGTAGACGGACAATCTTGGTTTCTCTGTCTACGTAGGATTTGGAACGTAAGTAGGTAGTACAGAAAAAGCCAAGGTAGATATTAGGTTTAGTTATTTTTTACACGGGTAATGGAACATAGGATTTACTGTTGTAAACACAGGTGGTAAATAAAATATATACCTACCTACGGTCTATATGGCATTTTTAAGACAACATTAAATATTACAGAACTATAATAAAAATATAGGTTTAAACACCTACTTGTAATCATGGAGTAAATATTACTGCAATATTTGGTTAGGTATAAAAAATCGCACATAATTTTGTTCTATAATCTATTTCACTTAATTAAAACCTATCAGTGCATTCAATTATTCATCTTTATTCCTTTTACCTATACCTAAATTCTAAGCCTAAATTTAACAAATAATTATTACATAAAATTATAAATAAAGACTTGAATGACCTTTTATCCTTTTGTCTTTTTTTTGCTTACCTACAATTAAAATTGTAGGTAGAAAGATATTTAAAAATATAAAATACAATCAAATTAAAATCTGTAAAATTTTAATCGATTATAAAATAAAACGTTATTTTTTACTTACCAAATAAATTAATAAAACACTTCACACTACCACTATAGAAAATTGACGCACATGCACGCAATAATTATTCAATTGGAATGCCACTCGAAGATCAGGCTAATCATATATATACAAAATATTTGTAAGATAATGATTAATGATAGTATTGACTAAACCCGGCACAAAACGTTCACGTGCGAAATTTTATACCGTAATGTAAAGTTTGACTTTGAGCCGGTGCCCGTTGCGTGTTGCGTTGCACTTTGCAGCGGCCGCGGCGGCGAAATGTCTACAATGAAGTTGTACAATGTGGAAGGAGCGCAGTAAACCATTCGTGGATTGGATGACAAAGTGGCGCGATACTATGACCACGTCATTCGCTCACCCATCGCGCAACCACGAATTGAGAATGTGATCGGCCCATTTCGCAAAATTATTATTCTTACTTTAACTTACTACTTTTATCCCAAACTTTGTTGTTTCCGTAACTTTTTGAACAAAATTGTATTGGACTATGAATTTTATTCAACACGAAATATTTTATGTGTGTTTGTATGTTACGTTTCTTTAGTGAAAAGCTCGTTTTGCTATTCATCGCTTTTATATATTTTTATAAGTGGGTGTACCCACCTAATGGAATGACTCAAAAACAATTTTACCGTGTCGGTTTTTATAGTTCTTTCCCAGTCCGCTCCTATCCATACGGATAACACGCAGGATAACATAATATGCCTACTGCGTATACTTACCTATGTAATTTAATTTATAATTTGTATACATATGTACCTATCTATATTTATATTTAACCTACACAGCCATGTTATAATACACTTAATTCATCGTTATCCTTTCCTACTCAATTTATAATCTTTCATCATGCGTTAGTCAAAATAATTAAAAGCGCTAACCATTGCTTGTGTGAATCACGTGAAGGAGGTATCTAGCAGATGGACCTTTTGAACCCCAGCATATACAAAGTCCAACTTGTGAATGACATGGATTTACATTGCATGATTACAACTGGGGTCGCGTGAATGACACGTGTATCAAATATCAATAACATCATTAAATCCCAGAAACGTTGTTACATGATCATGTTTGGAGATCGATCGATTCAGACTTCAGGGTATTTAACCGATTTTAAAAGCAACTTTTTTCCAGAACGAATAGAAGGGTGTTCAACCGATTTTATAAAGCTTTTTTTTTTCAGAACTAGTGTTGCTCTGTTTTAGATATAGGGTCAACCGGGGCAAATGCAACTATGGGGCTATGGCAACTAGTTATCATAACTAATTTATTAGAGTTGTTGTAATAAATCGCCACCTATGATTCAATAACTCAACGACTAATAAATCTTACAAGTAATAGATGGTGCCCCTACGATGAAAACTATTTGATTGATAGGCCATTGTGTCAAACCGCTATTTTGAAGTTGGTGTGCGTAAAAACAGGTGTCGAGTTTTGCAGACAAAAAAATTGTTTAGGAGTGATTTTTTGCAGGTGTTTTTGATTGAACACGATTATCACAAGCCGTTAAGGACGCTGTCACAAATCTGCGCTACTCAAATTTAGGTATTTAACGTCGCAACGTGGTTCGCGGGACATCACGCTCACGTAAACATAGCGCATTCCATTTTATAGACCATCTTCATACTTGATATTATTATTTTTTATATTTTTATTGAAATTGATTCCAGAAGATTACTGGGAACTTTAAAAATTCATTTTGTTACTTTTATTAGTAGCTACGATCCTTATAAGTATTTTAGTGTATGAATCAACGGTCAACCTACTTAAAAAAGTGTGACTATTTTACAACAATTTGAATATGAATTGTATTATTGTATACAATATCGAAGCTTTTTAGGAAATGTTTAAAATACTTTTTTAAGAATTATTATCATACATAATATTATGTTACCGGCAATATATTAAACCCGGCATTGTATGCAATTCTTAGTAAATGTATGTTATTCCGAGAAACAGTCGGAATGAAATAAATTAAATTCGTCACATTACCTATATCTTTAAATCTGAACTTTTCCTAAGTAGCAAACACATTTGCAAATGTGGGTGGTTTTTGGGGTAGCTATAAACCAATATGAGGTCAAAACTAAAATCCAAGATGGCGCCGACGAAAATTTGAAATCTTTTCGTCATGGGTGTCATTTTCAAGGAGTTGGAGTAGCTATTAATCAATATGAGGTCAAATCTAAAATCCAAAATGGCGCCGACGAAAATTTGACATCATTTCGTCATGGGTGTCATTTTCATGGTTTTTGGGGTAGCTATTAACCAATATGAGGTCAAAACTAAAATCCAAGATGGCGCGGACGAAAATTTTACATATTTTCGTCATGGGTGTCATTTTCATGGTTATTGGGGTATCTATTAACCAATATGAGGTCAAAACTAAAATCCAAGATGGCGCCGACGAAAATTTTACATCTTTTCAACACGGGTGTCATTTTCATGGTTTTTGGGGTAGCTATTAACCAATATGAGGTCAAAAATAAAATCCAAGATGGCGCCGACGAAAATTTTACATCTTTTCGACACGGGTGTCATTTTCATGGTTTTTGGGGTAGCTATTAACCAATATGAGGTCAAAACTAAAATCGAAGATGGCGCTGACGAAAATTTTACATCTTTTCATCACGGGTGTCATTTTCATGGTTTTTGGGGTAGCTATTTACCAATATGAGGTCAAAGCTAAAATCCAAGATGGTGTCGACGAAACTTTTACATCTTTTCGGCATGGGTGTCATTTTCAAGGTTTTTGAGACAGCTATGCAGGTATTACCAAATCCCCAATGTAACCGTCGATAATTAGGTATATTTTTCTTACTCCTTTAAAGTAAACTTAAATAAAATAACAAAAACGTTAACAACTACAGTTTTGTAGAAAGTCTTAAAAAAAACAATTTTAAAGAACATTGAAATGCATATTTAGAATTTAGAAATGTAATATAAAACGCAACTCTGTGGCAATCATCTGTGTTTATATTCTGACAGATATTATTAACTTTAAATATATTCGCTAAACTTTATTTAAAATAAAGTTTATCTAAAACATTTAAACGAAGAGAATAAAATAAAAAAGAACCTGTGTGCCGAGAAAACGTGTCAGGAGTGAATTTTCTTTGGCGAGATTCATAGATACCAAAATCGCCGCCTTGTTCCATAACGCGACAGTATTACCATGACGCGATCTTGAAATTCGACGACCATCTTGGATTTTAGTTTTGACCTCATATTCGTTAATAGCTACCCCAAAAACCATGAAAATGACACCCATCACGAAAAAAGTCTAATTTTCGTCAGCGCCATCTTGGATTATAGTTTTGACCTTATATTCGTTAATAGCTACCCCAAAAACCATGAAAATGACACCCATGACGAAAATATGTCAAATTTTTCGTCGGCGCCATCTTGGATTTTAGTTTTGACCTCATATTGGTTAATACCTACCCCAAAAACCATGAAAATGACACTCATGACGAAAAGATGTAAAATTTTCGTCGGCGCCGTCTTGGATTATAATTTTGACCTCATATTCGTTAATAGCTACCCCAAAAACCATGAAAATGACACCCATCACGAAAAAAAGTCAAATTTTCGTCAGCGCCATCTTGGATTATAGTTTTGACCTCATATTCGTTAATAGCTACCCCAAAAACCATGAAAATGACACCCATGACGAAAATATGTCAAATTTTTCGTCGGCGCCATCTTGGATTTTAGTTTTGACCTCATATTGGTTAATAGCTACCCCAAAAACCATGAAAATGATACCCATGATGAAAAGATGTACAATTTTCGTCGGCGCCATCTTGGATTTCAGTTTTGACCTCATATTCGTTAATAGCTACCCCAAAAACTATGAAAATGACACCCATCACGAAAAAAAGTCAAATTTTCGTCGACGCCATCTTGAATTGTTTTACCCCACCAATCTATTCAACAACCCATAAAAAAGAGCATCTCAGGCAAGGTAATTTTTAAAACATAATTTTAAATTACAAATAATTGGAATATGAAACTTATACAGTTTAATCTTATAAAGTATCAAATATTTCAAATCACGAAAACGACAGTGCACGCACAATAATCTTTTTCTAATTCGTTTTATTTTTGGGACGAGGAGCGATACACCCGTCCTTCCAAGAGCGCTTCTGAGCGCGGTCTGACGACCCGCGAGAGCAAAATGTATGAAGAAATCGACAAGTATTTTTAATTTAGCTAATAATTGAAATAAAATGTTGATTTAGATACAAAAAAATTATCAGAATCTATAAAGGACTATATATCCCTCAATAATTTATAGGTAAGAAGATAGATTAGGCTTTTAATTTTCTTAAAATTGTACCGTTTTAGACCCCATTTTTTTGCATTTTATGCGATCATTGTGCTGGGAAAATCGTATTTCAGCGACAATTTTGTATGACGTCGTACAATTTTTATAAGATGATCGTAGAACTGAATATATTATCTTTAAATTAAGATATTACTTTGTTCTCACGTGTAATTGCTTTGAGTTAAAATGGTACCGTAAAATAGCGTTTTTTGTTCAAAAACGGTAATAGCACCCTTAAGCTTATTTCATTTATATTTTTAGTGCGTTAGTTGACTCTATTTTATGTTATTGATGCAGTTACATTTGCCTCATGAAAATTTCACTGTGGGGTTATTGCAACTGTGAGGTTAGTTACAATAGCCCCTTATATTTTTGTATGAAACTAAAAACACTAGTGATGTGACAGTGTCGATATTTTTATTATGTATCCTTCTTGGTAGTCAAAATATACTTTCTTTATGATTAATTAAAGAAGAACCATCGATTATTTCTTCGATATTATACCCAGAGACGGGTTCATAAGTAAAATTCAAATTAGATAAAAAAAGCGTGGTTAAAGAATATAAGTAACTAAAAACGATAGGTAGGATAGTTCTGTGATTGTTCAAGTAATTTTTAGTAAACGGTTGATTAGTTAACTAATAAACGTATTTTGTTTGGTTTACGTTTTTAACAATATTTAACACAAAGAATATTATTTGTTCTGACCAAAAACTAAAATTGACTTAGTAGGTAGGGGCACTGTAATTTTTTTTTGTTGCGATTTAAAGTGGTAAATCAAAGTACATGAGTTTTTCCTCTAAATAATGCGGCGCCATCTACGATCGCAACGTTATTGTAGCAATAGTTCCCTAATACCACAGACTAATAATAATATACTACGTATCTAATACACAATAGTACGATACAAATCACACGCAGAATAATAAAAAAATATCGATGAATAAGTTTTTTGCATTCCCCACACTAATTCTCTAACAAATAGTTACATTTACCCCACAATCAGAAAAATAAGTTTTTTTCTGAAAACTAGTCCTTGCTACGCGGTAATACAGTTCAAAATCCTATGAATAACATGAAATCTCATAAATATATTCTATATTCGTTGTTTTATATGAAATAGAAGAAGAGCTATGGCAGTTAGTTGCATTTACCCCCGACTAGGGGTTAATGTAACTTTTTCTACCAATTTTAGGAAATATTCTCACTACCAGTTATTTATAAGACTACTGTATTGCTTGATTGGTTTAAAATAATCTTGAATAAATACAAAAAACAATAAATGGGTCAAATAAATGACCAAATATAAAAGGAGATAACTGCAACCGATCAAACTTGAAACTTGTTATTTTTTAGTTGCATTTGCCCCGGTTGACCTTACCCACTAGCTTTGCGCCTTCGACTTTGGTTTGTCCTTACTAAAATTTACAATATCTTTAGCGTAGACGCGAACATAATACATATAAACATGCATCATAATATATATAGTTACTATACCATCCATTTTTATCTTAGGTCATTAAATTTTTATTACCTATAGAAAATTGTGGCAAATACATAATATAGTTCGTTAGCATGATAATTAGGGAAACAGGAAAATAAACCTTGTACATATTAAAGTTACAAACTTAGTTAAGTAACTAACAAAAAAAAACCGGCCAAGTGCGTGTCGGACCACGCGTAAAGTAGGGTTCCGTAGTCATGTTTTGTCACTGCGCTGTTTTATATTTTTTGCGTAAATGCGTAAAATTTATTAAGCTACATTCAGTCCTAACAGTATTTTAAAATACTTTATACTTTGCAGTTCTTTGGGATAAAAAGTCTATATTTTTATTTTATTTATAATTTCAAAAGTATTCACCTTATGATACCCAAAACAATTTTAATTACGAGTTTCCGCGCCACTTTATTTACTTGAGTGATTTGAAGTTTATAGGCCCAAGACTTTAGAAATTACAGGGGGGGGGGGAGGACACCGTGTTAACGAGTTTGGCGGGCTATATATTCTCGCAAATGGTAAAGCTGATAAAAAAGTGTTGTATGGAAACTCTGCCTCATTTACATAGACCTTTTCAACGATACCCCACACAAAGGGATGCGCTCAAAAAAACATTATTCAGCCCCTTTTACATTTATCAAGAGGCAGGCGCGGTCCCAGGGGGGGGGTCACGGAGGACATGACCCCCCCCAAAATGGAACTCGATAAAATAGAAAAAAAAATTTATACTGTACAAAATATAAAAAAAATGCCAAGTGTGAATCGGAGTCGCTCGCACACCTAAAGTTCCGTTTAAACCTGTTTTTAATCCCTTGCGAATGTCGAAATTTGCAGCATAAACGGCTGTAAAACTTAAGATTGCGTTGGCTTTTAAGTTTGATTTTTTTAAGCTTCAAGGGTAGATTTAAGTATTCAATAAAATTAACAGTCTGATAAATCCACGCGTTCTTTAAAATTAACCGGCCAAGTGCGAGTCGGACTCGCGCACCGAGGGCTCCGAACAAACCTATATTTTATTATGTTGTAATTTTAAAATGTATGTGTTAAGTAATTTTTTCTTTATCTGTGCTATAAGACATTGCTTTTTACCAAATTTCAAGACTCTGTGTTCACTGGAAGTACCTTTTAGGTTTTGATTCCCTTGCAAGTTACAAGTAGTTGCGATTTATATTTCAGAATATGCGGCTTTAATTGCTAATTCTTTTAATTGCGTTGACATAGAAGTTTGATTTTTTTACAACTTAAAGGTATTAAAGAACTGAGTTTTTGATGTGAATATCACTTAAATACAAGTTAGCGTTCATGAGTAAAAGGGTTGTAAGTTTAAAATTTTTAAAAATATTTTTTTATACAATCTAATTAAAAATTCATGTTTTTCGCAATTATTCCTATATTTGTGTTATAAGACGTTACATTGTACCAAATTTTATGACTCTGTGTATACGGTAACTACCCTGTAGGTTTTGATTTCCTTGAGAATGGCGAAATTTGCAAAAAATTTCAGCATTTAGGTACGGCTGTATCTTTTGATTGCGTTGGCTTACACGTTTAATTTTTTCACAGCATCAAAGGACCATAGACAGGAGTATTCGATATAATACTGTGTACGGTGTCTGTCTGTCAACACAATTTTTTCAGGAACGCGTGGATGTATCAAGCTGAAATTTATAACGAATACTCAAGTCTACGGTTCATTGATGCTTTGAAAAAATCAACCTTATAAGCCAACACAATCAAAAGATACAGCCGTAAATGCTGGAAATTTTCGCCAAATTTCAACATTCGCAAGGGAATCACCGAATCAAAACCTACACGGTGTTTCCCATGAACACAAAGTCTTGAAATTTGATACAAAGTAACGTCTTTTAAAGAAAGAAAGAAAGAAAGAAAAAAAGCTTTATTGCCAACAAAAACTTAGACTATCTTAACTTAAAAAGTAAACACATATTAGGCAATCGGAACAGACTCAGCCATGCTGTGGGCTAACACCCGAACAGCGCTGATTTTCAGTCTGCCCGCGTTTGTTTGTTGAGTTTAACACACATATAGGAATAATTACGAAAAATATGAATTTATAATTACATTATATAAAAAAAAAAATTTAAATAATTTTAAACTTACGACCCCTTTACTCATCAATGCTTACATGTATTAAATTGATATTCAAATCAAAAATTCAAGTCTACAATATCTTTAAGCTGTAATAAAATCAAACTTCTTCTCATCTTGTCAATGCAATCAGGAGATACAGCCGTAAATGCTGAAAATTTTCGCAAATTTCGACATTCGCAAGGGTAGCAAAATTTAAAACCTACAGGGTACTTCCAGTGAACTCAGAATCTTGAAATTCGGTACGAAGCAAAATCTTATAGCACAGATAGAGGAATATATACAAAAAATATTTTTTTTAATTACATAATATAAAAAAAAAACTTAATAATTTTAAAGTTTGTCTGTCTGTCAAGACCCTTTTTCTTTTTCAAGCTGAAATTTATATCGAAAACTTAAATCTACGCTCTTCAAGATGTCAAAAGATACAGCCGCGGCCGTTTATATTGCAAATTATCGCAAATTTCGACATTCGCAAGGGTATTAAAATATAAAACGTACAGGGTACGTCCCGTTGATACAGAGTCTTGAAATTTGGTTAAAAGCAATGTGTTATAGCACAGATAAAGGAAAAATTGCTAAAACATACATTTTAGAGATATTAAAAACTAGGTTTGATGTTGAGTCCGACTCGCACTTGGCTGGTTTTTTTTTTATATAAAATATAAAAAAATGTATAGAAATTTTCTCAAGTACGATTTTTGACGAGTTAAATTGGGGGGGGGGGTGTTGCATACCTTTTCAGCCGCGAGACCCCCCCCAAAATGTCAGGCTGGGACCGCGCCTGTCAAGAGGTACCCTTACAAAAGGGTTATTTTCATTTTTTGTATTTTTAAAATTGAGATCCGTATCCAAAGTATCCTTGAACCAAGTTTCATGCAAATCGATCCATAAACGTAGAAGATATTGTGCTGTGACCATGCTGTGAAAGACTAGGACGGACGGACTGAACGATCTTGGGTTCCTTGTCGGACTACGGAACCCTAAAAATCAAAAATATTTATTGCGTAACAAATTATACATATATTTACAATTTTAGCAGTCATTGAGACATCCTTAATGCTTTTGTTAGAACATCTCGCTTTTCCGACATTAGGGTGACAAATCAACATCGAGCTATGCTGCGCTGTACTGCGCTGTGCTGTGCTGTGTTTCTTAAGCTACGTTTTTTAACAATAAAACGATGCTGCGCTGTACTGCGCTGTGCTGTGCTGTGTTTCTTAAGCTACGTTTTTTAACAATCTAGCTCAGTATAAAGTAATCAGCAGCTCGTGTAGTCGTTTATCTCGTCAAATATGACCCTATTTTCAAAAAAACGTGAACATTACGACATAGTTGAATCCGATGAAGATGAAAGTGAAGAAGAAGCGGATATGGATATTTTATGTGTTATTTTGTCGTTAAAAGAGTCCAGTCACGGTAGCTTGTTACCTCACACCATACGTGAAAAATACGGAGAATTTTCTAAAGAGTATTGCCACTGAAGACGATTTTTTTTTAATATTTGCGAATGACTAAAAATCATTTTAATTATTATTAACTAGCGACCCGCCCCGGCTTCGCACGGGTGCAATGCTGATACTAAATACACTACAGAAAAACTGTGAACGTTGTACAATATAAAAACAAAGCGGCCCGCTCCGGCTTCGCACGGGTATAAAATATATAGCCGGGCGGCCGGCCGGTACCGCCGCAAACGCTACGTCCCGCAATTTTTAAACATGTAATATCTTCGAAAATATTCACTTAAATCATACGGTGTAAAGGGCCATATAGATCTATATTAAATGAACAATGTATTCAAGGTATTTAATTGGTTAAGGATTAATGCTGTATTGGTTAAAATCGCTTCGAAAATTAGCCATTATTTGTCGTAAAAAGTAAATGACAAAAATAAGTTATTGTGGGTTATCCATAAGAGATAGACATATACCATCGCGGACTTTTCTGTAGACCTTTTCAATGTGTATAAATACTTAGTACATTATTTTGATAAAACTCGTAGGGTTCAGCCTGCGTTTGCAATGTAAGCGGAATAAATGTAATTTTTTACGACATCACATTAGAAACCTCAAAAATAACAGTACTTCTCCACTATTTAATGGATGTTATTATACATATAAACCTTCCTCTTGAATCACTATCTATTAAAAAAAACTGCATCAAAATCCGTTGCGTAGTTTCAAAGATTTAAGCGTACAAAGGGACATAGGGACATAGGGACAGAGAAAGCGACTTTGTTTTATACTATGTAGTGATAAGCTCGACACAGCGCAGCATGGCAGAGCTCCATAAAAACATAGCACAGTTCGGCACAGCGCGGCTCAGCACGGCGGGTAGCGCGCCTCGCTCGAGACTGCTGCGTTTTTAAACAGAGCGTAGCCTCACACAGCGCAGCACAGCATGGTTTGTTTGTATCCTCATTAAAATATTAAACGAGCGAGTTGACCAAACACAGCACAGTGCAGTACAGCGCAGCATAGTTCGATGTTGATTTGTCACCCTTACAGTATTTTTTATTGTTACACGAATAACATTTTTTTTCTTTAATAAAGTGATATATCACTTTATTAAAGAAAAAAAAAAAACTATGCGTCTCTTTATAAAGAGACACATAGTTATATGTATATTTTAAACTATGTACCTATATTAATTAATGCAAAATTAAAAAAAAAAATATGATGTCTGGTAATTACTAATTAGTAACAATCTATTCTTTTCAGAATGTTATAAAAGTAAAGACGATAATTTATATTTTTTTTTTAACCCATATTTTATGTATATTTTTATTTAGGAGAATATAGATATCTACCAGGTTGCCTATCAATTTGGCCGCTAGTATTTTTAATTAAATTATTTTTTGGCAACAATTTCGTTCACATGCTTTTTAAATAAAAGCTCCTCTACATTACGGTAATTTATAAAAAGATTCCAAAAAATCACGGTTGCCGTTGCGCGTCTTGCAAGGTGCACCTCACATTATCGCGCGCTAACAAATCCTCATATAAATTTTCTAAATTTGTCCCTAATTCAGACAATCTTTAAGCATTTGTTTTGTCTGGGGCACGGCAGTTAGAGCCTGGTTACGATTCCTGGTATGAACTATGAATTAATGAAAATACTTCAACAATTCAGTAATATTAACTAGGAGAAAAGAAATTTAACGGTAAGTACGTCCATTGATTCAGAAGAAAAACAACCAACATAGTTAATAAAAATATATTTATTATTACATATAATATCATCTGTATACTATACAATAAATTATAATCATTATTCAATCAGCGAATCATTTTCCCGGGTAATCAATGCTGTCGGCCATTTTGATGTAGCGGGCGGTAGAAGGGACGAGGGGCACAATAATAACTCGTGAATGGAGCACAGAGTGTAGCTGCCGAGGCAATTCAGTACCCACTCATAGTTCACTGGCACGATGCACAGTTCCATTGCAAGATCTGAAAACAAATAAGATTATATTTGTATACGTAGTATATTATTATTAGTCTGTGATTATATGTATTAAAAAAATTCCTACCAAATGTATGAAAACCACAGAACAGTAAAGTAGATAGAAGTGTGATGTGGGCGTGGCCCACGTGTCAATAATAAGTTTAGATCACCTAACTTGCTCTCAGTTGTGCGCAGAAAAATATTCGAGTCGGTTGTCAGCTGTCAAACCTTTTTTCCATATTTATTCATTAATTAGGACGTGTTGTTCGGTATTAGGGTGCAAAAATGATAGCAGACGAAATAATATCAGCAATGGAGGCATTTCATACCATCGGTAAGTCTTATTTTTATTTATTTTACATATAATATTTTATGTTATAACTTCGCTTGTAATTTGTCAAAATTGTATACAAATATCTAGTCAAAATGAACCTTAATTCGTAAGAAATTAGTACTATTATAGATTGAACAGCAAACAAGACTTTCTGGAATATTATTGCAATAAACAAACGAATGTCGCTTTAGTGATGCTTGTGGCGCATATCGACAGTATCGATACTTTAGAAAAGACAAACATTATAAATATTAAATTTTATTTTATTTTTCCTTAGCTTTCATTTGTCCAATTTATTTATAGATTTCCCAAAGAGGCTAATTTAAAAGAGAAATGGATAAATGCAACGTGACGAGTTAACTGGATGCCAAACAGCACTAAGCGGTCTAACAAAGGCCACCGATACAGCAAACCTACGGCAGTTCCAAGATTTAAAATAATGCATATTTTCTGTTTGTATTTTGTAAATATAGATTAATACTATTCTATTCCGTTTTTTATTTAATAATAATAATATAAAAAGACGTACTTAGTAGTAATAAACATACTCCAAAATGTGACACATTATACTATACTCATATAATAGAAAGAAAAAAAAAATACACAAAAAATATTTATTTGTGAATTATCGATAACAAGGCTGACATCCCTCAGGGCATAGCATCAGATAAATATCAAGTTAATGTCATTAATGTTGAGTGACACAAATTTCAACCTTATCTCTATGCGTTGAGGTTCAAAGTTATATCTATCGAAAACTAACGCCCTCTGTTGTGGAGTAGCTGGATGTTTTCGAATTTGGAATTTCTGTGCAATGAGAAACAAAACAGCTAATATACCTAGGGGATGTTATACTAAAATAAACCGTAACATGGTGCGTTAGGGTACATATTGAAATGCTGAATTTATAACCTAAGTCAGTTTTTACTCAAATTAAGCTGTCCAATCAAAGGCATAGATTACTTGTAGTGTACTGTATAACTATCGGTTTAAATGTGTGGGTTTGGCGACACTGGTTTTCATAGTAATTATGACATTATAGCACTTCTATTTGTTTTTAATGTTCTGTGATGAAAACACACACACACTTTAAAGTGAAGGAGGAGGTTCTCCATCCGACTGTATTCTTTTTGGGTTTGTTTCCTCAGTACTTTCGACTGGGTGAAACGAATTTGATGATTTTTTTTTTATTTAGAAGCTAGTGTCTTTCGGTTTGACCCATTTAAATTTTTTCCAGTTCTGACTATTTGAAGGCGATAAAAATTAATAACTATCAAACATTTGTTGAATTTTTATATAAATAAACGAACTTAAAAAATTGGTTGTTTGTAAAGTAGGTTTACGATCGAGATGTTTACGTGATAACGTCTTATTGGTGGCAGCGCTCGAGATGAGACGGGAGATCGGTCCGTCTCTCTCTCGTTATACCTGCGATCGCGCTCGTGAGGTTTTGGTGTGACACAAGTTTCTGAACATGTCACCCGACTAAAACGATTTTAAAAACGTTATCACGTTAAAAACGGTAGAATTTTTTAATCTATTTATACAGCATTATATTGATGTGAAGACTGTAACTACAGGATTTATTATAGACGTTGTATAATACTTATAATAAAAATAAAACCTGGCATTAGTTTTTAATACATCGCGATTGCTTGCCAGATGTTTTTGCGAATAACTTATAGTTAATAGTTAATTTTAAACAAGTCACTAATTGCTAATTTGTAATTTAAAATATTATACCTGTTAGATTCATAATAAATTCGTATAAGAATAGCCCGTGCATGTTTATCTATCCGTCATGTGCACAATTTATTTTAAAACTACGGGACGATTTTTAGGTGGATGGATGAATTAATTCAATTATGGAATGTTTTAAAGACATGTTATTCTAATTATTTAGTAATGCAATAATTATTTCTCGTATGTTTAGAGAGAAGGAAAACTTATATATCAGTTGTGCGTGTTCGTGATGATGAAATGACAGATGAATGTGAACATTTAAATAAAATAGGTAAGAATATGATAGTAAACGCTAAGAATTGAAAAGCTCTGACGGTTTGGGATCGTTGGTTGAAAATGTATGACGCAATTACGAATCACCATCGTAAAGAAATTTGTTTACCTAGATTGAATAAAGTTATTTTTGGCTATATGTTTACGCAGATAGAAATTAGAAGAGAACTGAGAAGATATTTAGTTTAATGATTTACAGCTAATTAAGATTAAATTAGGTATTATAGTATAATAGATCATGACAATCATGTTACCTTTCTGCTATTTGTACTAGGCAATTGCCCTGGTTTACCCGGGAAACAAAATCAATTAGCCTAGAGAATTATGTATGTACATTACATTATATTAACTTCTTCATGTATCGGTTATACATTAGGTTCATAGTTCAATATGAAACAAAGACCTCTTATTTATAGAAACCTATCTATAATAGTATAAGTAAAGAAGAACGCGAGCGAACCTGAAGCAGGTTGTTAGTATAAGAACGCGTTTAAATAAATTACTATTATATCAGCGATTAACATAACGTGAAATCGCGTATCTCTTGAAGGGCAGGGTCAAAGTCAATAACGTGTAGGGTGACCATGGGCTCTTACTAGTTACTACACTATACCCGGCGCGGTGAATGATGATTCCTATGACACTGACAGTTAATCTCAAGAGACAAACTTGTAATGGCGTCACCATTAAATTAGAAATGTATTGGAGGCGTCTAAAAATGGCATTTATTCATTTTTACGTAGCTTTATGCCATAACAATGATATTCCGTTGGAATTATAACAATTCTTAACATTTACGAGAAATTATATCAATCTGACTTTACGTTTACGTCCTACAAAACTTACATCGTTGGCATTTATCGACTAGTGCGGAAAGTATCGATAAACATCGAGTTCACATTTTTTCCATGCTTAAGCTTTAGTTCATTCACTATTGAATGGAACAGAAGATCGCAGCATAATTAATTAATTAATTACCGTTCACGTTAATTTACTTACCTATGATAATATAAGTTTTTTAAACAAATTAAATGGGGGCTTCCATTTTCATGATAAAATAATATACACTGTGTTAAACGGGTTAAAAATTACGTGAAAATGATAAGGCGCATTTTTATGTTTTGGAAAACTTTCGTTTTACTTACCTACTTAATCTATGCTAAAAAACTTAAATTAATACAACAACAACATATTAGACGTTAAAAATTTTAGTTAAAAATTCATTTTATAATATTAGTAAAAACATGTTTACCGACGTGGCTGAATGCAAACCACGCCTTTTTTCTATAAAATAGTAAAGTATCGACACGACCCATCATACGAGCAATCACTAAGACGAACTGTCATAGGGATCATCATTCGCCGCGCCGCGGCCGGGTATAGTAGAATATACAATTACACATTGATCAATGCACCTTGACGTGTCTGAGTAGTAGTTTAGTCATCGTGCGTTTAATTATCATCTCAATAAGAAGCGGCTATTGAGGAAAAAGTATTAGTTATCCTTTGAACACTCATTGGTCAACAAGGAAAAAGTGGTCGTTGTCGTTTATACGAAAACATTGTTGTTGTAAATTTCTTACGTTACTCAGCAAAAATAACATACCTGTATATGTATAACCTTTTACTTTTTTGTAACTGAACATATTTTTATATTTAAAATCTTCATAATATTATGTCGTTTGCTTCACAGAACGAAAGTAAAATAAGGTATTTTTGGAAATATTATAGGGAATATGGTCTATTCAAATATCTGTACATTATATTGATTGTTGATTCTGAAAAACAATATCATTGTTTGATACACTTTTATCGAGTAATAGATTGATGGATTTTTTTCATTTAGTAAATGGTGTAGCGCCCAACAACCTTGGCATATTTGTTTGCTAAAAAATATTGGTTACCTATTTTGTGTATTTGATGTAGTTTTATAAGCATAGATATGATTGGAATACAATACATTATTATTGTATTTTCGATGTTCTTTCTATCTTTTGCGATAATGGATTGATCTATATGGTAATTTTTACGTGTTTTATTATGAAGTAAAAAAACTTTGTAATTAATTTTAATTATTACAAATTTGTAAGGGAATTTATTGTATACTAGCTGCGCTTCGCAGTTTCACCCGCGTGGCTCCGCTCCTGTTGGTCTTAGCGTAATGATATAATATAGCCTGTAGCCTCCCTCGATATATTATGGGATTTATGGGCTATCTAACACCGAAAGAATTTTTCAAATCGGACCAGTAGTTCCTGAGATTAGCGCGTTCAAACAAACAAACAAAATCTTCAGCTTTATAATATTAGCACAGTATTACAATATTATTTAGTATAGATTTACGCGAGTTGCAATTATGAGAAAAAAGATTTTATCGTATGCATTATATTCGGGTCAGAGGAAAAAAGTACTGTTCAGAATATGAAAATGCATTCTAGTATACAGCTACAGTAATTGTGTGAGCAGTGTGAGTGACATAATAATATGGTAATTTTTAGGGTTCCGTACCCAAATGGTAAAAACGGGACCCTATTACTGAGACTTTGCTGTCTGTCTGTCTGTCATTGAATAAACACAATTATTATGATTTTATATACTTACATATAAATCGATCTTCCTGTGTAGACTCTGGCTCGGCCAACAGCAGTGCGGGTGATGACGTCACTTCTACCGCCTTCGCTTGGTTCACCACCGTACCACCCGCGGATTCCAATATCTCCTACAAATATAAATATATACAATAAAAAACATTATTTATATTATATCAATAAAAAATTGGTTGTTTGTAAAGTAGGTTTACGATCGAGATGTTTACGTGATAACGTCTTATTGGTGGCAGCGCTCGAGATGAGACGGGAGATCGGTCCGTCTCTCTCTCGTTATACCTGCGATCGCGCTCGTGAGGTTTTGGTGTGACACAAGTTTCTGAACATGTCACCCAACTAAAACGATTTTAAAAACGTTATCACGTTAAAAACTGCAGTTTTTACGCATGTTATGTATGAAATGGATCTTATATAATCAAAATGAATCACCAAATATGTTGCTAATCGTATAACTCGCGACTCGCGAAAACGACTCAACCAATTCGGCAATTTTTTTTACATTTTTTGGAGTAGAAGGACCGTTCTTATGAAAAAAAAAAACACGTAAGGGTAATGGGGCAGAACAACGTCTGCTGGGAAAGCCAGTTTAATATAAAATTAATTTTTAGCATTATTCTCTTCTATCTAGTATATATCCTGGAAACGAACTTTAAAGAAGCAATGAGCATTTTTTTTTTTATTTTGTGCCTGAGGCTATTCAGTTCCATTTCGTAAGTTTTCATTGCTGATGTATGGGCACAAAAGCTTTTTTAATTTCTTTTTATGTACCATGCTTGCTTTTAAATGATTCTACTTCTGCATTTAAATACTAGATGTATATCTGATGATAGTATAATTTTAACATACTACCATGTAATGAATAAGCTCTATATTTTTATGATGTTTGTTTCTTTTAAATGAAAATTATAATAACCACATTTGAGGACACTTCATTTTTGTATAGGATTGTGTATGTATTATTGAAAACGATAACCTTTATTATTTTAATTTAAAATATTTATTATAATTAATTAAATTAAAATAATAACCTTGAGCGTGTCTACATCGAGAACTCCAAACGGCGGCATACAAAAGAACTTGATGCCGTTAAAAAGTTTTTGCTTCGTGAGTCGAGAACGTTTCGGGCCCGGCTCTCCTGTAATATCTAACGCCTCGTATGGTTCCTAAAATAAAATAAAAATTAGTATTATAAGGTCATTTCACAACGCCATCTAGCTCCAAACAATGCAATAGAAAATATTTTTACCTGTGATAAACTACTTTTACATACATGCAAAACTAAACAATAAATGCAATGATAAAAAAGAAAATGTATTTTCTTCAGGAAATAGCAAATAAGTATACAGAATTTTGTACACAATGGGTACATAACTATTCATTGATAATAACGCCTTGAATGAAGCATTAAAAATATATTTGTAATAATTATAACTATGTTTAAACTTTATAATAGAACATTTAATATTTAACATCAGAATCTTACCTCATCAACAATCTGGTTGGTTTGCAAACACTTCTCTACCCAGTCATATGCCACAATCCATTTTGATGCTGCTAATGCACACATGAATTTGGCTGATCTGAAAATTTCAAAATACGGATTAAATGCTTTGGAATTATAAAATATTAGTACTCAGTCCCATGTATCCAAGTGGAACAATTATAAATTATGGTATGACTATTTTATACTTCAAACTAGCTTCCGCCCACGACTTTGTACGTGCATCCCCGTTTTTCCCCGTTCCCGTAAGAATTTCGGGAAATCCTTTCTTAGCGGATGCCTACGTCCTAACATCTACCTGCATACCAAATTTCAGCCCTATACGTCCAGTGGTTTGGGCTGTGCGTTGATAGATCACTATATCAGTCACCTTTGAGTTTTATATATATAGATAATGTACATCTATGTAGCAAATATTAGGTATTGATAGAAGCAAGATAGAAGACATATTTTATGTATAAATAAATTTATAATTTATTAAGATAAAGGATAATAAATATAAATAAGTTATAATTGTTTCATTACCGTTGCGCCTTTTTTTCTTCATCCACACTAACAATAAGATGTGTTAATTCCTTTGTATATTTTTCCATAAAGACCCAATTCCTCTGTGCACACAACTGTTTAACTTTTGTTTTTTCAGATAAACTCAAGCAAGATCCAGCTATATAATATTTTTGATTCTTCCTATTATTTGCCATGATATTCTGTGACATCACATCATCTTGTTCAAAAGCTTTGCTCATGATTTCTTTTTCTTGCGTATTTTTCGCCGCGACAAAGTTGCTTGGGCACATAGTTTTGTCTATATCAATATCAACACTCTCACTGAAGTTAAGTGATTTTCGCGACACCGGTGTTGAGTTATGCTTAATATGATCCACAAATTTATTAATAGATATAGGCGTGAAATTTATCCCCCCTTTAGGCTGTTCCACCACAGTAATATTTCTACTATTCTTTGTTGAATCACCCACAGTGCCTGAGAAACTTGTTATGTCAACGATTCCCTGAGATTCATCCAATTTTTTGTCATTATTTGAGGCGCCAGATTTACTATATTGATTCAATTTTAATGCTTTATCTTTGTTTACAATCAGATCAGCATGTTTTTTTGTATATGAATTGTTTCTGTAAAAAATATAAATAAAATGAGTATACATATTGCGATTTTCATAAGAAAAATGATTTATAAAAATAATGAATTAAAACAAAGTCTTACATCAAATGTTTTTATATTTTATTTATTTATATGTTTTGCTACGCATGCTTGAAACTTGGATACACATAGATTATATAAGTATATACAGTACTCCCAAACTGATAATGCGCAATGCGCATAGAAAAATTCGTCACTGTTCGGCAACTGTCATATTCCCCGAGCCTCCGAAGACGATATGTATATAGAGTGGTTAAATGTATTTTCTTCATGCATAGTTTATTAGAATTATGAGTTTTATTGTGATTTTATGGTAAAAGAGATAAGTAATGAAATTTTTTTCGATAATTCAATGTATGTTAATAGCGAGGATAAGCCACACGATTGCGAATATATATTTGTTGTATTGATTTACTTGGAAAATTCTGTACTTAGAACTATTAAAGTGTCTTACTGAAGCTGGCGTAATGATGGATTTATGGAAGGTTAAAATAAGACAAAGTTTATATTTAAAAAATGGTTTTCAAACACTGGTTTCCATTTAAATTGTGAAATCTAATCATTAAAATCTCAGTCCAAACTCCAAAGGATTTACAGAATCAGGGATTATCTCTATTTCGTATATCGTAGAATGATCAGAACTTTCATTATGCTCTTATTAATTTTCACTTTCCCCACTGCTATCTGCTACCTGTGTAAATAATCATTTTACCGGAAAATTCAACATTGAAACAAAACTAAGAAGGTACGTAACAGCAGCTCTATATAATTCCATACAGAGATAATACGTGCGGTCACCACCAATATATAAAGACGACTGACGGATTTTTGAATTATTTGACTGACAGGCTACCGTCACCTATCGCCCGAATTGTTTTCGATTGCGTATGACTCTGAATTGACTCATATTTCTTTCGAACAAGGTGCAAGATGCAAGTGCATTGTTTAGGGCACTTACGATTCAATGATTCGGGGTGATTCGGGTGTTTCTGGAAATACGATAATTAGCGAAGATCTGTATGCGCATTATTAATTTTGGAGTACTGTACATACTTAATTAAAAAAATATATATAACATTGGACTTCCCCTCTACAGTTATTGGAATAAATCCAGAAATTGTCAACACAAAAAAAAGATATAAAACTTACTTCTGTGGTGTTTCATCAACAACACTTTCATCAGAACCATCATCTTTATGTTGTGGTGTGCTCAATTCTATAATTTCCATATCATGATCCTCTAATATTTTTTTTGGATCATCATTTGATTTATTTTTATCAATAATTGTTTCATCTTTCTGTAATAATATATGGGTCAAATGTTAATTACAAATATAGAATATATTCACTATTTACATACACTATTAGGATAGGGTACTTACAGATTGTGTAGGTTGTTTTAAATCCATGTCCTCAATATCTTTTTCCATAAGAGTAAATATACTTTCGCTATATTTTTCCATTACTATATTACCTTGCCCTTTATCAACATTTTTGTTCTGTGACTGCAAAATACGCCTATTAATTGAAGCTTGCGAAATATTTTGTTGTGCATTTGATACATTGGCATTATCTTTGCTTTTATGCAAATTTTTTATATCTGCATCAATATTAGCAAATACTTGGCTCATAATTTCATCATAATTCCCAAGCTCACTGTCATTGTGTGATTTTTGAGTAGCTTGTTTTTGTTGAGTTAATTGAGAATTTTTTGTTTTAGTTTTTTTGCTGCAAGGTTGATCAATATCACCTGCATCCCTATCTCTTTTTGTTGTGTTTTTCTGTGTTCTTAATTTATTGAAATTACTTGTTAGAATTGTAGATGGAACATGGCCTAAAGCCTTTAGGGATTGCACATTACCCTCCTTGACAGATTCACTATCAAACATATCTAAATCATTTAATTCATCATCATTAGGCACAACATCTTTAGCATTATGGTCTTTAACTAAAGTGTTAGCTTTTGATACAATGGATGATCTATTTTCTGATGTTTCTTGTACATTTTCCATCACAGTTGATAGTTCTCTTTCGATACTCTCAGTAATTTCCATATTTGCAGAAGCAGTATCTGCTGATGCTGTATTTTTTTTACTTTTTTGAGATAATTTTTGGGATACAGGTATATTTCCGTCTTTACTATTTGGATTCAATGAAATAACTTGTGCACATTTATCATTTTGTGTGGAATTTTTCTCATATATACCTTTTATAGGTGAAGTAGAAACAGATATCTTATTACTTTGTTTATCTACTGATGTTTGTATTTCTCTGTCTGAATTAATTTTCAACTGTACATCATTTTCTTTCTTTTTTATGCATATATTAGTTAGAGTACTTCCTATTTTTATAGTAATTTCAATATCTTCAGTATCATATGTTTCCAATTTTTCATTCTCTGATACATTTACAGGAATTGTATTTTTAATGTCTGTACCAATCAAAATATTCTTTTTGAAAAAGCATACATTTGGCTTTTTACATGTTTCCTTTTCAGTAACAGATCTTGTTAAAAGCTCTGCATAATTTTTTTTATTCCTAGATTTATCATTTTCATGATCAGTTGTGTTTTTTTCTAAACTGTTGACAAGTTCTGTAGTAGGGTTGATATTGATGTTTCCTATATTGATTTCTATTTTATCATCTGTCTGCATGGTCCGACTATTGCTTTTCTCAAATTTTTTATCATTTTCAATTGTATCATTTCCAGAATCATCATTACTATTACAAACATTTTTTTTATTAGATTGAGGTGTTATTTTATTCATTAAATTATTGCTTTTGACTTTTTTGCACATTTCAATTGAGACATTTAATTTGTTTTTGTTTAACGTATTTAACTTACTGAATTCTTTTTTCATTTTTCTCACATTTTTCCAGTTTTTATTATTTTTATTGGGCTTGGCCAATTTGGAACTTTTTACACTATTACATTCCTTATCTTTTTTCCGGGAACTTCTTCTTGGATTGTCTGTAGAATATGCTATATTGTCATCATTTGGCATAAAATTATAGGTCTCTATATCCATGGGACCAATAATGTTCTCTTTATCTTTATTTAATATATCCTCAGAATCAGGCAATTCTTCAATTTTGTCCCAATCTTTTTGTTCTACTGGTACAAATATTGCATTGGTTGGACTTGGGTTTTTCTTACTGTTTGTATGAACCTGAATATCAGTGACAATTACTTTTTGAGCTACATTCACTTCTTGTAGGGAGTTTTGTGAACTTACTGGAGCTGAGAAATGATTTTGGGAACTGGCTAACCAATCTTGGACATTCTTTTTGGGATCTTTCACATTGAGTAATTCACCTCCACTATGCAAATAGTCATCCACTAGAAATAACAACAATTATTAACATAAGTAAAATAGTAAATTCTGAATATATTAA
This sequence comes from Colias behrii, assembly GCA_029959065.1. Lineage (NCBI taxonomy): Eukaryota > Metazoa > Arthropoda > Insecta > Lepidoptera > Pieridae > Colias > Colias behrii. Next base: position 8,012,530 of record JARWMC010000007.1, on the reverse strand, counting down.
ATTAAGTTAAAAATAATATTTTACTTACATTTAAACTTAAAAAGATCTTGGACAGCATTGGCTAGATGATGTACATGTTCTGTCAGATTTTGTAGTACTAAGTTGAGTCTTAAAGTTTTGCGGTCAATCTTAGACCCACATGACAAGACAGGACAAGTTTGTCTTCCATGCCAGCATGTATGACATAATGTATGACCACATATAGCTGTAGTTGGTACTATATAATATTTACAACTGAAATAATGAAATGCCTTGTTATTATTTAAAATATTTTTAATGAATTAAAGGTAAACGTAACCAATGAATAAAATCAAAAGGTGTACATACAGTTATTTTAAACAAGGTTAATTTAGGTCATTATAAACAACAAGATATACATAAAATAAAATGTAATCTTGTATTTATAATTAAAATAAAAACAGTTTACCATTCAATACAAGTAACATGATCAATCTGAAGTAAAGTAATTTTAGATATTCGACTTAAATCTATTGTCTGTAATATAGATTCATAGTTCATTGTGTATTTATATGTTAATGAAGTGAAATAAATGGGGAAGATTTATAAAAATAGACAAGTAACTAAATAAAGAAATTTGCACTTTCTGTAATGAAAAGATCGCCGCTAAGAAGTAAGAACAATATTTTCTTCGACTGTCAAGTGTCAAAACTATAGAGCAATTTCGCATTTTCGCGGCTTCCGAATTGTCATTTTTGACGTTTTTGACCCTGACATCTGACATATATTGATAATGGGTCATGGCCACAGAACAGGCGATGGCGCTACATCACAGATCCAGTAAAAGTAATCAAATGATGGAATCATTCTCTGACTCCACAGTTGTTATTAAATACAATATTTTTTTGGTTTGTAAATAAGAGAATAATCAATAAATAATTCAAAATTATATTAAATTTTCTTTTCATGAATCGGATAAAATGAAATGATGTCAAATATCAAAATTTGACACATACACTGACATAAACTGCCAATTATTACGAGATTTACGAATTACCTACCTGTGTTACCTACGAGGGTGTGCAGCTGAAGGACAGAATTCGGTCTGGTCTGCAAAAATCGAAATTATAGGCTTTCGTATTTGCCTTTAATTTCGTGTTACATAAAATCATATTTCTAAGTAAGTTTTCTAGTTCGTTATTCTAATTAAATATTACTATCGACACAAAGTTTGTGACTTGATTAATTATTACATAATGTATGTTTTTACTCTAATATTACTGGAAATTATGTTTGATTTATGTCTAAATTAAGATATATCTTATTTTTTTTACGTGTTTTATTACGTATTAATCGATAAACACATTAAAAGAAGTATAATTATGTGTAGTTCTTGTCAAAATAAGGTTAGAATTTTCATCTTATCAAATTTCTGTTTGAGACGTTTTTTCAGTCTCAGATTAATGGATATGTGGCCTATTGAATTTCAGAATGTCTTCAGCTATTCGCACCACATTAAGAGCTGTGTTCAGGAAGGCACAGATTCGCAGCTATGCTGATGCGCCGGCCATCAAAGAAGGTGAAATGGCTCTCACTTTTGCTGCTGGTAACCAGGTAGAAAAAAATGACATACACTTAGTTATGAAAACCAAAATTATTTGTACTACTTAAATTTTGAATAACTAATGTGTCACACAAGACTTTTTACTTGATATAGTTTTATACTGAACTAGCTGCGCTCCGCAGTTTCACCCGCGTGGCTCCACTTCTGTTAGGTCTTAGCGTGATGATATATAGCTTATAGCCTTCCTTGATAAATGGGCTATCCAACACCCGAAAGAATTTTTCAAATCGGATCAGTAGTACTTGAGATTAGCGCATTCCAACAAAAAAACTCTTCAGCTCAATAATATTAGTATAGATTTAATACCATGTATAGTTAATGTCATTATACAATATTCTCATAGATGGTTAAAATATACATTTTCACAGTGTACTGAAAAAAAAAACAGAATCTAAAATATTTTTTTTAATTCTGTTATTTTGTTTATAATTTAAACTAAATTGAAATTTCAGTATTTCCTCTTTTCAGGTTATTAAAAAATGTTACCAATAACTTAAATAGATCAGTATATAAACAGCATTTATTTTGTTGCAGGTTTTCTACAACAAGCAGGTTGTGAAACAAATAGATGTGCCATCCTTCAGTGGTGCTTTCGGTATCTTACCCAAGCATGTTCCCACCTTAGGTAATAATGCCCAAAATAAAAATATGCGAATTTAAAAAGATCTCATATATCAATTTATTTTGTAAAAAAGTAACAAAATAATGCAAGAAGTTATAAGTGCTATACAATATTTAAATTTTAAGAAGCAACATTGGACAAACTTGGCTTTATTGTGTTAAAATCAAGTTTTGGATTTAAAAGATGTCTAAATCTATAATATGATAGATATAAGAATCATGCCCTCTACTTTCCTTTTAAAAATACATTTTTGGATACTAAGTAAAATATATTAATGATTTCTTTAAAATGTCTGCTATTGTAGCAGCTTGTTTTTTTTTACAAACAATAATTACAAACAATAAAAAATTAGTATTGTCTTGTTACAAAATGAGTCATAACTTGATTGATGGGTAATGGGCGTGTTTAGTGGTGTAGATTGTGACTTCACTGATTTTCAAGAAAAGAAGCATCAGGTGCATAACTATTATTATCTGATATTCAATAATCAGTGAGGAATATTTGTCATTGAAACAACAGTTTTCTTTTAAATATAATAATAACGAACAGTTCTGCAGTCATAATAAATTTTCATGTTCAAATTAAATACATTTAAAACATAAAATAATAATGTTTGCTATTAAAATTTGTTTTGTGTTTTTTTTTTAGCCGTGCTCCGACCTGGTGTGGTGACAGTTTTCGAAAATGATGGCAAGCAAAACAAAATTTTCGTATCATCTGGCACCATCACTGTTAATGACGACTCCTCTGTCCAGGTAAATTGAATATTTTACACATGCTTCACTTAAAAAGTTTTTTTTTTTATTAATTTAAGCTAACGTTTGATTAAAATGAAGCAATTTTTTCTGAAACTAGATAAACAGAAGTTCTATTACATATGAAATAATGCTTAATCTCTAATATGTTGTTATACAAATGTTAAATAAATTTGATGACTAATTCATTGTGTTAGGTGTTTCTAATTATACATCGACCACTGTATATATATTTTGTGACAAAAGCAAAGAAATTTCTCAAAAAAAAAAAAAAACAGTTTAACTGAAAACTTATTCCTTTTTTTTTCATGTTGGTTGATAGCAGCATTGATATTCAATTTCTATTAAAAAAAACTTTATTAACCAAAACATTTAAACATTACATTGTTAATGTGATTACTAGGGATGCGCCGAATACCGAATACATATTCGGTATTCGGCATATTCGGCATCTTTTTCACTATTCGTATTCGGCCGAATTATTCGGTTTAGGTGCCGAATATATTCGGTATGAGTATTTCTACTTTCTTGGCTATATAACTAAATAAATAACTTCATATTATGAATGATTTATGTCATACTATACACAAGTCAAAGAAATCCTATGAAGAATGTGTTGAACCTAAGGTATACAGGGTGTAATCGTTAAGTGTGCACAGGCGATTATTCCGTAACTATAACAGATATCAAAAAACCTTAACCTGATATTGAAAGTACTATACCTAATGAGTAAAATTACAATAATATTTTTTTTAAATAAAACGAGAAATATCCAAAAATGTTACATGAAACGCTCCCATACATTTTATTTCCCAATTCCCATACATTTTGTATTCAAAGCAAATGTTCGAGAAGACATCCTCGATTTGGAATACCATTGTATTCCACATCGAGCTCTATTTACAGTCTCTAAATGAACTTTCATTAAAATAGTGGTACGGGAGCTATTAACGTTTTAAAAAAAGTCATTTTAGTATAGTTGGGTTTTTGATATACTGTTTCTCTTGCTATTTCGGTTAGAGTCCGGGCTGTCTGGCTGGCGGTAGTGGTTGCGTTTATTAGTGCGCACAGGAAAATACCCGTAATTTAAAGTCATTTATTAACGCGTAATTTTTAATCTTTTGCCTTTAGATAGATCCATCAGACATAAATTTTTTATTGCAAGAGGTTTTTTTCGTTGTTAAATAGGTGCCATACGCAATTTTTTATTTCAAAATAATTAAAATGTCATCGAAATAAGTGAAATCACATCAACATGAGTCCGCTTAAAAGGTAAGTAATAACTTTATTACTTATATTATATTATCCTTTTTTAATACTTATATTGAATAATTAGTAAACTAATATTTTTAATAGATGGTTTCATATTTATTACACTTTTGGGTATTAATATGAATTTGATGATATTTGGTTTTTATCAAGTTTACATTAACGTCCTATTTGAGGTTCGTTGGGAAAAGGAGGCACCATGGTAGATTGTTGCTAAAAAATTGTAAATAGTAAAATGAATATTATACATAGTATATCCTTCACGGGGACTCATGTTGATGGAATTTCACTTATTTCGATGACATTTTAATGATTTTGAAATAAAAAATTGCGTCTGGCACCTATTTAACAACGAAAAAAACGTCTTGCAATAAAAAAATTATGTCTGATGGATCTATCTAAAGGCAAAAGATTAAAAATTACGCGTTAATAAATGACTTTAAATTACGGATATTTTCCTGTGCAGATAAGATGCGCACTAATAAACGCAACAACTGCGGCCAGCCAGACAGCCCGGACTCTAACCGAAATAGGAAGAGAAACAGTATATCAAAGAACCAACTATACTAAAATTCTCTCTTGTCAACGTTGGTAGCTCCTATACGATAGAAAATGATTTTACGTCCGCTCATATTGCAAACACTAACTTAAAGTAAAAATATAAAACTTTTAAACAATATAAAAATTTAAATATTTTTTTGTTTTAATTTGTAACGTATTCGTGCGATGTTTCAACAAAACTGAGACGGCACGGAGTGCGCGGGCGATTTACGCGGGTGGCGGGCGGTGAGGTTAGGCTCGCTCGCCACCGAGCCAGCAGCTACTTGCGACCCGTTAGAACCGGTTTACGTATCAAAACACATCAAAACATTGAACCGAATAATTCGGCCGAATATTCGGTTCGGTAAGGTTTTAACCGAATAGTATTCGGTATTCGGTTATTCGGTGAAACCACTATTCGGCGCATCTCTAGTGATTACTGTAGGATTAGTTTTTAAGGTTGTATGTACAGTCAGAAGCATAAATATATTACTATTTGCAGATTAGCAAAAATATCTGTCACACGAACGAGTTCAATAATATCTGTCTGCCCGTATACAGCAAAACTATCTGACATTAGTAGGCAGCATAATAAAGTGGCATCAAAATTATGTGACGAAAATGTTACAGCAAATAATTGTGATAACCTCTCACAGCATAAATATGTGACGTCACCTAGGAGGCAATAATATCTGACACGATTATATTTTCAGTTTAATTTAAAATTAATACAAAATAAATAAATATTATTTTACGTTATTTATTGTATGCATACTACATTTATGTCTAGATATATCATATTATATCACGATCAAATTGAAATATTCACTAAGTGGGTAGATATTTTTTATCCGCGGCTAACATGTCACATTTAGAATTTCTTTTGTTGTGTTTGACGTTAGCGGCGTTTGACATAATAAATATATACCTATGTCGCAGTCATCTGGTTGAATGTGCTATTTAATTGAATGACTAGCGCGTTCATTGAATGGCGACATTTATTTAATGACTAAAAGACAACTCGTCAATTTCTATACGTCATTTAGCACAGTAGTCGTTGGTCTGGATATGGTGGTGTGGTTGAGTTCGTTATAATTTTTAACTACACAGCAATAGGCGCCAGCCCTGCTCGCAACCGTCTTCTTGTGTATAGTGTAAATTCTCAGCAACTTTTGTTATTCAATGAACGCACTAGTCATTCAACAATATGCCGAGCCTTATATCCGTTAAGGGCTATGTTATAATCCGCTAACTAGTTGGACGTTGAGTGACGGTTGTAAAATCAACGTTCGGCCTAGTCATTCAATTGAATGTCGTCATTCAATGATCGCGTTAGACATATACCGGCGCTCTATGTTATAATATATCAAACCACCTAGTTGATGTCATATATTTATGCTCTTTGTGAGGAATCAAGGCAAAATACAGAAATATGCAATTGTGTCAGATATTATTGCCTCCTACTTGATGTCAAATATTTATGCTTTTTGTGATGAATCAATGCAAAATACAGAAATATGCAATTGTGTCAGATATTATTGCCTCCTAGTTGATGTCAGATGTTATTGCTTCCTAGTTGATGTCAAATATTTATGCTTTTTGTGAGGAATCAATGCAAAATACAGAAATATGAAATTGTGCCAGATATTATTGCCTCCTAGTTGATGTCAGATATTATTGCTTCCTAGTTGATGTCAAATATTTATGCTTTTTGTGAGGAATCAATGCAAAATACAGAAATATGCAATTGTGTCAGATATTATTGCCTCCTACTTGATGTCAAATATTTATGCTTTTTGTGATGAATCAATGCAAAATACAGAAATATGCAATTGTGTCAGATATTATTGCCTCCTAGTTGATGTCAGATGTTATTGCTTCCTAGTTGATGTCAAATATTTATGCTTTTTGTGAGGAATCAATGCAAAATACAGAAATATGAAATTGTGTCAGATATTATTGCCTCCTAGTTGATGTCAGATATTATTGCTTCCTAGTTGATGTCACATATTTATGCTTTTTGTGAGGAATCAATGCAAAATGCAAAAATATAAAATTGTGTCAGATATTATTGCCACCTAGATGATGTCACACATTTATGCTTTTTGTGAGGAATCAATGAAAAATGCAGAAATATGCAATTGTGTCAGATATTATTGCCTCCTACTTGATGTCAAATATTTATGCTTTTTGTGAGGAATCAATGCAAAATACAGAAATATGCAATTGTGTCAGATATTATTGCCTCCTAGTTGATGTCAGATGTTATTGCTCCCTAGTTGATGTCACATATTTATGCTTTTTGTGAGGAATCAATGCAAAATGCAAAAATATAAAATTGTGTCCGATATTATTGCCACCTAGATGATGTCACACATTTATGCTTTTTGTGAGGAATCAATGAAAAATGCAGAAATATAAAATTGTGTCAGATAATATTGATATTATTGCCACCTAGTTATGCTTTATATGAGGAATCACATGGAAATATAGATATATAAAATTGTGTCAGATATTATTGCCTCCTAGTTGATGTCACATATTTATGCCGTGAGAGGTTGTCACAATTATTTGCTGTACATTTTCGTCACATAATTTTGATGCCACTTTATTATGTTGCCTACTAATGTCAGATATTTTTGCTGTATACGGGCAGACAGATATTATTGAATTTGTTCTAGTGACAGATATTTTTGCACATCGCCCCCTAGGCATATATTATTGCTCGAAACTGTACAGTGAGATCGAAACTAGGCTATTGCTTGTATCATGGATATCAGAAATAGTGTAGAGGTGACTTTATTACGACAAATTATACAGTATAACAATAATTGTTTTATAATTAATAATAATGAATGTATGATCTTCGGTATAGCTGTATGAAAGTTCATGAAGCCAAGATTTTATTATTTTATTAAATTTAAAGTCAGTAGTTTTTTTTTAAGTGATTCTGTTATGATTAATAGACCTGATTCTGCAAACCTGTGCGTTTGATCCCAATCTGCGCCATGAAAGAGCAGTGTCGTCGGCGTATGCAACTATGTGAGAGTTTATAATGTCATTTTAAGTATGTCGTTCATGTAACTGATAAAAAGAGTTGGACCGAAAACACTTCCCTGTGGTACGACAAATTTAATTTTTAGGTCGGAGCTAAGTTTATTATAGATTTTTATGCATTGCCTGCGATCTGTTAAATAGCTCCTAAACCAATTTAATGAAATGCCTCTTAACTCCAATTGTCTCCAGTTTCTTCACGAGTAAATCAAGAGATAATAGCTTTGGAGTTTCTTGCCGGTTCTTCTCCATAGAAACTGCTTTCCGAATCGGTGGTAAATGTTAAAAAATGTTATGACGATTCAAAAGTGCTTTCATAAGAAGTCTAATTGAATAAATAAATGTTAGTTTGAGTTTGACAGTGTCATTGTCATGTATATACATTATTGTTACAGGTGTTGGCTGAAGAGGCTCACCCTCTCGAGAACTTGGACCGCAGCGCGGCGCAAGAAGCTCTGTCAAAGGCACAGTCCGAGTTCAACTCTGCTTCCAGCGAAAAGGTATGTTGTTTATTATTACTGTAAAGTTGATCGCTACCTAGCGATAAGGCCACCGTTTGTACATACTTTCCTCTTATCTGTTCTTTATGTATCTCTTATTTGTTTTGTGTGTGCAAAAAAGAATTAAATAAATAAATAAATAAAGTTTATTTGATTGCTCTAGCTCTAAGCTGCGGCTTTCCAAACTATACAAGACCAGCACGCAACGGTGTGAAACTAATCACGTATAGTTTGGAAATAACCTTTTTACAAAGTTCTTCCAATCTATACAACAGCAGTACGCAAATACTCGCGTATACTTTGTAGTGAAAAGTAAGAATAGCGCTCCAAAACATACAGCGCCAGTACGCATGCGGACTGATCGTGTATGTTTCGGAGTAAGCGCGGCGTCTTTCCATTGCTCGCGTATATATTGCTGTTTTTAATTCTATTATTACAATGCATACACGAATGTTGCGTACTGATCGTGTATAGTTTGTATCGTGGATGCTTGCGTCTTCGCTTCCGACTATACTACACCACTTACTTACACTTGACAATAGTGCTAAAAAGTAAAAATCTAATAAGTCCAGAAGAAGACGGTTGCGAGACGACGGAGCCCCGCTTTGCGGGGCTCCTATTTTTGTGTAGTTAAAAAAAACACGAACCTAACCTAACCCACACCCTTATCTGTTACCTGTTTATTTACCTAAGCTTACCTATAATAATATTTTTATTCCATATTTTACTGAATCAATAATAATCAAAGAATAAAAGTAAAAATATAAAATAAAATAAAGAATAAAAGTAGATAGATATAGCTGTGTACAAGTCTTTGATTACCTACATATTTATTATTTCGTTCACGCTCCAAGCGTAATTGGTGTAGTATATTTAGTTATATTTTGCGTACTGATCGTGTATAGTTTGGAAGGAAGACGCAAGCATCTGCGTTACAAAGTATACGCGATCAGCAGTGCTATTCTGTAAGGTTATTAAAAAAACTCGAACGCGGAATCCGCGGTGAGTTTTCGATTTCGTATTCTGTAAAACTCGACAGTACTAGTGGCGCCACATCGTCGAGAGCGGCGACGAGGCGAACTGTGCTAAGTGAGTACTTTTGACGTTTATAGTATGAATTCGGCATTCTGTAAGGTAATTTTACACCTCGAACGTCGAGTTCGAGTGTTTACAAATACGAATTCACCTGTCAGCAATTCACTCGCCTATTAGTTGCCGAGTTCGTGAGTGAGTTAGCGGTTGTGGAACAAATTTGATACAAATTTTATATAATTTTTTACTAAAATGGCGCGTTATTTTATATTAAGTGCTATAATACGAGAAGCTAATGCTGTGGATATAATAGAAAGTCGCCGGCAAAGTACCAGCATTCGTGAAATGCAAATTATTAATCGAAATAAAAAATTTGTTGAATGCTACCGTTTATCGGAAGAACTAGTTTCTCAAGTGATGGAAGACATTAAAGTTTTATACTCTACTTGAGCACGGGAGGGATGAGACGACCTTTCCGAGGAGCTACAATGTTTAAGATTTTAAGTTAAATATTTCAATAAGCTTGTTGTATATGATAATATTTTAGTTAAATACAAGAATCACATTACTCACCTCATAGTTGTTATTTTTGCAGTTTTCTCCTTTAAATAATTTATGCAACACGTTTAACACCAATTACACAATTACACAACAACTTAATAAAGCCAAACTCAAACATTAACTAAAACTCCAACAAAACTTTTAGCAAGAATGCAACACGAAACACTTTAAAATTAGGTACAAAAAATCACTTGAGAAATAGTAAACAAACTTCAAACGAACCACAGACAATCGTCCTTTTTTTTCAGTGACGCTAGAATTATTTTGATTTTAAAGAATTTATCAGTGTAAAATTGCAATTTTAGTTTAATTCCACCCGCGGTACAATACTAAAGTGTTATTATGTCTTCAAAATGTGTTAAATTGCCGCATTTTAAAGATAATAACAATGTCGATAAATTCAAATCTATAAGATCCCTTCACTCGGCAAGTGAGTTTCCTTCGCCTCTGCCGAGCGGATGTTTACAGAATGCGAAACCAAAAACTCGAACGTTCGAAAGTGAAGTGAGTCGACTCACTCAGGTGAGATGCGAGTTCGGGCGCGTTTTTTACAGAATAGCCTAGCTGTACGCAAAATTCGTGTAGGTATATACAGGGTGTCCCGTAAGTAGTGGACCAACGGGTTATGGGGAGTAGAGGGACTTATTATCTAACAAAAATACTAAAATTTATTGTCCTAAACCATAAAGTTTTTGATTTATGCTTTATTTTCAAAATTTGATAAAAATATCATCCACGTAAGCTTAATATGAACTTTTACCATTTCTGTTTTTATTTTATTCTTATTTTTTTGTTCAAGGTTGTTAAGAATACATAAGTCTTCCTAATTAAAATGATACTCATGCATAATTAACAACAACAACAAAATTAGACCAAAAAATAGGTAAAATTTTACGTTTTAAAAATTTACGGACTGAAGTTTGAACAAAGCTGGTGTAAAAAAAATGTATGGTGACCCTGTGAAACTTTATTTTAAAAACTTCTACATCTCATACAAATTACAAAAAGGTATAATTGTGTGGTATAAAGTATTTAAAAAAATGTTAAATTGGCGTACAACATTCAAATTAGAAATTATCAGGTAGTCAACTCATTAAGTTATTCCGAGAATTATTGCCTTTATGGGCGCGCGCTGGAATTCTTTTGTATTGTTTCTGGCCAATCATAAACGATACTTGAACCCACTATTATTTTCTTTGACTTTCAACTATTTCAGTGACTTGCTTATAGCTCGGAACTACACGCGTGTTTAGCTTGAATCCGTCATTACGATATTATTCTTTGTTGAAGTGCGCTTGAATTGGACACTGATTTTGCTTGTGATTTGGATGTTGTTCGACTTTGGTTTTTTGAAGGAAATTGCCTAATACATACACTCCACGTGAATAAGTCACTGAAATAGTTGAAAGTCAAAGAAAATAATAGTGGGTTCAAGTATCGTTTATGATTGGCCAGAAACAATACAAAAGAATTCCAGCGCGCGCCCATAAAGGCAATAATTCTCGGAATAACTTAATGAGTTGACTACCTGATAATTTCTAATTTGAATGTTGTACGCCAATTTAACATTTTTTTAAATACTTTATACCACACAATTATACCTTTTTGTAATTTGTATGAGATGTAGAAGTTTTTAAAATAAAGTTTCACAGGGTCACCATACATTTTTTTTACACCAGCTTTGTTCAAACTTCAGTCCGTAAATTTTTAAAACGTAAAATTTTACCTATTTTTTGGTCTAATTTTGTTGTTGTTGTTAATTATGCATGAGTATCATTTTAATTAGGAAGACTTATGTATTCTTAACAACCTTGAACAAAAAAATAAGAATAAAATAAAAACAGAAATGGTAAAAGTTCATATTAAGCTTACGTGGATGATATTTTTATCAAATTTTGAAAATAAAGCATAAATCAAAAACTTTATGGTTTAGGACAATAAATTTTAGTATTTTTGTTAGATAATAAGTCCCTCTACTCCCCATAACCCGTTGGTCCACTACTTACGGGACACCCTGTATTGTAATCACAGACTTAAAAACAGCATTACAATATATACACGAGCAGTTTCCTATGGTTGCGTTCTGGCTATGTATAGTTTGGAAAGACGCCTCTAAGCTCTTGAAACAGCGCAACAAATTTTGATCATGTATGATAGTTTGAAAAGTAGATTTTTTTTATTAAGTCGCATGGTTTACGCAACACTAGCTGTTTTGGAATAATAACAATGAATCATTTATATTCAAATACGACTAAAGAAGGGATTTAGAAAACAAAATTTTTCGTCGTCGTAGATTTTTCTTTGTTTGTTTAGACTAGCTGACCCATGCAACTTCGCTTGTTCTCGAAAGGAACATTTGCAACATGTTTCATTGCTACTTCGCAGTTCGCTTTTCTTTGACGTGATCAATATAGATCATAGCCTAACTCGACATATTATGGACTTTCAAAACTTGTAATAATAACACTGGTCAACAATAATTTTGTTGCCCTTGATGGTTTCGAATAATTTAATGCATATTATATATAAAACTATTAATGGTTTTGGTAGATTGGCTCTAGTTTTTTTTTAATCCTAATTTTCTTATTAGACTCTAAAACGCAGCATGAAATAGAAGGTATATTTGTTTAACATCATTTATTTATTACAAAGTTTTACTTATTGTTTTGTTTTAGTATTTAATTAATTCAAATGGATATAAAAATAGAGAAAAATCATTAAAACTTATGAAATAGTACAAGGAAATAGATTTTATAAGCTTCTCTTCTTAGTTAATTTTGGGCAATAGTTTAGTTATGGACCATCAGTAATCTGCCATCATGTGACGATCCCATATACCCTGATACCTTTATTCCATAATTTTTACTTCTTTTTCGATGCGTTCTTCCTGTTTCTCACAGAAATTTCGCAGATTTATTGGATATCTATCCAGGAGACTGTGGGGAATGTGTAGCTTTATGTTCGTATTTGCTCATAAAATAATGAAGTTTTTTTAACAACTGTTGTGCAATTTCTTTATAATTTGGTGCTTTAAATTTACCTTAAATTAACCAATACTATATCTCTCCATAATTTACATTCAGCATCAGTTATAAAATTTTGTTAAATTTCATCTTTTATCAATTTTCGACACGCCCGTCCTGTAGGGCCGTCGGGTATTCTTCTTATACTTCTAGATTCCCTCAAAGGCCTAAATTCTCATATTTATTAATTATTCCTAATGAATTTGCTTTGTCTAATTCTATTAATAAAAACATCAAGGGAATTTCGTATACCTAATACCTATCCACTTTGCTGACCAAGTGCTACTGGGTTTCTTCAACTCAATACAAACCGAACATTGTTGTTCATAAAAATGATTTTTTTACAGAAACCATTTATTATTCTGATATTCTACAGTCAGTTTTATAGAAAAGGGTTATGTCTGAGCGAATAAATGTGCAGAAAACGTAATTTACCAATAAAATAAACACTTGTTAGTAACCCCTATTCTGAAGGGCCGTAAGAAAATTTAATATATATGAAAATCCAAATAAAAAAAAAACTAGAGCCAATTAAATAATTTTAATGATTACATTCGCAAACTGGGTACTTGAAATATATAAATCTGTAGAAATATCCAGGGCAACAAAAAAAAAATGTTTTTTTGTTGAGCTGTGTAATCTATTAACTATACCCACGACGTAAACATGGCGACGTACATTTTAATAAATTTTAAAAATAATGTAGGCATTTAAATGAAAGAAGAAAGTTTATTGTATTATATTCATAATGATATATTTCTTTTCCAGGCTAAAGCTGAAGCCGCCATTGCAGTGGAAGTAGCAGAAGAGATCGTTAAGGCCGCCACGGCGTAAATTCCTTTCGGCAAGATTGGCGTAATATTAGGATTTAACAACTATTTAATGTAAAATACAATTAAATATCATGCAATATTTTGTTTCCGTCATTACCTGTGATGTCAGTGTGACTTGTATGAAATAAAAGGCGATTCTGTAGTTGACATTGAGTACTTTATTCAACACAAATCAAAACACTTTGGTACAAACAGTTAGTTGCAAATAGCGAATGAACTTTTGCACAAATCCAAAATCGCAATAAAGCCGCAAACGGAACATCCGTATAAGCATACCACCAAAATATGATTAGACAAAACTCGGTTACTTAACTTAGCGTCACCGGATCGAGTAAACGTACGATTTTTAAATTTCGAACATCTAATTTTAAATTTCGAATAATTTTCTTAATTTCGATTATACTTTAAGTTATATATTTAATGTTAATCCAAAAATTCTAATTGGAAGGTTCATAGAAGAGATCGTTAGCTAGGAAGTCGCGAACCTATCTACGAGTCTACGTTGCAAAGCTTACACGACACAACATATAGGGAGACATCTAGAAAATGACACGCTCGTGTCTTACATCTACGTATTTCGTATCATAATATAGAAAGATTAATATTACGAATAAAAAATGCACCTTATTATATTAGGGTTAGGGTAACGATACATATTGAATTTAATTACCTTTTGTTATTTTAGTACAAAGACTGCAAGGATGGTCGGTTATATTATAATTAATATTTGACTGAATACTCCTATGAATTATTATGTATCATGAATATAATTAAAAATTAGCCAGAAATGTTAAATGCTTACATACTAACTTGTTACTGATTACACAGTATATTGTTTAAAGAATTGATTACTAATAAAATGCTTACATCTAGGCTTACTTCAAGTAGTGTATGTGAACGCAAAACATTAAATGACAATAATAATATAAAATAGGATATGATAACGCAAATGGTAAAAGCACTATTAATTAAAACTTAAACATTGTAAAGGAAGCATTATAGCAACCGGGCGGCTGCGAGTGGTGTAAATACAAACTTACACAAATATAAATAACGTTAATGTTAGTACAATTCACATAAAAATAAAATGGGTAAAAATACAAAATATCACATCGTTATTACATGTTGAGCTTAATTTAAATTGAAACCGATAACACCCCAAGACCAGCACAAATATCACTCGTTCTTTAAATTAAGCTGAACAAATAAGATCAAATAAAAAAAAACGCTTCGTCTTTCGTTTCGACGTCTTGAGTCTTGACAAACCTGGGAAAGCGACCGTACCGTGTATGAGATAAACATTGAGGTACACGTCACGTTTCTAAAGGAAATATATCAATTTGAATTACCTACCACAACCATAGATTTCCGATAAACATGGTAACACTATTTATTTATGTGACGCGTTGTGGGTGCACTACGGGAGACACGTTACTTGATATTTCCCAACTTTGCAAGACGAGATGTCAATTTAAAATTAATTCCTGATGCTATGGCACTCTCGTGCAAAAGAACCGGTAAGAAACGACGATAAACAATGCGACACGTAAACGAAATGGCATGACAGATGTTGCAACCACGCCGCTGGCAACATTATTGCTTTATCTGCGCTAAGCAAAGCAAATTGGCATAAATGCAAAATATTCATTAAATTGGTATTATCGTGGCGGATATTGCGCCGGCATGGTTGCAACAATCTAAAGGACTAGGGCGTGAATGGGAGTGGGCGTGTCGTAGAGCGGCGTGAGTGTAACGCTTTACAGGTTACACTGCCACAGTATCGTAGGCTGTGAGTCCCCGCCCGTGGATTGCTTGCTGGGGGATTGGGGTGTTTGCTTCTGGTCTGTAATCGTAATATTCATATTATAACGCTTGTACACAAAACGAACTTAAGCGCGAGAGGAATAAGGTCTATATTCAATTAGATCATAGCCACGATAGGAATTCAATTGAATCTAAACATGAGGGAATCACATTATTCTGAGACGCTAACACACAAAGATACAAAGAGATTTATAACTATATTCACAAACGGATATGGCCTATGGGATACATGGATATAAGAAACAAAATAATGTAAGAAGCTATTTCGGCTAGGATATATGTATCGATTATATCATTCTTCGATATTGTAGCGAGCTAAAACTTTACCATGATTATGGGTCATGGACCTAAAAAGCTGTTGCTGTATGTAATGATAATATAGGATATTGTAGCGAGTGAAGATTATGTATAGGGCTAATTTAAATGGCTATGTATCCGGCGCAGATAACGAAACATAAGGTCTTACGCTAAAAGTTAAAATAAAACATCTTACCAATGTTATAGCAAAACAAAATTGTAGTGCACGGTCGATTAGGTGTTAGCCACAGGGTTATTTACGAAACAAAATTATCAGGCAAAATTAAATAACATTCAGCGTATACTATTGTTCGTGGACTTACTGTTTCCTGTAGACCATGGATGCAGAACATAATACATGCTTAATACTGACATACACTAGACATACAAGATGCTTATCTGTTAAACTCTATTATTGTTGACACATTGCACGCTTCGCTGCGCACACACAAGGATCTGGCAGTTATAGTTCGAGTGCACTTTCAAATCAAATCAAATCATTTAATTGCACAGCTAATGTTATTACGAATTGTAAGAGTTAAATTTTATTATAATAATATGAGCACTTAAAGATTTCAAAAATACAATTAAAGTGCTGAATTTGGTAAGAGGCCTGATGGAACTGACCTGTCAATGAGTTTTCTCATTTCCTCGGTGTGCAAGCCGTCCTTGGCAGTGTGGGCCCTTACTGCAACAACATACATGTCACGACGAATCTACACTAAACACGAGACTCCAATATCCTGCCCTCTACAGATGTATCTCGAACAATACCGTTATATTGTGACGCTCAAATTTAAAGCTATTTTAGCTTATAGAATGTTCTAGACACTTGTAGAACAAATTTTACGTGAAGAAATAATGGAAAGATGTCACGATAAATAAGTAGTGTCCGAGATAATCTTCAAAACATGAACTATATCTACAAAACCATTTGAGAATAATCAGTTAACACAATCACATCTAAGCTTATGTGATAAAATTTTAAGAAGGAAAATTGAAGTTATCCCGATATACATATGGTAAAATTATCATAAAATATTTACATAAATACATATAAGTAATAATTTTATTATAAAAGTATACATAATTTTACCATACTATATGTGAAATAAGGATGAAAGAATTTTGAACAAAAAATAAGCCAATTGCCATAAAATCTAAAAGCTTTAATTGAACGTTATAATAATAACGTTGACAAACTTTGCATGCTGTCAGTCACAAGTATTAATAATGAACAAGAAAAAACTATGATTGATTCAAAAATTGTTTTACCATCTTCTGTTCAGGAGACGCCCATGTGCGCATGGACCAATGTCATTAGTTATTGAAGAAAATTAATAACTTAATTTATATGCATTAAAATTTTGATTTATAAATAGTAAATTCGTGAATAATATAACGCAGAGACATGTTTAATAATTGATTTGCTTTTAAGGATTCGTTTGAGACTGGTATACTGAGGCGAAAAAGGGATTCTAACGATCAAAGACTCAAAAGTAAATAATATGCAATATGCAAAAGAAGAGGATTGATTTTAATATTAAAATGAGAGATCTTAGTCTTAATAAAGTATTAAACGCTTAATTTATACACTTTTTTCCATCGTACCCAGTCGAATTTACTAAATAGTTGATGTAAATAAACTTAGTGGTCAGTCAGTGGATCATGTATATTCAACTTTATGATTTTATGTTCATAAAATATATACTTTTATTTAGTAAATATAATTATACAAATATATTTAGTAAATATGCCGACGTATCATCTACTCGACAATTAAATCATAAACAGTGTCTCTGTTCCCAAAATCAAATGGAGCATCCCACTAATCACATACCAGGATAGTTCCTGGGCTGGTCGCACTCGGCCTCAGAGATCTCGTTGGAGTCCTTGCTCTCGTTGAAGGAGGAGGAGCAGTTGTTGTCCGCGGTGGCGTTGCGGGGCGGGGGCGGGGGGGGCGAGGGGGAGCCGCCGCACTTGCGGGTACCTAAAGAAAGAAAATAAAAAAAGACGTGTGGCACTCGGGGACTGCCGCGGTAAAGCTATTGCATGCTATGCCTTCAAGCCACACCTCCGCCCGTCGGAGTGGGGAGCGTGAGGTTTTTCGTTACTAAATTTCTGGATTCGGTCCCCGCGCTCAAGGCCCGCGATAGAAGCCATGCAATAGCTTAATAATAACAATATTGTAGAAAGTGGAAAATATTTTGGAAACCTGCTGGGCGAGTGTTTTCCTATAAACAAGTAGGGATTTGTGATATTTAAGAATCGAATTTGCAAAAAATCTTTCTTGGTGTTCACCTATACTATAAATACAATAGGTAAGTGTTCAAAAAAAAAGTTTTTCTGTTACAATTTACAATATTGTATGACGAGTTGGTAGCCAGAGTTTCAAGATATGCAGCAACTCCAGAAAGTATGGATACAAAATTACAAGTTTTGAGCATTGAAGTAGTATAAATAACTAGACTCACAAACTCAATGAGTATCCTATTTGTGGCAATAATGTTCAAAGTCTATTGTATATGCTTATTAGAAAACTCTGCCTAATATACGCGTAAGCAGAGATTTTCTTCAGACAATTTTTAGTTATTTTGTTTTGGCTTGTGTTATTTTGTCATCCTAGTTACCAATGCTGGGTCGGGAGCCATAGTGATCAGAGTAGGGGGTTCCATAAGCGCCGGTGTACTGTTCGTCCTCTGGGGCACAGCACGCGGGCTCGTCGTACTCGGGGCCGCAAGCGTACATTGGGCGGGAATAGCGGGCACGCTGAGGGAAAAAAATATTTTTATATTATCTATATCATCATCATCAGTACACTTCTAGAGGCAAAAATCTGCCTTGTCCAGATATTTTTAAGTTATTTTATTTTAAACTGTACAGATAGGTTTGTAATGTGAGAAGCACCTGCTATGTGGCACGAACTGCGAGGTATTTTATAGGAGAGTGGCGTCAACTAGCGCTGTTATGTCTTATAGTTTATACCATCAACATGGTAACATAAAAAGAGCGTTACAGAGTTATTACATTAAATAGTATTGACCAAATAGTAATAGGTTATTATAGTTTACTTCATAAATTGACAAAATATATTACATATTGATCCTCTTCAGCGCAGGTAGCAGGGTCGTCGTATTCGGGAGCAGTGGAGTAGATAGCGCTTTGTCCGCCTTGCGAGTTCTTGCGAGCGTAACGGCTGTTGGCACGGGGCTGCAATGTGCGAATTATGATGTTAAATACTTGAGGTGTATTTATGGCAATTTAAGAGATAATTACTTTATTTATTTCTTAAATACCATATCTGTATAGCAGATATGGTTTTGGTTTATTAAATCGGTCGTTTCTTACATCTCTATCATGTTTATCGTGAAGTGCTGAATTCATTCGGAAGAAATTAGGTGATAATTTTAATATGACAATCTTATCTTCCTGTTTTTAAATGGTGAATCAAAAATTAAAAAGCCTTTAATTGATGATTTGACTTTGAGTTTATGTAACGATAGAAGTTACAATTATCTATATTGAAAGATATTTTTAATAAATACATAACTAATAATTATGATATCAAGTTGTGAAAAATATAATAAACCTAGATTATTAGGTAACTTTTTCTTACCATGCTCTGAGATCCAGCGCGCGAGTGAGCCGGGTGGTGCGGGTGCGGGTGGGGGTGCGCCAGCGTGCCCGCGTGCGACGGGTGGTGGTGCGGGAACGCGATCGCCTTGCTCGGGTCCATCTCCTCGCGGAAGCCTAGCAGGTGGAACGTGGCGTAGGGGCAGATCTCGTCTTCCATGCCTGCGTTGGTGGGTTGGTTTTTTAGTTGGGGATCTCGCTTTCTATAGACTAGTGTCTTGTTAGTTTTTTTTTTCAAATTATGTTAGGGTAGTGATGTTGACATCCACGCCTATACTTTGATTTCTTCAAAACTTGCCTGTGTTTTTATTTAATAAAGCTTTTATGTCACCTACTTGTTTTTGTTGTAAAATTATGATAATTTCTTGATTATTTTTAATTGAGAACATGTTCTTTAACGTATTCAAAATGCAGCGGTACTTTTTATTTTTGTTATTTGGTTTAAAAGGCGCTGATCGGTATCATATTTTGACTAGTTTGTGAGAAAAAATCATTTAAATGTATTTTTATTAAAAGATTTAATCGACATCAATTAGAAAATTGTCTGTGGTGGAACCAACATATAAATATTACTGTTCCCAACATTTAAATAACAATCGGAAATAATTGTCATTACCTTGACACAATCACAATTCACAATCTTATGAAAAATTAAACTCAATCACAAACTCACAAAAAATAAATAAA
This sequence comes from Colias behrii, assembly GCA_029959065.1. Lineage (NCBI taxonomy): Eukaryota > Metazoa > Arthropoda > Insecta > Lepidoptera > Pieridae > Colias > Colias behrii. The sequence goes on along the minus strand of JARWMC010000007.1, from coordinate 7,992,318 downwards.
TCATAAAAAAAACGAAACTCGCAAATAAAAATAACTGGGATTAATAAAAAAGCAAAACAGCATTTTGTTTTTCTAGAAATAAGTTACCAACTTACATTCTTTTTCCTTTGGGTTAGTGGTCTATAACTACTTTATACACATGCATTCTAAAGTATCTACTAAGCATCTAAATTCTACAAATCTACACAACGATCGATCTTCACGAGTCATGCATAAAACAACGTCATCAAATTGATTTTGAAAAAAAAAATTGAAGTCGAAAACAATCCATAATTTTATTAATTTAATTTGACGTGCTTTATACATGTCTTGTAGAAAAAGCATTATTCGATGCAAAAAGTGAATATGTACACGTTTTTTTTATTGAATATTTTTAACTGAGCAAAAATGTATTTAATGGCTCATTATATAGATTATGTAATTTTTTAGATGCAATTTATGAAAGCAAATCTTATCCAAACTGTGATTCTTGAATCAATATTTTTTGCGTCCAAAAAACTTTTTCTACATTTTTTCCAATTTTTTGTAAATTTTTCGTTACCCACACACAAGCACTAACCTGTCGACAGCGTATCACCGGACCCCGCTCGGCGCATGTGCGTACGTCGCACCCGCTCATAGTGGTGTCTGCGCGGGTCCCACGTTGAGTGCGCGCCCACTGACACCATACTACCGTTACGCATGCGTACTAACGCTACTCGCTTGTAACAATGTGTACATGGACCGCGGATGCTTTTTTGTGTTAATTTAATATGGGGGTGTTAGAGGGATTGAGGAATCGTAAAAGAGAAGATTCGGAAGTTTGACGGACTTTTTTATAGTATTTGTCATTTTTTTCTCTCAACTCAGCTATATTTTTTGTTACATATCTTGTCATTTTTGTTTAAAAATTAAAATTCCAGAAGTATTCAATCGATTCAAGGTATATTTTAATAAAAAGGAGTAAGAAGTAAAGGGTTTTAGGTCGAGGAAAACAATTTCATAAGCATACTCAAGGTTGAATGTACACTTTGTTACCAAATGCGAATCGTACTTTCTAATATAGGCTCAAATTTTACTTTATGGGTTAATATTAAATTTGCTCAATTTTCTTGGTAACGTTTATGTTTGTCAATATTCATCCTTAAATTATTACAAATAGAGACGATATTAGAAAGTACACCTTTCACCACGCACATATAAGACGTACCTTGCTTTATGCTTTGACGTGTCCTCTTTGCGTTGAATATTCAATTAGCAAATAAAAAAGGAACGTTCAAAATAAAGGATTCTTGCCAAAACATAAAAGTGCTTAGACTGTCACCATAAGCAAACAGCCACCTCTATGGTATAGTAACGTAAATAAATAATAGGGGATATTTTTAACATATTGACACAAAATATTGTGAAGAAGTATCATTTCATTAAAATGTTTATTTTTTTGTGTTAACATGTTATAACTTATAGTTAACTAACGGTTATAGTAGAAAAAGGACGGATTACAACTATGAACTTCTATAAAAGGTAAGCAAACTAAATTTAAATGTCTTAAATTGAAACTTAAATAATGTAGTATGTAACCTGGACAACATAGCATGCAGAATATAAATAAAGCAACCATAATAATGAAAAAAATATATATCTATATTTTATGTAATGTCGCATATCTCCCTCTCTCGTATATTGATCACTGAAAGTTAATGTTCTTGAAATCATAACTTCATCAGTCACAACATCATAATGTATGCTATAGTGTAAAATTTATGTAAAAAACTAATCTCATCCCCCCTCTCTGAATGTGTATTGGTATAACATGTGTGTGTATGTGTGTGTGTGCGCATGAACTCGTATATCTGGCTATGCCTACGGGCTGCGTGTATAATGAATATGCATGTAAATGTGTACGTGCTTGCGCAAGTAGGTATTCATGTCACTGCGTGTACGTGTGTATACTATTTAAAAGCAGCCTGTCTGTGTTGTAGTATAATTATATGTATGAGCTTGTGTGTATATCTCATTCGTAACCCCTATCCCTGCGTGTACATGTACGTGTGCATGTTGGTGCACCTGTGTGCGTGTGTATTTGCATGTGCGTGTGTGTACTCACTAATAACAGCCTGTCGCTTGACGCGGTCGCACGTGTTGTAGTTAGAGCCGGGTACGGGGGGCAGCTTGCGGTTGGGCGGCGCGATATAACCGAGTTCGTCGCGAAGTCCACCGCGTTTGTCAAGAGTACCACCGCCTCCTCCTAGTGCAGCTTGCGATGCATTGTATACGGCGTCATCTGGTGGGTTTCATATTATAATTATTTGTGATGTTGGAACATAATCGTTAAATTAATTAAATCGTGAGAAAGAATCCGAATTTAAAAATATTCACAAGTATTGTAAATGTTTAAGGCGTTGTTAGATAAAGATTGTTATTTTAAACTCAAATGCAAACATTCATTTATTTTTAGAAACGCTTTTGAATCGTAGTAATACATAGCAGCTGAAAGTAGTTTATACAGAGAACTGTCGGCAATAATTTTAGTTGCTGGCTAGTTCATGATTTTGTCTTTGTTGTTAAGTTGCAGATTTCAAATGACTATAGTACTGATTGTTTTTTTTTTTATTAATAGTTGAATAAATCCCAATTAGTTGTAATAATTAATATATTATAAATTAAATATACAAATGTTATAATGATACAACATCAATAGAAGCTTAGCTTTATTTATATATCAGCAATTGCATACATTTATTGCGCATTCTATATATTTTAAACTCAAAACGTAAATAGGCATTTGTTATGTTATACATACCTATTTTGTACAATAATAATAATTACAAGATGATTGCAAATAATATCAGAAGTGGGATGTATGTCGATCAAAATAAATGTTTAAAATGAGCAAATTCTACAATGTCGTAATAAATTAAAATCTATAATATAAATTTGATAACAAAAGGGGGCTAGTTACAGATTAGCTATTTAAAATGTTAAGAAAGATATTTCACTGTATACCTAGCACCTAGTAAATGACACGCAATTCTTTGTTTTAATCACAATTCTTTGTGAAAAATTAAAATGGAAAATATCCTTTAAGTATACAGTAAAACACCAATTAATGAGCGTTTACAAAAACAATGAGGGGATAAAAGTAATAAAAAGCGGTGATCATGCCACCATACATACAGTACGCGTCCTTCTGACCTCGCAGTCTATGCGGAGTGTTTCTTCTGGCCAGCGTCAGGCAAATCACGACCATTCCAACAATGAACACGACAATCGTCGCCAATATTGGCACAAGTACTTCTGGTTCCAGCCAAGCTTTGACCCATGGGGGGAGTTCTTTATCATCAGCGTTGCCAGGCAACGGGGCGACTGTACCTACATAAACAAATAATAATAACCTTTATGATGATGGTCCCTCGCTCCTCGCACGACGCAAACCACAACAATGGCGATAATAATGACCAGAATAGCGGCTACAACGGGCACGATTAAGTTCAAATGGGACAGAATGATCTTGAATGTTTGTTCGGGGGTGAGAGACCCGTCGCCAACGTCACGGACCGGCGCGATCGTACCTGAAATGCAACACCTCGTTATTTTTTTATATTTAATTTAATGTAGGATATTTTTTTGGAATATTTGAGGCATTGCATTTCAGGTATGGCGGTATGAGAATTATGTTGAATCACTGAAATGCAAGACCTTTGGGTTGCCTTGGGTGACGAATGTGATTATGAGGCAATGCATTTCAGAAAAATTGTCTTTTCTAGAAGAGAAACAGAAGTTATATCCTATTTATCATGTGATGCTTCTGTAAAAATTATATACCTACTTAATCAAAAGGTTTAATTTTTAATTTATTGGTATGTATTCTATATTCTATCTTATATCTGTTGTACGTGCACATTATAAATCAAATCTTCTTAACTTATTTAAGTTTATTATAAATCATACCTCCAGTCATAGTGAGAGTGGCGAATTCATATTCAGCAACGTTAAATCCAGCGTTGTTGTGTGCCGTGATCCTCAAAACATACCAAGTAGCGGGTTCCAAATCTGGAAATTTATTTAAATTTATATTTTTTAATACCTATATCAATATTAACATGATAAATAAACGTTCGAATCAATGATAATTATGGAAATAAACATACCAAGAACAACGAAGTTTCCACCGGGCTTAACAGCGTTAGAGATCTGGTTCCACTCGGGAGCGCCCCTGTTAATCAGAGATTGTCTATAAGAATAAGATTGTATATACAATAGTATATGAAAAATTACAAGTTCGTTACTTAAATATCTAAATATCTAGATTCTGGATTAATAATCTTTAAAAAGAGTAACGAACTAACTTCTTCTCAGTAGAAGCGAGATTCCGAAACAGTTGGGAGTTAAAAAATGGCTATCCATAAATGCTTTTTAAACTTTACATTCATAAAAATTTTGAGCTGAACTTTGAAAAGCTTTACTTAATCCAGCACTACATGGCAAAACATCTAGAAATTTTGCTCAAACTATCTGTTATATCCAATTCCCACTATCAACTTCCACTCACTTTTTCTTATTCTCAACAACGAAATGGCTCATAGGGCATCCACCATCGAGCCACTGCTTTAAGTGCAAGGTCACAGAGGAGGATCCCACTTCGATGAAATCGGCAGCGCGGGGCACGGGGGGCTTGGAGCCGCGGGTACGGGCGATCACTACGTCTGATGCTTCGCCAGTGCCGATACTGAAAAAAAAATATTTTTTTTATGATTTTTTACCGGTTTAATTATAAAATGAAGTAGGTACAAAAAATAATGTATTAAAATTCTTAATGGTTTTGTACAGTTCACAATTTATATGATGATTGTTCCTTTAACTCCTCGAGTGTCCTAGGGTGTCCGTAAACTTTTTCCAGTCACGTCGATTTTGGGCTTTTGCTTTGGCAATCACAATTTATAGACAGTTTATAATCTCGCGAGTTATATTGTAAAGAAACGGTGTTTATAATTTTACGGTGACATATTTATAAGGCAATTTATAACAATTATTAAAAAATGATGCAATCCTTACCCATTGTAAGCAGTCACATAGAGTTGATATCTAGATCCGCAGAAGAGATTTTCCAATGTGTAAGTGTCAGTGTTGCTTGGAATCTGAAATAAGTGTTTAAAATATTAAACTATGTCTATTTACTAATTTATTTAACTTGTAAGTATTATACTAAAATATTTATCGGGAAGAAATGGTCACCACAAATTTAATTTTTTTTATTTGATGATGGTATTTTTTTTATAAGAAACTTATTAAAGTTAAAAAAAAATACCTGAACAGTTTCCCAATCTCCGAATTCCTGTTTATAATGGATAGTGTAACCGGCGGCTGATTGGTCCGCATCTACAGGGGGCTTCAGGCGGAGAGTGAGTGACGATACGGAGGAAGACGCGATGCTCAGTTGTGGGGGGAAGGGGGGCGCTATGAAATAATACGAGAAATATTTATATAAGATTGGAATAGAGCAAAGATATTGAATGAATTCATGTTTGAGTTTTACAAAATATCCGTCGATTTCGGGAACGTTATTAAAAATAAACGTTACGTTCTTTGTCGTATTTTACGTATGAAATAAACTCTATTATTGTATTGATTTTCTTTTTTAGTATATTTGAATTCTAAAATTTATTCATAATTCCATGATCTGCTTTCAAGAAAAAATATGTTTTTTATATTATGCTTGAATCATACTGAACAGATTTAGTTAACATTTAATAAGCTGTACGGTTTATAGATAAACAGATTTTGTAATTATTAATTCTCAATAACAATAGTCGTATCTTTAAAACAACACCCTGTATAACTCACCAAGTACGGAAAGCGTGTGTGTAACAGTGTCTGTGCCGAATTGGTTCTCAACGTGGCAAGAGTACTCGCCCGCATCTTCACGAGCTACACCAGCGATTTGTAGCGATCCTTCGGGCAATTGGCGAACGCGTTCCGAGGCTTCTAGAGGGTGTCCCTTTACCTGTACGACAATAATTATTATATTTTAATGCTTATTTTGTAAAGTAGTCGTCTGGAAATAATTGCGCTGTAGGGTTACAAAATATAGTTAAAGACCGAAGATTCTAAAAATTACTGATAACAAATTAATGATACCCAATTGTACAATTGTATATGTATATTTTAATATATATACGAAACTATTTCATTGAATACCTATACGATTTTATATAATTAAAGCAAAGTACGTGTTATCTATCATATTACCTTCCACAGAATATTGGGTGGGGGAACTCCAACAGCAAGGCAGGGCAGTTTAACGTCTTCCTTGTATGTAGCGGTGAATGATTCGTCGAATGATGCGATTTTGGCGGGAACTACAACACAAAGGAAGCTATATTATAACATAAGAATGAGACAAATGAAAAAGTTGTTCTCTTTTTATTGCTTTTATATGGAAAATATATAACCATATTAAAAATCACAAAAAATACAATTATGAACCTATAATCAATACCTTTGTCACTAGGGCTGCAAGACGCGGTGGCTGAGGGTTGTCCTTCTCCGATAATGGTGGAAGCGGTCACCCAGAAGTCGTAACGTCCAGCCTTCAGTTCGGTCGCGGAGTAGCTCGTTTGAGATGCGGGTACCTGTTAATTTTATGTAGGTACTTTAAATACGGATTACCTTTTTTCGTTTTGAGATAATAATTGTTACTTATGCACATACATATACGTTTGTTTAGTTCATAGAAATCGTAATTTTTCATTGACCTCGCCCTCAGAAATTGTCCGAAGTAAAACTCTGCCTTCGCGTGTATAAATAAGAGTTTTGTAATGAGCGATACAACGGACTTTGAACTATTTAATTTAAATGTTTTCTGCAGCTCTGCTACTTTTACTACCTTTTAATAGGCAATTGTGTATATAGTTATTTTGGTCCGTGAATTTTGACTAATTTGTACCAAATCGGTAATATTCATGCAGGGTTACGTTGGTTCTCTTTCAGTTTATTTGGCCTTGTATGAAGTAGTTAAATAAAAAAAAATATATAAATTACATTTAAAACCTTCTGACCAAGGTTAATAAGGATAAGGATAGACAAAGTGGTTTCATGTTTGATAATATTATCACATACCTTATTAGGATGGGGTTCAGCGTTCTGCGCCTGCGTGTAAACGTTATAGTGAGTGACGACACCGTTGGGTTGCGCGGGCGCTCTCCATGATACCAAGATCGAATCTGCTCCCATTACTAAAGCCTTAACAGCTCGGGGGGCTTCGGGTACTGTACAAACATAATTTATTTATTATTTACGAGTGTATTTTGTATGTAACTACTAACTAGTAATAATTCTATACCAAATTTATTTTTCACAAATTTTAATACAAAAGAAAAAATCTATTTATAGTAAGCTGTATTTTTTCAAATTAAAAAGGCATGTTAAAAGCTAGCTATCTGTAAAACAAATATGTTAAAATGCTGATTATATTACTGCAATAACACAATATGCAAATCAATAATCGAACGTTCAAACATGATCAACACGTTCTATTGTTCTATCTATTATATTACAACATTTATATACAATTAAAAAATTAAAACCGCAATTTATTTATTAGCTATTATTAGCTATTTATTAGCTGTTAAAGTATTTACCGTCTTGTTCAGTCTGACAATGGATAGGGGCTGATCGGACGCCATCACCGCCGTTTGTAGTCGCGAGCACTTCCATAGAGTAGTTGGTGAATTTCTTGAGGCCGTGAAGAATCGTTTCGCTGCTAGCCGTGATCTTTGTGTCTTTGGTTTTCTCGTCTATGGAAAACATATTCAGTCAAAGATATAGATAATGTATGAGAATATTTGTTCATAAATCATTTTACTACCGTAAGTCTGTATATGGCGATATAACTACTTCTAGGTCTACTGAAAATCACTAATTAATTACCTAATAATATGATTATCACCTTCCGTAACAACAACAATAATAAATAAAGAATTTACTTGACCGCCGCAAGGTGAGGTACTACCCCCTCATTGTAAAAAAGAATTTGAAACAATGGCAATGACTACATTATCCCACGCAAGATTACTATAAAACCTTTACTAAAACATGAAACATTCCCTATTACCTCAAATCAAAATTAAAAACCAAATCAACTCACCATACCAAGTCTCACTCGGTCCATAGATAACCTTGTACGCTTTAATCAGTCCGTTCGCTGCCGCTAGAGGCGGGGAAACCCAGGAGACACGGATAGTTTGCGCAGTGAGTGTGGTACAGAGCACGTCCTGTGGGGGCGCGGACGGGGCGCCCTCTGCGGTGTACGCGCGTACTTCGTTCGATACCGGCCCGGATCCCATCTTGTTGAACGCTTGGACTACGATCGAGTATTGCGTGTATGTTCTGGAAATTATAGATAATTGTAATTTTTGTACACAGAGTTAATTTATACTTTTAATTTTTTTTAATCGGTGCAGAGGTTTGGGTCACCAAACGTGTCGGATGACTGAATTTGCTTCGTGAACCTTGTAATCAATTATCAATTTCAATGCAGAACATTTCCAAATTCATCGAAACTTCTTCTTTTTGGAATTTCATAGAAACTTAAAAATACTATAGTCATTAATACGAGTAATCTTTTTATAATAATGGTAAAATTATGTGCCATTGTAAATTGAATGCTAATACTCTTGAAATAAGGTCGAGATTTATTTTTGGGAAAATAAATTAATGATGAACATACTTCAGATTAAGAATATCGAGGTGATGTTCCTTGCCGGATTCCTTGGAAATGTCAACGGTTTCAAATACAAAGGACTTGTTGCTGGACGCCAGTTTGTAACCAACATAATATCTGTAAACAAGAAGAATAAAAAAATATTAATTTGATTAATTTTACGATGTTGATACGATAAATTCGAGTTGTGCAAAAAAAAAATTCATAAATTCAACCTAACTAATAACTAACTAATAATAAATAGCTATGAAAAACTTACCCTTGGAGTTCGCCATTCCAGTCCTGAGGTGGGGGTGGTTTCCATGTAACTCTGAGGGTGTGTTTATCAGCAGCATCAACCTTGACGTCTTGTGGCATTCCAGTGGGAGCTTCTTCAGCGGTGATGATGGTCACAGTTTCCGATGGTTCAGAGGTTCCGAGTTCGTTTTCAGCGACGATACGAATGTGATAAGCGGTGGCTGGTCTGAGACTGAACACTCCGGCTTCGGTTGCGTCTCCGGGGACGAGTACTCTGTAAAGTTGGTTGAAGATTTCATATATTAGACTATTGCGTTATAATAAAAGTACTAATTGGTCATCTCCAAGTACGTATTTCAAAGTTTTTCTGCTACGTATTGCATCATATATTAATCCTAGATTTCTTATTAAAGTATGGATAAAATATTAATTTTATTGAAAAGCTCATATTCATGTGATTTTTACCTGTCAATATCTTTTTCCCAGTTGCCTTTAGCGCGTTTGTATTCAATGAGGAACTTCTTGATTGGTGAATTTCCATCGTAGGGAGCGGCCCATGAGAGTTGAACAGTTCTTCCAGATTTATCCAAAACTTTCAAACCGTATGGCGCTTCAGGAACCTCTTTAAATATGCAAATGTAATTTTTGTTTAAATATTCAGTTATATAATGAGGAAAGTCAAACTATACTTGAATATATTGGTACAGACCTTGAATAATCATGTTGATGCTCGTATCATCGGAACCAAAGGCGTTAGTGGCTACGCAAGTAAACAGGGCGCTGTCGGATCGTTCGGTGCGTCTGATGCTTAAGTCGGATACAACTCCACCAGGTAATATTTCTTCGCGAATCGTGTATCGTGGGTCGGATTTGGGTTCGAGACGTTTGTTGTTCATGTTCCAAATAATTCCAATTGGCTAAAAGAATTCCAGAATTAACTTAAAATTTTTAAAAGCGCAGATTTTAGTAGAATATGTTGAATTATTGAATATTCAAAATAAATGTATATGTCAATAATACCTTTTCACCCTTAGCTTGGCACTGTAAAACAGCGGGTTCACTGCGGCGAGCAGTTTGGTTGCGCATCTTAATCTCAAATTGGGGAGGAGCTGAAAGGAGAAGAAAATAACATAGTTTTTTTTTGCAAATCACAAATGGATCTATAATATATTTTGTTCTAAGAGAAATACGTACCTTGAACGCTAATAAGAATAACGGCGGATAATCCAGATCCAATTCCATTAACAGCTTCACATAGATAGTAACCCTCATTTGTCTTTTGGATATTAGAAACAGTCAATGTGCCATCTTCAACTTTAACATTTGGGTTATTTGGTTTAAGGTCTTTGTAATCGCCTGGCGTATCACCTGTTACATAATTTATGATGTATTTTAAAACATTTTTAAATAAATGTTTTAATTTAATGTAATTTTACATCAATATGATACAGGTTTAAAAAGAAGTTTAGCAAACGTTCATTAACTCAGGTTACCCTCGAAGCCTTTTTAATTTAAAATATTCTTACCTTCAGCCCTCTTCCATGTGACCTGGGGCTTAGGGAAGCCATCAGCTTTACATTCGACCTTAGCATCAGAACCTTGGGCAAAGGCTTTGTCAGTGGGTTCCAAAATCCAACGTGGGGGTACTAAAATATTTACCAGTTTATTAAAATAAAAGCTCCGATGTCTTTACTTTTTATAGTCTTTTTATTTTGATTTGAACTAAGTTAAAAAATTGTTTCTTTACACAATTGATATTTTGATGAATTCCATGAATGATTAAAAGTATGTGACATTTAAAACATGACACAGTATGCACAATGTGCTTAAAGTTCAAATCAACATTTACAATGTAGGTGAATTTAATTTCAGTTCAGTAGCTTTCTTTAGTTGATTGAATGGACTTTTAAAAACTTAAAAAAATTAAATCGAGTACAACTGGAACAATTTCTCATTAATAACTATCAGTGTTTACTAGTTTTCTAAATTACGTGAATTTAATTTACTTTGTTAAAAACGAAATTGTTCCCGTCGCAAAAAAAAAAAACTGGAAAATTTTATGGCGTGTATTTTTTTTATTCAATAGGACATGACAATTTTTAATTTATACTATATTATGCTTTGTCAATTGACCTAGTATAGAAATAGTATATAACTTTCTGTCACGTGTTAATAATGTGTGAATTGTACAATATAATTAATCTAAAATTTTCCAGTTTATTGAATTAAAAGCCTCTATTAAAAGAACTATAAGTATTCATTTTAATAACAATAAATATTGATTATAATTTATATAGACATTAAATAGCGATGACACGTATGAGAAGCTAATGCTTTAGAAGCTTTTAACTCGGGGAAACTATAATCAATTTAAATGCAAATTTATTCAAAGCTAATCAACTATAAATTATAAGACATAAAAAGGAGTAGTTAATGAACCAAAATAAACCAAGCGATAGCTGCAATATTTGATGAAATAATGTGGTTACCTATTAACAGATTCTACAATGATTGTACATACAATATATTTAATTTATTTATTAATTATTTTCATCAAATATTATGTTAGTGAAGCACCATGAAGCGAAATCAAAATGCAAACAAAAATAAATCTAAGACAGGAAAATAAGGAAAGGAGAGGAAATGTTTAAAAATGCAGGAAGGAAGTGGAAGAGAGGTGATGTCGTCGATGATAGCCGCAGTCGGTTCCTACACAGTACAGTTCTATCTTAGAGGTTTTCAGTCAACTATTTAATAGATGATTTCTATTCGCGATTTTTCGATGTGTTAGATATACTTTAAAATGCACTAAGTCTTAAATATTGTGAGAGACGAGTATCACTGCCAATAATCTTTATTTAAAAGCACACATTATTTAAACTACGCAAAGCGTTGGCCGTGCTAGGAGGTTTTATACCACTGAATATACATGTGTTAAGTGTAAACATGTACCATGTACTTCTAACGAGGCGGAATAGTTGGAGGAGCCCGCTGCATTACGGGCAAGACATGTATAAATGCCAGTATTTGACCACCCTGCTGGGTCGATCAGGAGAAGTGACGCCCTTTTTGCTATTTTAGTTGCTGTAACTTCGGCTAATTCTTTTAAGGGCTGCTCTTCAAAGTACCATTGGATATCGATTGGAAGATCACCTTCCGAAATTAAGCATGTCACTTGAGTGGCTTGGCCTGCGTATAGTGGAGTTTCGAAGGAAAATGGAACTATTCGTGGTAAAACTGGAACCAACCACAGAAATGTGGATTAATGTATTTATTAGCAAGCTGTTAGCAATTTCAGATGTATGTAAAGTTGTGTACACGAGTCAGGTATATATTGGTGCTGGTTTGTGATGTTAGTTTCCTACATATATCTTTCCAGATTAATGTTTTAATAGAATATATTCAATGAATTTTGAAACGTGCCGTTTACGACGAGAGTCGCCGCATGTTCTGCGCGTCCGGCGGCGTTTTGCACTATGCAAGTGTAGTTTCCTTGATGGTTTGCGCTCACAGAATTTATTGTGAGCACAGATGCACGAGGACCCAATGGCGTCGTCGTGATGTCACGGTGCATATTTGAATCGATCGTTTCGCTGCTAAAGGTCCATGAGATGTCTAGTGGCATGTCACCCTTGGTCGCAACGCAGTTAACAACCACCGCGTCCCCAGGGTTGGATGGAATGTCTCCGAATGTGAACGGCACTATCAAGGGCGGTACTGGGAGAGCAAAAATTGACAATAAAGCGAAACAGGACAATATTAAAGAAGTACGAGAGAATAAAAGCGAAATATACTAATAATAATTGTCCGCACCCCTTACAACCAATTCAGTTGTGTAAGAAACGACGCCTCCAGCGTTTTTTGCGGTACAATTATATACACCCGCATGCGTGGCAGCTATAGATTCTATTGTGAGGACGCTACTCCTTCGATCGTTGTTGCTAAGTCTGACACCGGGTATGCCTCTAGCAGATTGATTATTGAGGGTCCACTCTATTTTAACGGGCTGATCGCCATGAGTTATTATGCATTGTAATGCAAAATAGTCTCCTAAGTAAGCCGGTTCCGGCCCAAAAGAAAAGGGTGCTATTTTTGGAGGAACTGAAACAAATGATTTCTAGTTGATAAAATAAACTGTCTAATAATTCTACCGGACGACTAACCATATACAACCAAGTCAGCCGAATAAGTGGTTCGACCAGCGCGATTTTCTCCAATGCATGTATAAGAACCAGCATGCTTATCGTCGACTGACTCAATAATCAGTAAGCTACTTCGCTTTGAATTAGATATTAAATAGTTGTTATTTCTTTGCGATATGAGTTGACTATTAAACGTCCAAGTTATCGTTAATGGAAGGTCTCCGAAATTCACAGTACATGCTACCTGCAAATACTCTCCCACATTTGCTGGTTTTTCACCGAACGAGAATGGTAATATATTAGGGGGTACTGAAAATATAATGTACAGTCAGTAATGGTGTCAAAATAAGATGAACATAGAAAAGTATAAAAAAAATTACTAAACCTATGATATGTCTAATTACGCGGTTAAACTAAGCACCGTTTATTATTAATGATGAAGTGTGTGAGTCAATTCCTGCTTCATTGTCGGCGACACAAGTGTAATTTCCTGCATGACTGTGTGCTACTGAACTGATACTGAGAATCGCACTTCTTTCACCAATATTAAATACTGTTACTCCTGATTTAGGTTTGATTGGTTCATTATCGAAAAGCCATCGTAACTGTAGGGGGTGATCTCCTTCAATTACGGAACAAGCTGCTGTAACCACTTGGCCAGAATTCAAGGCGACTTCTCCGAATGAAAATGGTTGGACCACGGGAGGAACTAAATGGAAAGCAAGCTAATATTAGTTTCATTTACGTATTAATACCGATAACGTTGAGGACAACTGTGTGGTTTACGTTCCCTGCTTTGTTGCTTGCAGTACAAGTGTAGTTCCCACTGTTTATGTCCGTTACTACTGGGATGTCTAGCACTGATACGCGTTCACTTAGTTTTGTTGTTTTAACGCCCAATCGACGCGTTATATATTGCCCTTGAAAGCTCCAAGATATGGTAAGAGGAATATCGCCTTTAGGTACGTGGCAGTCGAGGTGGACAGATTCTCCTGCAAACACGGCTTCGTCCAACTCGAATGGTTTGATGTGAGGGACGACTGGGCAAAGAAAAATACACATAGTTAGATTTATATATAGGCATACATGCTGTTATATTTATTTGAAATACCCTTGACATGCAGAGAAGTGGAATATCTGTCTTCTCCAGCTCTGTTTTTAGCTATACACGTATAATTGCCACTATGAGCTCCGGTGACAGATGCGATAGACAAAAACGAAGTCTGTTCAGCCATCTTCATTGTTTTTATTCCAGTATGAGTCGACAGATCTTGACCTTCAAAGGTCCACGAAATAGACATCGGTCGATCTCCCTTGCTCGCGTGACATGTCATTTGAACAGATTCTCCATAGTAAATCGATTCTTCTATCTCGAATGGCATTATATGAGGTGGAACTAACATAAAATAAAAATAAAAATGAATGCTACAAGTAAAACTAATAACGTGCATTTGTTTAAACGACGTTGTATATATCTAGTTCACGAAAATCTAATAACAGTCAAGACGACGTAGTACCATGAATATTGACGACAGCGGAATGATGTGCACGGCCAGCTCTATTACTTGCTGTGCAAGTATAATTCCCACTATGTTGACCCATAGCTGTTGGAATGCTAAGAACGGATGCTTTCTCTCCCAATTTTGTAGTAGTTATGCCCATGTTATTATGATAGGGAATTTCAACTCCTTGAAAACTCCATGATATTTGTAAAGGCCGATCTCCTTTCGATACATGGCATGTGAGATGTACAGATTCTCCGGCAAATATAGACTCTTCTACTTCAAACGGGTTTATGTATGGGACCACTTTAAATAAGATACCAAAGTAGTCAATCATTATGATAAATAAAGTAATAATGAAACATTAAGGAATACGGATAGGAATAACTTAAAATATTTTGTCGTTATTAAGCAACGTTTGCCACTACATTTATCAGTATATACCAATGACTTTAAGTGTGGTCGTAAAAGATGTTCTGCCTGCGCGATTTTTTGCAATACATGTATAGTTTCCACTGTGGGATCCCGTAACCGATGGCAGCACTAGGACGGATGTGCGATCTCCGACTTTTGAAAAACTTCCTAGCTCTCGTGAAAGCGAATGTCCATTAAAATCCCACCGTATTTCAAGGGGTGTATCTCCCTTGGATATATGGCACATCATCTGAACGGATTCCCCAGAAAACAAGGCTTGATCGACGTCAAATGGTAAAATGTTTGGTGTAACTGTACAAAAAATGAACATGAGCAATAAAAAAAAATGGCAATAAAAAATACTCAACAAGCTTACGTTGCTATAAGATATCAAAAGGGAATTCGTGCTTATTTCCCATTGGCATCTTTTAGCACAGTACAGCTATAAAAAAATGATGGTTGATGACATAAAAGTAACTGACCATGAACGTTAAGGACAGTGGAGTGGTTAGTGGAGCCGGCACTATTGGTAGCTACGCAGGTGTAGGTGCCACTGTGGCTTGCGGTAGCCGCAACAATTGAAAGAAAGGAAGTTCGCGATGTCATTTTTGTTGTCATAATGCCGAGATGCGATGATGAATTTTCAAACCCATGAAAATGCCATTTGATGTCAAGGGGTAAATCGCCCTTTGAAACGTGACAGTTGAGTTGAACCGATTCGCCGGCAAATACCGATTCATCCGCTTCAAAGGGCACGATGTACGGTAATACTGTTAATTTAGAAAGCCGAAATTAATTTTTAGGCAAGCGTGCAGCGTGCTAAGTTTGTGAAGGGGTTCAGGAGATACCATGAACATTGACTGAGGTAGAGTGAAGAGCGAGGCCGGCGTGGTTAGCGGCGTGACACGAGTATTCGCCGCTGTGACCGGCCATAGCGCTAATTATTGTGAGTAACGACGTTCGTTGACCAATCTTCGTTGTAGTTATGCCCTCGTGAGAAGATAATTCTTTTCCATGAAAGCTCCAAGTAATAGTTAAGGGTGTATCGCCTTTAGAGACGTGGCAAGTTAATTGTACGGACTCTCCTGCAAAAACTGGCTCCTCGGCCTCAAACGGAACGATGTGTGGAGGAACTGGCAAACGAAATAAAAAATAAAATAAAATTAGAACAAAAATGATAAATACGTATTTTATACCCTGAACGTGTAGTGCAGCAGTGTGATTCGCGTACGCAACGATATTTGAAGCAGTGCAGGAATAATTTCCGCTATGTTTTTCAGTTACAGACGGAATAACAAGGATTGAACTCCTTGCTCCTACTTTCGTTATCGTGATGGCATCTTTTTTTTGTATAGGTTTTCCCCGAAAGAACCACGTAAAGTCTATAGGGGTATCACCTTTTGGAGTGTGACACATTACTTGTATACTTTCACCATAAAATACAGCTTCATCAAATTCGAAGGGAGATATTATCGGAGCCACTGTAAAGTGAAATAATAATCTAATGGAATTACTAAATATAACTCTATCGGATTTGTGGAGAAACAACAAAATACAAAAAGCAGACACGTGTTTACAATAAACGTATACCCTTGACATTGAGCGTTGCATGATGGCTAGCCTTGGCAACTGTATTAGAGGCTGTGCATGTGTAATTGCCAGAATGTTTAGCTGTAACGGCACCTACAATGAGTACTGAGCCCCTGTCTCCAGCATTAATGATATTTATGCCAGTAAGTGAACTCACATCGCCTTCACTAAAAGTCCACTTGAAATTTAAAGGCGTATCTCCTTTTGGTACATGACACATAACTTGTACTCCTTCACCGAAAAAAACTGATTCATCGAAATCGAAAGGCGTAATGATAGGCGCCACTGAAAACGTGAAATAAACGCGATGACATTAAATGGGCCATTGCTTGTCACCTTCATTTTCGTTTTTATAGCCCGCCAAAGTTACAAAGGAGGAGAGGATGTCAGGACAGGTAAAAATACATAAGAATCTATAGAACTACAAGTGTAAAGGATTGATACCATTAACAAAAAGTTGAGAAGTGTGGTTCAATACGCCTGCTTGGTTTTTCACGACGCATGTATAATTTCCTTGGTTTTGGTGAGTAACTGATTCGATACTCAGTTGACTCGTCCGTTTTGTGTTCATTAAAGTAATTCCAATGTCCCCCGACTTTACTTTTTTTCCATTAAAATACCATTCTATTGTTAATGGTTGATCACCTTTGCTGACAGTACACGTGACTAACACCATTTCCTGAGCATTGAATGAATCTTCGCCGAATTCGAAGGGGATAATTTGTGGCGGGACTGTGGTTGGAATAAGGTTAAAATAATTAATAAGCGTATTATTCTAAAAAAAATGCAAAAATGTACCATTAACATAGAGTTCAGCCGTATGATTAGCGTTGCCCGCTTGGTTTTTGACTGAGCACGTATAATTGCCCTGATTGTGATGGGATACTGATTCTATAGTGAGTTGGCTAGTGCGTTTGGAATTTATTAGAGTTACGCCATTGGTCTCAGACTTGACGGGTATCCCGTTAAAGTACCAACGTATAGTTAAAGGTAAGTCGCCTTTGGTGACGGAGCAAATTACTACCATCATTTCTTGATCATTGACAGGATCCGTTCCAAAATCGAATGGCATAATTTGTGGCATAACTGTCATTCAAATACATGAATACATAATTAAAAGCATGTTTAAAATTGCTTGCTAAAACAGACATAAATGTGTAGGAGAATGAAAGAAATGGATATGTGTGAGGATTTTTTGTAATCGGTATGTATAAACAAAATACATAGAATAATAAAGTGCGAATAAAAGCAATTACAATAGTAATTTGATTATTATATTCATTCGTATTGATACCATTGACATTGAGGAGAGCACTGTGACTACTGCGACCAGCTTCGTTTTCAGCAATGCAAGTATAATTTCCAATGTGTTCATGTTGCACATTTTCTATGCTTAAAATAGATATTCTTTTCCCATTTCTATTTATTAAAACGCCGTTTCCCGAGTTAAGTGGTGCATTGTTAAGCTGCCAGTGAATTTTAAGGGGTAAATCACCCTTTCCTACAGTACACGTAAGCGACACAGTATCGCCCGCATTCAACGTTTCTTCACCAAAATCGAATGGTGTGACCTGTGGTACAACTGTGATAGCAAAATGAATAAATATATAGTATTTAAATATCATACGTAGATTTTTACGTTTTCTTTACGGCATGATATGTCAGATATAATATAATTTTACATTGTGGGATTGGGGAAGGGAGAATGCAATTTAAATTGCGAGGAAATAAGCAAACATTAATTGTATCTACGATGAAAAGTTACCATTGACGACTAAATCTGTAGAGTAATTTGCATGACCCGCTTGGTTTGTAGCTGAGCAAGTGTAAACTCCAGTATGAACAAAGGAAACTGCGTCAATTGAGAGACTGCTCGATTTATGACCTATTTTAGCCACTGTTACTCCTTGTACATTTATCATTGGTTTTCCATTCAAGTACCACGTTATATTAATTGGTGCATCGCCTTTTGTCACCATACATTGAAGTCCGACTGTGTCTCCCGCGTTGGCAGGCTCGTCACCGAAGGTGAAGGGATGGATTTGGGGTAATACTGTTAAAGAATACTACTTCACTAAGCACGCAAATTAAGTAAGAATCAGAAGTAATATAAAAAGATAGACCATTGACTTCTAGTGTTGCGCTATGGTTAACATGTCCGGCCAGATTTCCTACGTGACAGGCGTAAACTCCACGATGTGTTCCATTTACGGAATCAATGTTGAGAATTGACATTTTCCGACTCATGCTTCCTATAGCGATTCCCAAACTATTCGGGGATGATATTATTTTTCCATTTAAACTCCACGAAAAATTTGCAGGCAGATCACCCTTGTTCATTACGCATTGTACAGAAGCGGTGTCGCCTGCGTTTGCGGGTTCATCGCCGAAATCAAAGGGCATGATTTGAGGAGGTACTGTACAATAAGAAAAAGCACTAATATAAGTCAAAAATATAAATAAAAGATAGCGAACCGTTAACACTAAGTAGAGTTGTATGATTAGTTTGGCCTGCTGCATTCCTTATTTCGCAAGTGTACGACCCGCGATGCACGGCGTTGACAGCCTCAATGTTTAAAATTGACGTTTTCTTGCTAATTGTTGTAAGAACAATGCCGAGAGTATTGTGCGAATTTATAATTTCTCCATTGAAACGCCATTTGAATGTAACGGGTAGATCGCCTTTGCTCATTACACACGACACGGATGCCGTTTCGCCCTCATTGAGAACTTCCTCTCCAAATTCGAACGGTGTTATTTGCGGGGGAACTAAGATAAAGAAGCTATATGTAAACAGGAGTTGGGATATTTTCGGAGTAAAGGATGAGAAATCAAAGATGTTTACAAGAAACTATTTGAGTCGGTACCATTGACTTCAAGAACAGCGCTATGGTTAACGGAGCCAGCTGCGTTTGTTGCCACACAGGAAAAAGTTCCTCTATGGCTTCCGTTCACGGAATCAATGTTCAATATGGAAGTTTTTTTGTTGATATTGGTTAGAACAATTCCCAAATCATTGTGCCGGGATACGATTTGTCCGTTAAATATCCAGGAGATATTGAGAGGTTGGTCACCCTTACTCACAGCGCAAGAGATGGATGCCATGTCTCCAGCGTTTGCTGGTTCGTCGCCAAATTCAAATGGCAGTATTTGTGGGGGAACTGAACAGATAGTTAATTTCATGAGAGTATATTTGTGGCACAAGGTGTAGCTTTGGCGGGTATAAACATTATAAATTCTCCCTAGTAAAATATCACACCCTATTATATGTCATAAAAAAACCTGAAAAGAATTTGCATTAGTTCATATTTCTATTACACTTAATATTTAAAGTAATGCTATAATATATGTTGGAATAATATTACAAAATAATAGCAATATGTTCAATAGAGTCGATTATTAAGTGATGGATTATTATAGCATTACTTTTTTTTTTGAAGAATGCTGAGATATGTTTTGATTTGATATTAAACTAAAAAAACTTTTCCTTGTTATTATTATTAGTTCGACATAATCTCAATTGTATCGCTTACTTTTTTTTGAATAAATTAATACATATGGATAATCATACCACATTCGACTGGGAATCGAACCCAGTTCCAATTTATAACTTACCACTTTGTCGCCACCTAGATTATTATTTTTAAATTAATTTTCACTTAGATTTTGTTTTAAAATTATGAAAGTAAGCGATAAATTCTTCATTTTATTTATTTGAATAAAACACAAAATATATTTCAGAAATTTTAAGCGTGTATTGCGTTGACTTATTACGTAATTTTTTTTTTGTATATTTTTAAATTATTTTACTCATTTATTAATTATAGTCATATTAACAGCACGTTTGATTTCTTAATTATTTAAAAAATGGCAACACGGAGCTCTCAACTCTATTTATATGAATACACACTTAAATTCTGAACAGATATAATTTGAGAGCACTTTTCCAAAAAACGGCAGATATTTTAATATACATTTGAGCTTAAAATGTTCTTATATAATTAAAAAATCCAATTGACATTATGAATATTTTCTATTTACAAAAAAAAGTAACTTTTTAAATAAATCTGTCGTTTTATGTTATCCACTCTCAAATTGCAATAAATGTATTTATAACTTAAAGTATTATAAAACTATTATAGATAGTAAAATTAAGATCGTGTTTTGTTCTTCTAAGTATATCTTTCTATTTTGATCTGATATCTTTAGGTTATAAATAAAATATTGTGTAAAAAGTAATGCGATCAACGCGAAACGAAACTTTTTAAGAAAATTTAAATCAACTTTATTTTGAGAACGATAAATATAATACTACTAGCGGTCCGCCCCGGCTTCGCCCGTGGTACATATTTACGTTTTCTCTACATAAAAACCATCCTCGTACTTCAAGGAATATAATAAAAAAAGAATTATCGAAATCGGTTCAGCCGTTCTCGAGTTATGCGCTTACCAACACATTTTGCGATTCATTTTTATATATAAACTATTACAAAACAAAAAACTGGTAAAATTTTAGTTTATCTATATTTGTTTGATCGCATTACATTACCCACTCATTATTTAACGTGTGAAACGATATAAACAATTTTTTATGTCCCTCAGCTCCTCTTCATTATTGCTTGACGTTACTACAAAACTTCAGATCTGCTTTATTATAGGAAAACCCCCCAAAATTTCCCACACTAAAATTGACACAAAAAATTGTTTACACCATCCACAGGTACATCAAAAAAAAGTCTATAAATTACTCAAGAACGTACCCATAACTTGCAACTCGAGTTGTCCCCTTGCACTGTATCCCTGCGAGTTCTTAGCAACGCAAGTGTAGGTGGCCTGGTCGCTCATACGCTCTACGTTCTCGATGACAAGCGTGCCGTTGGGGAATACTTTCTGTTTGCGGTTGATTGGGAGCACACTGGAATTTGGTATATTGGCATTTAAGAAAAAAAGTTTAGGTTATACATCATCACGTGTAGAGATCACTTGTAAGTGAGGAGATCATGTGTTCTTTTGTTATATTTTCTTTAGTGTACAATAAATTATTTATTTATTAATTTTATTAAACACTAAATAAACTATCCACTAGAAAAACAAAATGTAACTGTAAAAAAATTAAAAAAAAAAATATTTAGTATATGTAGCGGTTTTCCAAAATGATAAACGTGTTGGTTGTAGAGCCTCTTCAGACAACTACATCCATACTAATATTATAAATGCGAAAGTAACTCTGTCTGTCTGTCTGTTACTCAATCACGCCTAAACTACTGAACCAATTTTCATGAAATTTGGTATGGAGATATTTTGATACTCGAGAAAGGACATAGGCTACTTTTTATCCCGGGAAAATGACGCAATCCCGGAAATCCCACGGGAACGGGAACTATGCGGGTTTTTCTTTGACTGCGCGGGCGAAGCCGCGGGCGGAAAACTAGTAGTCTATAATTAATTATATTTTGTCATTTATATACTTGTCTATTAATATCAGTCTTCTTCCTTACGGATTAAAACAACCGATTAGTCAACACTGATTAAACTATATTCATAACTATGTCGTCGTTTTGACTACCGAGATTGGAAAAAATTATCTCTCATTTAAGGCAATTATTTAAACATTAATTTAGAAGAAATCTATATATATAAAACTCAAAGGTGACTGATATAGTGATCTATCAACGCACAGCCCAAACCACTGGACGAATCGGACTGAAATTTGGCATGCAGGTAGATGTTAGGACGTAGGCAGCCGCTAAGAAAGGATTTCCCGAAATTCTTGCGGGAACGGGGAAAAACGGGGATGCACGTACAAAGTCGTGGGCGGAAGCTAGTAATAAATAAAATAGATATAATATGTACCGTCCATCCCGTTCCCACACAATAGAGTCGATAGGGTATCCAGCGACAGGGCAGTGCGCGATCAGAGTGTCTCCGGCGACGACGGGGCGTTTCTTCATTGGGCGCACGTACGGCAGCCCGTATACGTTAACTCGGGATGAGTGGGAAGCGCTGCCGACCTGGAAAATATATATGTGTAGTTTTTTGACGTGACAACGTCTTATAATTCGATAGAGCCGGCTGTACGCACGAAAAAACATGACTCATGCGGCGTTACCTCGCTCTGAGGCGTTCCATAGGCTTGAAGTGCAAGCGAGAGCGCGGAACGAGCGACAAAGAAGCACAATCGGACGTTGTCACGTTCAACTATCGTCAGTAAACCGACTTTACAGACAACCAATTTTTTTTATTTATTTTTCGAATCGAATTTTCCAAATAATTTCTAAGATTTATAGGCATTTAATATTTAGTGTTATACCATTTAAATGATTTTTTTATAATTTTAAAGAATACAAAAAAAAATATAGCTATTACAACAGTACAAAACTGGAAATTATGTGTGTTTTGGGAGAGTTACGTTAGGTAGAGAAAGGTAATGAAAATATAATGTAAATGACGTTAATAATACCATGGACTAATAAAATCAAGTGGACTGATGATTGTCATACTAGAGATCGTACCCCGTAATTTCAGCCTATTACTAGATGGCGCTCTCATTTGAGCTTATTATTTAATTTGCAGTTTTAAAAGCGCCACTAGTGACCAATTTTAGAACTAAGGAAACAGCAAACTATCCGATTTTCAATTATTACATCTAGAGGGCGTTGTTTTAAAAACTCAGGTGTTTTTGAATTATTATTTTAGTTTTTAGTTAAGAGCGTTCATGCTCCTCACAGGGCTTAGTGCAGTTACGAATTGGCGTGTTGGTGTTATCAAGTTTGGGTCGCTGGCTAAGACATGCTGGACATTTCCAAGAAGACTTCTTTTCAGGTAACATGGCATAAAATCTCTTATCGTTGGTTCCAGCGCACTGCAAGTCATACGCTAAAGAACATAGGGAGCATCTAAGGAAGTGAGTACCTTTAATAAGGTTTCGACACCCACTACAAACATTCGACATAGTGATCAGAGTAGTGTATATATATTCTTTATTTTCTGTTAAAAAAAATGTCTATATCTTTTTTCTTCTTAATTATTCTTTCTTGTAAACAGTATTATTTATATGAGCAAAAAATACGGGAAAAGAAAAAAAAATCTGGATGTACGGCGATGATTTGAACTAGCGTCTATCGGTTTTTAAGTACGAGACTCAGTCAATACAGCTACAGGCACTTATACATCTTACGTTGAAATTTATGCTCTAATTGTTCGAGTAATCCTTTGGTTGCGTGGTCCATGGTGGTCACGAAGTCACTCTCGAACAGCGATGAACGAAGTGAAAAAATAGGCGGTTCATCCTAAGGAGCGCTGGTGCAGTGAACTCCCATAAATAATTATAATAAAGTTGTGCTCATTCATTTAACAATTAATATATCTTTAATTTAAAATTAAATTTATCGTATACCTAAACTCCAATACGAATATCAAATGCCTAAATACGGAATCCAATAAGAGTGAAAGAGACATTTTGCGACAGTCCTGCGCGAAACAAAAGATTTACTATGGAAAAATAGCCATTTTTGGAGCGCCGCTCTCACGCGATGTTGCCGCATCGCATGACAGCAGCAATTGCGCGCGACGTTGCCACTCCTATATTATAAACAAACAATAAGAATACGCTCGCGAAAGCAAATTCGAGGATTTTTTAATTATTAATTGATAATCATTGAATTCGTTTTGAAATAGCCAGTACTTTATAATTTTAAGTGTTTAAATAGACATTTATAATGTGGTGCTCATTTTTTTGTGTAATGAATTTACTACGCTAAGTTGTATTTTCTTTGTTTTAGTTCAATAATTGAACACCCATACAATTTTGTCACGAGCCGCCTCTGGTCAAACTAACCGTTATTAGTGTTACGTTTACTCAAAATACAAAAATGAAGAAAGTATTATTTTACGCTTATTAAATCTTTAAAACTAAAACAAAATGATGTGGAGATAGGAAGGTGGATTTCCTCAATCGAAAAAGGGAGGGAGCAGTCTACTCGACCGGCCGGCCGTTAAGGCCCTGATGATTGTTGGCGGAAAGTTGTATATATGCTCTGTAGCGAAAACATTTCGCTTGCGCGATTCAGAGCAACAAATAACATTTAAATAAAAATATTTTTTTGCGTATTATATTTTACGTATTATATTTTACGTTATAGTTTACGTTTTTTGCGTATTATATTTTACGTCAAGATACTATTTGGCACATTGATTTTTTTAGTAGCGACATCTAGTTGAGACAAGAACCATTCAATTATAAAAAATGCCAAATGCTGCTGCGAGTGACATCTATCGACTAAATTGGGAACTGAGAAACGAATTACGCTGTTTACTATGGCTATCGTAAGTCTTCTAGGTTATATTTGTCTATGATAATACTTCTGAATATCTTAACGTCTGATTAAATTATTAAAAAAGAAAACATTTTTTAAGCAACTAGGTACTCATATTACAAATTCTTAATAATGTAGAGAAATTTGTAAATATCTATAAAATATGTACTATTAATACAATTTTCCACATCATTCTTCTTCGATTCTAGAGAGCAAGGAACCTTACCTTGCTAGACGCGATACAGGAGTACAGTCCACCATCATTAGTGTGCACAGAGGAGATATTCAAGTGCGATTCCACATTTCCATCAGCGGTAACAAACTGTCCGATCTGCAGTCTCTCGCCACTGTTCAGCTTGTCTCCATCGAGTTGCCACGCGATGTCGGGTGTGGGGTTACCGGAGGCGACGCACTTGAGACGTAATGATGGGCCAGAGCGGAGGGTCTGTTCCGAGAAGCTGTGACGGATTTGGGGTGGTTCGACTGAAATGAAGATAAAAAATTTATGAGGCTAATTACACTTTAGTCACGTTAATCAGACACTAACACTAAAACGGTTTTGTGTGTGTCGAAATGTCACTTTCATTTTTAATTCAAGTAACGACTGTATAAATTTGAATAGCAGCCAGGTTTAAGGTGTCCAGTTATCGATTAGTGAGAGATGATATAAATTCTACCAAATATACCAGAAAGGTAAATGTAACTTATACATTATTGATATAACTATACATAATAATGTATTGTTCACCTAAATTGGATAGTATCAAGCTCAAACGAAAAAATGGTTGCCTGTAAAGTCGGTTTTACGGGCGAAGATTTTACGTGACAACGTCTTTTTCTCGGTAGAATATTTATGTGCTGCGCGCGCGGCAGACCGCGGGCCTCTCTCTCGTTCGGTGACGCATCGTAACGTTACCGAGCGTTACACTTTTTCATAAGTGACTCCCAGCCGCAACCTAATTTAAGACGTTGTCACGTCAAAATTGTCCAATAATGTAAATAATAATATTTAAAAGATTTACTTGTTATTGTTTAATAATTAATGTTCCATTTTTTATTTAGTTTTAAAAATACAAAAAATACTTACATCGTCCTCCTAATTTCAATTCGGCGCTGGCTCCTGCACTTTCCTGATCGTTTCTGATAAAGCATTGGTACATTCCTTTGTCTTCCTTCTTGACTGATTCGATTCTGAAAGATTCATACATACATAAGGAGTCATTAAAATTACAAGTATACACAATTTCGACTGTGATTTATTTTTGGTAAAGGATAAAATACTACTACTATAATTTGTATCTACACGTTCTATTGCAGTAAAAAAAGATAACCAGATAGGTAAGTTCGCAAAAATACGTTACATTTGAAATTTGAATTTCTCATAGTTCAAAGTACCTCAGAGCGGGGTCGTGATGGTTCATGTCCTTGCCGTCCTTCAGCCATGTGATAGTTTTTACGGGATTTCCTTCGTATCTGCAAGTGAATACAGCGGGACGTCCAAAGTCAACGGTCTGTGTGGCGGGTTCGACTGTAGCTTTCAATGGCGCAGTTACGGTAAGTACGGTTTCTACTGATTCACCTGAAATGCACATGTAAAATGTTTAAGTATATGATTTAGAATATATTTGTTTGTATTTAATTGATATAAATTAATTTGAATTGTTTGTTGTTGAAAAAAATGTGTACCTGTTAAAATACTTAAATATCAAAATATCTATCTTTTATATTGTATAAATAATTTACAGTTATAAATTCTTGGGCATACTTATACTAACTAAATTATACTAGACCCATAATAATTAACATACCTCCGACAGAGTTGTTTACGACGCACAGATATTTTCCTGAATCCTCAACCTTAGCTTCTTTGATAATAAGGGTTCCAGAAACTTGTTTCACTCTGTCATTAAGAACAACTGGTTGCTTTCTAGCCGTGCCATCGATAAACTTGTACCACCTGGAACAAAAGAGAAAGCGTTCAGGACGATGGAAGTGTGCACTAACTTTCCGAATTAGACGAGTAAAATTAAAAAAATAGTAATTCATGAACGGACCCCTACACGTGAATCAGCTTTAAATCAAAGAACAACGGTAAGCTTCGGATGAATTTACAAATGAGATTAAGCTCGTAGCTCTCTGAAGGACATGTGACGACGCAAAATTGTATAAACAGCCATGAGATCTTCAAACAAAATTAGAGACACAAATCGGTTTCTAAACTAGCCATGTGTTACGGGAAGCACAAAGTAAAGATTAAAGCGTCTGAATGAAAGCAAGAACACCCTGTGACTTACCAGGAGGTGTCTACGCCACTCAATCGTTACTTTGGCTGGGGAGGGTAAATAGGCGCGCGGCCGGCCGCGGTTCATCACGCCTTCATGTCACGAGCGCGACCTCCAGACTGCAATAACAACGGACATCAATACATTGGTGGTGATACTACGTGATAGATGAATGCGTGAATGCCGCCGGCCGGCCACCGTGCCTTCGGATCGTTCCGTACCTCGTACCGGGCGCCGGGTACGCTTGCACCTCGCACAGGAGCGCGAGGCTCTCTCTACCCCGCCCCACTTGCCGATTGAGCCCGTCTCCGGTCACTTTCGGCCGAGTCCTACCGGTCGGTTCTGCAATTTAAACCTACTGTAACCGTCTCTACCTAAACTCACCTAAACAGGGGGGCGGGGTAAGCGGCCACTTGACACTTTAAATACGCTACATCGTTTTGGGCCACGAGAAATACTTCCCAACCTTCGAAGTTCTGAGCGGAATCTTTTCGAGGCGCTATTTTATTAGTAGGCTCTGCAATAATCGAATAGTTTTTAAATATTTAAAGGACACCTACATTAATTTCATTACAGTTTCGATATGGCACGGTAAAAGGTTTCCCGGCGATGCACCGTATATAATTATTTGTAAGTGAATATTTTCACTTACCGGAAAATAGGAGGAGGGTACCCGGCTACTTCGCAAGTTAAATAAACAGAGCTCGCTAATGGCGCGATAAAAATTTCACCACCTTCAAATTTTCGGCTTTTGTCGCTTCTGGGAGCAATTTTATTCGTTGGTTCTGTAATTTTTTAATCACGGTAAATAAATGGCAACGCACCTTGACACAGGCACGGGATATCCTTGCGCTGGACACAAGAGCGCTAACGCAGAATTTTGTGAAAAATGAACCGCCGCCTTTGGTGTTGCGGTTATACTTGGTATAACTCGCAATTGGCTCTGGTGGAACATATTTTTAAATATTGAGTAATAATTTAATAAGTGCTTTAAACTTGCCTGAATATTGGAACAGGATACGCTTGTGCTTGACACAATAACGCGAAACTTTGATCGACGACTCTTATGAAAGTACTACTGCGAGAGTCCGTTGAAAAAGTGGGAGCTTTGGAGCCGACTGGTTCTGTATAAAAATTATATTTAAATTGGAATAGAAATGAATTATTTAACTTGCCTGAAGACTGGGGCAGGGTAACTTTGGGCTTGACATAGAAGACCAAAGCTTTGCCCGACACGCTTTCTAAATATGCTTCCCATGGATTCAGATGAAAATGTCGGAGATTTAGCACCAACGGGCTCTACAAAATGTATGTATTTAATTAAAAATATACTTGTTCAACTTGCCTGAAGATTGGAACGGGGAAAGCTTGAGCTTGGCATAGAAGAGCGAAACTTTGACTTTCGTGCCTTTTCAAGGATGAAAGTGCTGATTCAGTTGAAAATGATGGAGCTTTTGAACCGACGGGCTCTGTTTATACAAAACGTTTTTGTTTTTACCGAATCATATCTTACGCTATGTACATGCTTTTAAATGATAGTTCTGAGTGTTCCATAATATTTTTTTGGACAATTTCGAGACTACAATTTAGTTATTTTATAGTTTGTATACATCGTAGACAAAAGCTTTTAAACAAATTATAAAGTTTATTGACTTGCCTGAAAATTGGTAAAGGGAATGCTTGCGATTGACACGTCATTGCAAAATTTTGGTCCTTATGTCTCGTCACCGCAGATGAGGTTAAATCATTTGAAAAGGTCGGTGGCTTGGAACCCACTGGTTCTGTACAAGCAAGATACAACATTTAATCTATTAACTTACCTAAATATTGGTATAGGTGACGCCTGAGCCTGACAAAGTAACGCAAAGCTATGTCCCGTTTCTTTTATAAATATACTGCCTTTGGAGTCGGTGGAAAATGACGGAGCTTTGGCTCCCACCGGTTCTATAAGAATTATCAGGTTGAGTAACAAACGTATAAACCTACCTGAACATTGGTTGAGGGTACCCTTGTGCTTGGCAAAGCATGGAGCCGCCGGAAGTAGCTTCAATATTATAATTATAGGACGATGCAGAAGTAGGGAATGATGGCGCTCTGGCAGATACGGGTTCTGGATTGAACAAATTTTCTATATTATAAAGAACTCACTTGAAAATAGGAGGGGGGTGAGCTTGAGCTTGGCATAAGAGTACAATCGCTTGTTCAGCTACTTTTGTAAGAGTAGTGCTTTTAAATTCCATTGAAAACGACGGCGCTTTGGATCCAATAGGCTCTGTGATGAACAAAACGAGTATGTCTTAAATATTCTCACCTGAATAATGGGACTGGATACGCTTGGGCTTGGCATAATAGAGCAAAGTCTTGGCCTGTTTTACGTGTTATTCCAGATAATTGGACATCATTAGAGAATGTGGGGGATTTAAATCCAATAGGTTCTACAAATAAAATAATTTGAGTTATTCACCTGAATACTGGTACGGGATAACCTTGCGCTGGGCATAATATGTTTAGGCTCTGACCAACCGTCCTTACATACCAAGAAAATTTATTATCAGTGGAGAAGGTCGGTGATTTTGATCCAATGGGCTCTAAAATTTAATTTTAAGAGTCAAGAGAGTATATACTTCTAATGAGAAGAAATGTGTACCTGAATACAGGAATAGGATATCCCTGAGCCCGACATAATAATGCGAAAGTCTGTCCAATAGCTCTATTAAGAAACCATGCGAATTTATCATCACCCGAAAACACCGGCGGCTTCGTGCTTATAGGTTCTGAAATATTATTGATTTTTAAATACCTTACCTAAAAAGTGGAACGGGGAACCCTTGTGCTGGACATAATAGAGCGAAGTCCTGACTTTCAGTCATTTCATACCAGGCTAATTTTGAACCACTTGAAAATGAAGGGCTTTTCGAGCCGATTGGTTCTAAAATAGCAATTTGTTGCTTAAAAAATCTTTAATACTTATGTGAAATTCGAAAAAAAATCTATTTGATTTAGTAATTATACAAGTAACCTGCCAAAATGTTGTAAGAAGAACCACAAATTCTAGAGATTTATATTTGGCCGGTATGTACTTAATCATACTAATTATTATTATTGATCGTAAATTAAACAGAGTATATATTCTATTCAAGAGAATGGAGGAGATAATATTTTGGAAAACAACCTGTCAAGCTCAACAAATGCTTACCTAAATACTGGAACCGGATAAGCTTGCGCCAAGCAAAATAATGTGATGCTGGAACCCATCGCAAATTCCAGGAACTCTATCGTTTTTATTGGAACCTTTGGTGGAGCGGAGTTTATAGGTTCTAAAAATTTACCAAGACAATAATAATTGTTACCTGGCCAAGGGAACGGGAAATGCCTGCGCAGGACATAACAATGTCACACTAGCGTTAATATATGCACCAAAACCTCTAACATTATCCAGTGTAGGAAACTTTGGAGGTACTCTTCCTACGGGTTCTGGACAAGAATAAAATTTAAGCGTAAACTTAGTAAATGCAATTTTTGGTCTATATTTTTACCTGAATATTGGGACAGGAAAGGCTTGCGCCATACAAAGCAATGTACTAGTTCGATTTGCTGAAGTTTCCGTTATATCAATCGTTTTTGTAGCTACTTTTGGAGCCGCGCTGCCCATTGGTTCTATGAAAAAATAAGGTAAATATAAATATACCTGAAAGTCGGGGCAGGAAACGCCTGCGCGGGACACAAAACCGTGACGTTGTCATTTTCTTTAGCATCGAAGGCACGACTTTTGTCAGTAGTCGTAAATTTAGGTGAAACACGACCGACTGGTTCTATGAATAAATTACATAACTTAATACATGTAAGTAATGACCGTTATTTTACCTGAATAATGGGACTGGAAACGCCTGGGCGGGGCATATTAAAGTCAAACTTGCATTGAGTGTAGCACTAAAACTTCTTGAGCTGTCCATCGAAGGGAATTTAGGTGAAACACGCCCAACCGGCTCTAAGAACATAACATAAAATAAGGTAAAGTATACCTGAACAACGGAGTAGGAAATGCTTGGGCTGGGCAGAGTAACGTCACGCATGTGTTTGATGAAAACGTGAAACTTCGTGCGGTTTCCATCGATGGAAATTTCGGTGATACTTTTCCCATTGGCTCTGTTAATGAAAACTGTTCAAAATGGACGTAGGGCAATTGTCAATTGAATGTATCTTACCTAAACATTGGGGCAGGAAACGCTTGCGCCGGGCAAAGTACCGCTAGACTTTGATTACTATCGAAATTAAATAGACGGCTTTTCTCTAAGCTTGGAAATTTTGGGGATACTTTTCCCATTGGTTCTGAAGCAAAAAGTTGAAAAGGATGATGTCGAAAATATTTGTGAAAAACAAATGTGGATTTCATGGCTGTTTATATATTACTTTGCGAATAAATTATCATTAATTATTTCTGTGATTTGCTACCTGAATACTGGAACAGGAAATGCTTGCGCAGGACATTGCAATGCAAAAGACTCATTTTTCTTGACACCGATCATAGTCCCCATCACTACAGATGCAAATTTGGGCGGAACTCGTCCAACGGGTTCTAAAGGGAGCAATGATAACAGACATAAATAATATTTACCTGAATAATGGGGTGGGGAACGCTTGTGCGGGACATTGTAAAGCGTATGATTCATTTTTCTTAACTTCAAACATAGTTCCGGTTAAGACGGTCGCGAATTTGGGAGGTACGCGACCGACTGGTTCTAAAATATTACAAAAAATAAAAGTGCGAGTACTTTCTGATATTACCTGAACACGGGGACAGGGAATGCTTGAGCTGGGCACTGCAATGAAAATGGCGTATCCATTGTGGCTACATACATCGCGCCCACTTGACTCGAAGAGAACTTGGGTTGCACGCGCCCTATAGGCTCTGAAGAACAATGCAATAAGGGCAAATTGAAAGAAACCTTACCGGTACATGGGTGCAGGAAATGCCTGTGCTGGGCATAATACTGCGAGACTCGCGAGTTCTTTGAACTGGAAACCACTGGTTGTCTGCGCACTAGCAAACTTCGGGGGCACGCGTCCCACCGGTTCTGCGCATGTTGGGAGAAGGCGTTACCAGGACAATACCCAAACGGATAGACACATTGCGATCAACAGCCTTATATCCCCTACACTCTCTAAAAGTTTTGGCTCGAATTCTTAACGTATTAAAGGCTCGGCAGGGTACCCTATCCCAACATTCAGGCAAGGCAAGACATGGCTTTTTATTTTCGAACGGAATGTACATAATCATTGATTTCCTTAAGGATGTCTATTTTATTAATTTTCAATTAGGTAATTTTTCTTTACATTTGTACGTAGGTTCTATTTAAAAAATTATAGATTACAAACATTCCATTCTAAAGAAATTTTTAATATAATTAAATTATTTTGAACACTTATTCTGTTATGTTATATTTTAATTAATAAAGTTTTATTAAAAACACATCGACTAACTAAAAATATTTGTTCAAAATATCAAGATGTAAAGGAAAAGTACCAAATGTAAAATCCCTTCTAAGAATGATATTTGCGGCCTATGTATTCTATGTATGTAATTGAAAATATCACAATTACTGAATTCGAACGTCATTCTTAGAAGTTCAAAAACTACACCATTAATTCAAATATACATTTTCTTATTAATGAAATGAAATGAGCAATGAAAAGTTTAAAACTAAATATGAATTAATGGCGTATTGGATAAAAATAACAATTACTTACCAGTGATAACAAGACGTCCTTTGGTAGCAGATAAACGAGTTTCTCCAGTAAGCCTGTGTTTTGTTCTACATTGGTATGATTTGTAACCGTCCTCAGGTCCAACATCACGAATATGCAATTCACCAGATGGCAAGACTAAATATTTTCCCTCTGAAAGAATAATATTCATGAAAACATTTGCTGGATTTACTAAATTTGTATAATTAAATGCATTCATTTCATTTGCAACGTAACATAAGGTTACGATTTGCTTATAAATTTCATTGCATGCAGGTAGGAGGAAAAAAGGAAAGGTAGGCCGTTAGGCCTATGGAGCCAAAGGAACCCGATATAGGAACAGTACCCTAAGCAACTTTTTATCGTTACTTTTGAATTGAATCCGTCAGGAAAAGACCACAAATCTAAACTATGTACCATTTAAATTTTGTTCGCTATCAAGCTTGATCTCATCAATTTCATCTCCCTCGCTTATGATCCACGAGATGACACTAACGTACTCCGATACAAAACTGGGTATGTGACATTTTAAAATAGCTGAATTTCCTCGTAATACATATTCTTCCATTAAATTAACGGCATATGCTTGGGAAACAACTGAAACCAAAAACAAAACCTATTAGCAGATCAAACAATCTAAGGCCTATTTTGATAGATAAGGACATGAGTGAAAGTATGGAGGATGTTAAGGATAAGGAAGCCTCGAAAATACATTCATCCACGAGTACCTAACTCAGAAGATTCATCTATTTTCACTTCTTGTTCATTTTCATCTTCCGATATTATCCAAGATATAACGGACACATATTCTGATACAAAACTAGGGATTTGGCACTTAAGGACAGCAGCGTTTCCACGCAACACATATTCTTCCCAAAATTTCACGTCATAAGCTTGAGATACGACTGGAAAAGACAGCAGTAAAAAGCAGATCAATTATAGGTTTTGTAAATACGGATGAAGTAGGTTGAGGATGGGACTTTAATTTGAATATACCTTTACGTCGTTACCTAAACTAGAATCGGAATCTAAATTTATATCCATTTCCTCGATTTCTCCTTCAGAAATAATCCAAGAAGTGACTGCGACATATTCAGTAACAAAACTAGGGATATGACATTTAAGTATAGCAGAATTGCCTCTCAAAACGTTTTCCTCCCACAGATTGACTGTATAGGACTGCGAGACGACTGAAAAATGTTTGTTTGATTTTATTGGCAATATAAAGCATTCAGGGAAGAAATATGGACAGGAATAGTGTACGACAAACAGCTAATTGTAAATAAATACAAGACCCAAGTTCGCGTATCCTGTACTATTTATTTCCTTTTCTTCTACATCTCCTTCAAATATAAGCCAAGACGACACGGTTACATATTCAGCTACAAAACTCGGTATATGACATTTAACAATAGCTGAATTTCCACGTAGAACATTTTCTTCCATTAGGTTAACTGTATAAGCTTGAGACACGACTGAAAATGTTAACCATGGGTTAGGATCAGGAAAAAGCTTATAAAAATCCTATGCAAATACCAAGATCATTAGGTCCGGCTTGGATTTCTAATTCTTCTGAGTCACCCTCAGAAATGATCCAAGACGACACACTGACATATTCGGTAACAAAAGTTGAAATATGACATTTTAAAATTGCTGCATTGCCACGCAACACACTTTCTTCCATTAAGTTGACGGTGTACGCTTGAGTCACGACTGCAAGTAGAATACAATGCTTTTGTACACATATTAATATATGCAAATTCTACGGGAAGTATAGGATAGCAAGGTATTATGTTAACAACATCATTCTTAGTTAAATACCATCATTGTCGACAGTATCATCTATTTTAATCTCATATTCATCATCTCCCTCCGATATGATCCAAGACGAGACATGAACATACTCGGTAACAAAACTGGGAATAAGGCACTTGAATATAGCTGCATTTCCGCGCAGGACATTTTCCTCGACAAGATTAACTGTATATGCTTGAGATACCACTGCAATATTGTATACATATTAATACCTTAAATTGACTAGAGAATGCGTCACGGAACAGGATGCAAGGAAAATTGTTAACTCGAGTTTTAAAGTACCGTAATCTTCATTATTAAGAAATTCTCCACCCTCGGAATCGTGCCAAGAAACTACTTGCACATGGTCCGAAACAAATGACGGAATGTGGCATTTAAAAACCGCTGCGTTTCCGCGGATTACATAAATATCGTAGACCTGAGATTCGTAGAATTGATTCACAGCTGAAATTTTTAACAAAGACAACACAATATAATGGTTGTTATTCAACATGGGTGTATGCATATTCGTTAGGGATTTACTATAGAGCGGATAGGAACAATTGGGAACGCGCTGACAATCTTGATTACCGTAATTGCCTTCGGAGTCATTTAATGAAAATGCAGAGAGTGACTCTTCGTCAGTCACCCATTCTACAACTTGTACATAATCCGATACAAAAGATGGAATTATACATTTCATGATTGCTGAATTGCCTCTTAATACATCTTCGTCAATTACACGAGGTTCATAATTTTGATGGACGACTGTAATTGCAAGTTAAAACAAGAAATTTTTCTATTATTGGGAGCAATCGATGGGGATGTTGGAGAACGGAACTATTATAAATACTTTTTAATTCAAAATACCGGTCAAATCATCAAAATTTTCACTAGCGGTAACTGTGTCGTTATCCATTGTCCAAGCTACAACACTAACGAAGTCAGCTGCAAATGACGGCACGACGCATTTGAGAATAGCCGTATTTCCCCTTAATACGAATTCATCGTTAACTCTAGCCTCATACACCTGCATAACCGCTGAAGTAGAAAAAAATTAAGGATTTTAGGATGAGATATATTGTAATTCATATTTTTACCCTCATTACTTCCCGGAAAATAAGTACCACCGTCACTATCAGTCCACATTTCAACAAAAACAAAATCGGAGACAAAGCTTGGTACTTCACATTTCATTATAGCTGCATTACCACGAATAACGTATTCGTTGTCCGCTTCGGCTTCATATGGCTGCGACACAACTGATCAAATAATTGAAAAGTCATGAAAGGATGCTTTTACTAGGAAAGTAAGAAGGGAAAGGCATCAGAGATTTAAAAGAATTTAGATTCAGGTACCCTCTTGAAGATTTGTATTGTTTATGGTAAGTATTTGTCCGTCGTCCAAGATCCAAGATTCCACATACACAAAGTCGCTTACAAACGATGGGATCTTGCAGTGAACAATGGCAGCGTTCCCTCTAATCACGTACTCATTTTCGGCTTCAGTCACGTAATACTGTGACACCACTAAAGAATATTGATTAGGTATTGAATTAGAATGGATAGGTTCTTTAGGTGGTGGAATAGGCGTTAAATACGGAAGTTGCTTTTATTGTATATGAAGCTATTGTTACCGAGGTCTTCAGAATGGCTAATTACTGTTCCTTCTTCGTCAATCCACGCCTCAACCTTTACAAAATCGGCAACGAATGAGGGAATGGAACATTTTAATACTGCAGCATTTCCACGTATTACATATTCTGTTAGAATTTCTGCTTCATAAAATTGATTTACGACTGTAATAAAATAATTACAAAACTATCTTAAATTTTTCAGTTTACTGGACTGATGGACGTAGGATAGGTAAACAAAGAAGGATCAAAGGGCACATAGTAAAAAAATGGAATACTACCGATATCATCGGTTATCAAATATTCATTGCTGTCAGAATCAACCCAAGCCTCAACTTTTACGAAATCGGCGACAAATGAAGGAATATTACACTTTAAAACAGCAGTATTTCCACGTATTACGTATTCCGAGACGACTTCTGCCTCAAAATATTGCGTTACCACTGAAATAAGTAGTTTTACACTGAATGTGGAAAGTTGATATATCGGGAAGGTCACTTTGGGACTAAGTTTTTTATAAGTTTAGGATTTGTTTGATTACCGTCTCCCTCTTTCGTCCCATTAATTGTAAATGAATTTTCCTGCTCATCGTGCCACGAAATAACGTACACAAAGTCAGCCACAAAAGAAGGTATTGAGCATTTAAGTATAGCAGAATTTCCACGGATTACGTATTCATTGTTTACTTCTGACTCATACTCCTGCTGTACCACTGAAGACAGATTCCATTTATTGGAGAAGGAATTTTAGGAAAAAATATTTCGTTCATAGAATAACCGTAATTTTCGCCAGGATAGAAGTCTTCCTTTTCGTCAGTGTGCCATGACAGTACTTCTATGAAATCGGCGACGAACGAAGGAACTTGGCATTTCAGTATAATACTATTCCCCATAATCACGTATTCCTTGTTTACATCAGTGTCGTAGTGTTGAGAGACGACTGAGATAGGTATGATTTTATTATATTTGAATGCAGTTATCACAAATATTCTTGATCATTATGTAGCTGTACGTAATTTAAACTAATTGTAAACATTATAAATCATAACAAATTTATAAAGCTCATTCACCATAAAAGGCGAATAACTCCTGAAATTAGCTGTAAATTTTTGTTGTAAATAGCCTTAACTAATTAATATTTTCCTTTTATTAATTTTCCATTTAGTAAATTATTTTAAAAGCTAAAATATAATAGAGCGATTACACAATATTCCATTATTTCACAAAAATTTCTAGAAAATAATTATTTGACCATAGTTTGTGATTAAAAAATACGACAAGAACTGAACGGTAGTGAGATGATTATTAAATTGACCTCATTGAGCCCTCGGTCCTCGGTTTAAAAGGGCAGCGACTATTCGTCACACTATCTCTGTTATAACGAGCTCCTATCTATTAACTGATGCCACCGTTAAAAGCTGTGTCTAATAAAAATTATATGCTATCTGTATTGATTTATAATAAGGCTGTAATTAAATATTTAATATGATAGGTAGGTTTTAAATTTTCACCAGATTTATTTTTAATTTAAAATAACGTAAACGTGTCGTGAAATTTGAAATAACAAATCTGTTAACATTTTCACGTTTCATGTAAGCTCTATAGATAGATATAGTATATGTTATTTTACTACGTAGTTGTAGAGAAGAACTTAAGTAGCTTATCAGTTAAGTCCTATCGAATTACTGGTTTAAAAGTCAAAGTTGGAGGTCAAGTTAAGTGGCAATTGGTTCCACTTATATTCCTATTATGGCAGTTAACACAAATTATATTAAAAAAGTAGATACACTGTGCATCATAGTTTGTAAGACAATTTTCGTGACATATGGATGACCATCACTATAAACGCAAATGAACGCGTTACGAAAATAAGATTATTATGAAATTTAAGAAATAATTATTAATAGTTTTTATGATACGAATCACATTATATTCAAGATAAGCACCTGTATCATATATCACATTACAAATATTTTTTTTTTATTGAAAGTAGTAAGTATATAATATGCTGCTTACAAGTAGTTAGGATGTTTATTTTTAATAATTAAACTGACTCATAAATTATTTTAATCTTAACCTTTACCGTTAGAATACGATAATAGGAAGCATTGTGTTATCGCTCTACATAGATGTAATTCTAAAATATTATGAGTTATAACGTTTTTAATTATGCAAACATTGGATTTATGCTTGCATATGTAAGTTCTTAAAATGAACAAAAATAAAAATAACGAACTAGGTACGTTATTTTTATTAAGAACGTTATACTCAAACATTGAATTGATCACAAAGACGCCCATATCGTTGAGAGAGGAGACAATTTATATTTGTCTCAAATTCTGTTTTATTGGCCAATTGCTTTGTACAACTGTGTCAGACTGAAATGCTAAGTGGGATTATTTTAAATCGGTTTAGCAGAGATCGATCTAATTTTTCAATGTTTTAACAATTAGGGTACAAAGTAACTTAACTGGAAAAATATCAGTTACTACTTATAATTTAGCAAATCTATAAAACCTAAGCTTACCAGTCAGTCAGTCAGTCACCAATTACATGTTAATTCATATAAAATTTTCGGAACTTAAAATGAACATATATCACACTAGCAATGCCCTGCGGTTTCACCCGCATAGATAGCGATATCGTGACAGTGAAAAGTCTACTATAGGTTTAATTTTTAATCACATGAAAATTTTAGTTTACCTAGTTTTCTTATTTTTTGATGAATTCCTTTCAGATTATTAGATACACAGCGTCATTTAATCAATAATCAATACAGATTTTAATTTATATTCATAATATATCACATTTGGCGCGTCTTTGTTTTCACTATAATTACTACCAAAAATCTGTATAAATAAATCAGTATATACAAACTTACCAGCACGGACATTAACATCTCTAGAATGGATGGTACCAACTGGGTTCCTAGCGAGACAGGCGTATACTTGAGCGTGGACTTCCTGACGGTAATCTTCCGCACGGAATGGTGGGAACACTAGGTTTCCGTTCGGCAGCACCTAAAATATTTACGTTAATATTACTTTTTTATCTGCAAAAAATTATTGACTGTGTCTTTGTGATGAACTCGACACCTGACAACGTTGTTTACTTATATTTTCAGTGCTAAATAATTTCATATGTTTAAGGAACATATTTTAATAACCGTTTCATGAAACAAGTTATAATTATCGAATTATTGTTTAATGTTACCAGAGTTCATTTGAAAAGCATAATTAGGAAAAGCTGTTACGATTTACTGATATGAACGCAACAGCAAATGGTCGTTTGATTTTGGATATCGTCGGTAGTATTACATCTTACAGCTTACTATCCTCTAGCCCCGGTATCGCCGATAAAATGATAGCCTGCGTTACTTGGTAAAAAATGTAGCTTTGTACTGGATAATAATTGTATTAATTAATCCAGTAGCTTTTGAGTTAAATCATATCAAACAAAAATGCTTTATTCCTTAGAATAAGAATAGATAAAAGAAAGCTATCTATAAATAAGATTTGTAAAACACAGACAGCTTAGCTCTTTTGCGAGTGCTTCACTTCCCCTTTATATAAAACGATGATTGCGACTTGCGGAACTTACAGCCGTGGCTCAAGTATTTCTATAGGGCCATATAAAATTTATTCCACTTGGATGTCTTACTTTACATATCTTTATTTTTACTTTCTAAATAAGATTTTACATTTGTCTATTATATAAATTTCTTAAACAGTAAAATAGAAATCAAATTGCCCGAAGCCCTCTCAGAAGCAGAAAGCGCATTCGTAATTACTTTACCGTATAATTGGGACCCCATCTTGAAATTGGATTGCTTTATTGAATTGAGAAACCGAGAATTGATTCTACTTTTTAGTTCTCCCTAGTATTTAATTATTTATACTGCAAGTTTCAAGTATATTGTGTCCACCATTACCTACACTATATAACTTTTTAGTTTTTACTTAAACACGTCGATTAAACACGTCTATATGTGCATTAAATAGATAAATCTCACCCGAATAGCGTCAACATGTTAACAGTGCCCCCGAAGCAGTCGGTATTCATGAGAATTTCCTCACGTAAAAAAAAAAACAAAAAAAAAAAAAAAAAAAAAACAGTGTCCAGAAACATTGTTCATTAAGTGTTGCTCAATTTCGTTAAGCATCGGTTGCCTAACAATTTTATTTTATTTTTATTTTATTTTATTTTGGTACAGTAACAGATTGCAGAACAATACCTTATATCTAGCTCTTACCTAATAATACATATAAATTCTACAACCCAATTAATACCGTACACAGCTTTGAACCAAAAAAGAAAAACCGTTTACATTATGACCATGTTTTTTGTTCCTAATCTATATCTATACCAAGCTATAGCCAGGAACAAACATAAACCAAGAACAAAAAAAAAAAAATTCTAACAGAGAGAAAAAAAAAGCTACTATTTAAAATACAAAAAAAAAATACGTTGTTACAGCAATTTATAAACATTACTTCTAAAAACATCCAAACTACCCAAGAATAAGTCACAATCCGGATCTAAATTATTATACAGGCGGCACATTCTGTGTACAGGATTGTTATGCGAAACATTGTTTCTGGTAGGTGGTATGCTGAATAGGCGTGGGGTGCGTGAAGGGCGGGTAGGAGCTCTAAAGTTAAGGCTAGCCAAAAGCTCGTTCCCTAATAACCCATTGGCTATTTTATGCAGATTGCACAAATCAGTCAGGGTCCTACGGCTTTCTAAATTCATTAGGTGGAATTTACGCAAACGCTGATCAATGTTTACTATAAATACGAAGCTTACAGCAACTCCTTAACCAGCTCACCTGTCGCAATCCAGGGACATCTCCAACAGCGGTTCCATCAGCTCGTACCCAAATAACGTCAGGGGCGGGGGATCCTCGGGCGGCGCATTCCACTACGGCTCCGGTCGTGTTGCTGAAGTCAACTCGGTTCGGGGGTTCCTTCATGAATATCGGTCCGATCGTTTCGTCCTCGCATCGCACTGCTCCTGTGATGAAGAGAAGTTTTGTTTTAGGTGGACAGCAAATCAGAAAGCTTGATAGATTGCCATACTGGATATGGTTAGGATAAATACCAAATGAGATAAGTTATCTCCTTCAAATACTTAAAAAAATGCTCAACATTGCAAATTAACATAACTAAGACTACAAATTCCTTTATACAGAAGAATCGTCAAGAACTCTATTTCTGAAATAAATCAACTTAATTTCCGAGTACGTAAATTTTAAAGTATATATTTGCACATTTTGTTATCGAAAGTTCAGTACCATCATTACTCACTATTCGTAACCGTGTTTTACCCATTAAAAATTTAGTATAATTAAAAACGCGGTCGCATTCAATGTGTTTAAACATGACAGGGTATTTGGGTTAATTGTGCACTTCCAAGGTTTTTCGTGAATATCGTTCCATTAATACCATATCCATTTATCGCATTAAAATATTGTTATGGTGTTGTGAGTTTAACACCGAAATGAACTGAATTTATATTACGCTTTGAGTATTCTATACGTAAAGCTTCGAGGAAGTTGAGTTTAGAGATAATATTAGGTATAGTGCACTGCTCTATACGGTAGGTACATACTAGTAAATGTCGTTTTGTATTCTCACCTAGTTACACCTTACTTAAATGGGCAGCGTATAAGCTACTAGAGACATACATCTTATTTTATGTCTATTGTACGCATAATGATTTCTAAGCAGCGTATAATTTAAAGTTATGCGAATTCTCTTAACAATACTTTCATAATACAAGATATAAGATGACCAATACAAAAATATTAGCATATAATACCAGGAAAGTATACCAAAGTCCTATAACTCTTTACAAAAAGGTGTAAATAAAATATGACCAAACTTCCAAACTAAAGAAAGCAACAAAATACATGTACAAGAGACAGATGGCAATGGCACAAGTACGGGCCTCATCAGCTTATGAGGACTCGACCTACTTTATAATGACATCTTACATAGAAGCATCTTTGTAGCTACAGGCTGCAGCATCATTCAACGTGGCGAGAAAAAGAATAAATTGACACGTTAATTATGGCTAATGATGATAATGAATATACTTTAGAGTTCTTAACACGTCGCCGCGTAAATTATTTCTTTCTTTTGAGTGTCTAATTTCTTGTAAGATTTATGTAACTTTTGAGTAGGCATTTTAAAACGTATTTCATATTTTAAATGTGCTACCTTTAGTTTATGTACAGTTTAAGATGTTATGATTCATTACTGTGAGAATTCTCATACTCAGTACCAATATCATTTTAACAGGAATAATTCGTCAATAATATTAAATTCGAGTCACATCTTTTGTTCACATTCAATTACATACTTTATATTTTTATTTTTTAAATGATTTAAGAAAAAAAAAATACTCCTTTGTTAATATTTAAATACTTCAATCTCTTTTATCAGGAATGTACTTAAAAAATAAATACTAATATGTATATTCAAGACTATGTATACTAATGACTACAATTCAAACCAATCCACTTAAAAACAATACAATAGATTAGGTTAAAATCTTAAAATAGTGTGAACTGTGAAGCATCTTTTCTCGTGCGCATCCCTATGCGCACAAAAAATAGCAACAATCGGTATAAAAACTGTCAGTGGTTGCGTGCGACAGATGTGCGCGCACGCAAGCACGCGATTGGCCGAAACCCCGACAGATGCGCCGGCGCTGAATATCCGTGCTGTTGAGCAGCATCATCACAAGTTGAAATTAACCGTTTTCACGTAAAACAAACTATTTCTAAGAAGCAATCTGTATAAGTTGTCCACTTTAGTGGTATTAGGTAGAGCTTTATGTAAAGCTTTTGACAAGTTTTTATATTGTTTAATAAAATAAAAAGTTATTAAAAACAAAGGATTAAAACTAATACATATATATTGATAGAGATTGCTCACAATGTACCTCTTTTATTTTTATACTTAACTCTAAAAGCTCTATCATTTTGTAGAGTAGATATTTTTTTTATTAATTAAATTTACGCGATTACTTGTTAATAGCTCTCAGACCGGATATCCAATGTTATATTGCAATATATAAAGTGATTTCATATAAAACTCACATTACCTGCAAGATTTACACAATTCGAAATAAAAAGGGTCTAAATAGGGCCTTCTCCCTTGGTAAATCTTTCTTCAAGGTTGTCCTAGGCAGGTAGCAGATAATTAAGACAAAAAATGGCACGCGTGTGGCCTATGGCATAAATGGCATTATTCATGGATCATACAATACTCATTTACACCATCCACCGCCCTTATACAGGGTGGAAGGTTAAGATGGGGCATGAAGGGCAGGTACCTTAACCGCTGTAGCTACATGAAAACGTTCTTAGGAGACTATCCTTAAATTCTTGAGAAATTTTTATCTGCATTCACAGATTTTTGAAAAAATGTACGGTCAGCAAGGTAATCGGCAGTTTTAAAAAAAATTTTTTTTGATGCCAATCGATCCAGTTTCTCATGGGGATCAAAACACTCTAAAAGACCAACTGAGGTATGAGTACTAGAAAAGTCAGAAATCGCGAAAAACTAATTCCACACATTCACTAAGAAAATAAGTGATTCAACAAAAGATGCGCTAATAGAAAACTCCAAAGAGATTTTCAGGCTTCAATATTTTTTGTTTCTGATTATTAAAACACATACTGATAATAAGAAGAAACATTAATTTAATTAAACGGTTGTCAAAGAAAATAAAAAATAAAAAAATAATAACAAAAAACAACATTTAAAGTGGTGATAATTCCAGAATTTCTGAAATAAT
The DNA here is from genome assembly GCA_029959065.1 of Colias behrii. Classification (NCBI taxonomy): domain Eukaryota; kingdom Metazoa; phylum Arthropoda; class Insecta; order Lepidoptera; family Pieridae; genus Colias; species Colias behrii. The sequence goes on along the minus strand of JARWMC010000007.1, from coordinate 7,948,158 downwards.
TTACATAAAACTTATGATATGAGATGCTCAAAGTGGTCACCGTTTTGACGTAAACATAGGTTTGTTCGTTTTACTACTGAGCGCGTAGCAGCCGACAACTTATTTGGGTGAATTCCGTAAAGTATTGCAGAAAGTGAATCTTTTAGTTCTTGAGCATTGTTGTATGATCTTTTATAAATTTCATTCTTGACATAACCCCAGATGAAAAAATCTAGAGGTGTCAAGTCGGGGCTACGGGGCGGCCACTCTATGGGACCATGTGTGCCAATCGCCCTGTATAGCCCAAAATCTAATCTAAGCTGAAAAAGTATTTCATCAGGTATAAAATTAAAATATTGTAAATGTTGCATCAGTTCAACAAACAATTTCTTAATACGAAAGTTTGATAAACATAGCTTTTATGATCTCAAATTTCACTATCTTTTATGTATGCGATGTTGTAACTTGTAATCAAGTCGTGGTATGTGGGCGCTATGCGTGGTTGAATGTTGGAAACACCTGCGCTACCATCTGGCCGATCAAATGAACCTTTGGAATTCTACTGATAACACCCGCTAATGTACTTTTTCTTAGATACTTAGTTAGGAACGAGTCAAGATCAGCTCAGGTTGAATAGCGTCATGATTTTGCAATTTGCAATGTGCAAGTTTACCTCGCCTTTTTCCAATATATGTATCTTACAACAGGAGCAGAGAAATAAGCTAAGTATAGTAAAGTCGCAACTATTTATCCTTACATTTTAATTCAGACTTAATTTATGTAGAACTTTAAATCAAATCAATATATGCATAAAAAATATACCTAACTAATTATATTCCATTATTTAATATGATTGGTATGTTCCCTACATATTAGTTTAGTTGTTGATGCACAAATAGAGTACATAAACGAACGTCCAAGGCAATGCAATTAGTGCACAGCGACAACAATTGAACGCCGTTTAAAAAATTCAATGTATTCAGTTCATTGTTTTGTTGTTGTGTCTCTTATAACAGAATCCGTTGCAACGTGCGACCTGAATTATGTAACCGACAGGTTTCGGTCATCAGCATTATCATATTGTAAGCAAAAAGCAGCCTTAAAATGTTCTGTTTGTTCTATATTTCGTAAAATATTTGATCATGCTTGATGCGATGTCCGTTAGGAATTTTTGGCTTGTGTACATAGACGAACGTAATTAAACTATTATTCTCCTTATTCCTTAAAAATATTATTTAAATAATTTAACGGTAATACATTTTCTGTTTAATTTTGAGTCCACACTTAAGTACATGAACTGAATTATAATGTTGTAAAACCAACTCCGTTATAAACTGTAATCCCATCAAATTCTGAATACACGTTTTCTAGAATAAGCTATCACAATCACAGCTTTTAAATTATTCATTCCAACAGTAACTATAGTACCTCTTTTTTACTATGAGTCTATACACAGGAATCGTTTCCTTTTGCATATATCGCATTATGCAATGGTCATTGAATTATATTTAAATTGGAACGTGGAGAATATATTCAACATGATTTACCTCATTTGAATATTAAGTGCTTATTGTTGTTGTATAGCAAAATATATTTTATGCATTATAAAATATCCCGGTACCCGCTAGAAAATATTTTTAGGGTCACTGGCCTTAAAAATTCCGGAGGGAATCTTTATCTTCTAGGCTAATGATACTCACATTTTGTCACGCTTGAGATCAAATTCCTCATGTATTACTTATGCTTAACCGAACTTTATCGCCTTAAACTAACGAAGTAACTTTTTAAAAAACTGTGCTTAGGTAAACTTTGTAACTTTCTCCGAATTTAAATGGTAATAAATGAATTCAATCAGTTAACTGTAGATAACGATAATCTCTATATTATCATGTACTAAAAAGAAACTAAAGTTGTAAGCGAACTAGAAGCGAAATTTTGAATGCTATATATTCGTTGGGTTTGTATTACAATTTCCGGTGTCCATGGCCGTTAGCAGTTACATAGCATGCGGATGATATCAGATTAAGTGACGCGCACATGGAGTAATGGAGATTCCTTCAATTGAATAATAGTCCTCGCTAGGAGATTTGTAACTGCATGGGAACAAGCTTTATATTCGCTTGGTAAAATTGCTTTGAAACATATAAGTGGACAGAATTGTGTATTACAAGAGATACAAAAAAGTTCATTTCTGAAGCATATATTTTTATAGAGTCAGTAAGTTTTGTGCTAGAACTTTTCTTTGTTGAACTCTACAATAAATAATTATCATTTTTATATAACAGTATTAGATTAATGTATCTTTCAGCATACAAATCAGTTTAATACATTTGAGCATTGACTATTAGTAAATACAGCTATAACCCGTAGGTAGATATCATAAAGTAGAGCGCATATTGTGCCCTTGGGCAGACTAGCAATTTCCATATTTCGCATGCGTCTCGATATTTCTTATTTCGATTTGCAAAAGGTATGACTTTTATTGATACCAGATACGGGTAAACATGCCTCATAGCACCCAGTACTCAGCATGCGCAGTGAAGTCATTTGTACGCAGTACGAGCCAGAATGATAGAAAAAGCTGTCATAAATAATTCCAAAAGTTCTAAAATAAGAGCAATGTATTAAAATGACTACAAGTATGAGGTGAATGATATCTGAATCGAACGACTACAATTCCATAATCATTAATAAGAATTGAACGATTATAAGGCGTAAAGTTGTTACGTACATCAATTGAAAAGTAAGGATAGTGCCTGCGACTGACTCACGGTCGCGAGACGCGACCTTCTGTGCGCAAAAGGCCAATGTTCCGGCTTGTTTACATCGAAAACCTGTAAGCTTTAGTATTTAAACATGACCTGCTAAAATCATACACACATACCAAAAATCTAAACATGCTACTTTTTGCATACATTGTCTTTAAACGTTAAACATGTGTAAATATAGCATTTCAACCAATAATATTAATCGATAAATTGCATTGGTTTATATTATACGCTATTTCAATTATTCATGGTTAAAATCAAGTCAAGCTAATTATTAATAACAGAAACACGAAGTGCATTGTACAATGGAAGTTTATGAGTAGGTATAAGCTAATCTGACTAGACAATGATTTAATGAAACACGTAATAAGATTGTAAACGTAAGCATAGTTTATTAAGCATCTAATAATAGACAGACTTTTTATTTTAATTATGGAACTTGTAAGCTATTAAACCGCGGAATAAATTACACATTGTAAAAAGCGTAAAACCGGCGTAAGGCGATTAACCATGAAAACTTTTAGCAATCGAGGCGCTTGTGCGAAATGTTGTTTATACAACGTGATCAGTGACCTCCCTGCGTATTCCCGCGGTATCGATCGCGCCCGGGTGCGGGCTGTCTCAACTCTCATCCCATTACTTACAACTTCCTCTCGACCTTACAATTATAATTCATTTCGATGCTCGTCTCATTCAATTAAGAGCTTTTTTAGTTTTAACGGAAGCGCAGATCTTATAAATATGTAAATGCCTTAAATGCCGATGTATCTATGGTATGTCTATACTCTATTTTATAGTAGAATGTGGCACGATATTGATCTTAGAGCAATCGTAGAGCTAAAAGTAAGTATATTCCTTTAGGGAAGATAACTAATTGTTTTTAAATTTAATTATATCCTACACAGGATATGGAAGCTCGGTCTCTCCTAGTACTTTATCTTAAGTGACTCTAAAAGCTTTTCATAAAGTAATTAAAAGATACTCACCAATCGCGAGCAGGGCGACGAGGACCGTAAATACGGTGAGGGTAGCCATATTGAACTCACTGAAACACTTCACTGATCACTGGGGTACCCACTTTTGGACAACGCGAATAAAAACCAGATCGAAACCAAAACAATAAACTTCACTAGCCGCGATGCGGCCGGGCGTTGCCCGAATCTGAAACAAAGATAAAAATTTTAATTAAAAAATTATGAAACCAAAAATTTTCCTGAAGTATTTCATTAATTGCATTCTCTGAGCTTTTTGAGCACCATTTCCAAAAATGACGAAAGTTCTCAAAACTTCCCAATTCGTACCGTGCTCTTTTTTATTTTATTATTATCTAGAATCTAATTCTTATAGGTAGGTATATATGTATAGGTATTTTCGTAATAAGAACGAAATTCAGAGTTCATTAATCCGCTTTAAGATTTTTTTGTTATTGCGAATAACAACTACAATAGTTTACCTATTGTTCTTAATCCCACAGATGAATAATTTAGCTCTCGTATTTTTTTATAATTTTTATCTGTATTACCTACATTTTATACGAGATAAAAAATATGGACCATTGTATTCAAACTTGTACGGGAAACGCTTCACGATAAATTTATTAGGTACTTACATTTAAAAATTGTAAGTTTTATAACAGCCAAAATAACATACAGATGGCGAGACGGGGGAGCGTTTCTAATGTTATAAATTGGTGAGGGGTGGTCAACCCTCGATTTAGTTCTCCTAAAAATATATCTACTCTCTCTTTCTTTTCATTAAATGTGATGGCATTAATGCGTGACGGTGCTTTTCGTTTTCATATTTATTTGGTTAAATAGTTTCTAGAATAAATGCAAGGGCTGATCTACTTTCCGTAGTCAGCTGCAATTTGCATCCGTCATCGCAATTGGAGGGCCCTTGATTGACAAAGGTACGTGCTGTGGAGCGTGGAGGAGCTTATACCTGAATGTCTCTAAACAAAGCATGCCGGAAATACGCACGTGTTCGAATACGCCTCGAAAAGACGGAGCAATGAATTGCTAAGCGTCGTTTTATATCTATAAAATTAACGATGCAATTGCTTTTAAAATGTTAGCAACAAGTTTGTAAGTAAATTCTTCTCACCATTTATAAAAATAGCTGTAAGTAGATATAGTATACATTTTGAAAGCAATATTTCTCTGCAATTCACTTATCTAATAGTAGGTAAACATTTTTATCAACTTCGGATAAGTGTAATTCGCTTCCTATCATAATAATTATAGATTAGCCAACTTTGACAATTTAAACATATTCATTTTCAATACTATGTAGAGCATGTGGTAGAGCATAGGAAACCATTGGAGTTTCTTTCATCTATATTTCGATTACAATATATATGAATTGTTATTCTTGTAATCATATTTATTTAAACGAGGTTCATTTATATATCCTTATCTACCCAGGTATATATCCTTTAAATCTGTCTGTAACGACTCGAAGCGCAGCCCTAGCTCAATTAGTGCTGAAACTCTATTTTAAGCCAACACATGGTATTAATTTTTAGATTCTGAATTTATAACAATACATTCTTCCCACATACTTCATAACGAAGAAGATCACTGACCCTATAAAATTATAGCGTTAATATTTTACGCAGTTGTTCATACCAATATGGGCTAACATCGAGCGCGATAGAATGACGGTTACGGTTCGGATTATTTTCGGTTCCATTATCCGAGATGCCTAAGTGAATACACATTTGTTGGGGATTTTCTAAGAATGGATGTTTATTTTCTTACACATCTATTTCCTCATAAAAGACAAGCTTGTTTTTATAGAATTTTATGGGATATAACGTGTAAATAAACACTGAAGTTTATTGAATAAATTGTTTTATTAATTGTAAATTAACAAATTTCACAATTATTAATGCATTGTTTTAGATTTAAGTCGTGTTCGGAACAATGTATACTAATTGCATGTTTAACAGTTCCTATGTTTAGACAGAACATGATTATCATACAGTCGGGGTATGGTAATTGATAGGTGTTAAAACCAACCTAAATATTTGAATACGGTCAAGACCCTATCAATTGAAACATTATGTATTCTAATGTTTTAATTTTCAAATCGAATCAATGCATCAGAATATTTTTTTGTAGATTGTGTAATTTACAATAGGTACCTATATCCTCAGAAAAACCATACTCTTCGTATTTCGTAAGCTATGAATCATTTAGTATAATACTCGTACAACAAAGTTCGATTCGATTTCTATCAAAGCTATTCCTGCTATGTATGAGGAAGTGAATATATATGAAACGTCTGGTCCATGTAAAGAAAGATCGATATATCTTGTTAAATTTCCCGCGGCCGAGTGTAGTCGTATCGACTCGGTCGCGCTGTCTGGGAGAAGTACATAGTACCTATGTAAATATAGACTCTACATTGGTAAATTTAAGACTCAGGTGTCAGTTTTCAAGACCTTTTCAAGGTTATATTGTAAGAGAAACTGAAGTTACTCATATAGGTGAAGTTAACAGGAAATTTTATAATCTAGGGATAAAGTAGAGTGGTAGAATGGTGGAATCAAATGAAGGTTTTCATATAATCCAATACAATCAGTTTTGACTTAGTATTTTATGATCTTAAGATATTTTAGAAAAAAAAGGATTATTACCTATGAATATTTTTCTGGAAAGTATGGGCATCTATATAGGTACCTCCTGCGATCGATTCCTACTTACCTATATATGGTTGACGACGCGACGGAACGAGCATACCAAGTGAATAAATATTATATGATTTTTATAAATATTTTTGGTTCTAAGGATTATGTTTTTTTCTAATATCAGTATTTATTTATAAACCATTAATAAAATTGATACAATAGCGAAACACACATTGAAAATTTAGTTAGGAAAGTCAGTTACCTGGCGGGTGAAATAAATTACATAGGTGGGTGATGTTTTTCGTTAATTTTGCGCAATATTTTTTTCTTATTTTTATAACGTGACAAAACTTAAACCATCCCTTATTTAATAAAAGATAAAACAAGCTCATAATAAATAACACATCTTACGATAAACTTTGCGTGTCTAACTTTAACTTTATTGCAGGGCCTTGGTGTCATATTATTTCCAGATCTCATACCGTTGTTTCCAAAGCGTTATTTTGTAGAATCAATACGCATAGATTTATCTATCTACATAGTAAAGGTGATTTGTTTTACGACTGAGTAGTTAGGCATCTTATTACAGACATAAGTGCCGGACGAAGGTTCTAGGGTTACCAGGAGTCGAGTTTAATCTGTCTTAGTTAAGACTGCTCTTTAGTTAAGTGTGCAATAAAATGACAGGAAATTATTTACGAGAAAGGAAAGTAAAATAATTGTTAGGAACTTGTTAGCCTTCTATGCATTTGTATCAGATTTTTTAAATCTACAACCTCCTGCAAGCAGTGCGCATGGTCCCCAACTGATAAAATATTATTTAGACATTTTGATGCCAAAATATCCAGCACACTTGCTGCTATAATCACGTTATCGTAAATTACATTTTAAAGTCCGAATCTTTTAAGTTTCAGGTTCTTTATCCAACCACAATAATAATAAAAAAAACAATGAATAGGAATAAAAGCAGTCTACCTGACGCTTTTATGAGAAATCTCGTTCAGACCACATTTCGGGCGTTTTGCACCTGCTCTTGTTCAACGAGAATGGGCTCATTGAATGAAGCGCCATGTGCTTTAGTAGCCAAAAGCGACACTTTGTGAACTAGCGTGAATTTAAAATTATTCTCTGCATTGTGTGAAATATTTTTTTGAAACTAATTAAGCAATTGGTGCTTGGTATGTGTAGAGTCATTCAAAAAATAATGTGGAGTTATTCAAGTTAAAACATTTTTATTCATTAAATTTGAATTAAAATAGCTTTCTTTATGCAAAATATCCTATTATTACCGGTAATATAAATTCTATAGTTCTTCTAAAAAGGAAAACTCTACATGACATAGAGAAAACTTGCTCTACTCGATGTAAAACCGCTTATAAGGACGTATATATAACGAGAGCTCCAGTGTAGAGCGTAAAATGCTTGCTATATTTAGCACACGCTCCGATTTTCGACATCATCGACATAGTACCGCTGTAACCCTCACTCCCGACTCCCGAGGCGTGGTCATCCAATTAACCACCAAGTCCTCTGGAGCCCTAACTATTGCGTCAAAAAGAGCACGCTCCTACTATGTTTATATTATTTATGACTCATATTGATTACTAAGCATTTGGACATAACGATGATACATAACTCATTATTCTACAAGATTCTTAATTCATCGCAAATCTTTTTTTGTATTAAATTGAAATTTGTGGAATTATTAAAATATGTATAAATTGAAGTTATGATTTTTAAATTGTTACATTATAACGAAGTAATTTTTTATATTTAATCAAAATATATAGAGAATGTTATGGTAAGTCTTGATTGAATCCAAATGCAAACTTTATCAATTTTATCGCAAATAGATTGCGGTAATCATCGGTAGTGAAAGTAGAGTCATTTATATAAAAATAATATTTATACTAATGATACAATATCGGACTGTAGTATGTACATTGCAAATTAACTTAAAATCTTTCACGAAACTCTACTAAATATTAAATCTCAGTCTGGTTTTAGCGAGTCTGCCTACACTCGGCGAAGACAACATAGTTATCGATCGAAGTTGCGCGTTCTCCGAGCCGGCATTTTTATTAAAGACGCTTTTGACATAAAACCTTTGCGGAAAAGCTAGATAATGGGCGAGAGATGATTACCTGCGAGACGCGAGCCTCGGCTCAGCGGAACGTCCACAACACAAAAACGCACAACACACGCGAGAGGACGAGCGGCAATACCGTCCCGTCCGAGATTATGACGCCGAGTGAACGAAACGAATAGTATTTTATTTTACTTTGTAGTAGCTAGGATTATGAACGGCCGATGACATCCATAGAGCGAGACGGAGAATGTCCATCTCTTTCCCTCCCACGGTTATCTCGCTTAGCATTTGTAGAATTAGGGCGAGTGACGAGTGTGCTCGAAATGTACCGATGCGGTACGAATAGCAAGGATCTGGCGTATTGCGCAGACAGGATTTGTCCTGCGCGCCGTTCGAATTGAAAAAATAAATTTATAGCGACACGAGACAAAATGGCGAATACTTTTTGGTCATAGACAAAAACAAAAACTATCTATGCTATGTTCTAACTAAATACATAATACATTTTAAATTACATGGATAGAGTTCTAGGAATAAAACATAAATAATATTTTGAATAAACTTTATTTATATATAGCAAATATTAAATAGAGTAACAAAGTGAATCTGAATTACAAACTACCTTTATTATTTGGGAGAGGAAAAATATGGCAGTGGACATATAATACATTTTTAAATAAAATAACTACAAATATTTAAACTATAAAATATCATATTTTTATATTAATTTTATATTAGTTAAATAAATAGTTTCTTTTCAGTAAATTTTTATATAATATCAAAATATTTGTACAAATCAAATATATTAAACTGACTTATAGTTGCACTGGTGTGTTATTAGGAACATGGATAAAAATTTAAGTAATGAGTAAAAGGCAATTTATGGCACAAAATTAATAAATTCATATGTTATAAAATTCTTATAATAAATAAAAGTAAATATTAGCATCTTCGTCTGCTTACATTTATACGTCTACTTCTAGGCAAGCTTTATTTTAATTATTCCAATACAATCAACATCATAAACTTTTGAACGTTTTAATACTCTAAAATTTTGCTACTTTCACATCAATTATTATGCACGAGACACCCTAAATTGAAAATTTTTGTTTATGAAAAAATCGTAACAATCAATACATACTCATTTATAAAAATCTTAATTAACTCAGTATGAAAAGACGTATTAAATACTTCCATAAAGTAAGGCTCGGTGAAAGAAGAAAAATACAGGTAGGTAGGTAGGTATATTATGTTATAGAAAAAAATATTTGAGTAAGAATATGTTAATAAAAACTTCTTAAAATATGTTATAAAAATAATGAATAAAAAATATCTTCAATTCACGCTTTAAAAAGCACCGACATCAATATTAAACAAATTTGGTTATAGCAGCCTTATGCGTTACGGACAATAAAATATAGACTTTTACGATACGATATTTTTTCATACTCTAAAATATATTTTTGATTCTAGATAATATAATTTTAGGAAAGGCTACTAATCTTTGAATTTCTTCGAGCTGGTGTATTTATACTTCATGTGGGGCGGGCAGTTTGTCCCAAGTGGGTTCGACTCCCCAGATCTCGCGAGCATATTGAGAAATGGTACGGTCGGACGAAAACTTGCCCGAAGATGCGATGTTCTCGATCACCATCTCCGCCCATTTAGTGGGGTTCTGTGGACAAAGAGCAGCTTAAAATACCTAGTTAAACACATTGAAAAACGTAATGGCCAAATTCCAATGTCCTATTAAGTCAATGAAAACTGTATAAACTTTGTTTATGAAAAGAACTCCCAGCAGTGATGTGCGTACTATTAGAGAGTAGCGAATTGCTTTGAATGAAATCAGAGCAGCCGTGAATCCACAAAAGACATCTACCGGCGAGAGAACGTAATAAACTCACATGACCATGCAGATCTGCACTCCTGCAAGTAGATGCGTCCACGCTAACATACAGTGTGATGCAGTGTCCTAGTTGCCCAAATGTAATTTTTTGTTATTCTAAAAATGTAATTGCAATTTCTATATGGTTTCCACGCGGATACAGCTCTATATTTATGCTACTACTAGCTGTACCCCGCGGTTTTACCGGCAGTGCTCCACTCCTATTGCTCTTGCCTTCCTCGATAAATGCCTACTTCCTAGGCTATCTAACACCGAAATTCAAATCAGACCAGTAGTTCCCGAGATTAACGCAAACAAACATTCCAGCTTTATAATCTTATATATAAAATTCTCGTGTCACAATGTTAGTCTGCATACTCCTCCGAAACGGGTGGACCGATTCTCATGAAATTTTCTGTGCATATCGGGTAAGTCTGAGAATCGGCCAACATCTATTTTTCATATGTACCACGGGCGAAGCCGGGGCGGACCGCTAGTATTAGTATAGATATACTACTATACATAGAGGTAAACCTCACCTGATACACGGCGGACACCTTATCCTGCGCCTCTATATACGCGTCGAAGTCAGCCAGGTGCAGGAAGCGGTCGTGATGCAGCAGCACGTCGGCCACGTGCGCGAACCGGCCCGGCTCGCCCGGCGAGAAGAACCCGCTGCGGATCTGCTCGACACACTGCCGCAGCTCCGGGTTGCGCTCGTAGTACTCGTACGCGTTGTAACTGCACACGCAATTGCATATGTTATGTATGAGAATTAAAATAATGATGTATGTATGTGAATTTGTTTGCTTCGTTCAACTGGGCCAACTTGACCAAAAATATTTTTTTCGTCAAGGTATAGTATTGGCATAATTTAAAATGAATATAACTGGTATTAATCAAAACTGCAAACAACTTCGTGAAACTCTTTCTGATATCAGCACGCAATTTTCTTTACGCAAGAATTTTAAAACACAAAATCTCAATCCTGGAAAATAATAAAAGGAATTTTCTTTTTCACAAAAAGAATACAGATAAAAAATAACATACCCTTTCTTTTGCAGAGCCTCGACGTCATCCACTCGCATGCCGAATATGAACAGATTCTGTTCACCGGCTTCCTCTGCCATCTCTACGTTGGCTCCATCCATAGTACCAATGGTCAGGGCTCCGTTAAGCATGAACTTCATGTTTCCAGTACCGGACGCTTCGGTTCCCGCGGTGGAGATCTGTTCACTGAGATCAGCTGCTGGCATGATACGCTCAGCCAAGGTTACACGGTAATTCTCCAAGAATATCAATTTCAGTTTGTCGCCTACGTCTGGGTCGTTGTTTACCTAAAAACATGTACATATTTTAAGACAAATTCAAGGTATAAATAAACTTTTGGCCTTATATCTATAATAATGAATATGAAGCTTGATAATTTTTCATGATATCTCAGTAGTAACCACTATTGTTCATAGCATGCATTATTGCGTTTTTACTAAATTTCTCAAAAATAACATTAAACAAATTTATAATTTGAAAAAAAATTTTAACCGTTTGGCGCGAAAGGATTCGGTTTCGAGTCCCGCCTCGTGATCGAGTTTTTTCTATTCTTTATAAATTTATATTTATAAAGCATTTGAATGCCATTAAACCAAAAGTATCAAATTCAACATTAAACAAACAAAATCACTTACAGTGTCTCCTACAGCGCAGGCCAAGGCAATAATTTGCTTAGCGATAAAGTAACCTGGCGCCGCTTTACCACCGATCATAACTGTTCTAGGAGCGATCGGTGCACTTGGATCACGTTTGATGCGGTTATACAGCGTAATTACATGCAAGATATTTAAAAGCTGCCTCTTATATTCATGAATACGCTTCACTTGTACGTCAAACATAGAAGCGGGGTTAATTTTAACTCCAGTGTCTCTTTCGATGAGAGAAGCGAGTCTCAACTTATTTTCTTGCTTTACTTTCATAACCGCCCGTTGAAAGCCAGGGTCCTTTGACCAACGCTTAAGACCTTGCAACTGGTCCAAATGAACGGTCCATTCGTCACCGATCTTGTCACAGATTAAATCAGCTAAGCCAGGATTGCACAGCAGTAACCAACGACGGGGAGTAATGCCGTTTGTTTTGTTCTGGAATTTTTCTGGCCACATTTCATAGAAGTCACGGAAGAGGGTCGCTTTAAGAATATCGGAGTGAATGGCAGCTACACCGTTAACGGCGTGAGAGCCAACAACACAGAGGTTGGCCATGTTAACCCTCTTTTCACCATCTTCTTCAATCAGGGACATACGACGCATGCGATCCAAATCGCCTGGCCAACGTTTTTCCACCTCCTTGAGATGCAGGAAGTTGATGTGGTAAATGAGTTGCATGTGCCTGGGCAAGCAGTTTTCTAACATTGAGCAAGGCCATCTTTCCAGAGCTTCAGGCAGAACGGTGTGGTTTGTGTAAGCACAACATTTAACAACAAGATTCCAAGCCTCATCATATGGCACTTTTTCAACATCAATCAGAATACGTAATAATTCTGGAATAGCGAGAGCAGGGTGGGTATCGTTCAACTGAATGGCAACTTTTTCAGGAAGATGTTTGAAAGTAGTTCTCACTGCTTCGCGACTACCAAATTTGGACGCCTTGTAACGTCTGATTATGTCTTGTAGAGTAGCAGCACACATAAAGTACTCCTGACGCAGTCTCAACTCTTTGCCTTCAAAGAAGTTATCGTTGGGATAGAGCACGCGAGAAATATTTTCAGCGACGTTACGATCCAGTACGGCTTGAATATAATCTCCAGAATTAACTGAAAGCAGAAATAATTAAAATAAATTTAATTTTTATACTAAAGCTACTTGAATATTTCACTTTGCAAATATTCGAACCAAGAACGTAAATTAGTATGTACCGTACAAAAGGCTTTGATTACGAAATTTATTTTTAAATGATGATCTAAATTCTTTACTATTAATTTTATTTACTTTGCATTTATTTCTGCATTGCGACATAGAGCTGAAATCCTGTTTGCACTAGGATGTGTGCCAATATAAATACAACAGCCAATAATGATTTCAAAAGTACGTAGCTACGTACTGCACAATACAGAAAATATAACGATGATAGTATAATAATACTAACAGAATTTAAGGTTAAAGTCGATCGGACTCTTCGCTGACCACAACCGCAAAGTATTGACGACGTTGTTATTGTATCCAGGGATTGGGTTATCATAGGGCATGGCGAACACCATCTACAACAAAAACGAAATAAATAAATTAAACTACCTACTCAATAATTTATATGTTTTTAATAAGAAATTTTACATTTTATATGTTTAGGAAATGTTGTCAAATTTGCTGAAAAAAGTCACTGACCATTAAAGCCACAAATAAGTAAAAAAATTCAAGAACTTCATATTATACCAAGATGATTCATTTTATTGATTGTATGCGAAACCCGCGCCAAAAACTCTCGATCTTATAACGCAAGTTACGACTCTATTTAAAAACAGCTCTCTTATCGTAAAATTACCAAAACACTAAAGTCATTGCACCGTGATCTCACGAGCTGGAAAATAGCCCAGTAATGGATTTGAATTTACGACTAGCATTGCAAATATTCACAACATTTATCTAATCTTAAGCGTAAACGTCAAGGTCACTTCAAGGTCTTATCCAATTATTTTCGTTACCTGCGTGTCAACCCATTTCTTGCCTTGAGGAGTGTCGACAACACGTCCGTAGAAGTTAACGGGAATCATAAATTCAGGACGTGCCTTTTCCCAGGGGTTTCCATACCTCAGCCAGTCATCTGGCTCCTCATGTTGTTCGCCGTTCTGGATCTTTTGTGCGAAGATACCATATTCGTATCTAATACCTAGAGATAATAAATACAAATATGTATCTCAATAATAAAGGTCAAGTAACATTCGGAAATTTAAGCAGCAGTCAACCAGTTAATTTGGTTTGCATTTTGTATTTTTTTACCACAAATTAAGATATTTCTGTATAGAAAAGATCATCAAAATATTTGAATTAAAAGGCATATTAACACTTTTAATATTCTATTATAGCTAGGCCAAATTATATGTGTATAACCCGAGCAGATAGAGAATAGATCTGAAGATGGCGACGGGTACTTATGGTAGGGTTGGCAAATTAGGGGCGGTGAGGCAGCTTAGACGTGTTCCGGTCATGCCGCCTCGCAGAGGAAGGAGGAGGCGCCTTCGCGCGCAGTCGTAGGGTGTTAACGGAAGGTGGGCCCGTTACCGGCCGTCCGCTGCCGTGGTCGATTCGAAGGAGTGCCCGCGGCCCCGACTAACTGCGCGGCGATACGTAACACAGTGGAGTTTAGTCGCTAGGTCCACTGCCTGCGGTTCAACTGTAGGAAGTGGGAGTCCGACTTAACCTACGGCCTCTTCTCCGAAGGCCGTAGGTATGCAAGAGCATTCTCCTCTTTAAAAAAAGCTTGGCAAATTAAGTTCTCTAACATCGTTTTTTTGGTTCATCCATTTGTTTTTAAAGTTTGTAACAAAAACTTAACGAAAATAAATAACAATCAAATATAACGCAAACAATGTAACAATCAAACTCAACAGAAACAACAATATCAATAAAAGCAACTATAACTCGGAGTGCGTCAAGTACCTAGTTTAGAAAGCGAATCCCGCCCGATTATTTTTTTGCAACGCGCACTGTGTGAGCTGTGTGAGAGAACGCATGCGAGCGGACGCCATCTTCAGATCTATTCTCTATCTGGTCGGGTTATAGATAACAATTACTCATCCATGTCTGGTTTATTCACATTTGACCTAACATTATTTTAAATCACCTTCTGAATATTTGAGAAGAAATGACAGAAATATATTTATACTAGATTTCCGCCCGCGGCTTCGCCCGCGTTTTCAAAGGAAAACCCGCGTAGTTCCCGTTCCCGTGGGATTTCCGGGATAAAACCTATCCTATGTGTTAATCCAAGTTACCCTCTATATGTGTGCTAAATTTCATTGTAATCGGTTCAGTAGTTTTTACGTGAAAGAGTAACAAACATCCATACATCCATACATCCATACTTACAAACTTTCGCCTTTATAATAGTATTAAGATAAGATTAAGATAAAGATATTTGAAAGTATATTTATGTACATACATAATTATAATATATTGTGGCATTTCAAATTCAAAATAATATTATAAACATAAGTTTTATTTATACAGCTTAGCCATTCATTTAGTTTAGCATAATATTTATAATTGGAGCGAAGCCAGCTTTATTTATTCAAGAGTATTCAATTAGTTTTGAGACACTAAAATTGGTTTCAATTGTAAACAATTACCCAAGTCATAAATTTAACTCTTGTGAATTTGAGAAACACAACCTAACTATAAAAATTTATAATAGTATTATAATGTTTTTATCTTTACTGTATAAATTGTTTGATTACTCTAATTACAATTGTTTTTGCTGTTTTGTGTAATTCATCAAAGTATAAAAGAAATTAAATGTTTAATCCCTGTGTACACACATAAACAATACAAAATAAACTATTATTGTTTTTTGTAAGTATTTAAAAATCCCTGTGTACCTGTAAAGATTATAAAAAAATACAAAAATTATAAGGTTATTTTCATACAGTCATCACCATTCAGCTTATATTTATAGTCCTATATAATTATCAATGCATAATCTGTTTTTAACTCAGTTATCTGAAAACAATATATCATAATACATATATAAATTAGTCATTAAGTAAGTTATGACTATTTTAATGTTATCATGTTATGATTAAGTTTATAAATACCGTATCCATATGCTGCCAGACCGAGGGTAGCCATGGAATCCAAGAAGCATGCAGCCAAACGACCCAATCCTCCATTGCCCAAACCAGCATCTTCTTCTAGCTCTTCTAACTCTTCAATATCTAAACCTAATTGATAGAGAGCTTCATCTACCGTTCCTTGGATGCCCAAGTTGATCATAGTGTTCTGGAGGGAACGGCCCATGTAGTATTCCAATGAAAGATAGTAGACACGCTAAAAGAAATCACATATTCTTATTGGAACAATGCAATCAAAATTAAATAAAAATGTATTGGTATAAACAGAATGCTTATAAGAGTATTATTGTTGGAAATATGAACATTTGATTACTAATATTTTATTATAAAATATATTGCATTTAAATGTATAAACATATAAAGAAATTATGTTCAAGCATTTATGAATATACTTTCAAATTAAAGTTAACAATTGCAAAGCTGTGAAAAATGTTTTATATTATACCCTCAACAAATTTATGTAATGCATTGCATTAGCTGTTTTAGCATAGTCATTCTAATATTTACCTTGGGATCTTTTTCATAATAGTATTGTTGGGTGCGTATCCAGCGGGAAACCAGGTGGTCCCTGACGGTGTGCGCCAGGGCAAAGTAATAATCTCTTGGAGTCGCAACATTGCGGTCTTTGACGAGAGTGTAATGAACGTGTCGGTTAAAAGCTTTCTTTACTTCAGCAACATTTTCTACTGCTACTATTCCACGGACGGAAATCTGCTTTCGCTTTTCGGAATCCGATTGCACACTCATACTTAACTTGTATTAATAATAATATGTTTCAAAAGGTACAGCACCAATCAGCTGTCGCACCCCAACTGAACGCAGCTAATGAGTACGATATCGGTCACCTTGAGAAGGTCGAACATATATTACATATAAAGCTGAAGCTCGTACAACCGGTAGATCACAGCGGTAGATAGTAGATACGTACTATCCACAAAATATAATCTGTCGTTACTCTTTGCCGTTTGTTTCAACTTTCACAGGATATAAAATTGGGTGTATCCTTATATTAGCAGAATAGGGAAAATAATATTCTGGTTCTTATAAAGTACATATATTTATTACTTAAGAATAAATGAGTCGATACATATCAAACTCCGGTAAGTCCACTCCCCGTCAAAATGTAGATAAAAATGGCGCCAATTTTGAATTGTAAAATTAAACCACTCTCTACTTTTCAAATTTAGGTAAGTCAATCGTATCTCTATTAAAAAGGTTTAAACCTCTTAGGTTTAAACAAGAAGCTTATATCTAATACACTGGAGATTGCACTATGACCATTAACTTGTAACAAGAAAATATGACGTTGAATGACGCCTGTATGTTTTTTTATCCCTTTCACACCAACTTGCCAAGTTAGGTGTGAAAGGGATAAAAAAACATACAGGCGTCATTCAACGTCATATTTTCTTGTTACAAGTTAATGGTCATAGTGCAATCTCCAGTGTATTAAGCGTCTTATTCACGGTCCATCCCCGACGTACGTCAGCTCAAGGCCGCGGTGCTGGATGTATCCTACTGACGATCGTGCGCGCATCAAGCATGGCTAGGGTTGCCAACTTTTATTTGAAGATATAGAGTATATCTGATTTTAAAGGAGGTAAATAAAGAGTAAATAAATATTTTTAAAAATGTATTTTTTTGTACTTTTTGCAGTACCTAACAATTTTTCATTATTTTTAAATGAATTATATGAATCTAAACATTCCAAATATAAATTTATATATTTCAAGAGCTCATTTTTAATTAATTTTTAATGATGCTCGGTTTCTCTCTTCCCGCCACTTCACATTCATGACCGAAAAGACTCTTTCAGTAAATGCTGAAGTGGCGGGAACAGAGAGTATATAGCTAACTAATCATTTTTTTAAACAAACAAATTCGTTAGGACATTTTTTTTAAATAAATTGCCATTTTTCTGCAGTGGACTTTTGCATAAAATCTGTGTTATTCATCAATTCGCCTTGGAGTTCTTTTAAAATATGTAATAACTTCTGAATATAAACTGTCCATGTGTACTAGGTTGATCCAAAATTAAAGATAATTGGGTATTTCCTGTGTACATAAAAATATAAAATAACTGTTTCTTGCTTGCTCATATAGGTACTCACTAAGTTATCACAAAAAAATCATATCAATAGGCCACGTTTCCAAGTACATATTTACATTAATTTCTGTTGGCAACACTGATCTGCTGTACGTCCGCGCTATTCACTGTCCATCTGCACGACGTTCGCGGTGGTGGGGGTGCTTGCTGGATGAAAAATTGGTCGTGCACATCCAGCAAGATAATAATAATAATTATTGACGTACGTCAACACTATTCACTGTCGTTTTGCGTCGTGCATCGTGTATGACCTTGGCGGGACGTACGTCAAGATGGACCGTGAATACAACGCTTTAGATATAAGCTTCTTGGGTTTAAAGCACAGACATATATTAAGTAGACAACGCAAGTACCGCGATCTTCGCGTCACGAGCGCTTTTTAGTGATGGTAATTTCATTTTACACTAAATCGATTAGGACGCCACTTGCGCGGCGATTCTAGTATCGTCCTATCCCATCGAAGTAAATCGAAAGAAATCAGATCAAACTAGATCTATGTCTAAGAGATAGTCAAATAAATGAATCGTAATCGATTACTAAATCGATTCAAGACAGAAAAATGATAATTACCATAGACAGAGGAATGATAAAATAAAGTTATACACCTTTTAATATTCTAACAAGTAAAATAATGTGTTTTAGCTTTTTCTTACATATGCCCATTGAGTTACCATGTACTACGTACTAGAGAGGCCATCGAAAGAAAGTAATGAAACTGTCAATCAATCAATCTTTATGTCCCGTTGCGTCGATCCATTTTTCTTTTATGTTCGGGTTACTTGGAAAACTGAAAAAACAAACATAGTCTAAGCAATAAGGAGTTTTCTTAAAAAACTCCCAAGATGACACTTTAACTAATGGCGTCCATGTCATAATATTTATTTTTAGTACCTTTGTATTAAAATACTTAAAAGTTCTAGGTCAAGTCGTATGAAATGACAAAAAAAATCTATGCCTTTTTTTCTGAAAAATTGCTCCTTCAAATTATCATTTTTCTGTTCGATTATAAAATCGATTAGAATCGAGAACTGTTGCATCAAATGAACATCACTAACCACAAAATTGGACAGAAAAATGAGAACAGAAAAATGAGAAGACGCTATTCATTGCTTATTATCATACGACGTGATCTTTACCGTGCCAAGTAAAAGCCGCAATGTATTCCGAATCATTCCGTATGGTTTGGTATCCATGTTTGTCACGATCGTTTTCCACAGATATTCTTTATTTGATTTTAAAATAAATAGTGCATATTGTGATTAGAAAATTACTTACCGGTGGAAGGAAACATCTCCGATAACTCGGCCACTCACAGCTGTGGAGTTTCTACAGTTTATAACGGCGCAATTCGGCATTTTACTTTATTCAGCTTCACGTCTTTCCTTGGCGAACTGCAAGCGCGGACTGAGTGTAGGCCAGCGTCAAGTAAGTTTCATAAACTTAGTTTGGACACGGGAAGTACATACACTCGCGTAGTCTATCTTGATACATGTCTGTGAAAATATGTTTTTTCAAACTCCGGTATGTCCATCGACAGTGGTTTATCAAACTCAGGCAAGTCCATTTCGACCAATCACAGCGCAGTATGGCACTAAGATGGCTGCCATTTCTCTTAATTTTGTTGAAGCTAACACGTGTGACCAATGCTTTTAAATCGTTTTTATTGATAAATGATGGAAGAAAACAGTTTTACTATAGAGGTGGTGGTTCTAGACAAAGCAAGGAAAAAAACAATACCAAAAGCTAAAATAGACAAGGCTCAGAAAACAGCTAAAACATAAATGAAACTAGACGCATAGCACACGCACAGTAGTAATTCCCAGCCATGAAGCCCAGGGCCGTACTGAGATTTTTTCAACCGTTTTGATTTATTGACCTCTCTCTTTGCCCAGCAGTGGGATGATAAAGGTTAATAATAATAATAATTTGTATCTTTTAATTTATATATTTTATTTTAATGTCCAATACTTACAACGCGACAAACTATCTACTTACCCATTTCCACCACCTCAGTACGTCCCAAAACTGAGTTCTATCAAATCCCTGTAAGTCCATTAGTGATATTTCAAATTCCTGTAAGTCCAAGACGATGTTTTTCAAAACCCGGTAAGTTTTGCTGGTACATATCAAACGCCTGTATGTCCAGATTTAAAACTAATTTTGTGGCATAATCATCAAGTAATAAATTTCTTTTTCTTCGTAAAAATAATTCTAATGTATTATATTATATCTGTCATAAATTATAAAGGTCCAAACATATTGTTTTTTTAAGTTATTAAAAATACCTCGATTCCCACATTTCTGTTAGAATGGACTTACCGGAGTTTGATATGTATCGACTCAAATAAGGGCGTATTCAGAAAGAAAGCTTGAAACTTATAAGCGCTTATCGGCGCTTATCGGCGCTTGTCAACGCTGGTTCGTTCTACACAAAGGAAGCAGGTTGAAGCACACCAAAACAAATTTTATATGGCAGCGCCCAGCGCTGACCAGCGCTTGTCGGAACTTGTCGGCGCCGATCAGCGCTTATCGGCGCGTGTTCATATATTTTCCTGCGCGGGTTACCAGCGCTGACAAGCGCCGATAAGCGCTTATAAGCGCTTTTAAGTTTCAAGCTTTCTTTCTGAATACGCCCTATAGTTTTAATATGAGATTTAAAATATAAAAAAAATAAATTTGTATTTTGTGCCAAAAAATATGTCAATCACAGATGTCAATTGTCAATGGCAATTAATATGTCATACAGCAAAATGACACAAATACAGATAACAGATCACAGATCTAGTACCAGTAGATATGCAATACTATGGTGAAAAGAGATAGATAGCTACGCTTACATTATGTGAGTGAAGGGGATGTAGATACGTTTTTTGGCCAAACAAACAAAGCAGATCTGATATTTAATTAGTTTTCTTGTGTCTAATGTTCTTTTTGGTGATAAATACATTTGGAAGTTAATTATAAAAGTGTTCTGAATGTACTACGTGTACTGAGTGTTTATAATTATGGGTGGTTGCAGCGTATTAGGCTATAACAGCCGCACGGAAACAAACGCCGATGGAATTTCATTTCATTCGTAAGTAAACAATTAAATAAAGATACATAATATCAGAATCATTATAATTGACTGTTTCCTATCAACTGATCATTCTTATTGTTAATATTTCGTGGTAATTTTAGCTTTTAAGTGTAAGATAACCTCAATCACAATGTTGCCTGCAAATGGGAAAAAAAGTCCACAAAATTGCAAACAAATGTTTGTCCCATAGTTTTCCAACGTATAATGGCATTTGTATATATGGATTGATGCTAGTCGGTAAAATTGGGTACCATCTAAAAAGCGAGAATATGTTCAAAGAATTTTAACGCAATTTTTTTGTTTGCAAACCTAAATAATCTCTCCTTGAGTCAAATGCTACGCCAACAATCAGCATGAATGTAATTACTTATCTACATTTTAAGAAGTTGATTTTAAATCACAATCAAATTCCATTGTTAGATTTCCCTATAACCCTAAGATAGATTATTTTCATATGCGTTTATTAAACTTTGTTACATATTAAATTGTTTTTTACATTAACTCTCTAGTAAAATAAAAGTAAAATATAAATCTAAGAATTTATATTTTTTAGTTTGAATCTGTGCAGTCAGTATCGGCAACACAAAATGATGATCCAAATTCCAATACCATCAACGAGCTATAGAGGAGTTAAAAGGAATAGACAGAAATCAAATGATTAAAATGTGTCCCCAGGTGCTAAAACTCGAAAACTGGTTTGTACTAAAAAAATACATCTTTATTAATAAAAATAACAAGTTATTTGGTAATACAAAGTTAATAATGGATAAAAATTTATAACCGGAGTAAATTAAGCATTAATTCCATTTTATTTGCCATTAATTGTTAGCATTTCTCTTTAAAAATGTTTTATTTCTAAAAGCAGAGTTGTTTTGATGCCATAGTTTCAAATTTAATATATTGAAGTATTTTTATTTCTAATTATTTGCTATATATGTATATTAATGTTATACTTTGATACCAATACATTGGTATTAAAATAATTAATATAATGGCCTTGACACAAAAAATATTTTATATTCTAAAATTTATTTTTTCAGTTGCAGAAGCAAAAACAGATATCAGCTAATCGTCTTAAGAAATTGCTTGTTAAATGCTTATAAATATGGAAGAAACAGAAGTTCTCCGCAGCATCGAAAACGGAAATAAAGATTTTCTAAAACTCAAGGAAACGATATTCAAGCCAATTACGCAACTTTTCCTTATGTCTAAATTTCATAAGCCCAAAAGCGTACATTTACGTACGAAAAACATTCGACATCGGGCTACGTAGATTTTGTACCTACTTGATTTTTATGTTCCAATATTTGTAATCGGCCCTTAGCACAGAAATTTATACATGTGTAAAATAACCTATGATAATAAAACACATTGAAACTGTATCTGAATTTAATATTCCTTTATTTGTGGTCTTCCCTTCTCGAATGTATATTATGTATATAAAAACTACAAAGGTAAATTTTCATTAAAAATACGTCCTCAAATTCACCTAACATTATTTATTTATTACACTGAATTGTAATAAATAATTAATGTAAGAGTGAATTTGAGGACGTATTTTTAATGAAAATTTTCCCTAAAATGCAGGAAAGTTTATAAAATGGCAACACTCGAAGATAGAGCGAAATGCACTGAGGTGGCCACGCATGTTCTGAATCTAGTGGTACTAGATCTGTGTAACAGATCACTGTACGATAATTTTTTTTGTTTACCGGTACGGGAAGATGACCATGTTATCCTTAGAGTATATATACTATCTATAGAGTTCGAACAACCAAGTGGGAACAGTAGGCACAGGTGGGAACAACACGACGTTCCCGCCGCGAGCGCTCGTAGTCGTGGTTGAGTGCTGTCGAAGTGCGTTGCTCCGGAATTTTTTTCATATTTACGAATAAACATGGTGAAATGTGCAGTTCTATCTTGCAAAAACGATACTAGAAAATACACAAAATTGAAATCCAGTATCACATTTCATCAGTAAGTCGATTGTTATACTTATTTTTATGAAAATAAATCTAGCATCGCGGGGGTGAGGGGGAGGTGGGAGGCGGACACGCGCAGGCTTGCTCGCGCGCCTCACTGCCGCCATTTTATCGTAGTGATGTGACCTGATCAACGCTGTACTCGATATAAAGTTTACTAGAAGAACTATATTTTTACAAATTATTTATTTAACTTTAAAATTAAAACTCTTTTAAAAATGTAAATAAATTTTTAAATAAATTTGTGGTGTGTTTTGTATGATACACTTTCTAATATTATGAATGCGAATGTATTATAGGGTAAATGTAAAGTATGTAATTTTACGATATATTTTCTGAACTGCTAAATTGATTTTGAAGATTTTGATAGTAGAATGGATAAAATGAAATAAAAAAATTATTAATATTATTTATTATATTATCATTTTAAATTATTAATTATTTCTTATTTTTATTTAACATTTTTAAAACATTGTTATTATTGTTTGATTTATTATTAAAGAAATAGCACTAAACCCGACCTTATATTTTATTAACTTTATTATTTAAAAAGTACTCACGTTTTTCTGATATTCCAATTAAACATATTTTTTTAAAGTACTTATAATTAATACAAGAAATATTCAAATGGAATAAACAAACTTTATTCAGTTGGTAAACAAATTTAAAATTACATATTTATACTTTATTCATCTATTTTTCCTTTATTATCTTATTGAACATAAAATTTACTTATGATACATATTTATTTACATAACTTATCGATAGTTCAACACGCAATTGATACCTACCCATCCCTATTTGTCACACACACATCTATATAATATCTATAGCTCATCTGCCTACGATGTGCACTGAGCAATTTGTGCAATACACGCGCTCTATACTATATCTATACTCTAAGATGTTATCTTTCATGGCGAGAACTACCTACACGACCACGACCATGGACCTAAAAAAAAGACGGACGGAATATCGCCTAAACATTGAGTGAAGCCCGCAGAGCAAGTAATGGCAGGCGGCGACACGTCCATGTGTGTGTGCCAGATTGATTGCCAGATGCAGTAAAATTACCCCGCACTTTAGTATTTTTATTTTTCAATTATTTGTTGTACATTTTATGTGTACTCTAATTATTAGAACCTATGTATAAATACAATTACTATTTAGCTTTGACAAATCAACCACTGGACTCGAAACCAAAGGAAAATGTATGAAAACTTGTTCAACCAATATTGGGGGGAGAGGTAATGTCAGTTTATAACCAAACCACAGAATACATAATAGTAGCTAAACGCTACAGAACGGACACTCTCCGCCTCCCGCCAAAATTAAACACTTACCTCACCCCGCACGATCAGTCTAAAAATGGTCCACATTTTTCTACAGGGACGATACGCAACGAAGATTGACAACATTAATCAAATTGACTTAAAGTAATTTTATTATTTTGGATTTTCGATTTATCGTTTTTCGTAGAAAATGGTTAGATATTGTGCTGTTTAGAGATGTATTTCATCAGAAAAACGCGAATTTTTTTTACGCTAGTCAAAAATGTGCCAACCATAAAGCGTTAACACACACATTTGCAGTCTCTACAGTGTGACTGTCAAAACGATAATTTTGTATGGAGTGTCCGGGGTGTGACCAAACCAAACAAATAGGAAACATGCTTCATACGATTATATACTTGAAATTTTCAAAATAACTGTCTTATAACAGATGTCAAAGACAGTGTAAATTGGCTGTGATATTATTTTTAATATGCGTATTATATGAAGGTTAGCATAGTATACATGTTTTTGTGAGAAGAAAAAGCAAAAACAAATTTGTAAAGCAAGCGTTTATATCAAATTATTTTATCGTAATTTTAAAATTAATTCACTTTACATCAACTCCAATACTTTTGGAAGAATGAAATTTTGAAATAATGGCAGTACAATAGCAACAGCTGTCCTGACGACAATGGCGGCTGTATTTTTTCTATAAATTTTGCCGTAATAATTTTTTCATTACCTAAAACATAAAATAAATAACTTGCTTCCCTGTGGAATCTAATCCTCTGTGTTTTCTTATTTAAAATTATTGTACTTTTGCGACACCATATTTTAACGACGCAAGACGGCATTTTAAATATTTTTTGTGAAACAGTGACGCGGTTAATCAGTCGGTAGCTCACGACGTAATGGCGGCCGACTAGCTTACTATGGTGAGAGTGTGTGCGTGTTCATTGTATTTACACGATAGCTATCTTACTATGGTGGCTTCACTTTGTTTGTTCGTAAAACGACGTCTTTTTTATAGGTCCATGCTTGAATTATTATATTTTTACTTAAATCTACTATCTGTGTACAATTTACGTAGCACATTGAGATATACGTATGGAGACGACACCGCCTACATCACATATTATGTTGCACTCAACATAAGCCATATGGCTTATCTGCACTCAGTCGCTTTAGTGCGATGGTCGCGTTCATGTCTTGTTTGTTTTAAAGCACAAAACCAAGAAACTGATCAAATATGCCCTCGAGTGTGTTGCGATATTGCACTTATAATTCAAGTAATGCGGCAAAGTGCAAAGAAATAACTTTTCATAGGTAATTCATTCGATAATCATTGTTAAAACTTCGTCCGAGCAAAAATTTTCGCGGGCGCCATTTTGCGTAAATTGTCATAGACTAAAAATTTTAGAAAAGGCATTGGGTATGAAAGATGTATATTATATAGTAATATTAGATGACGTAAATTTTTATAGTGGAAAAAAATAATTTTACACATTTAAAAAATATTGTACTGTGGATATTATTTGAAAAAAAGTTAAATCATGAAAGACGAAAATAAATTACCTATGTATCAATTTTTTTTGTTACATTGATTGGTTTTAATTGAAAAGTTTTTAAATGATAAGTTTATTTAGTAATAATTTATTTATAAGATATTTTTTTTTGTTACATTGATTGTTTTTAATTGATAAGTTATAAGCAAAATAAAGTTTCGCCTCTATAGCGGTGAGTCGATGACATCGCTTAATCTATGACTCACAAGCCGCCCCGCGCCGCGGCCGCCGCGCTTACAGCACAGATTTTGTTCGTGGTGTCTCCTCTATACGTAGTAATTAGCTCAATGATAGCTCAATGATTATACATGTATGCAATATCTTACGAAAATTTGAAAGTTTAAGTAGGTACATTGTAAGCTGTGTTGTAAGTTTCCATAATAAGTTTCATAAAAATTAGAAAATCAGATTTAACAAACCTTTTTTTAATTATGTGTCGCAATTTTTATCAGTGTCGTAAATGCCAAAAAAATCTCCGTTTAAGATAAAATTACAAGCGATTACAAGTCTGTGTTACAAGTGACATTAATGCCTAAGGGCGTATTCAGAAAGAAAGCTTGAAACTTATAAGCGCTTATAAGCGCTTATCGGCGCTTATAAGCGCTGGTAACCCGCGCAGGAAAATATATGAACATGCGCTTATAAGCGCTGATAGGCGCCGACAAGTTCCAACAAGTTTCAACATACTTGTCGGCGCCGATCAGCGCTTATAAGCGCATGTTCATATATTTTCCTGCGCGGGTTACCAGCGCTTATAAGCGCCGATAAGCGCTTATAAGCGCTTATAAGTTTCAAGCTTTCTTTCTGAATACGCCCTAATGGTGAATGGTGACATTAATTTTGACAGTGACATTCCCTTCAGAAATTATTAGTTCTAATTATTATTAATTATTGATATATTTTGATTATTTGATATCAATACAATACAAATATTGCATGAATAATGAATTCAACCTGTAAATAAAACGATAAGAAAAATAAGATAAAAATAACGTTAAAATTTTTCAATGTGATATTTCTAAGACTTAAAAAGTATAATAATACTAGTATAAGGATTTCTACTTGCGTCGTACTTTGTAATTTATGTTATAATGTACTCACTACAATAATTATAATATAATTTCTTATAAATATGCCGATAGACATAAAATGTGTTAATTGCATAAACATGGACAGTGTAGAGGAAGGACAAGTTCCTAAGGAATTCATTGAGTATGATTTTGCAGAAGACGCTCTCGATTTTGAGGTAAGAATTTAGACTTAAATTCAAATAGAAGATAAACTCGATACATCTAGTACTGCAATCTTAAACAAATTTATAATTTTTTTAAGTAGTATAATGTACAATGTTTGAATTATGTAGGAGTAAATATTATGCTACATTGCATTCGCCATTTTTCGAATTATGAAAAATTTCCATCGTCCGCCCATTAAAAACTAGTTTTAAAAACGAGTTTTAACTTCTATATGCTACTATGTAATTTATTTTGACTAGTCATTTACTACAGGCTGCATCATCTAATGACTAGCTATTTTTTTAATAGTTTTGATTATTCTTTATCATTGTCTATGCAATAAACACTTATTAAGAATTCCCATTTTGTAAAATACTTAATGCAGGAAACCTAATTTGCATAGACAGTTAGTAAAATTAATTTATTTATTCTTGTCAATCATTTTATTTACTCTTAAGCCGGGTCCCCTGCAACGTGTTATCGTGTTAGCTAACACGATAACATGTTTTGCTAACCAAATAGGGGCGTGGCCTAACAGTTTTGTTAGCAAAATCACAATAACATGTTTGCCGAGACGAATGGATAACATCCCCCGCGTTCGCCTGCGGGGAGGGGAAGGAACGCATTTTATGTTCGCACTCACGAGAAGAAGACGTCCGTCCTAATTTATCTATGGTCCGTCCGCCTATATTCTCTTTGACGTCCGCCATAATTGTGTTGATTTTGTGTGACAATTCTCTTTGTTTTGTTTCTGTTGTGTGTGATGGAGTGGAATAAAGAAAATACTTTGTATTTTATACAACTAATTAGAGAAAGACCGGTGCTTTGGGACGTAACGTTGGAAGAACACAAAGATAAAAATAAAAAACTAGATGCCCTGTCTGACATAGCAAAGATTTTTCGATTGACAAAAGAGGAAGTGAATTCTAAATGGACAAGCCTCAAGGGGCAATATAATAGAGAGAAGAAAAAAGTGACTGGGCTTAAAACGGGTAGCGGAGCAGCCGATATTTACATTTCCAAATGGTTTGCTTACCAGGAAATGGCTAGTCTATTATCTTGCAACGTTCCTCAAGAGTCCATATCAAATTATGCGGTAAGTTGAAGTTATTCTTGTAATAAATCTAAAAATCTAATCTAATCTTCTTCTTAAAATTTTGGCTTGAAATGGCGTTTGGTGCGTTGGAGTGCACTTTAGGGGGCTACTGAAACTGAAGCAGATTTTTTTTTCATATTTGGCTTTTATGGTTCCAGGGATTTAGAAATTTTCGAGTGGTTTCAATGCCATGATGACCCCCACTTTTGACGGCTTTATCAGCTCCCTTAAGGCGAAGGTATAGGGTAAGTGGCGCCGCTATCAGTAAAAAAATATTATGGCCTAATTAAATGAATTATCCAAAAATCACAAACATGGCGTAAATTGTTTGGTATTTTAGACTATAACCTAGGTATCAACTCCGTGAAATATTTTTTGCTGCAGTTATTAGGCACAAAAAGTCAGGGTCGCCATCGGCACCATAAGTTTTTGTGCCTATAATAAAAACATATTTCAAAGAGTTGATAGGTTATAAACAGTCTAAAATACCAAACAATGCTCTGTTTGTGATTTTTTGATAAATATTATACAACTAATTAGCCCGTAATATTTTTTACTGATAGTGGCGCCACTTACCCTATACCTTCGCCTTAAAGTTTCAGTTTTGTACGCAGTTGCGTTTTATGAAATCTTTAATTATAATTTGTTTACAATATCAAGTGACTGTAGATCTGAGTACCATTATGGTTTTGATTTCAACTCGATACTCAAATTTGTAAAATTATGAAATGGAGACTCACTTGAAAAAGAAAATACTGAAAAATATTAACTTAAAAAATATAAGATCCATGAAAAATTTGAAAAAAAAATCATACCTTGAAAACTATCAAAAATAGCTGAACATACATAGGGGTCCAAAAGATAGGTATAGTAGTCCCCTATCACCTGGCATCGGCTTGACACTTTAGAAGAAACACCCTGTATATCCTTCTTGCTTAATTTCCTTATCTACCTGCATTTAGTGTAATGTGGTGTTAATTTATGAATGAATATAATAAGTATGCTTAGATACAGGTTATTTGTGCATTTTACTGCAGTAAAAGTATAATCTGTGCATTTTCTATAATTTTAATAGGAACAAAAAAAATACTATACTAAAAACACATTCTCATCTCCTCACTACTTAAACAAAGTTTTGCCATGGAAGCATTCCCCTCTCACTTAAAAAATACGAAGCAAAACTATCACGAATCTGCCGACTGTCTATAGGTGATCTTCTAGGTATTCTAGGAAGTGGTCGTAAGCCTTCTGCTTCTGGTTCATTTCTCCATTGACCCCCAAGTAATTCACCGTTTTCATCTATATCAAAAGTACCCGGTGGCGTATATATACTTCTGCTTGTTTTATTTCGCCTTAGATAGTTGTGTAAAACAACGCAAGCTAAAATGACCGGTATCACTGTACCCACTTCTACTGTTAAGGGTTTCTTAAAAACTCTAAACACCGAAGTTAAAATGCCAAATACGTTTTCTATTATTCGTCGTGCACGGCATAATCTATAGTTAAACACTCTCTGCGATGAACCTTGTTGATGTTCTCCACTATAGGGTTTCATTAAGTAGTGTGTCAATGGAAAAGCATCATCACCTAATATAACATATGGCAAATTCACGTCTCCACAAGGTAAAGGCTCATCATCGGGTAAACTCAAAGTACTATTATTTAGACTTCTGAACAATGTGGAATTCCGGAAAACCCCTCCGTCAGAGATTCGGCCTTGGCAGCCAACATCTATATAGGTAAAATTGTAATCATAGTCTGCCATTCCCAGTAGTACAACACTAAATGTTTTTTTGTAGTTAAAATACAGACTTCCTGTATTTGCTGGGGCTTCCATAACTACATGTTTTCCATCTAAAGCACCTAGTGCATGAGGAAAATTCCACTTAGTGTCAAATCCTCTTGATATTCTTCTCCATTCTGCAGCAGTTGAAGGTGTCTGTAAGTAATAAAAAAATACATTTCATTTATTTCAGATTTCACCACCACCACCGCCAACTTTGCCGACACCATCACCGCCAGCCATGCCGGTCCCACCACCAACAACGCCGACACCACCACCAACAACGCCGACACCACCACCAATTACTTCGACACCACTGAGAGGCAAAGGATCGGACGCACAAAAAAAGAAGCGAAATTCTGGTTTATATGGAGAGGCTTTGCTTACTTTGAAAGCAATTAGAGAAAAAAGAAATAAAACGCCGGAGCAAGAAGATGAAATCACTACATACGGGCTCTACATTGCTGCTCAAATGCGCAAATTTAATGCTATTTCACAGAGCAAACTAAAATTAGACATTCAAAGTCTACTTTGTAAATATGAATTAGAAAATATCGAGTGTACGCGTAGATCTACCTCTAGTATGAGCGATAATTCGGCGATTAATACATTATATAATGATGGCTATTCTTCCGGTCCATCCAGTCCTATTGAAAGCTCCTCAACCTACAGACAAATGCCAACCACAAGTCTTGCTGCCAGGACCTGTACCTACACACAGCCCAAAACAGAAAGTATGCCAACCTCATTTCCGATTGCCAGCACCTCTACTTACGAACAGCCCGAAATTTTGACCTACACACAACCCGAAACAGAAACTATGCCAAGCTCATCTCCGATTGCCAGCACCTCTACTTACGAACAGCACGAAATTTTGACCTACACACAACCCGAAACAGAAAGTATGCCAACCTCATTTCCGATTGCCAGCACCTCTACTTACGAACAGCCCGAAATTTTGACCTACACACAACCCGAAACAGAAACTATGCCAAGCTCATCTCCGATTGCCAGCACCTCTACTTACGAACAGCACGAAATTTTGACCTACACACAACCCGAAACAGAAAGTATGCCAACCTCATTTCCGATTGCCAGCACCTCTACTTACGAACAGCCCAATATTTCGCTAACCACAGCCACCACAAGTCCGACTGCTAGATACTTTGTGATTTCGAGTAATGGGAAAATTATAGAAGTTACGGGTAATCAACCAGATTCACCACCACATTCAAATGTTGTAATATTACAAAACGATATGGTGTTATGCCCTGATGCAGATACATCACAAATTGAAACAAATCAAGCAATTGAAAACCTTTTAAAATATAATAAAAAATAAACAAATGTGAGCACAGTTAACGAAAAAAAAATCAGATCTTTTTCGTGATTTTACTACTCCTTTTCAATGTTTGTCTTTGATCGTTCTTTTAAATTTTTCTAATTGTTAATTGTTTTTGTAACACAAAAAAATATCACCTAATTTCATAAATTTATTGAATTCATACGGAGCTATTTTTTTATATGATATCTTTTGTTCCACGACTTTGCATAAAAACAAACATTCAAAAATTTGCGTTTTTCTGCCCAGCTCTGTAAACAAATATTGTTTTTATTATAAGAATATTATTGTAAGAATATTATTATAAGAATAAAGATTGATTTAATTTCATAAAAAGAAGAGTAATTATTTAATAACTACCTATTCACGACTGTAATAGGCATAGAGACATTTTTTTAAGATCCCCATTATATATTTTTTATTAAAAGCTGGTCCCGTCAGAAGCCTCTAACAGTAATTAAAATTAGTAAATTTTGGTTTATTATGGAATTAGGATTTTTTTAAATTTGTCAAAATTACGGGTTTGCCTTTTTCAGCCTAACCCTAATTTCCTCAAACTTTAAAAAATCATAACTCCATATCCATAATGGATTTATTTATTTACTGTTACAGGCTTCTGACAGGACCAACTATTAGTAAAAAATATAAAAAGTGGGGTCTTGAAAAAAAATTTCCATTCCCATTATAATGAGAGCTTGTTTAAAAAAAAGAAAATGTCAGTTTTTAACAATAACAATAGATGGCGCTGTCTTAAAGCCGAGCGTCAATGTCAAAAGAGTTTATTTTTAAATTTTTACGCCATCTGTTGTAGATGATAGGCAACGTTTTTATTTTTTTTAAACCTCTCCTCATCAACAAAAAAACATTCCTAGCTAAATAAATATCCCATTAAAAAAAAAAAAACAATTCCTGTACTCAAATTGCTTGGTATTTTAGACTATTTATAACCTATCAACTTTAAATAATATGGTTCAGTGTAGTTATTGTATTTGTACTGATGGCGGCGCCACTTAACATAATATTGTATTGTATACCTTCGAAAAAAAATACTTACTTTTAGATGCACATTTTTCAGTCTATTGTAGAGAGCTAAACAGACTTCTGGAATCAGTTTTGATAGTTGTTGTTTAGAGATTCTTAAGTGATACATTATGCTGGTGTAGCTGTCTCCCGTCGCTAAAAAGCGTAAAGTCGCACCTAATCTCATGTCAGGAGGAATCACATCGTTCCTCCATGTTGTTTTCTTCTCTATATCTGGTAAAATCATAGTCAATAGCTCTTGAAAATCGCTTTCTGAACATCTAAAAAAATTTTTTATACCGAACCTATCATCAATTTTTAGTTCTTGATAAATATTGAAGGAACGAGGTTGCAGGTAGGGTCGGACCCGGAACCTATTTTTATTATTTCTTTGGAGAACTAAATCAACTATTGCTAAAACAACTTCCACGTCTTCTTCGTCGGAACTCATTTTTGAAATGAAATAAAAACAATAACAAAAATAGGCGCAGCGGACGAGCGGTTTTGCAAACATGTTTTGGTAACATGTTTCGATAACATGTTTTGTTAGAAAATTGTCGCTGCGGACCCGGCTCTAGGTATGTAAATTGTATCAATGATTTTTTTATATTTAATTATTAAATATTGTATTGAGTTGAATAATCAATTGAAATTTTTGAAAATGGAAAGAACATAAAATAATAGATCATATGGAAGTGATGTATTGGAACCTTATTTAATACAAAATGGTCTTATTCTGGAAATCTTGTATTAAATATGCAAGTGTATTGAATATTAACCTTGTATAGTTATTTTATACAAAACATATGCTGTACAAAGTTGGTACCCCTTTTTTGTGTGGTCTCTCTCAATGTTAGTCAGAAGGGCTTTTACATTTTAACGTGGACATGTGGGTGAACTGAAGGTTTACACTGGTAGCGACATGCGCAAGGGCATCCCCCCTTGACGGGGATTTGGCACCCCTATTCACCATTACCTAACTATTTAGAAAAATATCCATGCATAGAAAAAAGGTCCTAAGAAAAACGATTATTTATAAAAAATTTTATGTTAAATCAATCAAATTTGTAATACTTAGTCATTCAGATTTACATATTACTATTTGCCTGATTTGTTTATTTAAGTTCTGGCATTATTATATCATATTATTTAATGGTGTATTTATTTACATTATATTTACAGGTTGATCAATCTAAAAATCTAATAAGCTAATGCTTTAAGGGCCCTTAGTAGGTGAAAACGGCAAAATGGACTGTTATCTATGAGCTATAATTGAAAAAAAAGTTTTTTCTCTCTGATATTTCTAATAAGTAATATGTATTACAGAACGTATGTGTGATGGGATGACTGTTTCCAAAACACGATTGGAAAAATTTTGCTCAATAAAAAGTTGAAGTTACCTCTAAAATATCATATAAATGCTCATTACAACCGTATTTTACGATAATAATTCGTATAAAATCACATATACCTTCTCGATTTCGTGACTGTTACATTTAAAAAATACTAAATACTTTCATTCACTTTTTGATAAAAATGTGAATGGCGCGTACGATTTTTAGTTTCAAGTACGTTGATTCCATACTAAACGTGGACCCCCTCACCCCTCACGTCAGGCGCGAATAGCTGAATTTTCGCTGACCGCCTAACCCCTCTTAAGTATTGTAACTTTCTGTAGTTCCAAAGTTAAATGTGGTTTCAATATATTTTTCTTTTGTATATTTAAACTGTGATTTAAACCATGTTCATTAGCATATCAATATTACTACATGTTATATAACAAAACATATTTTCCTGGATATCCATATGTATATGTACTATAATTATATTATATTTTACAAAAACAAAACTATCTTGCACTATCTTGTATATTTTCTTACAGTGCAGTGTAAGGAAACTCATCAAGTGTGTAAACTTAAATAGATATTTTTTTTATAATAAAAACTTTACTTTAAAAACTTTATTAGATATTTGACAAGACTTTCATAATTTCATAATATAATCTATATTCTAAATAAAAAAATCTATGTCCTCAATAAACGAAAACAATTAATTGATTATGATAAGTTATTGTTGTGTGATAAGTTATTAATTATTTTATATTATTTAAAGATTATTTTAAAGTAAATTACGTACATTAAAAAAATCTTCACTCACATTTCGCAAGTTATGCCTATGAGGAACATTAAAAATTATTCTTAAAAAATAATAATTTTAAGAAGGGCGTGCCGCGCCGCGGTATTTACGAGGCAACATGGTTTGGTAAACAGACGGAAATTCAGGCACCTCGCGTCGTAAACTCTACCTGTACCTATAACAAACTTCAATGATACACTGAATGTCGCGGGCCACGGACGTAACTAGGGCACCACCTAATAGTAGCATCTGCGATCAGTTATATTTTCGTACGAATGCGGTGCTCTGATTTATATCGTGATCAGTGGTTTTTGACTACAAGTGATCGTGTACACTGCCCTCGTCATGGTCTGCTGTGCTAAATGTGGTTGTGGTGCGATTTGCCGTCGATTGTTTTGCCGATCACGCTCTCCTGATAGTGATGAAGAAAATATACCAGTCTCTCCGGTAATTGTACGATGTTTGTAACCATTGCACTGTCACTGAAATCTTGTATCACCCACTCACTATTAACTTATTGTTTAATGTGTGAGTTGTGAGTTTAGGTACGTATAAACACGAATAATTCAAAGAATTTATCTACACACACTACTTATGAACATAATTGTAGTTTAATAGTAGTAATATAGTACATACCTACAACGAAGCAAAAAGTTTTTAACATTCATTCTTCTCAATGGTATTTATTTCTAACACTGCTGATGTCATTCATATTTTCATATTACTCATTGAGCTTTAATATGCACACTATACACACCACATCACAGAAACACGTCTAACAGAATAACGTTTGCGATATGTATGATATAAATAAAGCAACGTAAACATTGAACAAAATAATAATTATCGTATCAAGAAAGCTAACCTTGAACAAGTGCACATTATAGATGAGATTTGTTAATTAACTCTTTTCTATACATATACACTAACTTCTTGTTACAAAATAATAAAAGAAAATGAGGGTATTTTTCAAAACAGTGTCCCACAAAGTTTCGTTAGTCAATGTGCATTTCGTGTGACGATGAAAAATGGAATAAATAAAATAGTTATTATATATATTTGAATAAGATTTATCATGGCAGCAATTACTTTGAGTTGTTACAATGCCGTATCCCGGCTTTTCTCAGTTCCAGTGAATCCATTATCAAAGGTATTTTTAAGATAAATATGAATATTAATTTTCTCACCTTAGAACTTATATCAATAGGTACCTATATGTGTCAAGATAAAAGTCCAGAATCAAATTCTAAGTTCCGGTGATATTCTTCAATCGATTTTTTTTATATGAAGGTAAAAGTTACCTAGTTAATTAGTAAAAAATACTAATTCGTCATTCTGACCAATTTTTTTTCGGACGTAGATCTAAAAGGTCAAAAAAAATGTGATAAAATATATTTTCGGCGCTTAATTTCTAAAAGCTCAAAATTATGAATCCACCTATTACAACCGTCGATAATAGGTACTAGGCTTGGCACCTAACAACCCCATAACACGCAATCACGGTTGCGTGTTGACTGTTTAGTACAACATAAATATTGACAAATAATTCACCGTAGCATGAAACAAGGACCAAAAATAATATTTTTGGGTTTTGGTTAGTAGAATGGAGAAAAATTTAGTTGACTAAAATAAGGCTGTAGCTTATTCAAACTTCTATGCGTGCACCTGTATGTTTACAAATGATATTACGTATATTGTGTTTGTATTTATCCAGTCTGAACGTCTTTGTATGATCAAGTTTACTCGATATTTTTCTTTTGTTCCAAGTTTGCATTGCATTGTAAAATATTCACGGGCTACTGAGAACGGCCGCGGCCCCGACATCAATTAATTTCATACTTAGTTTTGATGACCTCATGCTTATGACTAATTTAAAGTCGTCGTCGATATTGATCGTCGTCGTGGATTGAATTTAATAAAGGTAGATATTGCAAGTACATGACGCGAATGGAACGCCTTATTAGAAACATGCCAAATTAGACGATAAGTTCTTAAAATCTAAAAGCTTTCTATTGTTAATTTAGTACGTAGTAGTAATTTAGTAGATAGATGTGAGGAATAAATGAAACCCGGTTTTTATCGCTTTGTAATAATATATAAGATTATCTAGAATCAATCAACATAACGGTCGCGGTGATAAAGCAAAGGAGCGTTTGTTATTGCTCGCGATTACCATTCTTTGTTTCACCATGTTTTGTTTGACCATGAAAAAACTATATAGAAGACTGCCTCGGAAACGTCATACTGGATTTTCTTTATTATCACGGGTAAATGCCTTGGTATATGCATACATATTTTGTGATTCAATTTAAACTATAAAATGAGAAATTTATTAATTTGTTTATTTTAAATGTGCTCTTTAATTTTGTATTATGTCAATGACATAGATAATTGCCACGAACAATGTGTTATGCTTGTGTTATGTCAATAATATTTTGTTACAGATTCAGTTAGCAGAAGCGCGGGAAGTAAAATTTACACACACGTTAGTAGAGCCTTTATCGATTGGATCCCACGTAGTGTGCACGGGCACACCCTCTGACGATTTACCATGGTAGGTAAGACATTTTGTCCTTACTGAATTTTTCACATAAATAAATTAGTTGGGCATGACAACATAAATATGATTTTATAATTAAAATAATATATATATGTACCTTCTTACATTTTATGTATGTTCTGCTGAGTGTAAGATTGTCTCTATTTTTCGTATTTGTTTGTAATGATTTGTTTTGAGTAAAACGATAAAATTACCAAGTCATTAGCAGATAAGAATACATATTTCGTGGCAGGTCCCTTATCGTAAATTCCATTAAATAGATGTTATGTATGTTGCTGCGCCCTGTGAATTTATGAAGTAATGTTTGAATAAGGTTTGCCGTGAACATTGGGTGCGGGGATCCCGAATCGGGTCGAGGAGACGTAGCCATCCACTTTAACGTTCGCCTGCCACAATGCTACGTCGTGAGGAACACAAAGCGCCACGACAAGTGGGGACTCGAGGAAACCACTGCTTATCGGTGAATAAACAATTTTATCTAATGGCTGTTAAACGCTTCTAGCTCAAGATCTTTAAGCACAATGTAATCGTGAATGACTTAAGGGTTTATCCAATGTGGAACACCAAGCGAAAAATAAACAATGAATACATGACAATTTATATAGAAGGGAATTTTACCAAAGTTAATTTTAAAGTCATTTACCATAAAACTGGTTAGCTTGGTCTCTTGTTCAAGCATCTTTAATTAAGTGTAATCGTTTCCAGAGGCTTTGTTTTATATTGCTTAATTATTCTAGAAATGTAAAGGTACCTACCTAATTTGCAAAATGTTTCACACGTATTTGAAATCTCATTGGAAACAATTTCATTTTCAGATTATTCCCTTTCAAAGCGGACGCGCTATTCACGATCGAGATTCTAGTGGATGAAAAGGAAACATTGTGGGCAGTGAATGGGGAGCATTATTGCAGTTACGAGCATAGAAACCCGAGCCCGCTTATAGCGAGTTGGGTACAAGTGACGGGCATTAGAGATGCGACGTTAAGCGTCATGAAGACTGATATTTACCCGACGTTAGCGTCGCCGGTTTTAGAAGTGAGTTTAATGTTCTTCAAACTAGCGGCACGCCCTAATTACGTTCGTTTATCGCTCTTTAGTATTCCGGCGAGAGTAGTAAACCTTTCAAATTGGTCTATTCTTGGTGTTTTTTCTTACTATATTATAGTGAACAAATTTTATTTTATATTATTAATATGCAAGGGTGTGTTGATGACTGATTTATCTACGTTTTTATTATAATTTAAACTTTATTAAAAACTAGCTTTCCACTAGCCGCTTCGCCCGCTTAGTCAAAGAAAAACCTGCATAGTTCCCGTGGGATTTCCGGGATAAAACCTATCCTTTGTCTTTCCTCAGGCCTCAAGCTATATATATACCAAATTCTAAGTAAACCCATACAGTACTTTTTTTGTTTAGCCCGGGCATATGTACATACAGACAAAAATTTTAAAAACTATATTTTTGGCTTTGGTATCTATTGTAGATCACGCCTCAAGTATTCTTTTAAAAATATTCAATGTACAGTTTTGACTTTCCTACAATTGCACGCCTCATAAGCGAAGCGTTGAGGTGGGTACTACTGTCACTTTGCGCAAAACATCTGATTTTTCAAACTTAAAATGTCTTTATGTATCATACATTGCACTTGTAAGATAATACATACACACACATATTAAGAAAAAACACTATTTTTAACATTCATGATATTTTTGATGTCATTTTTGTTATTTAAACTAGTTAAAAAACAGTTTAAAAAAGTTCTGTCTTGGACGTCCGTGTGTCTGTATGTGCGGAGGATTTTCTTGTTAAGAGCGCATATTCAATTTAACGCAAGTCAAAATCTCCGCGATCTATTACGATAGATCGCGGCTTGCGCTATCCTTTTACTATGAACAGCATAGGTCCACAGGAGAGCGCCGAGCAACATGTCCTCTCTCCGGAAAGGCTCGCTGCCGACTGATTTTAATCGGGTCGCGCGCAGTGTTTTATAGTACTTTAAAAAAATTTGTAGAAAAATACTAGAGGTACCTTAGTTGATTTTTTAAATTTTATCTTATAAGTAAGACATTCTTTTATTGCAATATGTATAAATTATATTCAATAAAGTCAAATATCTTGGTGAAAATAATCATTTTGTCGACTATAATTTCTAAAAAAATTCACATTGTTCGGATTTTAATTTCGTAAGTTAGGAGTCCAAAATAAAAAAATCTTTTAACTAACTATTTTAATAAGGATTTTTGCAGTTAGTTAAAAATAATTGTGTGTTAGATCTGTCAGCAATTTCAGATATTTTTAGCTTCGAAATTGACACTAAAAGTGAAATCAAGTAATCATCGGCTCAGTTATCTTGATGGTATTCACAAATACTGTATTAATTGAAAAAAACTCTTAACTAACTACATAGACAATAAAATTTCCTAAAATTATTAGTAATTCATATGTTTGTAAGATAAGTGGTTGATGGACCTACTGGCTTGAAAAATCACATATTTGAGCCAAACAGCGCACGGACCGCGTACACGGCCTTAACACGATAGCGACCGAAATACTTTACTAATCGAGTCTTTTTTTTTCTCTTACGCTTGAGTATGCTCAGGAATAGAACCCTTTCATTTTTCAGGGTCTGATTCGATGTGGTTTAATTGTTATTAAATAAACAAAAATAATAATTAATAAATAATTATTAAAAAAAAATTATGAGGCGTGCACTTTTGGATTTTCCAAACTTTTTTATAAATATACTTTACATATTCCTTTTATAAAACATTGCAGGTACCAGTAAGAGATTATTTCAAAGGTCCTGCTAAAGGCGAGGAACCATCTTGGCATTCCAATATCATAGCTGCATTACCGTTTGGTATCCCAGACGCTCACCAATTGGTTATTCATGGAAGGTAATATAATATTAATATTATTGAATACAGCATTGCATTATTGAAACAAGGTTTTATATTAAATCAAACCTTCATGGTGATGTTTTGGGTTAATAAGATTAAGATTGGTTACGGCCTTTACTCTGTAGTCCTAAACGATATACTTTTCCATGCATTCGGTAACCAATTTCAAATGTAGGACACATGCAAATCTTAAGTTGGATTGCCATATTCTTATGTTAATTTTATTCTTTTTGACGTTCATTAACCTGATTTATATCAATAAATTCTTGATTTAGTGTTTATAGGAGAAAATTAACATTAAATTTCAACTCGCGGTTGCCCGCGATTTCGTCCGCATATGCGTTTACATGCGGCATATCACGCGGCGTCTATACGCGCGCGCATTGACAAATCCTTCATATTCATACCTTGGAATGTCATTGCGTTCAGTTTGTTTATATATGTCGTGGCCATATCGTAGATTTGCTCACTTCATGAAATGATCGATCAGTTCATCATGAAATGGTTGAATGTCTATTAGCCACATCATGATGTGGTTTGAGCAGATCAATGATAAGAAATCGTTTCTCGATATGGGCAAATAAACGTGCGGTTTTTTCATGAAATGGTCAAAATTATTTAGTTAAAATTATTTAAAAATTAGTTATAGTTAATCATTGGTAGAGGCGCTGCAAGCGCTGTGTTTATGTGTGAAGATGGCAGCGGCAGGGAAAATTTTATTTATCGCAGTAAAAAACGTCATAATTCATTCAATTACATTATGAAGAAAGTGCTAGCAAAAAAATTACGACGAAGATGTTCGAGTACTATGGGAACTGCGGATATATTATGTTCAAGAAAAAATGCGTCTAAAATATATATATACAGTGGTGGATGTTTAATTAGAAACACGTAACAGGATGAAGTAGTCATCAAATTTATTTACTTTTGTGTATTAACGTATTAGAGATTAAGCATTATTTCATATGTAATAGAACACCAGTTTATCTAGTTAAAACTAGATAAACTGGTGTTCTATTAATTTATTATAAATAATAAATTGCTTAATTTTAATCAAACGTTAGCTTAAATTAATGAAATTAAACAACTTTAAGTGAAGTCTGATTTCCAAGCATTTTCAGTCTGGACAACAAATTAGAAACAGCATGCTTCGAGTGTTCCAAAGTCAAAACCTGTTGAAATGCCGCCAGGATTTTTTTTCTTCTACAAATATTTGCACCATTTAAACATTTAAACATTCCGTTTAAAAGTTTCTGAAAATTAATTTGCTTTGCAGTATAAATGGGTAAAAGTAAGAATTGTGACCCATCAACACGAAAAATAATTTTAAGTTTACATTTTGACAAAAACTGGAGTTACAGGAAAAAATAAAATCATTTAGAGTGTTCGATAAAAAGATATTCAATGCTACAGTTTATTTAAAAGAGCATGGTACTTCTGATTAAGTGCCTAAAAAAGCTCGACCATGAAAAACCACTGCTCGCGAGCATAGCCAAATAATTCTTTTCGCAAAAATGGATCCATTTAAAGGTTCCAATTCTATTAGAAAATATGTTTTTGCAAACGTGTTAAAATCTCATACAATCTAAGGCACGACGTTGTAAAGCCGTAGTTGTCTATAAAGATTATAACAGTCTAAAAACAACCCCATACGTGCCCATACTATAATGTTTCCTCCGCCATGCTGAACTGTTTATTTATTATCTAAAGCCTGGTTAACTGAACGACGCGTGTATCCTTTACCATCAAAATTGATTAAATTAACTTTAGTTTCATCCCAAAATAAAACTTTTTCACTGGCGTAATGTCCAATAGCAATATTTCTAAGTAAATGAAAATCGTTGTTCCCTGTACTGCCTAGTAAGAAGCTGTACTTTCCTGGCGTCTCTCCCAAAAAATTTTGCCTCGACTTACCGCCTGCGAACCGATCTCAATGAAAATCAAATTTTCCGAAGATGAACCTCGCAATGTGTCGACACATTGCGAGGTTCATCTTCGGAAAAAACTAATTTTATAATAGAATTTAAACTTTTAAATGGATCCATCTTTGCCAAAAGAATCATTTGCCTATCCTCGCGTGCAGTGGTTTTTCATGATCGAGCTTTTCTAGGCACTTTTTCGGAAGTACCATGCTCTTTTAAATAAAATATAGCATTGAATATATTTTTATCGAATACTCTAAATGATTTGCAATTTTCCTGTAACTCTAGTTTTTGTCAAAATGTAAACTTAAAATTATTTTTCTTGTTGATTGGTCACAAATCTTACTTTTAACCATTTATACTGTTATGCAAATTAATTTTCAGAAACTTTTAGATAGAGTGTTTAAAAAACGGTGAAAATATTTGTAGAAGAAAGAATATTGGCGGCATTTCAACAGGTTTTGACTTTGGATCACTCGAAGCATGCTGTTTCTAATTTGTTGTCCAGACTGAAAATGCTTGGAAATCAGACTTCACTTAAAGTTGTTTAATTTTATTAATTTAAGCTAATCTTTGATTAAAATTAAGCATTTTCTTATAAAACAAGATAAACGGGTGTTCTATTACATACGAAATAATACTTAATCTCTAATACGTTAATACGTAAATGTTGAATGAATTTGATGACTACTTCATCGTGTTACGTGTTTCGAATTAAACGTCCAACACTGTATATGTATTTATATGTATATC
Organism: Colias behrii; assembly: GCA_029959065.1. Classification (NCBI taxonomy): domain Eukaryota; kingdom Metazoa; phylum Arthropoda; class Insecta; order Lepidoptera; family Pieridae; genus Colias; species Colias behrii. Next base: position 7,905,219 of record JARWMC010000007.1, on the reverse strand, counting down.
CTACTAAATTATTGTATTTGCACACCCCGGACACTCCATACAAAATTATCGTTTTGGCAGTCACACTGTAGAGACTGCAAATGTGTGTGTTAACGCTTTATGGTTGGCACATTTGTGACTAGCGTAAAAAAAAAATTCGCGTTTTTCTGATGAAATACATCCGTAAACAGCACAATATCTAACCATTTTCTACGAAAAACGATAATCACAAATCCAAAATAATAAAATTACTTTAAGTCAATTTGATTAATGTTGTCAATCTTCGTTGCGTATCGTCCTTGCAGAAAAATGTGGCCCATTTTAATCATGATCGTGCGGGGTGAGGTAAATTTTTAAATTTGGCGGGAGGCGGAGAGTGTCCGTTCTGTAGCGTTTAGCTACTATTATGTATTCTGTGGTATTTGTTTATTTTCTAAAAATAGATGACGTGTAACTTGACATGTTTGATAACTATTAAAAATTATTTAATTTTATTTCAAATAATTGTTTATGTTGGTAAAATTATTTGTTTAATTATGCTACGTACTAGACTTTGTATAATTTTAATACAAAAATTTGATTAATTCTATTTTCGAGTCGACTGACTTACATGACAATAAACAAGTTCTTAAAATATTATGTAATATTTTATGGACTCCCTATATTTTATATGATCTGGCCAAATGTGGATAGCAAAATCGTGAAACATTGCGATTTAACGATCTGGTCAAACTAAGTTGGCCATATCATGAAATGCGACGATCAATCATTTCATGAAGTGAGCAAAGCTACGATATGGCCACGACATATACACAAGCAAAAAACGCATCAATTACACTCGTGGCGTTTAAACGCGACGCTATAGAGTGTGTGTGTGTCTTTAACTTATATAAACATTTGCAGGCTACGCCCAATGCTGCACTCGTTCATCGTCGACCTGTTGGACTACACGCGCGAGTGGCCGCGCCCCAACATCCAGCTGCACGTGAGCCTGCGCGCGCACGCCGACTCGCACCTCGACCGGCAGCTCGTCGTGCTCAACGCGTGGCTCGGCGCCTGGGGGCCCGAGCGCAGGCAGCGCACCGCCCGGCTCGTGCCCGGCACTAAGGTACAACTGAGAATAGGAACGAATGGACGCCATCTTGTGACGTCATAGTTCGTGATTTAAACCAATTGATGATCTTAGTTCAGCTATAACATTTGTTTAAACTTGATGTTAATGTCAGGTAAACTAAAATAGACCGTTCTTGATATTGAGAAGTATTGTTTGACTACAATAAATTTATACCCGGCGCGGCGAATGATGATTCCTATGACACTGACAGTTATTCTGAAGAGACAAACTTGTAATGGCGTCACCATTAAATTAGAAACGTATTGGAGGCGTCTAAAAATGGCATTTATTAATTTTTACGTAGCTTTATGCCATAACAATGATATTCCGTTGGAATTATAGCAATTCTTAACATTTACGAGAAATTATATCAATCTGACTTTACGTTTAGGTCCTACAAAACTTACATCGTTGGCATTTATCGACTAGTGCGGAAAGTATCGATAAACAAATTTCGATAATGGAAACGAGTTCACATTTTTTCCATGCTTAAGCTTTAGTTCATTCACTATTGAATGGAACAGAAGATCGCAGCATAATTAATTAATTAATTGCCGTTCGCGTTAATTTACTTACCTATGATAATATAAGTTTTTTAGACAAATTAAATGGGGGATTCCATTTTCATTATAAAATAATATACACTGTGTTAAACGGGTTAAAAATTACGTGAAAATGATAAAGCACATTTTTATGTTTTAGAAAACTTTCGTTTTACTTACCTACTTAATCTATGCTAAAAAACTTAAATTAATACAACAACAACATAATAGACGTTAAAATTTTTAGTTAAAAATTCATTTTATAATATTTGTAAAAACATGTTTACCGACGTGGCTGAATGCAAACCACGCCTTTGCCTATAAAATAGTAAAGTATCGACACGACCCATCATACGAGCAATCACTAAGACGAAATGTCATAGGGATCATCATACGCCGCGCCGGGTATAATAATAACACGATTTATATTTACTGTTCATTAGATTGTTAAAAAATATCAATTCCCAACTTAGTTTTGAAATACGTTTATACATTTGAAAAAAATACCTGACGAAATACTGACATGCCATGAATTTAACAAACAATTTTGGGCCCTATCTTCATACAAAAAATCTCGTTTTCAGTCAACATTCCGCATAGTCAGAGGGCCGACTGAATGGTCCATATTCGCGGATGACATTCTCATCGGTGAGTTGGAGTATCGAGCAGCGGCGGCTGGTGTCAAAGCGCTAAGAATTCGGGGAGATCTTTACCCAGAAGAGATTTATATATGTCCCTCCACTAACTCTCCCGTAGGAGAGGAAAAATGCAACGGTCCATAGATTTAAGGCAGTGATAACTTAGAGCTAGCGCGCACGAGCAACTTTGTCTCCGCAACTATTTTGTCTCTCCACCCATGGGCTAGTATGAAAGTGCGCGCAAGTAGCGACGCAACTCCCCATACAATTGATGGGAGAGACAAAATAGTTGCGGAGACAAAGTTGCTCGTGCGCGCTAGCTCTAAGCCTTGACTGAATGAAATTTTATTAGATGTTTTTTTAAAGTAAGACGGTCAATTACAATTTACAGTTGATTATGCTTTGATGTGTTTTGTTCAATTAATGTTAATGAATTAGATCTCTGATTAAAAAGACTATTGAGCTTAAGACGACATGCTAAAATTGATATTCGAATATTATATTAAGGTTCTTAAGATTGAAATTATATCAAAGATATTTATTCCTGTGCAATTAATGCTAGTGATGTTTTAAAGTCGTTATATATATGTTACCGGCCAAACCCGATTTCAGGACAAACTAGTTTTGCCTAGGCTAATCTAGTTCGTCCTATACACGATCGGATGAACTGGTATAGCCTAGGCCAAACTAGTTCATCCTAAGACCAATAGGATAAATCAGTTCATGCTAGGCCATTTTTTTTTGCGCGTCGACGGAGCCCCGCTTCGCGGGGCTCCTATTTCTGTGTAGTTTTTTTTTTAAGAAACCTAACCTAACCTAACCTAACGGCTAACCTAACCTAAACCTAACGTATTTATTTTAGGATAAACTAGTATGGCCTAGCCTGAACTGATTTATCCTATTGGTCTTAGGATGAACTAGTTTGGCCTAGGCTATACCAGTTCATCCGATCGTGTATAGGACGAACTAGTTTAGCCTAGGCAAAACTAGTTTGTCCTGAAATCGGGTTTGGCCGGTAACAAATACATTTATTTATATTTATTGTATCTTAGTTATATGAAATGCTTAATTATTAGAGATGTGATTACAAGATGTTGCTAATAAAATTAAGGAATTGTGATATTGTTGAAACAGATTTTACAAACTTATAGTGCCATTGAAATCAAGTACAGAAAGCATTTATATTGTTGCAAGTTATTTAATGTATTTATTAAGTGATATTTTTTTGTTCAAAATTAATGACTTTGTATAGACTAAGACGAATGTTAAATTTAAACTTAATATGATAAGATGTAATCATTGAACTGTTATTAACATGGTCGAAATAAAGGCGATGATTGTGAGAAATTTCGTTTTTATTTTAATAATCCTAGTCCATATTATCCAGCTAACGGTACATTTACATCAAACGAGCGAATGCTAATACTAACACCACTATGTCTAATTATTTTAGTGTTAACAGACGTAGAAGTATTCTTTCTAACACTGAATACGAGTTTTCGTTTACTCTAAAAGATCACGAAAGAATGTTCTTGCTCTAGCTCTAGCTCTATGTTCGTTTAATGTAAATGCACCGTAAGAGGCATTAAACAAATTTTATTACGAGTTTTATAATAGTGTGATATATCTAAATGGGTAATTAAAATAAAACACCACAAATAAAAACAACGTATCTATTTATTTTCGCATACACCTTTAAAAATTTCAAATATCTTATTGAGTAGTAATACTTAAGTACCCATATAATTGAGGAAAGTACCATCTATTTAGCGTTCGCGACAATCCAGTCCGTGAAAGCAGATACACGAGTATTAACACCAGGGTACTGCGGATGAGCGCAGCCGTATCCCCAAGACGTGATTCCAACAATAACATTCTTATCATGCACCAAAGGCCCTCCAGAGTCTCCTTGACACGCATCTTTACCACCTTCGTCCAGAACGCCGACACACAACATGCCATCTGTAATTACGGGCCAATTTTCGTTCCCGGGCTGTGACTGCAGTGACGCGTACCTTTCAGCACAAATTTCTTGATTAATTACGTTCACATCCACGTGTTGCAGTTCTTCTGACGGCTCTCCACCGGACTGTGTATTAGAAAAAAAAAATTGTGAGCTTATTTTTGTATGTGCAATAAACGTACATAATAATTTGTATAGATTTTTATTGTAGAAAGAGCGTAAGATATACTTAAGCTGAGAAAAAAATATTCGTTTACTTGATTTTTTTGCGCATAGAAAATTATTCACTAGCTGGTCTAATATACTCTAGTATTCACTTACCCAAAGAGTACCCCATCCCACGGCATAAGTAACGGTTCCATCAGGAAGATTATAATTAGGTCCAGCTATACGCGCTACAGATACTTTACTCGAAAGTATAGAACCGCTCTGTAATTTGACGATTGCTACGTCATTGTCCAGTGAAATACTATCATATTGAGGATGCCAAATCAACTCTGCAACTTTGTACGTAGCGCCGCCACTCGAAGCCAGTGACGTCCCAAGAACAACTCGCCATGACGATGGACTGTCTAAGCTAAAATACATATTTTCAAGTTTAAGTAACTAAATTGGCCCGTGTCTCAGATGTGGGAACTCTGATGATGATGTACGACAACTTTTAAATGTGTTGTTAATTATAATGTACCTAATGTAATATCAATAAGATACCTACTTATATTAAATCTGTAATGTAATAAGATAAGAAGATTCAACAACATACTAGTAGCAATGCGCAGCAGATAGTATAGCTTTCGTAGTGATCAGCGACCCTCCACAGGACTGGTACCACCAAATACCCCAGAGCCCATATTGCATGTTACTCATGAAGGGATATTCCTCAACAGAGGTTGTGTTGCCACCGACGATACGCATCGAACGTCGGGGCACAGCTGAAATATCCAAATTTAATGTTCTTTGTTCTTTTTTTTTTACTAAAAAAAATTTTATGAAGGTGATTTAGTAAATAAAACTTCTTGAAAGATTAAAAACAAATGTGAATTAGTTAATTTACTTTAGTAAAGTGTAACAAAAATAAATGGATACTACATTACCCACTGCAGCAGCTACTGTAGACAACAATAATATTGCAACTCGCATTGTAGTGACTTTCAAAATAATGTTGTTGAATGAGAAATGCTTGTTTATATCTCATTACCATATCTTTATAATTGTATTGAAGTGCCACTTGGAATACATTATTTTAAACCGCACTTAAACTTTAATGCCGTAGAAGACTATCATCTAATCAGTGCTTTGTTATAACAAGTATATTAACTATATTAATTTACTATTGAATTTTCTGACACTCAATTTCAAGGTAAGGATATTTTATTACATCTGTAAATTATTATGTTGTTGAATTTCAGAGACAAACGGTGAAACTAAGCAGAAATAATTAAAATACACTTTTATAATATGTGTAGGAATAAAAGGATAAATAGAAGGATTAAAAATGATACGATTCTTTGGTATATACTTTATTAAACTGGAATGTCCTAAAATAAATGTACAAAATACTTATCTAAGGATACCTTGCAGTAACATTAAAATGAAAACTGCCGAGAGTGTGATAAATATAAAGAAAATCCTCAAAAATTATGGCGGTAAACTACACTTTGGTAATTAATCAATTAATAATACGACAATATGCGTACATAAAGCATATTTTACAATTTGTTAATGTGGTCAGCTTCGTGACAGGTGGGATATACTGATACAATCAAAATACAAAAAGTTACAATTTACGATAACAATGTTAAACACAATTTCAATAAGTATTGTATAGGCGACACTGAATATAAAGTTTCGTTGTTTGTCAATTTATAACTAATTTCGCAAACACAAGCCTACATTTAACACGATGCCTCATTATTCAAAATCTAAGTATCTACTTAACATAGCATATTAAGTGCTTTTATTGAAATACTGCTTACAACTAGTTAGCTTTGCTGACGGTCCTAACATTACAAAATTGAAATGAATTTAATATAAATGTCAATGATCAATGACCCGGTGTTCGATTTTTTCTGGTTTTGTTTTTAATTTGGAAAAAATAAACATATATTGCCTTTATAACTTCATTATGTTCAGTATTTACTGATTATTAAAATTATTTCCTCTTAACAAAGGGTTTATACACAACTCTTGGAATCAGTTTCGAGATGTCTCTTTACAGTTATAATGTATTTTTAAACATTTATTTATTAAAATCTGTAAATGATACACTTTTAAGAAAACAAAAACAATAAATGTTAATTTACTAAATACAGAAAAGAAATACTTCATGGCCAGTTTTTGAATGTAAGTATAATGGTAATAACTTTGTTAAAGTTCAAAATTAATTAAGATTTTCTATTTTTTCAAAACATAAACGGTCGGTAAAAGGTCTATTTGGTAATAATGTTTAACAATTAGCGAACAAACTTTATAAAAATATTGTAGACAAAATGTCTCATAAACGAAAACTAACTACAACTTTTTACAACTTAACTAACACTGTTAAATACAGCAATTCGTTCGATAATTCGACAAAAATAAATACGTAATACGGCGGATTGATTAAAATAATTAAAAATAAATATAATAACATATTCACTACTTAAGAAGTCATTGTTCATGTGGCTTAAACTAATAAAGCTCTCGTTTTTCTATAAAATCTAAGCTTGAGATTCCTTTATATACAAAATAATCGATAAAAATGCTGATTGAAAAAAAATATAATTATAAAGTATAAGTTTGCATGTACGCTCATTAAAAATAAATCGTGGATCGGAATTATAACTTGGATAAGTCACAAATAATTTGATTACTCATCTACGTGAATTAAATAAATAATTGGGACTTTTTAATATTTTTGTTATAAAATGACAAAGGCCCTCGTGTACTTATTGATGTTTTCTGTACGTTATCTTTCGAAATTAAACTTAAATAAAATAAACTTAAAATAGGAAAGTGAATAATTGTGTGCGTCAGTCTATTTATATTATATTTTATTAGTTGTGTATTAGAGAGTGCATAATAAATTGTTGAACTTCGCCAAATAAATCGTTTCTATAGAACATGACATAAATAAAGTCGTAACACGTTATACTTATCTTATATCTAATAATAATGTATATAACCACAGTTATAACACGCGCTAATTAACTTCATTTATTTAACATCATGAATATGTAATGAAACAAAAACAGCAACTATAATCATTAGAATAATATAATGTTTACAATAATTAGGCAATAACAAACTTTATACCTACAATACTATCATAAAATGTTACTTAAAGTACGCCAACACAATCGCTTCGCCAGAAGCCGAAGAAAGGCACAAAATTCATAAGATACAGCGCGAATATCCGTTATTCGTCTTTTCATAAGAAATTATTCTTTGGAAATACCATGTATCACTCATTTTCGCTTTACAGATTAAATCAACTTACTTTTATGAAGGCAACATTGGATAACAATTAGGTGCAAAAAGCAATTAAATTATAATAATTATACTATTATAGTAAATCTGTGAATTACACGAATCTGCTGTGATTGAACGTTAAATATTAAGTTTAATTTATGGAACATTATTTTTAACTTCATATGCTTACATGTGTTTTGTATTAACCATTTGATGTATTATGTAATATGTGTATATAGTGCTGCCAAATGACTACATTATTGAGTAAATGCTTATTTAAATTGCACTATAGATTGATCTTAATTATTGTTAAATGTAAGGATAGTTCTAATAGATTAGCAATGCGAATATTATTTTACATTACTATATGATAATTGAACCTGCCGAATTGAAAATTGTTATTTATAGGAACTTATTGTATACAGGGTGTAATCGTTAACTGTGCACAGGCGATTATTCCGTAACTATTGCAGGTATCAAAAACCTTTATACTGATATCGAAAGCCCTTTACTTAATGAGTAAAATATCAACAATAACTTTTTAAAAATAACACGGGAAATATCCAAAAATTTTACATCAAACACTCCCATACATTTAGTATGAGATATGACTATCCTAAACATGTAATATGAAAAATTTTGGTTCTTTTTTTGAATTTGTGCTTATATTACTTCGCAAATTTTAATAAAAATTCATTTAGAAACTGTAAACGAAGCTCGATGTGGAATACCAAGGTATTCCAAAACGAGGACGTCACTTCGAACATTTGCTTTGAACACAAAATGTATGGAAAATTCAATGTATGGGAGTGTTTAATGTAACTTTTTTGGATATTTCCCGTTTTAATTTTAAAAAGTTATGGTTGTCATTTTACTCATTAGTTAAAGGGCTTTCGATATCAGTATAAAGTTTTTTGATATCTGCAATAGTTACGGAACAATCTCCTGTGCACACTTAACGATTACACCCTGTATATTACGAATAATAATAGTAATCAATTTAGACGAAAAAATAATTCATGTAACAAACAATTGTGGAACGCTAAAATACAAATTGACATATTTATGGAGAAAAGAAAACTAAGTCGTCTTTCCATTTATCCTAAAATAATAATTCAAAGTATGGACGGAACGTTGTGCTTCCATGTATCGTTGCCAATGAAATATTCTAATTAATACATACAATATAAGCTGACATAACCTGTTCAATTGTTAAGGATAATATCCCCGATTCTGACAACAAATAATTGACAAAACTTTCGTTGTATTATACGAATAATTTGAAAACTATCTACTGAAATAGATAAATTCAGAAAAGCTGTAAAAAGGGCACATTAAAGGCATAATATATATTAAATACAAATTAAATTACATTCATCACACATAGCGTGATTTCCTTATTGTTGTCAATCTCAAGCAAATCGGAAGATTATTTCTACGTAAGCATATAATAACAGATACATGTATATCACAACTTAGTAGTATCAGAATCGGGCAGATTGTCCCAATAAATCAAAACATCTATATACCAATGTAAACAAAAGTGTGCAATAACCTGCGAAAACTATGTAAATAGCTGTTAAAATTTTATGACGTATATGTAACCGGGAAAATGGAGTATTTTCTTAATTTTATTCTACTGGTAATAATAACCCGTTATGTGTATGTGTTGTTTAGGTTATTATTGTTTATCGACTGTTCGTTTAAGCCATTGTGTAAAGTGCCGCAGTTGCCATACTGCGCGCGCCGATTCTTCGCGTAAGCGAGCGTTGTGACGTCGGAGACGTTTTACCTGAAAAGAAAAAATAATAATAATATAGGAAATTAACATAATATATACTACCATTGTTGAGTCCAGTGTGGTCCAGTAGAACTTATGAGAACAGTAGTTTACTAGACGTCAAATAATTGCGCTAAACAAATGTAGAGCAGAAGAAAAGTTTAGTAGAGGTCATTTAAGTTATCTCTAATAAGTATTAATATGCAAAGCAGAAAGATTGAAGATCGTACATTTTCTCTATACAAATGTAGAGCAAAAGCGATGTAGAGTCTGTATAACAGATAGAAACCCGTACATATCTTCTATACCAATGTAGAGCATAACCGATGTAGAGCGGAGTTTGAATAACAGATTAAAACTCGTGCATATCTTCTATACCAATGTAGAGCCAAGCCGATGTAGAGCGAAGTTTGCTTCGTAATTTTCGCTATACAAATGTAGAGAAAATACTAAAGTTGCGTTCACATCTCTACATAGCGCACGTAACTTTCGCTATACAAATGTAGAGTAAAAAAATAGCCTAGAGTAGTATTCACATCTCTACAAAGAGCACCTACCTTACGCTATACAAATGTAGAGCAAATACTATATAATATAATAGAGTTGCGTTGCTCTACATAGCGCACGTAACTTTCGCTATACAAATGTAGAGCAAAAAAAAGACGGGTTGCACTCCGGGAGTGCCGGCAGAAGTGAAAACTTGATTATTAACGTTCAGCATGTTTGATATTTTGGAATGGTATCCATCTTACGCATGGAATATAAGGGCTAAAAAAATGGTTGCCTGTAAAGTCGGTTTTACGGGCGAAGATTTTACGTGACAACGTCTTTTTCTCGGTAGAATATTTATGTGCTGCGCGCGCGGCAGACCGCGGGCCTCTCTCTCGTTCGGTGACTCATCGTAACGTTACCGAGCGTTACACTTTTTCATAAGTGACTCCCAGCCGCAACCTAATTTAAGACGTTGTCACGTCAAAAAAAAAAAAAACATCCGTCTTACGCTTTTTCGATCAGGCCACGTGTCCTGACGCGAGTTTAAGATTTTATACCCAACGCCGCTAAAGAAGTTTTCACTTCAAAAAAACCTAGAATTCTCCAACATCTCTACATAGAGCTATAGAGCTACCTCCTCCTCCAGCTGGTGGTGGTGTCGTTGCGCGCACACAGCGTCCGCTTCAAGCGCTGCAACTCGTTCTGCGAGACCACAACCGCAAGCACTCGCTTCAACCGTTGGTTTAGTTGTATTGCTGGTTGTACTGCTGGCCACGGGGGTTACACGCTCGTTCGACTGGAAATTATTGAAGGGAAATATTTATTACTAGCTTACCGCCCGCGGCTTCGCCCGCTTTGTCTAAAACCTAATAAATTATATACTTAAACATTTCTCTTGAATCACTTTATCTATTAAAAAAACCGCATCAAAATCCGTTGCGGAGTTTTAAAGATTTAAGCATACAAAGGGACATAGGGACATAGGGACAGAGAAAGCGACTTTGTTTTATACTATGTAGTGATATTGTATCAAACTTTGCATCTGTGTGTTGTAAAAGCGTGACGGACTATCGCGGAAATAGGGATAAAGTAAATCGGGGCCAATATATCGGCGCCAATACTTGTCTAGTTGTAGAGGCGATAGTAGTGTTTGTTTCAATGAATAAACAAGTCAAGCGATAATTTTCTCGATTATTTTAAAGACAATCATAAAAATTAGTTACTCTGTTGTGTGCTTAGATCATTAAGTAATGGATAACACTCACAGGCGCTTCCCCTTTTGCCGAGGTATAAGATTATTCGAATCGAAAAGTCTTATGCTTTCATAAAAACTATTTGCGTAATCGATTACAAACACTCTGCGTATTCGTAAAACATCGAAAGGACGTCTGCGAGTGCTCCGCTAAAATGCCGTTTTGTGCTGTCAAGTCTTGCAGAAACAAGTCAAACACATCAAGTATTAAAAAAGATGGAATAACCTTTCATTTGTAAGTATTTTTTTATTTTTTTTACGTAAATATCAATTTAAATGCAATTTCTAATAATCGTCGATGTATCGTTTAGCGATATGATCAAGACAAATAATCGAGTCATGTGTTTACTCGATCATTGATGCGGCTTCACGTGACTATCATGGAAAGAAAGTATACAAATTTAATCTTTATGAACTAAGAGATAAAGTTGAATTTAAAACGCGATATTGAACCGCATTCCCCACGAGACTATAAAGCGATGTAGCGAGACTATCTTGAAGAGAAAATATACAAATTTAATCTTTATGAACTAAGCGATAAAGTTGAATTTAGAACGCGATATTGAACCGCACTCCCCACGAGACTATAAAGCGATGTAGCGAGACTATCTTGAAGAGAAAATATACAAATTTAATCTTTATGAACTAAGCGATAAAGTTGAATTTAAAACGCGATATTGAACCGCATTCCCCACGAGACTATAAAGCGATGTAGCGAGACTATCTTGAAGAGAAAATATACAAATTTAATCTTTATGAACTAAGCGATAAAGTTGAATTTAGAACGCGATATTGAACCGCACTCCCCACGAGACTATAAAGTGATGTAGCGAGACTATCTTGAAGAGAAATTCAAATTTAATCTTTATGAACTTAGTGATAGAGTTGAATTTAAAAACTCGTCGCTTAAAAGGTCGTAAATTTTTACGACTTTCTTAGTGACGGACTGCTTTTAACTTGAACGTCGATAAAAAAATATTTTTCTAAGTATAATTTGAAATGAGATGAGAATTAATCTTTATTATATTAAAATTTTACACAACTACATAAAAAGGAGTATAATGTTTATTTTGTAAGTCTTGTATATATTTATTAAAATTTACCTACGCTCGGTTACTTTTAACTGGCAGAACATTTTAATGGTACGGAACCCTTCGTGCGCGAGTCCGACTCGCACTTTTTTTTAATGTTAATCTTGTAACCTTTCTATTATGTAATCTATACTAATATTATAAAGCTGAAGAGTTTGTTTGTTTGTTTGTTTGTTTGAACGCGCTATTCTCGGGAACTACTGGTCCGATTTGAAAAATTCTTTCGGTGTTAGATAGCCCATTTATCGAGGAAGGTTATAGGCTATATATCATCACGCTACGACCAACAGGAGTGGAGCCACGGGGGTGAAACCGCGCGGAGCAGCTAGTATGTTTATATGTATGTATTAATATTGCGTATATTTCAGATTTACAAAAAATCCTGCTTTAAGGCTAAGGTGGATTGAATGCTGTGGGAGAAAATCAGAATGGACACCTCGGTACAGAAATAATAAAAATTTCTGTACCGATATTTATTTTATTGAATATAATATGTGATGTGTTGAATAAATACATATTCAAATACAAATAAAATGGCGTTTTATTGTTTTTTCGTATGCATATAATAATGATGAAAACGTTACAAATGACCTGTGTAGTATTTTTTATGAATATAATATTAATGTTATTTCTAATTTCAACAAAATTATTATTTTTGTAATATCGATATGGTTACATCCCTTTAGAGCGATTGTATTATTACGTATATGTACAGAGATTTTTCTGTGTAATCGATGTATGTGTGCAAAAACATGCTAGTCTGTCAATTTTGTAATAGTTTGAGTTTGTAAAGACACAAATTATTTTTGTGAATGTGTGATTGTGTTTCAAAGTGTGAGTTACCCTCCCCGCACCAAAATCGGCAGAAAGTTTAGTTAGAACATTTGCCAGCGTGCTCCATCCATTACTTAATGATCTAAGGTTGTGTGTAAGGAATTATATTTTAATAAAATTTATTAGACCATTAGATCTGTTCAAATTCGTCTTCTTCTACAACAGTAGAAGAATGAAAAGTAATGGGTGAATCAACAGATTGAAAGAAAAAGTAATGGGTGAATCAACAGATTCACCCATTATGCTTTATAAATAGTAATATTTTATAAAAATAAATAATGATTACTTACAGGTCTTTCGTTCCACTCTCGCGTTGATTCATTGGGCAGTGGCTCTAGAGGTGATTCTGAGGTGTCCAAGGATGGGTATTGATGCTCTTCACAAATCTGAAAATAGACGTATAACATTGATATTTTATTGAATAGACAAAACTTAATGAAATAGTTTTTTTATAGGCATTATGTGCGTTCATAATTTAACTAAAACAATTTTAAAAACAGATGTATGCAGCCTACAATTGAATAAAGGGGAGTTAAAGGGGATTCCCACCCACCGCACAACTCGTACGACATTATACACTTATCTATAGCACTTTACCTGTAACATGGCTCTAGTGGCGGTGTGTACTAGAGCGGCCCAATCAAGCGCAGACGCATCGGGCAAGGGCAGGGGATTCCCCCCCGCAGCACTGCTCGTACGACTTTGTGCCGCGGACGCACTTGCACTGTTCGACTTCGACTCGCCCAGCTCAGCGTCCATCAGACGCATTAGTTCTTCCTGAAGAAATAGATATAAAATATTAAGATCTGTTTTTACATTACTTCCTTCCTTTTGCTTCTTGGAGTGTTATGGCTAACGTATCTTTCAGTTAAAAAGAATTTTTTAAGATTTACGTCAAAAAATATCAACTTACTTACTATATGTGACATTATCAGTATGTATTGAAGTTATTAAAAGTTTACATGGATTTTAACCCATTGAGCCCCGAACGGCCCGATCGGTCCACGACACAATAGATTTTCTATAGTGTCTGTGGTTCCGGGGCCTGAGTTATTAAATACTTATGATAAAACTATAAAATCCGTATGTACGTACGGTAAGTGAGGACGTATTAGCGGACGCACGTGGACGACGCGAATGTCTCGGCGAGTCGTCTTGCGAGCGACGACGCACCGCCTCACCGCCGGGCGACGCTGCACTGCGACCTGAACCACCTGTTGGAACCGATTTTTTTATTTAAACTTATGAATAACATAATTTTACTATTAGAAACCCAACTGTTAGTATCGATTTTTGTTGATTCAGTATCGTAGAAATATTCATGTTAATTATAAATATGTATCATGGATAGCTACAATAAAAAAATCATATGCTCATCCATTACTAATACAGACCAATATGATTAATATCATTGCATCCTGCTTTTGTCAAATTTTTGTGTGTGCAATAAAGAATATTTAATAAATAAATAAATTATTATTGGGATTTTAATAAGACATTCAACTCTTGCTCTATTGGTATTAATTATTACACTAAGAATTGAACCAGCACTCAGATTGTAACATTCCTGCGCTACATTCAGTCTTTTAATTAATTTCACACGCATTAAATTCAAACAAAATCATTAATTAATATTAGTATAAACGAACCAGTGCCATAACCCGATGTATCGGAGCGTGGTGGGGAGGCAGCTCGGCGGCGGCCCGGCTGCTGCGCCCACGCCTCGCCCGCGTACGTCTGGCACTCGCACCGACCGCTCGTTGCGAACGTTAGCGTCACCTGGAATGAGAGCACAATTTGTATCCTACTATACTACTAATAAAACTTTTTTTTATTACTTTTGCACTGCGTCTCCTTGTCCACCAGGTTGTCTGGAAGAGATCGCTGTCTGAGCGATAAGACCGCCTGTTGTGCTCTTTTATTAAGTAATGTATTGTGTCCTTACTTGTACTTTTCTCTGTGGTGCACAATAAAGTAGTTTTGTTTTGTTTTGTTATACTACTAATATTATAAATGCGAAAGTTTGTGAGGATGGATGTGTATGTGTATACTTTTTCACGCAAATACTACTGAATCGATTACAATGAAATTTAGCACACATATAGAGGGTAACTTGGATTAACACATAGGATAGGTTTTATCCCGGAAATCCTACGGGAACGGGAACCATGCGGGTTTTTGGTCTTTGAAATGCGGGCGTAGCGAATAAGTTAATATATTAAAGTGAAACTTTTATTACATCGTCTCAAACTTTTTGGTCTGTGTAGCGCATGTCGCGTGTATCGCGGCTGCCGAGTAGGTATACCTACTCGGCAGCCGACCGTCACGCGACATGCGCTACACAAAGCAGTGTTCGGAACCGTTCGAACAGTTTCACTTTTACCGTGGTTTCATAAAACCACACTACATTTTTTGTTTATAAAATTGTTTTTTTATTTAATATCAGTTGAACGATCGTGTGTGATTTGTTAATAAACGCGCACGATACATAATAAATTCATATACTATCCATATATCCACAGTTTAATAAGATATTACGCGACTACATTCCCGTACGGTTACAGGTGGCAATCTTAAGCTGCGTCTACGCTATGAGAGCTGAGCACGAGCGGAGACCCGCCTTAACATGTAAATGTGAGAAATGTCTGTCTGTCATCTTCAGCGTGTCATCATTAATAACCTTCCACCACCGCGAAAAGACCATCAAATTGCACGTGGCAACCTGACGTCTTCTCTATCTATACTCACAGTAACAGGATCGGATGTCTTCAACAGATCCACCAGGTGGTCATGCGGTAGGGCGACAACAGCAGCGCGGCACACTTCAAGCAGACGAGCTCCACGCCGCACCCCTGCACGCGCTGCTGGCCCACCGCCTTCTACCGCTGTGACTAACCCATCTGGTTGCACGTGGAAACCTGAAAGGCAAATGTTTGAGTGACATTATTCAATTTTTTTATTAGTAAATAATCATTTACGCACAATATAGGCCCATTAAGAAGAGCTGGAACGTCAACACATTTACACATTGCACATGTTAGGCCGGGAGATACTGACACAAAATTTCGGGTCATTTGTAACAGGATGGCGGTCTAGAGGGGTCTTAGTACGCAATGACAAAAAGAAAAATGATGGTCAGAACGCTGGTACCGGCGGACTAGTCGCGTGGGCGTTAGTCACACTCGTCGGATAAATAGCGAAAGTCCAACGATTTGTAACACAAAAATTTTAGAATTTACCGATAGCCCTTAAAAAAGATGTAGGCGGTAGTGTCATGCCATACTTTTACGATGTGACTGACAGTCCGCCATACCGACGTGAATGCGTTGATTTAAAAAAAACAATTCAACCATTTGTACCGGGCTAACTTTTGCACAGGTAACCATCGTCGTGCAGCCATTTACTAAAATCGCCATGCCATACTTTTCGGACGATTCCAAACCGCTTCCAAATTCCAATTCCGATTCCGATTCCAAACCGCACTACCGCCTACATCTTTTTTATGGGCTATCGGTAAATTCTAAAATTTTTGTGTTACAAATCGTTTGACTTTCGCTATTTATCCGACGAGTTCGACTAACGCCCACGCGACTAGTCCGCCGGTACCAGCGTTCTGACCATCATTTTTCTTTTAGTCATTGCGTAATAAGACCTCTGTAGAACCGCCATTCTGTTACAAATGACCCGAAATTTTGTGTCAGTATCTCCCGGCCTATGTATGTGTCATATTTTGCAATTGTTTATAAATACAGGGTGATGTAATTGGTGTAGTACGAATATCTAAAAATCTATGAAGAATTTTGTGATACAGTAAATGGAAGAATTATAGACTATTTTACAGTATTTAATAAAATCATTTAATTTTTTGTTCATTTTCATTAGAAATGTCAATTTTTCTCACCAAGGTGGAAATTTGGATGATAAGGATCTTGTTATAAAAATATAAATTTTGACTAAAATCGGCATTTTTTTTTTTCAAAAATCAAATTACTAATTAATAATCAGAGTTATCACATTATTAAAAAAAAAATAAGCCAAACTATACACAATTTTTACTTGATGCAATCCTCAAAGATCATGGACATAGTGTATTGCGCCTTCCACCATACCATCCAGAACTCAACCCAATAGAGTTACTATGGGGCATAATTAAAGGGAAAGTAGCATCACAAAATGTGAACTTTAACTTGAAAACTGTGGAAGAATTATTTAGAAAGGAAGCAAATGCTATTAGTCTGGATATGTTTAGTGACGTTTGGAGAAAGACGCGAGAACATGAGGAAAAATATATTCAATTAGAACCAAAAGTAGATAATTACACTGACTCATTTATAATAACATTAAGAAATTCCGACGGCGAGTTCTTCGAGCGATGAAAGTTTCAGTGAAGTAGAAGATTACGATTATGATTAAATAGATTCTTCTTCTTCTCTATAGATACTGCTTTCTGAATTGGTGGTAAATGTTAAAACTGTTAAACTGTTATGACGATTCAAAAGTGCTTCTAGAAGAAGTCTAATTGTATAAATGTTTGAGTTTGAGTTTAAAACCAATAATGTGAAAATTATACAATAAACATGTAACACATATTTGTTAGCGCGTATTGGTAGGTATTACGTACTTAAGACAAATATAATATTTCTTAGATATCTTTACTCGACCAAAGTCAGGACAAGACTGCTCCGCAACTGCAGAAGACGTCCGTTATTTAAATCATTATCAAAACAACCATCCGTGTGTTGGGAGTGAGCGCACGTGTTATTTGTATTGTTTTTATGACCTGAAATTTAATTATTATTTGATAATTGAATGATTATTAATACTTTTATCCAATTGATTATTATTAGAATAAATAATTAACTTCATCAATTGATTTACTTTTAAATTATAATTTTACAGGTAAATTATGAGAGCTTTCATAATTATATTTGCATATATTTATCTACAACGCACCCATTTTACAATTCAAGTCTAAAATGAAACTAGAGTCGCATTTATTTTTGAACATACTGTAAGTGAAATTGCATAAGTGTGAGTACTGTGAACATGCCAGCTTTCCTTAATTGACCGATAAATAACTAGGTAATAGTAACGCTCAACATTTGACCAAAGCAAAACTTTGCCTACGCGTGTATCAGTGTAGGTAGAGTTTTCAAATGAGTGATGCGAGACTTTGAAAACTAGCGTTTCTTCCGCGGTAAGAAAATTTAATTGGGAGATGGGAGGGTGATGTTTCACCATGGTAAAAAATTGGCGTTGTAACTTTATAGCTTCATATCTATAGAAACAAAAAAGCAATATCATATAATAGCTACATTGCGGCATGAAACAAAAACAAAGAAATACACACATCAACAAAGTCGAGGGATATTTTGTATTGCAATGAAAATATCTAAAAATCTACGAAGAATTACGTGATATTGTAAATGGAACAATTTATACAATACAAGAAAATATGTGTGTAATCACACTTTCGCATGTATACAATACAATACAATACAAAAATTCTTTATTTAACACACACATACAGAAGAAAAGAAAAGAAGAGAGAAAAAAAAAACATATAAGACAGATACAACATGTTAAATAGGCGGCCTAATCGCTTTCAAGCGATCTCTGCCAGGCAACCTTTGGATAGGATTAGTTTGATGAAATCGAATGAGATAGGTGGTGTTTTAATTAAATAGAATTAAAAAGAAAACAGACTAAAAATAAAAATAACAAATATATTTATACAGATATAAATACATATATTAATACATTATATATACATATATTAATACGAAAATATAGACTATAATACACATACATACATGCAAACATATAAATATATATACATAAGTAAATAAATAAATATATATATATATATATATATATATATATATATATATATATATATATATATATATATATATATATATATATCTAAATATATGTCAAATATTATAGCTGATTAAAGAAATGGTCAAATATGAGTTTTTTAAATATGTTTAGTGATTGAGCGCGTCTTATGCTTATTGGAAGAGCATTCCACAAGTGTATAGCTTGCACATGAAACGAGTTTTGGTAAAATTTGGTCTTGTGAGGTGGAATTTTTAAAAGTAAATTTTCAGAGCAGCGCAGATTAAAGTCGGTGCTCTCTCGAAATTGGAATTTTTCCTTTAGGTAGCCAGGAGTTTTAGGATTAAACAGGACACGGTATAGGAGTTGGAGAAGGTGGGTATTCCGACGCTGACGTATTGGTAGCCACTTGAGCTTTGTCCTGTATTGCGAGACGTGGTCATACTTGCGCAAGCCAAAAATGAAGCGTATGCAAACATTTTGGAGACGCTCAAGTTTGTCCAACTGGATTTCGGTCAGGTCGGGATAACAGACATCGGCATAATCGAGGATGGGAAGGAGGAGGGATTGTGCAAGAGAAGTTCTGGTTGAGATGGGCAAGAAGTTGCGAATTCTCATGAGTGAATGCGATGAGGCAAAGATTTTCTTGTTGAGCTCATTTATTTGCGGTTGCCAAGATAGTGTTCGGTCAATGGTGACGCCTAAGCTTTTAATGCTATCACTGAATGGGATTATGGTACCGTCCACAGTAATAGGGGGTAAACTAGACCAGCCTACCCTTGAATTGAATGAAGAGCTGCCGATAAGAATAGTTTTGGTCTTAGTAGGGTTTACTACCAAGCCATGAGATCTACTCCAATTCATGATCAAGGACAGGTCGTTATTTGTTGTGGCTATGGCAGACGGTAAATTTTCGAACGTGGACATTGTGTAGATCTGGAGATCATCTGCATACATGTGAGAGAAGGAAGTAAGCGAAAGAGAGATAGAGTTGATAAATATAGAGAAGAGAAGAGGAGAGAGGACGCCACCTTGTGGAACGCCAGCAGTGATGTCAGACCAGCTAGAAAATACGTTGTCAATTTTAATCCTTTGCTGGCGTCCCAACAAGTAACTTTTGAACCATACAATCACCGATGGAGATATATTAATTGAGCGTAGCAGTCCCAATAGGATGTCAAAATCTACGGTATTGAAAGCATTACTGAAGTCCAGTAACGTGAGAATGGTGAGCTGCTTATCATCCAGTGCTGACCGTATATCGTCGGTGATCTTGGTGAGAGCAGTAGCCGTACTATGTCCGGGACGGAAGCCGGATTGGAAGGTATTTAGAATATTGTTTTTATTAAGGAAATAGCTTAACTGTTCATGAACTAACCGTTCGAGAACTTTGGATAGGAACGGAAGGATGGAGATAGGACGATAGTCGGAAAAGGAAGTAGGGTTTGGCTTTTTCGGCAATGGAACGACATGGGCGTCCTTCCAGGCATTAGGAAATATTCCGTTGCTGATGGAGGAGTTGAATATGTGGGTTATGACGGGAGCAAGGATATCTAGGATAGGAAGGATCATATTACGACCGATGCTATCACTACCGACGGCTTTGGATGAAATCGATGATATGCTCTTCTTAATACCACATACGGTGAATTGTTTGAAAGTGAACGGTTGATATTGAGGAGTCGGACAAGATGAAAGATTATTCAATGTGCGTGACTTAAGTTCTGGATTAAATACAAGAGAATTATGGGTAAAGTGGTTGTTCATTAAATCAATGTTAGTGTTAGGAGGGAGAGAAAGTTGCTGCTGTTTGCCAACTCCTAAGGACTTAAGAAATGTATATTTATAAAAAAAAGACGGGTTGCACTCCGGGAGTGCCGGCAGAAGTGAAAACTTGATTATTAACGTTGAGCATGTTTGATATCCATCCGTCTTACGCTTTTTCGATCAGGTCACGTGTCCTGACGCGAGTTTAAGATTTTATACCCATTACAGAAAAAGTGCTCAACGCCGCTAAAGAAGTTTTCACTTCAATTATAGAAATGATAATTGTTCAATTAAATAATTCTATAAATAAACCTCTATCTACTCACCAAGTTGCGACGACGCACCCCTCTCGAGCGTGATCTCAGAGAGCGCGTGTGCGTGCGCGGGCGCGACACTAGCGAGGCGCCGCAACAACACGTCCGTGCCGTTGCGTACGCGCACGCTTTCGCCGCGGTGGTAGTATATACGCGTCCATTCGCCTGTCACTATCCAGCCTGTAATATAAAATTAATATTGCTGAGATTATATTATGTAATCATTTACATTTTTCTTCTGCATATAGTTTTAAATTATAATCTCTATTTAAATTAGTTAATATAATCATCGAATACGTATATGTATGAATTTATGCGTAAAGATCACGAATAATTAGAAATTGGTTAAAAGTGTACACTTTTTAACCAATTTTTAATTATAAAAGAGAAAAGAGAGTAATAGAAATAATCACTTTAATAGTTTAGATATTTGGAATAGAATAATGTTTATCATGTTTTTTCATAGTATTAGCGGGCAAATGGTATCAATATTATTATAATTTATTACAATTTCATTACCAAACTTACCCAGTAAAGTATTAGTTGGCACTGCTAAAACAATCTGTCTTGAATGTTCTTCTACAAAGACTATCGTATCAGCCGACACGCCCATTATGCATTCAAGCAATGTTCCACCCGATCCTTCATCTTGTACTTGTACCTTAAAAGTAAAATGAATTTATTATACAAAATAAACAATACCTTTAAAAATAAAAAAAACATGTCATAATCTTGACTCTTATACTAATAATTTAAATTTAACTTACATGAAAACATAGAGCACCACCAACCAATACATCATTGGTACAGTCTTCTAGTTTTTGGACTAATGCATTGTTACTGCTTGAATTATTGCTACTCTTCATTAATAGTGATGAAAATATTGCTGAAAAACAAGTTTGAAACATTAATTAGACTTACTTTATTGGAACAAAAAAAAATTCTATTAATAAAATAATTAAAGATGATTTGACTTACAAAATTTTTGACCCGTTTCTACTGTAGTGGCAGTGACGTAATTCTTAGCTAAATCTTTCAGGTACTCTTGTCGCGTCCGTGTTGCCATTGTACTAAACTTAGGTGACTGTATTGCTGCATTTTCACCATTTATTATCTGAAAATGTTTTAAAGTTTTCTTTAAAGACAAACAAATATAAAAAAAGATGGGATAAATAATATCAAATTCAAATTAACTTTGCTTATTCATCTTTATTTGTTAATGTTTAGGTTACGGTTACACAAAATATCTCACCTTACTAAGTAACAAATCTGTAAACGCTTCACCCTTCGGGTAAACAGCGCCATCTTTAATCGGCGGTCCAAACAAAGGCACTTCTTTAGCCCGACTCACGGCTATACTATAATGCGTGTTCTCAGAACATGGATCAATTACTCTAACAACAACAAAAACGTGTTGGAATTGAGATCGTATATTACGCGGTGTGAACGGTGCCGCGCCCGGCTCTTGGAAGACAATAGTAACTATATCGTTGCCTATGTGCCGCTTCCTCAATAACTGCTGCCGGTTATTTGGTGTATATGGAAGCATTGTCGACACATGGAACATTATTTCGCACCCTTGATACGTCGTATAAACGGAATACAGCCCGGTCGAGTCGGTGCGATTATCTAAACCAGCTTTATACTTGTCGAAATCCTTTAATCTCACAGTTTGTCCAAGCATTTGAAGAAATTCTACAAAAGCTGGACCAGCTTCTTGATTGTTATACATTTCTTCCTCTGTGGATTGACCACTTTTGCAATACATAACACCAACTTTATAATGTCTGGTAACACGTTGTTCGTCTAATCGTAACAATTGTTCTTCTGTAGCGGTATTTGTAACACCGAGTCTGAAAGGAAATATTATTTAGGTATTGTATTTTGATTATTAGATAAAGTCAATATGTATAACAAATGTAATTTTAAATTGAATACCTCAAACAATTAAGCTGCATTTCAGGGGCGACATAATCTAAAACTTCTTTCGTATTATAAGTGGCACTGTTATTACTGGGTTTCAGAATAGGTAAAGCATCTTCCAAGACAGATCCTCGCAAGGTTAATAACTCAGATGTTCTAATAATGAGTCTATATTGCCAAGCAAGCTGGGATGCAGGTGCGGACGCATCCCCTCCTCCCCGACGTAATTCAACTCTTTCCTTTTTAATAGAAATAGCAATAGGACCAAGGTTTTCATCCATACCAAACCAGTTCTGATGAGCTAAAATTAATGAATGATTTAAAATCTATAATTGTGTTTGTTATTTTTACATTATTGAAAAAGTAAAAATATACTGTTGTACAACAATTATCAGTTGTAGTTTATGTACAATTATGAATTAAAATACTTACGTTGAGTGTAGAAATAGTTCCTATAGTACAGCGCACCAAGATCTTGACTTTCGACGGGTAGAGGGGATACGGACTTTGCAAATGGACAACCGTGTCGCCAATGCGTGTGGCCTGGAGGAAACTCTAGCACTGAAAATCCGTATGCGGCTCGAGGTCGATGCCATCCACCGTATTGACCGGGAATTCCGCCCCGAGCAGTGCGATGGCATAATGATACACACCTCTCTTCTTCCCCTATAAGTTGAATTTAGTTATTTAAAATTCAAATAAAACAGGTTTTGTTTCACACTGATAGAATGAACTTCTTGATTATAAACACATGATACAAAGAGGAGTGATGTAATTTTGAAAAATTTAGGGGAAAACTTTAAAACATATTAATTGCTATACAGAATTCAATTAAGATTTTCTTAGTTTCAAATTGAATAGAGGATCTTTTCATTTGTAATCCCTTGATGCAAATACAGTAGAACGTCGATTATACAAACGCCAACAAAGCGAATCGCTAAGTATCCGAATTGTTCCTAAGATCAATATAAAAAATTAAAACTAAATAATTTTTATTTTTATTTGTTGTAACAAGTTGACATCCAGATATATTTCAACTGATATGGTTTTTTCTTACTAATATTGTACCTCAGTAAGTGTATTTAGTATTGTAGAACTTTGTTTGTAATACTTTAAGAAGTTTATTCAACATATTGTGATAGTTAATTTTTCTTTATGTCTTATTATCCGAATTTTCGATTATCGGAATCAACTCCGGTCCCAATTAATTCGGATAATCAGCATTCTACTGTAGGTGTGATGCAATATGTTGATGTCCAACTTTGATATTACTGTTACTTAAAATGGAGTGATGTGCATATTCATTTTTTACTTTATATTTATTGTATTAGGATTTCCTTACTTTGTTTAGATTCATATTTTTAGTAGCAATGTCTACACCACAAATTTATCAGTTTTCAATATTTTAATTACCAGCCCTTATCTTGGATACAATCAAGTATTGAAAGCCAAACTGATAAGATTTTGAAATCAATATAATATGTAATATCTAAGATAGATAGATTTTGATATTGTTTTATTAGACTACTAAATGAAGAAGAAAGATTTAATGTATGATGAATAATATTGTGTAAATTGGCTTATAATTAATATGCAATAAATAATCATGACTTAGGGCCGATTTTTCAATGCTTGGATAAAACTTCCATCCAATAAAGTATTACACGATAATATTAAAATGTCACGTAAACTGTCAAATACGGGCAATTAGAATACGTTTTTAAAATGGTAGTTTTATACATTATTCGACGAATAAGTTTTATCCAAGCATTGAAAAATCGGCCCTTAATTTCATATAATATTAGTTTAATGTAAAATATACTTTTAAATGTTTTATTATTAAATTAATAAATTAAAATGAAATCTTTTACTTTATACAAGGCATGTAACAGCATAAGGTGACATTTTATGTGGTGATTTTAAATTGGAATACACTATGATAATTTTTTATGTCAACATATTTTGTATGAGAAAATGTTATATCCTTAAATATTGATTTTATCTTAAGTTGGAAGAAGATCATTTCAAAACAAATACAAGAAAAGAAACCTGTATATAAAAATACTATTTCCTTAGAACATTTTTTTAATCTCTAATGTTGTTTGTCTTAATAAACTGATAAAAAATGTCTTATACTAAATATCTTCAATAACAATTTCCTGCTGATTATAATTTCTAAAATAGACTTGATATTATGTTACAGATATGAATGACTTGATAAGCGTAGATTAACATTTTCTATGCATGACTAGCTCTCCAACAATAATTATGTATGCAATAAAAACTGTCATGCAAAGTAATAATTTAAAAATGAAAGTAATGACAACCATTAATAAATTTAACTACTTTAAATAATAATGTTGTAGCAATGGTGAATGGACAATGTGAAATGAAGTAATCTAAATTTAAATTAATTTTTAATGCAAATATTAAGTATAAAACTTACCTCCTAGTTCATTCCTGAAGAATGGACAGCTTTCAAGTAACTCATTGGAACGGCCATCTCCAGTGTCTGGTACAGTGTCTTCACCGGGAGGCAAACCACGGGTGGCCAAGAGGGATGCTGCTGAGGCTCCAGTTGTTGTATTTCTCCGTCGACTCAACAAAGCGCCGCGTATTTCCGCTGCATAACTCAAATTTGCCATAAGAGATTGGCAGTCATAATGTGCAAATTGTTTTCTTTTGTTAACCTCAGCAATATTGGAAATAGAGCTATCGTCATTGGAATGGCGAGATATAAGGGGTGCATTTCCGCCCCATAGTTTGTTAAGCTTAAGTCGAGGCTTAGGGCTTACACTCGCGCGCGGGGTTGGGCCATCAGCATGATCACTAGTTAAGATCTCTGAGAAACGGTCCGTGACGCGAGTTAGACTCGACGGCTTCTCTCCACTGGATACACCACTGTAGTTGTGCACCATAGTGGGCAACCGTTCGTTTGCACCGCCGATCACATCAATGGAACCGTGGCTCCCGTATTCACGTCGAAGACCATTTCCTGATGGATGTTCAGCGTATATCAAGTCAAGGCTAGAATTACTGCGATACATAACATCCTTAACTTCTTTCCTTCTATGATGATCCGGAGCGTACATTGCATTCTTTTGACAGTAGCAATCCGTAGTATTATATTTTCACCTATTGTCTTAACTCAACCATGAAAAATAAATTTTATGTTCATTTATAACCCGAAATGAATTTATAAATAGATGTTTATTTACAAATATATTTAGCTTCGACGAATAACTCTGCCGTTTTTACAGTTATTTGTAAAGTAGCACAACACACAGATCGAGTAAAGTTTACGTTATTATTGTCCATTAAAGGGTAAAAATGCTTTTGGGACTACAATTCAAATCACTTTAAAACCTTTTCCGTACACAACATAAGTACATTTTTATGGAAGCTTATAAAATACATAATGCAGTTAGTGCAGATTTAAAGAAAAATGCACAAGAAAATTGACAATGACTGTATGACTGCAAACTGCAAATGCCAAATACAGGAAATACCACAGATTAATAACACATGACAGACATTACAGGTACCTAAATAATATTGCTAGCACATGGCTACCACCACAGAACAGTAAAAACAAATAGAAGTGCTATAATGTCATAATTAGTATGAATACCAGTGTCGCCAAACCCACACATTTAAACCGATAGTTATACAGTCACAGAACAGCTCGGAGCAATTAACAAGCCTGGAGAAGTAACAATTAATTGAACGTTTCTTATATAGTGGCTCTCTTTTATTCAATACCCTAATTAATGCGATAGAAAGAGACAACACACTGTTATCGGCTTGGCATTCAAATCCACATGTAGCCACTTTTTGTTCTAAAAAGGTAGTGCTTGCCACTTTATCGAATACTAAAATATCGATAAACAAAAAAAATTAAGTTATAAAATTGCTTGAAGATAATTTAAGATTCTTTTAATTTTGAATTATGGATAGGTAATTCCAAATTTTAAGATTCGTTTAATTTGGAATTATTCATTTACGATGCGTATTGACTGCCTTGCATTGTATGGTAGTGGTATTTATAAAAAAATATTATTAGGTATTTCGGTTTAGGTTGTTTTTTATGGTTTCGTAAAAAGGTACGTATTTTTTCCTGTTTTCATAGATTCATTCATAGAATTATACGGAACCCTTCGTGCGCGAATCTGACTTCCACCTGGTTGATCTTTTTACAAATCAATAATCGTATCCTACTAATATTATAAAAGCAAAAATATATAAGAATGGACATCAGAATAACATATAGGCTACAATTTACCGCGGGAAAATAACTCATTCCCACAGGAAAAAATTGGTAAAAGTTTAAAATAAATTGCTTCAAATAAAACAAATAAAATTTAAAAAATTTTTTACAACATTTTATTTCGATACTTCATTAACAAATTACAATATTTATTATTTAAAATAGATGCCACCTTAAACTTGTGGCACAGCATCTCTGCAAAGCACTTTACTTTTCTTCCCGTCTGATTCGAATGGTTAGGGAGCCAGGTGCAAATTTGGTTAATTATTTCCTCTCAAGAGATAATTCGTCAGACGCATCAGAGTATAGTATTATAAAGCCTCGTGAACGTCAGCTGGCGCTCGGTTGGGGGGGTGAGCGGTTGTAGCCTCCCACGCACGTAGGAAAAAAAAAATACATTCATTCATTTCCTCTCAGCTAAAAATTTGTCAAATTGTAGCTAACCCAATTTCTCAACGAAAAAAAATAATCAGCTGGTTACAGCATGGTGTATTATACGTCAGCTGGTGTCTCGAACATGAAAAAAAAAATATTATTTTCCGTGATTTCCTCTCAAACAAAAATTTACCTGATGATAGCTTATATGTAACTGTGGATAAATATTATATAAGTCAGCTGGCTGTATCTTGGTGGAAAAACCGTCAGCTGATACTTTGAAAGTTATTACATAGGAGTTAGACAGAAGCATCTATTGCCAATTTATATGCATCAGCTGACTAGGTTTTCCTCAACTTATTGCTAGCTGATTTTTCTTATTTATCGCATCAGTATATTAACAATCAGCTCACAAATTTTCATCTGGGAGGAAATGACGTATCTTTAATTATTATCGTTATTTTTAAAAATTCAAGCAACACACGCTAGCATAATAAAGACAGTAATAAGGTACGCTTGGAGGTGGTTAGTTGTGCGCATGATCGGGGTACTACGGCCCTTTTGTGTAAAGCATTGTGAAAGATTTTTGGGAGAAGTAAGAAAGAAGGGGACTAACGTGCGTTTAGTATAGACGAGCATACGTAATCATTCGAAAAGAATATTCAAGAAGCATTATTATATACTCGGCACGGCGAACCTTGATTCCTATGACAGTTCGTCTTAGTGATTGCTCGTATGATGGGTCGTGTCGATACTTTACTATTTTATAGGCAAAGGCGTGACTTGCATTCAGCCACATCGGTAAACATGTTTTTACAAATATTATAAACTGCATTTAAAAATAACTATCATATCATCAAATTCACATAACTACCTAAAAGTGTAACAAATATGAAATAACCCACTAAAAACATTAGTTAACTATAATTATTAAAAAAATAATAGTATAATATATAATTAATAAAGTTATTACTTATCTTTTACGGGGACTTATGTTGATGAAATTCCACGTATCTCGATGATTTTGTTAATGTGTCATTCTATTCGAGACACCAGCTGACGTATAATACACCATGTTGTAACCAGCTGATTATTTTTTTTCGTTGAGATATTGGGTTAGCTACAATTTGACAAATTTTTAGCTGAGAGGAAATGAATGAATGTATTTTTTTTTCCTACGTGCGTGGGAGGCTACAACCGCTCTTCCCCCCAACCGAGCTCCAGCTGACGTTTACGAGGCTTCATAATACTATACTTTGATGCATTTTACTAATTACCGCTTGAGAGGAACTTGGTCATAAAATCTGCGGCTGGCTCCCGGACCAGAAATGATTTGAACAAGGCCGAGAATGTTTTGAAGGCTTCCAATTTTCCCTGTGCTATAGCTTTAACCCAAACATCTTTTAATTTTTCTCAAGCCAGAAACCTGCAAATAACAATAAAATCCATTCTTAAATACCTTTTTTTTTCTCCTAACCTAAAGCAGTCATTATCAATGAAGTACTTCGTACCTACTCAAGTATCGATAATTGCACAACACTATGGAAGTTATATTTTGCATTTTTTCTAAAAACTAAGCTGATTATGATTTCATTTCAATGATTACGGTTAGATAAAACATAGATGACTATGAAAATAACGTAAATTAACTTATTTATAATACAATTAACAAAAAAATTGATCAAAACACTAACCTGTGAAAAGACAAATTCCAATCTTCATCCGATTTCCCAGTACTACGGCTTTTACAGCCGTGAACAACACAAGCCATGTAATCTTTAGTAAATTATCTTTTCAGAAAATAACATAAGAAACTAGAAAACACGTTTTTCACTTCAAAAACAATAATTAAAATCACCATGCGTTAGTGACCAGACTGGTCACTAAAACAAATTGAAATGGCTACATGTCATTTCAAACTGTCGAACTGACATATATCTGTCCTCTTTTTTCGCATGACATTTTGCCATAAGCCAAAAAGGCCAAACTAGTGCTTTATTGTTCAATTAATTGTTACTTCTCCAGGCTTGATAATTGCTCCGAGCAGAACAGTAAAAACAAATAGAAGCTCGGAGCCGTCGGAGCCATTAACAAGCCTGGAGAAGTAACAATTAATTGAACGTTTCTTATATAGTGGCTCTCTTTTATTCAATACCCTAATTAATGCGATAGAAAGAGACAACACACTGTTATCGGCTTGGCATTCAAATCCACATGTAGCCACTTTTTGTTCTAAAAAGGTAGTGCTTGCCACTTTATCGAATACTAAAATATCGATAAATAAAAAATTAAGTTATAAAATTGCTTGAAGATAATTTAAGATTCGTTTCATTTTGAATTATGGATAGGTAATTCCAAATTTTAAGATTCGTTTAATTTGGAATTATTCATTAACGATGCGTATTAAGTGCCTTGCATTGTATGGTAGTGGTATTTATAAAAAAATATTATTAGGTATTTCGGTTTAGGTTGTTTTTATGGTTTCGTAAAAAGGTACGTATTTTTTCCTGTTTTCATAGATTCATTCATAGAATTATACGGAACCCTTCGTGCGCGAATCTGACTTCCACCTGGTTGATCTTTTTACAAATCAATAATCGTATCCTACTAATATTATAAAAGCAAAAATATATAAGAATGGACATTTGATACTCTTTCACGTAAAAACTACTGAATGAGTTTTTATGGAACTTTACAATTATATAGTTTAAACATCAGAATAACATATAGGCTACAATTTACCGCGGGAAAATAACTCATTCCCACAGGAAAAAATTGGTAAAAGTTTAAAATAAATTGCTTCAAATAAAACAAATAAACATTTATTTTTTTTTACAACATTTTATTTCGATACTTAATTAACAAATTACAATATTTATTATTTAAAATAGATGCCACCTTAAACTTGTGGCACAGCATCTCTGCAAAGCACTTTACTTTTCTTCCCGTCTGATTCGAAATGATTTGAACAAGGCCGAGAATGTTTTGAAGGCAAGGCCGAGGAATTTTCCCTGTGCTATAGCTTTAACCCAAACATCTTTTAATTTTTCTCAAGCCAGAAACCTGCAAATAACAATAAAATCTATAGGTACTTAAATACCTTTTTTTTTCTCCTAACCTAAAGCAGTCATTATCAATGAAGTACTTCGTTCCTACTCAAGTATCGATAGTTGCACAACACTATGGAAGTTATATTTTGCATTTTTTCTAAAAACTAAGCTGATTATGATTTCATTTCAATGATTACGGTTAGATAAAACATAGATGATTAAGAAAATAACGTAAATTAACTTATTTATAATACAATTAACAAAAAAATTGATCAAAACACTAACCTGTGAAATGACAAATTTCAATCTTCATCCGATTTCCCAGTACTACGGCTTTTACAGCCGTGAACAACACAAGCCATGTAATCTTTAGTAAATTATCTTTTTAGAAAATAACATAAGAAACTAGAAAACAATTTTTTCACTTCAAAAACAATAATTAAAATCACCATGCGTTGTTCACCAGACTGGTGACCAAAACAAAACGAAATGGCTACATGTCATTTCAAACTGTCGAGCTGACATATATCGGTCCTCTTTTTTCGCATGACATTTTGCCATAAGTTAAAAAGGCCAAACTAGTGTTATAATGTTCAATTAATTGTTACTTCTCCAGGCTAGTTAATTGCTCTGAGAATAGAAGTGCTATAATGTCATAATTAGTATGAAAACCAGTGTCGCCAAATCCACACATTAAAACCGATAGTTAAACAGTACACTACAAGTAAACTATGCCTTTGATTGGACAGCTTAATTTGAGTAAAAACTGACTTAGGTTATAAATTCAGCATTTCAATATGTACCCTAACACACAATGTTACGGTTTATTTTAGTATAACATCCCTAGGTATATTAGCTGTTTTGTTTCTCATTGCAAAGAAATTCCAAATTCGAAAACATTCAGCTACTCCACAACAGAGGGCGTTAGTTTTCAATAGATATAATTTT
This sequence comes from Colias behrii, assembly GCA_029959065.1. NCBI lineage: Eukaryota > Metazoa > Arthropoda > Insecta > Lepidoptera > Pieridae > Colias > Colias behrii. Next base: position 7,873,599 of record JARWMC010000007.1, on the reverse strand, counting down.
GAACCTCAACATATATATTTATAATGTTTGTCTTTTCTAAAGTATCGATACTGTCGATATGCGCCACAAGCATCACTAAAGCGACATTCGTTTGTTTATTGCAATAATATTCCAGAAAGTCTTGTTTGCTGTTCAATCTATAATAGTACTAATTTCTTACGGATTAAGGTTCATTTTGACTAGATATTTGTATACAATTTTGACAAATTACGACAAGCGAAGTTATAACATAAAATATATGTAAAATAAATAAAAATAAGACTTACCGATGGTATGAAATGCCTCCATTGCTGATATTATTTCGTCTGCTATCATTTTTGCACTCTAATACCGAACAACACGTCATAATTAATGAATAAATATGGAAAAAAGGTTTGACAGCTGACAACCACCTCGAATATTTTTCTGCGCACAACTGAGAGCAAGTTAGGTGATCTAAACTTATTATTGACACGTGGGCCACGCCCACATCACACTACTATTTGTTTTTACTGTTCTGTGGTTAAAACTGCACATTTGGTTAACTTTTTTCAATTACGATTACATATTTATAATAATAATGACCGATACAAGTCATTTTAAGATTTGATTTTACTAATAAACCATTCTAAACAAAAAAAGTCTAATTTCTGATTTAAAGAACTGACGTCGCTACAATGTTGCGTCAAGTAACCTTTTTTCTTTCCAAATACCACAGACGTTACTCTAAAAATCGAAATCTGACATCTAGAATCGGATGCATTGATTACTTGTAAAAAAAAAACACCGATTAATAAATGCGTTGTGTTTTTTTAATTATGTAGATATTTGTCTTTGTTTTGCTCCGAATATACGAAAGAAAATATGGGAATAAATAGGGACAGGGATTTGCCTGATGAATTTTAAAATTGACATGTGTTTCAAGACGTTCGATTGACAAATGTTCAAGTCCGTATGACGTATCGATTAATTCACTTTAATCGATATTTTTAAGCAGGTACCTCTTGCTCTGTGGTACCTCTCTACGAACTTCGTGAAGATAAAATTGATAGACGTCAAAATAGACACAGAGCAAGTAATAGGGAATAGATTTCAAAATTCAAATCCTGAAGGATCACAGTTACTGATGTATTAAATTATGTACTACGTGACCAAGCCAACTAGACCCTTTTCAACTGTGACGTCACCCGCCCATGTCTCGGGTACAGATAGCAAAAAAAAAATATTTTTTAGATAATGTAATAATTTTTAATTCACGATGTAAATAAATTACATAATTACATAAATTAAATTAAATACATACCGACAAATAACCTCAAATCTATAAATGCACTCAAAACAGTTTATTCAAATCAGTTTTATCACTAATATTCAATGTATAGAAATATATATATACTAATAAATAATAAATTATTAGTATCACCGTCGTATATGAAATTGATTTAATAAAAACACCAAAATAATAATATTTATTTATTCACACTGTTTAATTGTACCCTTACGAAACACGTGTTCTACATATAAAAATACTAGAATATACAACTTGAACATAGTTATCAATTTTCATACCACCTAGAACTAACTTTACGATTAACAATAAAAAGTACAGAAATAATGCGTCGATGCTGCGAACCGTACTAAGGCGAACGCGGTACCTGAGGCGGTAAGCGGGCGGGGAGGCCGCATTCCACCCGAGCGTCTAGTTGGCTTGGTCGAATAATATATTCAAATACCCTCAGAAAAAAGTTAAAAGGTTTTATTGAACACCCACAGTTGGTAATGGTTATCTGTACCTGTGGTTATCATAAAGCAAGTAATGGTGGTTATCTCATATCTGTAATGCAACAAGTTCAGCCATAATATTCTCATCAGAAAGACGTTGAGATTATTACAAAGGTAATTTTTTTTAATCCGTTTGGGGTAAATAAGAAAAAATTTTTTTAACAATTGAATTATTTAATAATGCAGACGACTTCATGGATAAAACAATAAGTTGAAAAATGAAATTTTAGCAGCCATTGCCTTGAGCTTTCTCCCATATTGTTATATTGAAATCAATTCAGCATAAATTATCACTATTTTGTATCACTGCGTCCAGTCGACGGATCTTTCGTCGATGCTATAGATTTCTGTAAATGGATAAATAACTTTAAATGTAGGGTTAATTGTCATATATTTTCTAATAAAAATATATATATGTTACCGGCCAAACCCGATTTCAGGACAAACTAGTTTAGCCTAGGCTAATCTAGTTCGTCCTATACGCGATCGGATGAACTAGTATAGCCTAGTCCAAACTAGTTCATCCTAAGACCAATAGGATAAATCAGTTTAGGCTAGGCCAAACTAGTTTATCCTAATACAAGTACGCACACAACCAGGATAAACTAGTTTTGCAATCAAGCTTTTTTAGAACTTGCAGATGTGAACCGAGACTCTGAAATATCATTAGGGATGCAGCTACGAGACATTCAGTTGGATCAGGCCAAGGTTTTGTGAGATGCAGTTGCAACAAAAACTGTTCCTCGAACAGACGCAAATGCAAGAAAGCAATGATACTTTGTAATTCTAAGTGCCACTAAAGCACACCGTGTAAAATTAAATTACATAACATTTTTGAAAGCTCGAAATGTAGGTAGTTATAATCTATTCTATGATTATTTGTATTACCAATTATCCATTAGTTTTAATGACAATTAATCTTAATAATATTTATAAATATGATTATTTTTACAATTACGGAGTATTTCTTGTTCAGTTTACTTGATTCCAATTCGTACATTGAGATTTTGACATCTTGAAGTGAAGTAATAATCATCGATACTGTGATTGTTTGTATTAGGTACTATAATAATTGTCAGTACCATTAGTTTTAACGACAAATGTTTATATTTAAATAAATAATATTATTTTCCAATTAGAGAGTATTTTATTTATTTTACCAGTAATAATTAAAATTGAATAAAACACCAATTTATTTTGCCTTTCCAGTTATTTTAAAATGTTTAGACAAGACCATTCCAGTTTATCCTGGGTGTGTGCATACTTATATTAGGACAAACTAGTTTGGCCTAGCCTAAACTGATTTATCCTATTGGTCTTAGGATGAACTAGTTTGGCCTAGGCTATACCAGTTCATCCGATCGGGTATAAGACGAACTAGTTTAGCCTAGGCCAAACTAGTTTGTCCTAAAATCGGGTTTGGCCGGTAACATATATAATATTAACTAAATAATAAATCTTTAATATGTATGTTTATGTAATTATTGCGTTCATCATAACATTTATAATAATTTTATAGGACGTAATACATATAAATATGAAAAATTGTTTTTCTGATAAACTATGCGGAGCTGTGTATATTTTTTTATGTGTATATTTATTTATAAGTACATATATCTTCGCTATGGCTCTTTTTTGTTCATTGTGTATGTGTTAAGTAACTATGAAGATAAGATGTAATTTTTTTTTGCAGGGAAGAATCCTGAGCTGGCGTTGATGGCATCGACATTGAGCCAGCCCACGCCGCCAGCTGAGGACCAGTATGGTAAATATCTTATTAATTACTAGCTGAGCTCTGCGGTTTCTCCCGCGTGATGTTATAGTCTTAACGTGATGTTAAATAGCCTATAGCCTTCCTCGACATCCTCGTTTTGGAATACCATTGCATTCCACATCAAGCTCTATTTACAGTTTCAAAATGAACTTTCATTAAAATTTGCGAAGTAATTAAAGCACAAAATCAAATCCTTTCATATTAAATGTTTGGAATAGTCATATTTCATGCTAAATGTATGGGAGTGTTTGATGAAATTTTTTTGGATATTTCTCGTTTTATTTTTATAAAGTTATTATTGTCATTTATTATATACAGGATATATTATGTGTGTAATTGTAACATAAATCTTTTTTTTTACAGTTGACAAGTCAAGTGGACAGCGACGGTTCCGTGGGTACTGCGGATGCGTCCACGGTGTCAATCGAAGAGAGCTGGGCGGTACGCCGCGAAAAAAAAGAGAGTATTTCAAAGATGAAGTAACAGACTCTGATGCTTCTGGTTGAAATACTCTCTTGTTTTTATTTTTATATTTATATTTATTATTTTTGCTATGTTTATATTTATTCGGTGTATATGTATATATTTTATGCAACACGCTCTTTAGAGAATTATTATTATATGTAATATATTTTCAGTACCCTATGTATGATTATTGAGATTGTTGTCCCTGCGACTATAACTCCCAGCAGTAGGCGACGCAAATTAACGGATGGTAAGAATAAAGCATTTTAACTATAACAAAGTCTAATGAACCTTATTCATTGGACATTAAGTTGCATATTTATTTTTTCCAGATGCCATCACGTCTGTCGTAAATGACAATGCTACATTTCATAGACAACGACATACTGACAGACGCACCGTCAAGATCTCGATTGTGTAAAATCCAACCAGCGACTGACTATTTTAACGACAAGTTTTCTAGCTTGTACTACCCACGGCAAGAGATAGCCATTGATGAGTTATTGCTGAAGTGGCATGGAAGACTGAGCTTTGCTCAGAAAATAAATTCCAAATCCGCGCAAGTAGGCATCAAAACCTATGAGCTATGCGAGTCATCAACTGCTTATCTTTGGCGGTTTGTAGTATACGCTGGAAAGAACAAACCGACAACTACGATGACTGACAATAATGACGATGATGACACTGACCAGACACAACAAACAAGCCAAAACGAACAGACAGAACAGAGAAGTGACATGACTGACTTTACACCGACTAATGCGATGACGAAAATAGTTTTTGACCTGATGGAGCCTCTGCTTCATCGAGGTCACACGCTAATAATGGACAATTTCTACAATTGTCCATTGTTAGCGCGATGCCGGAAGCTACGACAAACGGACTGTTACGGGACTCAACAACTGAATCACGAATTATTCCTAGTTCTTTACAGACGATGACACAGACTGACTCGAGAGTTGAGACAAGGTGAAGTCGTCGCCAGCTATTGTAACGATTTGTCGCTTATGGTATGTCGAGATTCGAATTTAGTTTCGATGATCTCGACGTACCATAAGCTTGAAATCGGAACAAGAACAAAGTATAATCGAACTGCTTATAAACCAAGCGTGGTTCTTGACTATAACAAGAACATGAGCGGATAAATAATTCCACCCTGTGGAAAGAGCCAGGAGCCGCGGTGGTACAAAAAGTTGTTTCGTCGTTTTTTGAATGCTGCTGTATTAAACTGTTTTTTTATATACAGCAGCAACCATAAAATCCCATCGGCGGTTCAGAACAGTGTTGGCGGAGTCATTACTAAAGACATACCAACAGTTTGACCTGACGACAGAGACGCGACTGATTACACTGACAACAGGATCGACAACTACTACTTTAAGGCAACGAAATGTGGTAGCAACACTCCAGCATCGGCCAGTTGTCGAAGGTGACCACTTTCCCGTGCACGCCGATGTCAAGCGGGGAAGGTGCTGGTATTGTGTACATGTGCGCAATATCACCAGTCGCACAATTTGGCAGTGTATGGAGTGCCGTGTTAATTTGTGTATTCTGGGATGTTTTAGGGACTATCATAAACGAACTTATAAGGTTTTGTTTATTTATTTATTTTATTGATAATCAATATACGAGTAGGTTTTGTTTTAACATTATGTTAGATTCAGTATTTTTGGGTTTGTTATAAATAAGTAACAAATGTTACTATTAATAATATTTTTGTTTGTAATTATTAAATAATTGTGGGAACATTGGGAAGAATTATTTAATATATTTTATGACAAAGAAAAAAATATGTTTTAAAAAATTCATTCTCTATTAATAATATCTTATAACATAAGAAAATATAATCTAATTATATACCTTTTTTATGTCTTTTATTCCTGGAAGGGTAAACCCTACTTTTTACTGATACGCATAAATTAATTTCATACTTGCTAATAGTGGTAATAAAACATATGTAGGTATATTTTCTTCTTATCAAAACGTATTTATGTATTCATGTTCAAATAAAAAGTTAAGGAATATTTTAATAAGACAAATTTAATACGCTCGTCTGCACATACGGTCGGGCGGGTAATCTTGACTGAGGGAACAAGATCACCATCGGTAACTAAGATCGTGTGCCGAGTCATTTTTATTAATTTAATAGATTTATCATTTGCTTATAATATACCAATATTTTAAAGGAAATATAGTCTAGTTTCAAAATAAGTTAGTAAAAATGAAGCCGAGCGCATTTAAATTTGTCGTAATAAAATTAAATTGCGAGAAAATCGAACAAAAAAAAGTACCTACAATTATTATCATTTTTTTTTAAATATGAAATTGTTAGTTCGAAGTATAGGTAAATTTTCTACTATAATGATGCCTTACTTAATAACTTATCTAACAGTATTTTTTTTCGTAATATGAGCATTACCTAATCTGAGCTATACTTTTGTTTCAACAAACGTTTTTGTAGGGACGGGTCACGCGATGTTTTTTGAGCACCTATCGAGCGTTAGCGCCGGACAGATATCCCACGTCTGACAGCGCGGACGGTCAAATGGATAATATTTGGCACCCTTTTTAGTTTATGCGGGTAGTTACATAATTTATTTAGCTTACCGCATCATCCATTGCTTTTTGAACATCCCGTTCTACTTGCTTCGCTTCTTCACTTCCAACTAATTGAGCTTTAAGACAGTCTATTGCAATTTTAACAACATGTTCTAAATCTTCATTCGGTAGGTGAACACCACAGTCTATTTAAAATTAAATTTTTAAGTTTAATGTTCTTTTTTATAGATAAATAGTTACATACCTAATAAGAAAAAAAAATAAGATTATCTACACATATCCTGCAGATTTATTTCATTACAATTACATATTATAATATTAGTAAGGATTTATTGTACCTTTAATATCATCAATCACGTCAGTAATGATAATGCTGTCGATAGATTCAGTAGATAGAGGATTCTCGTCATCAATTAGAGAGTTTACGAGCGACGTCATTGTTTCTTCAGTACCTAAGGAAAAAGGTACATATTTTGTGGAAGTCATATTATTTGAGTGAAAAGTTACTAGTACATTAGTGAAAAAAAAATCAGTTAAATTAAAGTTAAACCTTGAGTGCTCTCAATTTATGTATGTAATCTCTTATCAAATAAAATTTCCATATTATACTTATTACAAAGTAAGGAATACCTGCGCTGTTTTTTTTTTATAATCTATGAATTATTGCTGAAGCCTTTACCTAAATCAGCAAGTTCTGTAGTATGCAACAAGGCAGCGAGAGCTGGCCCGAGCCGTTCATGTAAGTGCTTTCTGAGTCCCGACACGTCTTTCAAAGCCGCTTCCAAAGATTCCATAATTTTATGGGATTGCTGATCTGTGCCCTCCATGGCTTCGACCTGTGTCAATAATACTTCAAGCATAGGACTAGAAAAACCGATAGAAATACAAGAAACACCAATGACAGTCGGGGACTCTTCCTGGTACTGGTTATAAAATAAACATGGAAGTATTCTCCACTTAAGAAAAAAGATCAGGACCATTGAGGTATTATTATAGAGAGGGCACCACGAACAATATCTGTGTAACAAGCGCGGCGGCGCGGGCCGGCTAGTGAGTCATACATTTTGTAGATATTCTGCCTCCTATTACTTATTAATTAAAACCAATCAATGTAACAAAAAAAAAAATGGTTTGAGACGATTGACTCTAACTCGTGTCAAAGATAGTTTAGTAGCGATGCCCTCTCTAGTACGTTGTACATGGTAACTCAATGATCAGGACCAGAAAGCTAGTCGTAAGAAGTATTGGCACATTGAGATAAACGGGTTAAATCCGTTTAAAAGTGAAGTTTCTAAATAAATATCCTGGGAATTAAGACATAAAACACACTTTTCTAAGATCGTGTGAAGTCGTATCATTCACATATTGAAAAATATAAAACAAACATTAGTATTAAGCATATTATTATCTCACGTGTTGTCGTATCAGTCGATCAGCTAACGCCGCCAACGCGTCGAAAGCTCTCGTCTGTTTCTTATACATGCTGGGGTCGCCTCCATACTTCAATAACCATTTGCGCACTAAACTATCAACAACTTCGAAACGAGATTTTGCCCTGGATAAAGAAAATTAACTCTTCATTTTCAAATAACACTTTTTTGACGTGACAACGTCTTATAATTCGATAGAGCCGGCTGCACGCACGAAAAAACATGACTCATGCGGCGTTACCTCGCCCTGAGGCGTTCCATGTGGCTTGAAGTGCAAGCGAGAGCGCGGAACGAGCGACAAAGAGGCACAATCGGACGTTGTCACGTTCAACTATCGTCAGTAAACCGACTTTACAGACAAACAATTTTTTTTTATAAGAAAAAGCAAGTGGCTCTGGGATGTTTGAGTTAAAAAAGAATTAATTAAAGTATTATAATAGTTTATAGTTAATAACAAGTTGATACCATACAACTAAAGGTTGGATTAGTGGTAATTTCCAGGACAAAGCTCCCATTCAATATTCAAAGTGTAATAAATTCTTACCCAGAAATAACATCAGCCAATTCAGCAGTGAGTTCGCGAAGCAATTCGTCAGCATCATCACGGGTTACTCTCATGGAGTCCAAACAATCGTAAAGCAGTTTCATCACATTGACATCGTATACAAGTTGAACTGAGCCTAGTGGAGTACTGCAAATAATGTTAATAAGTATAAGAAGTTTTTAATGGGAAGATTATATTATTATTATGTAAAATATTTCAAGGGTCTATTAGTTGGACGTATCCACGTAAAAATTTACGATACAATTACTGTATAGGAATTTTCCACCGTTCTGAAATTTATGCGATACATAATATTATCATCTAATTATGTATTGGTAGCTAACACATAACTTTAAAATAATACATTTTTCTCTCGTTGTAGAACGAGAAATAAGTTTGTCAGAAGTTGTTCTAAGAATTTCATCTTGTAAATTCAACAAATTTTTTCAAAGAATATCTTTCTAGTATTTACATTGGAAAGTATTTCTTGCGCAGCTGTCTCGATGTATGTGGAACTTGAAATAGATATATTTGTGATCGATCAGATGGCGGCGGGCTGACTGTCTCCATCGGCGGACGATATGACAGCGGCTTGAGACGAAGACTTTGAATTTCTTCACGTAGTGCCTGGATGTGATATATCAAACATGAAAAAGTAAATGAACTTTTCATATTATACTTGCCTATTATTCAATGTAAAAATACATAATTTTCTTGGAAAACTTTATAAAACCGGTGGAGAGCATGTTGTTAGAATGTGAGTATGGAATAAGGAAATACTGATTACACTGCCGATTATTTTTATTCGATATGAAATTTAAAAATTCAGAATGCATTACCTTAATTTGTTGTTCCTGTTGCGATCTTATAATCCGAAGTCGAACTACATCGCGTTGATATTGCTCTTGTTCGTAGCCACCGGCCATTACTGAAGGATCCTTTTGGGGCTTGAATGCAATAAGAAATGCAAGTTATATTTCTTGTACCTATGTTTGTAAATGTGTATTTATTTTCTAATTCTCATTCAGACAACGACAACATCTTAATTTAATTTATTTATCAGTATAAAATATTACACTTTCCACGTTATTAGCTTTGAATTACCTTTTGTGGTAAGACATCCGCTTGTAGGGCAGCAGCAAGGCGGAGACGATCTGAATATTTTTCCAATGTAGTGAGATATTTTTTCTCCAATGTACCGTGACGTTCCTAATTAAATAAACAAAGTATTCCCACAGTATTACAAATACTTCCAAGACTTCATAATCTTCATAATAAATTTTCTACACTTTTCTTACCCTCCACGACCTAAGTTGCATCATAATCTGTGGCAACGTGCCAAGAGTTGCCGAGAACTTATGTCTCCTAGCCATTTGTCGCAATAAATCGTCAAGGGTCCGATCCACTCGGCGCGGCTTGCCGAGCTTACGTGTTAGAACGTCACGCATTTTGGCGCGTAACTCCTCCGCTTGTGCCTCCATTTCGCGCAAGTCAATGTTCATGCGGAATAAGTGCGTTTTGTTTACTCTGAATAAGATGTCAAGTTAGTAATATAATATAGTGATATCCAAATAAATTTTATGATAAATTTTAAGTCCATTAATTCTAACGTAAATGAAATTGGTCAAAAATAATTTAAGAAAAGAAAATGATCTTTTAGAGTGAAACATCTTTAGGCGTTGAGAATAAAATTTCAAGTTCGCGTCATGCATGGCAATACCGTCAGCGTAAGGCGACGATTTTGGTATCCTTGAATCTTACCAATGAAGTTTCAGTTCTGACATGTGTGCTAGGTACACACGCTCTTTTTTATTTAAACGAAATGCTTAAATATAAAGTACGTAGACAAACAACAAAAATAATTACTTGTGCCTTTGCTTCTGTTGCTTTATTTCATCGTGTAACTCCAGCACCCTTTTACGCAAACGTGCCAACAATTGTTCGGGGAATACCACAGTTTGTGACAGTCCATCAGGACCGGTGCATCCGCGGAGCGCTGATGCCCTTATTTGATCGTAACGTAAAATGACGACTTGGTCTACTTCATTCATGCAGCTTTGTTTTTCCATCTTGAATTTAATAAAATATATAACATTTTTAATTAAGTGCTAGTAAAATCTATGTTGATTGAAAAAAGTGATAAATGCATGAAACCAACTTTTCTGTATGCTATTAATTTTAGACTTTTAATTTATTAACTTTGCGGATAATTAATTTTAGTTGAAAATTAAATGTAATGAAATAATTAAGAAAGGAAACTTACCATAAATTCGCGTAAATCATTTTTCCTTTTCTCCAGCTGAACTGAAAACTTGCGCTTCACTTTATTATGTGCATCAATGTCTTTTCGTAGAAGATCAACTAAATGGTCCTGTTCAATAATATCTTGTTCATGTTTATGTCTAAAAATAATGACGAATTTTAGTAAGGTAAGTAAATAAATTGCATAAAACTGCCCAAGTTTTTGAAAATTTTCATTACTTGCATGTTATTGTCATTTCAGTCATAGCAGTATCACGATAATTTAATATTTATGTCAAACTATTTCACATTCTTATAACGTACCTAGTATTCCGCAATTCATATGTTTTATTGTACACGTCAACGTCACACCCTTCTGGGCAGATATTGGGATCAAGGCGAATAGGCCCTATGTCCCGACTGTCTAAGCTCCCTTCGTCTTCTTCCTCACTTGATGACGACGAGGACTCAGATTCCGAGGATTCTGTATATATTAATAAAGCCAAATTATAAGTGGAGTAAATATTGCTAGCGACTCTGTCTGAATTGCCCCAAGGGAAAAACGTTAAAAGTATAACAAGTCTATGTGGAACAGGAAACTTTCTAGAGGCAAAAGTAATTTCAAAATCAATAGTTTCGTATTTAGCACAGACGAACAAAAATCTATTGTATAAATTATACAGTAGTGTAGTAAGTGTAGAATAGAGTAGTGACCATTACATATACAGTACTCCCAAACTGATAATGCGCGTAGAAAAATTCGTCACTGTTCGGCAACTGTCATATTCCCCGAGCCTCCGAAGACGATATGTATATAGAGTGCTTAAATATATTTTCTTCATGCATAGTTTATTAGCATTATGAGTTTTATTGTGGTTTTATGGTAAAAGAGATAAGTAACGATATTTGTTTCGATAATTCAATGTAAGTTAATAGCACTTAATAGCGAGGATAAGCCACACGATTGCGAATATATATTTGTTGTATTGATTTACTTGGAAAATTCTATACTTAGAACTATTAAAGTGTCTTACTGAAGCTGGCGTAGGTAATGATCGATGTATGGAAGGTTAAAATAAGACAAAGTTTATATTTAAAAAAATGATTTTCAAACACTGGTTTACATTTAAATTGTGAAATCTAATCATTAAAATCTCAGTCCAAAGGATTTACAGTATCAGGGATTATCTCTATTTCTGATATCGTAGAATGATCAGAACTTTCATTATGCTCTTATTAATTTTCACTTTCCCCACTGCTATCTGCTACCTGTGTAAATAATCATTTTACCGGAAAATTAAACTTTGAAACAAAACTAAGAAGGGTATGTAACAGCAGCTCTATATAATTCCATACAGAGATAATACGTGCGGTCACCACCAATATATAAAGACGACTGACGGATTTTTGAATTTTTTGACTGACAGGCTACCGTCACCTATCGCCCGAATTGTTTTCGTTTGTGTATGACTCTGAATTGACTCCTATTTCTTTCGAACAAGGTGCAAGATGCAGGTGCATTGTTTAGGGCACTTACGATTCAATGATTCGGGGTGATTCGGGTGTTTCTGGAAATACGATAATTAGCGAAGATCTGATGAACACTTAACGATTACACCCTGTATATTATAACAAGAAGCCATGAAAATAATAGAACAAACTTACCGTCATCGTCCCTTTCACGTGGTGGGCGATATTTCTTCTTGAAGATCCTTCGCAAAAAGTCTGCAAACTTATTGTCTTGCACGAGCCTCTTGAATTGCCTTTGTAGATCTTGACAAGCCGCATCCAAACGTTCCTTTTCAGCTTCATGTTCTTCAATGCGGTGTTCACAGTCTGCAATTTGGTCTTGGACACCGCGGACCTAAACATTATAATTAGGTATGGAGTATATTCCTACGAACCTATGGACTTTTTGGATGAAATAATATTTTTTTTTATTATTAACTTATTCATAGAATTAATGTTTTAAATTACCTGCATCAGTTTTGCATAAACACGTTCAGCCAAGCGATCTTCATGTGCCTCAAATCGATTTAAAACATTCATCTCTCTGTGCAGTTGATACAAATGCAGTTCCAATAATTGATTTTTTTCCTAAAGATGGCGATGGCAATCATAATATAATAAAGACATAAAGAATGAGTATAATATAAAGACTATTTAATTATTTTACGGTTATTCAAATACCTACTAAAATAAATGAAAAAGATTGATACCATCATACCTGAACACGAATCCTTTCTCTTTGTAGTTGTCGTAGTCGAGAGTCAAACTGTTGGACAGAAACTTCTGCATCCGCAAGAAGCATATCTTGTTCATACATATGGCTGTGGAAAACATGTTTTAACATCTCATTAAAAATGATTAATTGCTATCAGTTTATATCGTACCGTTCTATACGTCTTTCACGTATTTCAGCTTCAATCGGAAAGGACTCTTGATCTGGCCTAGCTTTCAGTATCTCCCAAGATGCAGCAAGCGGTCGTGATTCTACAAAAACATATTAACAGATATTAACGGATCCAATTAAAATCTACATTTAGAAATTTACAATAATTGCTACCAGATAATGGAACAAAACGTGGAACACGTGGCGGGCGAATTCTTTGTTGAGGATACAAAGTTGATTTCCTCCTTTCACTTGTTTTTCTTGACGGTGCTGTTCTTGGAACTCCTTTCATAACAACGGGCTTAATCTGTAAGTTTTTTAATTCCACAGAAATTATAAAGAGTTCGTATTCTTTATGCTACCCTTTACCCTTTTTTTAGTACCTCCAAATTTTTCTCTGGAAACTCCAAATCATCGTCTATTTGAGGTATTGGTGGAGGAGGTTTGGCTAATTTCGGTGGGATCTCAACTCTTATTTCAGCTAATCTTTCCCCAATATCTTTCATACGTTTTACAAGTTTTAGTTTGTGCTCTCGCAGTTGTAGTACTTTTTCGTTGAAAGCACGTTTAGTATCGTAGATCTAGAAATAATTATTGTAATTTTATAATTTAAAGGATTGTCTCGTAAATAATATTTATTTAAAAAAATCGAGTTTATCCTTACTTCTTTTCTAGCAAGACATACTCGTAATTGCGTGTTGTGTCCAGGGGGAGCTACGTAATCCGGTTGTGTTTTTAGTAAACGGTTTCCAATTGTCGCTTCAGCTTCTTTGAGAGCTTCTGCTGCTCCAGGTGGCATTGCATTTGGATCCGGTTTTCGAGATAGATGCTCTTGCCACTAATTGTTAAATCAATATTATTTATACAGTAATCGTAAGATATGATATTTTGTAGTTAGTACCTTAATAAAATATAATATTTGTATTGTACTAATTTAGATTTTCATTCTATACAGCGACTTAAATTTAATGTTAATACTTAACTAAGTTAAAGTTTATATTTACTTCAATAAATTGAAGATGATGTCTGTTCAGACGGATATGGTAATTCCGAAGAGCTTTCTTCAATGGATGCGGTGGTTTTGGCGGAAGGCCGAGCAGAAATGATGCAACTCTTGGTGGACCCCATGATGATTTTCTAGCAGCCGCTCTTCGAGCTGTTGATTCTGCACGACTAAATACAAATTTGCGAATTATTAAACTACTAAAAATTTAAGCAGAGATATTTTTTATAAGCATGCACCAACCCAATAAAGCAGTCAAGTCATATGCTCCTAAGTTCTCATAAGATACTTACTTTAAAGTAGCCTCTGCTAATGCTAGTAAATTAATATCCCTTTATGACAGCATGAAAATAGTTTAAAAATTATTTAGGAACTAAAATATATGTAAAAGTTTAAACATCAAATTTTATTCTTTTTACCGTCCCCGTAAAGCTGCCTCTGCCATTTTCTGATGAACTTCTTCTAATTGGTTATAGAAGTCTTGCGATAGATTCTTTTGCCTCAACGGCCTGATCATGACTTCTGGATCCCTTTAAAGTATTTCATGTATTCATTATGAAACTGAGAAAACTCAAATAATTATACGCAATTTATTTACTTACCTGATACATTTCAGAGTAAAGGGAAATACGTCCAACTGTATGATATTCCTAGAATACATTTTATGCAATCCAAGATCTGATGCTTCAAGCTGGTGCGCTAATTTTCGTTTAGTTAACGCCTTACACTCATCTAACTCTTGTTCTTGTACTTGTAATGGCCGAGGATCTAGAGTTACGTCGATTTGTTGCGAGTATGGGAGCGCTCGGTTACTGTATTATGTATATAGAAATCATTAAAAAAATATATTTACTAAATATATAAAACTCATTGACTGACTGACAAAGTGATCTATCAACGCACAGCCCAAACCACTGAACGGATCGGGCTGAAATTTGACAATTATAAGATTCAAAATCATAGTTATAGTAAAAACATTAAATTCGATTTCAGTATTTTTTTATAAAAATATTTAATACAAACGCTTTTATTATTTTGCTATATTCAGCAGAAATTTCCGCAAGTTGGTCCCGTACTCTCTTCTTATGCGCATTAGCAATAGCCATCATTTTATCATATTCTTCTTTTTGTTTCAATTGTTCGTGAGACAAAAGTTCTCCATCTAGTGTACTAGGTTCACGAACTCTTTCTACTTTCTACAATCAAAACAAGTCTTATCTAATACCATTCATGTTTGAATAAAAAATATTTATTTTAAAAAGTATTTTACTGGTATTTCTGCAAGTTTTCGTCGTGGAGACGACGGAACGAGATTCTCTTCAAAATTAACAATATACGAGAAAATATTTCCATCTGCACCGCTTGTATAAAATCGCCTGTGAATTTTGAAAAACGCAACCAATACATTTAAAGTAAATTAAGAAAATACGAAGTAATTTTATAACATTTTAATAAAATGTATGTTTAAATTGAATACGCTTACTTTCCATCAGAACTGAATTCTAAGCATGTAACAGCTCCTGTATAACGGTCATGCATGGGTAAATAATAACAGTCGTGAAAATCAATGCGAGGCGTAGGTTGAGGCTGAAATAGTTTAATTCATACTTAAAAGAAAGGTATTAAATATCAAACAAAGGATACGGAAAGAATTAATATTTGAAAAATTGAAAAAAAAAGGCTTCGGCAGATAAGTCGGAAAAAATTTATTTACGTGACCGTGAAATTACTACAGGCGCTGTAGTAATTTTTCATACAATCTTTTTACAACTGCGAAACGAGTAAGATCACTGTTGTATACAGGGTGTAATCGTTAAGTGTGCAGCACAGGCGATTATTCCGTAACTATTGCAGATATCAAAAAACTTTATACTGACATCGAAAGCCCTTTACCTAATGAGTAAAATGACAACAATAAATTTTTAAAAATAAAACGGGAAATATCCAAAAATTTTACACCAAACACTCCCATACATAAGAGATATAACTATCCTAAACATGTAATATGAAAAATTTGGTTCATTTTTTGAATTTGTGCTTAAATTACTTCGCAAATTTTAATAAAAATTCATTTAGAAACTGTAAACAGAGCTCGATGTTGAATACAATGGTATTCCAAAACGAGGACATCACTTCGAACATTTGCTTTGAGCACAAAATGTATGGAAAATTCAATGTATGGGAGTGTTTAATGTAACTTTTTTGGATATTTCCCGTTTTATTTTTTAAAAGTTATTATTGTCATTTTACTCATTAGGTAAGCATTAGGTAAGGCTTTCGATATCAGTATAAAGTTTTTTGATATCTGCAATAGTTACGGAATAATCGCCTGTGCACACTTAACGATTACACCCTGTATAGAATACTAGCGACCCGCCCCGGCTTCGTACGTGTGCAATGGCGGCCGGCCGGTACCGCCGCAAACGCAACGTCCGGCAATTTTTAAATCTGTAATATCTTCGAAAAAATTCACTTAAATCATACGGTGTAAAGGGCCATATAGATCTATATTAAATGAACAATGTATTCAAGGTATTTAATTGGTTAAGAATTAATGCTGTATTGGTTAAAATCGCTTCGAAAATTAACCATTATTTGTCGTAAAAAGTAAATGACAAAAAAAAGTTATTGTGGGTTATCCATAAGAGATAAACATATACCATCACGGACTTTTCTGTAGACCTTTTCAATGTGTACAATACTTAGTACATTATTTTGATAAAACTCGTAGGGTTCAACCTGCGTTTGCAATGTAAGCGGAAAAAATGTAATTATTTACGACATCACATTAGAAACCTCAAAAATAACAGTACTTCTCAAAAATAACGGATGTTATTATACATATAAACCTTCCTCTTGAATCACTCTATCTATTAAAAAAAACCGCATCAAAATCCGTTGCGTAGTTTCAAAGATTTAAGCATACAAACTTTGTTTTATACTATGTAGTGATGTAGTGATGATGCCTTCAAGTAACATTATTGAAAGTGAAAAGTCTTCATCCGAAACATATATTTTTAATGATATACCTCTTCTTTCGCTAAACGTCTGCCTTTCAATTTCTTCAATAATTTCTGTTGCGCCATTATCCATATCATGTGATGCTGTTCAGGAGAGTCCTCCTCTTCAGTTGGCATTCGGACAACTCTTATATAGCCAGTATTAGTACCCACAATCAAATAACGATTATCGCAACTGTAAAGTTAATATATATCTGTTTATTTTATTTATTTAACTTTTGGATCAGTTTTGGAATTTATTTTTCTAGCGGAAGGCTCCATAATTACAGAGTGAAAAAATCTTCATTCAAAACAGTGACATATTATTGAATTTAATATTATATTTTGTTTGTTTTTCCCTTGGCTTAAGCCGAGTTGAAAACCAGTAAGGGGCTGGTAAGTACAAAACAAAAATACAAGTTGTAGTATTTTTGTTTTATATTGAACTCTTAAGAATTTTATTTACATTTGAATAAAAACTATACGTAATTTCCTCTTCCAAATAAAAATTTATCAATACAGCAACTTACACAAACTTTAGAGACGTCAAATCATCACACCATGCACCAGGAAAAGGACCGTATTTCAAAATTTTATTATTTCCAGGTTTAACCAAAAACAGTGCCCCGGTACCACGCTGGACAACCCAGATACCTTCCTCACAGTACTGCGCCCATGTGATCGTAGTTCCTAACATGCTTTCACTTTCCACTATAAATAACGAGATATTTTAAAATATATCAAGTAGTAGATATGTATTTACTACATATAATGTATATTTTTAGCAAGTGACAATATTCTTATGCTATCCTTGCTCAATCTTTATATTAATCGCTTTTTAATTTACAGTTCTTTAATGTTTTCTATTTGCGTATTGCGCACCTATATAACTTGGAAAGAAAGAACAAGAGGCAGACTTTATAATGTTTTTCAGATTAGAAAAAGTTAGCATACTATATTATAACGTCATTATCATCATACTTAATTGTATCTCTCCCAGCCACTCTTCTTCTTCGTCGTCGTCTTTCTCTTTTTCAGCTTCTTCCTTAGCTTTAATTGCTTCTTCATCGATACTTGCTAAATCTTCTTCCGTTGGAAAAGGTCGATTTCGCATACTGATGATTGAACAAAAGTACTTATGTAGTTAACTCACGTCTATTTTATAGAAAATTACCTTTATAATGTACGTAAAACTTTTTAAAACTTAACAATATAAATTTCTATTGATTCGGAATGTCGTGACTGTCGAGACGAATCGACAATAAATTCAGTATAGTTATTGTTGTCGCAATTCGCAACTGAATAGATACAAGCTTCAACTTACAAATGTTTCTTCACGAGTATCTCTTTGTATGACACGAAATCCAATTTGAATGTTGTTATCTGTGAATAATCACGAATAGGTACGTCCGGTAATAATGCTTCCATAATAAATCCTACTTGTCCACATAAAAGTATCACACGTTCCTGTAAAAGTAGATACAATTACAATACAAGAACATAAAATTTATCAAGTGATGCTATTTTATATCTTACTTCCTCTGGTTTCCATGTCATATAAGCAATGTTGTTCGGAGTTTCAATAAATCCCAATCTATGTAGTCTGAAGGGAGTATCGATCACCAGTCTATAAATGAATATAGTGCTATCTTCACCGCAAGTGACTAATAGTGTACGTTGTTCATTTATTGTTATTTGTGTAAGAGATTTAGAGTGAGGCTTCAGCAACTGCAAATGGAAATAAACGATTGTTTTTTTTGGCGGTTTTGTTTTCTTTTTTAATCTATTTTTGCCTCAAACCTATATGCCAATTTTCTGTTGTTATTAGAAGTTAAATAGTCTATTCATTCAAGTTATATTGGCAAATAGATATTCGCTAAATTTTCAGTAACAAATAAATTTTACTGTGCAAAATAAAGAAGAAACTTACGCATATTAAATCAAGAACATCCGCATGAATGGAGTCTTCGCTGTGAATAGTGAGTGCAGAATGTACTCGAACTTCGACCAACGTCGTCTGAGCCAGGAGACGATCGGGATGAATGAATAACGTACGCATTATACCATCCGCAAAACCGACTATTATAATGCAAGATGTCTCATCTACCTGTAAGCATTGGCCATAAAAATAATCTTCTTTGTCTGCGAATTGCATTAAATTTCGGTAGACTACCACAACATCAGTTTCTGCTATAAATCGTTTAATAATATCGTTTCAAGACTTCAAGCTATGTTCTTCCAATTTCGTTGACATGTGTGTAACTGTTTTATTTGTGAACTAAATAAGTTTAAAATAAGTTCAGCAACCTCAATGGTGAGTTGTTAAAACCAGACTTAATTCAAATTATCCTAGTTTTCAAAAGGTGTTACACTTGTACCATAATGATGTAGGTATTACTATTCAAAGTAAAACTTACATCAACCGGCGGATACAGCATGCACGTAACACCGGCTTGAAACTGGTATCTAGCTAGCAGTGCATGGGTTTCAGTATTGTACGCTTGTAGGGCGCCATCTTGTCCCGCCGTGACCAGGATCGGATGTGAGCGGAGAGCAGCCATAGCGACGATTGCACCAGCGTGACAAGTCAGCACTTTCCGGTGATTGCACTCTATTTTATCTATTTCTAATTCCACCGTCCAGAGGCCTCCGTTACCATCCTTATAGAAATTCAAAAAAATATATTATACCAAAACATTTCAACCGATATGAGACGCATCCAGGTAATTACGAAGATCAAGTTATCCATACTTACTTGTGCATACCAAAACATATCTTTCTGATGTTTCAAACACATAATTTGGCAGCCTGGCACCTAAAATAACAACTCTTTTAACCCATTTAAAAAATTGTCATGAGAAAGATGACAGGTAGTAATACGCTCCAAATTTTATTTAATTTTTACTTTAATAACGTAATATGACTAAATTACACAAGTTTCAGCGACGGGATTGAGTTCAACGTAAGGATCGTCTTCAGGTGGGTCAGCTTGTTCCACAGTATCCCAGTACCAGGCGCGCACGCAACCGTCTCGAGCTATAGTTGTCACTTCATCTCCAGCTGGACTCAGCATGAATTGAATCTACATAAAATATTAGGTAATATACTCTCAAAGAGTTTATAAACACTTCCACCAGAGGAACAAATATTTATTTCTTTCAAAATTAATCTTGCTATTTATGCATTTATTCTTATTGATACGCAATTTTCATAACAAAAAACATTACTGGAATGAGAAAGAAAGTTCAGAAAATGTTTGTTTTAAAAAAAGATTTAGAAGAAGAAATTCAAGTATGTTTGTAATTTAGTTTAGGTAATACGGACCACGGGAGCTTTATGGCAAGTTTTACGTCCACGCTGTGTAACTTCCAGTTTGACGAGACCAGCTTCCCAGACTAAGACATTACCCCATTCACATCCAGATAAAACCTAGAAAAGAAATTACGTGTACTTGAAAATTGAACGAAACAAAGTAAAAATAAAAGAAAGATCGACAAATAATAATTAATTAGCTTAATATCTTGGTAACCTTTAATGATAGTTAAGTGTGGATTTAATGAAGTTTTAACAGATGTATTGCTGAAGTGTAGTAGCTCGTGATGGAACATATTAAGGTAAAAGAATTGGTAAGTATATTAGGTACGATCTACAGCAGAAGCTAGTTAAAAATAACAATATAGGTACCTTTTCATCAGGCATTGGGTAAACACCCAACACGTCACAAATTTCAGTTTTACCGAATCTTCCAAGCTCACCTTTTAATTTAAGACCCGTAAACGTATTAGCCATTTTCCAAAATTTTATATGTGCAGCTCCTAAAATTTTTCATTCATATTGTTTAACCGGTCAAATTCTTGTAATACAGCAAAAATACGTAAGCACTAACATTTGAATCATTCTCATGAAATTTTTCCAACAAGTTTTAAGTAACTATGAAGAATATTTACCCGCAGTTGTAAGCTGTCCAGGACAATACGGTGAGAACATAACCGTATTAACGTCAAATGTAAAGGCACTTGTACGCAGGAGAATCCTATGCTTTTTCCAGTTCCATATTGTTAAGTTATAATCTGGTTCCTTTCCTACAGATGCAAGGAGCTCTCCATCAGGGCTAATAAAAATAACTCAATACAATTTAAGTAGCGTAACATGACTTTAAATATCACAACACTTAAGAGTACAGACCTAAAGTCCAGAATTGAATAG
Source organism: Colias behrii (assembly GCA_029959065.1). Taxonomy (NCBI): domain Eukaryota; kingdom Metazoa; phylum Arthropoda; class Insecta; order Lepidoptera; family Pieridae; genus Colias; species Colias behrii. The sequence goes on along the minus strand of JARWMC010000007.1, from coordinate 7,852,225 downwards.
GCATTGGCTGTTCCATCGCACAATACTGCGTCTATGTCCATTTGTGGCCAAGTATATAGTAATATAATGGGATCTCTGGGACCTTCTCTACCTTCTGCTATTGCGATTCTATAGTTCGGATCTTTTCTGTATGACTAATAAAAAATAATTGTTATTATAAATAAAGATTTGGTAAAATTTTTCGTAGGAAAATAGCATGACTGATGATTAGTTATTGTCCTGTGATTTGTACGTGTGAAGACGGAAAAGCAGAACAAATTATTTATTAAGTATGTGTTTCATATGTTGTTTTATAAGTCGATAGTACTGCGTAATTTGAACATATTTTTTTAATTCAACTTTGAAATTACAGACATCAGTCATGTTAATAAAAATGTTACTTATTGTAAAATATAGTATATATACCTAGATAGGGATGAATGTTACCGTGATATTGCCGACTGATCCACCAGTAGTGCTTCTACGAAACCATGTTTGTTTAGTATTTACGTCCATAAAAGTTATAATGCTTCCTGAAGACCAACAGACTACACTATCGTCGCACGCACAAAGATTAAAATATTTGTGGCAGTTATACCCGTAGGAATGTCTTACACAAAGTCAAGGAAAACATTTTGATATTTACAAAGGTAAGAATAATCCTTCAGTATTATTTAACTAGGTATTTTCGAAAACATCGATAATTAATTTTAATAAGTCAAAGAAATGTTCGAGCTTACTAGGTATAATAGTGATTAAAACAAATAATTGAATTCACAGCTTAAAAAATGCCATTGCAAAAATACATTTAGTAAAAACTAGCTTTCCGTCTGCGGCTTCGCCCGCTTTGTCTACATCCTAATCTCGGGAACTACTGGTCCGATTTGAAAAATTCTTTCGGTGTTAGATAGCTCATTTATCGAGGAATCATATCATCACGCTATGACCAACAGGAGTGGAGCCACGGGGGTGAAACCGCGCGGAGCAGCTAGTAAATTATATAATAAAACCTTGCTCGAGAAACACTCTTATATATCTCTTTATTAAATATTTAAAAAAACCGCATAAAAATCTGTTGCGTGATTTTAAAGACCTAAGCATAACAGAAACTCAGACGGCAGAAAGCGACTTTGATTTAGGCTATAATTGTTATAGTGATAATGTAAGTACTTATTGTTCTGATTGAAAGGATACTCAAATTCAAATAGATCATCAGGAATCGTAGCATCTAAGCTAGTTACGGCACCAGATAAAAATTCATCTGGGTCATATTCAGTTAAAACGGATTCTTCTTCGATTATCTCTTCTTCCTCCACTACGGGTTCTTCAACTTTTTCCTGTTCTTCTTCTTCTTCGCCTTCTTAAATAGTTATTAATAATATTGGTATGTTTATTTTTGTAGCATTTGATAATTCAAAAGGATAATGGGATAGGAATGGGAGATTTCATTCGGGACATACAATCAACCAACAAACACAAAAAAATCTGAAATAATGCTTATAGTCATTACCTTCGCCGTGCTCGCCAGGTTCTTCATCTGCCATTTTAAATATTTATATTTTTAAGGTAACTTTACTATAAGGTCCTCTGTGGGTATTTTTTAAAGTAGGTATTCCTGTTTAATAAGTGATAATAACCTACAGCAATGATTATAATAACAAAGTATGTTGCTAGGATACAAGCTGTAGACTTAGTTGGTTTACTACTTGGTTTACTACCACTTGACTACCACCAAACTACCACGTTACTACTACGTCTACAGCACAGGTCTACAGCCTCTATGCTAATTTTGATTAGGTATGGGATTCGTAATCTGTTGTGTAATAATAAAATATAAAGTATCTAATACAATATTATAAAAAATATGAAAGTTGCTACTATCGTCGTCATAAATTGTGTCATAACGTCGTCGTCGTACCACATGATTAAATAAATAGTACCTATTAACTAGTTACTAGTTAGTACAGTGCTATGTGGTGCTACTCGTAACATTTGGCGGGAGTGAAATTTGGAAATAACGCCATGACCACAGATTAAGTATTGGTTAGCCTGTGCACAGAACATATATACTCAGCCTGTGTGGCTAGCCCAATTTTTAGATATTATAAGCTCTTTGGTTTGTTTATTATATATACAAACCAAATACAAACACAACAAACAAGAGGGGTTAGCACAGGGGTTAGCCATGCAGATTGGAGTCATGCCTTGTAAAACGTCATTTTTGATGTCAGATCAGTATTTGTATTCTCTTTGGTCAGATCGTTGAATGCACAGATTGAATGTGTTGTTTGGTGCGGTTATAATAATTATTCTCTTTTTAATAATTTTACTTACCACATTTCAATTATTCAAACTACGTATATCAATTTAAAAATCTGAAGAAAATTTAACTACAGTGACATCCAACCGTCAAAAAATTTACATAGAGCTCCGAGACATAGAGGTACTGTAATCTGTGGTTGTCATTGTGACGTTGACATAATATTTTGATGATGTTGTGACGTATGAAATGACACTTTAGAGTACTTTGGAACGAATGGTATTTTGTAAATATTGTGTCTAAAATTATTATCAATTTGCCAGTTTTTCACATTTTCAAGGAATACAAATATCAGTTGTATCATTTATCTTAAGTGATTACATCAGCTGTATAGTAGTAAGTCTTCTACTTGCACTGAGTACACATAACAAATTTTTAATTTGGACTTTAGACTGAAATTGATATACAACAAATAGTTATTATGTCTCAACCACACAGAAAAGCTGTACTTAATCTTTACAAGACGGTAACTTTCATTCTATTCCTTGGTTTATTGTTTAGTTATTTGTATTGACCTTTTTGGTTAATAAATAACCTCTTTTGCAGTTATTATACTTAGGGAGAGATTGGCCTCAGGGTTATGACCTCTTTAGAAAACGATTGCATAAAGTTTTTACGAAGAATAGTGAAGAGACTGATCCAATAAAAATTGAAATGATGATAAAACATGGTGAATTTGTCACAAAAGAAATTGAAGCCCTGTATAAATTGAAAAAGTATAGGACATTAAAACGTAGGTATTACGACGACAATTAAAATTATTTTTTAAAATTGATGTTATATAATGTAAATATCTCAATACCAAACCATTGTAGCAATGTTATTTGGATTAAATTCCAATTGTTCAAGTTTTAAGGTTTTGTAACAAAGGTACATACTTCTTACCAATACAAATATAATTGGATAATATAATTTTTAATAGAGTTTCGTTTTTGATTTGAAATTTTATTTCACACTACATAAAAATGTATGAAGAAGATAATATGAAATGGTCATCACTATACATATTTTTGAATATTATTCTTTATGTTGTTGTGCTTAAGAAATCCTAAAAAGGCAGACAATCATTGAAAAAAATAATTAAATGTAAACAATAATTGAATTCTTTTATGGCGTATATAAATATATTGACTATATATTGACTATAAATAAATAAATAAATATATTGAGTATATATTTTCAGCAACGTTTGAAACTGAATGTTCAGTTCTGACACAAAATTTAAACACTTAAGGGCCGATTTTTCAATGCTTGGATAAAACTTATTCGTCGAATAATATATAAAACTACCATTTTAAAAACGTATTCTAATTGCCCGTATTTGTCAGTTTACGTGACATTTTAATATTATCGTGTAATACTTTATTGGACGGATAAGTTTTATCCAAGCATTGAAAAATCGACCCTAAGTCAAATTTTATTTAACCAATTTCAATTTAATAAATGTACTAAATAAAGGAAATATAAACCTCATGTATAAAGAACACATCCTGAAATGTAATTTCAGGCTGATATTGTTTCCAGTAACTATAATCTTGAAAACCTACACATAAGTCTGATAATATTTTTATAATATTTTAATATAGGTTTTATTAAAAACATTTGGCCTTATGTCTTTTAAGGAGTTCAAGGAACAATTAAATATTGTTGTTCATAATTTTTATAAAGAAATAAAACACTTACTTCTATGCTATTATTGTATTATAGACACTTTAAATTGTTACATATTGTCAAATCTACATACCTTTATAGTGATATTTTTAAATGATACCTTATTTTGATTAATAAACTATGTTTAATTTAATTTTGTAGTATGATTCTTATCTATTATGATCCTTCATGATATTTAGATGTTAACAATCACAGTCACATATTTAAAACTTGAAATAATCCTTAATAGGGAATTTTAAGAGTAAAATTGAAGCATGGTTTAGGTAGAAGAAGATTCAAATTTTGCCATTTAAATTGAACTACAAACTGTTAATTTGATTGAGCTTAGTATATTATTTTTGAATATATATTATCAGTTAATTTCTTATTCCATCATAGAAAATGTATGTATTAACAGTATGTGACAAAACCCTTGTATTATTTCGATGTACTCAGTATTTATATTTTATAATGAGATGCAGTCACAAAAACCAATAATGCCATAACTCCCACATTCCCAAACATGCATGTAGCATTTATATAAAAAGAAAAAAATAATTCATTGCGCACTTTTTTGTGGCGGTGATCATATCGATAAATGCATATCGTTATCTTTTATTAAAAAATGAGCTACTTATCAATAATTCGTAAATTCTGTGTTCAGCTCAATAAAATGTACTCTAATGGTAATATTTTCGTTTAAATAATTTTGAATAAAATTTTATTCAAAGGAAGCGAAATATAATTTTTCACTCATAAAAAGTATTGCTCATGTGTAACATGTGGATGCATTAAATTTGAAAGCTAAATAAGGTAGGCTCCAACAAGCGACTGTCTAATTTTGTACTAAGTAAGTTCTACTTAGTACGAGTATTTTCAGGATAGTCATTGCAAATGCTAGAAGTACAAACTATGTTTTATTAACATAACTATATTTATTGGTAAATACAGAACTCGAACCACATGTCTACATATTTCGTGTTGGTGCTCTTCTACATACTTAAAGCCCGACTTCATTCCTACTCCTATGTAATATAATACGTGATCGTAATTTTTAACATGTGATTATATTATATACACAATAACACAAAATTGAGATCAACAACAGTCAAGCTTTAGCTAATCAGGTATATTTTCAATAGAATAATTTATAATTAATGTTCCATAAATAGTTACGGTTTATTTATCTAACATTAACCAACTATAATGAAATATAAATGAAAATAGAACAATGTATTTATGAAATAAAAGAAGCGAGCTTTTTACATGCGATACGTACGTATTTTCTTAAACACATCTTCTAAAAAAATGACAAAAATAATTTAACAGTCATTACAACATTCAATAAATAGATACATTTTAATTTTAATTATAAAGGTGAAGTGGTACAATGAAAACATTTTTGATTATATTAATGCTGATGATATAAATTTTTGTAGCAGTAATATATTAAAAATTGTTTTTACAAACTCTACTTCGATAAATAATTCAATATGTAATATATTTGTATAATACATTTTCCTTAACACTATTTATTTGGAACTAGTTTCAACTAAATAATAATTCTTAACAATGTAATCGAAAACAATAAGAAGGGTTTATCTACCGATGGGAACCATTTGAAAACAAATGTCATGTAAAATAATCAAAGCACACATAGGCCTTCGTTCCTCGCAAGAAGGAGTCTGAGGAATAAAATGAATCGGAGAAACATTAATATTAACTCTCAACATGAAGCAATTTCTACATAGATACATCGTTACATTAATACTCTCTTCTCAAGAGGAACACGTCGATTACGATTTAAAGGTTTATACATAATTACTAATAACACTTATCATAGTAAAATAGAATGTAATAAATTTAACAGGATTCAACTTATTTACATTGTTTTCAAGTGTATGTAGTTAGGTATTTTTTAACATACGAGGGTACTTTATGGTCAGTGGCGTAGCTAGGGGGACAAGGGCCCTGGTGCATAGGGAAAGAATCGGGCCCTCCTCCTCCCCTCTTTCCGCGTAGTTTGAACTTATATTTGCCTTCAAAATTATTGATTAGAATAAGAATAGAAAACAGTAAGTGAACTTATCCCTAGTAGGCTAAATCCATACGTCGTCTCTATTAGAATCTCCATGTGTTTAATAGAAGAAAAAGGGAATAAATAAACAACGACGCACATGACAATATAGAATATTTATTATACAGATGAGATTAATTAATAGAAAAAACGATTTTTAACAGAATTCCCCGCCCAATTCACAATCTCTTGCGCGCTTTAATTTTTGCGAATTTTCACTCAAATCCAAGTTTGATGCCGCCGATCTTGTCGAATGCTGTTTCTTAAATAATTTTTTATAATCTTCAGTTTACTGAAAGATCTTTCTGCTGCCGCGGAAGTAACAGGAATTGTATGAAACAGTAGCATCGCTGTATAGGTACACTTCCGTAAGGTCACATTCGAGCACGCCAAATTTTGTTATAATTTCTTTGCAAAGCTGGCGAATAGACCACGTCTCCATCAATTGAGGGAGAATCAGATTCGGTATCGAAATTTTTTTTTTTATTGAAAAAAAAAATTTAATTTTTTTTTCAATTTGAAGTTTGAGGGCCCCCTGAGCTCCGGGGCCTTGGTGCACTGCACCACCTGGCCATATGATAGCTACGCCACTGTTTATGGTACCGTTGAAAACATAGAATGACAAGCACATTTAACCGAAAGAATAGAGAGATATTTCATTTTATTTATAAATATAACATCTAAGGATATTAAACATGAGGTATTGTGTTAAATATAAAATGGTAAGATGAATATAATTATTGCACTAAACCAACATGTCTTCCATAAAATTAAATTTTCTAGAGGATATATAATTTTAACAAATTATTTATATAAATTATTTCTTGAAATATATTAAAATTCTGGTTGTTGATTCCTGTTTTGTCATAGCTAATTTATCACAAAATAATAGGTATGTCTACCGTTTTAAAAGGCTGTTTTTGCGACAACCTAATCATATTGAAAAACGAAAAATATTCAATGAAATGATGGCGTACAGGTATTATTGCAATTTGGTTCAAATTGGAAATACTAAAATAAATGTCGAATATTCTAATCCACATCGGCCGCGCCATTCACGTTCTTTATTCGTTTTGCTCCGACAAGCTGCTAGGGTTATCGTCCTGAAAAATATTTTATTGAAATTAACTTCAGCCCGATATTTTGCCTTTGTGAAGGTAGTTAGCACATCTTACGCACGACGGAGATGTTATCAAAACAAGATTGATTTAATGGCTCTACCATTTCTCTTCAATTTGAAATTTACTGCATTATTATCAACTCATCAAATACGCTTTTCTTCGTACTGTTAAACTGTAGATATTCTGAGTTTTGATACTATGTTTTTTTTTTTTAATAAAACTATGCTTGGATGGATTAACCTGGGTGGTAATATCTTTTTATGCTATTGCAATTTATTTGTATTGTTATACTATGTAATAGTAATGTTCAGCTAAGGATCAAAACGTGAGGTGATTCTGATTACCTTGAATCCGCTTAATCTTTCTTCTCTCCATCTTCGGGGTCTTTGAGAGTGTGCCACTGCGCAATCGGACGTCGCGGGCTGGCCAGCATGTCCGACCAATGACGCAGCTCAGTTCCCGACGCGTTGTAGCCGAGCACCACCTTCCCGATGGGCTCAGAAGTGCCGATACGATCGTAGTCAACCACAGTTACCACTAGGTTTACTTTCTGTAGTACAACATGGAACCAGACATTGATTAGTAGTAAAAAGAATTGCTCGTATTCGTTATGTTGTTACATAGTTACTATAGTTAGTAGACGTGGCTAACAAATGTTTATGTAATTAATTTAGCCTACTCTAACGTTAATTATTTTATTATTAATCGACTGAGTAAACCTTTGAAGTAATTTAATTACAATATTGCGTTAATTGAGACTTCGTTAATTAATGTTTCTGTATATTATTTATCGATTTATATTTCGCTCGTTTCAGTAGTCATCGTGGTAATAAAAAAAAGTGATGTACTTACTTGATATATTTTTGACCTAAGGAAAGTATTGGGGATAGTGTAAGGGGTAATTGCGTCTTCATTGATATGCACTCACTCGAAAATGAATGTAAATCAATGTATTTGCCTTTGAAGTACCTACTGAAATAGTTGTAATGTATATGTTTTATGTATTATTCGTTTGTAATGATGTACCTATGTTACGCTATCGATATGAGAAGCTTGTTAACAGTTTTCATTAAATTTAAATATGTATTAATAAACTAGACAACCTTACACCAATTGATTTAATTGTTAATAAAGTCATTAATATATCTAATGAAGCATTTTTGTACTTACCTCCAATAGTGTACAACGAATTAAATGACAAACAAGGCACATAGATGATGGCAAATAAATGCAAAATAAAATGGACATGATTCGACGAAATTTGTAATGCAGTTACGAGGGGAGATTACAAACACCACTTATTAAGTATAATATTAAGCAAAGCAAACTATCTATAAGATATATTTCTTATAAATGAACACCTAAAACAGTAACAAGATATCACTGTTGAAGGTAAACATTTAAATCTGAATATATCTAAAGGGTTTGCTTAAGGTAAGGTAAAAATATTAAGGTAAGGTAGAGGCAACATTGGGGAAAAATAAAAGAACATAGAAGTACTTAGTTGCAAAATAATAATAAGGGCTAGAAGACATACAGAAAAGTTACAAACAACCAAGCAAGATATCCGGTTCAGATATTTTCAGGAAATATAATAATAATCTACAGGAGGGAATGCATTCAGTTTAAAGCTAACAATCAATTCTGACAACAAACAGGACACGGAGTTCAGAGACACGATGCAGGTTCAGGGAAGGAAAACAAGGAAAGCCAGTGGTGTAGACATTTATCACAACACCAATACTTTGCATATTATCAAGACTATTTCTTGGAGATGTAAATAATTCGTTATTACTTGTGTGAAAAACTTCCAATTTCATCAAGTAACAAAGAATGTTCTCCAAAAAGAATAAGTCTTGTGATATGCCACAACATCAAATTTTGTATCAATCTCGGCTCGTACCTGTATTTGCTCGAATGGTACTTCAAAAGTAAATGACTCGTTGTAATAAGGATTCAATGTACACTTCTTGATGCTCGTTTTCTTCTTCTTAAGGCGTTTGCCGTTTTGCATAAGAGCTATCTTTACGTACGGATCTGTTGCCGGACACCCACGAGATCAGATATGAAAAAAGAAAACACAATATTAACATTTTCAAATATTCCACTATTAGGTATGAAGGATATAATGCACAAACATATATTTGAATGAAAAAAGAAAACACAATATTAACATTTTCAAATATTCCACTATTCGGTATGAAGGATATAATGCACAAACATATATTTGACGTAACCAATGAACTTGTATGGTTATGGTCTCTACATTATTGGTATAGGTCTCTACATAATTATTAGATACTTATTTTATTCTATATCCTAGGGATTTATATAATGATTCATAAGCCTAATTTAATACATTTGATAAAACATGAATAGCGGGAATGGTTGCTCTATAATTTTAATTAAATATGAACTAAAATTAAATAATATGTATACGCAATATGTCTGATGGAAATACCAGAAATTTTCAGATGTTTAGTCGCGTATCATAGATGGCTTATTGTTATGTAGCTTATTGGATAATACAACGATAACAAAAATCTAATGTTTATTATAAGCTAATAAGCATTTGGAATATAGTGAATGATTTCAAGTGCATAAGAAAAAGGTATGAAAAAAGTTACATTTACCGAGAGAACCTGAAAGATTAGAGGAGTATTAGAGAAAACAGTTTTGAATTTAACCAAAAGTCCCCATGCTCACCTGAGAGGCCACCAACGTCCATTTTCTTAAGGTTCTTAGCCTCGAGGATAACGACGGTCAGTTTTCCAGCTGTTGGTACATAACGTAACGAGAAACATATGTCTCCCAACTTGTTGTCCTGTAACCCACATTATTTACTTCCAATAATTGCAATAAACAGCTAGTCAACGCACACATTTAATAAAAAGTAGATACTAACAAAATACTTATTTTTATAATGCCTGTACCTCATACATACATAATTATAAATAGTCGGTATATTAATAATGTTTTTTGTGATAATTGTTGCTTTGTAAGTATGTTTGTGTACCGATTGTCAAGTTTTAAGGGTATTTGGTAAGTGATCAATATGGAATATAGTCAGGACAATTTTGTGTAAGGAACATAATTATTGATACGGATTTGAAAAGCTTTGAAATATAAATAATATATGGGCTTTAAACGCGGCTTAGGGCGGATAAGGGTTTTCAAACATTTCTTTAACGAAACAAAAATGAAACAAAACATTAGCTCCGTGTGGTCCTAAAAGCAATTTATGGTTTGGGGTAAACTGACAGAGTTCATCAGGTATTCAGTGTTAATACAAAAATTCCTCATGAGAGGTTAATGAAAATTTGAAAACATCACGTATACCTGATTAACTGAGTCTCTAGTGCATAATATGCCATAGCCCAGAAGAGTTAATAAAGGTAGGCAAAAACAGTCGGAGTTTGCAACTATTAGGTATAGGATGTACATCATTTATTTGGCAATTGATGTCATTGCGTTACAAATAACGTTTTAGCACATAAATCCATCTAAAACATTGAATATCAACCTTTTAACATATATCTATAGGACAAACAAAAACAACGTTCACATCAAACCTAAGTTTATTAAGCAGACAACCCGCTGGAACATATTATACTTTGTTGGTATATATTACGATCTGTTGCCGAAATGAAGCCAATTTCTATTACGTGACACCCAGCTCAAATCATCAAGCACATACCTTCTCAGACCGTAGTCCTTATTATAGAGTTTATGTATATTCCTTCTATGATGACGTTTATGCAGCTTACAAAGCTTATAATATGTACAAGTAACCTGTTACAAATCTATGCTTTGTACCATTTTAGAAACAGATCGCAATCGGATAGGTAAATCCAAAATACATAAATACATAGACAGGTACTAAATAAAACCACAAAAGAAAGGCTCATTCATAAAATGCACCAATAGCGATGAAGCGTACTTTTCTTTAGTGGTGAGGTGTTGAAAAGGTATAAAAATAGTACATATACTTACAGACTTCACACAAAAGGCAAGGACAACATAGAACATCACACTATAAACAGATTACGATTATAAGTACAAGTCTCTACATATGTGAACTATTCTAATAAGCCATATTATAAGTAGGTAGCTAAATATAATTGAGAGCCATGTTAAAGTCATGAATTTTATATAAATAGTTTATAAAATTTGTAAGTTATTTTAGTTTTTTATTAGTTTATTTTTAACGGGAAAAATATTTAAAATTTTATTTATTAAAGATTCACACTTATTCTTATTCAGGCAGTATTAGGACACTTACATACCGTGGTAAGTTCGTCGTAATGAATGGTAGGTAATAAAACACACATGGGGTATTTAGTTTGAACTATTGTTTAGAAGATGATAAGCCTCAAATAACATGTGCACATATTGATATACCTACACAACACGTGCTCAGTTTAACGGAAGCTGATACGTACAACGGAGTGGTTTATATATGAAATTCCATTCTGTAACAACGATTATGTAATATGAATAATAATATCTATGTACAAATTAAAGACCATTAGAGTTTGTTACAAAATGAAAATCCACAGAAAAGTATGACATTCATGCAACATTCCCCAGCCGCAATACAAAATAAAACAAAGTGTTGGATGGATTAAATAAAATATAACTTGGTAAATAAAATATGGTTTGATGGATGATATAAGGTAAAGGTGATGATATTTTATGATATTATATTTTCACAATATATAGATAGTTAACTCGAATTCCCTAATCGCAATATTAGATATCCATTAAGTTAAAATAAACTTTGATTTTGAACTTTAATTACTTGTAAACAATTTCTTATTATGAACTTAAGTGTACTTTCATAAACCACAATGAAACGTGTTTTTATATTTTCAATATACATCTCGATGTGTCTCAAAATAATACTTACGTGAATGATCATTTCGTTTTGAAGCGGCATGCAAGATTGTCAGGACACAATCAAACACAGCCAAGCAGAGCAGAGAAAATATGGAGAAAAAGAGAAAAAACCAAGTAAATACATTTGTTGCTGTCCAAATTAATTTATCGAAAAATAAATGACGACTTCATCCACGTTGAGGCCCCTTGACTCGGAATTCCACATTAGGCCAATTATTAGCAATCCATACATTAATTATAAACAATGTTCAATGTGAATGTTTCCCTATCAAAGGTCCTCAAAAAAGTAAGAGTGCAGTAAGTTGAAAATACTTTAATACTTTTATTCAATCCTTTTAATAGATGTTACATCGATCAATTATACAATTAAATTAAAAGTAAACAGATTTATTTTATTATTCTTTATTAAAAGGATGGAATAGTATTAAAATAACGCTGTACGAGCAAAACACATCCATAAATTAAATTTGTAAGACGAACTTGTGCCTGGATGTGGTCTGCAAGTGTAGCCTAAAGCTAAGAAAAAAAGATAAAATAGTATCCTTGTTCAAGTTTGCGTACCTAGTCATCTCGTTTGTTACCTTATGGCTATTCAGTGCAATGAATGTTATGTACGAATGTACCTCCATACATAGTACCTACATGGCAGATGTGTGTAAGCCAAAATGAACTGTTGATGTGACCTGGGTGTGACTCAAAGTCTACATATTCCCTGACATTTTAGCAATTTTAACATACCTTTGTATCATACTGCCACACTATTTATGGTACAATAACGTTAGTATAAACTTACGAAATATAAAAATTCTTTTCCATCTTGATTACCTAATTCTTCAAAATTTATAGTACTTAATTAAAAGTATACATTAAATATCTGCTTCGTATTGGAAATTGTCTCAGTGGCGTAACAAATTAAAAACCGTCACATTTATTACAGAGGCCATGCAGTGAAGTCGAAAATTAATGAAGTAGGTAAAGGTGAAGCGGCATTTTTTCCCCTCGTCGTCTACAACTGTTCCCTAATATTTTATCGTTATTGTTACGCCACTGGCATTGAACGTAGGAGCGTATTCTTATATAACATAACCGCACCTGACCACCCTCGCCTTCCACGCTTTGCAGCTCACGCCATTCCTCGATAGTCTGGGCGAGGTCCACCTGGCAGAGAGGTACCTTCACCTCACCGATCTGGTCATGCTTTGAGAAACGATCGAAGTCGAAGATCGCAAACACGAGCGTTTTGTTCATGGCATCCGCATATGGCACGTTCTGTATACAAACGTTAATCAAATATGCTCATATCATATATAAAAATAATTTTATAAAACTCATTATAAATTTTCACAAATAAAAAGTATAGTATTTAATTGTATGATGCTTTTCACTTCTTACCTTAAAAACGAAGGTTTCGTTGAATACTGGACTGAGCGTTTTTCGATGGACTTTTGTTTCGAACTTCTTCTTCTTATCAGGCAAAAGGTAGACTTTCACATAAGGATCTGATGTTCCGCCCATATCAAGAGCAGGTAATTCTTCCGCTTGGATCACCGTCACTGACAAGCTGTTGCTGTTAAAGTCATACTCCAACTGGAAAGCAATGCAATTTTCAGATAGGTTTTGGACACTAATGTTTTTGCATGAAATGGATCAACAATGAATAAATAAAATAAAGTCTACATTTATTGAATGTAACTATTCTAAACTATGAAAATAAAATAAAAGTTTGAGAAAATGAAACTCGATTAAGTCTACTTGAATTTTCTAAGCAGATATATGATAGGTTGATTGTATGATTTGTAGTTGCAAAATTGTAGCTTCGAGACCATTAAGTTTCATCCTCCGCGCAGACATCTCGGTAACCTTATTGCCTACCTTATATTGGAGTTTGCCAAGCTTTTGTTCCTCTTTCTTTTCCTCTCCGTCGTCAGGTTCCTCAGCATTCTCCGTTAGCTCCTCCATGTCCGGCTGCACCTACATGCACGTCCCGCGGCAAATTTCACATGAATATTGGATTTCTTATGAAATAGGAGAAAGTTATCAAAATAGCCTCAGTTGCTTGTGTCATAGCAAAGCTAGGTACTAAATAGAATAAAAGATTCTATTACTTTAATAGAAATTAATTTAATCAATTAGTGAAGTAAACTCTGAGAATAAAAGATTAGTGCTATCAAAAAATTTCAAGGACACTTAACACTATATTTTGCAAATATTGAAAGTTTTTATTGAAAATAACTCAGAGCAGAAGACGTTAAATTCGAACCATTTAAATAATATTACTAAACCGCAGTTTAATAACAATATGAAAACGAGCGTCACCTGCATACTAGGGCTACAGGAAGCACATTACCTTTTCCTTGTATGCTGAACCGAGCAACTGGACGGACTTGAAGTCGACTCCTTTCATCCCCTTTTTGCCATCCTTGGATCGTCTCTTGCGGAAACACCGCCGTATGCAGCAGAAGCATATTCCCAGGACAACCACTCCTACACCTATTTACCAATTCATGAATAATCGCTTGTTCTCTTGGATATAAATTTTCAATTAGATTTTTATCATTTATGTACTTACCCACAAGAATAGCTACGAGCTGCCATGGTTCCATGTTCATTTTTCGAGCTAAATCTTCAGTTTTCTCAACAAAACTTTCCTGGGTGGTAGTGGATGATGGTGGTCCTGGCTCCGTCGATAATGCCGGTGGTAACGTCGAGTTGGAATTTGACGTCCCTTTAAGTTTTTCATTGTAAGTATTCCAATAAGTTAAAATTATTTATAATCATCAATCATCATAAACAAGTATTGTAAGATATTTTATAGGAGTTATGCTTTATTGCCGCATTTAAATCTCCATTTTCAGTTAGGTTATTAAGAGCCTATCAGCAAGACCTTTTTCGTGATAGGTCCATTTACGAATTAGAGTGCGAATTTATTTGAAAACAGCACAAATTTAAAATCAACGTAGTAAATGATTAATCATTTGATTCAAATTCATAATCATAATATACACATATAATTAAAATTGATTGTTTATCTTCACATAATCACATTAATTTTTAACTATTAATTTCTAAAGGGCTTCACATAAAATCAGGAATACATTATTGTGAAAGGTCAGAAGGCCGCTATTATAATAGTGCTGACTTCCCGTATTTTCTTGTGCTACATATTACGCAGTTGGCAAAAGTTTAGATGCACTTAAATTAACAGGTTACGGCAGAGTGAAGACTCATAATTCGTGATGTTTTGTGAATAAATGATTTAGGTATCACACAATTATACTTCAATCTATAAAATAAGCTTTTCCTATTTTAACAGTATCTTCCTATTTATAGGAATACCTAGTATATTTTGAAAATGTTCTTAAAAATTATGTCTTATCTCGTACATGTGCTAATGAACTCACATTGAATGAATGACCAAACAGTATTTTTGTAAGATGAAATTTATTCTTGGGTTCAAATTGAGCTTGAATATTTAATGTTGTTAGTACAGTATAAGCGCGGTCTAATTAGATTTAGAATTCATTGTCTAAGAAAAGGTTCGTGTTTGATGATTGGTATTTAGACAAATACCCGATTAGTTAAAATGCTTGTAATGATCTAATTTAATTTTTTTAACATAATTGGTGCATGCTTGTGTGAATTACTAGTGAAGTTATTTTAGAAAATTACGTCACGCTCATTAGACAAAAATAAAAACAAATTATACTGTAGCTCTATAAATAAATTAAAATAAAACAATATAAATAAATATATGAGTTTCATATCTATCAAAAGTAAATATAATCATCATTAAATAGGAATAAAGAATAAGAATTTGTCTGTACGTGGGAGGTGAACTTTTACGACCAAAACGAATCTTAACTATTATTTTTCCATTGAGTTACGTACTAGGCAATCGTTGTTTTAATTGCAATAACTTATGATTTATGAAGCTATTATCGTATCCTATAAATTCCCGATCCACGCCCACGTAAAGATATTTATAGACCAAACCTGGAGGCAGGATAGTGGTGGTGATGTTCGCCTCCTTCGGCACCTCCGCCTCCCGGCGCCATCGCAGATGAGGCGACATGTCTGCTAGAAACGAAACAATCAAATAAAAAAATATATTTATAAGAAAAATATGTAACCTAAATTTACCGTGGCTCAGTAAGCAACTTGATCTGAAATGATTGTATTGAAAACTGCTGGAAATTTCCATTAAAATCCTGTTTGAAATATAATTAGGGTAGTGTAAAATAGTGTTAATTTTTAATTAATACATTCGTACCTATAATCAGAAGGTTATCATAAATATAGAACGATGATTGCAAAATCGCAATTTGGAATTTTAATAGTTTATAATATTATGTTTAACCTAAAATAAATCGTTTTGGTGAGTCCTTAAGATTGAGATAAGAAGATCGAGATGAGAGAGATACATTTTACTATCTATCGCTTTTAAACAATTTTATATAAATTATAGAAACTATTAATAGAAGAAGAAAACATTAATATTGTAACTTCGATGCTTATAAGTATCAACGTTATATTCCCAAGTTGATTAAAGCAAATCTCACACGCTCTATCTCCGCGACCCTGACCTTAGTCATGAAATCTCATCGTAGTCATTTGTTATACATGCTGAAAAGTGATGCCTTTCTATTGTTAAATACCTCCCTTGAGCTCTCCCGTTTAGAAGTGATGGCAAAAGGGCGGTTCCTATGTAACAATATTATTTGATTTGTTAACCGTGTCAAGATTACTGTACCTTTTCTTATGTCTGATTGTATAATGTATTCTTGCCCGAAATAAGCACAATTTAAATTATTTTATAATTGTAGAGTAAAGGTTAATTTAACAAATAATTTCTAATGTCAAAGCGTTTGAAGAAATATTCAGTAAGCTAACGATGATGTGACATTTCGATTAAAAATTATACATACAGGCACCGAAAATATTTATAATTTACATAAATAGATCAGTTCTAAAATATTATCTTAGATTACAAAATAAAAGGCAGATGGAGCATGACAATCATCCATCGCCCTTGTCAAAGAAAATACGAAATCAAAAACGAATACGAACCTCCGCCAGTGCTATAGCGATTCTAGTGTCATGCAATACGTCAAAAGGGGTTTGTTATTATAATAAAAAAATGCTGTCTTGTGATATTAAAACGCTGTAAAATTTGTTCCCGAAAACAAACAAAAAGATAAAACATCGTTTTACAGGTTTTCTGAAGATTATTTGGCTTATTTAATTTTGCATACAAATAATAATTTTACATATACGAAGGAATTCAAAACTTCAACGTATGCTGCCAGTATTTTGAAAATGAATTTGCCATTTTTATGGGTAAAATGGTTAAAAGATCTTCGGGGTAGTGCTGTTGGATTTTTCGATCGTGAATGTGATTATTTGTATAGTGCAATAAAGGTTCACGATCATTATTAGATTATTTTAATAAGCATTATACATTTTTTTGTTACTTTTATAAAAAGCGTCATAGTCGTTTTCGCTCGCGATTTAATTCATGTGAAATAAAATGTCCCGCATTCTCGACTAAAAACTACCGCTATTCACATTCATGTTTTGAAAAATAAAAACTTTTTTTAATGTAATTTATTTAATTAAAAATTGAATAAAATTATTTTGTCCATATATAACTTTAGTAGATAGGTGCTATATGTAACAAAAAATTTTTTACAATATTATAAAAAAAATATCATAAACCCAAATTTATATTGTATTTTATATATTAAAATAAAAATTAAAACTTGACTGCTAATTTATGTAGCCTACGTCACTACCACCACTACCTTCATAATTCAGATGATTGCAATGACACCTCACAACTCAAAATCGATCCAGGGCGTGTCAAAGAAATATTATACATACATACACTCGAAAAACATAACCCTCTTTCTTCCATAGTCGGGCAAAAATTTGGGAAATTTTTCAATATCTGGTAACATAACACGCACACAGAAGCACCGTGTTCGTACAGTGAAACGGCGAAATGACAGCACACATAGCTTTATGGAAATGACGATAAATCATTCGGTTTAGTTCGGCAACGCTCCATCTGTCTTTTATTTTGTAATCTAAGGATATTATATAATGCAGCTGCTTAACCATTAAGAAACAGTAGGTAATATAAAAATCCCACATATTTTACAAATAATCGATTGCTGCCTACGCCTTTTCTAGTCAGCAAAAAATTGCAACTTTAAACCTAGATTAGCGGTACGAGAAAACAGTTGCAATTTCTGTCTTAATTACCAAGATAGACACTAAAGGCGTACTACAGAATATGAAAATTGGAACACGACAAGTACGTAGGGCTCGATCACTTAACATTAAAGGGGAACGTTAGTTGCAGAACTGACCTCTCTGAAATCCTAACCGAATGTCCAATGTCCACGAGTGTTTATTCTTGATGAGGATCACTAGGCACTATTTAGTTTCATTTCCATCGAATTTGCTATTCGAATGGATGTGCTACTGTGCCAGAGCTGGGATGGCGGTGGTGCGCGCGCACCCGATCGATGCCGCTGCGCGCTGCGATGCCCAACCGTTCTGTGGCTCACTCAACTCACATCGTTTACGTCACACATTGCGTACATTGGACAGTTCATATCAAATTGTACATTGAATGAACCACTACTTTTTACCCATAAAATACTTCAGGGTTCCCCTCGTTCCACTAGTCTATAGACTAGTCATTAATAGCGTTGTATAAGACAACAATTGATGTGTATTAATTATACGATAAAATTAATTGTTTAATTACGACTGATAATGAGATACCGTATGCAAATAACAGAAAGAAGTCACTTCAACCACTTTATCATATTTTACTTGAAATAGATTGAGGATGCTAGAATTAAAAAAAATAAAAGACAAAATATTAGCTCTTAATTAATAGAAATATTTTCGTTATTAGTTGCATGCACCTATGTTCAGTTATCTATCTGTTATACAGCGTTAGCTCTTATTGTAAATATACTTAGTATTAAGTGATATGATATAAATGTTTGTATGTTTACGAAAGTTATTTAAAAATACTATTTTATTAAAATAATTAGTTTAAACATACTTCCATGATGAAAAACAACCGTGTCCTGAATCTATTGTCTACGGGAACTGAATTCATCATTCGAGAATTGAGGTCATTGAATAAATATTCTTATCTGATATTCATCTTGGTTAAGCTAAAAATATCGATAGTCCTTCCGATGGCCTCATTAAATATCCAACATTTTTAGAAAGGCTGCATTTTTAACGGAGCACAATGGTAAACGGAATTACGTCACGACACATAATTATACACCATAATATTATATAGGAAAAAATTCCCGATCTATTTATAAAATTTTCCATTTCTATATTAATATTGGAACTCTTCACCGCCCACTTAGGTACGTTCAATACATTCCATTTACTTCTAGCGGTATTCATGAAAATTGCACACGAGCTCTGCTATTATACAAACAATGGTGTGTTCGTTTTGTATATTATATATTTTTCATTTAATATTTATAGAAGGTTTTTCACAGCTTCGAGGTCCTATGTAAAAAATAAGTTATATTTTTAGAGATGAGAAGTTAGCGTTTTTTAAAATATTTTGTAATAAAGTGCTCTTGAAAGAGCTTTTGCCTATATTAATGAAATGTTCGACTTGGAGTTGATTGTTTAGGGCATCACCACAGTATAGTCACATCGAATAATAGTCTTTTGTCACGTTGGACTATCGGTACTATTGTATAGGGTAAAATTAGGTTTCCTGATTTTTTGGGTTAACTCAAAAATGGGAAGTTCTTCAATCTTCAATCTGTCGGTTTATGTTAATTATTTTCATAACTTAACTAATTTTAGTTTAATTAATAATTAAATAATGGAAAAGGGGCTTTTTGTTCCATATTCGTCAAAGTTTTATTATCTACATGAAAATGATAAATGGCAAAACGTGAAATATGCTGTCGAAAAACTTCTCAGCATTGCATACATTTTGTTTAACTTATTAGAAGTTTGCCAAGAGTCTTAAATAAATAAAGAACGTGTAGGTTTGAGCAAGTTAGAAATTGTTGTTGAGAAAACTACATTTACATACTTATGTGTCGTATTTTTCACCATTATCTAACAAATTTCTTATGAATTAATTATGTTTGCTTTTGTATACTTTATTTAAATTATATTAGTTATGATAAGGAGTATATAAAGTTTTATTAAATTGTAATGAAGAAGTTGGATTAACATGTAGGTATGTCACATCAATGGGAAATTAGCAGAAGTCAGAAGATCCGGGTAAAATAGCACAGAGATAATTTTTTTTTTTTTTTTTTTTATGTTATGGGGAGGCAAACGAGCGGACGCACTGCCTGGTGGTAAGCAGGTTGCGTCGCCCATAGACCATAACCGAGGTTATGGTTGTTGCCTACCAGAATAGGGTAAGGGGGAAGACGGAATTAAATAATATATAAAAATAATGAAGCGGAAGCTATGCGTGGATTGGGAAGCGGCGGGAATTTATTGGCCTTTTAAGAAATGATATGCTTTTTTCTTAAAATTTTCCAAATCATAGCTCCTAGGAAACACAGCAGGTGGTAGACTATTCCAGAGCTTACAGGTCCTTGGAAGAAAAGTGCGAGTGAAACGCACTGTGGTGCTCCGCCAGCCATCCAGGTGGTGAGGATGGTAAAGATTTTTATGGCGGGTTGTGCGATGGTGGAATTGTGCGGCAGGAATAAGATCGAACAGCTCTTCAGAACACTCCCCATTATATATACGATAGAAAATTGAGAGGGACCCCAAGTCCCTTCTTAGAGAGAGGGGATCAAGCTTATCAGTTAACCTATGGTCGTCGATAATTCGAGTCGCTCGACGTTGAATGCGGTCAAGTGGAAGAAGTTGGCACTGCGGGGCGCCAGCCCATAGATGAGAACAGTACTCCAAGTGAGGACGAACCTGGGCCTTATACAATAATAGCAGGTGTTTAGGCTCGAAGTACCGTCTCGATCTATTGATGACACCCAACTTTTTAGAGGCCAGTTTTGCTTTTTCTTCCAGATGACCGCGGAATTGTACGTCACTTGAAATATCAACGCCAAGGATTCCGATGCTGGGTGAGATGGTGAGGGGAGTGCTCTGAAAGTGAGGTGCAATGTTAAACGGTGTTTTTTTCGCCGAAAACGCGCAGACTTGAGTTTTTTTGGGGTTGAATTCAACTAAATTTAGTCTGCCCCATTCAGAGACCTGTTCTAAAGAGGTCTCAATGGAAGATACAAGCCTCATTCGGCACTCATCTAAGTATTCCTTGGAGGATTTTGCTTGGCCGGAATAGCTAGCATCTCCTGTGCTGTCATCCGCATAGCAATGTATGTTGCTGATTTGCAACATATCATTGATATGGAGGAGGAACAGAGTAGGAGATAGCACGCAGCCTTGAGGGACGCCAGCATTTATCGGCAGGAGTGCAGAGCATGATCCGTCGATAGCGACTTTGATGCTCCTGTCGGCGAGAAAGCTAGCGACCCATTCGCACAATCCCCCAGGTAGTCCATATGACGGAAGTTTGGAAATAAGTGCCTTGTGCCAAACCCGATCAAACGCTTTCGCGACGTCCAAACTAACGGCTAACGCCTCTCCCTTACTCTCCACTGCTTCCGCCCATTTGTGGGTTAAATAGACTAAAAGGTCGCCAGTAGAACGACCGCGACGGAAACCATATTGGCGGTCGTTTAATAACTGGTTTCGTTCTAAGTAAAATTATCTGTAATAACGCATTTAATTTTTATTCAAGGCAACTTTTTCATTCGAAAAATGCTACGGCCTGAAATACTAGTGTCAGTGAAGTCACAGAATAATAACTAGTAACTAGGTGAAGTTTATTTGTGATAAAAATCCTTAACTGCATTTTTCCAAATGCCATAAATAATCGTATGCTCGGATGTTGGTTTTCTTACTAACCTAACGTCAACCGCATTTTACAAGCGACATTGTTCAAAAAGTTGGAATGAGGCCAAAATATTCTCAACATCATCTCGAGATTGCTTTACGTTGCCTTTAGCTTTAAACTTTCTAGACACGTCTTAGTAAACCACTTTTAGTGTCGGTATTAACCACTAATGATGTTTGAAATATTTCATGTTTACCTAATTAGCAGTCTACAATTATGTATGGTACAGATGTTACTAACTAAAAAATAGTGTCAAAATGGTTTCACAAAAATATACTCAAGTAAGATTTTATAAATTCTCGAGATTTCAAGTGAAATTGTATAAATACTCTGGCTTTCCGTCAGCGGTCTCGCCCGCGTAGTTCAAGAAAAACCCGCATAGTTATAAGACACGATTCGTAGAGCCACTGCTCTACAAATCGTGTCTGATAATAATTAAACCCCACTTTCAAATAAATATAATTAAAACCCCTCTGAATGGGTTCTTGGTTCCATTTTCACGTAATTGCAACGGCCTTGGTTCCGCGTTGATGAAGTAGGTAACATATTATAAAACAGTACATTTCTTCTGAACTATTGAAAATCTGAAATTAAATGAGGCAAGGTAGACTAAATGGACGTATAATTTTACGATAATAGTATTACGATTAACGTACGTAGTACCTAATAATCTATTAGAATGTGTTTTATTACAAAAAGTATCTATTCGGAATAACTACCTAATATTTGAAAAATAGAGATATTGGATCTTATGAAAATGTTAATAAAAATTGTATTTTTAATGAAATTGTTATGTCAATTATTACACAAGAGGAAAGAAGTAACTTTATATGTTTGCAAACTTAACCTTCAAGAACCAGGCGCAGCCGCGGCGGTATTTGACAAACATTGTGACGTTCAACCTGTTTCGGTATTATTCTCTCATATTGTGTGCTTTAATGTGGTTTATACTGCTAATGACTACAATTTACGAGTGTAGTACTATTGTATGAAACGTGATGTAAACAATAGATCTTCGTAAATAGCAATACGATCGTAAAATACCTATTAGGTAAGTTGGTATTTAACAAACGTAACGATATGAATGTTTATATGTTATTGAATATAATTTTTAGCTTACAAAAACTTTCAACTTTGAAAAATGAAGCTTTTCGTAATTCGTTTTTATTTCGTTTAAAGATGATGATGATTTTTATCGTTTTAGGAAGAGAAAATAAATAAAGTTAAAAAGTATATAGTACTAATTATCCTCCATTTCAGTGACATTTAAAACACTACAGACAGCAAGCAAGTAAGCAGCAGCCCACAAAATAAATATAACAACGACCGTGAAGTTATTAAACCAAGGATGGATATTAGTACTACAAAAGAACAAAACCCGTACTATTTACATTGCAATACATAGAAATAAACGTAAAAGATAGAGATATCTCAATTGTTTTCATGTTAAAAATACTCTCAATTATAATATATTATGTAGATTCATACTGTTTTTTTTACATCTTGACCTGCGCAAAGAACAGAAGCTGCTGTTGCGCGTGAAAAATCTAGAATATTTTTTAATAGTAGGTACATAATATATTTTTATGCCATGAATTCATTTCCAAATTAAAAGGCTTATTATTAAAATTGTGAATGAATATGTTTACAATATTACACTATCACACACAATGAATATTAAACGCAAGAGATAAACCAAACAGAAGGTTCGATGATAACTGCGTACTTTTTTATCAATAGCGGTAAATATATTCATATTTAAATGCAGATTAAAAACTTTGGTAAGTAATACAAATTAAACTGACAAAGATATAAATATCTTTTGTTTATAGTACATACATTGTTATATATTTAGATACTTCGTATTAGAATAGATAGTACGAACGTGACAATTTTAATTAACTTATTCAGCACTTCGTCAAAATCTATTTTAATAGTGATCTTTTACCGACCTTATATTAAGCAAAGATGGGGTTGATTTTCATTCTTAGTATTTTCGACGCTTTTAATATTCAAGTTTAATGACTATCATAATAAATATAAAGCAAGCACTTACCTGTTTTTTTATGTAAGTATCCTCTGCAATCAAGCGACGTTTAGCGGTTGTGTTGGTTTTCCATTATGTTGCCTCCTCACATTCGCGAGTTTTTACCGCTAGTAGCGAGGTACAGCCGCGTGGGAACGTTATGCCCCTGAAACTAAACTTCAGCGGCGCTGTCATCGTTTTCCCGTATCGCCAACTCGTTAAGCGCTTTAAGCGCGCTAGGAATAGTTTTTCATCAATGTTTTTCTTGTCTTAGATAACTATTGTAATTTTAATATTATTTGTTACTTCAATATGTTTTTTCTTTCTATGATAATTTATGCGATAATAGAACCCCTTCAAATAAGAGATTTAACAGAATAAGACCTTATTAAATGTATGTAGGTGGTATTTATTAAACTTACAATACCCCACAGTATTGTTATTATCTTCTCATAGAAATGATTTGTTACAGTATGCAACTTATTATCGTCCACAATAAAAATTGTATGAAAATATGTAAGTAATATGAGGAATGAGGATACCTTTTTTTACAAAACAAACATTATAGTTCAATTCGCTATAGATGGCGTTGAGATGTATAAAAATATATTGTCATTCAAATTAAAAGCGCTGTAAGCGCTGTATTGTAAAAGCATTATTCCGTGTTGCCAAACTTCATTGATTTTTGTGCGCCTTTAAAGTATTTGAGATCACTTAAATGTTCTATTAAACCAGTGTATAGGGCACTGTGCTGGCAGTACTGGCATTTCGCCATTTTATTTATCTAGGCCACCATTTTTATGGTGCAGAAAACCCTACTTGAACGTGTAATTGAAGATATAGTTGGTTTTAAAACTTAACACAGATATTTCAAAAGAGATAATATGAGAATGCAGTTTGAATAAATTATCTTTAGCCTACTTACTGATGAGCAAATTAATAATTATTAATTTGTTATTTAGACCTTTTTCGTTTATCGCTGTTTGCTGCTTTGATAGGTGCAATATCACTGCTCTAGATGTAAGTTATAAGTTACATTTGTATCGTAATTTATAATTCTTAAAAAGGTGATGCTGCAGGTGGAATTTCTTTTACCTATTTTAGCTCTCCCCTTACCATACCGATGTTAAAAAGGAAATGAACTTATGCGAAATAAATAAACTATTTATTTTTCTTCATTTGGCATTACAACGGTTAGTTAGGTGACCAATATGATCTGAGTTTATAAATTTTAAGCAATGATATCTATTTTCGCCTTTGAAAACACCAAAAATACTACATAACTAGAGATTTGGAAAATAATATAGAGTTTAGTTGAAATATATAAGTGGTAAAAATTTTACTAATGAAAACTCTTCATTTGAAAGTGAGCCATAAGTATTATATTTGTAGAGTGTTGTAGAACCACCAATGAAGTTTAATTTCATGATCAAAGCCATCTATAGACAGTATGAGAAATCATGTTCAAGTTACATTTTCAGGCTGGAGCCAGTTATTCAGTGCGATTTGGTAATTCCAACTTAGTTCACTAGATGTCACTGTATTTTTTGTGTAAAAATATATCTATTTTAAGCTCTGTTTAAACGATATCATTTCTTTACTACTATACTATTATTATAATAATGTTTCTAATGTTTTCTTACGTTTTTATCGTATTATTTTGTACCTGAATGATATGTTGTATTTAGTATTAGTAGTAGTTTTATATATTAAGATGTTTGAAATATGTTTAGATATTTTTAACACTTGTAGTAGGTAGCTACGTAATAAAACGTATGTTTTAAGACAAGTTAGAGCGTGAAAAGTGGGAACTCAATATTATTGTTAGTTATCTAATTGTTATATTCTAAGCTTTTACAGCATATGATACAAAAGATATTCCTGGAAAATAATGTCGACAACAATTCGAAAAATACCACAATAAACCACATTCTTCCAAAACATTGTATATATATTTATTTGATAGATACATTATTCGAATGCAGATTTATAACCAATACATTAAATATGAATCTCGCACGTTTTTCATAGCATTCGATATACATTAATGGATATGGCTCATAAAATTATTGAAAATTCTCGATCGGCTACTTCAAATAATTATAATAACCCAAACATCTTTCCACAAAACTCTTTAAATACTCCTGTAAATTCAATGGTACTTCTGAACATTGAAAACGAAGAAATCCTTACAATTATTAACAACTTTAAAGACAAATGTGCAGTTGGCTGGGATGGTATTCCCGTGTCCGTCATTAAATCTGCAAGACAAGTTCTCGCCCCTATTATCTGTTATGTCCTAAACCTCTGCATATCAAAAGGCGTGTTTCCAATTGTTTTTAAAAGAGCTGTTGTCCATCCGATTTATAAGAGTGGAAATAGAGATAGTGTCGCAAATTATCGTCCGGTATCTGTGCTTACAGCTTTATCCAAAATCTTTGAAAAAGTCCTAAATAACAGGCTTCTAACATTTCTTAATTCTAATAATGTCTTTTCAAAAAACCAGTTTGGCTTTAGACGGGGCCTATCTACAGAAGATGCATTACTGTCATTAACTAATTGCATTATTAACAATTTTGAGCATCAACTGAAAACTGTAGCTCTCTTTCTGGACCTCTCTAAAGCATTCGACACTGTCTCTATTCCTATTCTTCTATCCAAATTGGAACGTTGTGGTATCAGAGGCTCTGTTCTGGATATATTTAGCAGTTACCTTTCTGACCGTACACAATGTGTCGTTATTAATAACATCAAGAGTGAGTATGTTTCAGTTTCATTCGGCGTTCCTCAAGGCAGTGTCTTAGGACCTACCCTGTTTTTACTCTACATTAATGACTTATGTGACCTCTCTCTCAATAATTGTAAAATAATTTCGTATGCTGACGATACTACTCTGATTCTTTATGCTCAGACATGGAATGAGGTACGTAGTGTTGCTGAAAACGCCTTAAAACTTGTCCAATATTGGCTGCAACAAAATCTTCTTACCCTCAATATTGCGAAAAGTAAATTTATAACTTTTGCGCCCAAAATTTCGTCCATGCCCCCACTAACATTCACCATTTGCGCCTATGACTGTCTCAAAACTGACCCTTTTGTTCAATGTAATTGTACACATCTGGAGAGAGCCACTAGTTTAAAATATTTGGGAGTTTCAATAGATCCAACATTGTCGTGGAAGCAACAGATCGATACCGTTTGTTCTAAAGTCAGAAAATTAACATATGTTTTCAAATGCCTCAGAGGAGTGATAGACTTCCGTTATTTAAAAACGGTCTATTACGCACTGATTCAGTCTGTTACTTCTTACTGTCTAACCTCCTGGGGAGGTTGTGTTAAATCTCTGATGATTCGCTTGGAACGAGCCCAACGGGCTGTACTTAAGACAATGACCAACAAACCTCTCCGCTTTCCAACTAGCGAATTGTATGCCCTATGCCAAGTGCCGTCGGTACGTCAATTATATATACTAAAAATTGTTATGAGAAAACACTTGGATACTTCTTATGACCCCAACCTTATAAATTCCAGGCGTAGATATGACAGGGTGTGTACTATTGAACGTCGCAGAACCGCGGTAGCTGGTCGCCACTATCCATTTATTAGTTCCTTAATCTATAATAAACTCAATCAGGTTTTAAATATCTACCCACTCTGTAATTTTAAACTTAAAAATATAGTCCTTGATTGGCTTTCGTCCCGTTCGTATGAAGAAACTGAAGAAATTATTAAATTTACAGTCTAAAACTTGGAAAACCCATACACACTAGCACATACTCACACACACACACACACTCACATACTCACACACTCATATACTCATACACTTACGAATACACATCTTCAGTCTCACAAACACACCTGCTATCTAGAATTTTGTTCAACTTTTTTTTTTTTTTTTTTTCTATTTTTAACCGACTTAATTTGCATATTATTGTTAAACTTGTTATATTATTAGGATGGAACTTATTTTATGTATGGAGGTGGGCGTTGGCATCCGTGCCACAGCTCTTATGCTTTTACGGATGTCATCGTAATTTAAGTTTATGTACAATTTGTTATTATGTTCCAAATAAAGAATTTTTGAATTTTGAATTTGAATTTTGAATTAATCTAAAATTTTCTTTTTATTAATTATTAGTCGTATATACTTACACTTTATTTTGTATATCATTATAAAAGGCTTTATAATTTTCCATTAACTTTTGAGGCTTCGTAAATGTTTTCAGTTATAATAAGCGTCATTAGGAGTTTTATTAATTTCGGACTTTTTCCTAGTTTCAAGAAAATTACTTTATAGTTTGAAAATCATACAATTTTCAATTTATTAAGATCTTTATGTATTGAAAATTGTATGATTTTCAATTTATTAAGATATGTGCGTGCGTTTTCTTTAAAAATATATTTTCAATGCATCTATAAATTTATTATAAGTAAAGCAGCGTCGTATTTTTGAAAGTAATAACGTTCGTTATATACGAGATACATTTTTTCCTTATTGGTTTTTTAGCTTTATTCCTTACCCTCGATCAGTGGCAGTGATTGTAACGTAGGAATAAGATTTGTGCCAGGAAAAATAAATAGTGACGGCGATCAATCCTCGACAATTCCAACACGAATCTTTGATTCTTTTCTTACGAGTGTTCATAAAATGCCGACAGCCGGGCTCTGTGTGCCAACTCCGCTTTTATGGAACTTTTTCTATAGAGGGACCGCATTTTTTTGGTTAATAATATTCCGAGTGTATCATATTTAATGAGAGTAAGTAGTACTGTTATTGTAGATTTTTTGTTTAGTTATCTAATGTTTAAGAAATATTGCACTTTTTATTATTTGTTTACGGTTCATATCTATAAAGAGGGAGCTAAATTTACAAGAGTAGGTTTGTTGTTAGAAGTTATTTTAAGAGCTATAGACATGATTTTACAGTACATGTTTCTACAGTAAAAAAATATATTCCTAAATAAATGATAAACAAACAAAGGATTTATGTACCAACTAGAAGGTTGTTATTAAAACTGGACTTTTGCCATTCTCATAAATGTTAACTACTTCTTAGGTGATACTTTTGTCATTCTAAATTCAATTAGTTACTCTTATAGCCATCAAACAAAAGTTTTCATTAAAAAAAAATCGTATTCTAGAAACAAAAAACTCAATAAAATTCACAACGCCATTTCTATTAGAAGTCAATCTCAACTACATATAACTTTTATGTTAGACTTTCAGTCACATTACACGCTTCGACGCGTACGAAAATTCGTACTACCTCGAAAATCGATGCAATGTTGATGGATTAACTGTAATGCGAAAGTCGTGTTCTTTTGTATTAAAGATCGCCGAAATTATTAAAGGCTAAGGACTAATAGCATTATTTTGTTACAATACTGTAATATAATTAATACCCCCTGATATCTTGTATTCAAAATTGGGTAGGTACCTTCGTAGCAACACCAACCAAGGTTGGATGATACATTTTCTACAAAACTCTTTAAAAAAAGGTAAAGGGAGCTATCGAAGTCATTAGTGGAGGAAAACTTTCTTGATTGGTAAAATAGATTGGTAAAGCTTCATTGTAGGTACCTTTCATATATTTTGCTATGTGTATTTACACTATATACATTTTTCTTCGTAACACAGCCGTAAATTATATGTACGTATAACGTAAAATATATTTATTTAATAATAGGCAATGGTAATTCTGTGAAATCAATAAGCATTTTAATTTGCGATTATGAGTATCTCTCACAATAATGACTGGCTTTTGTGAGGATAATAATTCTCTAAGTGTAATATATAATTTAAGATGAATATACATATATTCCATTCTAAAATCTAACTTTTAATATAAGAATCATCAAACGAACATTAACATAATTTATCCAGCATGCCATTGTTTAGCATTTCATTTTATATTTTAAATACGGTTTAGCGACCCTATAAAGGAAGATTAATGTTTGCAAATAAACTTCAGCATGTATCTCAATTTTATAGATAATAAAATATTTAAGTACACGAGCGCACTTTTAAGATTAAGAGAGGAGATTAATTGTGATCCTCTCCTCGGGACCACAACCAGAACTTAATTTTGCATCTTAAACTTGCTTCAAGCTAAATGCCGGATTAAACATCTTATAAAGTTATCCTTTAATCGTAACTTTTGCAACAAATGATGTTATGTAGGTATGTTTGTTTAATTACTTACACACGGTAGACAACTTCATTAAGAATTTTGTTATAATGTTATTTACTCTTTATTCTTTAGGTAAGAGTAGCCGCGTTACGATCTAGGAGTATTGGGTTCAATTAGTGCTCAAAATTTTCCAACAAGTACGCCGCATAGGATAATCTGCAAGCCACTACACGAATAATCAATAAATGAAACATGTGAAATGCATCTGGCTCATACTGAATTAAGGAAAACAGATATTTTCTTTTTTTATATACAAATATAATGTACTATAAAGTGGATGAACACTGTTAATTTAAGCTTTATACATTTAAGAAAGTGAATTCAAAATTCATATCCGTTTTATAGAGATGAAATAATTTTGCATCATTCATTTTTATAATACAAGGATAATAATATGCTGTTAAACGTGGTTAAATCTCCATGTAAAATTATACGCCTGAATGTAAATTGTAACAAATTGGCATGTGAAATATACGCAATCAAGCTCTCTTCAAATACGAACCGATTGAAAAGCTGCCCTTAACGAGCTCAACCTTGTGGGTCTGTAAGCTGTCTACATCCTTTTAGATTGAAACGTAATAATTACACATTTTTTCTATTTTACGTAGAAATCCAAATCCCATTTCAATAAATAAATTAGTTTTTCAAAAAGATTTCTGCAAAATAATTCCGCGTATCTCGCGTTTACAAAACTTGATGTGCTTGGGTATAGTTTAACTTTATACTTGCTATTTATTCCCAACAAATTAGAACGGTACCTAAATCTTACTTTGCTAATATCAACTTCTCAGAAGACGTTCTTATGTGTTGCTGAGAACGATACGTAATAATGTTTCTATGTGTAAGCACGTATTGTGCTACGAAGAGTGCACTGAGATTTCACGTTAAAAATATCTTAGAAGACTCATCACGAACAAGCCGTTGAAGATTCAAAGCCATGCTTTACCACAGTCCTTTTCTTTGTTCCTGTTTTGAAGGAAAACTTTGAAACTTTTGGAACAAACATTTTAAACAAGACCTTTATTTACGGTATGAGCCTAAATCAAAAGAAAATATAACATAAATTCATACGTTGAAGTTTATGTTTCACATCCCGCTAACCTGCTCAAAGTGATGTATATGAAACCCGTATAAATTTTAAACAGCTCGCAAGTTGAACAACTCCCAGCTGAATCACCGTATCTTAATCTTGAAGTATACATCCGGGATGTTTACAACCTACATCCAGGCTGAACTTGATTGTATAACTAATAGAGTTACGAACTTCCCGACGGCGGGCGTTATGAACAAAATGTAAGTGAATTTGTCAAACGTGACTATATAATGAGCTCCCGGTAATGTACTTAACAGTTGCCGGTGGCAATCTTATTGCTGTTACGTTTTCTCCATTCACCATTGACGGTGAAAACGTGCTGTGTTAGTTTATTTCAAACAGACTTTCCGCTTCTTTGAATGCGACTGAAAAGCGGCCCTTTCAAGTACAAATTACGATTGCATTTGTTTTGCTTTGTAATGACATCAAAGTAAGTGGATTATTATTTATTATATCTTATTAAAGTCAAAGCAAACATTTCTATTGGCTTCCTAAAGTTTGCCGATGACGCGATTTCCCTGAGGGTTCGAACACACGTTATGCTCAGTTTTGTCATTATTCGATGTTCTATTCCCCCGATTGCGCACATAATCTAATTGTAAAGCAAATTGTTTTCACTTTTGAGATATATACTACAGCATTATTATGCTTTTTTTTACACATTTCACATATATTCCATTATTAATAGAAGACAAGGCACATGTTATTTAAATATAACCGCACATAACAATCAGACAACATTTAAAGAAGAAATCGATACCAGATACACGCTTATCAAGGACGCAATTAAAAATACCTTTATTTACCAGCTCGGAAAACATGTTACTAATTGTTTTAATTCGGATTTTATTCAGTCCTTGACTTTATTAATTAGGGATATACAGGTAAATTAGCTTGGAGAAATTTTTGCGTTTGTAGTAGTGTATGGTCAGCAAATAAAATAAAACAACATTTTATTTTTAGTTTTTATTTTATACAGGGTTACTTGTAAAACACCAGCAACCTCGCAGGACAAGATAGCTAACATCATAAGTAACAACATTTGTTCTACGACTTTTGGCATAACGCAATAAATTATTTTTAAATGATTTTTTAAACTTTTATTGTACTCTCCTTACATTTGTAAGTCTATGTTCTATTAATTATCGGATGGACGACGCGACGCCCCCTTCCCCCTCTCGTTCGCTTTTTGTTTACGTAATTTTTGGGAGGCGTAGAGTTTATAATATTCAGACGGAAAATTAAATGAATATTTATTTTTGTATGAAAATAAAATCTAACAAATTATCAAAAGTCGTTGAACAAATGTTGTTACTTATGATGTTAGCTATCTTGTCCTGCGAGGTTGCCGGTGTTTTACAAGTAACCCTGTATATATAAGGGATTTTAAATTAAACTATATGTGTTTCTCCTCTGAAAAAGATGAGACTTTATTTTAATATTTGCACATTTAACATACATATAACTTTTACATTAACAATGTTACTAAAATGAAAAATTTACTAACCTGAAAAAGAAACGACATTTAAAGTTTAATTCTTTAGTTTGAGAAGTCAAAGGCTTGCCTCGACCATGTTTTAACACTGGAGCCATATTGAATTAACAATATAAAGTTACAACACTTACACACAAATTAAACACTAGTTATGGCCCTGCCTTCATACAAAACTGCTGAATACGCCGTTCGCACGGGAATAGGATGTGGATGCGATTTCCCTTAGTTAGCATCCAAGCTTACGTCTTTATAATTATTAAACTGTATAAATTCATTCTTTAACTCCGGTCTGCATCGTGCAGACATGGGTGTAAAAGTCTCATTTTAGCTATTAAATGTAGTTTTTAAGTACATCTGAGTTTTCATTTGGGGCCTCCGGCTGCGGGACATGTAATTCACTTCAACAAATATTATAACAATAATAACAAATAATAACAACAATCAACAAATACAAAATTTATCAATTAAACTACGTACATAATAATTATAATTTTTGAATGAAATGTGCTTTATGTTCTAACGGTACCAAACGACTGCACGTGGCACCTGCGGACAGCGTAAACTGGTTTATTCTGGTTTTGTGCGTGTTTCCACTTTCCACTATCAAGTGACGATTTATTTATTTGTTTTGTTTCGTAATTATTATGGTCAAATATTAATTATGAAACAAATTATTATGGACACGATATTTTATTGTTTCACGGTAGTCGCCTTGTCGTTTGCTCAAGGACGTAAAATTGAATGATATATTTTTTTTTATAAAGTCAAAACCATTTTCTTTCAAATAAAAACTTGTTTTTATTGAAAACAAAAGTGTTGCTAGGAATAAGTATAAAATTAAATAGTAATATTAGGATATCGAAACATTTTTGTATAGGCCAGAACGATATAGTGGAAACGCGCTCTAAGATCTGAGTAATATACACACCACTACATATGCAAAAATTTCTCCAAGCTAATTTACCTGTACGCAGGACTGACGTCGTGCAACTGAAAAGCGTGACGTATGTAAATAATTAACATGAAATATAAATTGAATCATAGTACCGGTGACTGCTTTGCAAACGCGACATCATTTTATTAAAAGAGGTAGAAATTTTCGTTGAAAGCCGCTATCCGATTACCAACTGTATTCTGAAAGTGATGTCATCTGGCACCAGTTATGAGATGCAAGCGAGTTCTTAATTACAGACGTAATTTTGAGGAAATAGGCTGAGTAAAAACAAAAACTAGTCGTAGATGATGCTAATTATTATCATCGTTACTGAAAATAAATTATATCAGCTTTAGTAATATCGCGACGAATTTTTGTTTTATTGTGAAAGGTTACATTTAATTCTCAATCTTATTATAAAGTAGCTACGAAATTAATTTGATGTGCAAGAAATGCTATCTAAAAGTAATATTAATATGTGAAAATAAATTAAAGTTCAATCAAAATACTCAAGTGAGTGTGGATTTTAATATGTTGATATTACATTAAAAATAACAAAGAAGAATAATAAACAAGCATATTTTGTTCAACAAATAAAGATTAGTGTATAGAAGTCGCTTTTGCTTTAAAATTGTTTCCGTGGCGAGATCATAATAATATTATATTTTATGTCCTTTTACATATCAAGCTCTTGCTGTTAATATTACAATAAATCCACGGGCATTTTTAATATCTGTCGTATAAGTTATGTTTACGTAATAGAATAATTTACATTTATACTTTTACATGATTTACGCTATTAGTGTTATAAGAACTTATTGTAGGTTAATAATAACCGTTTTATTCTCAAACAATTATAAATCTATAATATACAACTCCGTCCAATGGATAGAACGGGCTAGTTTCATTTCGAACAGTGATCGTAATTTCTTTCATTAATTATAAGTGTTTATAACGTTTATGCTTCATCGATTGTAACAATTATATTGTTTTCACGCGAATAAAATATCTGTTGTTACAGAGCACTTCGATCGCTATCTTTTGTCATCTGTGAATGAAAGCAGACGGGGATCGTTTCCCGAGCGATAATCGACAGGCGACAGCGATTGCGACGGCCTAGATTTATGATGTAATATTTGAGACGCGTTATGCCATAGGGTTGCCACTACAGAGTTTATCTGAATCGTATAATGTACAAGGTTGTTCTGTGTGTCACAAGGGAATTGTTTATTCGTGATAAATATGGTGTAGAACATAGATTAATTTAAAATATCTACCTATTAAATAGATATAGGTATAGCGGGTGTCAAAAAATGTACTAAATAATAATAATAATTCAGAACCTTCAGATTTTTGTATTCAAATTGCAATGTTATTATGAAAAAAAAAACACATTACATTAGTAATACAAAAATATACAGCATTGAAACAATGTATTGATTTTATAATTTAACCAAGTATATTATTTTGTAATTTAACTATGTGCTTAATGGCTTTAAACATTATTTTTTATACTTTTATAGATTTACGGGAATTTAATAGCAATATCCAATGACATTAAGTTTTCCTTACAAAGCGGTTCATTTGCTATTAACATATTTCAAATCCTTATATTACCTTCATAATATTTAAACTATTTAATTCTGAAAACAAAAACATCCGTTGGAGGTCTGTAAAAGGCAATTGGGTCAAGAAACGAATTTTAAATTAGGCCAGTTAGGTATGCATTAACAATCCTTTGTAAGTACCAACTTCAACTATGAATGAGGGTCATCACTTTTTTAGTTGACTGTCTTGTTTTTGCGATGATTTTCATAACGTGCCATACGGCTAATAGGGACAGTAGTATAACTTATTACGAAGCTTATGGGCGTAACGTATTTATTATGAAGCTTATGGGCCAATAAAGGCTAGTTACTAGATTGAAACAACAGAGTATGAACCAAAAGCATCTCGATTATTACGCTAATCATATTATATGTTTTAGATGTATTATATATATGTTAATATTAATAAAAAGGAAAGAATTAGTGGCAACCCTTCACTAGTGAGTGAGCAATTTTGAACACCGCGGTAGTCTCGCCATAGCTTCCTTCCTGTTTATCTATGGTTTATTCACTATATTACGGCCTTGCTCCGATAATGTTTGATCAATATACGGTATTTTCTCTCATGTTTTTAATGAATAGCTATTTATTCTAAGAAGATGATATACGCTGAAATTCGATACTTCATTCTTGTAAGATTTCTCATAACAAAATATATTAGGTCGAGTAAAAAAATATGTATAGCTAGCTGTATTGTTAAAAATACGTTAGTTTAATAAAAATAGGTTTGATTAATAAATTGCGCTTTTTATGTTTGTATCTCTATCTAGAGCTGACTTAATGCAGTCTAAAAACAACTATGTACTGTTGTTGAATTTTCAATATCAATGATTTCTCAGGAAGCACCTAATAGCGAGTTTACAATTTTCAATGTTTAAAAAGCAATAATTTTACTACCCACTGTACTTTCAATGTGGTTTTTAATAACGTTTCACGATTGAGAATTAAATTAATGTGGATGTGAAAATAAAGATTGATATTAATAAATATTAATTAAATATATAATATTAATGAAATGTTATAATATTCTGGGTGTTAATTATCTATATAAGTATTTATTTAATAATTATATATGTATGTTTATCAGCCATCTGGTTTCTATAACACAAGCGAAAGCTTAGTATGGGATCAGATTGTGCCGTGTGAAAATTGTCCTAAAAATATTATTTCCG
This sequence comes from Colias behrii, assembly GCA_029959065.1. Lineage (NCBI taxonomy): Eukaryota > Metazoa > Arthropoda > Insecta > Lepidoptera > Pieridae > Colias > Colias behrii. Next base: position 7,815,719 of record JARWMC010000007.1, on the reverse strand, counting down.
TGTCTACATAATGGAACTCGTATGTAGAGTAAGTAGTTAGTTTCGAATAAAACAAATTTTTGTAAACATCTCTTGCAATTATTTTACCATTCTTCGTTTATTTTTATAACAACGTCAACTAAAACATCGTGAGAATATTACATAAACAAAGAATTGACTTATTATTTCATGAGATATGTTATTTATAAGGGTAGTTCAGAGTTCTCCAAATGTGGCACCGTCATTATTTATTTTAAAGAGGGTTGCCTAACGAAATTCACCGAATGATATCTAAACGACGTGATATGCAGTTTTTGCAACCCACACACGCTTTTAATTTGTCATTTGGACAGTAGGAAAGTCATGGTTTTGCCTCGCTTTTTTCGCATTGAGCAATAATAATGTCACATTTGAAACCCTCGTCTACCCTTTTTACAGCACGTCACTAATTAAAGAACCTGATTTAACCCTGAATCCTGTTCGAACCCTTAGTGCATTTGTATCGAATTACACATAAACTTTATTAAATATTTATTTTATTTACCGGATATAATATAACATAACATTATATACACATTTATTTTCTGCCTATTTATTTATCATTATAATTATTAACATTGTATACATAATTTCATTTTATTTATTTACATTAAGTATATATACATAATTACATACTGATATTATATCTACCTATATTACATGTTTTAACTGATGTATTTATTTATTAGTATCTATCATATTAATAATATCTTTCACATAATATAATCATGATAAATTATCATATACAATTCTAGACTGAAACTCCAATAGTCACTTGGGGTCACTGAAAATCAGTGGTGGTAAGGTATTAATCACCTTGCCATCATATACTGAGTTGGCTCCATTTGTCAGGTCACTCACTGCCACATTACTATTCTTAGGAATAAGATTCTTTTTATTTAATTATGTTTCTTTTTATTTCTTTTTGTTTTAAATGTATCTCGTGTTGTGATCTTGACAATAAATGTGTTTTATTTATTTATTTATTTAATGTGACCCCCAATCTTACAGCCACGTTAAACAAAATTAAAATGCCAGAGCTTCATTATACCTCAATTATTTTGTTATATGTCAGTATAACACAATAAATTGTTATTCAGGATATATTGTCTATCTTTGCGCGAAAGACTGGATTTGATGTTTGTAGAGTTTACCAAGTTGCAAATAATGTTTATGTGGAAATTTCTTCTTCATATAACTAATATAAGCATGAGAAGATTCAGTTCCATGCGTGGTAGTTCCTTTCAAAAATATTATATAAGTGAAATATTTCGGTGTAGTAAATATCTCACTTTCAAAAATAAAAATATACACTGTTATGGGTAGTTTATTTATTTTCATATGCACGGTTACAATTTCGAGATTTGTATTTTTGTATCGTGCGTATTGAAGGTTTGACATACATAGAAAAGAAAGAATACAAACAAATATAGAATCGAAATATTCACCAGAGAATTTTCCTCCCTTGCAACCTTTATTTGCATTGGAGCGAAAATATTTAATCAGGCGTATAATCTTAGCGTTCCCTACGCTTTTGTGGTATCAATGTATACGTTTTCGTCAAGGCTACAAGTATTTTATGTTGCTCCGGTACATAAAGCCGGGTTATTTTAACATATGAATATAAACTCTCACAGAAAACATAACTTGAAAAAAAAAAATATAAACATATTTGTCAATTTTGTGAAAATTTATGTACCTAAGTTATAACTTTTTTTATTATTTTATGCATGTAAATAAAATATACGCACAAAACTTAAATAAAACGATGTAAGTATGTATTTGTAATTACTGACTCTTGACAATCGATTACTCTGACAAGTAATGCGATCCTACGAACCTAGCCAGATGGGAACCTTATAAAACAAAGTTTGCGGCGTTTAGCATTTAGTTATTTACAAAGTATATAATCATAGATCATGTAGAAAACGAATCTTTAGTGATTCTTTTCACCTTCTTACTCAATCTACGAGTGAAGTCTCCGATTATAAGAAAATTATAATGCATTGCAAGATATTTTCCTGAGAAATGTTGAGTTTTGTGAACTGATTTACAACCCCAATTTGTTCCCTTAATTATTATCATTAATTTCAAAAAAATATCTGTCTTCTTCCGCCAAAGCATTACTTAACTGTCCATGATTAGCAGGTTTAGATAATGGTAAGTAAAAAGCTTTCATTTTTATTGTCGCCAGTTATATAAATAATGCATCACGTTCAAAACTTATTGCTTTATAATATTAAAGCGTGGTGGCAATTAGATAATATATTTAATGATGAAACATCTAACGGAAAGTTTTTCATTTCTTAATATTAATAATAATAGAAGCACATCGATAAAACCACATACAACCCTACCTACTATGTACAATCAAACACAAGATGATAAATAAATAAGGATGACACGTAATAAATGTGTCAAACCAATGAACAAAAGTACTACAGAAGACTGTAGTACTTTTGTGAAGCAGGATTTATAAATGTCGCGTCACTTTAAATTTGCGTAATAGAAAAATTTGGTCTATCGATAACGTTCTTTAGTTGCGAAGCGGGCGCGATTTTCCACACCATTAGTGATGTGACAAACGGTGGATTGTACTCACAATGTCGTTTTTACAAATTACCAGCTTTAGAGATGGATCAGCTTTTAACTTATCACCCGTTATGAGCAGACACTTTTTATTCACAATATCTCGTAAAAATGTTATTTTAGAGTAATGGAATATTAAGGTTTATTTAGATAAAAATATAAAAATTATTTGAACATGTCAGTACCTACTGAGTTGCGTCTAAATATTAAAACGGTGAAAAAGAAAATATAAAAGTGAAATGTCTAATTCGATAACTTACTCCAGTTTCGTACGCAAGTAGATAATATGTTATCTCTATACAAAACTGTACAAAATTGTCCAAGTATACACAGGCTACTTATTTCTAGTTAACATAAAAAATATGTTATTATGAAAGCGTTATAAATATCACGCTTGTGCAATTGTTAAGCTGTTTAGAGAAAACTCCATAAGCCTGAACGTGAACTAACTTTTGTGCTTTAAAGTAATAAACTGCTTAAATTTTATGAGCATCCCCCGGGTAATACCCGGCGGGGTACGGAGCACACGTTGCATATCGTTTCGATCCGTGGCGCTTTCAATTCAACGAAACTTGACTTTTCAATATGATCCCTAATAATATGTCCGTTTCGCATATTAATTATATGTACTGGAATTATGGTTTGGTCATCCTGCGATTACTGTAACTCCAAGCAAATTTGGTGACAATACAATTAAATTCCCATGTAATTATTTCCCATGTAAACATTAATCTACACGAGCTTATCCGTAATCTGCACATTGTTTCTTCTTCTCAAAACAAGTGTGTGATATTTTGAGAAAACTCTTCAGTGGCTTAATCTTAAGAAAGCTTTCATTTGAATTAGAGTCGCGCTAAGAAAAACTTAGATGGGAAAGCCGGAACGTTGCTACGACGGCCCCACTTCCGCTTCGAGTTTCTTGCTCTGGACACATTTTTAGTTCAAAAAGATTTCTAAAGATACGATACGGGAAAATATCTACGAAAATTACATTAACGGCTTGTGATGCAGCGACTTTGAAATAGGTACGTTTTTTTTCCAATAGCATCCCAGTAACGTTCAAAGAGAAATATTTTTATAGCGAGATATTTGAATTCACAATATTCCCACATGTTCGGAATATGAATATTGAGTTTTTGAAGTGAAATATATTACACACTAGATTAGGGATATTTAAAATGATTTGAAAGGATTTTTTACTGTACCGTACGTTACATTTTTTATTTCGAATTTTTAGATATATTTTTACAGTCTTCCTTGCGTAATATTGCAAATAATGTGTTTACATTTAAGACATATAGAATGTTCTTGGCTGCATCGACCGCAAGTATACAAATAATTTTCAGTTTCAATTCCAAATTAAATTCTCGAGTGTAGTCAAAGTTACAGTAACACATACATGAACCAATTAACTTTCCACTCTTTGTTCTATTTTTCATTTCGCAAATGAATTTTATAAAATGGTAGCGATGTGAGCTCATAATAATACGTGATCTGAATTTATTAGTTATCTAGAGAGTTTATTCATTTGTTTAGTCCAAATTATTTTATATGAATATTAATAATAGATGTTTTGTTTTTAGTGCTTTGTACATTTTCACATTCATGTAGAGACTTTATAAATTAAATACGTATTTCAAATAAATAATCGGATTTGCATATAAGATCAATGTTTTTACAGTCTGAGAAGCATCAGTCGCTTTTTTCTCTATAAAAATGTATTAAATTCTGTTCATTAGCGTTGGAAAATTCTTGAGTTTCAACGTAGACCATTAAAATTGTAGATCGTAGTTTTATCATAAATATTACGAAAACTTATTATTTGAAAATGTAACAATATTTTTCCTATAACTGCCTGTTTCGTTGGTTTGGTATTGATTGCAAATGAAGAGGATGATAACGACTTTTTTTGTTTTGATAAACATTTTATTACGATAATATGCAATGTATTATCGTATATTATAAATAATATCCGTGTTTAAAAAGTTCTTGTATTATATAACTTCAATTGCTTTCATTGGTTAATAAGAATTTACTTTCTATACAAATTTGAACTAAGATTTTGTTCTATAAATTCTAAAGGTTGGTATCAAGGATTGACTGAAATTCCTTTCACTGAGTTGATTACCTATATACAGTTGGGTATAGAACGTGTGATTAGCTCAAAGTTTTGTATAGAATCGTCGCATTTCATGCATTCATGAAAAACTATCACGTATACGGGTAACACGGCATCGTCTAAACGGCTACGTACAACAGCCACGCAATAAATAAAAAAGACGATTTAGGAAATCCCAACATGACTCTGCGGATTTATACAGAGTGTTCAGACTCAAACTTTTCCTCTAGGTCATCAAGATTCTCCCCTCGCACCGACGATTGAATGTTATGGGCCGCGAGTTTCGAGTTCTAAATTACGTATGGGCTGGTTAGCTACTTGCTTAGTGACCACTAAAATACTTTACGTTCTATTTATCTTCGTTATGGATTGAATTTAGAGGCCATTTGCGGAGTGAAGGTGGACTTACGAAGCCATCTGGGACGTATATCCATTTTGTCTTATTTTTTCTTTAAATTATTTCTTAAAATATTGTGAATTTAGCTGTTACAAATATCAAAATATGATATATTGTTATTTAAATTTTTGGTAGCCACTTCATGTTGATTATTTGGAAAGTGCACTATTTATTCATACGGGTAGACAAATACACTATCTATATTTTCGGACGTATAATTGTATAAAATGTAATAATAATGACGTAATTGTATAATTGTATAAAATGTAAGAGGATACGGCAAATAAGCCACTAGGACACCTATTTTGAGAGCGTAACTTTTCTGACCCATTTCATGAAACATGCTCTAATTCAGCATGGAAAAGTAACATAGTTACCATCTATACAGGGCAAACATATATTTAAAGCACAAGTTAGTAAATAAAATATTTACATGAGCACTTCACTTTTTAATAAAATTAGAAAGTTAATTAAATATCCTTTGATAATGAATGTCTTTATTTCGATTCGAAAATTAGAAGTAATCTAGATTACTTCTAATATATAAATCTAAACTAATAACGTACAATATTACTAGTAATATTGTCCGTTATTAGTTTAGATTTGAATTTTCACCCCTTTTAACCCCTTTTAGCCTGTACCTTGCCCTTTACTGGGCGATAGTCTTTCTCCTTTGCCGATTTCAAAATGAACGTTTTCATTAGGAAATTAGTTTTTGCACGTTTGAGTTACCCGTATAAATATTTTTTTTCAACCTTAGCCTTATATTGAAAACGAAAATAATATTTTTACAATTACATAACAATAATTCCACGCGTAATTTATAAGATACCTATTTAGCATATAAAAGTGCCGAAAATCCCGCGTTGATTCAATTTGCATTAATAAAGCAAACGTCAACCATTTAACAATTTATCAAATATCGTATTTTGAGTTACTGGGGCGCAATTACGAAGTTGTGTAATTTAATGGAGTTCGAATGTAAAAGCCACAGAAGCACGTAATGGTCCGATGTCGGACGATATTATGAAGGCTTCTGCTTATAAATGCGAAACGTATCGCGTGATTTGGTTTGCTAACCGCCAGGGTGAGACACGAGCGGCTGTCAGCCAACACTGAATGTATGTAACTCTCATTACACGGCGAGATAACGTCGATTTATTTACTATCCTGCGAGGACACGTCATGATATTCCATCTGAATTCGGAATGAAACGGACAAATTGAACTTTAAATTGTAGATTATATCATTTAAAACCATATATTTAAAAGCAATTAGTACCTAAAGGTTATTTTGAAATTTTTTTAATATTCAATACAGCGTAATGAATTTCACAAAATGACACGTAGGTAATTGCAAATATCCATAATTTACGTTAATCATAATTGCAGCTTGAAATACCTATCTGTCATAACAATAATAATTTAACACTCCAATCGCCACTTAACAATACACAATTACAGATTCATATTCTAGAATTCAATCAGATCAGCACGGGAGGCAAAATGATAATGTACAATATGTGAACAATTACCATGCAGGTCTAAATTAATAGGCGTTTGTGCAATAATTCAAATTTAATTTAACGTCAAGCGCCGCGATCGGGGCAATTACAATGTAATCTACTTGCCAATATTCAATTCGTAATCGGATGATTTATTTCACGGCACACAATCGATTATATCAAAAACATTAATGAATATATGTTTATGTACTTGATTGCAAATAGCTTTTGGCAAATTGCTTCGACTAAGTTAAACGAATCGAATGCGCTTCTGTGAGGTAAGCGCGATCCGATAACTGCAATGGAAATGTTTTCACATCCGATTCGAATTAATCATCTGTACACTAATTGTACGCATATTTATCTGATAATAATGTGGTAAATGCGAAATGGTAAATGGTAAACCTATGTTTTGACGATTCAAAAGTGCTTCTAGAAATTAATGATAAACTCTATATTTCTTTGACTAATAAACTCAATATTTATACTTTGCTATAATCGGTAAACTACTGACTATATTTGCGTATAAACTAAAATTCATTAGGATAGAAAATATAGTTTATTCCAAGTTGAAACTTGGCAAGCCTGAGCTGTCGCTTAGTAATTAATATTATATCGTAAAATTAAGATCTCGGAAATGAAAACATCTTTTTCTAAGATATTGCTGCGTAACATATTTTTATATCAAACATATTTTTATATTTTTATATTTATTATTACACACTGACGAAAAACTAAAGAATTAATACTGTCAGTACAACAGAGTCGCACTTGTATATCATATAACTAACAAAGGCGGCAAATAAAAAACTTAAGTCTTCGATTGGATTATTTTGTACTGGTCAGACTAAATTTTATGAAGGCAAAACATACTTCAAACGCAATCTCTACCATATTTATATCGCGCTCCTCATTTTCATGTCAAGCGTTGGAATATAAAAATGAGAGAACTTTATTAGATTTTAACGAGTTTTGTGAAAGCAAACGGCACATCCGCTCTAAATTGCATGTGAACTGAACTTACATTGCATTCAAAGAATTATAATGTTTTCGCGTAAATTGAACCATTGCAATATTGGATTTTATATTTTGAGAGTAAAGAGGGTTATTTACGCATCTATCAAACACACAACAGTAATGTTAGTGAATATGCTTTGAAAACGTGATTGTTTTTATATCATATTCATGATTTATTAAGAACCTACTTTATCAGCGAAGATTATTGTAATAGAAGATAATAAAGTTCCACCACGTAAAGCAAATTTCTCAAGACAACAATTTAACCTACAACTGTTTAGTTTTTAAATTTTTCTTCCGTAAACAATTCTTATACGAACAGAGAGATTTTTAGTAACTCGAAGGTAATAATATTAATGAAGATAAAAAAGCTTTATCATAAAATAAAATAGTACTTGTTGTTACGACGCATGTATGTATAAACCTATTTCATAAAATTTTATTTTATTTCATGTAATACTTTCATAAAACATTTCACAAGCACCGTATTAAAATGTAAATTAAATAAAATGGCGGAAAGAAATAAATTATTATGTTATAACTTCATAGAAACTTCTAGATAGTCTTAATGCACTTTTGAATACAAATACGGACAAACTTTTGTTAAGTTAGCACAATGCGATTGCTGGCGAGTTGATTTTATGAAACTAATTAACACATTAATTTATATTTGAACATTTACAAAGTTGGTTGAGATTTAATACAGCATGAATGTGCATAAAATTTTGTAATTACTTTTGGAATATCGTCACTAATGCAGTTTTGGAAGACATTTGAGCTTCACAATATGATCTACTTACTGCAAAAATAGTTTACTGTTGTACATTTCTAAGCTCCAAAATATTTTTAAATGTTATATTTTAACCGTCTCTTACATTAAATTTCTTGTAAGTAAATTTTAGCTAACAGCGAACTTTAATATTTTAAGTTCTCTTTCTTGTAAAATGGTAAGAATTATTGTTATTCATATCCTGTTGAATATGCAAGAATATTCATGACTGGCTCGTTAGCGAGAGGGTCGGCCGCATTTATGTAAAGTATCGCATTAAGTAGTATTTTTTATAACGGACCGAAACTTCTATGAAATGTGATTATAGAAGGGCCGAACCAAATTCCATCCATGTTTATTTTATGCAGAGCTACTAGCCATGTAGTTATAACGTATAGATGAAGACTTTATGACGAAGTATGTGAGTATTATTCGTACCTAAATGTTTTTTTTTTCAACATTTCACGTAGCTACATTAAAACATTGCTTTATCGCTATTCATTTCCTTAATTGATGTTTACCAAAATATACTCACATAAAAGGCAGAAAATGATAATTTTTTCGCAACTAGTCTACATTACTGAATATACATACCTATTTCTAAAGCCTAACCCAAAATAAAAAGCAAATCAAATTTAATGATATCAGCTCTCCACAATAATGTCCACATTTCAGTGATTCAAAAGGCGACGTAAAGCGCAGAGATATATCTCCATCAAAGTTATTTGTAGGGATAAGTTGCCCTTACATTTTTAGCCTGTGAAATGTTACTCGAGGATTTGAAAAATACTTTCATATATTCCTTTTACGATTGCGAAGGTCTGTGATGTTAGATCTTATACCCTAATCAACTCTTTCTTATGTGGCAAAGATATACGAGGATCATATACGTAAACCATTTGGGTCACTGGAATGGCTTCAAAATATTTACAAAATATTTTTACTTCCTTTCAAACTCAAATTCAAACTCAACTTTGGATTAACAATTAGGAACGTGAGACATAGATTCTGTATAGCAATAGTAGTATGAGTCGATATTATTAATAAGTTTCCCTTAAATATACCTATATTTAATTTTATTTGTCACTTAGTCATTTTCATTATTCATAAATAGTTTATAATATTTTAAAGGTTAATGTGTACGTTCCTTAAAAATAATACGTGAAATGGACGTGTATTCTGAATGCTCTATTTTAGTGTTCTTGAAAAGCTACGTAGTCTATTGGTAACGGTTAATGTTTCTGGTACAGCCAGAAGTAGAAGAAATAAATACAAAAAGAAACTGAGATACACAGTCAAATGCTTGATTTGGTAAACCCAACCATATGTTGAGGCTTATAAGAATATATGCGGTTGCGAAATAAATTTGCCAGGAATGTTCGTGGGCTTATTTGGGCAAAGGGAGGTCAAACACTTAAACTCCAGAGATACAACATTGCAGTCGAGTTGAGGCAAACGAAGCGAGCCATATGAATCGCTTTTATATATGGAAGAGGAATTTTTATAAGCATCCATATTCATCACTGGGTATGCATTTACATTAAAAATAAACCCAATTAAAATGAAGGCAAATATTTGAATAGAGCTTTCTAAAACTAGCTGAGTTGAGTATTAAATGTATATATAATGTGAGTACAAAGAAATAGATGAATATGTTTTTTTCTGGGAAAATTGCAATGACAGAAATGTACAGGAGACCTTGTTGAAAATGTATTTCTTTTGAATTCCGACACCATTTTTCATCTATGCTTCAGTGACCATAGTTCTACGTAGACGTGAATTATTATTATTAACGGTCAACAAAGAGAGTTTAAGAGGAAGAAGAAATAGCTGTGATGTTTGTTTGAAGGAAGACACATTGTGTGTATGAGGAAAACGTGTCAAGAAAGGGTAGGGTTATTTCTCGAGCGACAAGGCGTGAACGTCACATCACCTACTTGTAAAGAAACGTAAATAAACGCACATTTAAGAGTGCGTTTGAATCGACACATACATCAGTACCTATCTTTTTGAGTAAACAGGATCTGAACGGACGGATGGAACTATTCTGGTGCACATGAATGATTTTGACGTATAGATAAAAAAACTGTGCGTGTACACGTGTTATCGCACATCACCATACAGAATATAAATGTCTTAAATTTAATCAAAATACACTTAGAGCAGGGGTTCCCAACCTTTTTTTGTCTACTGCCCACTTTAAGAATAAATTATTTTTTAACGCCCCCCTTTTTAAACATACTTAAAAAACGCTAAGTACTTATAACTGATTATTGAAACGCAACTTTATAGTAGAGTATCTTTTATTGAAAATAAAACAAACATAATCAATTCTTATATAAAAACTAATGTGAAGGTTGAATCTGATGCTGTTCAATAAGTTTGTTGATATCAGGTTCCAATTTACTCAAAAACAGCCGCAAGTCGCCACGTTCGGTAACACGCAAACGATTTCTCTTTTTAGTAAGCAGCGTTGCCACAGCACTAAATCCACGTTCACACAAATATGACGATGGGAATGCTATCAAGAATCGTTGAACAATTGACCACAATCCAGGGTACAATTGTGGGATCGGTTTTTGTAGCCAAAATTCTTGATATCCATTTTTAAACTTGATTTTTGTTTCTTCGTTTGTTGTCAATTCTATAAGTTCTTCTTCCAGCTGAGGTGACATTGCTGTGTTGACATTTGAAAACGGATCCAACACCCAGTCTGGTATTTCCAAGTTTAAAATGTCCTGGTATCGTTCGGTGAAGTCAATGTGGAGGTTTTCCAAATGTTGGCAGTAGGCAAACAAGTCGTCGTTACTGCAAAATACTGATAAATTCGGAAAATTGTGAAACTCACGTCTGCCCATATTCTTTTTTAACCGACTTCAAAAAAAGGAGGAGGTTCTCAATTCGACAGTATTTTTTTTTTTGTATATTTGTTACGCGATTACTCCGGCAATTATAAACCGATTTGAATAATTCTTTTTTTATTTGGTAGGTCATACGTCAGAGGTGGTCCTATTGTCACCAGGTCAGGATCTGATGATGGAATCCTGGGGAAATCGAGGCAAACCCTCAAATTTTGTAGGCATATACACTGTTTATCAGAAATTATCTTAATCTATGTAGATTTTTGCATCTAATGGTCACCATCTGATGTTGCTGAGCTGATGATGAAGCTGATGATGAATGGTTTAGGAGTATGGGATCTCTGTAACAAAATTATGTAATACCATCGAATTTGAATGTGTTTGAGTCTAATTAATAAGTACTCCGATCCTATGTGGTATTCAGGGTCTGATGATGGAGACGGTAAATAGCCATGGGAACTCTGTAATAAAATAAAGCAATTCCGCCGTGTTTGTGCTCATTTAATTCGTCTCGACTAGGAGCTTCATGCTAGTCGATTTTTAACCAACATCAAAAAAGGAGGGTTTTTGATTCGACAGTATGTTTTCTTTTTGTATGTTTGATCATATAGATTGTTCGAAAACATTCCTGCGGTTGCGACTAGCTTGTCGCATAGCATCTAATCGAGCCGATCTGGATTCGATAGATTCATTTGACAAACGCTCGTGAATCAAACCAAGGCGATGAGAACGTTGCTCTTCGCTTTCGTTTGATAAACGCTCGTGAATCAAACTGAGTCGTTGAGCATGACTTTTTGGACTTTCATTAAGCCTTGATAAGTTTGAGTATGCGAAAGTCTATACGCCCGCTGCTCATCACTCTCATTTGCAATTTTTATTGCAAATCTTTCCCTACTCTTCTTTAGACGATCTTCCCTCTCGTCCCTACTTTCTTCCAAACGACGCTTTCTCATTTGAGAAGCGCGTTTAGTAGGCCTATCCATATTATATACAAACAAAATACACTAACTTTCCACTTAAAAATTAAAAATAAAGTTAATTTTTAGAAAAAAAAACAAAAACCGACTTCAAGACTATACCTATATGTACAAATTTAAACTGAAAAGTAGAAAATAATATTAAATAATAATAATGATATTAATTTTTTATTTTAATTACTTTAAACATTCAACGAAAAGGTTTCCTAAGTTATTTTTGAAGTCGGTGCCAACCAAAACAAAAAAAAGACGTGTGGCACTCGGGGACTGCCGCGGTAAAGCTATTGCATGATATGCCTTCATGCCACACCTCCACGCCCGTCGGAGGGGGGAGCGTGAGGTTTTTTCGTTACGGAATTTCTGGATTCGGTCCCCGCGCTCAAGGCCCGCGATAGAAGCTATGCAATAGCATAAATATCCTTAATAAAAAAATAACCTAATAATTAATTACACTATTTATTATATTAATTACCTTAACTTTTACTAGAGAACAGAAAATCGCACGTAAGCTTACTTATAAATTGCAAAGAAGCGCATCAAAATTTTTATGCATAGAGACACAACCGTCAACGACGTCTGCCCCATAGACTATATACTTATTACAGTCTGCCCTCACCATACTTGCTCTGTGGCCCTCACGCGCAGCCGCGTCGCGCCGCCGTACATTCCATTTGTTGCTGCCTTTGCAACAATAAAACTGTTCTTGGGCGGCACCGACTTCAAAAATAACTTAGGAAACCTTTTCGTTGAATGTTTAAAGTAATTAAAATAAAAAATTAATATCATTATTATTATTTAATATTATTTTCTACTTTTCAGTTTAAATTTGTACATATAGGTATAGTCTTGAAGTCGGTTTTTGTTTTTTTTCTAAAAATTAACTTTATGTGCAGAAGCAGTTTGGCTGCGAAAGCAGCAACGACATTTTTTGTTTTAATTAATTTTAGTTCATCGCCTTGCAGTTGGAGGTTCATGTCGTTGAACAGTTTATACAGGTCTGTCATGTAAGCTATATCATTCTTTGATGTTATGAGATTGTTGCGCAGTTCTGTATCTTTAGTTTCCAAGAACTCTATCACAGGGTCAAACAGGTTGTAAAATCGAATCAGACAATTGCCTCTTGACAGCCAACGAACTTCAGTATGAAGCAACAAACGGTTGAAATCTTCGTCATTAGTAGCACAAAGCTGATGAAATAATCTATCATTCAAAGAGCTGCTACGGATTTTATTGACTGCTTTGATGACATATTGCAGTGATTGAAATAGTCGTTCACTTAAGTTTCTAGCAACCAAATGTTGTCTATGAATAACGCAATGTATAGCAAGGACATCTGGAATTTTATTCTTTAAGTACGCTATGAAGCCTTTATGGCGCCCTGTCATAGCCGGAGCGCCATCCGTAGCTACTGATATAATATTTTTCAAAGGAATCTCTTTCTCTTCACAAAACTTTTCCAATGTATTGAATATGGTTTCGCCTTTTGTATCTGTCTCCAAATTTCTGGCAAACAATAGTTCTTCACGTATTTTCTCATCTTTAATAAACCTCCCGTAAGATAGCAACAACGCTTCATTAGTTGGTAAAGTGGACTCATCGAGCTGAATTGAGAATTGACTAGTCCTCAGATGATTGCACAATGATTCTTCAATGTTTTCAGCCATTTCATCAATTCGTCTTTGCACAGAATTATTACTCAAAGGAATTTTTCGGATAATATCTGCGGCCGGTTTATGAAGCACAGTAGTTATTACTTCCTTTATTGCTGGCAAAATTAACTCTTCTCCGATGTTGTGTGGTTTGCCTTTTTGAGCAATTAACAAAGAGATATTGTACGAAGCTCGAAGTCCGTCGTCATCTTGCTTAGCAGCCGCCGAAAATAGTTTTGATACACTTGGCTGAGTATTATGCTTCTTCTCTAGGTCTTGAAAATATGCTACATTCTTGTCTTTCTTATCTGGATGCATTTTATTCAAATGAAGAAAATGCATCCAGAGAAATCTTGCAGTCTTGAAGGCTTCATTGCTTCGTTCGAAAATGTTTTTAGACATAGAAGACACAAAGGCGACGACGGGTTTGTGGGATTTTCAATAAATCCGAATTTAATATATTCCGCAGAGTATTGCCGTCTCTTCTTTTTTACTTCCGACATTGTTTTGTTTTGAGAAATACGTAAGTGTTGAAATCAAGTACTGCTTATCTATTATGCGCGAAACCGCAAATGAAAATAAAATAAATTTACGTCGTTTATATAGGATTGCATAAGCAGCACGCACCAACAGGAATAAGACATCAAACGTGCATAAACTCGTTTATCTCATTCGACGCCCAATCGTACTCGACAAGCAAGAACAAGTATTATAGAACCAGCCGATTGATACAGGAATGTACAAATCGGATTATTTAACAAAAACTTGTTAAAACATGATTGCCCGCGGTCTATTATATCGAACCGATTTTGAGCTATATCTTAATTAATATTAGTTGATGTTCACAAGATGTCGACTCTCGAAGTCGAGAGCTCAGTCGGTTTCTAAGAGTCTTCCTAGCTAGGTAGATGAAATTATAAATCGACCCCAAAGCCCTACACAACGCCCCCTTTTTTTTCTGGGTCTCTTACCGCCCCCCTTTAGGCCTGCAGCGCCCACAAGGGGGCGTTATCGCCCACGTTGGGAAAGACTGACTTAGAGCATAAAATACATGTGTTTTATATGAAAAAACGATGACACAAAATAAGTATTTATAACCGATGAAAAAAATTCGTAGTCTTGTAGTTTCGTAGACCCAGCGTAGACCTTGCGTAGCACCTAATCTATACGGCAAATAAAATCCCCTTAAATTTCATTTACACTTTATTCAAAGTTCAATTACTGGTGGATATAAAGAATAAAAAAAGAATCGATGTAAAAAATACAGAATACCTCCACATGTAAAGATTACCCTCGCGCCATTTCTAATTACCTCAAGTCGGTGACGGTAGTGACACATCATCAAAGGTACATTCCACACACTTGCCTTAGGCGTGCTCTCTTCTATTTTTTCTTTTGAACGGACCCCAGTAATTTTATCTATAACTGAAGAAGCGCATTGCCCGCGGCGAACATCGAACGAATACCAGACGACATGTACGATAAGTGAATGACATTTAATACTTCTTATCGTTTAAATGATGCTTGTATCTAAAACGAAATGTACTTGATAAATGGAATAAATTAATTTACAGATAGAATACACAGTAGTAAACGTAGTAGGAATATATTATTGTTTATAAATCGCGACGTTTTCTTTATATTCTGTCACTTAGTAAGCATTTGTGAATGTATATTGAATATTCTAAAAAAATCCGGTGATATTTGTGACTCCAAGATAAACTGCAGTCGCAACTTCATACAAAAATTACATTCAAAGGACGAAATAGGGGGAACACGACGTATCGTGCGTTTCTAACGGTGTGTGTTTAATGTCAATACTAATTTTTCCTTTCCCTTCTACATTTGTCTTTATACTTCTTATTGCGGTGGAGGCTGATGTGGCAATATTTGGTACTTATCGTTAAATAAAAATAACGATAATTCATTGCGGAAAAAGAACATGAGCTTTTTCGTTGATTAGCTATAGCTAATTAAAATATAGCATTTATTTGATATTAACATATAGATAGCTATTAAATAAAGTTTAAAAAATATTCTAACGACAAAAGACTACAAACATACAATAAAAAAAAACGGATGAATGCTATAAAGTTCCTAGTGCCATTACTATTCCGGAGCTTTAAAACAATCTATACACGAAATCGTCACACTATAAAGGGAATATCTCACTGCGATATCAAATAGATATGCAGCATCAATATCACACAGCGATCAGATGAAAAGTGTGTTATTGCAAAGGTAACACCTGCCGTGGGGGCACCGGCTGACCACGCGCTCGATTCACAAACATCGCACACAAATAATACGTTTTCAATTTACGTTACACGCTTTCATTTGGACACTATTCTATCACAATAGCCCCCAGTTCGATATGAACGGCAGAACAAATAGATTCGGCCTCTATTGTACGTATACTGATTATGATTTGACTTTATTAGTTTGCCGTTTGGTGCTTCGTTTTCTATTGGATTTATTGGTTAGGATTTTTAATAGATAACCAGAAACCGAATGAGCATATTTCGAAGAAATAGAAAGAAGAAGGATGTTATTCTGTTGGAATAGAGGCATGCATTTCACAAGGTTCGATTTTTTATATGAAGCTCCACGTAAAGTGTGTGTGTCTGTCGTACCTTGATCGAACCTAAAATATTTAGGATGTAAGCTCATGCGTTTTGTTTGTTATATTTGACAAATCCACCAGGCATATAAATTTTGAAACTTTCATCTAGACTTTACACCAAAGAGGATATTTTCAAAGACAGGTATAGATAAATATATTGTCCATTGTACAAAGACCGATGAAGTCGTAGTCCATTGAAATGTTACATTTTTTAGGCCTAACCTTGCATTTTTAAGAGGACGCAATTTTATTTTTTTTTATGTGTAGGGGGGGTCAGTGTGAAGCTATCACCAAGTTTGTGGGGTCGCCACCCTTGTCCCACGGCCGCCATCTTGAAAATAGCGGTTGAAATGGTTTTTACGATATATCTCTTAAACTATTTATCTGATAAAAAAAATTTGTTAACATTATTTGTTGCAAATTAAATTCTCTACAACTTTGGTCCAGTAACTTTTTGACGTAGAACTATAAATAAAAAAGTTATAAGCGAAAATGTTCAGAAATTAGAGCTATTTATATTTTTCAATAAAACTTTTTTTTATCATTTTACAAAGAAATAATATCAGACCATTTTTGTAGATTGTTTTTCGAGGAACAACTATTATATACAACATTTTTTCATTACGTCAATAGCTAAGGTTTTACAGCGCTCCGAAGTGAGTACTATTTTTCAGTACTAACTATACATAATATATTGGCTATTGGCTCTTTTACCAGACTCCAGAACAATTCAAGCACACTGCAGAACATTTCAGCCCTGCTTTTCGACGGAAAAAAAACGCGCTTCCAGACTCTACCTCCTGGATGGTGGGGAAAAGAGCCATAATAATTAAATATTAATAATATTGCAAAATTAATTATTAAAAATATTATAATAACAAAAAAAAAAAAACAATTACTGATGACAAATTATTATTAGTACAAACATAATATATGTAAGTGTATAGTTAAGAGTACTGAAAAATAGTACTCACTTCGGAGCGCTGTAAAACCTTAACTATTTACTTAATGAAAATATGTTGTATATAATAGTTGTTCCTCGAAAAACAATCTACAAAAATGGTTTGATATTATTTCTTCGTAAAATGATAAAAAAAAATTTTTATTGAAAAATATAAATAGCTCTAATTTCTAAACATTTTCGCTTATAACTTTTTTATTTATAGTTCTACGACAAAAAGTTACTGGACCAAAGTTGTAGAGAATTTAATTTGCAACAAATAATGTTAACAAATTTTTTTTATCAGATAAATAGTTTAAGAGATATATCGTAAAAACCATTTCAACCGCTGTTTTCAAGATGGCGGCCGTGGGACAAGGGTGGCGACCCCACAAACTTGGTGCTAGCTTCACACTAACCCCCCCTACACATCAAAAAAATAAAATTGCGTCCTCTAAAAAATGCAACCCCAAATGTAACTTTTCAATGGAATATCGGTGCTTTTTAAATTTCACTAATCATTCGGCAGGAATTCGATTTAGAAATACTTTTATTCTCGGAACGGTGTGTTCGTCTGATGTAGGAAATAAGAGTTATTATATTTTATTTCAATTGATCGGATATATTATTTTTAACTAGCTGTTGCACGCGACTTCGTCCGCGATTACGTCGTTTTTCGTCATTTATTATTTTCGTTTAAAAAAATACGTGACACTTTATTTTTGAATGTTCTTAATTGTCTCTTATAAAATTTAACTACATTAAAATTGAACACTCTGATAAGAAAATCTAAAAATCGGAGGAAATCGAAAATCTGAGGAAAACATGAATGAATGTGATTTAAATTCTACATTACTTAGTATTTCAAATAATAATCTAAATTAAATGTAGATTAACAGTTTGAGCGCACCGTTATAGAATATGCACCTAAGTATTAAATTACGTTAGTTTACATAGTAACAAAACAAAAACACGATGACTTTCTTTCGCACTGGGTACCACAAACTAAGCATGTTAATGGTACGTGGCCCGCGTCACTTGACCCCCCGCGAGTTCCCCTCCGTTGCTATGCGAAAATACATTCGTCGCCCTGCTGTAGGAAAAATTGTAATACTGTGGCCTGGAGTTCCTGAGTGCCGATAGACGTCCGTCTATCTGACACTCAGGAACATCCGGCATTTATAACAATTTTATATTAATATCACCATCTTGTGGAAAAGCTTCTAATGTCGATTTAATCCCTCAGCCCCCGGAATCACAGACACAATAGAAAATCTATTGTGTCGTGGCCCGATCGGGCCGCTCGGTGGTCAAGGGGTCAAACTGCATACATACGAATTAACCTGATGAAACATGTTCTAAAATTGTGAAATGAGTTTTAAATTCGAGAAATATTGATAATTCTTGTATTCGACTATTCGTTGTAGTCGAATACAAAATATATTTAAAGAAACTTAGGTTGGCCTTCAGGCAAAAGGGATCCTATCAAATGGTAAACTTGACTTTGTATCTTAAAAGTAAGCATGAAAGGACCCTCTGATAATTGTTGAGCACCAAAGGATCATTTGAAACGCACTACTATAAGAGCGAATATTGTCTAAGAACTGTTTAGATTGCACATGTTCCTCTAAAAGTAGTGATTTCAAAGGTTCCGGTGTATCTTCAAACGAAAGCCGAATCCTTACTCCACTTTAAAGCATTACAAAAATAACATACTACGTTAATATCGCATATACAGAAGATGATCTGTAATCAATTGTGAGGTTATAAGCAAACCCACTTTTATATTTGTCGGACCCCACCACCGAATTCGTAGATTGATCTTCTATGTTTACCTCTAAGTCATTAAGACTATGTCGAAATCTGTCTGCAGTAAGAGGGGCCTCTCGCTATTCGTCCGTTTCCAGAGACCGAATAGGTTCAATTCTTAATCTTTCATTATACAAACTGATTAATCGTTCTTGTCTCAATTAATTGTAATACTCTAGTCATTGCTTAATATGCTCATGTTCATCTTCAAGAGATCGAATAATATTATGGTGCACCCTATCATTTGTCAAATGGTCTTCATATTGAGTAAAATTTTCAGATTTTCGAGATAAAATATGACGGCCGTGATCAGCTGTGAGACGTTATACCCTTGCAGTGAAGGTTTCGGTCTCACGGGATAGTACATGCCGTTCGCGGTCATTCGCGTTGTGAATCGGTTTCAGGTTCTCGGCATAACACATGTTGTTTTCGGCCTCTTACCTCTAACGATTCTTGAGAACTCTTATTTCTCATTTTCTTAGCTTTGCTCGAAATTCGAGATAAAGATTTTTTAGGTGGCACTGATACATGAAAATAAAAATTGAGTTAAAACGGACTGAGAGTGTTATAGACAAATATATAATCAGAAAGCTTCGAACTCCTAAGCTATCGGAAGTTACACGTGTTATTGTGAGTCAACCATAAAAGATAGACATTTATGATGTCAGGAGATATTTTTTATATAATAAGGAGAACATTTCTTTCATATATGATTTCTGTGTAGCTTTAACCATTAAGGTTGCACACGCGACGAAAGCTAAAAATGGAGTTACTGCTCTGCTCCGTCGAGTAGTTTTTGTTCGGACAGACAGACAGACAATAATTTTACTGTTTACTTCTATGGCATCAGTGTCGATCCCTAATCACCCCGTGATAGTTATTTAATATATTTCATGTACAGATTTAATATAAGTAAACATAATATAATATTTAGATTCCAATTTCCATGTAACGTTAAATTCGACTATACAATAACTAACAGACAACGCAGGTTACTTTCGTTTCCGTAAGTTGAGGCGGCTACATATTCGGTCCTCATAACATCACTTTTAGTAAACGAAACGACAGCGCGGTTTAATTCGATGCCAACACCATCAGAAAAAAAGGAAACATTTTCAATTGTGAAAAAATATTATGATTTACACTATTAACACTATTTTAATCTATACATATAATAAAATCGTAGGAAAGTCAAAACTGTACATTGAATATTTTTTTAAAAGAATACTTGATCCATGATCTTTAATCGATATAGAAGCCAAAAATATAGTTTTTAGAATTTTTTGTCTGTTTGTCTGTATGAATTTCCGGGCTAATCTCAGAAAGTACTGCATAGATTTACTTCAAATTTTGCATGAATATTCCTAAGAGGTCGGGTGAGGATAGTTTAAACATATTATCATGATATCACCTTCGGGGGAGGAGCTGTGAACCTTTATTTTTCTTACATATTTTGTGTACTACGACAGCGTACAATCTAAAGACTCATGTTTAAATGTTGGTTTCGAGTAAACCATGCTATTATCTAGCTTTACAAAATAAAAACTATGTCATTTACGTAATTTGGGCAGAGAAACAGTTTAATGAATTTAGTAGTATAAAGACAAATTTGCAACAGCGCCATCTATGAGATTTCGTAAAAATCAAATTAATTTACATGTTAACACTACTGAACATACTGTTGAAAATTAATAATTTAAATATAAGCATGTTATTTATTTAACTCTTTAACCCATATCTTCCCTTCCCTATAAGGTGCGCTTATATTTCGTGTGAATATACTACATTTATAAAAGTGAGGGTAGATGTTTATTATTATACCTATAAGTCAAACTAGACACCATTACAATTAATCTAATATTGATTGTGTTAATTGGTAACATTTTTGAAATCTTCGTGTTTTATAAATTTATAAAGGAAAAAATTCGATCACGAGGCGGGACTCCAACCCGCATAATTTCGTGATCGAATGTTTCTATTCTTTATAAATTTATATTTATAAAGCATTTGAATGTCATAAAACCAAAAATATCAAATTCAA
Organism: Colias behrii; assembly: GCA_029959065.1. Taxonomy (NCBI): domain Eukaryota; kingdom Metazoa; phylum Arthropoda; class Insecta; order Lepidoptera; family Pieridae; genus Colias; species Colias behrii. The sequence continues at coordinate 7,794,406 of JARWMC010000007.1, read as the reverse complement.
TCTTCGTGTTTTGTGAATTTTCACCATGCGTTCCCACAAAAGGTAAGTTGTTACTTTTATAGGTACTTATTTATTTTTTATAATGATAGCAATCTATTTTTTTGGTTGGTTTTATAAAGGTTTTATATTACACTTTTAGAATGAAATAATAAAATGATGAATTCTTTTTGACTTTTCCAAGATTTTGAGGTGCGTTGGGAACAGTAGTTTGTTGATAAAATTTTATTTGTAAGTAGCTTTTTTATAGATTTACAGTTAACTTTTGATTTTTTATATTCAGATTCAATGTTGATAAAATTATATCGCCTTTGGAATACTATTTCTGCTGACAATTTCACAACACCACTTGAAAATTGATGATTTGGTGATGAAGATAGTGGCAGCGAGGATTAAGTGGAAATTAGTAATCATCCGCTTCGTCAATTTTTGACTGAAGTTAATGTCCAACGTGGTTCAATCATTGGAAGTATCTCAGGTAATTTTGGAGGATATTTTTCAGGAAGGAGAGAAGGGGCAGTAACCACATATCAAACTACTACGTTTTAGTACCGAAAAGAATGTTATTGCCAAATGAAACATAAATTTTGCACTCACAACTGTACAAGTTATGATTTTTATTCTGACTTTTTTGTTATCTGATTATAATATTTATCGTTATGGCTATCGAGGTACCGACCGTACTGGGATGAGAGTACATGATATACAGGATTGCTTAGAGCATTTTCACACTGATAAAGATGTTTTCTTTGAATCGTAGTTGCTTCATTTATTTATTTTTAATCATTTTACATAATATGTTTTATATTTGAACATTTTCATTATATTTTATAAATAAAATGGAACCAACATAACTTTGTTGTGTATCATTTCTCTATTAATAACCCGTAGGCATATTTTCCGAGCGCCCCATTTAAGGTGCGGTCCTGAAATTATAAAAAGTTAATGTATACTAGTCTATTAGTTCCACTAGCAGTCTTCGAAGTACACCTGCAGGTCATTCCATCAAGTCCGGATGTAACGCCTCAACATAACTAACAAAATGAGCCCAAACTCGGCACACCTAGCTCTACTCGTATAATAGTTCCAGTAGCAGTCTTCGAAGTACACCTGCAGGTCACTCCATCAAGTCAGGAGGTAAGGTCTCAACGTAACTAACAAAAAGAGCCCAAACTCGGCACACCTAGCTCCACTCGTCTATTAGTTCCAGTAGCAGTCTTCGAAGTACACCTGCAGGTCATTCCATCAAGTCCGGAGGTAAGGTCTCAACATAACTAACAAAATGAGCCCAAACTCGGCACACCTAGCTCTACTCGTATAATAGTTCTAGTAGCAGTCTTCGAAGTACACCTGCAGGTCACTCCATCAAGTCAGGAGGTAAGGTCTCAACGTAACTAACAAAACGAGCCCAAACTCGGCACACCTAGCTCCACTCGTCTATTAGTTCCAGTAGCAGTCTTCGAAGTACACCTGCAGGTCATTCCATCAAGTCCGGAGGTAAGGTCTCAACATAACTAACAAAATGAGCCCAAACTCGGCACACCTAGCTCTACTCGTATAATAGTTCCAGTAGCAGTCTTCGAAGTACACCTGCAGGTCACTCCCTCAAGTCCGGAGGTAAGGTCTCAACATAACTAACAAAATGAGCCCAAACTTGGCACACCTAGCTCTAACCATCTATTAGTTCCAGTAGCAGTCTTCGAAGTACACCTGCAGGTCACTCCATCAAGTCCGGAGGTAAGGTCTCAACATAACTAACAAAACGAGCCCAAACTCGGCACACCTAGCTCCACTCGTCTATTAGTTCCAGTAGCAGTCTTCGAAGTATACCTGCAGGTCATTCCATCAAGTCCGGAGGTAAGGTCTCAACATAACTAACAAAATGAGCCCAAACTCGGCACACCTAGCTCTACTCGTATAATAGTTCCAGTAGCAGTCTTCGAAGTACACCTGCAGGTCACTCCATCATGTCCGGAGGTAAGGTCTCAACATAACTAACAAAATGAGCCCAAACTCGGCACACCTAGCTCTAACCATCTATTAGTTCCAGTAGCAGTATTCGAAGTACACCTGCAGGTCACTCCATCAAGTCCGGAGGTAAGGTCTCAACATAACTAACAAAACGAGCCCAAACTCGGCACACCTAGCTCCACTCGTCTATTAGTTCCAGTAGCAGTCTTCGAAGTACACCTGCAGGTCATTCCATCAAGTCCGGAGGTAAGGTCTCAACATAACTAACAAAATGAGCCCAAACTCGGCACACCTAGCTCTACTCGTATAATAGTTCCAGTAGCAGTCTTCGAAGTACACCTGCAGGTCACTCCCTCAAGTCCGGAGGTAAGGTCTCAACATAACTAACAAAATGAGCCCAAACTCGGCACACCTAGCTCTAACCATCTATTAGTTCCAGTAGCAGTCTTCGAAGTACACCTGCAGGTCACTCCATCAAGTCCGGAGGTAAGGTCTCAACATAACTAACAAAACGAGCCCAAACTCGGCACACCTAGCTCTACTCGTATAATAGTTCTAGTAGCAGTCTTCGAAGTACACCTGCAGGTCATTCCATCAAGTCCGGAGATAAGGTCTCAACATAACTAACAAAATGAGCCCAAACTCGGCACACCTAGCTCTACTCGTATAATAGTTCCAGTAGCAGTCTTCGAAGTACACCTGCAGGTCACTCCATCAAGTCCGGAGGTAAGGTCTCAACATAACTAACAAAACGAGCCCAAACTCGGCACACCTAGCTCTACTCGTCTATTAGTTCCAGTAGCAGTCTTCGAAGTACACATGCAGGTCACTCCATCAAGTCAGAAACTAAATATGAAATTTATAATCCCATAAGTATGAAAAACTATAAATAAAATCTTTCCTTGGTGTGCCTTGGTTGCCGGTGCAGAATGCGTCAATGATCAAGTTTATTAGGTCAAATATTTTGTATACGTACAGCGATCTTTTCGTAAACGAGGAGCTGCTTACAAGCGTCACAGTGTCTACTCACAACGGCGTCCGAGCGCCGACTAAATTACTAAAATATTTCATTACAAATTTTTGTGCAATAAATCAAGATAGTGACAAATAAAATAACCCTTATTTCAATGCAATAAGTATCACGCGTTACAGCTAAATATGTGAAAAAATAAGATTTGATTTTAATTTTTTTCTCAGCCTATTTGTAACATTTTGATAGTTTTTTTTAGTACCTTTTTGAGTTAGACATGTCTACTTACTTAAAATATTTTTAAATAAATCAATTTGTTTTATTAAATACAAGAAAAATGTTCGTTTATTCAGCACGATATTGTCAATTTTGTGTGAAGAGGCAACGGAAATTATTTTTTTCAATATTATAAACCAAAATTTTCGACTAAAAAATTAGTACCATTTAAAGATTAAGGAGTAATCTATTTATGGTAATTATTAGTTAAATTTGGTTTTGTACTATTTCGCCGCAAAATGCACCGAAAAACTGCTTATTTTTGTCAGATTCGTAAACGCGTCCTTAAACATGAGTCTTTAGATTGTACGCTGTCGTAGTACACAAAATATGTAAGAAAAATAAAGGTTCACAGCTCCTCCCCCGAAGGTGATATCATGATAATATGTTTAAACTATCCTCACCCGACCTCTTAGGAATATTCATGCAAAATTTGAAGTAAATCTATGCAGTACTTTCTGAGATTAGCCCGGAAATTCATACAGACAAACAGACAAACAGACAAAAATTCTAAAAACTATATTTTTGGCTTCTATATCGATTATAGATCATGGATCAAGTATTCTTTTAAAAAAATATTCAATGTACAGTTTTGACTTTCCTACGATTTTATTATATGTATAGATTCTTATTTTCATACTAACGACCCGCCCCGGCTTCGCACGGGTGCAATGCTGATACTAAATACACTACAGAAAAACTGTGAACGTTGTATATAAAAACATAGCGGCCCGCTCCGGCTTCGCAGGGGTATAAAATAGATAACCGGGCGGCTGGCCGGTACCGCCGCAAACGTTACGTCCCGCAATTTTTAAATCTGTAATATCTTCGAAAATATTCACTTAAATCATACGGTGTACAGGGCCATATAGATCTATATTAAATGAACAATGTATTCAAGGTATTTAATTGGTTAAGGATTAATGCTGTATTGGTTAAAATCGCTTCGAAAATTAGCCATTATTTGTCGTAAAAAGTAAATGACAAAAAAAAGTTATTGTGGGTTATCCATAAGAGATAGACATATACCATCGCGGACTTTTCTGTAGACCTTTTCAATGTGTATAATACTTAGTACATTATTTTGATAAAACTCGTATGGTTCAGCCTGCGTTTGCAATGTAAGCGGAAAAAATGTAATTTTTTACTACATCACATTAGAAACCTCAAAAATAACAGTACTTCTCCACTATTTAATGGATGTTATTATACATATAAACCTTCCTCTTGAATCACTCTATCTATTAAAAAAACCGCATCAAAATCCGTTGGGTAGTTTCAAAGATTTAAGCGTACAAAGGGACATAGGGACATAGGGACATAGGGACAGGGAACGCGACTTTGTTTTATACTATGTAGAGATAAGATATTCTTTTGAAAGGATTAGTCTAAGATCCCACTGCAGGATTACTTCGTTCATAGTTTTTTTTGATGAAACCAAAATTTTATGAATATTTATAATTAAGAGAATATATAACGACTAGATTTCCAATCAAAATTTGGCCATTGGGCATTTTTAATTAATATTCATCATCTTTAACAGCCAGCAACCCTCATTTGCGACTGGATTTAATTAGGCAACCATATATTATGATAATTAAAAGAAAAAATAGCTTTAATTTGATATATTATGATTCATAAACGTGTAACGTATAAACACCAGGCTGCGAAGGGGTTGCGGTCAGATGAAAAACGGCAACCGTGGTTTTTTAGAATCTTTATTTGATTTGCCGATCACGGCCCGATTTCGTTTTCGAATTTTTTTCTAAAATATCGAAGTGAAAAATTTTAATTAAACATGCTTGCGGCCAAATTTTGACTGGCAACCTAGTCGATATACATTCTCCTAATTATAAATATATACATCAAATTTTGGTTTCATCAAAATAACTATGAACGAAGTAATCCTGCGGTGGGATCTAGTACTAGAACCTTTATTAAATTTTATAAAGTAAAAAGACTCATAGAAACAAGGATGCTAAAAGTAGGTAAGTCCGTTCAATTCACTTTAGAAAATATTGATAAGTTTCTACAAATGCTTGTGACTATAACTTTCTTCTTTCATCCGTATTGTGTTCAAAAGCAGACTTAGAAATTTCATTCAATTGTTCTGAAAGATATTATTCAGCTACATTAGACATATAGAGCAAGATATCATAAAATAATTACCGGCAACAAAAGGTTTCTAATAGTATTACGGTTTACGGATAAAGCAATCGGAAGTGATTGTATAAATCACTAACGGGCAAAGTTCACAGAGCCTCATATAAATCCAGAACTAACATTAATCGCCACTTCTATAATTATTTCCCAGAGCAACTTCGTCTATTTTGTCTCCTATATTGTTTTGCCCGAGTAACTTTACTCCATAACTGTAATGGAAACTTTGAAAACACTGTTGACAATTTCTTCACAATACGCGTTAAAGGAGACGATTTTTTTTGTTTGGAGAATAGGCCCACCTCAATTTCTTAGCGTATATTAATGAAATGTGTGTTAATTTGTTCCTTGAAGTCCCCAGATTATAGTGGTGAAATTACTTTTACATGTTTTAACCGGAATCTTTAGAAACACGATGTGCAAACATTTACCTCCTTCCTACATAAAAACTAACTGATAATGAGCGATTTGTCTTGTGTGACCCATCCGAATCATTGGGTTACAATATATTTAAATGAATGAATAAATAAATATTAGAAAACATCACATACATTGTCACGATTCCAAGCTCGGAAATCGGAAACAGCGAAGTTACCACAAACACAGAGACCCGATTTGGTTATAAATAGTATAGAAAATAAGTGATATAAGTGTGTGTACCTCAAGTTTCTGGACCTTATGCGATTTTAGCGAATGGGAAAACTGATTAAATAAGAAATTATTAGTTTAGTAGGTAGGTAGGTACGTGATTTATGACTAGGAGTAGGTACATAGTATTAGGATAGGTAGCCATTTGCACAGCTATGCTATTATTCATGTTCTATTGTAATATTAAACGCCCTTAAGTTGTAGCAATTACATTTTAAAATAGGGAATAAAACATTGTTTATGTTAAAAACATTACAACTACGACAGGAAGAATCTGACGTCTATCAAAGCAGCCAATAGATGTAACGTTTCGTTACACGGATTTTTTTAGCTTAGTAGAAACAAATTGTTTTATTTGATTAATAATTACAGGATTTAAAATCGCTATCAATCACATTCTTCCACATAAATAGGAATAAAAACAGTTTCTAAAGTGATTTGTTTAAGGCAGTTTTTTTCGCTTTTTGGTTTTATTTTCATTCTATCGATAAAACCGTTTCGTTCCAGTTATAATTATTTTAATGTTGGCCATTGTTCTTGGTTTCTAGACAGCAGGGATGATATCAAAATAAAGCTTTTTAATTCGATTTCATGATTCCGGTTTCGTTTGTAAAACAACGAAGCTTCAAAATTCATAATATAATTTTATATTTTTACACGTTTTTTTTTATTACTATACGTTACCGAGTCTTGGTGGGCCCACAAAAAATAGTCTCCTTTCCGATTCATTTTTTGTCTATTGTATTAAAAACTTCTTGCTGATTGGTTTGAAATGAAATTCGCGTTGCATCTCGAAATTCGTTTATTATATTTTATTAATGATGTGTCCGATATAAATATATTTTCATGAATGTGTTATTTTTGTGGGCGACAGAAAGGTAGATTTCTTAACAATACTCTGCGATGCCAGCCTAATTTCCGAACGAAAGCTGAATAAGCATTCGATGGGAAATTGGATAAACGTCGCAATTAATGACGGCGCGACAAGGTGAAAACAGATGGATTGAATTATTTATTCTCGTACGCAAATAGATTATAACTACGCGAGTTTAGATTTAGCATTAGTGTTTAGCGTTTAGGGTAAGTATATGTATGAATTCTGATTATCTTATGGTAGGTAAATGGTCGTGAAAGATAAGAGCTAAAATAAATCTTAATATGAGTAGTCATAAGAGTTGAATATTTCCTTTTATAAGCAGATAAACTAAATACCAGGAAAACTATTATTGAATATCGAATTCACTGTATTGTTATATAGAGATTTAGTTTGTTTTCCGCTCATGAAAGTAATATACTTGAATATTTCGTTACATTTTTAAAGCAAATGCAACAACAAATAACTTAATTATTTCTGAGTTCTTGACACACAAATTAGTAACGTTACACGCTCCGCTTTACGTATGTGACGCTAAAATTGTTTCTCATTTAGTTAATATCGATGACAGTTTAATTATAACAGTTCAAAGAGAAATTCATTATCTCGAAACCAAGAATTTCGCCATACCTAAAGGGTTTAGAGGTAAATTAAAATAAAAGTTTCACTTTAAATATTCTTTAGTGAGACTGATAAATCTGAATTTTATTCCTTTAAAATTCGTTTCTATAGCACTTTTCAATCGTCAACGTTTGCAACCTTGTCGACTTTTATTCAAAAAGATTTATATTATGAATATTATATTTTTCGCTTAGATGTTGCTTTAAGTAGTTTATGATTTGATAGTTATAAAATATACTATGGTAACGTTAATAATAATTTATACCACCTCTCCAATCCTCAATTAATTTGTTTAAAGACACTTAAACATTAATAAACATTATATATGTCGTGGCCATATCGTAGATTTGCTCATTTCATGATATGATCGATCATTTCACGAAATGGTCGCATTTCATGAAATGGCCAACATAGTTTGATCAGATCGTTAAATCGTCAACGTTTCACGATTTGGTCATCCACATTTGGCCAGATCGTATAAAATATAAAGAGTCCATAAAATATTAAAAAAATTCAGAATATTCTAAAAACTTGTTTAATGTCATTTAAGTTAGTGCCGCGGCAGCGGCCGGCGAATGCCAGAAGCGAATCGTTTTTGCAATAGAAAAAAGTTAGGTTAGGTTAGGTTAGACTTTGATAAACAACGCACGAGCCGAGCGAGCAAAGCGAGCGTGCCGCGGCAGCGGCCGGCGAGTGCCAGAAGCAAATCGCTTTTTAAAAAACAAACAATTATAATAATATAGTAGGATATATAAATATATATCCTAAAAGAAAAAATGCGTCTTAAATTATTTGATTTAAGACGCATTTTTTCTTCAATACATATAAGATATCCACATTTTCCATAGTACTCGAACCTCTTCGTCGTAAATTCTTTGCTATGACTTTCTTCATATTGTTATTAAACGAATTATGAAGTTTTTAACTGCGAATAATTAAATTTTCGCCAGCGGCCGCCATCTTATCACATAAACACAGAGCTTGCAGCGCCTCTACCAATGATTAATGTAACTATTTTACGATATGATCAAATAATTTTGATCATTTCATGAAAAAACCGCGCGTTTAGTTGGCCATATCGTGAAACGATTTCTTATCATTGATCTGCTCAAGCCACATCATGATGTGGCCAAACTAAATTGGCCATTTCACGAAATGCGACCATTTCGTGAAATGGCCAATCATTTCATGAAATGAGCAAATGTACGATATGGCCACGACATATAGATAATATAGATAGCTATCTAAGCATTAATTTCTTGTAATATTGATTGAATTGTATTACCCTCACCAGACATTCAGCAGTGAAATATCTCATAAAAACTATCGATTTTACAGCTGGTTATAAACGGAATGTAAAATTATGTAGAAAAGTCCTGTGTCAATACGAGCTCCACTTGATATTCGGATCATAGAGTGATATTGGCACGATAATGTATGTTATTTATGTATATACCTACGTTCGTTATTTGTGATGTCGAGTGGGGAGCAGTATATCTTGAAGTTTACCCAAAACTGGTTAGCGATATTAATGCTTCGTACGTGGTAATCTTACTGATGTCGATTGTGTATCATGCTTGTTATGAACTATTGTTTTCGGAACCAATATCCAATTATCTTATTTACTTAATACGATGTCCATGTAATTTATTAAAGATAAATTCATTGTTGTCCATTTCGTTTATGAATGTTTCTTTGGGCTCAATAGGCGTCAATTTAGATTAAATTTCGATTATAGAGTTAGAACTATCGATCGTTTAAATATGATAGAGTAATTTTGTCGCGTCTGCGGAACCTACGTGCGGTGGTGTGATTGGTGGCGTGGTTTAAAATTATTCATACTTTGCCATAATACATTCGCATAGAATAATAATAACACAACCCTGGAACAGGTAGACATTGGGAAAATACTGTCATTCTTGGTAAGTATTTAATTATGTTGGAACTTCTGTATGCTAAAATTAAAAAATATAATAAAATGCGTACAAAAGATTGATCATTTTTACACAACACAATCAGCCTTAATTGAATTATTTAATTTTTAAAGGCTAACAACCAAGTAAACAATGTACAATATGTTTCAAGTCATTGTGGTAAAAAAATATATTCGACAGGCATTCAATAGAATACCGCCGACAGAAAAATGACGTGTACACATTTTTATCCCGCCCATCATAACCGCTCAAAACAAATTGTGTTGGAGAAACTCACAGAACAGTAAAGTAGATAGAAGTGTGATGTGGGCGTGGCCCACGTGTCACTTGTAAGGTAAGATCACCTAACTTGCTCTCAGTTGTGCGCAGAAAAATATTCGAGTCGGTTGTCAGCTGTCAAACCTTTTTTCCATATTTATTCATTAATTAGGACGTGTTGTTCGGTATTAGAGTGCAAAAATGATAGCAGACGAAATAATATCAGCAATGGAGGCATTTCATACCATCGGTAAGTCTTATTTTTATTTATTTTACACATAATATTTTATGTTATAACTTCGCTTGTAATTTGTCAAAATTGTATACAAATATCTAGTCAAAATGAACCTTAATCCGTAAGAAATTAGTACTATTATAGATTGAACAGCAAACAAGAATTTCTGGAATATTATTGCAATAAACAAACGAATGTCGCTTTAGTGATGCTTGTGGCGCATATCGACAGTATCGATACTTTAGAAAAGACAAACATTATAAATATTAAATTTTATTTTATTTTTCCTTAGCTTTCATTTGTCCAATTTATTTATAGATTTCCCAAAGAGGCTAATTTAAAAGAGAAATGGATAAATGCAACGTGACGAGTTAACTGGATGCCGAACAGCACTAAGCGGTCTAACAAAGGCCACCGATACAGCAAACCTACGGCAGTTCCAAGATTTAAAATAATGCATATTTTCTGTTTGTATTTTGTAAATATAGATTAATACTATTCTATTCCGTTTTTTATTTAATAATAATAATATAAAAAGACGTACTTAGTAGTAATAAACATACTCCAAAATGTGACACATTATACTATACTCATATAATAGAAAGAAAAAAAAAATACACAAAAAATATTTATTAGTGAATTATCGATAACAATGCTGACATCCCTCAGGGCATAGCATCAGATAAATATCAAGTTAATGTCATTAATGTTGAGTGACACAAATTTCAACCTTATCAATATGTGTTGAGGTTCAAAGTTATATCTATCGAAAACTAACGCCCTCTGTTGTGGAGTAGCTGGATGTTTTCGAATTTAGAATTTCTGTGCAATGAGAAACAAAACAGCTAATATACCTAGGGATGTTATACTAAAATAAACCGTAACATGATGCGTTATTGAAATGCTGAATTTATAACCTAAGTCAGTTTTTACTCAAATTAAGCTGTCCAATCAAAGGCATAGATTACTGGTAGTGTACTGTATAACTATCGGTTTAAATGTGTGGGTTTGGCGACACTGGTTCTCATAGTAATTATGACATTATAGCACTTCTATTTGTTTTTAATGTTCTGTGGAGAAACTTGTGGCGTGACATCTAAATTGTATAAATCTACGTTTTATATAATATCCATATGCGGAATTAAAAATGATACTGTATTAAAATAAAAGAGAAGAAGCGTGTGTGCCGAGCACACGTGTCAGATGTGAAACTTCTTTGATTTAAAGATACCAAAATCGTCGCCTTACTCTATTACGTGCCGGTATTCCCATGACGCGACCTTGAAATTTTACTCTCAATGCATATGAATAAGTTTCACTTCAAAAACAAAAAGAAAAGCTACATTAATTTGTCTATATTTTGCATTCAATCTTCCGTAACAGCACAAATAAGATGAATATGATTTGTACTTATCATATTTCGTATTACGTGGAAAAGCGTCCAGATAGGAAAAATAGAGAATTTCATGAATAGACATTTGATGGAACGTCTGTCAGGACAGCTAATTAATAATGAATACTAAGCCTCGGATTTACTTGTCTATTCTTAGCGCAGACAGAGGGTTGCTTCAAGTGTGAATTGATTAAAACAATTTGTATAACGTTAAATTAATAGATTTTTTTTATGGTTGTTGTTATTTTAAAGTTAACGTATTAAAGAATAATCAATAATAGTTTTAATACAAACCAACTTTCATTTGTCGCGTCAAAAATCTTATTGAATTGCGATATCTCATGTTAATTATTTCTTTACATGTGACGACCACTTTTAGGTATTTATAGGTATTTAGTATTTAGAAATGGTGGGAAACTCATACTCGTCTCCCCGTGACCACGCTCGCTGTAAAGTGTTCGCAACGTCGGGAAAATAATATAATGAATAAATCGCGTTTAAAATCCATTAAAAAATCTTTAATTTCTAAATGTATAATAAAAAAAATCGCGTAAAATCAAACAATAGAAAATATTTATTTTTAATTAGATTCCGAGCGTTTTTCACTCACTTATATTCACATGCGATAGCTGTTTCCAAATAGATATTTCATGAAAAGATAGATTAGTTTATGTCTATATATCAAAACTCATCCAAATCCTGCCTACTACTTCGAGTGTGAAAACGAACCTAACAAGCAGAATCACAATCGTATCTATTTATAAAATAGATATAGACGTAGGTACTCGTATTTGAATAAAATTTATTTATTCTTATTTTATGGATGTTTTTCCAACATTGATGATCAAACAGCTGAGAAAAATGGCAAACTGCTTAAACTTTGGAAGGTTATGGCCGCTCTTACTATTATATCATAAATTGTCTGTAAAGTTCTTCTTGAATCCCTCATAAAATGTGAAAAAAAAACCTCTTTTATATAGTTTGTAAAAATACTAACTAACTAGTCGATGTAAAGGTATGTAAATACTGACACATTTACATTCTATACTCATTTGGGAAACAGAATTCACTACTAGTAGTTTACAAACACGTGGGAAATTCTACATAATGTTATCTTGTATTTGTTGTGGTCTAAATTTAAGCCTTAGCACAACATAATATGGACGCACACAATTATTTCTAATAAACGACACAGAAAAGTTATTTGCAGAAAGTAGTTTGAATAAACGAAAGGGGAAGCTTTGCTATTCACGAGTAGGTAAGTAGTGTTTAAAATGTCTTTTTCTAGTCCATGTATTTTATTCGTCCACTGACCGCGAGAGGACGTGTGCGGAATAATATAACTGAAACGGATTTATACATCTTTGTAACATTGTAAATTGTGTTACTTTTGCGCCACTCACTCTGAGTTACGACTAAACTTTATTCGCTACGACTTTTCATGAGCTGTATCAATAAAAATCAACGATTTTGATGACACTGTAAAAATAGCAGATACGTCTTCTGTTTTTTACGAATGCGCCTTTGATGGCATTTTCGGTTCGCATTAGGGAAATTGTCACTTTAATGTGATTTTAACGCTAATGCAATAAAAATGTTAAGAACTGGATATTTAAGCGAATGATAAGTTTAATAAAAATGTATGATAATATGGATACCTACAGTGTTTTAATAAAAGTATTATTATTGATCTATATTCCAATTTATTTTATGAGAATAGGTGAATATTCCATACTGAATCATAATAAACAGACAGAAATATAAAGGTTCATTACGAAGCGACGTTCATGAATAGAGCAGCAAGTTATCTCGTTATAACTAATTGCCCCTTATAGAACTCGAATGAAAGTAATAAATAAGACGAATGACCCTCTACAACGATATATTCATCACGATAAGCGCATCATCAATCTTTTTCTTACGTCTTCTACCTTGCCTGCACACGACCGCTACCTCGCTCTGGAAAATCATTAAACATTAAATATTGATAGTAATAATATTCCTGAATGAATTTGGGATAGAATCTTTTTATATAAGGCTAGCTAACTGCACAAGTCATACGTAACACAACTTTAAGTTACTGCGATTTTTTTTTATTATCAAAACCATAAAATCTGTATATAGCTCACAAATATAATTTCTAAATCAATGAGGCAATCTATACTATAATATTATATATGCGAAAGTAACTCTGTCTGTCTGTCTGTCTGTTACTCAAACACGCCTTAACTACTGAACCAATTTGCATGAAATTTGGTATAGAGATATTTTGATACCCGAGAAAGGACATAGGATAGGTTTTATCCCGGAAATCCCACGGGAACGGGAACTATGTATATACGGGTTTTTCTTTCTTCTACGCGGGCGATGCCGCGGGTGGAAAGCTAGTAAACTATAAAATTAAGAATTATCATCGAGAAATTTTCAGTAGGTACTAAATTTTTTCATGATATTAATATTTTCACTGCGACCAATCCTGTGGGAATTCGATTCATTTTCTTTAAATATATTTACGGTGCAACTTACATTTTCGCAGCCTATATTGAATTGGTTTTTCAGCGTTGATAATAGTTAGTATTATTTTGTTTCAGTATGAAATTGAAGAGTAATAATCATCATTTTATTTATTTATTTATTATTTATTTATTAATACTTTATTGCTCTTAGAATCATTACAATAATACTTAATCTAAGGATACATTACAACAATTGGCGGTCTTATCGCTATGCAGCGATTTCTTCCAGACAACCGGACGTATGGAGAGAAATTAAATTAGAGGAAAGGTGAAGGGTAGAGCATAAAATATATATATTTATAAAAGAAATAAAACAAATAAATATAACACTAAATAAATTACCTGCGTAAAGATATATCCATATAATATATAATAGATACAGTATTAAATATATATTCACAATCAAATAAGAATATGTTACGTAACAATAGTATAATATTCATACATATAATATAAATAATTTATATTAAGTACAGCGAGAGAAATGATAATCACGCACCAATGCTTTAAAACTTTATATGTACAGGTAAAGCATTCCACAATTTGATTGCCTGAACGGTGAATGAAGTGTCATAGAAGCTGGTGTTGTGTTGTGGCATTATTAATCGGAGCATTTCAGTTGACCGAACAGGTTCACCATTGTTACCTCTAAACACAAATTTATCTTTGAGATATTTCGGCATACCTGTGTTTTTAACGGATTTACTTGTAGGCCTTAAGCCGCACTCCAAGTTACAACGTTATGCAAATCCTTGTTAGTTGATTTGATGGCATGATGTAAATCGTCAAGGGTTGATTGGGTGTAGATTTGCAGATCGTCGGCATACATGTGGTAGTCGCATGTTAGTTTACTTGAGATAGTGTTAATGAATATGGAAAATAGTAAGGGGGACAAAACCCCGCCTTGAGGAACACCAGCACTGACGTCACACCACGATGAAACAACTTCATCTATGCAAATTCGTTGACGTCGTCCGTGTAAATAACTGGAGAACCAGTCAACTACAGGAGACGATATGTTGAGACAACGCATAAGACTTAGGAGTACGTCGTGGTCTACTGTGTTAAAAGCATTACTAAAATCTAGTAATGTTAAGACAGTGAGCTTTTTATTATCCATTCCATAACGAATGTCGTCGGTGATCTTGACTAGTGCAGTGGTCGTACTATGACCGGATCGGAAACCGGATTGGAAAGGATTTAGAAGATTGTGCAGGTTTAGAAATCTTTGCAGTTGTTCGTGCACTAATCTTTCGAGGATTTTTGAGAGAAAGGTCAGGATAGATATTGGACGATAATCAGAATAGGAAGAAGGATTAATTTTCTTAGGCAAAGGTATAAGGTGGGAGTCTTTCCAGGACTTAGGGAATGTACTTGAGGATAATGAACAGTTAAGGATGTTTGTTAAAATAGGAATTATGAGGTCAAGGATAGGTATAATCATTTTACGACCAATACCGTCACAACCAACTGCATTCGACGCAATGGACAATATGCTGCGTCGGACATCACTCTCAGTAAACTGCCTAAACATAAAGGGCGGAAAATCCGGTGCTGGTGTTTGGGAAACCGATTTTAATGTCATTTGTTTCTCTATATTACTAAATACAAAATGAGGATTAGAAAAATGCTGATTCAGTAGTTCAAGATTTATGTTCGCAGTATTAGACACATTGCGTTGTTTACCAATGCCTAAAGTTTTTAAAAATTTCTATATGACAGGGGGATCACCATTCTCCGCAGAAGCATGGAAATAGCGTCTTTGTGCGTCTCTACAACATGTATTACAACAATTCCTTATCTTGTGATATTTTACTCGGCTTACATCAGATTTCGCACGCTTAAACCTGGCCTTAGCTCGAGCCTTGGCTTTCACCAAACTTTTCAATTCTTCTGTTAGCCAGGGTGCAGGTAGATGCTTCACTCTTATCCTCCTAAACGGTGCATGCACGTCGTATAGGTAGATTTGTTAGGCAGGTGTTAAAGTATGAGACCTTTTCGTCTAGAGAAGTAGATGTTAGGAGAGGAGACCAGTCAATCTTACAGGCATATTTTCATTATATTCTTCCTGATACAACGAAAATGTAACTACATATTGTTAATTACATACATAAAAGCTTGCCTTTTTATACGTTCTACATATCTAGTTAATGAACGTCAGCTTTGCGGTTACACTGGAAAGAAATAAGAGCACAAACGTTCTTATCCGATAGAAAACATCTACAAAACGATAAAAACAGCAAACTAGCATACTTGAGTTCGAGTTACACGTACTGTGGAATTTGTCATTAGTTTCCTGAAAAAATAAAATGTTTCCTCGAAAAAAACATGTAACTTTCATGCAACAAAAACTTTTTTTTCTAAAAACTTTCAATTGGGGAGTGGGTTCAAAATTAAGTGCAGTGTGGAGTAAAACCCAATTCTATTACAATTGATTTATTGCGGCTAAAATGCGATCTTTGATTTCTTGAAATTGAATTTAACAGAGACTTACCTATAGCGTACTTATTTCAAATACTTCCAATACTCTACGATTTTATCAATTCATTGTATTGAAATACCAGTTTTCAAGGTAATATTAATGAAATAATATTAATTACATACCTTCATATCGCTATTGATGTGTTCTTTTGCATTTATATAATTCAATATTACAGTATAATGAATGGCATGTCTCTTTTATTTAAAAACACAAATTCAGCATGTATAAATTATTTTATTATTTATATCAGCAATAACGTAGTAAAGTAATAACCTATGGTAATAACCCAATAACACCAATAATTTCCATCAAGAAGGTCTTCTTCATGTACCTACTTATGAAGCATCAAAAAAAAATCGTTCGTTTTAACAATATTTTTCATCTTATTTCACCATAATTACCTAGATATCTACAAAATAAATAATAGTTAAAAACGTAATATTTACAAGGATAGAATACCATTGAATAGAAGGTATTTAAAGTAGTCTTGCAATAGTAAATGCAGTGAACTAAATAAATGTATACTTTATTCTATTACATGCGATGCTACGCGGACGGAATAACTTTCACAATTTCAATGGACCGTGTAGCAGCGCTAGAGATATCATATAACAATATCAGTTATAACAGAGTTTAACTATGAATAGGAACTTTGAATTATTTTGACAATTAGTAATAATATGAATGTCAAAACTCTAAGCTCGTATCACATTTAAGACTTGCAGAATTGAATTTTCTAACTACGAATCCGTTCTGTATTTTATGAGTTTTTTTTAGTCCCCGACATACTTTGATATAAATAATTTTTATTCACCAACGAATTGTTAACCTACGGATTTCAAAGTGCTTTAGCTCCATTTTTGGAAGATGTATCCTTAATATAATCTACAACTTATAGTAATGAATTGACGAAAGTTTAATAAAATACGTTCTTCGTATATTAATTGTATCTTTTAGGTACGGTCGAGTGTTTATCGAGAATTCCTCGATTACTCACTTTTAAGCTACACATGGTTGTGTCGGTTCTTATTAAACTTTTCATCGCGTAGAAACTGGTCACCGAGGACTTACATAACTACTTTTTATACTACAAAAGCGTACCTACACAAAGAATTTCCAAGAACGTCCTCGGTTCTACGATATACATTCTTGGAAAATCGCGTCTTATGAACTCGAGAGTCTCGTTGGTGCATTGACAGACGTATATAATTTCATAGCAAGTCGGTATATCTGTTACCAATCAAAGTAATTCACATGTAAATTGCTTCCCTCAACTGCGCAAGCCAATATCCTAGCATGGTTTAGTAGTAATAAACCCAGTTAGCAAACTAGTGTACCATACTGATGAACTAATGACGTTCTGTTAACTCCCCGACCAGTCGCTTCGACACAGTTATCAAAATTGTGTTAAACACTTCGACATGTGCTCAGGTGCACAGATATTTCTACGGCACTCGTTACCTTCCTTTTTACTCGTCACCTTACCATCAGTTTTTGAGCGATTTAAAGTTGGGTATTGGGTTCGGTATGTCATTCTTATGACAATAATGCATTAATCATTTATTTATACGATTTTCATAAGTTCAATTTTCCTTGTAGAACTGGATATCATAACTGCAGGTAATATGAAGTAAGCTAAAACAAATTTAACTGCAACGCAACAGATTTCTCAAAACAGCTGTATTTCAATTTTTGCGCAATCGTGCTGAAATTGAATTTGTGGAGTTTAATCAATTTTTTCAATATAAAAAATGGTTATTTCTGTAATCGCTTTCGTTACCATTCGAACGGATATGAACCTTGTACTTATGTAATAAAACCACGGCGCGCGCCCCAGAGCTTATCTCTGTGGAGCAGCCTCACGAATATAAATCTAAAAAATTGATAGCAATTTATATGTTAAACATCGGCCTGAGTGAGATGTTTCTTCTTGTATAGGTATATGTGTATGCATTCGGTACACGGAACATTGGAAGCCTCCTAAAACAATCCTTTTATAATATTATTAAGTGTTCACTTACTGTATTGACAGTAAAACTGAAGCTTTTTGTTTAAATGCTGGCTGTAATTATAATTAAGATGAAAAATAAAGGATACAATATTTTGATTAAAATTAAAACACAGAATAAGAATTAAAATGCGACATGGTGTCTCACCTGATATGTTGAAATCACAGAGGCTTGCGACATGTTTTATATTCCATTTCATTTTTCGATCCCTTTACACACGATACCACGGCAAAGCGTATTCACATCTTCCTGTAATGTAATGCAACCCCAGATACCCTCGCCAAATGATAATATGAAATTATTCAAGTTATACCTTATTTCATATAAATGGTTTCCCTTCCATTTACGTTTCTCGCTGTTTGCCTGCTTTCTAGACTATTAACTAATGTCGTAAACGGTAACACAGTTGTTTTTCTTTCATAAAAGAAGTTAATACTTCTATTTTAATACTAGTTTAATATTAATATTTCTCTAGTTAAATATTTCTATTTTATATCCATAAATTTAATCAAACGCTCTCGAATTGAAAAGGAATAAAAAAAGTAAAAATTGTGCGTATTGATTTCTTTGTAGGAACCTTCGAAAGCCCGTTTAATCCGTTCGCCAGAATGAAACCATCCATTCAACAATAAAAATAATGAACTGCATTCGACAGATCTATCGGAGTCGAATGATTTAACCGTTTTTTTTATGAAAACAATTTTTTTCCAGATTTAAATACAAACGAACAGATTACAATGTTACGGTTATAAATTTACGTTCATTAAAACAAGTCTTCATACTTGCACGAAATAATTATAGCGGTATACTAAAATGAAATGATTAAACGGGGAACGAAACTCAATCTAAAATTACATGCAATTTACTTCATGTTGTAGTGTATTTAGCTTCTAACTTTATCAATTTACATAAACACTACTAAATTTAAGCAATAGTAGACAAGATTTCTAACCAGGAAACGTTTTCAGTGCAACATCCACAAAATTATAGCCAAAGTTTAGTTTTACGTGTTTCGCTGGAGGTTCGCTCACCTCGCGTTCTTCATAAATGTGCACGGCAGGTATAAACAACGGAAACTTTTGCTACCCCTTGTTTTTCTCGAACTTGTTTACCGTCCTATAGTAACTTCATTTAACACCAATCTTCGTTATATTTGTTGGATCTTGTTCGATGAGAAAATTAAATTCTTCGTTAACAAATTCCTTCAATTATATTCTCTATTAATTATTGTAATATTATTTATTGCTGTGGTAAATGATTGAACAACGATGCCTGTGGCGATGTGAATACTTTGTCGGCCTTAACCGAGTGACGAGTCACATTTTATTCTGTTAATTTTAAAATGGATTCTATAAATAGCGGTTAAAAGCATCTGCAGACGCAATTACGATTGCAATAGACAGGTCATTAAATGCCTGAATCTATGAGAGTATGTTATACGATATAGTATGTAAAAGGATTATCATATTACAATTTGTTTATATTTTTGCATTAGTTTTCTTGTGTTTTTTATTAGGAAAATTGGGCCATATTGTAAATACAATCAGTGAGCAAGTGATCAGTCGTTTTGAATATTATAGGACTATCATTAATAAATCAATCTAAGCTTGGGCAAAAGCTTCAAATTTAATAAGTTACGATGATTTGGAAGTTATTTATTTATATGCATTATTTTCTTCGTGTTATATGGCTTGATACAAATATTCAATGTGGAAATTGCCCAATCTGGTGCGCCCAAATCGACAAGTGCATTCGAACAGACGGCACATGTATCACGGAATTCAATGTACAATATATTTTGGTTCACACAATGACAATTGCACACATTGTTTTAGTCAGTAAGCAATTAGTGCGACCAAAGGAAGACAATTTGTGCCATTATAAGCGAGTATTAATATCGTGTAAGGAATAATTCAAGAAATAAAACAAAATACGATTTCTTCAATGTAAGTTATAATTTATGGATATTAACGTAACTTAATATCTATTAAGACTTTTGCTCTACAAAACGTGCCAAAGATACACACACCTTTTTCTTCCATCGGTTACAAACTATTCATAATTATAATGTAACAACAAATGTTTATAGTGCTACTGTTATTTACGGTATGCTAAAGGTTTCGAATATTACAAGTGTTCAAGAACCGTGACCCACTGCTAAACCTATTTCTATTTCCACAGGCACTCGACATTACGATGGTAATTGGTGTGAAACGACTGACATATATTATAACATAACTATTCAAAATTCACCAGCATGATATAAATGTAAGCAATTATAAACCTTGTCGTGTTCCGTGCAGGTAGGCTAAAGCGACCTAAATTATATCTTGAACAATGACGGTAATAGTCACATTTGCATTTGCACTGCGAACTTGCATTGCACTTATATTATTCGTTATACTCAAAGTTTCATGTTTTTTGCTAGATCTTGGACATTAAGATGAAACTTCACATTAAGAGCATACGCAAGTATCTAAACAGACGTAATCATATTTTTAAGTATGAATACTGTGCTTTCAATAATTGACAATGTGTGAACCTATAAATTTATAAAGAATAGAAAAAATTCGATCACGAGGCGGGACTCGAACCCGCATCCTTCGCGCCATTCCGGGGCGGATGCCTCACCAACTCAGCCACTCGTGACCCGCCCGAGTGATCGAATTTATTCTATTCTTTCAGTTTTATGTGTCTGAAGGGACACACCGCGCGCCATCTATTGAGATGATTAACAACCATTTCAACCAATATGAAGCACTTTTCAGTGAATACAATATTGTAACGATGGAACACGACCTTTTTTGTTGAATTTATATTTTTGGTTTTATGGCATTCAAATGCTTTATAAATATAAATTTATAAAGAATAGAAAAAATTCGATCACGAGGCGGGACTCGAACCCGCATCCTTCGCGCCATTCCGGGGCGGATGCCTCACCAACTCAGCCACTCGTGACCCGCCCGAGTGATCGAATTTATTCTATTCTTTCAGTTTTATGTGTCTGAAGGGACACACCGCGCGCCATCTATTGAGATGATTAACAACCATTTCAACCAATATGAAGCACTTTTCAGTGAATACAATATTGTAACGATGGAACACGACCTTTTTTGTTGAATTTATATTTTTGGTTTTATGGCATTCAAATGCTTTATAAATATAAATTTATAAAGAATAGAAAAAATTCGATCACGAGGCGGGACTCGAACCCGCATCCTTCGCGCCATTCCGGGGCGGATGCCTCACCAACTCAGCCACTCGTGACCCGCCCGAGTGATCGAATTTATTCTATTCTTTCAGTTTTATGTGTCTGAAGGGACACACCGCGCGCCATCTATTGAGATGATTAACAACCATTTCAACCAATATGAAGCACTTTTCAGTGAATACAATATTGTAACGATGGAACACGACCTTTTTTGTTGAATTTATATTTTTGGTTTTATGGCATTCAAATGCTTTATAAATATAAATTTATAAAGAATAGAAAAAATATTAATAATTTTTTCTATTCTTTATAAATTTATATTTATAAAGCATTTGAATGCCATAAAACCAAAAATATAAATTCAACAAAAAAGGTCGTGTTCCATCGTTACAATATTGTATTCACTGAAAAGTGCTTCATATTGGTTGAAATGGTTGTTAATCATCTCAATAGATGGCGCGCGGTGTGTCCCTTCAGACACATAAAACTGAAAGAATAGAATAAATTCGATCACTCGGGCGGGTCACGAGTGGCTGAGTTGGTGAGGCATCCGCCCCGGAATGGCGCGAAGGATGCGGGTTCGAGTCCCGCCTCGTGATCGAATTTTTTCTATTCTTTATAAATTTATATTTATAAAGCATTTGAATGCCATAAAACCAAAAATATAAATTCAACAAAAAAGGTCGTGTTCCATCGTTACAATATTGTATTCACTGAAAAGTGCTTCATATTGGTTGAAATGGTTGTTAATCATCTCAATAGATGGCGCGCGGTGTGTCCCTTCAGACACATAAAACTGAAAGAATAGAATAAATTCGATCACTCGGGCGGGTCACGAGTGGCTGAGTTGGTGAGGCATCCGCCCCGGAATGGCGCGAAGGATGCGGGTTCGAGTCCCGCCTCGTGATCGAATTTTTTCTATTCTTTATAAATTTATATTTATAAAGCATTTGAATGCCATAAAACCAAAAATATAAATTCAACAAAAAAGGTCGTGTTCCATCGTTACAATATTGTATTCACTGAAAAGTGCTTCATATTGGTTGAAATGGTTGTTAATCATCTCAATAGATGGCGCGCGGTGTGTCCCTTCAGACACATAAAACTGAAAGAATAGAATAAATTCGATCACTCGGGCGGGTCACGAGTGGCTGAGTTGGTGAGGCATCCGCCCCGGAATGGCGCGAAGGATGCGGGTTCGAGTCCCGCCTCGTGATCGAATTTTTTCTATTCTTTATAAATTTATATTTATAAAGCATTTGAATGCCATAAAACCAAAAATATAAATTCAACAAAAAAGGTCGTGTTCCATCGTTACAATATTGTATTCACTGAAAAGTGCTTCATATTGGTTGAAATGGTTGTTAATCATCTCAATAGATGGCGCGCGGTGTGTCCCTTCAGACACATAAAACTGAAAGAATAGAATAAATTCGATCACTCGGGCGGGTCACGAGTGGCTGAGTTGGTGAGGCATCCGCCCCGGAATGGCGCGAAGGATGCGGGTTCGAGTCCCGCCTCGTGATCGAATTTTTTCTATTCTTTATAAATTTATATTTATAAAGCATTTGAATGCCATAAAACCAAAAATATAAATTCAACAAAAAAGGTCGTGTTCCATCGTTACAATATTGTATTCACTGAAAAGTGCTTCATATTGGTTGAAATGGTTGTTAATCATCTCAATAGATGGCGCGCGGTGTGTCCCTTCAGACACATAAAACTGAAAGAATAGAATAAATTCGATCACTCGGGCGGGTCACGAGTGGCTGAGTTGGTGAGGCATCCGCCCCGGAATGGCGCGAAGGATGCGGGTTCGAGTCCCGCCTCGTGATCGAATTTTTTCTATTCTTTATAAATTTATATTTATAAAGCATTTGAATGCCATAAAACCAAAAATATAAATTCAACAAAAAAGGTCGTGTTCCATCGTTACAATATTGTATTCACTGAAAAGTGCTTCATATTGGTTGAAATGGTTGTTAATCATCTCAATAGATGGCGCGCGGTGTGTCCCTTCAGACACATAAAACTGAAAGAATAGAATAAATTCGATCACTCGGGCGGGTCACGAGTGGCTGAGTTGGTGAGGCATCCGCCCCGGAATGGCGCGAAGGATGCGGGTTCGAGTCCCGCCTCGTGATCGAATTTTTTCTATTCTTTATAAATTTATATTTATAAAGCATTTGAATGCCATAAAACCAAAAATATAAATTCAACAAAAAAGGTCGTGTTCCATCGTTACAATATTGTATTCACTGAAAAGTGCTTCATATTGGTTGAAATGGTTGTTAATCATCTCAATAGATGGCGCGCGGTGTGTCCCTTCAGACACATAAAACTGAAAGAATAGAATAAATTCGATCACTCGGGCGGGTCACGAGTGGCTGAGTTGGTGAGGCATCCGCCCCGGAATGGCGCGAAGGATGCGGGTTCGAGTCCCGCCTCGTGATCGAATTTTTTCTATTCTTTATAAATTTATATTTATAAAGCATTTGAATGCCATAAAACCAAAAATATAAATTCAATGTGTGAACCTTTTATACTATTAACCTACGATTATATATCTATGGATATTAAACTATGTATTGAAATAAGTAACTATTAAAGAACGAGTCTGTTAATATGTGATTAAAAAAGTAAATATAACCCACGTCACCCTGAAATAATGTAGAATTGATTATGTTGGTTAAAGAATCTGCAGTCTTTCCAAGAGTTTGAACTTATTCATAACAAGAAAAATACAAATCTCTCTTCTTTATAGCACTAAAAGGTACAATATACACTTTATTTAACACCGTTTTGGACATGAATTGACCTACCAATGGTTTAAATGTATGTAATAAATTATAATACATTATAATATTGAATTTGAAATTAAAATATAAAAGGGCATTTGAGCAGGGCAGATTAAAGTCACATCAAGACGTATTTTACACCCCTGTCGTTTAAAGGAGAGAAGGGTCCATTTTCCCATATTAATTAGCATAAATGTTATCTAATTTCACACTAAATAATTCAAAATCAAATAATATTTTACAATTCCACAAAAGCATTGGTAAACAACCTACCTACATATGTCTTTTTTACTCCCAATTTATTATTTTCCTATTTATTTATAAATACATGATGTTATTCGACCGCCTCCGTGGTACAGTGGTTGACGCGTCAGCGTAATACCGAGAGGTCCTGGGTTCGATTCCCGGTGGAGACGAAGAAAAAAAAAATGTCTCGGTCTGGCAGGACACATAAGGCTGATACTTGTCCCTAAAGAAAATTGATCAGTGAAACAGATGTATAATGCATCTGCCCCTCACCCCACTAGGGGACATGGGACTTCACATAATGTTATTGACATCACATAATATTTGGAAAACTTGTTTATTAATTTAAGTATATAAAGTTATATTTTATCATTGAATCTTATCTAATCTTATATCTTTAATAAATATAAATATCGTCTGTGTATTTCCTGATTTGCTTAAGATGAAATAAACGAAACAATAAAAAACCGAAAACGGGTACAATTTTTCCAGTTCAACCAAGCAGAAACAAACAACCTATAATCTATAGTCCTTTTCACCTATGATGATTCCTGTGACACTTCATCGTGTTCCGAATTACGTATTTTATGTTTTAAACGCCAAAATAATTTTAGTGCATATTATTTTTATTTTATGGCGGCATTATTACCAAAAATATAAAAATGAAACATCTTAAGCTTATAAATCAAAAACAGTATTGTTTAGTTTAATATAATGAAAAATAAAATAAAATAACACAAAAATATAATACCTACGCAATTCGTGTACATGAAATGGATCGTTGAAAAATCATAGAGTTGGAAAATCATATAATCGGCGCCCATCTTGTGATCGTTTGTCAATCGAGTCAATCGTCTGTACGAGTGCGTCAGCCTTGTATACAAGTTGCATTTTTATATTGATACTTTACGTGGTATTCTGTTATTGTTACTAATTGTTATTGTTGACTTTTTGTTGCTGTTGTTTGCTAAGTTTCCTTAGTTAATTGTTGGCGAAATGCCAAAAAAACTAATTTTGGCACTTTATTCAAATCGATTTCATTTCCATATAAAATATTATCGATTATCGAAAACAATTGATATGATTTCAGTAAAGACATCTCTACGCGTGTCAAAAATCGATGTGTCACAGAAATCATCTTAGGTGGAAAGGACTATAATTGCTATGGAAATAAGAAGCCTATTCTTAGTAAAATTGTTTATTAAATAATACATATTAAAAAGTTTGGTACTTCACAACCGGAATGTAATCCATCGTCCGGTGCGGTGAGGCGACTTGAGACGTGTTCCGCTCATGCCGCCAACGGGAGGGAAGAGCAGGCAAACCACCTTTCCTGTTCTTGGCTTGCGCCTGGCCTGGAGATGGGCCGCCTAGGGGGTCGCGGAAGAATTCTAACAAATACCCGCGGCCCCATCATTAAAGCGGCTCGACGGAACACAGTGGGGTTTTAGTCGGTAAGAATCCGACATAACCCACGGCTCCTTCCCCGGGGGCCGTGGGTATCTTTGGAAGATTTCCCCACTATAAAAAAAAAAAAAAGGTACTTCACAACCGTTGTCCATCGAACGCGTGAATAGTTTATTTATAACATGATAAACTAGCTTCTATTTTTCCATTATAAAAGTAAATTATTCAGTTTCCATTCTAACATTGATAGAACAGGAAGATCTGAATATGATACATCAGGAACATACTCGAATTCCTGATGCACAAGTATTGATGCAGGACTATTTAGATTCCGGGCGTGGGAATGAAAACCCGGGCGGAGTAGGATGTATTTGTCGTAAAGCCTTGTCTCTCCTTTCTTTCGCCGTTATGATTAATGACATGTTATTTTTCATTGTAACAGCTGCCGCCTTTTTTTTCTACTTTCAAGTCCTCGGCTGACGTACGCCTATTAGTCAACTTCTGAAAGGTTTGGATGTGAAATTTAAGGATATTTTTATTGGTATTGTCATGTGATTTTTCAATTCGTAATTTAACATCTTCTCGATATGTAATAGAATTAAAAATAATATATAATAATCATTTAATTTTAAGGGAAAGCTTTCAAATCTTATCTAAGTATTTCCCTTTGTAAAAGTGCGGTGGAATAAAAATTAAGATATTTATTTTTAGCCTAATTCCCTTTACAGAGATATTTCCACCAAAAGAGGTAAGTAAGGCTTTAATAGTTTCTGAATAGGATACATTAAATGATTACACAATAACTGAAGTAAGAACGAATTATTCAATATTTGAATATTATTAACGCTCTGACGACTCTAGATTAAATTAATATTAACATAATTTGAGGTAATATCCTTGAGTACAGACGGTGAAAAGATTTTTGTGAGTACTGTAAACCTTTATCTTGTAATTAAACTATAGTTCACTATAAAAAATACAACTTTACACCAAGTTTTTGCTTATGGGTATATTATAATATATAGCTTATACTTAACTAGGTATTCTAGGTAATATCATTCTCAATATAAAGTGCATAAGTACAACCTTAGGCCTGTCTAGTGCATATTGCAGGTGTATAAATATCCGACGACAAATGTCGGGTATTTGTCATCTCGATAAGACGTGGAGTAACTAGAACATAGTGTCGCCTCGTAAATATTATATATGACGGTATGTGGAAAGTTCGTAAATTTCACATGAATTACATGCTATGATATACGCGAGCACTTGCTAGGCTTGTCTATTTTATTATGTAGTTTACATTTGGGGCTTTAAAATGTAAAAATGTTAACGCGTATTATTCAAAGCTGCTATAAGAGTTGCTGTGAATTTCTGACGATGTTGTCTAATCTTTTTTCAGGATAAATACTTACAATTATATATTTATTCCATATAAACAAAATAGGTACCATTAGGTACCGACAGATGATATACAATTTATGGTAAGCTGTAACTTGTAGATATGAGTTTTCATGCCCACAACGAATGTTATTAGTAACTTAATTATTACAATATTCAGAAAATACATGCAAATCCAAAAACGTTAACTTGGTGAAAATCAAAGGCAAAAGTAATACATAATAAGTATTCATTAATGTATCGAATATATTTTATTTCATTTGTATTTCTGTTATATGTCATTGACGATAATAGTTTTAATTACACGGCAATGCAAATCAATCATATGTAATTATTATCAAATTAATGTAAATCAAGTTAATACAATAATTATTCACTTATAATGATACGTTTGAGCGAATGTTGCTTAATTACCGTTATTTTATAGAAATAAATTATTCATAAATATTTGTGTTCCCATTGTAAGAAATAAAGAGAATATAATATATAGAGTAGAGCTACATAGATTAAAAAAAAAATTAAGATTTGTTCGAGAAGTTATTCGACTTTTAATAGTCTGACTTGTCAAGTGAACAACTAGATATTATGTTTTGTATCCGCAAATAATTTTTTTATGTGTAACAATATCGCATGGATGGCTTATCTCTTTTTATATTGCTATATCTAAATATAAATTTCTGCGTAATTCTCTATGATGGTTTTGATGGTAAATCCAAAGCGACTTAATTAAACTACTCGAATTCAATCAAAGCCTATAAGTGATAGTATTAGAACAAACAGCAAACCTATTGAAATGTATTCTGGGTTCAGAATCATCCTATAGGTACCCCTTTTATATATCACTTGAATGCAATTGCTTGATTTGGATATATTCAAATGTATTCAAACGATGTGAGTGTATATAGATATATACATTATACACTTGTAAAAAAAAACTAGTATTAATGTCATCGAATAGACTTGAGTATTCATAGGTTGCCAGTGTATTTTTAAGTAATTTAAATTCGTGTTTTTACCCCCTGAAATACTCGGTAACCTATTAAAAACTCGAATTACTATTACCCGAATCTTAAAACCCCGAAAACGGTTGTTAGAACTTTTAAAAGACAGATGTAATGAATGACAAATTTTTAAAATTCCTTTTTTAATTTCCCAGATGAATCAATTTGCAGATGCACCAAAACCAGATTTTTAAAAAGTATTAATAATAATAATAAACACTTTATTGCACACACAAACAAAACAAAATCAAACAAAAAATACAAACAAAGCAATATAGAGCGGTACAAAATAGGCGGCCTTATCGCTAATAAGCGATATCTTCCAGGCAACCTTAGGATATAGGAAAAGTTTGAATGAAAATAAACAATTGGAAAGTAGAAGGAGCATAGCGAAACATAATAAAAGGTGCAAATAAAAGTAGTAAATAGATACATAAATACAAATATTAAAATATACATAGCGAATACAGAAAAAGAACAGGATAAGAGTAACTAAGTAAGATAGATAAGAAAGAATGAAACATTAAACGTTAGTTGTGAAGATAATGCTGTTTGACTTGATATTTAAAAGAGCTTATAGATTGAGCTTTCCTGATGTTTAATGGGAGCGAGTTCCACAACCTTACAGCTTGCACGGTAAAGGAAGCATCGTAAAAACGGGTTTTGTGAGCGGGCATGCGAAGCGTAAGGTTGTCCAAGGAGCGTAGATCGAGTTCATGGGAAGAACCCAAGAACACGAATCTATTTTTAAGGTAGGATGGGGATCTAGGATCAAAAAGGATATTGTAAAGAAGGGAAAGGATATGAGCATTCCGGCGAAGTCGGATGGGCAGCCAATTGAGTTTCGAGCGATATTCGGAGATATGATCATATTTGCGCAAGCCAAAGATGAATCTGATTGCAAAATTTTGAAGTCGTTCTAATTTATTAAGTAGCTCCTCATTAAGGTCTGGAAAGCATGCATCACCATAATCAAGGATAGAAAGCAACAGAAACTGTGCCAGCACAATTTTCGTAGGAACAGGTAAAAAGTTGCGCAGTCGACGTTAAGAGGAAGTAACTCCAAAAACCTTACGACTTACTTGTTTAATGTGTTCAGTCCAAGACAAGCTTTGATCGATATAAATACCGAGATTTTTAACAGAAGTACTATAAGGAACTGGGACTCCATCGATCGAAATATGAGCCAAATCCGAAAAACAAATCTATAATAAAAGTATTATTTTGTTTCCCGTATTCTCATAATCCTTAATCGTTTAAATGTATTTAAACGATCGCGCTGCGAAGAGGGTGTACATGATCAAGCAAGCCGATCGGTAGGCGCCCCGTCGGCCGACCTCGTCACCGTTGGAGAGACGAAGTCCAAAAAGATCTGGACATCCTTCAAGTAGAAGACCTCAACACCAGGGCGCTAAGGCGCGAAACCTGGAAACTTTTGGTGTCGGAGGCCAAGATCCTCTTTGGGTCGTTGCGCCGTTGAAGGAAGGATTCTCATAATCCAGATCTCATTATACCAGATTCTCAGAATACTTTTTTTTGTTTCCCATCGTACCATTTTCCAAATAAACTATTGCCAAATTTTCATAATCTTTTTATTTGGTTCCCATATAATCGTATAACAGATAAACTATTGCCAGATTTTCATAATCTTTTTATTTGGTTTCCATACAATCGTGATTACCTTTACTATCGACTGAAAATAAACATTGCCAGTAGGTAAATTTATTGTTTTACTTGTCCATGCAGACTGGTTTTAGGGTCAAAGTCGACTCAATAGGTTAGGTTAGGTTTGAACTACGACCCCCACGCACGAGCCGAGCGAGCGAAGCGAGCGTGCCGCGGCAGCGGCCGGCGAGTGCAAGAACCGACTCGCTATTGTTTTATTTGCCCATTACAGAAAGGTTTAAGTGTTAGGTAAAATCTATTCAATAGGTTAGGTTAGGTTCGTGCTGCGACCCCCTGGAAGGATTTCGTTTTTCTGGATATCGTTTATTTGAATTTTAAAAATCTGGACATTGTTTTTCTGGATATCAATTAACTGTATTTCAAAAATTTGTGTTTTAAAATTCTGGCTTTCGTGCATATGGATTACGGTCATCTCGATTTTGTGCATTTAGATTTCGTATGTCTGGAACTCATTCGTCTGGATTGTAAAACGTCGTACAAATGAAGAAATGGGCAAATGAAATTCGGAGTTGCGATTATATGGCAAACAAAACTTCGTTGGAGAATGGCAAACTCCCATAGGACTCTGGGCCTGATCGTTACACTGATGATTTATGGGGGATTAAATAGATAAAAATATACAGATTCTATGAATATAATAATTATAGATCTGTTCTATGGGATAGCAGAGATATTGGGGTGTAAAGTAACAAAAATAAAATAGTTTGCTTGAATTAAATGAATAGCATTGCCTTTTTCTAGGTCCAGGTAAGTTTATTTTCTATCTACATTGTCTAGCTAATAATAGTGTAACAGTAGAACAGTCAGGTAATAGAAATATTGGATCCAACACATATTATTCAACACACATTTTAACTTACCAAAACATCAACAATCACTAGGTAGGTACATTTCTTATATCTTTATAAATAGATGAATCAGGATTCGCTTTCATAATAAGACTAATCAATTCAAATAATATGTTTAGAGTAAAAATAGACGATTTAGGCAATTTTGAATATAACGTTACTAAAACTTCACTCAAAAGTCAAACAACAAACATAAGAAATCACTCATCACTGACACAATTATGATTAATAATTTGACATTTATTAATAGCCAGCTACCTAAATAAAAATGTTATAATTATTATTGACTAGATTTCCGCCCGCGGCTTCGCCCGCGTTTGCAAAGGAAAACCCGCATAGTTCCCGTTCCCGTGGGATTTCCGGGATAAAAACTATCCTATGTGTTAATCCAAGTTACCCTCTATATGTGTGCTAAATTTCATTGTAATCAGTTCAGTAGTTTTTACGTGAAAGAGTAACAAACATCCATACATCCATACATCCTTACAAACTTTCGCCTTTATAATATACGTATATATTAGATACTTATTAGATTTAGTAAAATATGTTTTTATTTTATAGAATGACCTAAATAAATTAAGATGTGTGTTAAAAAAAGTTAAGTTTTGCTTCTGATTTTTATAGCATTTAAATTCAATAAAACTAAAAATGAAAAATAAACATTCATTCGTATTAATCTATATATTTGACTATTTTACTCCTGACAACACTGACATCTCTGCTTGATAAGACCTGTGATAAGACCGGTAGTGAACGAATTATCTTTTTTTTTCAAAGATTTGTTTTCCCATAGAATCAGAAGTCAATATTTTACAAATAATTATTAAAATTAACATAATGAATTTTAAATATATTATGATTTCTGTAAGGCCTTACTTATGTTAGGCCCAGTTTCGCCATTCTCCTTTTAAAATTCGGGGTTATGAAAAAATGTCCATACGTTTTCGCGATTATGATATTCGGAATATAAAAATTCGAGATTATAAGATAGGTAACCGTTTAATATGTATATTGTTGTTAAATGTGTATTACAAGCTATGTTATAAAATTCCAATACTTACTAATTTTAACACCCAAACGTTCCATATAGCTATCATTTTGGCATACAGTATAATAATTACAGCAATACCATGGTTAACCAAATGCACAGTACACGATAACAGTAACATTGTCTTTACAATGTATCCGATATCACAATACATGGATTTCATGACATGCATGTCTATTATAGGATCGCTATAATAGTAGCTCGATTATATGGACGAATTGTATGAATTTCTATTGAGGAATTACGCCTACTTTGAATGATATTAATATTTTTAATAAATGGATGATGTACCCGTTTTGTATTGTATGATCACATAATCAATAGAATCATAAGAAAATAGATAAGGATATTACTGCATTATAATTTAAATTCAACCGTTTATTAATTCTCTTTTATAGAGAGAGCTTTTTAGAAATTATTTTCGGTGCTCTCAGTTTTCGTTGCTTACGGTAGAGACAAAAGGATTTCAAGGGATTTAAAAATAAGGGACTAATATTAGAGCCACATTTTTCTATGGGTCATGGTTTTTATTCTTACCATGCTCTTAGGTATATAAGTAAAAAGAACAGACATTATAAATTTTATATCATTCTGATTGAATTTAGTCAGATGGAGTATTTTTATGTCTACGAATATCAAATTGATGTCCCATCAGTTTTAATGTTCTAACAGGACTCCATATTATATAGAAACCTTTACTTCAATATTTATCACAGACTAGCTGTGTTCCGCGGTTTCACCCGCATTGCTCCGCTCCTGTTGGTCTTAGCGTGATGATATATAGCCTGTAGCCTTCCTCGATAAATGGGCTATCTAACACTGAAAGAATTTTGATCCTGAGATAAGTGCGTTCAAACAAAAAAAAAACAAACTCTTCAGCTTTATAATATTAGTATCTAGATAATCACGAACATAAAACAACACGATGTAATGAAACAGAAAATGATTATCCATCGATTGCCCCGCTATAGTGCGTTAATCAAAGATACCAATTTGCTGGGAATTATGTGCATCAGTACCTGCTATGGTAAATGGTTTAGTAACTGGAATTTATGTACGCCGGATAATCTCACGCTGAATCCTCTTAATACAGCGGACCATAAGTAATACAGCCGAGCTTAACAGAACGAAGAACCGTTCACAGATATGTCTTGTCTATGTAAATTATATTTTACAATTTCAAGGTTGAAAGGCTGATATATAGTAGTGAGTAGGTAGGTATTGACTATTGATCTGTAGAGTTTCACATGTCTCGAATGGCTCCAAAAAAGCAGTGTAGGTTATGTATTCAGGTATAGTAATCTTCAAACTTAAATAATAACATAACATAAAACAACTCACCATAAATTCTTACTGAGGCAGATTTTAATAGAGCCAAATTATCTTTTATTTTTAAATTACAAGATTGTTTAGATCAGATCGGAAAATACATTGTTAAAATTTCGTCTTCGTAAATATTCCCAGAACAGATTAATCAATCGATAGTTCTGAAAACAGAGATTATTTAACCTTGTTATTATATTCCCACTTTAATCTCTAAGATCATTATAATTCTCGCAAAATCTCAAAGTTTGGTACCTATAGAAACGGGTCTTCAATAACAAATAAATTATGCTTTTACTATACTTGTTAGCTATCGGTATATATATAATATTATGAAGTATAATATACCTACAGTTTATACAACAACAATATGATACAATAATAATTGAAA
Organism: Colias behrii; assembly: GCA_029959065.1. Classification (NCBI taxonomy): domain Eukaryota; kingdom Metazoa; phylum Arthropoda; class Insecta; order Lepidoptera; family Pieridae; genus Colias; species Colias behrii. The sequence continues at coordinate 7,760,702 of JARWMC010000007.1, read as the reverse complement.
TCTAATTTATCTTGTATGCTTTATCAATGTATCGAACAGAGAAGTGCTCAAAGATAGAATATGGCTGAGCGATAACATCACTTTGTTAAGACAAATGTTTCAAATTCTTAAACGTACCTAGGTATGTATGCAATCTTGGCCAGCACACGCTTCCTCCAATTTTATTAAAGCGAAGATTCTGTTTACGAAGCTGTCGTTATACTTTCTATTTTATACATTGTTATATAAATTGTCAATAAGCAAAAATACTTGCGTACAGTAAATAAATTCATTATATAAGAAATTCAAGTTGACAAGTTTATAATGCGATTCATTCTTTATTAAACACGATGTTTCGACACAGCAAATTGCAAGCATGCTCGTGACGTATAAATTAATGAATAAATCCCACTTAAAATGCCTACAGCTATAATGCACGCGAAAAGTCAAACAGAAACATTAAGTTACTATGTTTTTTTTCCAAATTAAATCCGAATGAAGCTATCTCAAATTTCAGTTTGTATAGGTTACTTACCCAAATTGGCAAGTAAAAAACTTACTATTCCCATAAATATTCATCGAGGTCCATGGATCACCGTTCTCTATAAAGTAACTTTCTAGTCATAAAATGAAAATGGCTGCTAGCAAAGTCACCTTTATCGCTTAGCGACGCGTGATATGACGCGAGTTCTTTTTCGTTCCCGTTTTCCGTCGGAAGTTTCCTACTCTTCCTGCTTTTGACGAACTGAAAATGAAGGAATATTTAAAAAATAATTGCACTTCAATTGCATTCTTGCATCAGAATACGCAACAATACACGTACACGTACTTTCTAGAACCCGTAAGTATGGCTTTCAAGTAAGTACGCAATTCATTGTTTATCAGGAAACTATTTGATAGCACTTATTCATAGTTTTGAATCCACATTCAGATTGAAATTGATATTTTTTGGTTTTATGGCATTCAAATGCTATATAAATATAAATTTATAAAGAATAGAAAAAATTCGATTGCTCTGGCGGGTCACGAGTGGCTGAATTGGTCAGGCGTCCGCCCCGGAATGGCGCGAAAGGATGCGGGTTCGTGTCCCGCCTCGTGATCGAATTTTTTCTATTCCTTATAAATTTATACACATCCGGTGAAAAATTGTTTATAAACCACGAGTTATCAGATACTTTCCATTTGTATGAGGATGTTCCACCACACCAATCCAAAATAATACCACATAATACTGGGAGCCAAGTTATAGGTCATAAGAAGCATGACATCTGTCTCATATAGCTCAGAAGGGACATGTGTCGCTATACACGTTTCATAAGAGAACTTTTAAGACATATTTTCACAAAAGTTACGACTTAGATAAAGTTAAAACTTAAAACACTACACATCAAGTCTAATGCGCAAAAGCCACTACTTTGTTCATAAATTTATCGATGTATAAGTTGCCATGGCACCCTATACTTAGTAATTAATTTTGTTTTAACAGTGACGATGAAGTTTATTTTAGAGCGGGGAAATTCCTCAGTGAATTATTGTAGTTACTAAATCAAGATTTCCACCGTTATCTAACAACTATTCAATCGGACAATGGGTTGCTAGAGGACCGATATCGATAGAAAGTTATTTTATGTTGTACAAATTCTTTAAATATTATTAAGTTCGCTTAATTTAAAATTTATATACATCTTTGTTCATTATTGAAAAATGTAGATTACGAACATAACAAAAAAAATATTTCTCAATATATCTATATTGTCATAAAAACGTTGATATCACTTTTGCAGGCAGCATTTTAATTTTTATATAATAACACTAGCGGTCCGCCGCGCGGTTTAAACTATCCTATCTCTCAAGTTGGATCGAACTGCACATGGTGTGCGAATTTTATTATAATCGGTTAAGTGGTTTAGGAGTCCATTGAGGACAAACATTGTGACACGAGATTTATATATATTACTAGCAGTCCGCCCCGGCTTCGCCCGTGGTACATATTTACGTTTTCTCTACGTAAGAACCATCCTCGTACTTCAAGGAATATAATAAAAAAAGAATTATCGAAATCGGTTCAGCCGTTCTCGAGTTATGCGCTTACCAACACATTTTGCGATTCATTTTTATATATATTATTACCTATAACATTAATGCTTTGGAAAATCACTGTGATCGCTAAATAAAATAGCAGTTACTGTTAAAATAGTACTATAGTTCGGCACATCTTTAAACTTCCTATGTGTATTCCCTCGTGAAAGAAAAGTTTCCAACTCGACTAAGATTTCGCCAAGACGTGATCGTATCGACTGCGATTACATTATCACCGAGGAGTTTCGTTGTTGTAGTGTATTCTCTATTATTTACCTTTTGACTATTATCATTTTATCCCAAGGAAATCATATTTTATTCACTTTCTTATTGCTTTTAAAATTTTTCTATGACTTCTACCTACTACTACGAGAGACGTATTTATATTCTTAATGGATTTAGGTTGTATTCAGCGTTTATATTGTGTTTTAGTCACGTTTAATTATTTTATCTATTGCCTGGTTATTTTGTAACAAACACAATAAGACACTAAAGTTTAAGTTTTGTAAACTTTGACTAGGTATCTTTTCTAATATTCACTCTCTTATTAATATTAAATTAAATTGTTTTTAAACCTTTCTAAAACAATTTGTAAAACGACGACGGAGTACATTTATAAGCAAATATAAACAACTTCCATTACCTTTAAGAAATCTGACGTCACAATTTAAATTCAATACTAAAATGAAAAGTTACGCTGTGTAATAAGAAGGAGAAACATAAAATATAGAGCACTCGATTGGAAAAATGTAATATAATATGAATTTAATTTGAAGAAACCTTTAAATATAGAGAAGTGCAATTTCCAACACTTTTAATTTTCTTGCGGCGCACGGATAAGCTCGGATCGTGCGTCTTAGTGCAAAGTCGGGAAATCATCTCCACACTAGTTAAGCAAACGATTCAAGTTTTTCTTTATACTATATGTATAAGATGGAATTATTAAAAAAAAAAACATGCATATGATTTAAATAGAAGAGATACACATTATAACACAAACCATGATTATAACATAAAATGTTATTCCGTAACTCAATTAAGTAACAATTATTTCAGTTAGTACTACTTGTGTAAAATATATATTTGCCAGGTATTATTTCAACCAAAATTACGATAAGAAACATGTACGCATTTTTCCTTTACTTCTTGCTAATAAATTTAGTATACAATGAACATGTATTCATATTTGATGATCATTTTTCAAATCCGTAAAACACATAAAACAGCAAGAACTCATACAAAATAACAAACTAATTTAGCCCTCTAAAATACCTACATACACAAAAATTATAAAAGCTAAAGTAATTGTTTGGTGCGGTTCGTTATTTTTCGGAAGTGCAACAGTCTGCGTAGTCCGTAAGCTCACAGCGTTCCGAGTGACAGGCGCAATCTGTTTTCAAATAATTACTTCTGAAAGTCGAGACGGGGGAAATTAATTTCGTTGTTACTCTGGTAACGTCGATGTGAGCGCCTACTTGGTTCTTCGTTTAAGCGTAAAATATATGCCAATAACGGCGCCGTCCTTTGATTTGCATATTTGTGTATGAAAATGTTCTAATTTAAACATTAATCGACTTTGAGACTTAATTCCTTTCAGTTCAAGCGGTGCTTATTTGGAAAAGTACTTACTTCAAAAGGTTTTTTAATTGAAAAGTGGATAGATTGTTTTTATTTACGAAATAACATTTGAAAGGTTGAAGCACAATATCATTTTATACACAAAGTACTTTTGTAGGTATAATATTGGGTATAATTCGATACATTTTGTTCTATTTATGATTTTTTTTTTAAATTTATACTATTGTTATATGCGTAATTGAGTAAAATAAAGGTATGATAATATTCGTTAATTCCTACTTTTTTCAATAAATTAAAGATAATCATTATATTGTCAAGTCTCTTTGTTTTACTTTTTGTAAAATCGTTTGTACCAATATCAAAACAAGGAATCACTTAAAAAAACGAGACTGCACGAAACCTCCTCAATCGAAACAAACATTTACTTGAATGTTGTTTACATTACTTAACTTACTATTATTATAATTGTTTCAAATATTTCACGTTTGTAGTTTCGATATATATGTTGATACAATTTTAATTTTCCATAAATGTTCCTCAGAGAAAGAGGAGCTTCTATGTAATATGTGAAAGTACAATACTAATTTAACTTTTAGTGGTTTGGGTTGGGCGATAATTATTTCAATTGTTCCGCAGGAGCCTTTACAACCAGGGACTTCGTAACTGGATAAGGATTATTTAGAAAACAGGGAAACTAAAATGTCTTTGAAACACCGAGGGAACAATTCGCTTCGTTTTTAGTTTTTAATTTAGAATTTTAGATTGAAAGAAAATCGAAATATAATATTATAATTAACGAAATAATCGAGCAATTTGAATCGGTGATGGTATTAATTTGATTATGTCTCTATTTTATAATTAAGTGTAATTCATAACTGGATAATTGTAACAGAATGTTTATTTAAGTTAACATTTGTCAATTATCAAAATTATAATATCAACAATCGGATTGTAGAATATCTAGTACCTAAATCTATACTTGATAAAATGTGATGAAAGCTTCATATAATATAAAGTATATTACTAATAACTTGTACTTTATCATACGCCCAAAACATGTCGATTAAAAAATAATCAAGCTAATTATATCAAACCAAAATAAAGGAAACCGGTAAAACGTATTATACTTAAAACTATACCACAGCTTATAAAGACAAAGAGAAAAGACAAATAACCCGTGCAAGTAAGGTGGCATTAAAAGCACACATTTCATAATATCACAAAGCCGTGCCTTTGACTAGTGTGCGCCACCTTCAAACACTAAGCGTTGGGCGTCTAAAATCATAATGTAGTTATTATTTCAGCTCCGCTCGTAGCAGTCTCTGCTGTCGACAAGGCGGCCATTTTCGGAAAATTATCGCTACTCGGCCTCGCTACGACAGAATCGAGGACGTACCCACGAACTTGCACAACGCATTAGCGGAAAAATATTATAGATAGAGGAAAGACGAGACCCCTCTAGCCGAGTGCTAAATAAGCTCCCTCTTCACCAAAAATAGAGATAAACAACGTAATACCCACTCAAATTCTCGTTAGCGATTTTCATGCTAATATGCAACTAGTTGAATGCTATCGCAACGCTCTGCCGTTTAAAAATCATAAAAATGAAATAAATTCCCAAATTGCGCTGTACCCAATTATATGCAAACCCTTGACCCGCTATCGGGAAAGCAGATCGTTCAAATAAAAATGGAAATATTTATAGAAAAATGTACTATTTTTTGATAAGAAATGAAATAGTTTCCCGTAAATTGTTAGATTCCTTTGTTCCACCAAAATGTTTTGCTAACGATAAAACTTGCGTATTGTTTTTCTAACAATATGTAGACATACATATACAACATTCACATACCTTAATAAGCTAATCAAATAAAATGGATATGAGGAAAATTAAACTATAAACTAGAAATTGTTTGAAAAATATAGTTTAGCTAGTCCTCACACGTGGAGAATAATTTGTTCTAAATCCCTGCGGAGTAAGCGAGGATCTTTCATAAACTAGAGTTTATAGCTTCCGATAAATTTCTCAAATATTATGATAAATATCTAAAAATCTTGTATCATATTAAATAAAACGAATTTTAAATGTAATTTAAATTTAGTATTTTTGCACTCATTTAAAACTTAAAATTTGTTAAATTTAAAAATATAGCACAGAAGTTACATCTTAACCCTCTCGTTTTAAAGAGGATTTATTCTTATAGAAATTTTGTAGAAAATATAAAGGCTGAAAGATATACTGGCTGTGACAAAACCAAGAGAAGTCGTGGGCGGGACAGCATAAAATATATCTTGCTACCAGAAAATCCATAAAACGTTATAATATAAAGTATTATTGAAAAATAAAAGCTCTTTAGAGTCTCTCGGGTAATTTTGGTATTACTTAGTAACAAAGTCTTCCGAATTTTGATTGAAATGTTTTTAACTGTGTGTAGGTGTTTGAGAGTAATAAAATCAATATGTATGTTAAATAAGTATCTAGCGATTGTTACTTAATATGTTAACATTTATAATTTAATTTAAATTGTATTTGACAGATTAAATCCTCACGTTCAGAATAATATAATTAATGTTAAGCCAATATGTGAACGTAAGATCGCGATGACAGGATGGAAGTAAATTAAATACAAATACGTTTATATTTACACGATATACATACTTGTATTGTAGACGAAGAAAAATCTTCTATTAGGTATTTTCAACTATACTCTTTAACCAAGCTAAGTATTAAATTTTTGAGTTAAATATTCAAAAATATATTTAATAAACTATTATTTTAGGTACCTACCTATTTTTTATAAATGACGAATTTAAAAGACTTTTCGTCGACGTTTCTTTAATAATGATTCAAATGATCTAATTTATTTGTTACGGAACGCGTTCCCCGATAAATAAGATTTAATATTCAAGGAAACAATGACATAACCTAGAATTACCATAATCAAATAAGCATTTTATAGCCTGCTCGTTCATTTAAATGTCGGGTTTACATTTGAATCCCCCTTGATTGGATCTCTTTTTACAATCGGGGAAGCGTGACACACTCGCATTCGATTTTTATTTCAATCTTCGTACAATATCATTGAAATGTGTACGTTTGAGAAAAAATTGGAGATATAAATGCAAACAACTTTGTAAGCCGACAAAATCATGTATTCAGTTTGTGTAGCGGATTACTTATTTAGCCTAGTACGATTTGAGCATCAATCTGCTTGGGATTTGGATTAAATTCAAACGTAAGTAGATATCAGTAAAGTACTTGTATCGTTGGGAATTTGGTAAATATATCTTCAGATAGGTATTTACATCATCGAGATATAATATGGATATAATATTATGAATATTAGTATTTTACATATTTAGCTATTACGTCCCTTTTGGGTATCTACATTTTGTGGTTCACATATTATAATATGCATTATTAAAGGAACACAGAAGGGATGATTTTCATTATTTTAATTGGATATTTGGTTTCAATCTAGAAACCGAAATTTGAGGAAGATAGATCGACAATTTGCTTTCAATTTCATAACTAAAAGCGATAAAATGAAATATTCTTTAAAATCATTTATTTAAATTTGAAACGTTAACTTAAAATTAACCGATTTGCTTTAAAGGGTTATAATTAGATTAGGTATTAAATAATCATTACCTAAGTGTTTAATTTTTTGGTAAAGCCGATTTGAACAATTTTATAGTAGAATTTCGTTACAAATTTCTGTTTTTTGTAAATGTATATGTTTTCGTATAAAGAGATAGACTTCGAGTTTACAATTCCGCTACAGAAGATAAGGGAATGGTTGATTAATAAATAAATACAAATCCAAAATAATAAACATAGGTACTATGTCAGTATAATAAGTAAATAGATGCTCTGATAGAGTGATAGCTCTATATGAAATGTGTTAAAAATATTTCCATTCAGAAACAAATTACTCGTGTAAGCGTCACAATAAAAAGTTAGATAACTAGGTATTATTCTCAATATTTTCGGTATCGGTGTTTTTTAAGTTTTACCTTATTTTCTTAATATTTCTTAACTCACAGCCCGAAGTTAGAGATGTGCCCGTAATTTTAAGGACTTTAGAAACACATATCTCTCAGAACATTGAATGTTGAAAGTTATTCGAAAACTTCGAGAAAATATAAAACGCCCATTGAAAGAAAAAGGAAGGCCACCAGCTCTTATATTATAGAAGTATTATATTACATCGTTTCTACACAATTCTCGACTTTTTCATAATATCCTTACATCGAGATAGATTTTGGACTTTGTCATTCAAAATATTATAAAGTTCTCGTTCGAGCGAACGGCGGAAGCGTTAACGGAAATTGCTGTCAAATTTCACCTTTAGAAAACTAGCGATGTAATATAAATCCATGTCAATACCATATAAGCTTTCAATAAACTGAGTAAAATATGCGTTATGTACGTTATAATGCTTTAAATTTAAATATTGCCATTGTAATTGAAGAGAATTATTATGTTAAAAATGTAATTTTTTCGTACAGTAGGCCAAGGTACATTTACAATTCTAATTTCTAAGACAATACTTACTTAATCCTTAGCTAAAATCCCAACCCTTTTGTCAGTTGCTTTCATAGAAATCTAAATAAAAAGACACATAGAAGTGCTATAATGTCATAATTCGTATGAAAACCGCTGTCGCCAAAATCAACACATTTAAACCGCTAAACAGTACACACAAGTAAACTATGCCTTTTATTGGACAGCTTGATTTTAGTGAAAACTAACTTAAATATTAAATTAAGCTTTTTAATATGTATCCTAACGCACGAATTTACGGTTTATTTTAGAATAACATCCCTAAGTATATGAGACGTTTTGTTTATTTTTGCTCCAATACGCAAAAATTCGGCTTTTCTACAACAGAGGTTGTCAATTTTCAATAGATATAACTTTGAACATAAACTCATAGAAATAAGGTTGAAATTTGTGTTAAACGTGATAATAAGAATGGTCGACTGTGTCATTCATTGTTATTTCGATTACTATGGTGACACTCGTAATACTTGTAAATATTCTATAATTTTAAGGAAAAACGGCAATATTTATAAACAAAAATACTTACCGGTGAAATTTTATTCCTTTATTAGTATAATTACAATTTATGGAAGAATTTCCGCACTGGGAAATGCTGTAACACACCATGTTTACTCACGCACGTGTCAGGAACAACTGAACAAGCGACCACCAAGCGACGAACAGACTTGTGGCATGGTAACCACCTGAGCGGCGACAATGTCACGCGCGCTTACCACTTCTATTGCCTTGTTATTTAGATTTCTATGGTTGCTTTAATTCTGAACAATTAATCTACAGTCGACATTTGAATAAATTTGTGGAGAAAAATTATAAGATCATAAAAATAAAACAGATTTTAAGTTCCAAGATTTATATCTTCGTTTCATTTGCCCATAACTTCGTCTGCATGTCTTCGTCCGTATGAAGATATTAGTACGTACTATCACAGATAATATAATACAATATTTATGACGATTGTAAATTTAAGGATACACTTTATCCAACCATAATATTTTCTAAATAAGAAAGTAACTCTGACATGCATAAACACACCAAAACCTAAATCGCATGACTGCAATGCATTGTAACATCGTACGGAATATTCGAGTTGCATTACGAAGAACGTAACAAAAAACGCTAATTAAATATTCCAGTAATAGATCACCGAGCACCTAATGTACATAGCAAGAAACAATAGCCAGGCGACTCTACGTAAGTCCCCAGTTTCCTTAACAAGCAGTTGGATGACGGCCAAAACAACAAACGTTATTTTAAGCGTAGTACTAGATCGATTTTGTACAGAAACACTTGGAATCGCTACAAACGCTTTTTTGTAAAAACCGCGAAATTTTAATATAATAATGTTTTCTGTTACTGAAATAATATTTAAACGAACATAAAACATTCGTTATAATTATTTTACTCCGCGTTTCGAACACTTAATAGCGGGTTAATATGGTTTAATTTAATTTAGTGTGTTGTTGTAGGAAGTAAATTGTTATTAAAAGATAATTTTACGTGTTTCGCAATAGTTTAATAGTTGCCCTAATTAATTCTTGCTTTCAATTGACAAAATGCAAGTTGTTTTGCGCTTTAAATAAATGATTTGGTAGAGTAATGTAAAACATTTAGGAAGAAGGTTTAAGGCATTAGGCGCTTATATGCGACAAAATAGAAATGTAAAACTGGGTTAATTTTTTCGTACCTTGTTTCACGAGCGAGTAATCTTCCAGCGCATAGAAAGAAAGCAGTTAAGATGTTTCCGAGTTTCGTTTGTAAGTGGGAACTTGTTACTCGTCCAAGGACAGGAGATAATGTCATGCAACCTCGTTGTGTTCCTTATTTCCTACGAAGATAGCGCTGTCGATACCAAATTGACAATATTCCAGACAAAGATGGTTTTAAAGACATTTTTGAACGCCATCCTGTTCCAAATTAAAACAATGTATTTGTTTATAAATGAACTTATTGTTTTTTAGGTTTCAGCTTCACAGAAGAGGGCGTTCTATTTTTCTCTCTTCTATAATAATGTATTTTAGGTAATACACCTTAAAATACATGCTGAATCGGTGGTTACGCAAATTAGGTTACAAATGATGATTAAATTTTGATCTTATATCTAACTGACGAAGATCTGACGTTATAATAGATTGCATTGGGTCTTCATGCTATCCAAACGATGTTATGAGGCATTCATACCTCTCAATGTTTCAATGCATGCTTGAATTTGAATACATTATTAGATAATATGGATTTTTTTGAACATGTATTATATAATGTACCAAATTAATATATTTAGAAACTTTAGAACATCAAAAATTGAAGCAAATTTGTAAGCACATTCATTGAACGCAAAAGGTGATCAGCGTTTCCTGCCAGAGCGAAACATTGTTTGTTTTATCTTCAACACTATTTAATGCAAAGAGTTGGCACTTATCGTATTACGATTTATTAAACACCACTTTATAATAATTAAGTCTTAACCAATCACATGGTCCAAACGACTTAGATGCTTAAAAAGAGTCCCTAAGCAAATTTGTTAATTGGAAGACATGTGCAAAGGCAAGTATAAAGTTCTACGTTATTTTACTTTCGACGTCCACGTACTGCTCGTTTGAGACGTAACTTTAATCACTAATATACACTTTAGGAAATAAATTCCCCAACGTTGACACGGTTAACTAATCAGTTTATTCAAGGAATTAGAATTAATTATAGCAGCGCTTACAGGAATAGGTAATGCCTTATAGTGATGGTTTATATAACCATCGGTTATATTTTTGATGTAGTAGAGCAAGCAAATGGCCATTTGATGTTAAGTCATTATTAACAGTAGCACTGGTGTCTTGTGAAGTCACAGTTGCATTTCAGACTTTTTATAGACATCATATTTGCGATTTTCATCTATTTTAAGACCACTTTGACTGAACATAGGCCTTAGCCCTGAATTCATAAAGAAAGTTTATAACATATCCCAAATACTAGGTTTATTTAAGACTTAAGTACAAAGTTCACTGTAACTCGCTCGCGCTGGTAACTTTACGAGCTACTTTATTTTGCTTTATGAAATTCCCTGACTGTAGACTATAATATCATATCGTTCATGAATTGATAGTATAAATAAAAAATATGTGTATTGCAGACGATCTTAAAAGAATTACTAAAATTTTCTATGACTTGTTGAATTAAAGAGATATCTAGGTACCGAATGTTTAGATTACAAGTAGTTCTAGATCACAAAGCTTATGTCAACCGACTACCTGTGAAACACTACACAAAAAACACTTTGAAAGACACACGAAAAGAAGCGGGTGTGATGCAAACGAGATATAAATTGAACATTTCATTAGTCGATGTAAATAGCGTGAAGTGAAATGTCACCAAATTATCTGAGTAACGAAGTAACGATCGAAATAATGAAGTCTCGGCGCATTAACAAGGCAATTAAAAGTAAACGAACGTTCCAGACCTAAACTATGAAACTCGCTGTTAATTGATATTTCTGTTACGTTTTAGGGTCCCGCTCTCTGAGGTGAGCCTCCTGTGTCCTTACCGGCGACTTCAAAGGCAAACTTGAAATATTCCTCGATTGCACAACATGCTGACCCATATCTATAAAGAAATATAATTGGATTGCTTGGCTCCTATGGCACCCCAATATTTCCCATATTGGGGTGCCATAGGGAAATACTTTAACGTTGTAATTTCTTTTAATGCGCTATTGGTATAGGATTTTTGATACGCTGCAATTGCCAATTACGTAGTGATTTATATATTTTCATATGTTCACTCTTCTCTGAAACATAAATGTTAAAGGTCGTCAAATAATGAATCTTAAATATTAATATACTGTGAGCCGGTGAGGGATTTACCTCGAATCAATTTTACTTAAGGTACCTAATAATATTGTGTAGGTATGAGTTAGCAATTAGCCGCTACAAACTCAAAGTAGTAAATACATAATTATTTTCCTTGTTAAAAATTTAAATATTAAAGTCGTATTCTGTCTTTTGACAAATAAATCTTTATTATACGGAACCTTAATTTTGCTTTTATTACATTTTCATTATATTATGATTATATCAAAATTTGCTCAAGTGAAACATTTCTCAGAAATATGAAGTAATTTATCAAATACGAAGATTATTTTGTAATTATATAATTAAAGTGTGCTAAATTTGTATCTACTAACAAAACAGTATTAAATATTTACCATTTAAAACGTACACAAACCACTTAATATTTATATTCATATAATTAGAAGTCTCTAGTAAATTGATGTCTTTTGAGTTAATTTATTGTTGTTTTGAATTTTTATTTAGTCTATCAATATATAATAAATGGTTTGAATTTATTTTCATCCAGGCAAAAAAAAAAAAACATTATAATATGAATGAAAAAATAATATTATTTTTGACTGAACCGATATATGCGAAGTCAGTCAGGCACTGGAGCATCAGATTGGAATCCACATTAAGATACAGAATAAAACTAAGTCCAATATCAGTCTGACCGATTGAAGAAGAAATTTTGCATGAAGGTTTCTCATTAAAAGCTAGTGTATTTATATCGTAAAGCTTCCCTTTAGGTACAATGAATATGGGATTTCATGATTTCAATTCTGATTTCTGTGCGTGCTTTTCATAGACCAGAGCATTAACGTAGCAGATGTTATAGCAAGTATTATTCTAGCATAAAGGTTATATATTAGTTTAGTAGTTTGAAATGAATCTAGCTGCATTTCGCGGTTTTACACGTCATTAAAAGTAAATAAATATAGCTAGGTAATCCATTTTTTTTGTATATTTAAAATTAGTAAAATAAGTTATGAGTGTTATTTTAGAATATAATCTATCTTGTGATCTTCAAACACAAAACCAATCACTTTGGTTCAGGAACATGCCTGAAGAGTTAATTAACGCCGCAATAAGCATGATAATTGATAATATCGTAACGTCATAGAAATTAAAAAATTCCTGCGTTCCTAAGGTTCCTACTTCCTAGTGTCTACAATATCGCAAGCCACATAGGACACTCCGGTCTTGTTTATACTGTGACAGCAATGGTCTACGGGGAAATCCTCCTTTTATTGCTACTGACAGTTGGTTTAGCTTTCGTATTACTTTACACGCTACATATCTACGCTATGCCAGCACCTATCTCCCATTTTGTATAATTTTGTTTTGCTTACCTGCGAGGTATTTGCTCATTCTGCTATTTGCTATATGTCGCCAATAACGAAGCCATAACTTTGAAAAGTAAATAACGTTTTTGATATTATACTTACGGTAACCGCGTAAAGGAATGTTTACTTAAAACTCGAAAAGTCGGTAAACTCGCCGTTTCCTCAAGCGAAAATTGCTCGGAAGCATTTTTCCCCAATGTTGATTACGTTATCTAATTTTTAAGCCTTCATAAACTTAGTTAATTATAAAGAGCCGAATCTGAGCGGTTTACTTCCTGAGATTATGATTTCTAGTTGAGATTTATGAGGAGAAATTCGTTAATGTAATGATGCGGTTTGAATAATTAAAGAACGCCTTAAGTGGAATACGTTAAAGCGTAAGTTTTATATCACGAATGAATGCAAATAGCACATTGTCGTTACGTGGAAAGTAATCTCTTAGTCCTCACGTGTTTCAGGCAGCGAGCGTGGCTAATTTGCAAGCTGCATCAGTACCCAGAGGCTTTTAGCCCGCCTTCCTTCCGCTGCTGTTTACGCGCCACGGACCTAAATGAGGGTACTCCGACTTAATGACGACCAACGCCATTTCGGCGACGATAAACATAATCGTTCTCTGTCAATAATTCACGACGTGTAACAAAGTAACTCGAAGGTCTCTATCGTTCTCGCTTTAAAAATATTCTGAAAAATCATATAAAACTTTACGCGACGCAAGAACTTATTCATAACAGTCAATTTTGAGTGGCGTTTCAATCATAACCGCTCAATCCGCTGGCTGTTAACTTTATAATCGTATGCGAAAATTGATAAATCCCGACGACCAACCCATTCCATTTATGTGCTTTAAAAAGATTGATTTCCTAAAACGTCAAAACTGATTTTCAATTCATGCAAATTTTTAAGGTAACGGCACCAGTCGTGGACAAGCATCCAGTAATGGACAAAATAAATATTAAATTTAAATATTAAGACCAAAATTAACGTTATATAATTTGGCAATACTTAAAATAAAAGTTTGGTTCATAAGCTATCAAACTACGACACTTCACCTTATTCGGCCAAAATGTTTGAAGATGGCAGAACGTTATGTTTAGTTGCTGCGACTCGTTTCGAAGAAATCCGTTTTTACTAAGGAAATCCTTAAGGAAGTGAGGACACAATTTTGGTTATAAGAATTTTTGTATAAATGTCAGCAAAATTTGATATTACTTTTATTTATAGTAGTTAAGTGTACGAAATATTACACGATTTAGTATCATGATAGGTTATGTTGTTTAAATAAAATTCTTCAGTGTCCATAACTGGATTTAATTCTATGGATATATCCATTTATGGACATATGTCGAAAATTAACTTTTTTTAAAGGTATTAATTACATGCGCTTTTCTGTATTGTCTTTTCTTTCTGATTAATAATATACCTATCACGACCATTTCAAACAAAGGGTTCCAATATTGTACAACAATTGTCCATGACTGGATTTGCTTTGGTTCCTATAATGGACATTGATATTTTTTGTTAAAATTACACTAATGGGTCCAACAACATAATATCTATCTAAACATGAAGAATATATTTTAGAACAATGGGTAATTATGTGCTGTGCGACTCGTTCTCGGCTTACACGCTTAAATTTCATCCACACCATCTTGACAACCGTTTAAAAAAAGCTTTTTGCCTCGTGCTACAATTTGGAATCCATATCGATGGACCGATCAGATTAAGGCTGCTGGCGGATTCAGATTGGCGATTCACTTCACGAGTGCAGCGGAATGCCAGGAAACAGAGAGATATGGCGGAACATCGTGAAGCGGGTAACATCTACCCCCCCAAACCTCATGTTGACCACGTTCGCTCTGACTAGAGTGATATGACGAAGATGAAGAAGTCCCAAAATGGATGGAATGGCAGTACTTTTTTTAGTTATATTTTTCATCCCTGACTTATTGAGAAAAAAAACCCATATTGGTGCTTCTTAACGGACATAACTCGTAAATATTATAAGTATGCAAAATAATTAATAAGTACTATTTTTTTATAAATACATCCCCGATTTATTGTATTCCAATCATCATTTTCAAGATTCTACTGATAACTATAAGTCTTCTCCAAGTGTAAATAACTGGAGAAACAACATTAGGTACAGTCCATAAATGGGTGTTCATAACTGGTTGTTGTCCAAAACTGGGTGTCCATCATTAGATTTTCACTGTCCAACACTGGTGCAAAAAAGTGGTTTTTTAATTTATAAATAACTTCATTATTTATGCATTGTAATCTTTTTTCTAACATTGGTTACGTTAAACTAACATTGAACTAAAGGTATAACTAAACAATATCCAATAAAGTTAAAAAACCTACGAGAAATTTGCAAAAAACTTCAATTTTTTCCTTAATCTGTACAAGACTGGTGCCGTTACGTTATTTGTTGTAAAACAAAATGGAATACGGAAAATTTCGAATAAAAACGCAGCGTTATACCTATATATTGTAATAGCAAAGCCATGTCCATAAATTTTTTGTCACAAATGTTAAAAAGCCGTGTTTTTTACATTTTTATTTAAACTGAAATAAACAAATTTAAGTTGTGAACCTTTAGGTACGTAACAAAATTACAACTAGGCTCGACCTATTTTTGAACAGACATGTCAAGATCCCGCGCATTAAAATATTTTCACTGGAAAAGCTAAATATAAAAAATACAAAGTGAGCCAATTTCGATACGAAAATTTCGAAATTGGAGCGGTTAAAGGACATCATAAGGATCGCGATTTCCTGCCTCTGAAAAAAATATCTTTTTACAAATCCTAGCGAGATATAAAATTGCATTCGTTAGCACGGAGCCCAATCGATGCTTAATATTCTAAAGCCCTGTTTCGTCTTTGACAAAAATTGCTATAAGCTAAACTTGTCCTTTTAAATCGTTTTACCCGTATCTGCACTGGTTCAGTGATTTAAGTGTATGGTTAACTTAATATTTTATTTTATTAAATAAACTACCCGCTCTTGCTTTACACGGACATTCTTTTTTTATCTGTATGTTGATTAAAATTGTATAATAAGCCATTCGGTAGATCACAAATTTAATGGATACGAGATGAAAATTCGCTACGGCCATGCCAGTTTGTTTTATAATTTTAACAATACAAAAAATAGTATGCCATAATGAAATTTATATTCCTTTTTTATACATAAGCTTAATTAAAAGTTTTAATTTGTGTGCATTATTTCCACGAAATTAATTGAATGTTAACAGAAGAAGACAAGTTTTAAATTACGTTAACAACGTGCCATTGTTGTAGAGTGAATAGTTAAAAAGCAATTACGACCTCTTGATCTTGGGTTTTATATAAAAAAATAGGTAAGGATAAAAATTTCAGAATATATTCAAGTCAATACATGTGCCTACTTACATCAGAAACAACCTTCGTTCAATACAAAGTAATTTATAGAGGAATCACTCTTTTCCAGATTTTATCATTCCGGCAATAGAAGCTGACAGGATAAGAAATGGCAAATATTTTGCGTACAGTAATTCAACGAGGCGTAAAAGCTAGATACGTATTGATATATTATTGATAAGGAGTATTTATTTTAAATATATATTTAAATGAAACTCGTACAACTGACATAATTTTGCATAAGAATGCACACTGGTATTAAAAAAACAGAATGATTTATTATTATTAAAATTTTCATCATTTTCTACATAGGTCAAGGATTCAACGCCGCTGAAGCCGCGCGGGGTGAGCGTATAAAAATTAATCGTTCTTTGTTATATTTATCTGTATATTGAATATTTAATTTAGTGCATTTTATTCAAATCGATAGAAGGTAAAACGTGTGCATATTTTCCTTTAGAAACCGTAGCCAATCGTCAATATGAAACGAATTTATTCTGATAGTAAGTATGTGTTTTTGTAATTGGTCTAATTCATCTCCTTTGAAGAAATTTTAGAAACAAGGAATTCAATGCGTTCCCTTCCTCTGTAAAGTCTTATTTTGAACTTACAGTCTAATACATAAGTAGGTATAATATACAGGTAACATAAATACCTACTAAACAACACAATTTTAAACTAAAACCTAATATACAATTGCGCGATGATGCCTTCATCTTATTGTTGCAGCAACTTCTATTTCAAATCTTTAATTCATTGTTGTCTTAAATTATACGCAGTACAATTGAACATCTACTTCATAACAATATAAACAAGAGACGTATATTATTCAAGGGAAACAATGAAACAATCGAGTTGTCATCTACTTTAACGCCTAGTTTGCAACCTAGTTTATGACGACTTTGATCTGCTTTCATTATGATATAACGCACGCAACTACCTTTGTTTAGCGTCTGTGCGATTGATGCTCATGTTCCTTAATGGGGAGATAGGACGGACAGATCTTCATAGAATACTCATATACATATTTTTATGTAAAAACGGTCTACGATTATCTTTTTTATATTGTAACATTATACAAGCTTAATAGTCCCAGAGATTTATCGTACAATAAACGATGTAGAGCAGTAAGAATATTTTTGAAGTCACTTTTTTATTATAATTGTAAGTATGTATCTATGAAATAAAAAAAATGAGGTAGGAAAATTTAATCTGAAATTCATACAAATACGGATAAGTTATTTGTAGGTGATTCTTACAGGAAACTATTTCCCATAAATTCAACCACGTTACGAAAAAATGGGATTAAATACACTGAACATAATAATCTATGTTTGTCGCGTTATTATCTACTATGACATGTATGCTATTCCAGCCACACAATGCTTCGAACAATACCTTCTGGCTTAGACACATACATGTCAAAGCCATAGATGTAAAAGAACACGTCCCGTGACTAATATTAATTAAGATTAACAGATACAACATAGTTCATAAAGATGATGTTTTAAATAGACCTTCAAAATTGTTTCCAACTTATTCAATTAAGAAGTAATACATACTTATACATGATACGTCCTTCAATATTCTTATAGATTAAAAATCTCAAATCTTCAAGAGACTAAATTAGAGTTTCTTTTAAAATATGATTTAACTGGTAAATTTCGGGTAATTTATGTGAAAACTCTCAATGACAAATGTTTGAACAGTCATCTTGCAGTATTGTTAAATTAGTGTCACCTAGTGCACTAAGCACCGAAAACTCAGTAATTCATTCTGTCAGAAGTTTGTGAATTTTAACCCTCTACGAAATCAAGAGAAATGTCAGCAAAGTTTAAAACTTTCGGAAACAACGGAAAGGCATTCAGTATCGCTTACCACGAAGTTCATCAATCAATCATTGTGTGTGTGAACGAAGACGATCCGGCTAAATCGATCGCTGACGAACCCCTAATAAAGTTTCATGTATAAATAAGATTTTCCTTTGAAGAATATAAATTACGTATAATAAGTGTATTAAAATAGGTACTCGTGTATAAAGATGGTGTGATATTTCAAGTGTTCGTTCGTTAATTTAATTATAGAAAAGCGTATACAAATTATAACAAAGACAAAAATGTATCGTGAAATTTAATACATCTTGATAATAAACGTGTATTCACAATAAAGTCTCTATTGAATTTGTAGTCGTCGGGAACAGCACGATCAGTAGGACAATAGAAATGTTTCTACGATAAAATAAATGGAATCGCAACATTCATCGTAATAGAAAAACGTTTACTTGCAAGTATACCTGTTATTATATTGTGTGCGTGCTGCTTGACGTATGAAAATAATGTGGGACTATTATAATGTATCGTTGTAATTTATTATGGAGAACCTTGTATTATTTTAATATGTTTTATTACTTTTAATATATCGTAGGTGCGTTGTAGCTGTATTTCTATGTGAGTGGCCAAATCATTAATCTCTTTGAAAAGGATAGCCGTCTTGTTCCTTATTAAACCGAGCTTATACTGTCTCCGCTTTGACCCAAACTCAGGACATTCCTATCTTTGAGGTTGTAATTAAAACAGCTTGGCAAAATGTTCAAGCATCAAATGAACGGAATTCTTGAGTAGTATTGTTCCTCTTAATTTTAGTGTCTATCCGCGGAGCTATTGTTTTGTGTTTTATTTGCGTCTATAAAACCACCTTGAAACAACAGTCTAGCTGGCAACAAATGCGTCGCACCGTGAGACGTACTCATTGAATGACACTCTAAAACAGCATTTCACCGTACCTGCCGGTAGGGCTGAGGGATTGCTCTCAAACACGCGTAAGTCTAACACTGAAATGTGAAAATGTAAAAAATGAATGCGAGACCACTCGTGCTACGTACAGGGAACTGCGTATGTGACGAGTGATACAAAAATTTGAGTGCATACACGTCAAGCACAATATAGCTTTTAAATGAAAACTCGTTTACGACGATCTCTTTAAATAGTTTTTGCTAAACTTTTACGTTTAGTTCACTTCAAGTTCGTATTTTTGTAATATTTATACGAAACTATGACGGATATATTTTAATATTTTCATTCATGACGTTTATGAACGAACTTATTTTATTAATATTAACATCTAAACTATCATATGATAATTTTTACATTTTAAAGCAAATATGATGTTGAAGATGCAGAACCGTAGAGAAATGATCAAATCCAAATGAAAGAGTTCAAATATTTTTCAGTGACATTTACATCTAAGCAAACGTATGTATGACACTAAAAGCTATTCTCCGCAGACAAGTCGATAGCTCTATTTAACTTTGAACGTTTAGTATATCCATGAATATTGCAGCTGCATCAGTGAGCACGACTTAAACGGTCGGGTTTATTAGCTTCTTTATTGGATATTTGAGTCTGCTTTCTCACATCCCTTGTATTAGAGGTATCATTGAATTCTTAGATGAACAAGATTGCATTACATATTAGACAGTAGTTAAGGTAGATGTTTTCAGAAAATAAGAGGATTTATAAAATATGTCATTTGTTTAAACTGAAAGTGAAATGACGGTAAAATATGTAATGTTCAAATACTATATTAGGTTACCTATGGTATTTATATACTCTACAAGCCCCAATGTAAATAAACTGAAATAGTAAATAGACGAAAATTGTTTTATTTTAACGCCGTTCAGCAGTGTTTACCTATTGGTCTAAGATCCGAATATAGGTCGACCTTCACCGGCGTGATAATAGAATGAGACCAATTTAATAATAAATTTAGTCCATTAAAAATCTATTAAAGATGGGTTGACTGAAAAAAATCCTGGACAGGATATTTTTAGTTAATTATTAAAAAAAAAAATTTAATTATGCAGTGTTGAGACAGTAAACAATTTTGTTATAAAACAGCGCTCATGCTGATATATATTTTTTTTCTATCATCCCATCAAGTGAAAGTAACTGGTACGGACATGCCTGTTTATACCTGCCAACCTAGCAGTTTGTCCAGGTAAATATTAGAAAACCCTATGACTGCACATTCTGTAGGTTTCATACTTCAAGTCTATTATAATTTTTTTTATTATCTTGATAAGTACTGCAATTAATTAAAAAAAATATTTTTTAAAAATTAATTAAAATGTCCTGTCCAGGATTTTTTTCAGTCAACCCATCTTTAATAGATTTTTTAATGGACTACATTTATTATAAAATTGGTCTCATTCTATTATCACGCCGGTGAAGGTCGACCTATATTCGGATCTTAGACCATATCGCCTGTACTATAATCATAAAGTATTTAACTGAAAAATGAGAATGTTATAATACAAAAATAAATAGATGGCGCTGCTCAAACGCGGTCGCAGTTTCGCGGCAAATTGAACGACGCGACGCTGCGGTAATAAAACCTAATTGAGTGTGTGTCCATTAGCGTGAATCGTCACCCAACGATTGATAAAACTCTTTTTTCTGTACGCAATACACGAATGCTTAAAATATATGGAGTGATACGTAAGATCAATGTAGCGCACGGAAAAGTGTATGTAGTCCCGTTATTACATACTGAGTAGGTATCTTTAATATATCGGGAAACGCAACTTTAAAGAAAGCAGTTCATTACTGTTCAAACATAATCGAATTATTCAGAAATGTTTATGAATTAAAAATACTTACTATATCAAAATACAATTCTAATCTTAAAATCAAAGCCTACGGAACACATTCTTGTCATAACTGTTTGAGTGATGGACACAGCAATATAATTTCATTAATTTAACCGGTATTTAAAAAGCGCACTAAGGGTAAACATTGAAATTCATATATTTATTATAGCCCGTATTTGGCGATGTTTGTTTTTACTCAGATGTTTGTAATGGAATGGTTTTATTAAAATTGGTATGTACAAACGTAAAGTAGCCTAGCTTTGTGGCAATTTCGTCCGGTATTTTATGAGTTAATTAGGCAATTAAGGCATAAAAATGTTTAGGCGTACAATCACAACGATTTGCCTTCTAAACATGTATAATAAATAATAAGCTTTAAAAAATACACCTCTATGTGCACAAATATCATTTCATACGCTTAACCTTAACCTTTCAATTATTCCGAATGTCAAGTGAACCGTTTTTATATATAATATTCCCCAAAATTCCTTTATAAAACGATATCAAGCTGCTGACTACGATGACATTTGGCAAAAATGGCTCGGCCTACTTTTTTCGGAGATCTTTACAACAATCGTTTGAAATCGACTTTAGCAGAAAATTTTATTATCATTAATACAATCCCGACTTTAGAGACATTAATTTCTCGTGTATTTAAATGATTTTCTAATACTCTCAGCATGAATCGTAATGGTTTTAAAGAACTTTTGCAATCGGATAATGTGATTAACTTTGAAACATTTTTTACATTGCTTCCTCGATACTACGTGTGTTTGTCGTGTATTCGATCTCCAAATCAAAGTCAATTTCCTCCCTCTATGGAATTTAAGCCTATTGTTCCTATTGTATCTTCACACCTTCCACTTGAATTATAGTTTGAAATGCTATGTATATTTTAGAGTGTAGTTTGATTGAGGGCTTCTAGAGGGCCAGTACTTAGCGCCCTCCGACGGCGCGTGATAGAGCACGGGCTCGCCACTTCCCACTGCTTAATGTGATTACGAACCCCACCGCTTTTGCACCAACAGAAATTGATTCTAGTACTTCGCACTACGGAAAAGAGACATAAGTCTCCTTCTTTGATAGCATATAGACTGAATAAGTTTCACTACTAATTTGTGCGATGTTTACCAAGTTCTGCAGTTGTATGGAAGTTAACTCACCAGAGTCATCATAAATCACGACAAAAATGTTTTTTACACATCAGTTTCAGTTCTTTGTCTAATCGAAATATCTGCCCTTCCTTCCTTAATAGAAGGAACACATAGAAAAAATATTTCATGAATATAACAAAAGGGAGGTAGCCAATATGAATTGATTAAAATGATCGATTACTTTGGCATTATACGGATATTACAATAGGTATAATTTTATATAAGCTACATTTGATGAAAATGCATATTACATTACAAAGCTTTGTATATTTTAAATGCTCTTTTATCAAAAATGATTTTCTTTTTTTGATAAAAGTATTAAAAATCATTTTATAAATCAGCTACCAATTATAAAGAAGAGTATATTATTATAAAAGGGTCTATAATTGAATTCGGCAAACATCGAATGTTCATCAATTTATATATATATTAAATATACAATACCTGCTTTAAACCATATTTACACGTGAAATAATTTCACCTGAGCTTTACGACTCGTCATTAGGAATATTATAGTTGTAACTATCAGAAATAAGATACAGTTGTACGGAGGAAATGTAGTCATACAATTTATTCTGTTGCGGTGAAAGCAGGTGCGGACCCTCCCCGAGGTTGGTAATTAACAAAACAAAGGCTTTTCACGTTAACAGTACTTGATGGCACTGCCTACATAATTTTAAGACCGACGCGGATTCCTGTGTTGAAACCACTTTATTCGCCTCACAGATTTTCTACTCTCTGTCCGCTATTCCTCTTCTCGAAATAAGAGAGGCTTTTAAAAATTTCGCCGAGTGGCAATAACTTCTGATCCTATATTAAATAATATTTTTCACTAAAAGTCAGTCGCGATAATTCCATCTAATTTTGCGAACTCCGACTAGCATTATGTATAAGAAAGTTTTTTGATGTTTATCACTCAATCTCGCAAAATGCCTCAGGGGTTTTGATGGATTTTGCATAATAATATATTTTATTACCTGGTTTATTATAAACGGCATTTTTCTCGTTTAATAGAATGGACCAAGTTGAGGTAAGACAGGCCAAGTATTAAAAGATAAAACTGTTACCCGCGACATCGACCCCATTGAGTCAGTCCAGTTTTTGTTCTACTTTTTCATAATTTTTACAACAAATATTTTTTAAGCAACCATCCTACAATTTTTGTGAGTATCAAGCGGTGTTTACTGCATAATACATTACTGAATCAAAAACAAATTTAAGTGTGTAGGTACGCAGTAAGAAAGTTGTTAATATAATATTTTATAAATAATTTGCACATTAATGCCTTGGACAGTTAAGCTTGCGTGTCATCTCTCTATTAATCTTAGGCAACCGAAATAAAGCGGTCAGTGAACCCTCATTTTTCAGCCAACTCCAATTAATTAACTTCAAAGTATATCTTCAGTCGCTACTTGTTAGGTTGTGACTTAATAAATCTATGTAAGATGACAACGCAAAAAATAAATCTTTTTATTTCAAACACATTGTATTCAAAAATGATAATGCTCGGGTAGAATTTCGATTTATGTTTTATACACTAAAAGCCTGGTCGTAGAACTAGTAACAAAATGAAACGTGCAAATCTCTCGCTATCAAGTGCTAAATTTGTAAATTCAAAATACAAAACGGAATAATGTAGCTAAAAGGTTTTTGTGAAGATTATAAAATGAGGATCCAAATTGATGTTAAAAGACGTGAAGTACATAAAATATTAAGATCATTTGAAAGGAAATTCTGATAATTGCCTCTTGCTTTTATGTTTTATGTTTATTTATCTTCCATGAACTGTCACTTATCCTTATTTAAATGTTTGCATTGCATTTATTTCCTATTTTATGAAGAATCTCGCCTCCTTGACCTCCGACTGTACGTATAATCCGAAAAAATGTTCCGTGGTTTTATAAAATTCATCATCTGTCTGTGACAGGTGCAAAGTAAAAGTAACAATGTAATTACTGGGAACAAAGGCAAACACACCTCCCATTTAGAACCTTTTGTAAACAAACGCAAACAGCCCCCTAACACTCGTAACAAAAATAAAAACAATATGATAAAATGAAAGAAGAATCGGGATTTAGAAGACGACAAGGTAAATCACGGCTAAAATAAAGCCATTTCAAAAATTGAAGGTCGTTTTTTATATTAAATTAACATTTTTTTTTATTTTGTACCTATACCGAATAATAAATTAAACCTACAAAAGTGTCTTCACGACCAGTCTTTTTTTAAAAAGGCAACTTTCAAGCCAGTGCGCCTTGGATAATATTCAACAACGCCTGATTATATTTTGATGATTTGAAAGGCTTCACGATGGAGAAATACACGGAATCGTGAGTAATCAAATTATTACACTTTTTCTGGTTTAAATGTAATCTTACCTGCTTGCTCTACAATAATTATTATTATTAAAGTAGAAAGTATTTATACATAAACGATTCGGTTACCCTTGACAACTAAATGAATTTTGTTTTTGTCTACTGACTTTTGTTATTCACAAATGTTTCAAGCCCAATGAATTTTGTTGGCAACCTTCATTACGTTCCAAACATTTGATAAATGATAACTTGTATGGGATCGTTTGGTGAAATACGTAAATCGGTAACAAAGAAAAGGCTCAATGAAAATTAATGATGTTTAGACGGAAGCTTTAAAAAGTAGGACAAGAGTTTGAGACAATAATAATAACCGGAGGGTACTTGTAACTTATTAAATTTTAATTATAGAACTGGAGGGCATTTAGAGTCCTCTCTAATAAAGTTTAGGGGTGGATGTTTTATGCTAGTAACTCGTTCATGTAAAAACGAATGATCGCATCTGAATCTAACTAGACTGAGAGATAGATTATTGTCTGGATAAGCGCATGAACTACTCTCATTTATTAACTCCGTTTTATGGAAGAGTAGCGTTAGGATAGAGATATGTATATACATATGTGCAGAATGGTTACGCATTTCCTTGATGTGTGTACGTTGAAGGCTCATTGGCCTAACTCTTCTCAACATTTCTATTCATCCATATAATTGTCACTGCAACTAATTGTAGTGGACGCTTATGTACTTCTTAAGCAGTGAGACGGTGTCTATTTGTTTGTCATAATGTCATATAATGATAACTATTTACGTGAATCCAAATAGTTAAAGTATTCGTCTGAAGTGTACTTACGATACGTTATTGTAAGTAAACTTAATAGCAATACAATTTCAAAAAAACATGTACCTATTCTTATAATAATACTTTTACCTAATATGGAATTTATAATTTCGCAAAGCACGAATATTTTTAGAAGGCTTCAAATCGATGAGATTTGAAGCCTTTTGCTGTATTTAAAATACGCAAATACCTAAATCCGGTCGGTATTATAAAATTTCAACGCTTAAAATAAGTTTGAAAGGACGGCATTATATTTAGACAGAGTCAGCGAAGTCATAAAATGAAATATCGAGAAAGTTAGCCGTTTACCATGAATGGCGTCGGAATTGATTGTCCGGTGTCACAAAATTGTTGAGTGTTGACACTGTTTCTCTATCTTAGTAAAGCTATTCAACTTTTCTCATTAAGGCGATTTGTTACAACACGATCGAAATGTTCACAATATTTTGGTGAGGCACCGAGAATTAGGAAAGTAACTAATTTTATAAAAGTACCACTTCGCAAAGTTTAACACACTCAACGCTCTTGAAATAAAAGCTGTTGTTGTAAGAATTCTTTTGCTGCAAACAATTTCTAATATATTTTTCAGTATACGCTTTCTTTAAAGTTTTGCATGTTTTGAGGCAAAACTATTTACATAACACATTTCCACACATTTTCATATGCATGTACACAGTACACTACATACTGAATTAGTAAGTTTCATAGCTGTTATTTTAGCAATAAGTAAATATATTTTGATTATGTAATAAATTCTAATTATGTGATAAAACCCACGCGACAATAAGCATCATATACGACCGTTTATACACACGTATTAATGGATCTGATTTTGATTTGAGTATTGAGCATGGCTTTGATAGCTGTCCGCCACCTGTGGCCTAAACCCTCCTTCATTTTCACCCCTTCACTGAAATTAACTGTGGTTACGTTCTGATAGTTACATAAGCTAGAAACAACTATTTGGAAATAAATATAAACTTTCAATTTGTAAACGTAATATGTCATATTACAAGTAATAAACAACAAACAAATAAAAAAACTGGACATTGGTGGAGACTCTCTTGAAGTTGAGTGATTAACAAACAGAAGAAGAAATATTGTCTGTCTTGAATATTAGAAGGAAATAATTATTTTGTGTTAGGTTTTATGCTGCGTTTCTCGCTGTTTTAAGTCATATTATGAAGATCCAGTACTAAAGAAACTACACTATCCAAAAATTACTAGATTAGATAAAAGTTACTCGCCTGAAAGCGGCGACGATAACAGGTTAGTATACAGGTTTCGAATTCGATCGCGATATCCATACAAAGTCGGTGAACATAATTCAATAAATCTTTTTTCACTTTATTAATTAATATTAACGCTAGTATTTAAAATATTATTTGGATTTAGAACACAGAACGGTCCCTAGAAGACAAAGAAGCGCATTAGGTTGTGTAAACATTTTTTTTTTATTTCAATTCCGCTCTCCAAAATTGTG
Source organism: Colias behrii (assembly GCA_029959065.1). Taxonomy (NCBI): domain Eukaryota; kingdom Metazoa; phylum Arthropoda; class Insecta; order Lepidoptera; family Pieridae; genus Colias; species Colias behrii. The sequence goes on along the minus strand of JARWMC010000007.1, from coordinate 7,733,499 downwards.
CGTTATAGACTACAAGCCCGCATAGGAAAAAAATATGGGTCAATTGAACCACCAGGGGACATATCTAGAACGATAGAAGAGCATAAAATAATAAGATTCATCACTATGCCGTCACTTGTAAGCTGTCCAACTGAGTGCAGATGAGAATTCAAAAGTACAGGTAGACTCGGTAAATTTTGGTCATATATTTTTGTACGGCATTCTTAACCATCGATAGATCCATTAAAAATAATAAGAAACCGCTCAGTGCCGTACAAAAATGGTGGTCCACAAAGTCGGAATTTTTATTTAATTTCCGAGAGTTACCGGGGGTAAATTTGGTCATTTGACCATGTACGGCATCTGTGTCTTACTATTTCAATACTGCTTTTAATCCATTATTCCGCAACGCCGTACAAAAATCATGGGGACAAGGGGAAAAAATCGAGAGTTGCAATCCCCTCTCTTTCCCCACTCCAGGGGGTCATTTGACTAAGTACGGCTTCGGTTCCAAAACATTATTTAGCACTCAAAAGTACTATTAAAAGCAATGCCGTCAAAAAATAATTGTTCTTTTAAATGTATACCAATAATCATCTTAATTTCATCGAATTCTTGATATAAAGAGCTGTAAGGTCATTTGACCCTGTACGGGAACTTTTTTTTTTAACATGATATTGTAAAATTCAATTGTTGTATAGTATTGCCGTTCAAAAGAAACCGTTCTAAAAAAAGTTATAGAGAAATGAAAAAACAGAAATTTTGTAAAAGTTTAAACATCGTAGATTAATGAAATATAATAGTTTTCTACACTTTATTCGTTGTTTTAAATAGTATTAACATAGATAAATTAGGAAAAAACGATGCCGTACATTTTTGTGCAGACCACATCTTTTAGGCTGATGAAAGCGACGAAAGCTACAATTTTAAGGGTGCTTTATGGCCATTTGATACAGTACGGCATTAACATATTTTTACCCAACTACGGCAAAGCAAAAGGAGGGTTATGATTTTGATAGGTCATGTATGTATGTTCATCTATTCCCTCGTAACTTCTAAACTACTTATCAGAATTCGACAAATGACATATCATTAGAAGCGTCTGAATTGTTCACTGGATAACCAGCGACCAGCTAGCTAAAGGCTATATGGGGTTTCACAAAATCTAATGTGGCGCCCTCTAGCGGACAAAACATACAGAGTAAAAAAATAAAGTTAAGATAAATATGCCGTGTTTGGTATCATTTGAAAGCGCTTTACTTGTACATTTTGAATATGTGTATATTACTAGCATTTGCTTGTGACTTTACCTGTATTCATGGGCTGATTGCATATAATTCACATCTTTTCGTTCATAGCTTCTTTATTAGTTCATCAATTTAACAGAGTCCATTCCACCTGACTCCGACTTTCCAAGGTGATAATTAACCACCTCGAGCTTCTTAATATTAATGTATATTTATATTTTATTATCAAAATATAAAGCAAACATTTCGTTATATGGATTTTTTTCTTTTTCAGATTTTTCCCCTTTGAACCAACGAAAATGTACGGCACATGAAAAAATATTATCTATGCATAAAATACTTTAAAAATAAATTTATTTCGTGTTGTGTCAAATGACCCCCTGGAGTGGTGAAAGAGAGGGGATTGCAACTCTCGATTTTTTTCCCTTGTCCCCATGATTTTTGTACGGCGTTGCGGAATAATGGATTAAAAGCAGTATAGAAATAGTATGACACAGATGCCGTACATGGTAAAATGACCAAATTTACCCCCGGTAACTCTCGGAAATTAAATAAAAATTCCGACTTTGTGGACCACCATTTTTGTACGGCACTGAGCGGTTTCTTATTATTTTTAATGGATCTATCGATGGTTAAGAATGCCGTACAAAAATATATGACCAAAATTTACCGAGTCTACCTGTACTTTTGAATTCTCATCTGCACTCAGTTGGACAGCTTACAAGTGACGGCATAGTGATGAATCTTATTATTTTATGCTCTTCTATCGTTCTAGATATGTCTCCTGGTGGTTCAATTGACCCATATTTTTTTCCTATGCGGGCTTGTAGTCTATTAGTATTAAAATTAAGCGCGTACTAGCTAGAGCAGGCTCCGAGGAGATGTTCGTTTGCAAAAATAGCGGACCTAAATCTGACTTCTGATATATATTGTATAGATATCAGACATCCTATAGACAGATGTTGCCAACCAGTTTTGTGGTCCCCCTCCCCCCACCCCGGTAATTAAATATGGCATACAAAGAAAAAAATAAAAATTTCCAAAACATGCCGTGTGGGGTATCAAATGAAAGAGCTTATTGAGTAGATCACGAATATATAGCATACTATAATATTTCTTACACTTTCTCTAAGATTTTTTAGAAAATTTACGAAAATGCTCAATTTTTGAGTTAACTTTAAACCACTATAGATTGAAAACCCATGAATATATTTTTTAAATTATTATTTTAAATAATTAACAATAGTCCATTGTTTATGATTCAATAGTTCGTAATATAATATAAGTGAGCTATATGTATGTGGTGGACTTGATGACCCCACTAAATGTTTTAAATTGCAAGGCGCAACTTTCACTGAAGTTACCGATTTGAAATCTAATCACACAGAGGCTGATTCAAGAATGTTCTGCCATATTGCAGAGATAATTATTCTAAACCCTGACACCGATATTTTTGTATTAGGCCTTTATTTCTGGCATAAACTTGAAAATATACTCGCCATCTTTGAATGCTCCCCCCACTCCCCCATGCAACTATTTCACTGTACGAACTATTGAATCGTAAACAATGGACTATTGTTAATTATTTAAAATAATAATTTAAAAAATATATTCATGAGTTTTCAATCTATAGTGGTTTAAAGTTAACTCAAAAATGGAGCATTTTCGTAAATTTTCTAAAAAATCTTAGAGAAAGTGTAAGAAATGTTATAGTATGCTATATATTCGTGATCTACTCAATAAGCTCTTTCATTTGATACCCCACACGGCATGTTTTGGAAATTTTTATTTTTTTCTTTGTATGCCATATTTAATTACCGGGGTGGGGAGAGGGGGACCACAAAACTGGTTGGCAACATCTGTCTATAGGATGTCTGGGATCTATACAATATATATCAGAAGTCAGATTTAGGTCCGCTATTTTTGCAAACGAAACTCCACTGAGAGTCCGGTCTAAGCAATCCTTAGTTTATCTATAATATCATATTTGGTATTTTAATTACATTTTAGATATTACATTGATGATAAAAGTATAATGATACAAATGTTACGGTTACGTGCTTTAAGTTCTATCTAGTAAAGCTTTCCATGTTATGATTTATTTGAATATGTAAGTATAAAACTTTTAACGTTACAAGAATGAGAATGATCACCAAATTGTTTTGTTGGTGTTGCTTAAATTACGAATGAAACCTTTTGTATTTAATTTTAATTTAATTATTTCTTTCCCTCATTATACTTCCTAAATAGAACAAAATTCTATTGTTTGAAGTAATTTGGCATTTGAGTTACATACCGACTTAACTTTTAAAGTCATTAATTCAGCATCCAAGCGGCGCGGAATTTAAAAATAGTTAATTACTGCAGGAGTAATTTAAATAATATTATCTCTCGGCTGCGTGTCCCTGGCATATACCCAACAAGCCTAACTAAACGGTTCCGTAGCAACTGCGTTAGTGTCGGATGAAATAACCCCTGAATAACGGTTCTGTTAGCTTTTTATTGCATTACGTACTAGACATGAAAAACTACGTTCCCTTCCTAATTACTTAGCCGACTATCTTTTCAAACGATCAGTAATTTTTCTCGCTCATAGTGTTCGCAATGAGACGTCACTAAGCGACAGGTTAAGGGCTTGGTCTAGTAGAGCAAACAAATGCATCCTGTCATCCTATATGTAAATAATACAAATGTACTAAGGGAAAGTTGCTCCACTTAATTTTTAAAAATTAAATCATTCGTATGCATAATTTAATATTCGTAATAAGTACCTAAAATGACAATTTGAAACAATTTTCGTGAAAATTACACCGGGTGATTCTTTTTATCAGTACACAAAATTTGCGAATACGTTCTATTGATATCTTCAACTTCATGTTTATATAACTGATCAACTTTTACAATGAAATTTGGACGAAATATAAAATAAATAAGCTTTCCATACAAAATGCATAACTCTATACATTTTTTTCGACCTAAGTTTCTTAGTGAAAGTTGTTCAGTTTGACTAATAAAACGGATAAACAAATTTTGTATATAATAAAAAAAATATAATGTTTGTGTAAAAAATTATAAAATAGAAAAATGCGCAAATGAAAACAAAAGATATTTATTTCTGACTAGCTTCCGCCCGCGACTCCGTCCGCGCGGATGTCGGTCTTCGCGTGGATGGTTTATTTCTCCATTTTGAACTGGGAAGACGTTTCTCACTAAATTAATATTAGACGATCATGATTCACTCCAGTCCAAACAGCAAATAAGCAGACTTCTGCTTCTGCAACGTTTAGTTGTCCCTGAATTTGGAAAAAAACCGGCCAAGTGCGAGTCGGACTCGCGCACCGAGGGTTCCGTACATTGCTGTTTCTTTTGATTGCGTTGACATAGAAGTTTGATTTTGTTACAGCTTAAAGGTATTATAGACCTGAGTATTTGGTATGAATTTCAATTTAATACCTCTACGCGTTTATGAGGAAATGGGTAGTAAGTTTAAAATTATTAAAAAAAAAATATATTATGTGATGTAACTAAAAATTTATGGTTTTCGTAATTTTTCCTTTATCTATGCTATAAGACGTTGCTTTGTACCAAATTTCAAGATTCTGAGTTCACGGGAAGCACCCTGTAGGTTTTGATTCCCTTGCAAGTGTCGAAAATTTGCGGCATAAACGGCTGTATCTTTTGATTGCGTTGGCTTAGAAGTTTGATTTTTTCACAGCTTCAAGGGACAGTAGACCTGAGTAATTGATATAAATTTCAGCTTCATACCTCCACGCGTTCCTGAGAAAAAGGGTCTTGACAGACGGACGGACGGACAACAAAGTGATCCTATAAGGGTTCCGTTTTTTCCTTTTGAGGTACGGAACCCTAAAAATAGTCATGATTCTAATCTATAACAAAAGTGTTATTTTTTTGCATTGTATTTCAAATATTAAATTTTTTATTTTTAACCGCATCTTCCGCATTCATGTCTTTTGCCGGAATTAGACATTTAACTTACTACTAGTCCCATTTTCCCTTCTTGATATGGGAGTGTATAAAGTATTTTTTTTAGATATTTCTCGTTATACTTTTAAAAAGTTATTATTGTCATTTTGCTCATTAGGTAAAGTAATTTCGATATCAGTTTTAAGTTTTTTGATACCTGCAATAATAACGTCATAATCGCCTGCACATACTTATCGATTACACCCTGTATACAATCCACCATCCACATTCATAATGTTTTCCTGTCCTCCTCTCCTTTATGCTGTTCACCGATACATTTTAAATGAGTAAATCTGCTACCACTGAAGGATGTTTCATTGTGATCAGAAAATTTTCACCACTGTTGTCGATTATTTGTTTTTCATTTTTAATCAGCAATTGGGAATCATCAGTTTTGTTTTTTGCAGATTGGTGATGTACCCTAACAATACGTCGAAAAAGGAAAGCATCAACGAATTATCGTTTTCGTCCTCTTTTTTTATTCTGTGCGTCTCTGTTACTTGTGTTTGTTTAGTTCTCAACACCCATTGAATTTTCTATGTTATTGTGATCTTCCATTACATCTGAGTTTTGATGATGTGATGATAATCCATTCGTTTTAATATTGGTACTTAGAGTTGGTGGACTAAACTAGAAATGGTGGACTAAATTTGTCAGCGCGTCTGTAAGATCAGAATATAAAACCAACATCCTGTATTTAAGTTACAAAATTAATAATCAAACAACATGCCGCTACGATTAAAATGACTAGAAGAAAAAATTAAAACACCTCGACATATTTGGAATTTTGGAGTAAACAAATCATTTTCCCCGTATGTCCCAAGTTCAAGTTCTCAATACAAGTTTATATTATATTTCGCATTTCTCAAACGAAAAATAAACATTTTTGGTAGTTCAAAAAAAAATTATATTATAATAAATTTTTTTAGTTTTAAAGAAACATATATCCCTTTACTGACACCCCGTAAAATAAAGAAATTGTTGCCAATCACCTTTGTAATCTATTTGGTTTCATTAACTTTATGTTCGAAGATAATTTTTTTTCTAGTAGTTACACGCATATTTTTTTCGTTTATTTTCCATATCGAAATCAAATGTTTCAAAATACAAATATTTGCACAAAACTAAGATAAAAATAATCAATTAACAAAAATATTAAATTTAATGAAGTAGAGCAACTTTCACTTCGGTATGAAGGAAAATCGAGCGTAGAGCACACGTCAGAACGCTCCGGCCCAAGGAGCGCGACTGAAGAAATTCGCTAGGATTTTTCCTAATTATTTTAAATATTTTTTTAATATTTAAATAATTATCAAAATTCAAAAAAAAATTTAAAGGATTAATACTCATTGGTCTTCAACCAACTCGAATAAATTAATGGAAAAAATAACTTTTAGCAGTATTTATCAATAGTTTTTTGTAAGGCAAAAAATGGGAAATTTAATGAATTTATAACGTTCTAATTAGGAAAATCATAAGTTTTTCGGCAATTGTATTCAGCAGATTTAAATTACGACTATATAAGGATAATTATGCGCTGATCAAATTGTGTAAATTGTAATCGGTTGCAACGTAGTGAGTGCACAAACTTAGCTCGAAATGTCTTTGGGGGAAAGAGACTTATCTTGAAGGCCTGATTAAGGTAACATAAAGTAACTTTATAAATGTGAAAAAATTCACGCGCATTGCGTATATAACAATAATTGATAAACAAGAAAAAAAAATCAGTTTATCATTTCATTAGCCGGGAAAAAATTGTCAAATAACTTGTTGAAAACGCAATTTTGCTAGACTGCAGCATTAAGTGATGATTTATTCGCAGAATGTTCTAGTTAAATGTTTAGTGGGTAATTTAATTAAATGATTTGCATTTTCTGAAGGGTGTCCCGTAATGAGTGAATTAAATTTTTCTTTTATGATGTATATTCTCAATATTGTCTTATAGATAGTAATTATTATAATTAGGTATAAATACCTTAAAGAGCATTTATATTTATACAAAACATCCTATGTTGTCAATGAGAAGTTATATTTTTTGCAAATGGTATCGTCGAATGTTAGAAATTTTGGACGTTACATGTTAACTATTTTTCGCAGTCGAACCTCCGAACTGATTGAATTAAAATTCAGTACACAAACCATGGCGTATTGTTTTATATTTTTATATTAATTGTGCCTCACCTTGGCTTTAGGTGACGTCAATCGTCACCTATACTATACTACTATGTACTACTATTAATTCCAAGCTCTATAAGAGTTGTAAGATATTGGCTATTCCTTTCTTCTAAAGCTATGGAACCGATTTGGCAGAAATTCAATTTGCATATATGGGTAGGTAGCGTGGAATAGCATATATGCTAGATTTTATTGTGTGATATTATGTAGAGTGAAGAAAGTTAAAACATATGTCAATTATACATGAGTTATTTGTATAACAGATAACTGTAGACATCAAATTAATTCTCAGGTACGCCCGATTTATGCTTCGAGCCTGACTAAGTTGATATAATTTAATTTAACAATTAATTTTAATATGCGGCTCCGCTACGCTTATATTATAGCAAAATATTGGTTAACGTGTTAATTGGGGTTCGTTTACTTTTGAAAATTTATTCATAACGTCTAAACAAGCGCCATATGAAAATGACATATTAATAACCTTTCGACAATTAATTCAAGATCGGTATTGGTCTCCATTAAATTATTCGTAGCTTAAACCATTAAATATAATATGTATTATGAGTAATGAACTTTACTTTAAGCCAACATAAGTATAAAATACGTTCCAAAAATTGAATTAAGAAAGACTTATCTGATTAAACTCTCTAAATGTTGTGAAAGGAATTATCTAGTATATTATATTAATTGAATGTGTCCTAAGTCTGTGTGTGAAAGAGCGCTATATTCCGAAAGAGCGAATGCAGCGTTCGTGTGCCGTCTTTAAAATGTTCCATATTATAAAAGTAATATACAAAAGCAGGTGGGACTTCTTAACCCTCGCCCCAATTGTAATTCGGGAGAGTAATTCCACAACATACTCACGTAGCTCATTTCCTTAGTAATGGAGTTATATTCCGCGGCGCAATTTTCAATTTCCTAAACTCTTTCTACATTATATCCGCTTCCCGCATCGTTTGCGTTCGTTTTTGAGATTTGCTCTCGTTTGACCCGTTAATGAGCAATATTTTGTATTTTTCTTGTAGCAAATGGTTAAATATTACAAATATTATAAAATCAACATGCTTAATTTTTGTTTAGTTTAAAGTGTAGTTACCAGACTTATGTATTATCAAATCTACAACATGTTTTGTTGTATTGTATATCATATAGAGATATATTGTACCCATGTAGTTCACAATGAAGACAAATATTGGCCGTTAATTACTCTCGTAGATGTTCGAGTCAGCTTAAATGAGGGTGTTTCGTTACCGTGTAATTGATCGTGGTGTCTATTATCGATGTTTGGCATAGAGTATGCAAACAAAGGTTGTCAAATTATTTTGCAACTGTCATGCACCACGACACTTGTACTTCCGCCTCCGATCGGGCCGCTCATCTGCTGTGCGCGCGCGGCGGCCATTGAAACACGTGTATCGCAATCGGATAATTGGCGCAAATTCATCGAGTGCTGCAGCATCTCAAAGGTACGTGGTGCATTGTTTTTGCTGCTCACTATTTCTGAACATCGATTTTGTGTTAACGTAATTTTCCCTAATGTAGTAGAAGCCACCCGCTATTTCGGCTTGGTGCGATTCTACATTATTTCTGGTGCCGAAACCAGGGAATTTGCGTATCAATTATCATATTCAAAAGCTTATGGTATTACTGGTCACACGTAATTCATAATCTAAAATCAAATTCAATTCCGTTCGTATTAGGTTCTTTGTTTAACAAAGTAGGAAGTTGTTATAAGATCTATTTAAGCAAACACTTATTTTATCGGTGCTTAAATTCAATCGGCTTAAAACAATTTCATATTCTAAAACTTAATACATATTCAGAAGTACAAGTCAAAAGTGTTAATTATTGTAGGAACTAATTAAGCAATCACATATTTCATCGGTGCTTAACTTTACATCGGCCTATTAGACCGGGAGATATTGACACAAAATTTCGAGTCATTTCTAACAGGATGGCGGTTCTACAGGGTTCTTAGTACGCAATGACAAAAAGAAAAATGATGGTGTGAACGCTGGTACCGGCGGCTTAGTCGCGTGGGCGTTAGTCGAACTCGTCGGAAAATAGCGAAAATCAAACGATTTGTAACAGTATGGCACTTATTTTTCCTGTAAGTTTGAGGATCAACGAATATAAATACAAAATTTCAAAGATCTAGGTGTTGGAAATCTTCACTTATATAAATTAATAATATATTAATTTTTCAAGTATGACAGCACTTTTTCCCCCTACTAGAAGTATGGCAAATATAATAATGGTCACATTTTATCAAATACTCTCCAAAAATCCAAATGCAATACTGGTACAAAAAGTTTGGCGACATAAAAATTTTTTGCAGATTTTCGGCGGTATGGCGACCATTTGGAATCGTCCGAAAAGTATGGCATGGCGATTTTCGTAAATGGCTGCACGACGATGGTTACCTGTGCAAAAGTTAGCCTGGTACAAATGGTTGAATAATTGTTTTATTTAAATCAACACATTCGCGTCGGTATGGCGGGCTGTAAGTCACACCGGAAAAGTATGGCATGACACTACCGCCTACTTCTTTTTTATGGGCTATCGGTAAATTCTAAAATTTTTGTGTTACAAATCGTTTGACTTTCGCTATTTTTCCGACGAGTTCGACTAACGCCCACGCGACTAAGCCACCGGTACCAGCGTTCACACCATCATTTTTCTTTTTGTCATTGCGTACTAAGACCCCTGTAGAACCGCCGTCCTGTTACAAATGACTCGAAATTTTGTGTCAATATCTCCCGGTCTATATAGTTATTTCACATTACAAAACATAATTCATTCACGTTACAGTTTATCCTAACTACATAACTAATATTAAAACGTAATATTAGGTTAAATCGTAATATAAAATAATTTCATTTTATATTAATACTCGGGGGTAAATTGACAATCGAACGTCAAACATTCTAGCGGCTCGCGCAGCGCATCATCATTGTAACTTGTTATTGTAAGTTATAATCTGTATTCATTCACATAACCGTTTCACGCGATTTTCATCCTTAACGTCATATACATAAAGGTGAAATAATAATTTCATTGTTTCATTTTATTTCATTGTTTGAAAAATTACATCGAAGATTAACTTTGTTCATTCAGTTGTTTGTTTTTAAACGTTTTTACATTTTGTTTATTCGATATTTAAATTTAAATTTAACAAGATGTCTTTATTAACTAAACATACAACTCGGAAGTTAGGTTCTTTGAAAAAATTAAAATCTAAATCGGTGGATGAATATTATACGACTAAGGACTTATCGACATTGCGTAGAAAACGTACTATAGCGCTTAAAAGATTATCGAAGGCGTTAGAAATAGGTAATGCAGCTTTGAGTGATCGTTCACAATACGACCTATTTTTATCGTATCATCAGGAAATTAAACAAATCGTTTCAAATTTCGAAAATGCTCATTTTAATATACTCGATCTGTCGGACGACGCGGATAATGAAACTGAAATTGAGGAACAATTCGATGAATTATATTTTCAGATACAGTCTATTTATATTAGTTTAACTAAACATGATACAAACATCCGTTTACCTAAAATTACATTGCCACATTTTTCGGGCAATATTAAGCAGTGGCCTGTGTTTTATGATACGTTTAATTCTTTAATTCATAATTCAACGTCAGTCTCGGACACGGAAAAGTTTCATTATTTAATTTCTTCTCTTAGCGGGGATGCGTTATCGGTGGTTAAGGCGTTCCCTATGACTTACGAATATTATCGCGACGCGTATGAAGCTCTTATTAATCGCTATAAATGTAAACGAACATTAGCTTTTACTTGTTGGCAAGATATTTTAAACACTAACTTCATGCATAACAACGCAACTGAGTTTCAAAAGTCACTCGACTTATTCGATGAAAATTTAAATATTTTAAAATATATTGAGTTACCGATAGATCAGTGGGATTTCGTCCTAGTTTACCATATTTTATCAAAATTAGACAGGAAGTTACGCCGCGATTTTGAGGAAAAACATTCTAACATGGAGTTGCCGTCTTATGATCAATTAAGGGGTTTTTTGCGTTCTAAATGCGAAGCCTTATTACGAGATACACATTTTTCTGGTGTGAATAAATCTTTAAAGCATTCGACTACTCAAAATCAATCAACGAAACGTTTCAATTCAAATGCACTTGTTGCTATGAACAATAGAGGTAATTCGAACGATAAGTCCAAAGTTTATTCAAGTAGCTGCGCGTATTGCCTTAAGTCGCATTCTATTTTTTCTTGTCAAGATTTTATTAGTAAATCGATTGACGATCGTATGGCTATTGCCACTCAAAACAATTGGTGCTTTAATTGCCTGAAGCCATCACATCAATTAAAAAATTGCAAATCTATTTTTTCGTGTCGTATGTGTAAGCGTAAACATCACACCTTACTCCATCGCGATCATAACACTAAGATCGAATCAAATCAAATCGGGTCGTCGCTGGTGTCAAGGTCACATACGAATCATACAGTGCTGTTAGCCACAGCTATCGTTCAGGTTAAGGATGCTTCAGGTAATATGCAATCGTTTCGTGCCCTGTTTGATACGGGCAGTCAGAGCAATTTCATAACGGAATCAGCAGTAAAACTTTTAAATTTAACCCCGGCTTCAACAACCGCGGCAATTAGTGGCATAGGAGAAGCGGATGCACCTGTTATTGGTGACGTCACTTGTTCTATCGGCACTAACGGTCGAATTCTATTTAACTTAGATATGCACGTCATATCTAAAATATGTGGCGATCAACCTATCGCTCAACTTAATTCATCAAGTTGGTCCCATATTAAATCGTTGCCGTTAGCGGACCCTGGTTTCGATATACCTGGTCCCATTGACATTTTGCTTGCTGCTGATGTATTCGCTGACTCTGTTCTTGATCAACATATCAAGGGAGGTGTCAACCAACCTACCGCGTTTAATTCAATCTTTGGTTGGCTACTTCTAGGTAAAACTAATATTTCATGTAGTAGTCTGTTGCAGACGTTGCCTGTAATCGATAATGATTTAAATTCATTAGTTCAACGTTTTTGGGAATTAGATTCAGTACCGCAAACTTCAATGCTGACTCCAGATGAGTTATTATGCGAACGTAAATTCGTTGATGAACACTCACGTGATGAATCTGGGCGTTATATTGTTCGTATTCCATTTAAGAATAATTCAGAACCTACATTTGAGGGCTCTCGCAAAGTTGCTTTGCGTAGGTTCTATGCTATCGAACGTAGGTTGTCACGTGACGCTTTATTAAAATCGCAATATGTCGACTTTATGTCTGATTACATCGAAAGTGGTCACATGACAGTGGTTCCTGCAGCACAAGTTGGTACAGGAAAATACTACATACCTCATCATTGCGTTCTACGCCCTGACTCTGCGACCACATGCCTCCGCGTTGTATTCGACGCTTCTGCGAAGGATATGCATTCTAAGTCACTGAATGACACACAAATTATCGGCCCAAAGCTACAACCGAACATTTAAATTTACTTTTACGCTTTAGGGAACACAACGTTGTCTTCATGGCTGATGCTCGTCAAATGTTTAGACAGATTGTAGTAGCGCACGAACATCGTGATTACCAACGCATTTTCTGGAGGAGTTCTCCTGATGAGCCCCTTTTAGAATATCGTTTAAATACAGTCACATATGGATTAGCTTCGTCTCCGTTTCTCGCTTGCCGTACGCTTCGACAGCTTGCTGAAGATGAGGGAGATTCTTATCCACTCGCAAAACGAGTACTACTGTCTGATGTTTATTGTGATGACGTCACAACCGGATTTTCATCGTTAGAGGTCGCTCAGGAAGCAAAGTCGCAGATTATTAAACTTTTTAAGTGTGGACAGTTTGAACTTAGGAAGTGGGCTAGTAATAAACCGCAGTTATTGTCTGATCTACCCAGTGATAGTTGTTTGACTGGATCCGTATCGTTAGACAATTCTGATAATCAAATTCTTAAGGTATTAGGTCTTAAATGGAATCCATCCTCAGATACGTTCGTTTTCGAAATTGAATCTACTTATCGGCCATGTACTAAGCGTTCAATCCTTAGTGAAGTCGCTAGGGTTTTCGATCCGTTAGGTTTTCTATCTCCCATCACAATTCAATCAAAATGTTTAATTCAGAAGTTGTGGATTCTCGGCGTTGGATGGGACCAAACGCCGCCTAACGAGATCATCAATACATGGAACAAACATCGCACTCAACTTAATCTTTTGAGTGAACTTCTAATTCCTCGGCAACTTACCTGCACGGATGCTGTATCGTATGAGCTACATGGGTTTTGTGACAGTTCTACCCTTGCATACGGAGCTGTCATCTATTTACGTGTTACAGATGCTGTTGGTAATATTCATGTTTTCTTCGTTTGCTCTAAGGCTCGAGTTGCACCTCTTAAACATACATCGTTACCACGACTCGAGCTCTGTGCTGCAGTTCTTCTATCAGATCTTTACAAATTTGTAAAAGATACGTATCTTTCTCGTATTCATATTTATTCTGTATATTTGTGGTCTGACTCAACTATTGTTTTGTCTTGGCTGCGTTCTCATTCTTCGCGTTGGACAACATTTGTTGCGAATCGTGTCAGTCACATACAGGATATCACCCCTACAGACTGGTGGCATCATGTATCCTCAGGTGATAATCCTGCTGATTTGTGTTCACGAGGTTTATTTCCGAGTGAGCTTGTGCACAGTGCCTTATGGTGGGCGGGACCGTGCTGGTTAACCCAAGGTAGTGATACTTGGCCTACGGATACAGCTGTTGTCACATCAAATGAGGAGAAGGTCGTTATGGAGAAGGAGCAACGTAAGGTAGCTCTTTCCGCTGAAGAGAGAGCTCCAATCAAACCAACAATAATTGACTCTTTACTTAATCGTTATTCATCATTTCAAACAATCGTTAACATTTTGGCATTTGTATATCGTTTTATCAATAACTCTAGAACCCCAGCTCAAGCTAATCGTAATAGTTTCATTAATAACGTTGAAAGGCACAACGCATTATTAAAAATCGTTAAACACGTACAGAGTCAAGTCTTTTCGAACGAAATTGCTAATCTTAAATCGAACAAACCTTTATCGAAACCTTTTCGAAAACTCAATCCATTTATCGATCGATTAGGTATTCTCAGGGTGGGCGGTAGAATTTCACGTGCAGGTTTAGAATACGAACAAAGGCATCCAGCCTTTCTACCGTCTGATCATCCATTAACGTTTTTAATTATCGACAACATTCATCGTAACTACTTGCATCCAGGCCATTTCCTTACCTTAGAGCCTTTGACAGCTGTCCCTGATGAAGATCTATCAAATGTTAATATAAGTCGGCTTCATCGGTGGCAGTTGTTACAATCATTTCACCAGAGTTTTTGGTCCAAATGGAAACACGAGTATCTTAACTCACTAACACAACGCGCCAAATGGACTAAGGATTCTAAACCGCTTCAGATAGGCACAATGGTGATAATTAAGGATGAAAATCGTGCGCCACTACAATGGTCTCTTGCCAGAGTAGTGGATCTTTTACCCGGTTCTGATGGTGTAGCTCGGATTGCAGTAGTTAAAACAGCAAAAAATCATATAATTCAAAGACCGTTGGTTAAGTTATGCCCTCTACCAATCGAGGACTAGCTTAAATCGTTTATCTTTCTTTTAGTATCGTAAGGTATCTAGACATTAAGTTATCGTTAGCAATAAGATATCGTGTCTGTGTAACATCTATCGTGTTATACAGAATCAATTAGTTAGGTAACTAGTTTTTATCGTAATCAATAAGTATCATCAATAATTATACGGATCATTCTTATCGTTCTCGTTCCCATTATGTTCTATTTATCGTCTGACCAGAAAATACCAGAGGCATTTTGGTGGGCGGGATGTTTCGTTACCGTGTAATTGATCGTGGTGTCTATTATCGATGTTTGGCATAGAGTATGCAAACAAAGGTTGTCAAATTATTTTTCAACTGTCATGCACCACGACACTTGTACTTCCGCCTCCGATCGGGCCGCTCATCTGCTGTGCGCGCGCGGCGGCCATTGAAACACGTGTATCGCAATCGGATAATTGGCGCAAATTCATCGAGTGCTGCAGCATCTCAAAGGTACGTGGTGCATTGTTTTTGCTGCTCACTATTTCTGAACATCGATTTTGTGTTAACGTAATTTTCCCTAATGTAGTAGAAGCCACCCGCTATTTCGGCTTGGTGCGATTCTACAGAGGGCATTGCACATTTATTTAACATAAACATTTTGTGTAGACTAGTCCACCAGTTCCCACTCATTCGGCCTGACAAATGTAACTGCAATATAGGGCTGCGTTCACATAGACATGTTTTACGAGTGCGTCATTGTGACATATAGACTTGTTTTGTATGCGTACAAAGATATGAATGCCAAAGGAATTTGGTCGTGAGCGCTGCCCATAGCTGAAATACTAACTAAAAGTTCCGTATAACTATTTTAATTCAGCGCTATCTCGTTTGTCTGTTTATTTGGATATTTTACATATGAGCCATTTCAAATGTAATGTAGACCAAGTATTTCCGAACATTATTTTTTTTTCTCCTTCAAAATCAATAATAATAAATCAACAAACCTGATGAATTGAAAATTATAAAATAATTGCTGGTATATTATAACACATTATAATAAATAATTCATGTTTGCACAAAACATCCGTAAATACTATGATTTCAATGTTATTGTAAAGGAGTTTTTTTCAAGATTTACTGTGGTATTAAGCAGATTGCAGCATAATTTCGAACACACCTTAATTACAGTTTTGATGAGTTTCAACATATGACATGCCTGAAATTATATTAAATGCATGCTTTATTTCATAATAGTGAAAAAATTATATCCTACAACTAAGAAACAAAATATAAAGAACGACAAATTGGATAAGATATTTAGAAAATAATGTATTATACGAAAGAGTACGCTTTAATTAGTATATGTTTCTATAGGTACCTACCACTGTCAGTACTGGAACACGCAGGGCGAGCATTAAATTGAGACAATCCGTAAATTGTCAAGTTCTAAAATAGATATAAAATATAATGTATCAATTAGATTAATTGTGAAACCAATTAGCTTATAGCTTCACTGATGATTTGATTAGCAATTTACAATATTTGAGCTTAAATTGGTGTACTATCCCCGCGATGGCATTATAAAACGTAAAAGGTACTTCAAAATTAAATCCTATTTATAGGCTTATAATTTTATAAAATCTCTATTTAAATTCAAGCTCACATTAAATTGAACACTTGTAATATAAACGCATACTGAATCATTTACCCAAATTGGCATTGGTGGATACTATTAAGTTTAATATTGGCAGAACCTCGCGTTTGTTCCCTAAAACAAATATTTATTCGTTAGCGCCACTGTTTTCATACCTCCGTGTTTTTGTTATATAAAAGTAGAAAATTTCACATTTGCATTCATAATTTGTTGTCTGTTACATTTTAAACAACATGAACGATTTAAAGGAGA
Source organism: Colias behrii (assembly GCA_029959065.1). NCBI lineage: Eukaryota > Metazoa > Arthropoda > Insecta > Lepidoptera > Pieridae > Colias > Colias behrii. Next base: position 7,716,589 of record JARWMC010000007.1, on the reverse strand, counting down.
TAAATGAAGAATTTTTCAAGCCCTACAGAACTGTAATGGAATACATTGGTCTCACGGGCCTCAATATTTTTGATGAAAAGGGGAGAGGGTTGTCGAAGATGAGATATTTCTATGTTTTCTATTTCATTTTTCATGTTATCTCAATGTCGTGTCATTGGGTGTTTATTATACGAGAGTTTTCTAAAGGTACCAAATTGATTGAGATACCAGTTGAATTCTCGTACTGCAACAATAATCTAGAAGGTATAATGATGGTCATTATTTATCTTAACACTTAGTTCATATTACAGAAAAACATAGAGCATAAACATAAGCATTTTGAAATAAACTTTTATGTGAAACTTAGTATGCTCAATTTTATTATACTCTAGTACTATTCTATTCATAATTTTAAACTTAATCTAATACAAATTAAAGTATAAACAAGGGGACCTACTGAGAAATTTAAATGCTAAACAAATCACTTCGTTGACTATTTAATATTTATCCAATAGACCATTAGTCTTACTGTCAACACCTTTTCGAACATCAAAGAGAATCCTTTTATTCCAAAAGCAATGTTTGCTAATTCATCAATTCTAATAAAGTTTGTTTAAAAGTGTCTGACACCATGCGTATTAAATTAAGTTCAACCCTTTTCATTTTGTATTTGCCTTTGTCTCGTTTCTGTTCTTGTTAATTTTGTTTGCTTTCACATATCTATATTAATATCACAAAGAGGAAACATTTTTTTATTTATTTCCACTAATAACTGTAATAATTTTAATGTAGGTACGTGTCGTATGTACTACATGTGAACTGTGTTCACTATAGTAGCCCTGTTTCATTCAATTATATACGGAGTCATTTAAGTTAACAGGAAATTATTTTGAAAGTCCCGCATTTTTCACGCATCGAACACCACTGGAAATTTACATGGTTATTCCTTTAATTAGCTGACTCTTTGGGCTTGACAAATTACACTAAGTGATGATTTTTTTAAGTTGTACATTGTGGATATAAAATAGATTGAGCTTTATTATGTCGTCTCGTAATATTAGATATTTATTTAAAGAATTCGTATTATTCTTTGTTATTTTAGCTCTTCTTATATTTATTCAACTCTTAAGAAGAAAAGACCACATTAAAAATTTCGTTTTCGAAATGGAAAAAGAATGGCGGAAGGATGAGAGTCTTTCACCAGAACTCGTCGTCATGAAGAAAAAGCTTTTAAAAGAAACTTATCTGTATAATTACAGTGAGTATACTTAAAGTTTTATCATGTTTTATCAACGCTGTTTATTGTCAAAATAACGTTAAAAGTGAACATAATGTAATTCCAAATCTGACAAAAGAAAGGAAACCTCACGGATTGTATTATCACATTAAATCCGACGGTATCGTAATATCAAACCAGTGAATCCAAAGTTATCAGAGCGTCTGGGCTCCAGATAGCAGATAACCATCTGTCTATAGTGTGGGAATCACTTTAAGCGCCTTGCTAGATCAGATGGGATAGCAGTTCTACTGTATTAGTTTATGTTTATGGTGTATCGATTTAACGTGTACGATAAACTTGTTACTTATTTCATACTAATTACTCAATTATAGTAAACATTCAATAATCAATATTGATATAGTATTTAATCTTATAAAAAAATATCATATTCGTAGTGACGTTCTCATGTTTAATTAAATAAAAATGGAATGTATAAAATGTGACGTACTTCCAGCAACTTATTGTTTTGGTCAGTAAAATTGATTTGAACATAAAAGAAGGCAGGAAAGGCAGCGGGTTTAATAAATTTTCATTGGTTTCAGTATCGTGTGTGGCCGTATCAGTTGCATGCAGCATATATTTATTGAACCCCGTCATAAAAGTCTTCATATATAAGTTTATTCTCAATAAAGACGTGCCCTACGCAATGGCTTTGGGATTAGCGACTCCTTTTAACTATGAAGATAATTTTTTCAATTATATTTTGTTGACCGTCACAGAGTACAGATTAGGTAATATATTTTAGAGAAATATCGTAATCTTCAATTTGAATTGTTATATTTTGTTGATTCCTATAGGATTTATGTAACTTGTAATTTTACTTTCCTGAGAACCAATTACCTTACCAATACGTTTACCTTATTAAAAATAGACTATTCAACTATTGAGTATAATTTGAAGATTTTATCTTCAATTTTATATTGCATCATAAAAAAGTAGAGTTATGCCTATTTAACTATTTAATTAATAACGCTTTGCAGCAACAAATTAATATTTTTTTCTTTCGTAAAAACACATACTCATGAATCAATTATTATTTGTAGCTATGATTGTCGCCTATGAAATGCAGTGTAGTCAATATATTATCACAATATCCATGAACTATTTACGCATCCTATTTTTAATTATTCAAGTGGAGTTTAAGGAAATTATCGCCTTGAAAAATAATGAAGATAAGGACAAATTGTTTAAAGAGACAATAAGTAGACATTCAAGACTATTAGAGTATGTATTTTAAAAATAATTTTAACTCTCCTTAGCGGAAAACATAAAAGGGCAAAAAGTAGATACAAATATTTTGGATTGTTTTTTATTATAATAATAAAAATATTTCTTTCCAGCTTACTCGCAAATGTAAGCACTACTTTTGGATGTCTGTTTGCTATAAATTATATATTCTTATCATCCACAATTTGTTTCTGTATACTATCAGCGTGCGTAAGTATTTTAATAAATATTAATGTAATTTATTTTATAAGCATTTCTTGTTTGTTTTATGTGAGGCGTGAAAATTCCGAATGGCCAACCATTTAATCTTAAACACCTAACCTAAAAAACAAAAATAAAAGAAATCGTTATATTTCAACCACAATTTTACAAGGATATTCTCTTATATTATACTTCGTTTCATTATAAATCAAAATTTATCAAATTAATCAAAAGTTGTCTTTTATCCTGCTATCGGGAAATTTTTGTTTTTAATTTCTTTTCTTTTCAATTTTGTTTCTTTTTTTGCAAAATATGTTTATCGCTGCTATTTTATATACATGAGGTTAGATAGAAACACAGATCTACCTCAAAGCAAAGCAAACGCATGCATAGAGGTGTGTTATTGAAAAATTTCCAGTCGTGGGTCTCATAAATCATCATTTACGTGTACTATCCTTTATGGAGTTTACAGGCAGTTCATTCAAAGTAACGATTTATGTCTTACTTCAACCTGTGGCGTAATGATTTAGACTCCGAATTATGATTTACGTGTTGTTTGTTTTGTGAAGCGTGTATGGACTAATGTGCAAGTTACCTGGTAAAAGCAGATAATGAACATTTAATTAAACCCCTATGGAATCTAAATATAATTGAATGGTTTTATTATTCTAAAACTGTAAAGACTGCCGTTTGGGAGGCTGATTTGACTGTTTTTTTCGAGTTAAGTTGTCAATCCTACGTCTGATATCTTCTGTCAGCTATCGGCCGCTCAGGCTCTGGGAATGAAACAATAGAGAGTGCTTCTGGGTTTCCATACACACTTGTGCACTTTAATATTCCCAGCGCAGTAAATGGCCAATCTTTATTGACATTAGATGCAATCGTCAAAATTCGGAAAGAGTGATCTTTATAAGTATTTTACTGTCAATATACTCGTGATTATCTTGCAACAATATTTTAACTATATAAGAGCAATAATTGTTTTCATTTAATTTTCAGGTAAACGGAAGTTTAGAAGATTTAAAAATACTCAGCATTTCGTTACTAGTAATCATAAATGTATTCTATTGTTGTAAAAGCGGTGAAAATTTGGTGAATGCGGTAAGTGTATAAATATTGTAATTTAGTATAAAATGGAACAAAAACGTATCTAATTTCCTGTATTTTTTGGCAGGCTTCTGAAGTATCTACAGCTATATACGACACACCATGGTATGAGTGCTCATATCAACATAAAAGGGATATACTTTTCATTTTGATGAGGTACGATCTAACCCAACAGTAAGTAAATTGCTGATGTACCAAACATATTTCAAAAGGAAATGAACATTTTTTACTAAATGGTGACTTATGATTCCTCTTTCGAATTTATTTATTTTATTGCGTTCAACAAATACGTGAAATAAAAGCAAAGGTGGAACTACAATTGTCACTGAAAGCGGAAAAGTTATATGAATAGAAAAGGCACAATATATATTTATTCTAAATATTTCAGTATTGTTATCCGGTATTTATGTCTATTTAGGTCTGAGTTATTGGTGTTAATCCAATATCAATGATTAGTTGATTCCTCACTGATCACTAGAATGTTCTATTTAGCACGTTTAAGTTCGATTTTCTGTCGCAGAACATTGTGATTTGTGAGTGTCGGTACGCAGTATAACTAATTTGATTAGTAGTATAATTTTATTTTCCTATAACGGTCCATTTAGATTAAACGAGCGAATTCTCATTGTAACCCCACTATATCAAATTCTTTTAGTGTAAACAGGCGTAGAGCATTCTTTCGTGGTTCTTAGTGTGTTCGAAAATTATATGCAATGTTTTAATACTGAACAACACTGAATAGGAGTTTTCGTTTACATCTAAAAGATCACGAAAGAATGCTCTTGCTCTAGCTCTATGTCCGTTTAGTCTAAATGCATCGTAAGAGCACTCTTGAAACATCAATAGGTTTGATAAAGTGTTTTTACTTTTACGCAAAATGTATTTTGGAAATGAAATTTCCTATTGTATTGTTGTACTATAGTATTATTGTACGTTTTCATACAGAACAGTAGTTAGTTCCTAGTACTAAATTGTTCTGATTCGAATCATGAAAGTAGTAGATAGCCTTCGCAAAAAAAAAAACTACAAAAAATTGGCGCTAAATTCTCACTTTAAAAATGGAAAATACCGTGAACCTTAAACAGCGCTCCATTAAAACACTAACAAAAGCTGTTTAAAAAAAACTGGCCTTGTTTTCGTGGCCATATATTACGTATAGCATACGAGCCGAGTCGGGGTAGGTCGTCCTGCTTTGCATAGTTTAAATCGCTGCCCGCCACGAACATGCAGCCACAGATTAAATATTTATCGATACTATAACGGTTATTATATACGCTCACTCGTCAAAGGAATTGCTATGCTATTTAATACTTCAAGACATTTGTATTTACGCTGTACAACTAACCGACTCCGATCTCATATATAAAGATGCAATAAAACACGCAGCATATGAAGATGCATACAATTTTATTGAATACAATTTTAAATTAATTGTCTAAAATTTATAAAATATGAACTAATTTTCCACACACGGCTACTAGCGTGGGCTTCAAGCTATCACGTAACCGCCGTTCCTCGTGCAAACTTTTATCCCCTTATTCACCCCCTTCAAGCTTTATTTTGTTGAATGCAGTTGCCAATATCCTTTACCAACATTATTTAAAATATGAATAGAATATGAGCAGTATAGGTGGGAGAAAGTAACATTCACAAAGAAAGCTGCTTTTTAATTTCAAATATTAATTTAGATATTTACCTATATAAAACTTTCCGCCCTCAGCCTTCTTGCATGCACTTTAGATAGCGAATCATGAACAACGGATACGGCCTTGTACAATGTACATAGGTACAAGGCCGTATCCGACACTCTATTTCTCTACCTTAAGTTTTGTTATTATGACAAAAAGTAGAAAATGCCAAAGGTCTTATTTACCTGTATTCTAAAATTACTCGAGATAATGCGGCTCAGCCTAACTGATGCAGATAATATTAGAGTACTAATCTATTGCATGCTAAGATATTGAATGTTCTCACGCATTTTTATTAATATTTGTATTCATATACAGGGTTACTTGTAAAACACCAGCAACCTCGCAGGACAAGATAGCTAACATCATAAGTAACAACATTTGTTCTACGACTTTTGGCATAACGCAATAAATTATTTTTAAATGATTTTTTAAACTTTTATTGTACTCTCCTTACATATTTTGTAAGTCTATGTTCTATTAATTATCGGATGGACGACGCGACGCCCCCTTCCCCCTCTCGTTCGCTTTTTGTTTACGTAATTTTTGGGAGGCGTAGAGTTTATAATATTCAGACGGAAAATTAAATGAATATTTATTTTTGTATGAAAATAAAATCTAACAAATTATCAAAAGTCGTTGAACAAATGTTGTTACTTATGATGTTAGCTATCTTGTCCTGCGAGGTTGCCGGTGTTTTACAAGTAACCCTGTATAATAAAGTGGACAGTTAAGTGTTAACTAAAAGTAGGTATAAAGCATTCATTATTCTCGTATAACAACGCCTGGTCTGTCGCAAGGAGTTCCCCGGAGTTGGGAAGTTTGGAATAGTAAAGTAGGCACAAAAAGCTTTTGAATATTTGATGTTATTGATTAAATGTTTATTTAATCTGTTTAGGTAAAAAGTAAGTTTAGTTACCTGTTTAGGTAAAAAGTAAGCGAGTGTCGTTACAACTTGATTACTATTTAATTTATATTGAAAAGTTACAGACTATTTCTATACTATATATATAGAAAGCTAATCTATGAGATGTTTGTTTTTATTTTAGCAAAACATAAGTAACAACAATCTCGACTGACAAGGCTCATGATTTCTAAAAACGTATTAAATTGGTATATCCCTTGAGACTTAAGAAATAACCGATTTAAAAACAACACCAACCTAAACTAATCGAATCTAAAAAGCTGCTTATACTAAACCATCTAGAATTTAAAATTTAAATCAGATATTCTTAGAAATATTTAATAGATGTACCTGCGGTTTGATGTATTCAAGTTAATAATAATGTTTAAATTTTTGATTGGAAATGAGCAAGAAGATTTCGCTGTTAATTGTAAGAGTTCTGTTTCCACTCCCAAACTTATTCAATATCAACCGAAGTGCTAAACGTCCTTTTTTCTAATGAAATATATTCAATCACCTTCAAATATAATGAATTAAAATGGTATTAAAATAAGAAAAACATTCATATATCAAACAATAGTTTTTTAATATGCAAGTAAAGTATAAATATTTTGCTTCCATTGCTTTCAGATCACAACGCGTAGCATACGTGACCTCCACCAGCTTTATAAAGATATCGTTGAAGACATTTATACGGGTAAACTGTGAAATATGACTCAGAATATATTTTTTATTTATTTGTGAATAGATATCATACGGGCAAAACATGCAAAACTGTAATTTAAAGAACTCTTTGCTGAAGCTTTTTGTTGTCGTTATTAGAAAGAGTTTGTGGCATTTATTTATAATTCAGTACAAAAATATAACATACTATGAAAGGAAATGTGAATTGAACGAATGTTATTTTTCAGATAATGAACATGAGTTGGTCCTTTATCTCACTCATTACAACGGTATACGATAAAAACTAGACAATGTACAATGGAAATAGATGCGCCTCTTAGAGAGAATAAAATACAATGGACATTTATTCTTCATGAAATAGTATTTTGAAGAATTAAATTAAGTTCTGCAGCTTTTGTTTACTGTTTTATTAAATCTCCTTTTCTTCCTTTAAATAAACAGCAAAATGTTTATACTGTTATTCTTTTCAGGAGCATAAAAAATTTCTAGAGGTGGGTAAGCGAATAGAAAAAATTAAGTGCCATTAAAAGTTCCGAGTACTCAAAGTTCGAGCAGTAATAAAAATTTAGCGGACTGAACTTAATATTGTACTTCACGACTAGGAGTTACTTAATTGTTGCTAACTAGAAGTCGGTACCAACGGCGTAGAATAATGCCGTTTCTATGAAGAAAGTTTATACATGTTTATAATGATGAATACATAATAATATTCTTAACCGTTTCGCAACTAAGTGTGGGTGATAAATGAAGATTCTCATAGACGTTGAGTTCCATACGGAGCAGCTGTGTCCGTGGCACACTTTCCCAAATTTAAGTGTTTTGGGAACATCCCTCAGCGTTATATTAGCAACTCGCCGACTATTGTTACATCACAAGCTAGGTAATTAATCGTATGAAAGCCTGTGTAATATTGCCATCTAACGAGATGTTAATTAGTATACAAAATTATATGGAACGTTGTATCTTAATTAAAGTTTACCATTTCGAATCTGGAGGTATGCTAATTTTACAATACAACATAAAAATTGTGGGAATTGAGAAGTACAGATACATAGAACGGCCAATTAAATGTTTTTGTAATCGGAGTTATTTTACCGTTTGGCATGGTTTGGATCTTTGCTCTTAAATTCATAAAATACGATGTATTGTGTTATAAATGCGGTAGCCAAAAATCTCTATAGATAATATTAATTTAAAACAGTCTTAAATTGATAAACTTCATGTTCTTAGGCTAACAGAAAACCATGCACTTTGAATGTTTAAAAAATTCAGGACGTTGATTTAAACCCCAACCACACTTATCTTTATTATTCCTGTGATCGTTCCTATCTATACCACTGCCTAAATTATTCCGTTTCAGCAGAAAGTTCTCAGGTGCTAGAGACGCTTATGTAATGCCAACACTCCTGGCTACGAGGAAAAAATTAAATAAACCACAATTTGAAAGTTTCATCTAATTTTGTAAATGTAGCTTCTCGATTTGAAGTCACGCTTTGTAGAAGATAAAAAAGATAAAAGGTCTCACAAGAAAATATCAAACACAATATTTGCATCAAAAGGAACGGAGGAATATGTGATCACGATTTTCTGCCGCTGCTTTATTATTTTAACGTTCTCCCTACTTCGTTATTTTAACTATTATTTTATGTGTAATCGAAGAATATGAATTTAATCGGTTTGATTGACTTCAAATAAATAAGAATTGATTTCGTGGCTAAAGAAGAAAGGATTCGTATTTTTATATTCAATTATTGAATAACTAATATTTTCTCTTACCATGGTAACATAAATGTTTTGTGTTTCAGTCCGTAGGCATATTTCTCTTACATCAAAAGAAATGTAAAAATAAAGACCAAGATGAATAATAATACCACCACCTTTGATAAGGTTAAGGCGAGGTTGTGTATGTTCTGAATTTGTTTCTCTTAATATTATTAACCAAAATGAACTCATTGTATCATTAAGTTAAGCACTTATAGGCTTTACCAACAATCCTAACTCGCTCGTATTTTAATTTTGCATCTATATTAACCCAAATTTGGCAATAACACAAACGCTGTGCAAATACAAGTACATATCCAATGGCGATTAGCCTGGCATAACGCCAACGTCTCTGTCGTTCGAGTCTGACTGGTTATTATATTTTGTAACAATAAATATCGCACAATTTAGTATAAGTCATGCGATTTCACCCACATAGCTTGTCGTAGTATTGTCGACTGCAACGCAATTAACAACGAAACTGCAATGCACAAAGCTAATTCGAAACATTTTTTCGTTAAATAACGGGCTTCCGCACTCACACTACTTTTTTAAGTATTTAGCGATGTTTTTCAACAAGCGTTTCAAGGATATTTTAAGATAACGACCAGCCCCGACTTCAGATGCCAATTTCATACAAATTATCATCTCAATTCTATCCTCTTTAGAAATTAAATTCCAAAAAACTTAAGGAATAGGTATTTCATACTTCATTTCGGAAAACTTTCCAAAGAATGAAAAGTTGATTATTTTCAAGGATATGAGGGGTATAAGGTTTCGTGAAATCATTTTAAAAATACAAAAATAGTTGATAAGAAAACTTTCAAAACGTTACAAAATATAGAGTTCTTATTAATGTAAAGCAGCAATAATGTTAATGGAAACATAATTGTCCTCAAAATAATATTATACACAGAAATCTTAACATGTATCAAACATTACATATATCCAAATGTATCATATTTAATAGAATAACATATACAACAATCCAAAGCTGCTTTCAATATACAGAGCTCTTTGTAGCAAACCATGCGTAAATATGAGCAGCGTTCTCATTTCCGAACTTCAAATTACTATACTGTAACCCGACTTGTCTGTAATATAAGACGTAGCGAAATACCATTACAATAAATTTTGAACTAAATTGAAGTTATACTTTTGGAACTTCACAGACTATGTAGATAATGACTACGGTAATCGTAGTTCAAGTACTTTCATACATGTCTACAACCTAATGGTTGTTATTATAAGATTTGTGTGCATTAAATAGATCTAAACGAAAAGATACTATGGCATACTATGAAGTGTCAAAGAAAATTAGTAAAATCATACCTCAATATTGACTACGAAAAAGAAGACATTTTTATAATAGTTTAATATATTCTTAAGGTCATTTAATTAGCTTCAACCATCACAAAACTATAAGAAAAATGTATAATAAAATTAAAAAGTTGTATAGAGTTGACTGCTCTAACTATATGCAAAGTAGTTTGTATATAAATAATTTTCCTTCGTTGTAGGTACTCACCGCTATAAAGGATGGCAAAGTTAGTTCATTCAACGATAGAAAGAGCAACGAGTCAGCTAACTTATTTAGTAAACAGATTCTAGTTACAGTCTTCCTCTAGTATAGGAATATTAAAATGGATTAATAGAATCTCAGGAAAATAATAATTTTAAAACCGGGAGAAATTTGAATAGAAAGAAGTCTTCTCTCTAACTTATATTGAATTTTAGAGAAAGATCCCTTTGAATAAGTAACATTTAATGTTTACGAGAAGCCGTAAATAGAAGGTGCTGCAAATAAAATTAATATAATTAACACGTGCAAGTTTGTAATGATATTATTAAGATGTGCAATGTGCATGGTTTTTCATATATTTTAATTGTATAGAATGCTGATAAACTATTATTTTAATATTTATTTTTAGTTTATATAGTTTACGTTGACGCCAAATTCTGAATTTGTACAATAACCTCCTCAACTCTTCGACAATACCTATACCTTTATGGCTAAATCATTTGATACATGTTTATTTTTTGTAAAAAATGTTCCAAACGCAATAATATTGTATAATATGCTTATTTATCAAAAGACATACATTAACATGTTTAGTCTACATATTATTAGTTCATTGGCAACCTATCGGCTTATCGTGCGCAAATTATTTAATACCGCATAATACCGTCCGTTAAGCTTGTTATCACCTAGTCTAATATCGGCATAATATCTAGTATCGAATTATTTAGGTCATTAATTATAATAACCGTTCAGACGCTGTCGGAACGTTATATTATTATGTCATGCTCCGAGGAAACACTAGCGAGTAATAGAAATATGAGCGTTAAATCAGAACGATTTTCTTCTTAGACAATGTTTCCTAGAAGAGACAAGTTAAGTATTTCAAATCTATTTGTACTGTCTAGCGTCTATAAATATTATAATCATAATGTTTCTTATTCCTATAATCGTTTCGCTATTTTCATCTAAAATGAGTACATTTTATGTAATAAAAAGTCGAACTGAAAAGCAGAAATATGCGTGAAAGTGACTTAATTGTGGAACATAAAATTAATAAGATCTATCTGAAATACTTGACACTTCACATCTACAAACATGAAATAACTGTATACCTAATGTAAATTGAACAGATTTTGATTTCCCGTCAGTACTTACAGTTCATTTAACAGAAGGTATCTAAAAAATACACATGCGAACATAAATGTACTCTTATTGTTTAATGATATAGAAATTCCCAACAACCGATGAACAAGGCACAAGCGAACCTTATTATCGAGCACCGAAAGATATTATTCTTAAAACAATCATTAAGTTTAGGAAAGCCCGGATCATAACAAATTACAATAATGAATGGAAATGCAGCTTGACTAACAAGGGAAGAAAATAGGCAATAGAGAGTATGGCTACTCTCCCTTTTATATAAAAGGGAGAGTAGCCATACTCCGCTACATAAACGTGACATACGATTGATAATATTCTACTGTAACGTTCTACTTTAAAGGTCTGTGTGGTAAGTCCTCCAATGCGAGCGTGACCCAATTAGTACTGGGAGAGTGTCGACGCCCACGAAATATTTGATTGCCAAGTACGTAGTTATACAAGATCTAAATGAACGCTCGTCAACCAGACAGGTTCTTTTGTTTTCTATGCATTCATGATCTTATATTATTGTTCCAAGACCTTAGCTAATCAATAATCAAATGCAGCAATTAATATATTAATATTAAAGAAGGATTTAAAAGCAGATTCGGTACACACGCGTACGCATCGTAAAATAATATGATGAATAAATGTTCCGACCTATTAAAGTGCGACGTCAGCTTTTTATTTCAGAGCTTTTTAAAGAGTGAAATTGATCATAGTTATTAACTCAAAAAATAAGAATAAGCAAGACATTAATTAAACGCCGGAATCAATGAAATTAATAGTTATTAAAGCCAATATGAAACGGACGTTTGATGAGTAAACAGGATGGACCGTACGTACGTCATGGTTTAATTAAAACTCGCATTTGAATATGTAAAGTTAGTTCCTAACTTTTCACTTTAATCGGCTAGCCGTGTAATTTAAAAGATACTCAGCCCTTTTTGTGACCATCGTGTTAGCATTTTTGCTTTTATCTTTAATGATGAAAAATTCGGAGAAACGTAACGCGTTCGTATAACGTGATCTAAGTTAGACATAGTTCGTTTCTGTGGACATAGAATTACATTAGTAGAAGAGAAAAGTTGAACATTTTCTATGTATAAAATTTGAAACTTGAAAAATTTGAAAGGAATTACATTAGTAGATACTATATTGGGAATAGTAATTAAAGTGTGTGGAGATTGTTTCAAATTTTATACATAGAAAATGTTCAACTGAAAAGTCTTATCTATAAACTTGTAATACTAAGTTAATAATTAGGAACTTTTTATTCGTTTTGTTGTTGGTTTTACAACCGAATCATAACGATATCACGAAGTGACTTCACATTGAAAAAACATTGAAGAGAGGAAATATTTTTATAATAAAATCTTTAATAATAATAAAAAAAATTAAAGATGCCTTAACTATTCATTCAGTTGATTAAATTTCATAATTTTAATATACCCTAATAGTTACATAACATACACGTAAAAGGCAATTGTTACGTGACAATTGCTTGAAGTTAAAGAAGTGGAAGTTTTCACATTATTTCGAGTATAAACTGGAGCGATGAAGTTCTTAGGGGCTGCTTAAATTGTTGCTACGTGACACTAAAATCTTGATGCACAAGCGCGCCATCTGCGCCGCATAACCGCGAAGACAGCTGTAAAAACATTATATCCGATCAAAGTTATTAAAATACAATTTTATTCTTTATAGTGATCAATTTGTGTTCGAAAATGTAATACTTATACTATACTAACTTTCCGCCCGCGGCTTCGCCCGCCTTGTCTTTAAGCTAATAAATTAAATAATAATATATATACTAAAACCTTCCTTGAGGAAATACTCCATCTATTTAAAAAAAACTTATCGTAATCCATTTGCGTATTAAATAATTTAAGCATACACAACGCGGTCATAATTATGGATAGTATAGGGACGAACAGACAGCTGCAGCGACTTTGTTTTATACTATACCTATGTAGTGATGTAGAAATAACGGTTATTTCAAATAAGTTTTGATGGACGAAATGAGGTTCAGTTAAAAATGCAGCAGCCAGCAAATTTTAATTAGGGAGCTATTACACTTACTACGGATATTCGCATTCCCGATTGGTTTTTTGTGTCATTCATATCGTGTGCAGGTGCGATAAAGCTGCACTGTATGTCTCTGTATGCAGAAAATACATTTGTACATATTATTTTCTAAACATTCTTTATTATTTTGTAAGATCTCGCATGTTATAGGTACATGCTTGGTTTCTTTTTACACCCACTGTATCATTCAATCCTTAATTGAGCGATCCCAGTATGGATTAACTCGAAAAATAAAGTTTCAATTTTATTTTTTTCTTTATAAGCCTATCAATCAAATACTTTTAGCTTTGACGTATTAACTTTTTCAAAGGACGTTAAATGGAAATTCATTTAACGTACCGAGTGGAAACAGATTTTTCTTGTGTTAAATTTGAAAACCTTTTGTTAGCGATCGACATAGCGTCATTGTAAATATGTTTATGTAAAAATTTGTTAGTGTAGATTAAAATAATTAGAAGATAAAGACCGCATGATGTGTACTGTGAGTCGCTTATGAATAGGTTTAAGCAATGAGATATTGCACCCCATATTGTAATGTTTAAATGTTTTGTTTTAATTTTATATTTAAGTTATGATATTAATAAATAGTATGTTTATTTTCGACATTGTTAAATATTCATTTTTTGTATTGGAAACGTATACGTATAGCCATTATATTGTAATATTGTAAAATCTGAAATTGGAATGGTTTAAAAGTGTAAACAAAAATGTATAATTATGCTCAGCTGTATTTTGGTTACAATATGATGTTTATATCGCTCACATATAAGGTGATGACTTTGCATAGAGCACTTACAAAATAAACGCTCACTTATGTTGTGATGACTTGTAAACGTGCATATACATTTTAGTAATTTTGCTAATACGTGTTTATGATGTACGGTATATTGTATTTTTTGTGATGAATAAGAAACTGTACATTTTGTTACTAAATGTTGAATAATAATAAAGTTATGAGTCAAGTAGAGTCGAGTCAAACTCAGTTAAGCTCTCGCAGTCAACGGAACACAACGCTCTCTACGCACGGAATTGAAGATCTCACCAGCCCTCGAATGCTCTACATTGAAGAAGTAACGCTGACTTTTATTTCGCCGCGTTATTATTGCGAAGCCCGCGTGCTTTGCTCGCGTAATAAATCCCTCGCGTTCTATTATACGGGCTGTGACGGCACACCGCGTTTCCACGGACGCTAGCAGAAGCGTCGGGAGTGAACGTGAACCAGCTACGAAGGCGTTCACTCAGTGTGCATAGTCACACACGTAGCGTATCGGCCGTGTATAAACATTCGCGTGAACTGCGTACGGGCACGCTCGTACTGCGCCTACCGCCGCGATATACACGGTCGCATATATTGTTTCCACGCTACAACACCTTTTAAAAATGAAACATTGTATGGCAAATCGAGATAAAGTTGAATGTTTAAATAACTATTGACTGGAGAATATAAGTACAACCATTATAAATAAGATGCAATAAAATTCCAACAATACACACGATTTGTTAAATAAATATTCGTATAAAACGACAATAGTGGATGCACAAACTCCCTTAGTTGTTGACAGAGCTTGAAATTTAAGCAAAGTAAGTTTGTTGCGGGTTCCGAACACGGCTAGCCACTCGATCGGTAAACCGCCTGCCCGGTTTAGCTACAGATTACTAGTCAGTTATAGTTTGAGAACTATGTAAATACTTTCCAACTTCTACTTCGTTTTAGTGTCTTTAAAATAAGGAATTTTTAATTTGAAAGAGCACTGAACTCTAGCAAATGTTGCGACAAAATTAAAACTTTGTTGGAACCATTTATTAATAAGGTATAATGCTTGATTGCTCAGACATTATTTATATTAGATATTTAAATTTAATTTGAATAATGAGTGTGAAATTAATGTAGAACAATATATTACTTCTTTCTTTCTATCACTACTCTATGAAGTATAAAATGATTAAGATTCTACTTTATAATTTGTATATTTTTTATTTCTAGATAAATTGCCAGTTAGTATAGGAATAGTGTTTGTAATGCAAAGGGTAACAACGCTAGGATAACAACGTGTCAACATTACTTCTCACCTGCGATACACGGTGCGAGATGCAGGCAGCTCCTCCTAAATAATATAATTTAATGTATTTTCTTTTTCTATCATACATAAGAAAATTTTACTCTACACTAATTTAGATATAATATTAAATTCCCCGAAGGTTGCTCACAAAGACGTATTTATACTAAGGTGCTCTTAGTAACAATTAAGAAGAGATCGATTCAGGGGATTTTCATTATCGTACTTTCTGCCTCTCCCAAGCTTTAGAAGGATTAAAAGAGCTTTGTAAAAATCTCACTTCATTTGATTGCGAGGCATTATGTTGCTTCGAGTGTATAAACGAGAAATATGCGGTGGGTCCTGTTTTGTTTTAGCGTTTATAAAGCGGGGAGCCTTTATGGTTTATAGTTCAATAATATAGGCCGTAAAAACCTCCGGACCCTCGTCGGAACTTACTGTCTCACAATTGAGTCATTGTGAGCGGGATCCTTCGACTCCTAGGGAACTCTCTGAATAATTCGGTACTTTGCCAAGTTAAATATCGGACTTCTTTTTATTTTCCTACACTGCGATATTGATTCGTTTTGTTTATTACTGCAATGCGAAAATACGTCCACTTAAAAACTGTTACGTAATGCTAATTTGTTAAAATAATTTCGAAATCACTACTGAGACTAAAAGATGACCCTCGGCGCAGCGTGAAAATCCACGGTTAAAGCTCATCATGGGAACCGCAACTCACAAAGGGTTGTCGCAAATTACAAACTAATCATAGTCCACCAATTGGGTTTCACGGAAGAGGTTAATTTTCACAATCCCAACGCGGCGTTAACGTTCAACCGTAACTGCCACCCCGCCAATTAGCTTTTACTGCCCTTGCGGTCCGATAACGGCTTTACGAGACTTATCTATCGAACCTAGTATTACTTCCCTCTAAACAATATTCGACCTCCTTTGCACCTCTTCGCGTCGAGCAAGATAAGTTACAAGACTCTTAGTTGATCGCCATTTTAATATTCAAGATAGCGGTTTGCACGTAATAAATTGTAAAGTGTAAAATTTTTATTTTGCAATACTTTCTGATACCAGCAGGTGCTTTTTTATGTTTTATGTAATCAAGAGTGAATTGGTAAACATATTATCTATTTAAAAATGTTTATTACAAATGAAAGTACATCTATGTATCAATAACATAATCCACCTCGTCAGGATATTATTCGGGTCAATTGACTTACTTTAACTAAATTAATCCACGAGGACATATTAATTAATAGACTTTAATTAATAGAGAACTTCCTTTATGTTTGGTATACGAGTATTCATTACACATTTCAGTGTGAAAATTTCATTCACGTGGAAATTCTCATATGAAAGATTAATGATTTATCCCTTTTAGTAATATAATACTTTTACATTTGGTACTAATTTATATTATAGGAATCTGTTTCAGTTAGAAATTAGAATTTTCAGTATTTAAAAAATTGTTCTTTATAATATCATCAAAAAGGTACAAATCAAATGGCCATCAAAATTTGTTTATGGTAAACATTGGAATTCAAAGGTCCTTATCACACTGGATGCCGGAAATTTAAAAGCGAAACAAATATTTACTGAATTCTTTAAACAAGCGTTTGCACCTTAATTAAGTATTTTTTATTCGGTGTTTTATAATAATACTTAACACAGAATTCGAGTATATTTAACGTTAAAAACACGGCTGTATCTCAATCTTCAAGTAGTTTACAATAAAGGCAGTTAAAAAAGGAAATCCAGAAGCTATTAGTGTCTGCATACGTTATTTAAAACACGGAACATATTGGCAATTCGCCCGAATTCAAAATAGAATGTAGTACGCTTAATTTGCTCCTAAAATGGTTTTTGCCTCTTTGTTACAAGCGTACAACGATAAAATAATGGAAGTAACTAAAAAGTTTTACAAACTTCGCGCGTTGTCGAAGACTCGCATTTGAAAGATATTGAAAATGGTTACTTCGATTTCCCTGTAGGATCACATCAAGTCGAGGATTGTTTAACTTTTCGGAGCCACACATAAACTCAACGAAAATCCTACACACTTTGAGAGCGTCTCATTCGCGTCGTCTCGAAAATGTTCCAAGTCAAGGGAAGCAAGAAGCGACACTCTTGGCGACCTATATCTTATTTTTCAAGGGAAACGACCCGTTACTTCGACGGAGATTTACATTTGAAATAGCTTCACTCTTTATTTAGCTAACACTGTCTTTCTTGGATTACGAGATTCAAAGTTATTAAATTAAAATGAAACAATCACACTTCTTTATTTATATGGGTAAAACCGCGAAAAATTGTACATGAATTATTTTTTCAATGTTCCCATTTTATTTCTCATATGGCATCAACGTTTTTTGACAACAAGTGTTTTGTTAGATATGTAATAAAAGGTATGCTTGTGTTCTTTTAGATTATTTCATTAAACTCAATCTATCTCTTGCAGAAATATTTTATTTTATATTTTTTTTACTGGCTCCACTTTTCTGTCCATATAAAAAATATTTGTCCACCTAACACCCTTGTGACAAAAACTGATAACCTCTACGAAATGGTATGACTGACTCGCATTTTTATGAAAAATTTAAGTTATTCGGTTCTTATTCAACATGTACATAAAAATCTTTTAATGCACAAGGCCTTAATCGATTTTTTATTATTATTTTAAAAACTGTCCACTTTTTTTATACGTGTGTAACGTCACGTATGTAACGTCTCTAACTGCCATACTATAAGAATTATCAGAATCCTTCTCTTATTTTATTGAGTGGCAACACTATTTGGCATGCTGGCAACATTTAAAAAACAAAAGCAGCCATTTTTTCTTTGAGAGAAATGGTGTTTTGTGTTGATGTGAGATTTGTCGCTCGAAAAAAGGGTATTTAAAGTGTTCGATTGCGAGGTAAGTATATATATTCTGTCTTATTATTATAAATCTTTACGTAGGTTTACTATAAAACTAAAGAATAAGACTACTTCGTGGTTCTTAGCATTCACAATCGAGTAGTAATTTTAATTTAAGGTTATGTCGCCCGCATTTTTCGTCATGATTGTAACGATGTGTAACGAAATGTGTTACGTTACAGTCATGACATGTTGTTAGGCTTAGAACACATAGGTCTATTAAAAAATTGCGCGAAAAAAGGACAATAATATTTTCAAATCTAAACGGCTGAACGGATTTCGATGTGCAAGATATCATTGGATTGGTCTTTATCTATAGTTTTCCATTACCTTAATATTTTTTACCTGATTGTACAAAAAAAAGAATAAAATAAAATAATTAATAAAAAAAATAAAAAACTGACACTGCAAATTCATAACACGCAGTCGGAGGCTATATAAGATGTATAGAATGGGTAGAGGCCAGTAATATTTTGTAGCCGTGTAGCCTCCGACTGCGTGTTATGAATTTGCAGTGTCAGTCGGGTTTTTTTTAAGTTTTTTTTATTAATTATTTTTTCAAATGAGAAAATCAAATTACAGATGGCGTTGACGAATGCCGAAAGGCAAAAAAAATATCGAGAGAAGTTACAAGTTCAAAATCCCGAGAAATATAAAGAACTACAAACGAAAAATGCAGAAAGGAATAAAAAGCGGATAAAAATATCAATTTTTTTCAATACAATTTTGATTTATGCATCTTTTTGTTTTAATTCATTATTTTATGATATGAATTGGTTTTACCTACCTATATCTCCATTTTTTCCTGTCGTGTGAGTGTAAGACACCGTGTCGACGTTAACTTTTTAATGCTAGGAAGAAAAGATAACTGATATATGTACTAAGCTTTATAATGGTCATGTAAGTAACATTCAGTCATGTATGTAACGTTTGTTATGATGTCATGAATGTAACGGGACAATTTTTCGCGGTTATACCCATATATCAGAGAAATGAATTTACTCATTATGCACATTTACTAAGTACCTACCTGAAATGGTAGAATAAAATCATAATTTATTGAATTGAACTATTTTGGATTAAATTCTTATCGAATGACGAATTGTATATATTTGATTATAATCAGAGCTTTAATTTGTAATTATAAAGGTAAAATATATTTCACTATAATTTTATCACAATTAACGTATTGAGAACAATGTACTTAAATATAATTCTTATAATTATATAATCACACTCTTCCTATTTTGCTTACACAAAAATACAAAGCACCAAGTGTTTGGCAAAATTTAAATCAAGATATTTCTCTTTCTCTTTAAACACAGTACAAAACTAAGGCTTCAATCAACGTGTAAACGAGTAGATTAAATTCTAAAAACCTTAACTAGATTTATTTATATCACAGACTCTTCAAAATATGATAAATAACTGGAAGCAAGTAGGTAGGTAAAGCTTAATAATTATTTAGCCAATTTTAATTAAGATCTTGACCGAATACTCGATTTAATCAAGCACTGCTTCATAAGTATCCAGAACAATTAGTCTAATACATAATTCTCAATTATGTTCCCAAATTGGCTAGAACATGTAGGTTTAATAGCGTTGACGTGTCTCCGTTCCCCCAAACACGGAGTCAAAGTCAATAATTTGTAAAAGACAAAGCAGACTTGTACAAGAGCTTATCTATTCGACGAAGCCGCTGCGGGTCGGATTTAAGTAATGGTTGAACTGAAATAACGTACCTACGCTTTCTTATTACATACTTATTTATAACTAAGTCTCAATCTATATAGAGCAAAGATATAAATAGAAACTTTTCATTCCATACTACATTGAAAAAGAAAAAGATTACCTTCACATCGTTCTGAAGATTATGCTTAGGTTTTTTGAAAAGTTTGGTCGCTTGTGTATAGCTGTCATTCGCTGTCTCTCTGAGATAAAATAAATTAAACTGTGAACGTATTCATTAATTATGTCAAGTTATTTTGATCACTTAAATTTTCATGCAAACTTTGTGAGTTCGGCCTTTAAGGGTTGAATTACATTAAATTAGTTTCTAAACGGCCATTAAAATCTCGAGTAACCGAAAAGTGCCAATGTGCCTTAAAATGTTCTCTATTTCTGATATTCAAAGCTTGTAATTCTATTTAAACACTACACTTATAATTTTTAATTAGCTCTATTGTTTAAACGCTTGTGCAATAGATATAAAAACTATTTTTAGTCCAGTCTGTGGGGAAATGTAAAAGCCTCTGCTCTACAAAAGGTGGAGTAGAAAATGTTTTGAAACAATATTGTTTAGGTATGAAAGGTTAATAGAAATCCAAGTTTTCGACCTTGATGGACCCAGGCGCTAGCCGCCATCTTGAATTAAAGGTGCTAAAATTAGGTATATTTTAAATAACTTCTCAATTGTTTACTAAATCACAAAAGTGTCTATGAGGGGTTCAAAGAAGACAAAATTACCTACATTTTTTTTGATACATGATTATTCTGTAAGTCTTAAAGGTAAAAAGTTACAAGCGACGGAAATAATAATATTTACAGAAATCATATAATTTTAATTTTGTTTAAAAATTGTGCAACTATCATTTTTTAATTCTTTTTGATGGCCCGGGCTGGTTAATGGTAGCTTCTTCATTATCGTCGCTGAAATTTTCTGTTTCATTGTCTGTATTTTTAGTTTCCAACCATGAAATTTCGTCGTCATCACAATCTTCGTTATCTATCTGAATCTCTACTGCATTTTCACACAGCTGACCACTACAGAATCCACAAACAATAGAGCATTTTAATCCAGCTTTTCTGCAACTACATGCTTTGCTGCATCCTTTTTTACAGTGGCAAGAAATTACACTTAAAAGCATCTGAGGTGCTGCTTTCTCTGTCGTTGTTATTGGAGTGAGCCTATTGGTGTCATATCTCCAGCCCCAGTCTTCTGGATTTTTTTCAATTCCATACCATTTTTGGACTTGGTGGTATGTCCTAAACGCATGATACCATGCAGCGTCCTTTGTTGGCGGCAAAGAAGCAAGTTTAAATTTACTTTTTATTGATAACTAAGGATTCCTTATCCATGTCCCCTCTGTACAAAGTTACTAGAAAGCGTGCTCCAGCGTCTTCGATTTCTTCTGGTCATGACGACGAAATTTCATGGTTGGAAACTAAAAATACAGACAATGAAACAGAAAATTTCAGCGACGATAATGAAGAAGCCACCATTAACCAGCCCGGGCCATCAAAGAGAATTAAAAAATGATAGCTGTACAATTTTTAAACAAAATTAAAATTATATGATTTCTGTAAATATTATTATTTCCGTCGCTTGTAACCTTTAAGACTTGCAGAATAATCATGTATGCAAAAATTGTAGGTAATTTTGTCTTCTTTGAACCCCTCATGGACACTTTTGTGATTTAGTAAACAATTGAGAAGTTATCCATACTAATATTATAAATGCGAAAGTAACTCTGTCTGTCTGTCTGTTACTCAATCACGCCTTAACTACTGAACCAATTTGCATGAAATTTGGTATAGAGATATTTTGATACCCGAGAAAGGACATAATATAGGTTTTATCCCGGAAATCCTACGGGAACGGGTTTTTCTTTGAAAACGCGGGCGAAGCCGCGGGCGGAAAGCTAGTTTAAAATATACCTAATTTTAGTACCTTTAATTCAAGATGGCGGCTAGCGCCTGGGTCCGTCAAGGTCGAAAACTTGGATTTTTATTAACCTTTCATACCTAAATAATATCGTTTCAAAACATTTTCTACGCCACCTTTTGTAGAGCATAAATACCTACAGACTGGATTATTTGTAGAGTTCGCTACATGATTGATTTTGATGACGTTGATTTTGTTCCATTCGAGTTACTTTATACTTGTCCTATTAACGTTTCTTTGCTATTTTTTTAAATTAATCATTTCCGTTAGTTTCTGGGAATGTCGTTTAAAAAGGCTTTAACTTACAGTCATTATAAAATTTAACCGATCCACTTTACAGAACGAAATCGGCTTTTAAACGCTCTGTAAAAACTATTTTGTCCATCTTATTTTAACAATATAAAGTCTATTGTTGAGCGGTTCATAATTGAGGTTAGGATACTCGGAATCCTCTATTCTATTGTGGTTTGCCGCTAAATCTCAAAACTTACACGCAGCTAAGTTAATATCACCGTCCCGTATAAGCAAAATACGTACATTTTACTAATACGCTTGCAAATAGTTGAAATAACATTTTTAAAATATGTAAAATCATATGTCCTAAAAAGTAATATAAACAAGGATAAATCATTTGTATGTATCTAAAAATATTTATCAAAACTAACCTATGATTTGCTAATATTGTAAACAGAATAAATAAATATCAAAGGAAACCGAAATTCGATTTATGAACTCGTTGTTTTTCTAGAAAGAATTTCATAGCCTTTTTTAAAACGTCTATTTTTAAACAACAAAGCAAGACATCGAGCGAATTCATAAAGACTCCTTTATTTATGCACTGCTTCGGTCGCTTGACAAACTGTTTATTAATTCACTCTAATTAAATTATACTCCAGCATCCCATGAGAACCTTTTAATGTCCTCTCATAAGATCGAAATTCATAAATTAACTAAGCTATTTGCTATGCCAGACCAGACGCGCTTAATAACTACGTTAACTTTTTCTCGACTTCTTACTCAACTGAAAAGAGGAATACAGAACAAAATTTGGTAAAATCTGTTCATTCGATATAACAATTACCTTTCAATTTGACATCAAGTAACAAATGTTAGTTAGTTATCTTGAGTTTTGTATTGGAAGTTGGCGGAGTCCTTATATTGGGTAGAGCTTGGGTAGAGCCACAAAAAGAGTCTTCTGTTTTTTTTTTTTCATTCGCTCCAAGTTTAAAATATATAATATAGGGATGAGTTTATAATAATATAATGTTCGTGGTAAATAGAAATCTATATATACTCTCAAATCGGACATAAGTAATATTAGTCAATTAATAGCAAATTGTACTCAAGTTTAACGCGTCACAGTGTATGTACATATCAATATTCAATAGTATATCACTACACAGTATAAAACAAAATCGCTTTCTCAGTCCCTGTATTCCTATGTCCCTATGTTTACTTAAATCTTCAAAACTACGTAACGGATTTTGATGCGGTATTTTTTAAAAGATAGAGTGATTCAAGAGGAAGGTTTAAGCATATAATTTATTAGGTTTTAGACAAAGCGGGCGAAGCCGCAGGCGGAAAACTTGGGGAATCTAGTTCCATTATAATGCGTGGCATTCACTACATACATCAGCCGCAATCAAAACAAATCTGTCATCGTCCACATACTACACAAGCGTTGCGCTCGCGTTGCAGTTGCACATTCACACCCAGATTTGTCTGAGGACTTGTCGCCAGCGACAAGTACAGTGGATAGGTGTGCTAATAAACGATGATAGACATTAGACGTGTCTTGGACATAATAATTGTTTTAGAATATTTAACAAAATAATTCTTCTTGAATAAAATCAAAATAATACAAGGTAAAAGGGTTTCGGTTACTGATTAGGGATCGGAAGTTTTAACCCGTTGAATTTACATGAACGCTAATTAATTAAATTTGTTCGAACTCTGTAGTGATTTAATTGTGAGTAAAATAATTTGAAAAAAACTTTTACTGTATATTTTTCAATTATTTTTACATACATTACAGAAAAAAGTATCGAGAAATCTCGGTCGCGTCGGTTCAAATAATGAATTGGCCAACAACAAACACAATGTTATTTAGAAGTAGGTATGTGTGTAAAAAACATTGTGTATTTTTTTTATTACAGACCAAAAACACATAAGAATGGCTTAAAGTGACGGCACAATTTATAATATTAAATTCCTTCTAATTAATTAGATGTTATGCTTCTTGCGAGTTTTTCAAATGCTCGTTTTACTCAGATAAAAAGATCTTGTTGCTTTCGTAAACAAAATTAACTTTGCAAATACGATTGTATGATAACATTTTATTTGTTCTTTCGACTCTGTTAAATATTCCATTGATCATGATTATGATTTTTGCCATTCGTTGGCTAGGTAGCAATACAAAATATTTACCTACAAATATACCTAATTTTCTTTTGAAATTTCGAGTACCTAATACTTTATCACTCATGATTTAAAATATGACTTTAACAAGACTTATAATTGATCCGCGAACAACTTCGTCCTAACTGCTCAAAAAAAAGATACGTTAATAGAATAACAGTTTCATTAACTGTCTAATGGTCTAAGATCCGAACATAAGGCGAAATTCAACGGCGTGATAATAGAATGAGACCAATTTTATAATTAATTTAGTCTATTAAAAAATGTATTAAAAATGGGTTGACTGGGAAAATCCTGGACAGGACATTTTTAATGAATTTAAAAAAAAACATTTTTTTTTAATTAATTGCAGTATCAAGATAATAAAAAAAAAATATAATAGACTTAAAGTATGAAACCTACAGAATGTGCAGTCATAGTTTTCTAATATTTACCGGGACAAACGGCTAGGTTGGCAGGTATAAACAGGTATGTCGGTACCAGTTACTTTCACTTGATAGGATGATGAAAAAAAAAATTATGTCAGCACTGTTTTATTACAAAATTGTTTTATTATCTCGAAACTGCAATTAATAAAAAATAAAAATAAATAAAAAAATTTTAATTCATTAAAAATGTCCTGTCCAGGATTTTCCCAGTCAACCCATTTTTAATACATTTTTTAATAGACTAAATTAATTATAAAATTGGTCTCATTCTATTATCACGCCGTTGAATTTCGCCTTATGTTCGGATCTTAGACCATAACGTTGGTAAGCCTGCCAGTCTTCTTTTATCCGATATTCCCATATCAATCATATTTCCGAATAAATAATATAATACGCTTTCACGTAGCATCTGTCGAGTTCAATTTTTGATAACGCCCATATCACCCGTAAAAATCGACTTCGTATTCCTAACAAAAGGTTCAAACAAATACGGATCAAACTGTCCAATTAACCTGTAGGAAAGGATGTATTTTTATAAGAATGGATGAGATACTGACCTACGAAAAAGTTTTTTGAAACTTCGTAATTGACCAAAGAATGCCTTCATAAATTTATGGATTCAGTTAACATGAACTTTTTATTAAAGAGTAGGTATATGTAGATTGTAGATACTATAGTATTAATAACTGTATGATATTCAACTTCAAACATTCTTCATCCCAAGTCGCTTGCTGAAATCGGGTCTTTATAGATCATCGAACAAAGCGTATAATTTAGTTATAGAACTTTCGATCTCAAACAAACATAAAGTTCTCGTTAAACTTGTAGAACAACGGATAACCATAAAGCGTATTATAAAATTTGTGATTTGATAGTAGACTAACTTTTTACTCAGAAGCCAATCTCCCTTATGGCGCGAATGGAATTGCTGAAACTCTGAAACTTTACTAAACTAGTTTCCTCCAAGCGAGCAGCTGTCGCGTTACGTAGGACCAAACGTCATGTCAATGGTCCTCGATGCAGAGGAAATGGTGACGTCACATCTATATCAAACAAAAAGTGAAATCAAATAAAACGTTATCATTCATTCTGAAAGTTAATCTGAATCGGTAATTTAGTATCGATGCGTAAAAAAATATTATAAGATTTTTATATTAAATATTCGTAGTTGCTTTTTCAGCCATTAAGGCAGTTTCGTTTTTCAATTTCGGAAAGTCAATTTACATTATATTTTTTAATGGTAAACACAGAAACGCTGTGATTTACCGAATACCTTTAACGTTTTATGCAAGTGTTATCGTTTTAAACCGTTTTACCTTGCGCAACGATAAAACTAATCAGTTAATCTAATGAAAATTAACCCTCCTATAAACGCAAGCTTTTGCATTCACGATTACTAATTGTTACAGATTCAAGTAGAGCCTTATCGAGTTTTTGCTCAGAACTCGATTACATGCACGGAAATTGGATTTAGCTCTAAATCCTGCACTTTTCTTATTGTTAAACCACGATCGATTTCAGTACAATGTGTTAGTAAGATCTCATCATGATAAGATATTTTTGAAGATTCTAAAAACCGGTGTTAGCCATCAAATATTTATTTTCGTATGATTAGCTTTGCTGTATAAGCACTATTTAATTTTTTTAACATTACGACACATAAAAACATAATAAATTATTGTAATTTATTATTATAATATTAATCTGTAAGCCTGTTTCGTTTTTCTATTGGTTAATATTTCAAATATAATATATATATAATAGATCAATTCTTCTCATACAACTGCTAGTTTGTAAATAAAAATACTGGAAGTTTTGTTTAATTATTACAAACAATCAAACTGAAAATTAAATCACATATTAAGTTTAATACTAATTGTTTCATATTTATGTACAGAATATAAATGACGTATTTATTATAATACAATTATTATTGTGTAATTACTTCCGATAGCACAAGAATAACACTTGCAATTAATCTAGTAAAATAAATTATACACACAACGTTTTATCTCTGTATTATGCTACAACTAAAATTGTGCATAATTTATGGTGCTTGTAACACAAATTAAGTGGAAACAAGATACGCAACATTAGTTTTATTCTAGTTTAAATACATAAATAATATCCTGCTTTCTAGTCTAGATATCTCGAAAGACCGCTTTGCTTGAATTAAGAATAGTGATAATATTTTTAAGAATAAACATTTTGTAGTAGAAAAAGGTTTATATAAATTAAATTTGTTCTTATTCTTCTCTATCTTTAGTACTCTAAATATAACTATAGGTCCTGGATGCAGTAAGCAGTTGGATGCTTTGTATCTTGTTGGATAATTTTGTGAATATTTTAAGTTAACACAAAAAATATTGCGTCAAATTGACTTAAGAAATATATAACATAACAGCAATATGAAATTTACAAATGGAATTTAAACATTGTATAAAGATATATATTAATTGCCACGCTACATTTTCACAGCGACCCACGCCTGCCTTCTATTTCACAGAAAAACGCGTACATAACGAGGTTAAACTCAAACTTTTGGATGTAGTACTAATCCAATTGATATGAAACACTGTTTTAAAAGTCCAATCCATGTCCAATCAATTCCACACGTCACTGACGCTAAAAATGTTGAATAAAATGCAAAAGCATTATAATACTTGAACTCAAATTTTTCGTCGATCCTACTCAAGGATACGATGAACTTTAGGCTAAAATGATCATTATTATTGCAAAACATTAATAAAATATTAGAGGAAGAATGTCTTCAATACTATAAAACCTACTGTCCGGATCTGTCCTGTTTTACATTAAAAAGTATTCTGAGATGGTTCATTTTCATCTTGCTTATGAAACGTACTCTTCCAAGATCTTTTATCATGCTTTCTATATCGGAGTCTTACTTTTAAAATGATTAAATAGGCAGGCTTTATAGCAATGTCCTTTTGGTACTAGTAATTCCAAAATTGAATTAACAATTCTACAACACCATTCATCCCGATGATATGATATATTTTCACTAATAATTGTGGAAGCGTTATTCGTAGGTGCTTATCGCTGCAGTTGGTTATTTCATTCACTTTTCCCATTTGCAGCATTGTCTGCATAACCCACATTGCATGTCCTATAATCCAACTACTTGATAATAGAAACAAGATTGTTCGCTTTGTAAATGCAATGCATACTCGTAGTCTCGTGGACATAAAGAATGAACCCAATAAGCAATTTAACATGTACTCCACGGTCGAGATGTGTTATAGCTAATTTTCTTTAATCTTTTACTGGTAACTGGTCTTCTTAAAAACACAGGAGATTAGAAGCGATAATTGCAAGATGTACAAATTGGATATACATGGCTAGAACAGAGACATCATGTTATTAATTATTATAATCTAAATAAACAATATCCCCTCATTCAGAAACTGAAATAATATAACAAGTACCAATGTGCTCTGTTAATTTCACAGACCTAAGGATAATTTTAATGACGTCATAAGTCATAACTATCGAATCGGTTTGAGATGGAAAAAAGTTCTTTATGTATTTTATACGCGGATCGCGCATTTCTTAAAGATCTGTAAGTGGATAATCCACTTACAGCTTAGTAGCTGCAGCATAGAGGACAGTTTATAAAGAAACGAAATAATTACCAATTATTAAATTACGTCATTACGTATTAATTAAAAGTGAATTAATTAAACGAGCAAAACGTACAGCAATTATTTTCAGAATTGAATATCCGATGAAACTATAAATCCAAGAACTTACTTTTCTTCTCTTACTCTTCTTACTTAGTTCAGATCAAAAAATGCACATAACATAACGGAGTTCTTAATATAAGAGGAAATAATAAAGAACACGCTTCATATAGAAAAAGTTTCATGCAGGAAACTTTCACGACATTGAATACGAATGAAGCTCAAGCAAAACTTGTACTCACAATACGATTTCTACGGTATTACTTCGGAAACTCTTGGGCTGCTTTGTACAATGAAGCCTTATTGTAACATGCTTACCACTAGAATATTTAACTTCTTTCATTCAAGTATACCTCATGCTACGTAGTACATTTTATAAGCTGGGTCGGGGACGTTTTAACCTACATACATGTTTTATTTCCTAGTCTAGGTAGAACGTATTTATTATAATGCTAATGAATTCTTACTTTAATTAGCTAATGTATAATGCACAATGTATTTTTATGAATAAACTTACTCGTTCATTTAATTTTATCGTTCCTCTTGCGTTGAATCGTCATTCATTGTACTTACCTTCTTTCATGAACAAGATTTACATGAGTTATAAATTTCTAATGACCAATTTACATTGTACATATTGTGTTCAGAAAATCACACTTCGTGTTCTATATTAAACCATCTTTATGCTTATAACCATATAAATAAATGCTTTTAAAAAGACCGAATGTCAATCATTAAAATACATTAAATTTAATATCATTATTCAGATATGAACATGTATCTCGCACGTTATAAATTCTTCTCGAATACTATCGTGAACATATTGTACTTTCACCCATATAAAGTCCTTAATAACAATTAAAGTCAGCTACACAATACATCATTTTAATACACTCGCTGTCAGCAGACCATTGTTTCGTACGACTGTAGGAGCCATTTCCGTGAGAGGTGGGAGACACGTGTATCCTTATTATGAAGATGTACATGAGCAGGAGAGGAAGGTGTACGTATACCTTTATAGGGACGTCACTATACTAAAATAAAACGACAGAGCGTCTCGACGTTTTGGGAAAGGAAAAAAAAAATTGAAACGCGTGTCTCGTGCAAACTGCAAGTGTATTGTAGGTACAAATGAAATAACTTGATGTACAAACTATTTTTATTCAATATTCACTCTACTAATAAAATCAAATTCTTCTTTTGATTATATCGGTATACTTTTGCAGTCAAATAAAATTTATACCTACCTATACAACAAAAACAAAATATTATATAACCAATATTTGTGTCTATTTTGAGCATAAAAGCTCAATTATTGTGTGAAAATAGATTTTGTATAGCTTCCTACAAAATCAGAATTCATATTGAATTCTTAGTCGGATGATATCTACTCATGTGGATTCAAAATTATCTGATCAATGAAAGTGCTAACTTTAGATACATTAACACAAATAGTTTTCATTGAAAAGTATTTCATATGATTTGCGCTATTTTTGGTTTCGCAATTAAAACCAAACTTAACATTCATCGCATCTTTGAGTTTTGTTGATTAAACATCATTGCGGAATAAAACCAACACAAATTATTGGAAAACGATTGAGTAACAAAATTCCCAATCATGATTACAAGTGAATACCACCAAATCAGAACGGTCTAGTTTTTCAAACCGATAACATCACGTTTTAATGCCTACCATTTATTACATTTCGATGGCATGCAATTAAAAAATAAATTGTTTGTGCATGTTTTAAAAGCAAATTCGGAATGATATTATTAATAGGAATTTACGTTTCAATATAGAAATGCTTTAATTTTATTTTCAGCTAAAACATTTCTCTATTCGGAGTAATTTCGCATTATTAAAAATCAATTTCCTGACGTCCCTATTGAACTATATTCAACCCGTATTCGTTATTATAAAGCTTCGTTTGTAGAACTCATTCAAACATAATGTAAATATAGCAGTTTATTTATACATATAAGGGAGAAAAAAAAGAAATCGTGCGACGTAGATATCGATAGATATCTCCAGATCTACGTCGTATACCTACAATATAATAACATATATTCCATTTTTTGTAGATTGCAATGTGAAAATGAAAAACTAAATAAAATAGAAACTACGTTGACTAATAAACACTAGGTACTAAGAAAGTAGAACAAAATTATTTTCTTCTATAAAGAGAAAATTTTCGTCCACCTCAGTTATTTCCTTTACGTTACAGGAAAAAACCTCCTCTACCAATTTGTTATCTACCTCGAATCAGGATTTCTTGGATAATGTAGTAATTAGGTCAAAAGGCGAACATAGTTGTAAGGATAAAATTTTATACCAATAGGTAATGTTTTTATTGTACGTGTACATTATACAATTATTACCTACCTATTTAAAGTATGAAATACCATTGCAATCACGATAAAACAATAAATACCAAAATCTTATTTTACGCCCATACAAATTGTGCTATTTAATAAAATATTTATTATATCACTGCGCACAAAATCATAATAAAGTTACATTTTGATATTAATATGGATAAATATTTCGTGTTCTCATTTTTGGAATCGTATTTATGCATTAATGGATTAATATGGCCGCGTGATATAGATTTACATTTATTAACATTTCCAATATCACTTCAGCGCAGTAATGCATCAGACTACGCCCTCGCTTGACAGCTTACATGGTTTCGGCAAGACAAAGAGTGCGCACTGAAAGAGCCTTTCATCAAACCCTGCTCGTAGGCTGCAGCCGAGCTTCCAAAGTGCTGTGTGCGTTTTGATAACACTTATCTACGCCTCAATGCATGGCTTGCGGTGAAACGGTAGACATTTTTGTTTATAATTGAGGCAAAATAATGCTTGATTACACGTTTCTTTTAACAGAAAATTAGTACTACACGTAGCAAAAGATTATTTCATTATTCTCGTTTAATAGAAACGTCTTAGAAACGTATTATCTGTATCGTAGAAGAGATAATGTTACTATAATTAATACCTAGATATAATCCTCTAGCGATTAGTCTGGTGCTCAAATCTTTTCTATTTTAATAACTCTCTAAGAGAGACCCTAATAATAATTAGTTTAGTGACATTGTTTTACACGTATTAATACTACAATGAAGTGAAGCCATGTTAGAATTTAATATTAATGTGACCACAACCAGCTGAAAATATATAGGTATTTTTATTTCAGACTTTTTTCAGTAGATTTTTATTTACGATGTAGATATAAATTACCACAATCATCATAATATTATATATTATATTAAAATGCATTCATCTAGAGCTTACCACAATGTCATACAATATAAAACAAAGCAAATAAACAATAAACAAGAACTTTACAATTGTTTTACAATATTGCTTTTCATTTAAGACCATTAAGAGAACAAAAAAACTAGTGATCTACAAATGAACTTTCTTTCAGAAAATTTTCCTCATTTTTTCTTAGTTAAATGCTCTAAGTTTTCAGTGATTAACAGTTACGTACAGCTAAACCACATACTTATAACCTTATACCGTTGGCTTTTTAAAACCTCATTGCGAATAATGCATTCGTCTAAACTTGTTTAAGTTTTCGTACTTTTTAAGGAGTAGTGTAAATACTCAACTCTGTCTCGAATCAGAATCTCTATCTAATGAAAATGCCTTTTAAGCAATATTGTACATAACTTTATACATTAACAAATAACATGACATAATTATTTATATTTATTTATTATACATTTTATTCAATTTAAAAGCCAAATGTAACCTAAATGTAATGCACCATCACCATAAAATATGTAATCCTTATGGTTTTGCGCGTTGTCTGGCAGAAATCGCTTACAGCGATAAGACCGCCCTCTGTACATATTATAACTTGTATCGCTCTTTTTTTGCTATCCTGTATTTTTGTGTGCAATAAAGATTTTTTCATTCATTCATTTATTCATTAAAATAAAGAGCTTAGACATGCAATTTTATACTTTAAAATGTAGAGCTTTTACATAAGCAATACCAACAATATTATAGTCCTTTTCACCTATGATGATTCCTGTGACACTTCATTGTGTTCCGAATTACGTATTTTATGTTTAAAAACCAAAAATAATTTTAATGCATAATATTTTTATTTTAAGGCGGCATTATTACCAAAAATATAAAAATGAAACATCTTAAGCTTCTAAAACAAAAACAGTATTGTTTAGTTTAATATAACGAAAAATAAAATAAAATAACACAGAAAAATAATACCTACGCAATTCGTGTACATGAAATGGAACGTTGAAAAATTATAGAGTTGGAAAATCATATAATCGGCGCCCATCTTGTGATCGTTTGTCAATCACGTCAATCGTCTGTACGAGTCCGTCAGCTTTATATACAAGTTGCATTTTTATATTGATACTTTATGTGGTATTCTGTTATAAATACTAATTGGTATTGTTCACTTTTTGTCGCTGTTGTTTGCTAAGATTCCTTAGTTAATTGTTGGCGAAATGCCGAAATAACTAATTTTGGTCCTTTATTCAAATCGATTTCATTTCCATATAAAATATTATCGATTATCGGAAACAATTGATACGATTTCAGTAAAGGCAATCTCTACACGTGTCAACAATCGATATGTCACAGGAATCATCTTAGGTGAAAAGGACTATAAGAAATTATACCTATACGAAATTTTCTACGAATCAATGCTATTCTGTGAGCCAATTGTCATGTCAAATAAGTGTCAAATCATAATTAACTAAATATGTTTGAGCAAAACTTCTGTATATTTCAGCGCCCAATTAGCGATTGCAGTTTCTATTCCTTAGCGTTATTCGATTCTCTGACAGAGAATGTCGAGACTAATGTCACACTACCAACGACGACGACGACCACGACCAAAATTGTCATCCAGTCAAAATTGGTTCAAAATAAAATATTAAAATTTCCCGTCATACTGGTACTCGGAAAGAAAAAAAATTCGAGGACAATTAATATAAAAATAGGTTTTTTGCGATTTTCGCCGAGACGGTAAGTTAATCATATAATCACCTTTTGCCAAAATTGTAGATCATAAAATTATCTATAAAAAACTTCAAATACATTTTTTTCTAGGAGCCACCGTTTCTACATAAAATCTATTTTTAATTCATAAATCTCAAAAAAAAATTCCAAACACCAGAACGACAGGAAATCTTAACATTTTATTTTTAATTGTGTTTTGCACAATTTTGTTGAATTGCGACTGGATGAAAATTTTGTTCGTAGTCGTCGTCGTCGTTGGTAGGATGAACAAATCCTTAGCAAAACATCATACGCTTATGACAATTAGTA
The DNA here is from genome assembly GCA_029959065.1 of Colias behrii. Classification (NCBI taxonomy): domain Eukaryota; kingdom Metazoa; phylum Arthropoda; class Insecta; order Lepidoptera; family Pieridae; genus Colias; species Colias behrii. Next base: position 7,682,518 of record JARWMC010000007.1, on the reverse strand, counting down.
TCGATAGCGGATTCTATTCCTTTGCATTTTGACGTTTGTCTCGGCGCCCTGCAGTTCCATTTCAAAACAATAATTGCTAAAGCTAGATAATATATATTTAATTGCTTGCTATTATTTAATTTCTGGGTTTTCAAAAGTCATTGTATCAGAAAGATAATGTAAAAAAATATTGTTAATATTGAATTATATTTTATCTTTAGTATGGAAAGATTCATTCTCAGAAGCATTAATTTAATTTCATAAGCAAATCAAGTGGGAATTTCGCCTTATTTGAAGCCAATTACTTATCTTTCGCTTTCACTTATTCTTTATCTTTTATTATAAAATATTTGAGTAAGAGTAGTTTGATGCTATCAGCCTAAATCACCTAGGTCAAACGTAAAATAACAATCTAAGAATTGAGGTAATTCAATTATTCTAGAAGCTCTATAGTTAAGTCCACTTAATTTTAGTGAGTAAAATTAAGTTTCCCCGTCACTTTCGCAGTAAATAGGGTAAGAGAGGAGACAACGAAATTTTCTTAATAGTACCTACTCTTTACGCTTCCATAGCCAAAGGGTGCTAAGGGAACCCATTACCAAACCGACATCATCTATACGCCCATCGTCCCGTTTACTTAAGTAAAAAGCGGGGTATTTGAAAACTATTAGAGATATTTTCGCATTTATGATTGATGGTGATTTTATACAGACTTACCTACTTTTTTGGGCAGAACTGTGTTAAAATATGTCGTTGTAAGTATAGTTTTAAGTATAGTTTTTTTACGTTACCAAAATTTTAATTACATAGATCATAATAATAGATCAATCACATTAAAACTGAAAAACTGATAGCGGTTGTTTAATAGATTTAGTCATATCATTATATTAATCTGACTATATATATCTGATTAACATGACAAGAAGTAATAACTAATAATGTTCACAGAAGTCCAATCAATATTAATGAACATACAAATTATGTATCGTAAATTTATAAAATTTATTACGTTTAATTGAAACGGAGAATGTGACCTCATTAGTAACTTTCCAGACGATTCTATTTACACAGAACGTATCAAAATATTTGCAAGGGCTCCTACAATTTATAATGAAACATGTAGATTGGAAAGTATTGGGCGGTTTACGCCTGCTCCTGGACTGGAGTCGTTTAACAAAATGACGGCCCTTTTTATCTTAGTCGGCCTGCTATTTGTTCCTCGCTCTATTTTCCCAGACCGCAAACCGACGAGTGCTATTTTGAATATCCCTTCTCCCCGAAATTAAATAAAACCTGTTACATTTCCACAAAGCCTTTAGTAGTATTCCTTTGCTGTTTGAATGTTCCGGATTTAATACAATTTTGCTGAGATTTAAACGGATACAATAATGAAATGAGTGTTGAAGTTTTTGTAGAAAGCTTAAATTTCATTTGTACGAATACGTCTTAATCAAAGTCTAACTAATCTTTAGTAACTTTATATGGTTTTAAAAGCTTTAATATAATAAACATTATAATATAAATAATAAATTGGATAGCTACATGTACTTACATAATTTATATAAAATTTCTGGAAGTAAGTGTGATGATAAATCACATTTATACTATGTGTTTACTACGATCAAACTTATCTCAAGAACAATAAATAACGTTACATTGCTTACCGAAATAACAAATATCTACATTTCCCAAACAAATACGCGGAAACAATACATCACGAGATGAGCATACCTTCTTTATCCTTTACGAAGTGTAGGTTTAATACATAGCCATGTTCAGAAGCCAGCAATCTCATGGGGGCTTGGGGAGAAACACTTCGTTTGTCGCGATATAACTCATAAGCGGCCGCTATCTCGCTACGCCTGCCCTATTCACCCGAAATAGTACCTCAAGGAGTTCGGTAATGAGTTCGCTTGTGCTCTCTACACGCCACCACTAGCGATTTTTAATGATGCCATTTTGAAAATTGCTCGTCCGTATCCTGCATAGACGCTACACACAGCTTAGAAATAAAGGAACGCCAGCCAACAAAGCAGTTAAGGGCCCCTTCATACTAAATTATCCTTCGGGGTTACGGTAAATTACTAATCTTTTAAGATACAACATGCAGTTATGAAAAAAAGAGCGTATACGGAATACGAGTATCTACACAGTATTGTAATTGATAAATTGCCGTGTTACAGCAAATTTACGATCATAAACAATTCAAATGGGTGTACAGAATATCGATAAATCTTTCAAATCAAAGTATATTCTCAGAAGCAATATTGACGGTGAATTAAGTTGTTTAAGATGAAGAGCACTTCAAAAGACAACAGTATACTTGATAAATTGAGTTAATAAACATCAAAATTCTTGCGGTACAGTACATTTAGCTCGGAATAAGATGGTCGTAAAGGAAAACGCAATTGTTGAGACGAGTATAAACCAATAATGTATTTTTGGTAGAAATACAAGTTTAAAGGAGCTCATTAACATTGTATACACATTCATTGAATTTTTATTTGTATTATAGTTCGTTTAAAATTATTTTCGACTTCCGATTAATCATCAACATGCATTTATTTTACCCATAAAGGAAATATGGAGATCCACTATGGCAGAACTTAATTGGACATTTAAATACTGTAATGTAAAGTTTTTAAAACATATATTTATTTATCATCTTTTGCCATATTAAATAATTTTAATTATCTATTTTCTTTGATTATTGTTATATTAGTCAGTGTCAGGAGCACTCAACTACCCTTTTACTGCAATAAGCCATGCACTCATTATTACAGCACTCTTCGAGATATTATGTACTGTGTTAATTACCCATTCAATGTTGCTTTATAGAACATTTTTATATTTATTCTGTTTCTATAAAACCTTGCTTTAATCATCCTAGTATGTAATTAAACGTTAATTTACGTTAATGTTAATTAGCAAGAGCTAAAATTACTTTTCTCTGGATTTAAATACATATCTAACATATTCCTGTGTATATGTATATGAGGATATATAGGTTATTATTACAATAGATGAATCAATACGATAAAATTAAGATATTTTCGCCAAAATATATTCGTAATCCTTAATTGATATGCTCTATCTTACTGAACAACTTTTATTTTACTTCGGCTTTCGAAGACAACATTGTCAGGGGTAAGTTTGAGGCGTTCAGCATTTTCTAAACCCAAGATCAGCTTCTTTTGTAAAAATATGAAACATGAATTGAAAAAGTTAACCATAAAGAATTTTTGATAAGAGATCTTTTATAAGTTTCTTTTCAATATTAACATTCTGAGAAGATGTTTTCTTCGACGACAAATTGGAAATACATCGCTATAAGTACTATATTCTACGAAATGCACTTTATTCATCATTGTCGTTTGTATAAAAGGACTACCAAAAAAAGACTATAGAGATATGGAAGCCTCGTTCAATATTTGAAAACGCTTGATATGTATACGTATGTATTGAATTTGGAGTAAAAATTTATAGTGATAAGAGTTTCAAACGAAGCTATCCAAGTTGGCCGTGTATCGCTAGCCGAGATCGTCGGCAACAAATTGCGGTTGGGCAAGATAAAAAAGGTCGGTCCGTCATTTTGCTAAACGAGTGACGGGAGAACAGTATGGGCCGTATCCCGCCGAGGATCCCAGCGTGCAAATACTGTGAGATGTCTTGAAAAACTGATACTGCTGTCAATTCCATTCCCAATGGTTTCACTGGAAACCTTTTTTCGATAAAGAAAAGTTTTACAACTAGTTACATGTTAGAAAAGGTTTCGTTTTTTGGAGGATGTACATATAATATATAATTATGTACATCCACATTGAAAGCTTTGTTTATCAATTTCAACCAGAAATGGTGAAAAAACACGTTTGGAATATATGTATTTTGAAAAAAAATACAGTCTGTACAGCTTGTACAGCTAAATAGATTAAATTAGATACATACTATTCAGATTTCAGACAGACTACCTATCCCTTTTGAAGTAAGAACGAGGTTCAATCACAGTGTTGATTAAATTTGCTAAGTAATATGTACACTAACATAGGTTTTATAAATATAAATAATACCTACACATCAATTTTATTTAGCACTACTGAGGACTTCAAAATGTACTTAAAAATCAGAATGGACGTGTTCACTTTAATATTATGTATAATGTTGCATGTACAATGTCCAATGTACTTTGTGGAACTCTATACAAAATTTTCAAGCTAACAATATAAATTTTCTCCCAAAGACATAACAGATTTAATTTGCAGTCAGATGCAGAATTAAAATTTTGTTTTGTGAAAAGAAAATTATTAAAATGGCGAATGAAATCCTCTCTATCATTTAAAAGGAAAATACTCATGAAGCAAATTTGGAATGTTAATAAATTTTTACTTTAACTCATGCTTCAACTTCGATAGCTCATGCTCCAATTAAAATAAGCGGATAATTGTATGTGCGAATGTACGAAGAGTATTTTATGATTATGTACGCACACAGTACACATTTTCCATTTAACGCTTAATACCAATACTGTTTGGCTTATTTTTACAAAGGATTCAGACTGAATAAGAGTTCATTTATCGTTTTAATTCTTTTAATGTTCACCTAATAACTATACCTAAATACTTGTTATGATTGTACTAGGTACATGAATCGCTAGGGCATGAAATAACGCAAAGCCTTTAAATAATTCTAACTAAGATTGAGATGAAACAAAACCATATCAAAGTCGCATAAAAAATATTAGTTTCGATATTGATTATATCTCAGTTTTATCTTTATAAAACACTAATGCCAGAAAATTATAATTGTCAGCCTCTATCTAAGTCCCACTCAACAAGCTGAATACAGACACCTCTTTCAGAAAATTTAATTTCCCTTTGTTGCGCGTTTGTTCGTAGCGGTGGCACTGTTATACATTTTATTATCGTGACTGTATATTTAAAGTTTAATTTTATTTTGTCCTTCAATGCTTTGCTGTAGTTGAAATTTCTGTCTTCAACTCAAATAGACACAAATTACACGTATATAAACTATTCCAAAAACATATTTAATAAAGTCCAAGTTGGTTTGTAGAACAAATATACTAATCGATACTAATGGTAATTTAATGTAATGTACTTCTGAAAGAAACACAGTCAAATGAATAAATATTGAGTTCGAGATTGATTGTGAGGTGCAGAGTTTTGGTTCTTGAATCGACATCATCGTGAACTACAAACACACTCTAATAGATATACCGTAAGTACATGTATTTTCTACGAAACACTGATATATATTTACCTGTATATTATAATTAATAATTGATTGTGTTTCAGCAACATAGGTTTCTTAGAAAAGCCGAATATCATATCTATCTTTATTCTTTATGGATATAATCTGAGACAATTACAATATAATAAAATATGTAGAAACCTCGTATGCCAAAGCTTGAGCAACAATACAATTGAAAAATATGATATATGTACTTACTTTTACGGTATGAAAAAAATTCAAAGCCCTATTTTACGACTTCGTTCGTACAAAAGTACGAACATAACTAAACTAGGTTCTACATAAAAACGTAGACCCTAGTTTAGGTATCTATTTCCTAAACTAATAAATATTTATCGTAAGGTATATAAGACTACCGCGATATTTAATGTAATATGATAAAAACTGGACTATTCTAAACATTAATAAACATTCATTCATTTAAGAGTCATTCTCAAAAATATTCCATGCGTTTTGACGCATGACAATAATTTGTTATTGTTCTACATGAACGGGTTCAAAATAAAATAGCCTCAAATTAATAAATGTTTAATAGAAACGTTAGCAGCAGTTGAAACGTACCTAATAGGCATGTCGTTAATCGGATCTACGAAATCAATCTAACTTATAGCAAAGGGTCCAGCACGGCATCGCGCCGACAACGGGCCTGCAATTTACAACCACAATAAAAGTATCGCTTTTATTGTCGAGAGCACAATTCGTTCGGACAGCTGTAATTGCGAACTCTCGTTCTGTCTATTGGATCCTCAATTTAACTCGTAGTATTTTAACATTGTGCTAGGATACATCTGGGATTGTGTATATAGACGCCAGCGGCCAGACGTTGAGTTTTCACTTAGGCTTGTCTGGCCTAATCGTGATATTTGTATTTTCTATGTTTTACAGGAGTACCTATAAAACGAAGTACACGATGTATACTCGGGATGTTCCTGATTTAAACTATAAACCATTTTGTTATATTTCGTATTGCAATAACAAACTGTAAAACTTTTCATGGGAATTTCGATAAGCTTCTGTAGTAAGTAATGTAGAGAACCTAATAGAAAGTTACGAACAATGAAATGAATGAAATAACACTAAGATAGCAGCAATTGTGGAAACACGAATGTTATTAATATAACAACGTTAATTAATTTTTATTAATATAGCTACTAACTATTTTAAGATTATCCAGAATTGTGGAATGAATGAATGTTCTCTGCGTCTGTAAGTCAGCTTATTATTTATATGAAAATAAATTCTGATCATATTATATCATCAGATATAGCATTTTTAGGTCAAGAGCGTATTTAGTTATAGTTACGCGTAGTAATATTACCTACTTGTTTCTTGCTTGTTTCCGTAACAACTATGGAAATACGTTTGTGATTGCTAATAATAAATTACTTACCACAATACAAGAAGAAAATCCAGCATCGACACAACCTGCTCACCAAAGATACTAGGAACCTTTTAGCACCACCAGCAATGTATGAAATACCTATATATCAAAAGGTGTTTTTGGGAAAAGAATAAATAAGGTAATGCCAATATGTATTAGTTTTACTGTGTTTATGATATATATTATATACTACGAATTTAATCGGGGTTGAATATTGTGGTAGTTTCAACGTAACCCGTGTGCCAAACTACTTTTATTAATGTACTTTGTAGGATATATATAAAAGCTGTTTATATTTAACCTTTGCCTCTAATTAAAATATTTTATATGCTGACTTGGTAATTCGCATTAGCCTTGACTCAAAAATGAAAAAAATATTTATATGTAGTTCTATTTAATTCAATACATCTAAAAAATGCTATTTGAGATGCCTAAAAGGAAATTGAAGAAGATCTTAGATACGTTCGTCAATACAACGACCGAAAGCGTTTCTTTTTATTTAAATAAAAATGTGAAGCAGAGATCGTTATTGCCGATAAAATTCCTCCCTGCTTTGTGGCATTCCGACTGCAGAACAAAAGTCCCCGTCACACTAATTGGGTACTAAATCTATAGTCGTCTCTTATTAAGCGTTCATTTTCATTGCTCTTTTCCATGCTTAATGAACGAAATAAAGTCATTTCCTCGTAGTCCACATTTTATTTTTGTAAACATTTCACGCCTTTTGATAAATTTTATGATGCTGTGAGTACTTGGCACGCGATATTTTATTCTTAATATAATATCTCAATCAAAATTAAAAATAGAATTTAAATGAAATTCAGAAATCGACTTCAAAATTTATTTCAACTTTAAAAAGAATGACTATTATTATCACTTCACTTAAAACAATTTTATTTTGTTCAGTTCGATTTACAGTATATTTACATTAATTACGATAGAGTAACGTCGTTAACCATTCCGGTCGAGACTGTTGGGGTTTATATTCGGGTGGACTGAGAGCCAAGGGTGACGATGAGTCGGCCAAGGCCACAGACGAAGAAGTTTCAGTAACTGCAATACTTGGTTTTCCCTTAAGAATAGATCTTAGCTCTTCATGTTCTACAGCTCTTGTTCTTTGTAAATTTTCTCTAGTTTCTTTCATTCTAGACAATTGTTCCCTGAGACTTCTGTATTCCTCTAAAAATCTTTCAAGTTGGGACGCTCGAAAGTCAAAATCCTCAAAAGGCGGACTCGTTTGGGTATAATCTCGAAGACCGGACAGATCAAGAAGTGGAGTAGCGGACGGAACAGATGATGGCTCTCTATTTGGAGAAGCAGGTAGACTTGGATTTCTACGTGAACGACTGCCACCTACCGATAGATCTAAAAAACTATTTGATCTTCTTCCAGGTGGCTTCTGTCGACTTTTTTCGTAGGCTCGATCGAGGTACGTTATAGAATCTCCACCGGAACTATTTCGACGGCTACTTAAAAGAGGACTTCGACTATCACCATCTTTTCTCCTTGGGATTGTATAAAAATAATAAGGATCCTGTTTTGAATCACTTCGGAGATATGAACTCGTACCCAAAGCGCTCATTTCTATGAGATCGGGGTAGTTTTTTTCGCTGTCGCTTCCAGAGAGATCATTATCGAGACGTTCACGTATTCGGGTCTGAGGACAAGATCGAGCGTTGTTGTTAAATCGACTATTTTCTGATAACATCTCTACGCGACCACTTAAAAGGCCTGCCGATTTGGAATTTTGTATCGACTCCACATTCTTCTGTAATCTGTAAAATAAATAACAAGGGTTATACTTTCTATTTTTTATTATTTATTTAATAAATAATAGGCTAGGCTTTTAATGAAGCAAAAATGTACAGTGTGATCTATATTTTATAAAGAAAGTGGTGTTAGTTATATCAACAACCTGATTTAATAAAAGTCTTGGAAACCTAAAGTAAACTATAACGTACAAGTAAGTACACTTTACAATTAATTAAGATGTATAAAATTAATAGTATTATTTACAATAGTTTGTGAAAAAGAATAAAGTAACTCCATATGAGTTAATTAACCTGTTAGTAATAAGTTAACGAAAACAGCAGTAAAATATAGTCTATGTTATTCAGGAATAATGAAAGTATGTTCTTGTTTTTTTTTTCAAACGGCTCAATAGCTTTCAAATTTATTATGATTTTTTTTTAATATTAAATATGAAATAAAATTACCTCGCAGCATATTCGCTTAATCGTGGAATATGTAGATCTTGTACAATTTCAGCAGACCTCGATGTGGAAACATCAAATTCATTTCTGCGCCACGATTGATCTAAGGGTTGTCCAGTTACTTCTCTTTCATTACGTCCATCTCCTTTCCTAAGTGAATCATACTCTTCTTCTGGATCATGAGATGGTACATTTCGATAGTCACCCCTTTTTCTATTCTCAGAAGGCGTTGCTCGGGGAACTTCAACGTTACTTTTAATATTAGCTTCTATTTTCTCATAGCTACTTTCATTATGATTAGAAGTTACCATTTGTTCATTCCATCTATCTATCTGTCTTTTTTTACGGGTTTCATATATACACAGACCTATTAAACATGAACTTAATACTAGTACTGCCGACACAGCCATTCCTGCCATTAAGGCTCTTCCACCAAATCCTTTCGTGGGTAATTTCTTTTCAATTGTTAAATTTAGAATGACTTCTACTTTTCCAGCGCGATTTTCTGCATTGCAAGTATAAAGGCCAGAATCTTGAACTTCTGATGATTTTATAACTAAATTACTATTTTGACCTTCACTTCGCAATAAAAAAGCTCTTCCTGAATTAGCATTTGTACTGTTTGCCAATAAGCGTCCGGAACGTAACCACCGCACTCTTGGAGCTGGTATGCCAGATACTTTACAAACTAATGTCACTTCTTCTCCTTCAGTGCCTTTTATGTTACTAGAGGTTGTGATTACTTCAGGAAGGCAGGCAAAATCTTCCAAATCTAATCGATCCCACGAATGATGCAGTAATCGTGGTGGCAATGCACAATCTGGAACGATAGTTGCAGGAACATTTTTTCTTATCATCCAATCTCTTAGTGGTCTCAAAGCACAATTACAATCCCATGGATTGTTAGCTAGCTCCAAACCCTTTAATGACCTCAAAGGTGCCAAGACTGCGACGTGAAGTACTTGTAGTTTATTTTTACTTAGCTCCAAGTATTCCAACGAAGCTTCTAATCCAATAAAACCTCGAGGGTCTATATCAGATATCTTACAGGAACTAAGACTTAGCCTTACTAAATGTGGTAATGGTGCAAAGGCATCGTCTTTAATTTTAGTTATAGGATTTCCATTCAATCGAAGCTCTCGCAGTTCCTGAATGGAATCAAAAGCATGCGATGGTATCGATTCAAGACGATTGCGCGAGAGATCTAACTCCACGAGGTTCACAAGAGCACGGAAGGCGTACTGTCGTATACTTCGTAGATTACATGCGGGCAGATAGAGACGTTGAAGATTAAGAAGACCAGCGGAGGCAAATGCGTCGTCACGAAGAGTGGTCAGTCGATTTTCGGCTAAATCTAAAAGTTGCGTGGTGGGATCTAGGCGCGGGGGGACTGCGTTTAGGCCAGCTCTGGCGCATAGTGCCGATTCCTTGCCACTGCGCCACTTGCATTCGCAATGACGCGGGCATTCGGCGGTGACGGCTGCCGCCAAAGCAAGCATCACCAATACCCACATCCCCCGCGCCTGTTCAGCCCGCGCCACGCTTTTCGTCTTCACCGCCGAGCGTCATCCCCTGGTCCGCCACGATCCTTGGGAAAGAAAATCTAAATTTATTATTAAATTTACTATTCATACTCTGTTAGAAGTTAGATGATAGATAAGTTATTATATGTATATGTTACCGGCCAAACTCGATTTCAGGACAAACTAGTTTTGCCTAGGCTAAACTAGTTCGTCCTATACACGATCGGATGAACTGGTATAGCCTAGGCCAAACTAGTTCATCCTAAGACCAATAGGATAAATCAGTTCAGGCTAGGCCATACGTTAGGTATAAAATATACGTTAGGTTTAGGTTAGGTTAGCCGTTAGGTTAGGTTAGGTTAGGTTTCTTAAAAAAAAAACTACACAGAAATAGGAGCCCCGCGAAGCGGGGCTCCGTCGACGCGCAAAAAAAATATGGCCTAGCATGAACTGATTTATCCTATTGGTCTTAGGATGAACTAGTTTGGCCTAGGCTATACCAGTTCATCCGATCGTGTATAGGACGAACTAGTTTAGCCTAGGCAAAACTAGTTTGTCCTGAAATCGGGTTTGGCCGGTAACATATACACTTGTACATTAATACACCACTACGGTTTAACGCGTAGCATGCCATTACTTGATTGGATTTGAAAATCGTAATAGGAAATTATTTTGGACTATAATATGCATGCATGAGTGCAATGTGCTTACAGTTAAATTCGGCATTATTTTATCCATAACAATCACTTTTTGAAATATAAATCGTTATTAAAAACTCAGAAGCTTTTTTTTTACATTATTAAAATATTAAAATATCTCAACGAATCATAATAAAATTATCAGCATATTAATTGCTTATTAGTGTAAAAATACTTACCTCAAATTCTCAGCAAACAATCTTTGAAAAAGATTCTTTTCAAAATCTGAAAAAAGGAAAGAATATGTTATTAATCGAATCAAGAAGTAAAATAAAAGCTCAATTTACTTTAAACAAAAATATCAAAGGTGTGTTCGTCGTTACATTTACCTACATTTCTCACTTTCAAACAATAATTAAGTTTGAAATAATATAATAATGTTATCATTACCTTTGACTGTATCAACTCTTTCAAAGGTAGTCGAGAATACCTTAATGATACTATTAATGTCGCTGTTGTTCTGTATCTCAAGATCAATAAATAATTCTTAATCACAGTATTATTTGATGAATAATTAATTTCAGTCTAATGAAATCTCAATCCCTATAAATCAAGAAGTAATAGATTTATACCAAGGATATATTAGCATTTATCGAATAGTGTTCCTACATATCTACATTACTATATTTCCAATGTAGTAATGTAGATATGTAACACTATATATATAAAAGAATACAGAGTATCACAATACAATAAATTATAAGTACTTTTATTGTAATCAAAGGCCTGGAAACAGCCTTGTAATAAAGAATTAATTGCTCGTGAAGATTTCGGCGACTATGATTAATTCGTGTTCTCTAGAGAATTGCTACGTAACAAAGTTCACAAACATCCAAACACATCGGATTCGATATATAATCATTTTTTGTTTTATTCTCCTCAACCTCTTTCGTGTATCTCATTTTATTTTACTTTTCCGGCCCAACAAAATTTACTTGATTTATATTCAGTGAGCGCGGATTTTTGTAGCAATTTACTGAATACTGGCCTCAGGCCTCAGGAGTATACTTATTCTGACTTCTTGTTTTATCGCTTTTATACAATTTATATAAAATTATTGCATTTGTGAACTGATTTCACAGTTTTATTATTTATTTTATTGCTGCGTACATAAAACTTTAAAACCAAAACAACCACGGGCTTGCTTAACCGGGAATAAAATTTAGGGATTTTGTAATGATAGCATGTTAAAGAATATGTGAGTGAGTCGCATGCAAAACCATACAGGTGCGCATTCCTTTCGTATAATAACGTATAAGTTCCGAAACCTTGTCCTCTTTATGAAATTTTCAATTAAAGCTGAGATCCGTATTTGCAGCACTCTTGGATCCGGAGCTAAATCATTCCACGCTGAAAAGGATGAGCTACATTCACTTAGTGTTGATTTTACTTCATGCGAAGCAAATGTTTGATATAGAAATTTATAGTTCTCACTTGAGGCAAGTAAAATAGATATAGATAATTTATTACCGTAAAATTTAATAACCGTCTTACTCGATAGGTGTGACATTCAATGGATGGAACAATTTATCCTTACACCTTATGTAAGCACTTATTGTACCTATATTGTATATTGAAGGGCCTTCGAAAAGATAAATAAATATAAAATAAGATGAGATGAGAGATAAAATGTCAATTTCATCTGCTCTTATTCGAAGTACATCTTATTGAAAGGGATATATGTATTATAAGCATTTCACATCCGTTCCGATTTTTCAATCAACTGAGATATTATCCATAAATTTTATATGTAATAAGTAAAGAAACTGACACATAACCTGTTTTTACGTTTTTCGATGATAATATTACTTAGAATGGAAAATAAATAAGTTTGTTGATTTGATTCAACTATGTATTGGTGCAGTACTTAATGTAGAATAGTTGTGTCTGTGGTTGTGTGTGGACTCGAGGTAAACTCAAATCTCTGTGGAGACGAATAATAAGTCTTCTGAAGCATAGATGGCTAATCACCTACAAATTAAAAAACCTCTCAATTAAACTAAACTTAAATGCATCTACCAAAACACACAATATATATAGGTTATTATATGTACAGTAGAGGCACTAATGCTCGACACTTTAAGAACAACAAAAATTTTATTCTTTAAAATCAAATATATTTTATCACAAAATGACAGTTACAGATTTTTTTATTACTGCAGTAACATATAAACAATCACTTTTTAATATCAACGCTTTATTTATGAGCATATTTTAAACTTACATGTATATTCTTTTACACTTTGTCAAAGGAACTAATAGATAACATCGCCAAAACACTAAACCACCAATAATAGACATCTATTAGCACTAATACTAGACAACTGTTTAATCATCAAAATAACAAACAATTATATACTATCATATCAAGTTATTCATGAACTTGTAACAGAAAATCAAAATACTTAATCCTATCATCCTATGTTATAGTAATTTTTGGCATATATATTGGCATATATACGCTACCGGTATCCTACACGTCCGCGACTAGTATAGTTGATCGCTTTTGCGTCGCGTTTCGCGCGTATCTCTTCGGAAGAAAGATAAAAAATTCTTATTATCATGTTGCAGTTCTCGTGCGGCTATTAAAACTCTACAATTTATGTTTCTTTCAATAAATGGATGAATCCAGAACCTACTTCCTACTTTTACGTCGTCACTGGAATCGCTCGATATAGCATCCGTCTACAAAAACGAGGCACAATAATGATGAATTTAGAAAGAAGAAAGAAAGAAAGAAAGAAAGATCATTTATTTGACTCCACAATAATAACAAACACAATTGACACAGAATACAATACTTAATTAAAATTAAAACAACACAACATGAAACAAAACAATACAATTATAATAAATGAAAGAGTAAAATAAAATAAAATGAAGCCGAAAAGTGGAGCCAAGTCAGGTAGCCACTCAGCATAAGTTGCAATATAGTTGCAACGCTGATTTTCAGTGGCCCCTCTCTGAAGCGATTGGAGCGGCAGTACGTTCATAGATAGATATTATATACATATATAAATATATTTACATATAATAAGCTTATTGAATAAAATACATAATTATTATTATTATTATTATTTAACAGTTTTATGTACCATTACAAATTTTACAATCATATAATATTAACAAAAAAGGAAACATTCACAGCACATAAGGCAACCTTATCGCTTATCAGCGATCTCTTCCAGGCTGCCCAAGGTAAAGGATAAAGATTGATATTAAATGGGTACACGGGTGGCAATGAAAATAAAGATAAAAGAGAGTAAATAAAATACATATTATATGAATAATAAAAGAAGATATAATACATACTATTATTTTGAAGGAAAAGCTAAATCAGAGAAATGTTTATTTAAAAGAGTTTTAAAGGAACTTTTCGAGGAAGCTCGTCTTACAGCTATAGGCAAAGAATTCCAAAGTCTGATAGCGGTTATTACAAAGGATTTACCAAGGAAACTAGTGTGGTGAGAAGGAAAGCTAAGGAGAAGGTTATCAGCGGAACGAAGAGTATAAACACCTGAATCTAGGAAATTAAATTGTTCTTTTAAATAGGAGGGAGAATTGGGATCAAAGAGGATGGAAAATAACAACTTCAACGCATTTGCATTCCGGCGAAGTCTTATAGGAAGCCACTTGAGTTTATTACGAAACTGGGAAACGTGGTCATATTTACGAAGACCGTAAACAAAACGAATGCAGAAATTTTGGAGACGCTCAAGTGTATTTAAATGCTCTTCACTAAGAATTATAATAATTTAACTTAATATTAATGGATAAATGTTAAGGTTTAAATAAAAATAATAATACGTAATAATATAGATAGATAGATAGTATACCTACATAATGTGTAAAACCTAATGACAGTGAATAACCATCACACAACTAAGGTTGGAACTCAAACTCCTGCAATAAGTGTTTTTTATATTTATGTTTGAAGGCGTTTAATGTATTTGAGTTTATTATTGGTGGTGGGAGATTGTTCCAACACTTAGTAAAATAATAATTTAATTTAGTCATTTTTCAGTCGCTGAATATGCGAACATCGGGCAGCGAGCAAATATCTAACTAGTATTCTACTCGAGTATCGTATTCTAGAAGTATCGTAATGGGAGAAGAGCCTTACGGTTTGTGTGGGTTTGTAGATACGGTTGATAATGTCATGTCGAAAAAAAATTATAGATTATTATAATTTTACAATAAAAAAGATATTTCACACTTCCGATGCTACACGATTTAACGCAATAGTGTTTTCTCTTATTTAATGTTATTGCAATTAAAATAAAATAAACAAATAATGTTTTATTTTTAAGATGGTTTCAAAATTTTATTGAAAATGTTAAGAAGCCTCTTATATTATATTAAATAAATATTAAAATAGTTTACTGCTGTCTGCATTTATTCAGCCTAAATTATTGCATTCATATTCGATTAATTTCTTTCTGAACTTCTAGGATAATAAAATTATACAGATGAATACAAATAAAATAAAAACGATCCAATTACGAAAAAAATTTATTAGAAAAATTTATATGCCTTGTTATAGGAATCAAAAGAACTAACAGTTGACACCTAGTATACACCAATAGTTGACACCCTGTCTACTGTTGGATATGATAATGGTAAACTAACAAAAATTAAATAGCACTTTATGCATAGGATATAGAGGCAATAATCGCATGAATATGAGCTGAGAAATTCAGTTTGGTGTGACCCTAGTAAATGACACACGTGTCGGCTTTTAGGTTTTCACTAATTTCTGGTACTAATAGTAGACACACATTAAATTGTTAAGAAATCTAACTAAAAGAAAAAGTCAATGGTCTTACTAAATCAATAATTTTACACATTAAACAATAACAAAACAAACGTAGCAAAAATCGCAAAAATGTGGAACAAAATCATACCTACAAAATATCAGCCTCCTTAATAAAAAAATAAGAATCCCGGCGCGCGTGTTCACTTGTTCACAATTGTTTACTTTCAACTGACGTCATTTTGAAATTTGCCAAGGAAAGTGTATGAAAGTTTTTGACCACGTTACACAGATGTCACTAGGTGTCTCTAAAATCAATAGTAAAGTAATTTCAATGATTATTATTCTTATCAGAATGCGTTTTTTTCGAAAGTGTCATCCTTTAGTTCACTGTCGAGCATTAGTGCTTTTACCTTATATGTATAGATTTCACTTTGAAATTGTATTATAGAAAGAAAGAGTCCGAGCTCACGACCTAACAAAGCATTAATAATTTTAACCATAACGATACGATTCCCATTGGGATTCTCTACGAGGATCATTTGAGTAAAAAGCTAAGGAAAACCGAAAAATACTCTTTATGGGATTACTCCGAACTTTAATCAAATGTTTTTGCAGTATCTCATGTCTATGTCTATGGTATAATGAAATAGATAAATTCGATTATGGAAAGAAACAGAAAATTCATTATTTATTACAAAAATAACAACATTTTATAATAGTCAATCTCTATAAAATAGCTGTTTTTTTATTTGTTTAGTTTTCATTGGTGAATATTTTAAATAAAATATTTTTGAATGGCAAAAAATCACAATCAGTGAACCGGCAAAAGATCATAAGTGCTCACGATATTTTTTACATCTCCGTATGTGAAAACATTTAATCAAAAAACGTAAAAACCAATATTTTTATGATCAAAGTAAGAAAACAAATCTCACGTATAGTCACTTAGGCTACAGCAGGTACCTAGATTTACATAATGTCTACAACGTGCATTTCTAAATTTCTACCCGGTTTACTAACAAATCCTCTCTACGCTTAGGGATTTCAAATCTTTCTTACCGGCTCTGTTAACGTAATAGCTAACAGACTTCGCTATTTATTTTATGGACACTGTTACAGCTGTTATTTAAATACAGTAATCCACGCATAGATTTGTTCGAGGGGTTTCGTTAAATGCATCATAAAATCGCAAGATATTTTTGTAGTTCTTGTATTTACTCCTGTATTGTTAGATACATATATACTATATTTATAATTATGTTGTTCAATGTTAATGTAGTTTTAACTTCGTAAACTTTTGTTCAAGATTGTTTGGTCGATGAATGAAGACATATGAAACAAGCATCTCAGTTTCGCATCAGTTTCATAATAATTTACTTCAAAAGTCTCTTTAAGTGTTCTGGCGACACGAAATATTTTAAGATCTACTAAACAACGTTTACAAACTTTATGAAACATTCACCACGTTTGTTCTTATTAGCATAATTTACAAAGCGCTAAAACTTAAAGTAACATGTGCTTTTTGTGTAATAAAAATAATGCTACAAGAATGAAATACACAAAAACGAATTATCTGCTTCTCACATAGATATCACATAGATATAATTTTTAAAGATGTAGAATATACTGTAGATAAAAAATTTTAACACTTGTATTGCACAGATTTTACTGTGATAATTAACTATTTTAAACCAAAATACACGCATCGGGCTATTAAGAAAACGTACGTTCACGTATTTCGACGAAACCATCGAGGCCTTATGTATCCTAAACATGGATTAAGTTTGGATTCGACGATCTAATGGCGACATTCGCGTGTAGCGGCAAAATAACTAAGGGTCACTTGGTATGTAATTGTAGTGTGCCCTATTCGAAGCATGCAATCGCGTGCCGGCCTCTGCCACGGCGCAATGGGTCATATCCACCGATTTAGTAGGCTACAGGTAAATAACGACTGAAGTTTTTTTAACTATTTATTATTGAACCTCCCTCTTTGTTCCTGGATGAACGTCCCGATGATAAATAATGTACTTTCCATTGCATTCATTGCGATGTATAATCGCTTATTTTGCGCGAGTCGGTTGGTTGTAGCTACCTTTTAAAATATATCAATATTATAAGGTACAACCAATAAGTAGTAAATAGGTAGGTAGTAATAAGTAATAAATAGGTAAAAACCGCTTCTAGTCCTTGATTTCACATACTCAATATTATGGATCATTAGTAATTTCAAATGCTATCATCATTGATTAAGTGGCTGTCATAAAAAATCACTTACCAATTCAGAAATGGACGACTAACTCACGTCTAAATTAATGATACTAATAACGCCGAGCTTGATTATAGTCAAATAGTTGCTAATTACATGTTATCAAAACTAACATAAATGCATCAATAATCGTTAATTAAAAGCTATCCAAATGAAGCTGTATTAAATATAAAGCGTTAATTCATTTGAAGTTGATAATATTATTAAAATCTCGGGAATGATGTGGTTTATTGCGCATTATTTATTATGTCCAGAGTGAGAGACATCTGACAAAATCGATTAAAAATAACAGATTCGTGGTAACTTGGTGACAATCAGACATTATTAAAGCAAATGTTTTAATTAAATGCGCATATTTTAATAACAAGTTACCCAAGATTCCACAGACTCGATCGACGACTGCAACTATAATGATTTTATCTGTATTGAGGTTTAGGCTAGTAGGTGATTCTTGTTATAAATATTCATGTCATAATAATCAACGGTATAACGATATTTTCTTAAAGTTTTATTCTTGTAAAATAAAACAATCCTCCGAAGTGGTATTCACAACTTTATGAAATACTCTAATGTAATTAATAATCATAAACAATTTGTGATAATAAAAAAATGAAATCATTTATCTATGATTGCATATTACAATTTTTTATTCCGTCCGTTTGACCTTTCAAGGTAATTTTTGAATGAATGTACTAATTTTATTGGGTCTTTTACAGTATAAAAGAGGCAACAAAAGGGATATATTGTATCGGTATTAAATATTCCTTTATTTTATCATATTTGCATAACATGAAATTTTCAATGAGCTTTCGCTCAATTACCATTTGTGTTTACATTGCATTATTATAAAATTAAGCATAGTAAATAGTCACAATTTATTTAAAGTTAAAACGTTTAAAGTAAAATTTTTAAAACTAAGAGTGATATTAAATTTTTGTCTAAATATTTTTTATTAAAGCGGATGAGAACATAATGTACATCGAAATCTTAATTTTTTAATTTCATACTAAAACATAATTTCGGTTGTAGATATATGACTTTGTCGTTTTATATTTCCAATACTATTGCTACTATTAATTTAGAGAACCGAAATCTCATACAATAACAGTAATAAATCTAATAATGTTATCCGAAGGCGGGGTGCCAATAATTCCATCCATTTGAAGAAAACAGACGAAATCTTCCAATGTGTCTTTTATTTCGAAATAGTTATATTATGAGTCTCGATGGCCCTCGTTATAGCTACAATGTGCTTTCTGTTGATATAATATAAAAATAAGTATTTATTTATACATGTATCTAAATCTGCAATATAATGGCATTGTTTTTGTTTACAATATTAAAGCATAAAAGAAAACGGGAAATGATACTTTGGTTGTATAATATAATAATTTCTCATGAATAATGTATGAAATTACTCTCAACAAAGACACCGCATTAACATAGTTTTGAAAACAAATTGGGACGTTAAGCGTAATTTTGTAAATTTCAATAAACAGTTACGCAAATAGAAGGGTCAAAATAAATGCGCGGTACATTGACCCAAGTAATTTAAGCAATAATTTGGGTAACGCACATCCCGGGTCAAATATGTTTAATTCATGCAATTTATACGGTGTTCATACATAAACAGATGCGTCCACATCATTAAGGCAGTAGTACTCATCTAACAGCGCCCCAATAAACTTGAAAGGAGAAAGGTCTGACCGTGTACCATCTAGGAGTATAATCCCTCAGCAATTGTACTGAGGTCAGAGGGTAGCTATTTTGCATAAAACCAGAGTCAAGTTAAATGAAGGTAATCAAAGTATTGACTATTCAAAGTCTTCAAGACCCGGTATTAACAATGATGCCATCCACTTTATTTATATAACTTGTTACTATTTAGGAAAGAATCTACCTTATAAAATAGAATCGAAACATCCTCAAAAATATATTATTCATACACTAAACAAATCTAGTGAGAATTGCTCTACAATTAGTAAAGGTATATTCTTATACAAGTTACACTATAGAAACATAAAAGTCGATTGCAATATTTTATTAATTTTACAATACAGATTTTTAATTTCATTTTCTATCGCCCAGTCAGCACAGATTAATATTGAAATTGAAAGAAGGAATGAATATGGTATCCGTATAGTTTTATACTTTTATGCACTGAAATCAAAATTAAATTTCTCGAGTATTAACGATACGAATGGAGCACTGAGGGTTTTTCATCTAATTTGATAAATCGTCTAGTGAGTATATTACTTTTTACTTTCATAAGATATCAAACAACAAATATCTAATAAACATTCTAGTAGTAATTCTAAATTTTCTAACAATCCCAACATAATGAGGCTTCCGAACTTCAGATTCCTGGAATAGACTATCCTTTAGACGGAACTTGCCATAGTCAACATTATCCAATTCACCTGCATAAACTATTCGACTTACGCCATTGAAATTATAAACTCTAGCTACACAAGAAGTAAACGTTACATAAAGGAAGCTTTCAAAGTACGAAAATGCATTCGCCTTTCAAACTATGCAGGCTTGATTGAAAAGTGAATCGTTCGATCGATCGAGTTTTTGAATAAATTTGCATTAAACATCGACTGCACGGTGTTACTTAATTAACACGTACGTGCAGTATAATACAGTGAACCGTTTCTGAATAATTATATTTTACCCACTTAAAGCATAAAAATAGTTTTGCTAATATTTTTATTGTTGTGTAGAGAATGGGAAACCAGAAAATTATCGACCACCTTTAACAATAATAGCCAAACTTGTTAGCAAACATTTTACCAATATTGCGTTTGCTTTTACTTGCGGTACAAGCTTCAATATAAATTAAGATTTATATTAAATCCTGTACCCTGTATGCGACACATCAAAAGCAAAAGGTTATTTCATAGTTTACTCGATCGATCTACACTAGCTTGCACTATTGCGGTCGAGTTGAACACATCAAAGAGTGACGCTCGTCACTCGTGAGGTTTCTGCGGTCACCAAAACGTGATTCGAATTCGCAAGTACACTTCTTAGCAGGATTCAATCAAGCTTTCAGTGAGGCTAGACGTGGTCATTCATGCCAATATTAATTAGTTCCAAAACATTGATTTACAAGACTGGAATGTGATCAGCGACGACGGCGTTAAACGTACCCTTATCACAAATGAGGACAGACCGCCAATAATATTGTCTCCTTACTATTCACAATACAATTTCCTATTTATAGCTTGTCATATTTGCTACGACAGTTGACAGAACAGTTAAATTATCGTGCAAAATTAAACTTGGTATATAACTATATAGTCCATTGAAAAGTTACATTTGGGGTTGCGTTTTTTAGAGGACGCAATTTTATTTTTTTGGTGTGTCTAAAAAATAGTACTTACTTCGGAGCGCTGTAAAACCTTATCTATTTACTTAATGAAAAAATGTTGTATATAAAAGTTATTCCTCGAAAAACAATCTACAAAAATGGTCTGATATCATTTCTTCGTAAAATGATAAAAAAAAAGTTTTATGGAAAAATATAAATGGCTCTAATTTCAGAACATTTTCGCTTATAACTTTTTTATTTATAGTTCTATGACAAAAAGTTGCTGGACCAAAGTTGTAGAGAATTTAATTTGCAACAAATAATGTTAATAATTTTTTTTATCAGATAAATAGTTTAAGAGATATATCGTAAAAACAATTTCAAACGCTATTTTCAAGATGGCGGCCGTGGGACAAGGGTGGCGACCCCACAAACTTGGTTTTAGCTGCACACTGACCCCCCCTACACATCAAAAAAATAAAA
Organism: Colias behrii; assembly: GCA_029959065.1. Classification (NCBI taxonomy): domain Eukaryota; kingdom Metazoa; phylum Arthropoda; class Insecta; order Lepidoptera; family Pieridae; genus Colias; species Colias behrii. The sequence goes on along the minus strand of JARWMC010000007.1, from coordinate 7,660,635 downwards.
TTGCGTCCTCTAAAAAACGCAAGGTTAGGCCAAAAAAAATGTAAAATTTCAATGGACTAATACAGTCTTTCCCAACGTGGGCGATAACGCCCCCTTGTGGGCGCTGCAGGCCTAAAGGGGGGCGGTAAGAGACCCAGAAAAAAAAGGGGGCGTTGTGTAGGGCTTTGGGGTCGATTTATAATTTCATCTACCTAGCTAGGAAGACTCTTAGAAACCGACTGAGCTCTCGACTTCGAGAGTCGACATCTTGTGAACATCAACTAATATTAATTATTAAGATATAGCTCAAACTCGGTTCGATATAATAGACCGCGGACAATCATGTTTTAACAAGTTTTTGTTAAATAATCCGATTTGTACATTCCTGTATCAATCGGCTGGTTCTATAATACTTGTTCTTGCTTGTCGAGTACGATTGGGCGTCGAATGAGATAAACGAGTTTAAGCACGTTTGTCTTATTCCTGTTGGTGCGTGCTGCTTATGCAATCCTATATAAACGACGTAAATTTATTTTATTTTCATTTGCGGTTTCGCGCATAATAGATAAGCAGTACTTGATTTCAACACTTACGTATTTCTCAAAACAAAACAATGTCGGAAGTAAAAAAGAAGAGACGGCAATACTCTGCGGAATATATTAAATTCGGATTTATTGAAAATCCCACAAACCCGTCGTCGCCTTTGTGTCTTCTATGTCTAAAAACATTTTCGAACGAAGCAATGAAGCCTTCAAGACTGCAAGATAATTTGAATAAAATGCATCCAGATAAGAAAGACAAGAATGTAGCATATTTTCAAGACCTAGAGAAGAAGCATAATACTCAGCCAAGTGTATCAAAACTATTTTCGGCGGCTGCTCAGCAAGATGACGACGGACTTCGAGCTTCGTACAATATCTCTTTGTTAATTGCTCAAAAAAGGCAAACCACACAACATCGGAGAAGAGTTAATATTGCCAGCTATAAAGGAAGTAATAACTGCTGTGCTTCATAAACCGGCCGCAGATATTATCCGAAAAATTCCTTTGAGTAATAATTCTGTGCAAAGACGAATTGATGAAATGGCTGAAAACATTGAAGAATCATTGTGCAATCATCTGAGGACTAGTCAATTCTCAATTCAGCTCGATGAGTCCACTTTACCAACTAATGAAGCGTTGTTGCTATCTTACGGGAGGTTTATTAAAGATGAGAAAATATGTGAAGAACTATTGTTTGCCAGAAATTTGGAGACAGATACAAAAGGCGAAACCAAATTCAATACATTGGAAAAGTTTTGTGAAGAGAAAAAGATTCCTTTGAAAAATATTATATCAGTTGCTACGGATGGCGCTCCGGCTATGACAGGGCGCCATAAAGGCTTCATAGCATACTTAAAGAATAAAATTCCAGATGTCCTTGCTATACATTGCGTTATTCATAGACAACATTTGGTTGCTAGAAACTTAAGTGAACGACTATTTCAATCACTGCAATATGTCATCAAAGCAGTCAATAAAATCCGTAGCAGCTCTTTGAATGATAGATTATTTCATCAACTTTGTGCTACTAATGACGAAGATTTCAACCGTTTGTTGCTTCATACTGAAGTTCGTTGGCTGTCAAGAGGCAATTGTCTGATGCGATTTTACAACCTGTTTGACTCTGTGATAGAGTTCTTGGAAACTAAAGATACAGAACTGCGCAACAAGCTCATAACATCAAAGAATGATATAGCTTACATGACAGACCTGTATAAATTGTTCAACGACATGAACCTCCAACTGCAAGGCGATGAACTAAATTTAATTAAAACAAAAAATGTCGTTGCTGCTTTCGCAGCCAAACTGCTTCTGCACAAAAAGAATATGGGCAGACGTGAGTTTCACAATTTTCCGAATTTATCGGTATTCTGCAGTAACGACGACTTGTTTGCCTACTGCCAACATTTGGAAAACCTCCACATTGACTTCACCGAACGATACCAGGACATTTTAAACTTGGAAATACCAGACTGGGTGTTGGATCCGTTTTCAAATGTCAACACAGCAATGTCACCTCAGCTGGAAGAAGAACTTATAGAATTGACAACAAACGAAGAAACAAAAATCAAGTTTAAAAATGGATATCAAGAATTTTGGCTACAAAAACCGATCCCACAATTGTACCCTGGATTGTGGTCAATTGTTCAACGATTCTTGATAGCATTCCCATCGTCATATTTGTGTGAACGTGGATTTAGTGCTGTGGCAACGCTGCTTACTAAAAAGAGAAATCGTTTGCGTGTTACCGAACGTGGCGACTTGCGGCTGTTTTTGAGTAAATTGGAACCTGATATCAACAAACTTATTGAACAGCATCAGATTCAACCTTCACATTAGTTTTTATATAAGAATTGATTATGTTTGTTTTATTTTCAATAAAAGATACTCTACTATAAAGTTGCGTTTCAATAATCAGTTATAAGTACTTAGCGTTTTTTAAGTATGTTTAAAAAGGGGGGCGTTAAAAAATAATTTATTCTTAAAGTGGGCAGTAGACAAAAAAAGGTTGGGAACCCCTGGACTAATATAATATTATGTATTTCTATCATATCAGTTTAATTATCAAGGATAGGTTAACCAATACCAATACATATAAACACATACATGTGCACAAATGTCCCGACAATCGTGTAGTTAGTTGTATAAATTCATTCACAGCTTACAAACACAATCCAAGGGGATTTACCGAAACCCAAAAAGTTACTTAATCTAATTTCGTCTCAATCTTTCAGTGAATTTCCTGTTAAATTGGTTTTGGGTTTGATGCAAGAATTCCTATATTTGCAGCTCGATTATTTTCTATAAAGCATAAATTGCGAATAACCATTTTAGATTTTGAGTGAATAATTTATTTTTTCTTATTCTGATTATAATCCGAGTGGAAAAATACATAAGAGGGTATAAAAGAAACGTCAATTTTTATTCATACAAAAATTCTGGCCTAGTTTTCAATGCATTTAAAGGTCAAACTCTGTTTCTACAGCTTCAAGCTTAATTTTAGATTCATTGTTTTATTCAGATTTCTTCAGAAAAATCCAATTTGTTTAATTTATACCTACTTTTTATGAAAGATTTGATGAATCTTGATTCTTTAAGGAAAAAATATTTGTTTACTTGTTATTTAAAATGCCAGTATGTGTATTATGTTTATTTCGTTTACTGATTTGCTAGTTTACCTAGGCTCTATCACAGAACAGGGAACTTATAACAGCTTAACGTAATTACTTTAATAAATCTATAATTACTTTTATGTACCTTTAAAAACAAAATTCTTACGCTATGACCTCTTGATATAATATTAACACACAATTAAGATAAAATCGAGCCCTGGCCACAGGCTTATCGTAAACTACATTGCGATTTTTGGCACAAAAGGTGGCCGGAGTATTATGGCAACGAGAAGACTTTAGCTAAAACGCATTTAACATACTAAGTATAGAGGTAATTTTAGTGTAATAAACGAACATTTTAAATACTTCACGAACGAACGAACGAACATTTATAAAAAGTAAAAATTTCTATGAAAATCACTATTTTTATCTACCTATAGGTATAGAACATAAAGCTTATCGATGTATTAATATTATCATGAACCAATACGCAATAATTTATAAGATAAAAATGATGATGAATATAAATTGATGAACAACACACAACACAACATTTACATAAACGTTTAATAATGCATTCATTTAAAGCCCACTTTTTATGCAATATTCATGGAGGTAAAGCTGCTAGTAAGAGGTATATGAAAGAATTTATGTCAGAGACTTTAATAAAACGTATGTCATTTTATAGTGGCACCAGGTTAAACCGGGACAAAGGTAATGCTTAAACTCAGTCGACCTATTTCATATTTCCAGACACGACACACAGAAGCGGGTACCTAGTCTGATAGTGTTCCACTGAAATTTGATTTTTTGCCGCTCAAAATTCTCTTACAATTTTTTACATGTCACTTTGTCTTCATCAATCACCGGTGTACAATTAAACTTGTTAAAACCTTTTCCAATGCTTAAACTGTTATTTCAATGTAGGTATGTTTAAGCAATATCTAAAACGAATTTTATACATGAGAAATACTTTTTATGTTATTATAAAACTCCGAATACATTTTGCTCTTTACTTTCCTGATTAATGAAAAAAAATATAAAAGTAAAAAATAACGTAGAGCATTAAAATATTTCATAAGTTGAAAAATTTCATTAAAAAAAATTGCTTCACGCAGTTCGGCTGCTAGAAATTGAATTTTGCTCTACAGCGAAGACTGCACCCGGGGATAGGGAATCAATACGAAGTAATATTTCATTCGTTTTGCAAGAAAAAATATTGAAAACGTTTGATTACTATTCACAACACGTTGAACTAAGAACGTGCTTTGGTTTCTGATATTTGAAACAATACGATCCTTGACATGAAAGTACAAATCAAACTTCAGTGCAGCTACTCTCATAACCACTTTAACTCATTTCGTAACAAAATTCCTTAAGAATTTTATACAATATAACACGGCTTACAATAAAATAACATTATCAGTTTATTTGTTTAGTTCATCACATTTCGTTATAAAATATTTGAAATACATATCTTAATAGCACTATCTTTGAGTAAAAGCAACTGCAACAAAAAACCGTAATAATCTTTATATATAAAAATGCATCGCAAAATGTGTTGGTAAGCGCATAACTCGAGAACGGCTGAACCGATTTCGATAATTCTTTTTTTATTATATTCCTTGAAGTACGAGGATGGTTTTTATGTAGAGAAAACGTAAATATTATGTACCACGGGCGAAGCCGGGGCGGACCGCTAGTTAATTATATTAATGACCCCCCATTATTAATGATCTTTCGAGGCTAATACTTTTTGCTTGACTCTTCACTTTCATTTCTAGCTTGTAAGACCTATTTACATTTTACAATAGCTAAATTCTCTAAATCAAATTATCCCTTTCAAATAACGGCTATTACCTAACATCGCTACAACAAAATCATTTCATTAAACTGAGTACTGGATTGTTGACTCTACCTAAATAAGCACATTTTGTAAACATAAACAATGTATAAACATGAACTGCTTACATCTGTCGGAAAGAAAATGGGAGACAGTACAGCGTTCCAGTTTTAGCTTCGTCCTATCAAAACAGTCGTCTCCAACGGACGTTGGTTCTCAACGAGTAATATACGGGACGAAACAAAGACTCTTCGTAATAACATCTTAACTTACCCTAAAGGCCGCCATAAGTGGTTGGTTTTACTTTCAAACGAGCTTGTCACTTTGTCTGATAGTTGACCTGACCTGATTCCTTTTATAGCTGCGACGAATTTTTCCGTAACCATTGTAAGTTAATTTATTTACTCCATTAATAATTTTGAAACATTGCTTTCACATCGCGAACAACAATTGATACTTTCTTTGTTTGACTAAAATGAATAATAGATTTTCCTGTATCTATAAATAAAATATAACTTATTGAGAAACTAAGTTATATAATAATGTATACGACCAGCGACCGGAGTCTCCAAGACTGAGAGTCTCTAAAGTAAAATTCCATTATATTGTTTTACAGACAAGATATCGTCTGGGAGAGCGAATAAAAATATCCTGAAAGCTTTCGATTTCAGCACAGATAGTGAATTATGAGATGAAAATATAACGTATTAACCTGTCACTACCTTTCGTTGTACACCCACAATTCGGAGCGAAGTTTGAACAAAGAACTGTTGACCTTTTGTTCAGTTAACAAGTTAATCTTTATTACACATTTATTATTGAGGTGTAACATAGACATTAGCAAAATAAACAGCTGTTGTTCCTCAGAAAGGATTATATCATTTCTTTCACGTTAAATACTGATTATTTTAATAATTTCATTAAAATCAAATACGTACAAAATTTTAAATTAAATAAAATTCCGTTTAAACCTCTAAAACATGTTATTTCCAAAATAAATACTACAGCACAAAATTTTTAAACAAATTGTATAATTAGACGAAGTTAAAAAGCAACAGTCATCAAAAGGCCAAATGAATTCCCAAAAAGTATAGCTATAACAGTGAATACAGGTTTGAGCGAACATTTCAGGGTATGTGTGGTGGAAAAACAAACTTCCAGCCTGCGAGGGAAGTACGCAAGAAGTTTTTGAATGTGTATTTTTGTGCTAAAATTATTGCGAGCTTTCAAATCATTTCTATACAGGGGTACGGGTTGTTCAATGCCAATGTAAGGCGATATTTTATATGATTTTGGACGGTTCGTTTTCATCGCTGGATCAAATTGATTCGCTTAAAAAACAGTTTAATTCGTATGAAGGACTGTAAATTGAAAAGTAATAAACGTGTTCATCTTTCAATTGTTTTTGTTATTTTCACCAATGGGTGATAGAGTAATTTATAACACAATTACAAAATGTAAGAGAAAACCAAGCATAAGAAAGTATTTTATACTTTTTACTGTGGAAAATTCTATATTTTTTGGTCTGTTCCCGCCACACTTATTTATAACAAATAAATTCTCTCCATTACTTTTCGTACTTATCTTTAGTAGAAGCGGGGAAGTTTTTGTTTACAAGTTTTATCATATTTCACAATTAAAACTTTAGTCTTGCTACTTTCCACCTTAAGATATTTTACAAATAGATATTAAATAACTAAACTTACTTTATGTTTTTTCAAATAAGTACATGTTGTGATCCCGTTCCACGAGTAAATATAAAAGAATTAAGTTTTAAAGGAAAAAACATTAAAAAGGTAGTATTATTTTATTATATTATAGAGTATTAAACAATTCAACAGCTACGAAACCTACAAATCTGAAGCACCGAAGTAATGTAATTATTGTAATGGGATTAATAGCCTAAAGACGTAGAATTAGCTCGACAAGCACGTTTTAAATTAAATTGTTCGAGTTCATAAATTTTGTATAAAGCTCATAAGCCTGTAAGTATTACTATTGTATAATAATTACAAGATACTTTACATAATGCTGTCTTGTTTTATTAGGCATTCATTTTATTAAAAAATGGTACTACATAAGTAGTCCTGTTTCAATTTCGACCACGGTGGCGAATATGAAATGTGACTTACCAACACGGATGAAATTTAAAATATCCAAACTAGCTAACCATTACGGTGCATTTACATCAAACGAGCGAATTCTCATTCTAACCCTACTATGTCAAATTATTTTAGTGTAAACAGGCGTAGAGCATTCTTTCGTTGTTCTTAGTGCGTTCGAAAAGATTCTATGCAATGTTCTAATACTGAAAAACACTGAATACGAGTTTTCTTTTACACTAAAAGAATGCCCTAGCTCTAACTCTAGCTCTAGCTCTATGTTCGTTAGATGTAAATGCACCATAAGACTAACGAAGCAGTTATACTCGTCAATAAAAACAAACACAATATGTACATATTTGGTACAATATACAACACACAGGACACAATTTTTAGACTACATTTTCAGCATTCGGATTCAAACCTGTGATGCAATAAAGCGTTTCTACCAGTTGTGGTTTATAAACTGCACTGTGCACAAATATAGAGAATGTTCAAACGCCTTTTTACAAAACATTTAAAAAATATCCATAGATTATAATACTTTAACAAAAAGGGGATAAATAGCGATTAACAGCAGATTCAGATAGGATAGGACCCTTGTTACATCGAATTAAAAAACTTATTCACAATCCTATATTGATATATATATTGATATCTTGATAAATTTTAAACAATTAAGAGCTCATACTATCAAAGACTAATAGAACTGTCCACTGTCTTAAAAAAATTAAGGTATTTTTTCGGTTTTACGATGATCTGCACAACATATTCTTGTCAAGATGAAGATGAAAATAGCATTTGGTCCATGAGTTTTCAATTATTAAGCAATTTATTATGTAAAACTCGTATTATTCCCTTGATCTACCGTCGAAGAGCAATTCCAATGGCTAAAAATATCGCTGTTTACTATGAGGGTGTTTTGAATAGCGCCTTTATCGCGTTAGGCGTGAAATGGTATCGGCGTTTGTTTCCATTACTTACTGTCGCAAACATTATTTTACTCAGGCAAACAAATATTTGACTGTACTCATAAAATTAATTCTTATATTACAATTTTGTTATAATTTTAATAATCATAACCACCTATCAAATGGAAACTTCAAGAACGGCTGTGACTCAGATTCGTAAAGAGCACGTCGACTGCAGGTATATTTTTTAATTATTATTTATCTATCAAATCTTTAGAAAGATAGGAAGTATTTTGATATATTAACACTATAAGATTGAAATTTCCTCTTGAAACATATTAAGTTAATACTTACGAGACTATCCGTGTGCCAAATACCTAGTATGGCATAATACTATTAGGTATATGGGAAATTATTCTTCAGAGCTTAGTTGAAATGAGCGCCTGGCAACATAATTCGATTGGCTTTTGCTGTTCGAAAACAAAATAATTACACTGACTTCGCCTTGAACAGTGTCCTTGTAACATTCTTAGGAAAATGAAATTTCGATTTAATACAATTAAGTTATCATCATAGATATCGATTTATTTCATAAAGTCCAAAGAATCATAACATTTCTGCTAACAGGCTCAAACTTATGTCTTTATCAATATTTTATGCCATTGAAGAGCCAGGATTCACCGTATCTTTCAGTGATTCCTTTTACTTATTTAAGTACGATACCAGTATTCGCTAACATTCTTCAGTACTTCTATAAATTATTTTCGTCTTAAAGTAGTGCATAGCACAGAGTTTACATTTCGAGAAATAGTAATACAGAATATGAATTAAATTAAAGTGCTTTCTTGTATCACGAAGGAGAATCTTTTGATGGAACCGTCACAATACCTACTTAAACATTTCTTGTTTTTTGTTTAGCCACAAAGTTTTTTCGTTCGAATGAATATTTTACTCGGAAAAGGTGGAATGAAAAAGCAAGGGTTGCTTAATTGTTTGATATCCGTACGTTTATTTAAAAAGTACAAGGACTCAAAATAGAACATCGAACACTGAAATAAAATATCAAATATATAATATATATTTCACTTATTTAATAAACAATATTTTACTTTTTCAATGAGAAGATTACAGATAAAAAGTAAACTTAACCTATAAACTTACAAAAATTATATAAACTCTAATTATGAGAAACATAAGTTCTTTATTTATTTTGCGGTTGGGTACCTATGCTTTACTACTCATACAAGAATAATGCACAATCTAAATATTTTTCTTCTCTTAATAAGTATGTAATGTAAAAGTACTTCAATTAATTAAAATTACTCAGTAACTCTCAGTATTTCATGTACCTTCTCATATTATATAGACATGTACAGAATAAACACAAATCCACCATCAAAGCGCGGTCTTAATCCTATTGAAATATTATAATTTGATGATAATTTGACAATTTAATTAACATACATACATATCACTTGATAAACGAACTTATTGAATGTAACAATTATGTTATTATTAGATAAAAGAACACATAATGAATAATATAAAGGCTAAGTATAAAGGAATTTCAGATACGCAGTATCTTTTCCAAAAATGAAGAAACTACAAGGCGATTTATTCGATAATATAAATAATTCAGGACGAAGAATTAGATATGTGCATTACATTTACTGTTTACTTCGAATCATCAAGGGTAAGGTCAAATTGAGTTATATAATATATTATTGTAGATAATAAAAATAAATAAGGTTAAAATGGGTATAAAAATAAATAATACCGCTATTACATTATTGATTATTGTATATTGTTACTCGTAATGATTAATTAAATAGTTTATATTTAAGCTTTTCTTTAATATGTATTATACAGAATCTTAGAATTATTTTAAAAGTACCCCTCTTTATTTTAGCATTACCTAAAACGTATTCGCTCTAGTTGTACTGTAAACTGTTACATACAGTGTATTAGTAATTTGCCAATAATGTCATTATGTAGAGGTGTCCTATATAAAGATCTAACCATCTAATTTAAAAACATTTTCTGGAAAGAAAACACTGACATAGTACCCTATAACAACAAGTCCCAAAATTGCAAACATTCAACGCAATATTGCTAACAGAAAGACTGGATAAAAGGCATAGATACAGTGCATCGATCGAATACTTTTTCTATTCTAAATAGCCTAGAGTGCAATGGCTTGTTATCTGTCTGTACTTGGCTAGTTCGTTGCCCACTAATAGACTACAAGCCCGCATAGGAAAAAAATATGGGTCAATTGAACCACCAGGGGACATATCTAGAACGATAGAAGAGCATAAAATAATAGATTCATCACTATGCCGTCACTTGTAAGCTGTCCAACTGAGTGCAGATGAGAATTCAAAAGTACAGGTAGACTCGGTAAATTTTGGTCATATATTTTTGTAAGGCATTCTTAACCATCGATAGATCCATTAAAAATAATAAGAAACCGCTCAGTGCCGTACAAAAATGGTGGTCCACAAAGTCGGAATTTTTATTTAATTTCCGAGAGTTGCCGGGGGTAAATTTGGTCATTTGACCATGTACGGCATCTGTGTCATACTATTTCTATACTGCTTTTAATCCATTATTCCGCAACGCCGTACAAAAATCATGGGGACAAGGGGAAAAAATCGAGAGTTGCAATCCCCTCTCTTTCACCACTCCAGGGGGTCATTTGACACAACACGAAATAAATTTATTTTTAAAGTATTTTATGCATAGATAATATTTTTTCATGTGCCGTACATTTTCGTTGGTTCAAAGGGGAAAAATCTGAAAAAGAAAAAAATCCATATAACGAAATGTTTGCTTTATATTTTGATAATAAAATATAAATATACATTAATATTAAGAAGCTCGAGGTGGTTAATTATCACCTTGGAAAGTCGGAGTCAGGTGGAATGGACTCCGTTAAACTAATAAAGAAGCTATGAACGAAAAGATGTGAATTATATGCAATCAGCCCATGAATACAGGTAAAGTCACAAGCAAATGCTAGTAATATATACATATTCAAAATGTACAAGTAAAGCGCTTTCAAATGATACCAAACACGCCATATTTATCTTAACTTAATTTTTGACGTGACAACGTCTTAAATTAGGTTGCGGCTGGGAGTCACTTATGAAAAAGTGTAACGCTCGGTAACGTTACGATGAGTCACCGAACGAGAGAGGCCCGCGGTCTGCCGCGCGCGCAGCACATAAATATTCTACCGAGAAAAAGACGTTGTCACGTAAAATCTTCGCCCGTAAAACCGACTTTACAGGCAACCATTTTTTTTACTCTGTATGTTTTGTCCGCTAGAGGGCGCCACATTAGATTTTGTGAAACCCCATATAGCCTTTAGCTAGTTATCCAGTGAACAATTCAGACGCTTCTAATGATATGTCATTTGTCGAATTCTGATAAGTAGTTTAGAAGTTACGAGGGTATAGATGAACATACATACAAGACCTGTCAAAATCATAACCCTCCTTTTGCTTTGCCGTAGTCGGGTAAAAATATGTTAATGCCGTACTGTATCAGATGGCCATAAAGCACCCTTAAAATTGTAGCTTTCGTCGCTTTCATCAGCCTAAAAGATGTGGTCTGCACAAAAAAGTACGGCATCGTTTTTTCCTAATTTGTCTATGTTAATACTATTTAAAACAACGAATAAAGTGTAGAAAACTATTATATTTCATTAATCTACGATGTTTAAACTTTTACAAAATTTCAGTTTTTTCATTTCCTTATAACTTTTTTTAGAACGGTTTCTTTTGAACGGCAATACTATACAACAATTGAATTTTACAATATCATGTTAAAAAAAAAGTTCCCGTACAGGGTCAAATGACCTTACAGCTCTTTATATCAAGAATTCGATGAAATTAAGATGATTATTGGTATACATTTAAAAGAACAATTATTTTTTGACGGCATTGCTTTTAATAGTACTTTTGAGTGCTAGATAATGTTTTGGAACCGAAGCCGTACTTAGTCAAATGACCCCCTGGAGTGGGGAAAGAGAGGGGATTGCAACTCTCAATTTTTTCCCCTTGTCCCCATGATTTTTGTACGGCGTTGCGGAATAATGGATTAAAAGCAGTATAGAAATAGTATGACACAGATGCCGTACATGGTCAAATGACCAAATTTACCCCCGGTAACTCTCGGAAATTAAATAAAAATTCCGACTTTGTGGACCACCATTTTTGTACGGCACTGAGCGGTTTCTTATTATTTTTAATAGATCTATCGATGGTTAAGAATGCCGTACAAAAATATATGACCAAAATTTACCGAGTCTACCTGTACTTTTGAATTCTCATCTGCACTTAGTTGGACAGCTTACAAGTGACGGCATAGTGATGAATCTTATTATTTTATGCTCTTCTATCGTTCTAGATATGTCCCCTGATGGTTCAATTGACCCATATTTTTTTCCTATGCGGGCTTGTAGTCTATAAAGGGATTACGGACGCCGTAGCTGTATACGCGTGACATTTGCGTACTTCGTTACATAAACGTTTCATACAAAGTAAGTCTGACACCTCTGTGGACCTATTAAATGTGGTGTTGTGATTAAATTGCAGATTTTTTACGCTGCGAGCAGGAGATATGTCATACATTTTGCAGTGCTCCATTTCTATATGACACCGCTACAGGTAAATTAGCTTGGAGAAATTTTTGCTTTTGTAGTAGTGTGTGGTCAGCAAATAAAATAAAACAACATTTTATTTTTAGTTTTTATTTTATATATATAAGGGATTTTAAATTAAACTATATGTGTTTCTCCTCTGAAAAAGATGAGACTTTATTTTAATATTTGCACATTTAACATACGTATAACTTTTACATTAACAATGTTACTAAAATGAAAAATTTACTAACCTGAAAAAGAAACGACATTTAAAGTTTAATTCTTTAGTTTGAGAAGTCAAAGGCTTGCCTCGACCATGTTTTAACACTGGAGCCATTTTGAATTAACAATATAAAGTTACAACACTTACACACAAATTAAACACTTCAACAAATATTATAACAATACAAATAATAACAACAATCAACAAATACAAAATTTAACAATTAAACTACTAGACCGGGAGATATTGACACAAAATTTCGAGTCATTTGTAGTTAACAGGATGGCGGTTCTACAGGGGTCTTAGTACGCAATGACAAAAAGAAAAACGATGGTGTGAACGCTGGTACCGGTGGCTTAGTCGCGTGGGCGTTAGTCGAACTCGTCGGAAAAATAGCGAAGTCAAACAATTTGTAACACAAAAATTTTAGAATTTACCGATAGCCCATAAAAAAGAAGTAGGCGGTAGTGTCATGCCATACTTTTCCGGTGTGACTTACAGCCTGCCATACCGACGCGAATGTGTTGATTTAAAAAAAAACAATTCAACCATTTGTACCAGGCTAACTTTTGCACAGGTAACCATCGTCGTGCAGCCATTTACGAAAATCGCCATGCCATACTTTTCGGACGATTCCAAATGGTCGCCATACCGCCGAAAATCTGCAAATTTTTTTTTTTTTCGCCGAACCATTTACCACTCTAAATTTTTTTTTCAACAACTCCTGAATGATTATAAATAGAAGTGTGAGAATGTCATACCTGTGGGAGGTGGCGAATGTGTATAAGATTTTTTTTTATTGTAAGATTTTATTCGTATTTTGAACGATTAGTAACAGTATGGCACTAATTTTTCCTGTAAGTTTGAGGTTCAACGAATATAAATACAAAATTTCAAAGATCTAGGTGGTGGAAATCTTCACTTATATAAATTAATACTAAATTAATTTTTCAAGTATGGCAGCACTTTTTCCCCCTACTAGAAGTATGGTAAATATAATAATGGTCACATTTTATCAAATACTCTCCAAAAATCCAAATGCAATACTGGTACAAAAAGTTTGGCGAAAAAAAAAATTTTTGCAGTTTTTCGGCGGTATGGCGACCATTTGGAATCGTCCGAAAAGTATGGCATGGCGATTTTCGTAAATGGCTGCACGACGATGGTTACCTGTGCAAAAGTTAGCCTGGTACAAATGGTTGAATTGTTTTTTTTAAATCAACACATTCGCGTCGGTATGGCGGGCTGTAAGTCACACCGGAAAAGTATGGCATGACACTACCGCCTACTTCTTTTTTATGGGCTATCGGTAAATTCTAAAATTTTTGTGTTACAAATTGTTTGACTTCGCTATTTTTCCGACGAGTTCGACTAACGCCCACGCGACTAAGCCGCCGGTACCAGTGTTCACACCATCGTTTTTCTTTTTGTCATTGCGTACTAAGACCCCTGTAGAACCGCCATCCTGTTACAAATGACTCGAAATTTTGTGTCAATATCTCCCGGTCTATACGTAATAATTATAATTTTTGAATGAAATGTGTGCTTTATGTTCACGGTACCAAACGACTGCACGTGACACCTGCGGACAGCGTAAACTGGTTTATTCTGGTTTTGTGCGTGTTTCCACTTTCCACTATCAAGTGACGATTTATTTATTTGTTTTGTTTCGTAATTATTATGGTCAAATATTAATTATGAAACAAATTATTATGGACACGATATTTTATTGTTTCACGGTAGTCGTCTTGTCGTTTGCTCAAGGACGTGAAATTGAATGATATATATTTTTTTTATAAAGTCAAAACCATATTCTTTCAAATAAAAACTTGTTTTTATTGAAAACAAAAGTGTTGCTAGGAATAAGTATAAAATTAAATAGTAATGTTAGGATATCGAAACATTTTTGTATAGGCCAGAACGATATAGTGGAAACGCGCTCTAAGATATGAGTAATATACACACCACTACATATGCAAAAATTTCTCCAAGCTAATTTACCTGTAAAATATTTGCAATTCAATGTCGTTATTTATCATACTACGCTTCTAATTAAAAGAAAATAAAAATATTAATTTGTTTTCAATTAAAATATAGCACAAAAATATGAAACACGTACTTTAATCATCGGACAATAAAAAATAATAAAAAAATAAATAATAAATAAACAATAATAAACACTGTAATACAATAATATCGTAATAACTTTGCCGTTAGCTGATGATAAAGTGAACATTAAAAGCTATAAAGCTTACTTTTACCGTAAAAATAATATGACCTTCCTGCTATTATAATCGAAAACAAGGATGTAACATTATTTATACCTATAATACTGTATACATTTTTGCTTGTTTACTTCTTCGCAAGAATAAAGTGAATTATGGAAGTATTACAAAAGCTATTAAGAGGAGAAAAGATAAATGAGAATACAATATTACTTTGTTCGCGTGACTTTACCGCTAAAATGATCAAACTAATTAAATAATTCTGCGAGAGAGTAAGAGTTTGTGGCATAGGTACCTGATGTACATGTCCATCCACCAAAACCATTAGGGTTCTTCTAAGCAAGTGTACTCAGTTTTAGGTCCTCCCTTTGACAAAAATCGCGGTCAAGTAGTATCACTATTTCATGTTATTTTAAATTCATTGCATAAAAGTGATCGACTGGTGCCTTCAAAACGTTGATTTCTTAATCTATAAGTATCTACTGTAATAAGATGGTTAAGATAATAATTAATGTCAAAATACGGAAATTGTTAGAACACTGATTGGTTTAAAATATGACTCGTTTATTCAAACCAAACCAATTCAACCCCTACAGTTAATAAAACGTTTAGAAAATTATTTTACGCATATCATGGTAGTGCTTTGCCGGGACTGCATTACTGGTGCAGTGGTGCTTTCAATAAAATAATTTAACTAAACTTAACGAATGTTCTAAAATAATTTAGACGATTTTTGCATATATAATAAACTATGGGCATTTATTTCGTGACTGGTATTCCTTATATATCTAATAAAATTAAAAGTAATGCATTATTTTTGTATGCGTGAACATTACTTTGGTAAAAACAAATTTATTCATAGACAGTTAGGCAGAGCTAATTTGAGTTTTAGTTAATTTGAGTTAACAGCTAAGTTGAGTTTCGTAACGTTGTAAGTTCAGTATCTATTCATGAATATCTTATAACTATGAAACAAGGTTCTAAATTGTCGTCACTAAGAGACTAACAATCAAAGTGAATAGTAATATAAAGAACTTTACACTTTTAACAGAATGTTTGAAGTCATAGACAACACTGTAACACAAAAGAGGATTAAAAGCTAAACTAATAGCTGAAGATGTCGCGGACAACGACTAATCTACAACAAAAAAGCTCATACAGAATGTATGTGTGAGTCAGTCTACGCACGAGCACCATTAAGAAACAATCTTGTGTATCTACAGCAGTTAAAGGGCAGTCATACCTGACTAAAGTAAAAAAGAGATTGTTTGCGATAAACCAGTTTACGTCCGTGAAAGAAATAAAGAAACATAAAATTTTCCTCGTTTTGTGGGTTTATTTTTATATTAAAGACATTACATCCAGCGAGGGTGAGCGGTGAGCCTCTCTAAGTGGAGTGTGGAAAAACTTAGATTAAAACTTCGTTGAAGATATTGTTTTTTTTTCTCTGTCTTCGCGAAAGATTTCTTCATAATATTGTTACCGAAAAGACATTATAATTTAATCGCTTTCTTTCGCTTTCTTTCGCTTTCTTTTAATATATCTCTATTATTTATAGAATAAGTTCATAATTTTATATTAAATGTAGGTACCTTTCTATAATACAATTGTGCTTCTTTCAGATTTAAACATGTATTTAAAATAATTTGAAATTTCATAACTTTAGCATAATCTATCGGTGTCGCGAACCCTTTGAGACTTAAGACTTTTCCCTGCATCAATTTTAAAATTTAAATTCTTTCATAAATTGATAATAAAAGTTAAATATGTTTCCAATACACCGTAGTAATTTGAAACAATTATGTACTTTAATTCAATCACCATTACGGACATTTATATCTAAAGCTCACAGTCTCTCGAATTAACAAATTAAAACAAAAATAAATCAACGTTAATCAAACCTAATTATATTAAATAGTAAATAATATAAAATTATCACTCATCCATACATGTGCGGAAGTTAAGTGGACTAACAATGTTATTGAAAACTAAATTAAATAGCAGTTGAAATTCGTTCGGATAAACATTCGCCACGGGAACAATTAAACAAGCTGAACAGCTCCATCTATCAATAAAAAGTTTCGCTTAAAACGTTTAAAAAGTGCTCCTCTGTATAGTAAAGGCGAATGCTTTGATACTATAATTTTTATACAGACACCACACATTTGTCCTTGTATAACAAGGACTTCATGGTTAAGTATATAAGTATTTAAAATTCTAGTTCTTTTGTTTTATTATATGAAAATAGATGTAGATCAGCGTATATATTCATCAAGGAGTGACGTCAGAAATGCAAGTACCGTAAGTTCCCACTAAGAGCTTCTTCCCTTGATGAAAGTAAAACATTCAAGCATCTCATTATAACGTAATTGTGCTAAAGCCGTTCTCTATTAGTAACACAATCCTTTCTCCTCCAAGTATAATAACTATTCGATTTCTAAGAAACAGCGCTTTTCACTCTCGAATTCTGAAACAGTAATTTAAAGACGCCTTCAATATTTGTGATCCAAATTTCTGTTCTGTTTTTATTTAATTCTTAGAAAATTTTTATATAAATTTGAGCAGTCACTTCGAATTCAACAAGCCCCGAGGTATATAGGTATAGTTAATATCAAAAAAGTCTTACGATAAACTCCACCTTTTACATGGCAAGAATATGGCAAATTGTCTTCGCTTGATGAGTTTCAATTTGTAACATACATTAGTGAGAGCGGAGAGCGGAAAATAGGTAATGAAATATTATACTAAGCAATAGCTTGAATAATAGAAGACCGTGCGTGAGCCGTGAAATAAAATCATCACGTCACCATTGCTACGATCGATGGAGCAACCTACGTGAATTATAAAATCCGAGAACCAAATAAATCGACGTCATATTATCTGTCAACCCTTGTTTGTCCAGAGTGTTCGAATAAAACCTGTGTTCCTGTAGTATTAACAAAGTAAGTTAATAATCGACGATGAAACTAGAACTATTTTTATAATTAAATTAGAAATTAAAGCGATGCTTAGCTTATTACAAATTTAGCTTCTGCTACACGGAATACCAATCAAATCCAATTGTCAGTTAAAATTAAATCAGTCCCAAGTTAGTTGATCATTTGACTGGCGTTTCAGTATTGAAGCTTAAATCTTAGATTACAAAATAAAAGGCAGATGGAGCGTTGCCGAACTAAACCGAATGATTTATCGTCATTTCCCTAGAGCTATGTGTGCTGTCATTTCGACGCTGCACTGTACGAACACGGTACTTCTGTGTGCGTGTTATGTTACCAGATATTGAAAAATTTCCCTAATTTTTGCCCGACTACGGAAGAAAGAGGGTTATGTTTTTCGAGTGTATGTATGTATAATATTTCTTTGACACGCCCTGCAGTATAAACTGTTGGATCGATTTTGAGTTGTGAGGTATCATTGCATTGCAATCATCTGAATTATGAAGGTATAGTGGTGGTAGTGACGTAGGCTACATAAATTAGCAGTCATGTTTTAATTTTTATTTTAATATAAATTCGGGTTTATGATATTATTTTATAATATTGTAAAAATTATTTTGTTACATAAAGCACCTATCTACTAAAGTTATATATGGACAAAATAATTTTATTCAATTTTTAATTAAATAAATTACATTAAAAAAAAGTTTTTATGTTTCAAAACATATGAATGCGAATAGCGGTAGTTTTTAGTCGAGAATGCGGGACATTTTATTTTCATCATATCCATCATGGAGTTCACATGAATTAAATCGCGAGCGAAAACGACTATGACGCTTTTTATAAAAGTAACAAAAAAATGTATAATGCTTATTAAAATAATCTAATAATGATCATGAACCTTTATTGCACTATACAAATAATATACGTATATATACAATAATTCACGATCGAAAAATCCAACAGCACTACCCCGAAGATCTTTTAACCATTTTACCGTTTTACCCCTAAAATGGCAAATTCATTTTCAAAATACTGGCAGCATACGTTGAAGTTTTGAATTCCTTCGTATATGTAAAATTATTAATTTGTATACAAAATTAAATAAGCCAAATAATCTACAGAAAACCTGTAAAACGATGTTTTATCTTTTTGTTTGTTTTCGGGAACAAATTTTACAGCGTTTTAATATCACAAGACAGCATTTTGACGTGACAACGTCTTAAATTAGGTTGCGACTGGGAGTCACTTATGAAAAAGTGTAACGCTCGGTAACGTTACGATGAGTCACCGAACGAGAGAGAGGCCCGCGGTCTGCCGCGCGCGCAGCACATAAATATTCTACCGAGAAAAAGACGTTGTCACGTAAAATCTTCGCCCGTAAAACCGACTTTACAGGCAACCATTTTTTTTTTACTAAAATATCAAACCCCTTTTGACGTATTGCATGACACCAGAATCGCTATAGCACTGGCGGAGGTTCGTATTCGTTTTTGATTTCGTATTTTCTTTGACAAGGGCGATGGACGATTGACATGCTCCATCTGCCTTCTTAAATGTTATTGAGAGGCGGTGATTATTGTCTGAATTGATGATGATGTAAGAGTTAATACATTCTAAATATAACGTGGTAAGTCTAGCCTTGTACTTGTGATCATTATTTCTATTATTAATAAAAAAAATATTATGTGATATTATATCTTCGCTGGTACGTTTTGTTTATATATATATTTTTAGTCGTTTCACAAGATTCTAATACATTAAGCTTAGGTGTATTCTGACATTAATATGCATTTGAGTAAATCAATAACAAAAAATATTTTTGAAATTGTGTATTGCATTTTGATATTCATTATATCTCTATAATCATTAAGCTAAAGTCAAGTCATTAAAATGTCTTTATAAGCTCACAAAAGAAGATTAGAATTAACCATACAATAGCGTATAATTTTTCAAAGTGCAACCGAGGCGAAGTAGTACCGGCATAAGAAATCTTTGAAACGAACCACACAACACGCGATCTTGTCTAAAAACTGCATTTAATTAAATTGAAAATTATGGTTTTTTACTCTATATATTGCACTAAAAGCTCACAGCGTCTTCGCGTGTTTTCAACCACAATAAAAGTACTTTTTATATTTATTTTTATTATAAATAACTATTAATTTAATATTTTTCAATTGATCAAGTTGAAAGCACCTATACATGAAAACTTACATTTAATAATAAGAGTAGGAATCAAGATTGAATAAAGTTTATTTATAAATTGAATAATGAGCATATTAAAATGTGCTCTGACGCGTAAATAAAATTTACGATTGTTATGTATAATTGCTATTTTCTTCATGGAATAAAGAGCCACTATATTAAAAATATTGAATATCTCTTAAAAGTCAATATAAAAAAGCAAGTAAAATTATACACCCACTAATAACACGTTTTGCTGATGCAATAGACTCGTACAACATAATTATTGTGAAAAGACATCAGTCCCTCAATTGCGTTACGTAAATTTATTTAGTTTCATTTGTGAGATAGGGATTTTCTCTTATTTGCTCAGTCCCTGTAATTGCCTCCACAATTCAAGACCCAAGACGATGTAACGATTTAGCTAATACAATAGAAATCTTGTTAATTGAACTTTTTGTACGGCATTAATCAAGCCGTGACATATTATCGACAAAGCAATTTCATTTAACTAAAACGAGCCCACTTGTCTTTTGCAGCTTTTTTTGTTTTCACGTTTTTGTACGAATAAATTGAGAGCTTTCGTATCTGATTGGATACAAAAAATATTTTCAAACAAATAAAAATGTTTTGAAAACCATTATTTAAACAGCGAAAAAATTTAGTAGGTACTTTACATCCCTAATCCACTTACTGATTTAAGAATTCTAAACAGCACACATTCGATTTAAATTCGTCGTCAATAATGGAATTCTTGAAACCACAATCTGATTCAATTATCTAGAGTCAAACGGCTTTCAGTGAAAAGGAATTAAATGCGTTTACTAGTCGTAATTGGTAAATTGGATGAAAGATTTCCAGCTGCTTTGGCGGTCTAGAATACTTCTATCTTTCTGTCTCCCCAACCCTCTCGTACTTACAAAAATACTATTCTAGCATTTAGGTATATTATAACATTTTGTTGGAAGTTTGGTTGGTATACAAAGGCTATAAATTTTCTCAAAAATAAAAGAATTTTTTACGTTAGAAGCAAACGACAATGTTGCCAGTGCCAAAAAATTTAGATACACGAAATAGGTAACAGATTATTAAAAAAAAAATGTTAAGCTAATACAATATGCATCATATTATAACAGAGTAACGGTGTGTAACCCATTTCTAATATTTATTTATAAAATACCCAATGTATTTGTGATACTCATTAGTGAAAAATATAGTCATTGTCTTACACACTCGCATAAACAGAAATTTCATGTTTATTACATCGCATGTTTACACACAATATAAACTAAAATTATCGCATACATGCAATCATACAGAATATTCTGTTTTATACTGCACAAATAACGAGTTCCGCCTTTTAAGTTAAGGCTAAACCGATTAATAAAGTCATTTCTTCTATTACTACAGATAGAAGCTTTTATGTTTGAAAACTGAAGCTGCGTACTTTGTTCATTTTCACTTGTGAGGGTAGTCGTTGGCACTTTTTCACTCACGAATCGATCAAACGAGTTTCATTAACATTTAAATCCATCAATTTTTTTTTCTTTAATTGAAATTATGCTTAAAATTTTAAACATATTTTGTAACTTTCCATCGATATTTTATTTCATAAAACTAAGAAATTATTAATAAATATTCCAAACCACGTATTACATATTATTATGAACTTATTGCTTTGGTTAACTTTGTATTTTTGTTTTAAGCTAGTTAATATAGATATATTATCATAAGTAGCGACATTTGAAAAATTTAAAACGAAAGAAAAGTTTAAAGCTTAGGTACTATAAAATATTCAAATATAAGTATGCAAATGTGGATTTGCGAATAATTTAACATACTCAAACATCGCGCACCTACATTATTAAAAAGCTTTCTCCGAAAATATAAAATAGAGTGTATTTTAAATTTAAAAATAAAGTGCCACTTCCTACCTTGCTAAATTTTATACTCGTAACAAACCACTCCGACATCATTCTCGTCGTGTTCAAGTCAATGATTTCCTTCACAAATAAATAAATTCCACACAAAATAACCACCTCACAATTCAACAATTAAAATAAATAAATTTTACAGCACTTAATTCAAATAATGGTTTCCGTTAATATTGGTATTTAACTATGTAACGTATTGTAACGTACTGGGAAAATTCGAAAAGCGCGTCAGGAGATCTACGTAGCAAACGTCGACTGAACAAGAGCCCGCCCAATTGTAGCGACGGGGCCCGATCGGCGACGATTTCAGCCGAACGGAACGCGATTTCATTTAACCCACTGGATGAAGTGGTAAGTTTTTACGAGAGACCGTTTCAGCGCGGTACAGTCAAATATAAAAAGATTATTCAACACCTGTTTTTGATTTCCTATCGTTCCTTATTGTTCAATTTTCCACAGTACTATAAGAAAATTCAAAAAGAGGGCATTATTTTTGTATTTATTTCATTCTTATGTAATTATAGGTGACGGGTTATTGACGGGGTTTAGTATAAGCATAGTATAATAATAAATATAAGTACATTATTAAATTACGAAACACGTATTGTTAGCTTTAAGTTCCGATTTGAGATTGAGGATCTTCCTACAACTAAGCAAATATGTTGACGCATGACCCTTAATACAGGCCTAACGAACGCCTATTCTAAATTGGCAAAACTCAACCACGCATATGGATTAAGCCATGATTAAACATAAGCAATTTCATCAACTATACACACCTATGATATGGAAGTCTGTTCGCTGCTGTGTTTGATTTATGCGATATGAGTAATATTTAACTAACATCGTATTGTTTGTATTATTGTGATATGTAGAGTTCGTATATCAGTGAGCTAGTTACTCATTCTATACGTCTACACTTAAAGGTAATGTGATAATCGTGGATACCCTAATAATAGCATGTCATTACTATAGCCATTATTAACGAGGCAACTAAGAATATGTAATATATGTAAAAAATATACTTAGATCTCCTGCCTCCAGTGCAAAAGAGTACATTTTACTTATTATATATTATTATTTATATTACAATTGTTAATGAAACAATATAAAAGTAAGTAAACATATTGTAATGTAAACACACAAGTTTTAAATTTAAAGTTATCGACAATAGCATATATGCCCTAGGTTCAGTTTTGCATATATATATTGTATATTCAAATACCGATATAATTTCTGATACCTTACTTTTTACACTCATCCATTCATTTTCAACACTCGCTCATGTTTTAGTGCTTTAAAATAGCAACTAACTACTTAGTTGAGGAAAGAAACGTGTTTTATTCGTATACATGAATTACAGCTATCAATATATTTCAGCCAACATGCACAATGGTTTAAACCATCTTTAGTACGAACCACGAAACCATAAAACTCTGACAACAATGATGATACAGTCCATTGAAGGTAGAGCCTTAGCAATTTTACAGTAGCATATTGCACAGTGCAAAAGCGCAATAAAATCGGGATCTACTGTTATGAGTTCTCTTCAAAAGTGTAACAATGGCATTACGGCCATACTACGATTTATATGAACTGCTGTTGAAGGAATTATTAGTTGTTACATTGCATTGTTATAATAAGAAACTCTATGAGCTATCAAAAATTTTTAAAGCAAGTCTCACCGTCTGATTTTCCTGCTCAGTAATTTTCAATTACACACACTGGTCGCGCCAATATAAAAAATATAAGTAAATATATTCTCGATATGAAGTGGACTGTATTTAGATCAACGTGGTGTTAGCAAAAGAGGGGAAAGACAGGAACATACGGCACATACCTCGTCGGAGGGAGTAGCGTCCAGAACACACGCGCCGCCACGCGGTCAGGGTCCTCCAGCTCGCGGCGGGCACGAACGGCGTCCAGTCCAAACACTCCACGCAAAACACACACGCGGCGGTGAGCGCGACCAAGGGCCGGGGAACGGGATTCCCCGGGGGTGTTACAAAAGCACAATGCCTGATGATCTAGAGAGCCTCGTGGAAGCTCTCCGGCGGTGGCCGAGTCCCGAACCTCGCGAAGGAACGGAGCGAACTCGACTGACTCCAGCGACACGCACGTCGCGTTCACGTCTTATTGGACGTGTCACGTGGTTAGTGACCACGCGGTGATTGGTTGTGCTCGTATGTAGGGAAGGATGAAGGAACACACCACAAATAATAAACGTTTAATTTCTACATTTACTATTTTAATTATATTGGCGTTACCATATCCACCCGCCCTAAATGGGTCACCATTTAAAACCAATCATACAGCGAAAAACTATGACTGTAGGATCGCATAATGCGCGCGGGTTAATAAAGTCCTAAGAGCCACGGCGGTAATATAAATAACAAGTTCTATGGCTCTAGGAGCGCAAAATGCGAGCGGGATAATAAAAAATCCTAAAAGTCACGGCGGAAATATAACTAACAAATTCGATGACTCTAGGATCGCGTAATGCGAGCGGGATATAAATAATTCCTAAAGTCACGGCGGTATTACAACTAACAAATTCTATGACTCTAGGATCGCGTAAAGCGAGCGGGGTATAAAAAATTCCTAAAGTCACGGCGGTATTATAACTAAGAAATTATATCGAAAGCGGTGCAAAACTTAAAATTAAACTTAACTAACTGCGGTAATATACTAATGCGGTATAACTATTGTCTTGGAAGCGGACATAAACGAACGACTGGGCGAAGGTAAGTTCCCTTGGCGGTTCTAACTGTACAAACGCGCGCGACGTCGTCCTTTGAAGGATGTACTTTCTCTACGACGGCTAAAGGCCAGGTTAGGGGCGGTGCATTATCATTTATTACAACCACGACCGTTCCAGGAGTAATAGGTGTGGAAGGCGTATTCCATTTCTGCCTAACCTGCAAACCGTGTAAGTATTCCAATCTCCAACGTTTCCAAAACGACTGAACTAACTTGTCCAGTAGCGAATGCCTATCAAGCAAACTGACGTGATCAGATTTGACTTGCGGCGCGGGTAAAGCTAATAAAAGCGCGGTAATTAAAATAACACGAAACAAATGCGTTATAATATTCATATAATATTTAATATGATAATAATCAATGATCATGATAATTATGTGATCATTGCGCGGTAATATCACTGGATGCTTATGTGCATATTCCAGGGCGGAATCGCTTAGACGTCCGATGAGGATAAGTCTGTTGCGAATAAAAGGCTTCAAGCGGTTGAAAGCCTGCGAATAAAATTCATAAAAGAGTATATTATAATACTCCTCTGCAAAATATTTATTTTGCAGGGCGGGAATAATTTTATTCTCAGCGAAATTAAGTTCCTCTGCGGTCATCATAACACCGCGGCGGGGTAACAATATAAGGAACCTATAAATATAAAATACACGACGCGACGAGACGCGAAGGGCGGTATCGTATAAAGCGCAATGCTTTATAGGCGGGCACACAGTGTGCGATAATAATTTTCGTTCGGGAATGTCTGCAATAGACTCACCATCGAGACTCCTAAGAGGCCAATCAGATGGGTCCGAACGAGCCCACTGGGGTCCTTGGAACCACAGAGGGTGCGAGACGAGATTTTGTGGCGTAATGCCACGCGAAAGAACGTCAGCGGGAATTTCAATACCAGAAACATGGTAGAAATTATCTGATGGGATGTTATACACGACTGTGGGAGCAACGAAGCCCATCATGTCCCACAGACGGGCAGCAATTGACAAGATGGAGCGCTTAATGCACATCACATCGGCGGGTGCGGTAATTTTAAAATAAAAACAATCATCAACAGTAGACCAATGCAGACCAAGTAATTTATGTTGCACGGCCTTATCAAACTCCACCGCGGAGGGTAAAAGTTTGTGCGAAGCGGGAAGATTATCTAACACATTTTTACTATTACTATTCCATTTAATAAGATCCCACTGAGCTCCCTTATACAAATCGATGAGCTGCTGCGACGCGGAAACTGCTTCACATTCCGTGGGAATAGAGAAGGCGATATCATCCATATACAACGACGAAGATGCAATGCTACTCGCGAGCGGATATTTCGCGCCGTCATCTTCTACGAGCTGTCTTACCGTGCGCAGTGCATGATAAGGACTAGACTTGATGCCGAAGCAAACTCGATTAAATTGATAAAGAAGCAGCGGATCCTGCGGGCTGAAACGATATAAAAAACATTGAAAACGACGATCAAACTCACGCACGAATATCTGCAGAAATTGTTGGCGGCAATCGGCGGTCATGGCAATCGCGTGGAGACGAAAACCTAAAATTATTGTAAACAAATTGCCTTGTAAATTCGGCCCAACATGCAGAAGGTCATTCAATGAACGCTGGCTTCCAGAAGTTGGCATGCTAGCATCTAAAACCATGCGCAGCTTAGTTGACGATTTATCCTCGCGCAGAACAGCGTGATGCGGTATAATATAAATAGGTGTAGGGTCACGCGGATCATACGGAGGCGCGGGTGAAATATAATTTTTCGTTAGATAATCTTTTATGACGTCATCATATGCCAACCTTAATTTAGGTGAAGCCTGTAGCTTTCTTTCAAGGCACATGAAACGTTTGCGGGCAATATTAAATGAATCACCGAGAGTGTAGAAATCATCCTTAAATGGGAGCGAAACAATATATCTACCACTCACGGGGTCGCGGGTTGTAGTTAATTTATAATATACTTCACATTCAACATCATCGGGATGTTGAACGGGCGGTGCGGTGGGAAGCTCCTCGAGCTCCCAGAAACGCCTGACTAATGAGTCAATAGCGGCGGTCTCTTGAACGTGACAACACGTCAAGGGCGGTTTATGTATGTTAGGTATGGTGGGTACTGAACCCATTATTACATAGCCTAACACCGTGCGCAATGCAGCGGGCGCCGACGAGTCACGAGATGCATGAACTACGTCGGGGAGAAGCAGATGAGGGAACAGAGAAGCACCGATTAATAAATCGATTTTATTTGGCGTACCAAAACTCTCATCTGCGAGCGGTAAATGCGAAATATGCGATAAGACAGAAGTGTCTATAACAGCGGTAGGTAATAAATCCGTAACATGATCAACAACTAGCGGTGAAATATTAAAAGATATGTTGTTGTCAAGACGCGAATAAAATTTTATATTTATAGAATTACTATTTATAATTTTTTCTGAACCACCGAACCCCTTAATAATAGTACGTTCGGTTTTCTGCGGTTTAATACCTAAACGTTCACAACATTCATTTGTAATGAAGTGACTTTGTGAGGCGGAATCTAAAAGCGCGCGAATAATAAGCCGTTCGCCTTTACAATTATAAGCGACGACTTCAGCGGTTGATAATAAAATAGTATGTTGTTTATTCGCGGGCGCGTTGCATTGAAATGCGTTATCAGTATCAGCTGTATAGCTAGCGGTGTATAGCGCAATGTCGGAGCGGACGCACTCGCCCGACGGCGGTGACGGCGCAGGCAACGGCGGTGTGCTGCGCGGCGGGGGGTGAGACGCAGGCGCGGGTATGGAAGATTCGCGTTTCAAATGTAACATCGTATGATGTTTTAATTTACAAACGCGACAATTAGAATACGACGAACAACTAGAAACTCGATGTTTTATACTGAGACAATTTATACACGCGTTTCTATCCTTTACGTATTTCAAACGTTCCTGCGGACTCATTTTATGAAAACTCGAACATTTATATAAATGTTGATGCGTAATATTTTTACAAAGACAACTATAAGCGGAATCAGCTGTTGTTACGTAAGACCGATACGTCTTAGGCGGTGCGGAAGAAGTATTATTTGAACTGCGGTTATAATTATTATTCTTTCGAGGCGGATTATTTATTCCCGAATTTGTGGAAGGACGAATACGTTCTAATACCTTCGCACGAGTTTGAATAAATTGAACTAAGTTATCAAAAGTAGGCATTTCACTACCAAACTTAGTCTCGAAAGCGCGAACAGTATCTGAGTCTAACTTCTTCAACGCGATATGAACAATCATTAAATCTGTAATATTATCTAACTTTATATTCTGTAAGGCGCGCACTGCGCTAATAAAGTTATCTGTAAATAAATCAAAGTTTGTTGCGGACGGAGAATGCAAAGGTTTAAAATCAAACATTTGATTTAAATACGCGGAAACTAACATACGTTTATCATCATATTTATCTTTTAAAGTTTGTAAAATTAAATTATAATTTTCAGCGGAGGGGGTTATACCAGCTATAACAGTTGTGGCCTTCCCCGTTAGTTTACCTAGTAAATAATATAAACGCTCGGCATCTGTAAGGCCGGGATTGTTATGAACAATTGATTCAAAATTCGAAAGAAACAGCGGAAATGAGCGAATATCACCCGAAAATGGTACTAATTCGATAGGCGGTAATTTAGGCCTATTTTTATGCAAATTATTAATATCTCCGTGTGACGGACTTGGTTGCGAATATTGCGATTTAATTCTTATAACTCTGCTATATAAAGACTCGAATGCAACGAGGCTTTTATAATCAGGTTTCGCGGTAGGTGTTAATAATAATAAGCGAGTATTGTATTCGTCTAAACACTTTTCAAATCTTTCACGTAGTGATTCTATCTGCGCGGACTCGTCAAGGAAACTTTCCATAAGCGAGGCGTTGTTATGAACGTTTAAAGACAAATCATACATTTGTTGCACCATTTCGAATATAACTTCGCGTTTAGCTAATAACATGGATAACTGCGAATCATTTATATCTTCCGAATCATGAACATCCGAAGCGTCACTATCAGGTAACTTAGTCATTTTCTTAGGCGGCATTTTTATTAACAAAAAGTAAATATTCAAACTGAGAATGTTACAATGCAAGTTACAATAACAAGTAATACGACCAAATAAAGTAGGTCAAGCGCAAGCGTAATAAGAACCGAGTATGTATTTCCAATATGGTCGGATTATAACAGCGGATCGCGGAATGTACTCGATAACGTTATAAATTTCGAGCGCGGGTAGCGGGTAAATAAAATATGATGTAATATGTTCGATTTATAATGATTTTAGCGTTATAACTGCGGATAAACGATATGAACATAGTTTTAATTAACTATTTTAATAATAATATACGCGTAACTTAATGTCACGGGCGGAATAAAATATATTTTAAGCGAAAAATAATAGATGACGCAATGTCGATCTATGCGGTTATAGTTATTTCACAATGAATGTACTATTAAATCGCTTATTAGGGCCTACAATGAGTATCCTAATAAGGGCGGGTTTAAAATATATTTTATATGAATAGTAGAAGACGCATTGTCGTTCTATTATATGCGGTATATTAAATAGTATTTCGCATTGAAGATACTACTAATCGCTTATTAGGGCCTACACAATGAGTATCCTAATAAGGGCGGTGGAATCATCAGGTAATGTACGGTTCGTAAGGACCAACAATGGTTCTTATCCGGATCGAAGGTACCAACAATGGTCGCGCCAATATAAAAAATATAAGTAAATATATTCTCGATATGAAGTGGACTGTATTTAGATCAACGTGGTGTTAGCAAAAGAGGGGAAAGACAGGAACATACGGCACATACCTCGTCGGAGGGAGTAGCGTCCAGAACACACGCGCCGCCACGCGGTCAGGGTCCTCCAGCTCGCGGCGGGCACGAACGGCGTCCAGTCCAAACACTCCACGCAAAACACACACGCGGCGGTGAGCGCGACCAAGGGCCGGGGAACGGGATTCCCCGGGGGTGTTACAAAAGCACAATGCCTGATGATCTAGAGAGCCTCGTGGAAGCTCTCCGGCGGTGGCCGAGTCCCGAACCTCGCGAAGGAACGGAGCGAACTCGACTGACTCCAGCGACACGCACGTCGCGTTCACGTCTTATTGGACGTGTCACGTGGTTAGTGACCACGCGGTGATTGGTTGTGCTCGTATGTAGGGAAGGATGAAGGAACACACCACAAATAATAAACGTTTAATTTCTACATTTACTATTTTAATTATATTGGCGTTACCACACACTATATGAATAAATCGAAAAGCTATCTTTTGTATGCTTAGGACTTAAGTAAATTATCATAGTATATTTTAAACGTTGTAAGTATTTTTATACCTATCACTGGTACATCATGGTCGCATTAATGTGAATTTATACATAATCCTTGCAACAGATTCAATATCATACCTAAAATATGAGCACAATCTACGCTGAATGTATTGAAATTTGAAGCCAACTTAACATTTTAATATACATTTACTATGTAAAAGAATAAAGATTAATTATAACAAGCTTGATGTTACATCATAGCTCTTTCAATTATCGGAATTATACAGCTCCAATTACGTTTTCAAGATCTTTATTTCTCTTTCATCGCATCCCCATTCAGGGTTCCGTAGTAGGATAAAATTCTTATTATTGAAGTGAAACTTCTTTATCGGGGTTGGAAAAAAATTTAGTGTTACATTTTTTCGTTACGCGTGACATTTTTCCGTTACGCGCCATTTTTTTCTTATCCCTACCACGCATGATTCGACGTATTTCTGTAAAGTTGCATATAGTAAATTATTTTTTTGAAAAATAAGGTCATAAAGAAGTTTCACTTCTTACGTGTGTACACTAGTACACGCACACATTTTTTTTTCTCATTCTTATAATTTCTTTAAAATCATCTAAAATATTTACTCGATAATTCTATACTTAAACATACAAACCAATCTACTCATACTACACCTAAGTTATGGTTTTTTTTTTGGTTTTTCGTGATCTGTGTGGTACATTCACTTCACATTCAAATTAATTAAAAATGGGTTTTATATTATTAAATAGGTACCTACACGATACTTCATAAAAGCCTAAATATCAATCAATACTGGACGAGGTATTTCCGGATATTGTGCGTTCTAGAAAAGCGGATAGCCTTATATGTATTTAATATTTTTTAAATACATATATATGTCGGAGTATTGATTTATTCAGTTCGTATTAACGCCATCTACTGGTAAAGTTGTGAGTATTTTTAATATTGACATCGAATGAATTTATGACAATGACAAGTGACAATGACATTTTCCTTGAGTCAGTAGTTTGGCAGGTTGGGGGGTGTCAGTTCGAACGACACTTGTCACCCGACAGCCAACCGCGCTAGTTGTGCGCACTGATTCTTTTTATTAGTTACGATCATGGCGGACGTTGAAATTAATCGCGAGGAATCTCCGAAAGCAGCGGTGGGATCTGACCATCATTCCTCCAGTGTGTTTAACCGATCCCCTGCTACTACGAGCGAGACATATTTCCGAGAATCGGCGAACCAATCCGCCGAATCAGATACTCCACCAACTGGCTACGTGGAATACTCCACCAACAAGCTGGCGATGATCGATCGACTGGAGACAGCGTGAGCGAGGCGAACGAGATCGAAGTCGTCATGTCAGGTATCTCTGACAATCAGGTACGATCAGATTTATTAAAAAAATACCGCCACGGACTTTGTAACATTAGATAGACACCTTGCTACCTACCCTCAAATTAATAAAAATAATAAACGACCTTCAACTTCGAGCTCTTTTTGTAGTGACTTTAAGCAGCGTAAAATTGAAACAAATGACCATGTTATGTGCCACAATTGCGGCAAAATGGGGCACTATAAGCGAAATTGTAAATTCCGTCCGCACACTAAGGTTTCACATTCGGAAACGTCTCAATTAAAATGTTCCCCGTCTGTCGACAAAAATGTTCAGTGCACTTATTGTCACAAATTGGTGCATACAGAGTAGGTGTGTTTCTCTAAACATCGAGACGAAAAATTAAAAAAAAAGTAATGATACAAAGTCCGTTAATATGACGTGTGTGTCTAGTCAGAATCGCCGCTTGTTAAAATTATTGTTGGTAGATTTCAATTACAAGCCCTCGTAGATAGTGGATCTAACTGCTCGCTCATTCGTAAACCTATCGCTGACGTTATGACCGGTGTACGAGATTTTTTATTTACGCGTTTAACTGGTATTGGCTCCACTTTCACTCATTCTTTTTCCCGTATTACTTTGCCTATAGAGATCGATGATGTTCACTTAGAGGTCGATTTTTTTTTGGTGGTAGACTCTCAGGCTTTACCTCATGACGTCATTGTGGGGTGGGATGTTTTTCCGCGACTCGGGGTAAACTTAAAAATTAAAAATAAAGGCGTTCACGTTTCGCGATGTTCGTGCGCACGTTTGTGCTTTGCAAAGTGCCGATATAGAAGCAATCGATACCTACCTTACAGACATCCAAGATATTGCTCGTTTACGTGCTATTATTGAAAATTTTAATGAGAACTTCGTAAAGGGGAACTCTCAGACGGTCGTAACAACAGGTGAGATGGAAATTAGATTATAAGATCCGAACAAAATAGTGCAGCGTCAACCTTATCGCCTGGCCCCCGCGGAACGCAAGGCCATGATTCACATAATAGTTGACCTCCAGTCTAAAAACATTATCCGCGAAAGTACGTCACCATTTTCGAGCCCGCCGATCCTCGTGAAGAAGAAGGATGGCTCTGACAGGTTGTGTATTGATTTTCGTGAGCTGAATTCGAATACCGTGCGCAATATGTGTGTCATGAAAAGCTGAGTTAATATCCTATGAGTTTACCAGAAATGTCTAATCAATTTGATGATTTGTAATAAGAGTGAGTTTTATTTTTCTAATCGGCTTTAAAAATTAATTATTAAATATTGAGTTATGTTAAAATAAAATGATTAGTCGCCAAGTAAACGGCATTTGTTGAGATACACGATTGTATTTATTATGTCGACGGTTGCGATATGATGATTTTTCCTTTATTTTTGTTGTTGATGTTTTGGTTAGTAGAAATGTTTACAATTTATTTTGTTGATCAATGCTAATAAATGATCGCATCTCTAGACGCTTGTTTCTTTTTCCTTTCCTAAGAGGAGCCGATGGCGTAAATTTAGCATTGGATGCTCCGCGCTTCATGCGGAAGTTTAGCGTTGGAAGCCCTGCGCTTCACGCGTAAATTAAACATTGGAAGCTCCGCGCTTCATGTGTTGGTTCTATCTACATTGGAAGCTCCGCGCTTCATGAGTTGGCCCTACATTGGAAGCTCCGCGCTTCATATGTTGGCACTACATTGGAAGCTTTGCGCTTCATGTGTTGGTTCTACCTACATTGGAAGCTCCGCGCTTCATGTGTTGGCCCTACATTGGAAGCTCCGCGCTTCATGTGTTGGCACTACATTGGAAGCTTTGCGCTTCATGTGTTGGCTCTATCTACATTGGAAGCTCCGCGCTTCATGTGTTGGCTCTATCTACATTGGAAGCTCCGCGCTTCATGTGTTTGCTCTAACTACATTGGAAGCTCCGCGCTTCATGTGTTTGCTCTATCTACATTGGAAGCTCCGCGCTTCATGTGTTTGCTCTAACTACATTGGAAGCTCCGCGCTTCATGTGTTTACTCTAACTACATTGGAAGCTCCGCGCTTCATGTGTTGGCTCTAACTACATTGGAAGCTCCGCGCTTCATGTGTTTGCTCTAACTACATTGGAAGCTCCGCGCTTCATGTGTTTGCTCTAACTACATTGGAAGCTCCGCGCTTCATGTGTTTGCTCTAACTACATTGGAAGCTCCGCGCTTCATGTGTTTACTCTAACTACATTGGAAGCTCCGCGCTTCATGTGTTGGCTCTATCTACATTGGAAGCTCCGCGCTTCATGTATTTGCTCTAACTACATTGGAAGCTCCGCGCTTCATGTGTTTGCTCTAACTACATTGGAAGCTCCGCGCTTCATGTGTTTGCTCTAACTACATTGGAAGCTCCGCGCTTCATGTGTTTGCTCTAACTACATTGGAAGCTCCGCGCTTCATGTGTTTACTCTAACTACATTGGAAGCTCCGCGCTTCATGTGTTTACTCTAACTACATTGGAAGCTCCGCGCTTCATGTGTTGGCTCTAACTACATTGGAAGCTCCGCGCTTCGTGTGATGGCTCTACATTGGAAGCTCCGTGCTTCATGTGTTGGCTCTACATGGGAAGCTCCGTGCTTGATGTAGGTTCTACGTTACAAACCTTGACGAAAAGTTGTGACCAGAGCTAAATAGGTTTAGAAATCGCGCGAGAACGCGCTAATTGTCAGAATGGCCGTGTCGGAGTATTGATTTATTCAGTTCGTATTAACGCCATCTACTGGTAAAGTTGTGAGTATTTTTAATATTGACATCGAATGAATTTATGACAATGACAAGTGACAATGACATTTTCCTTGAGTCAGTAGTTTGGCAGGTTGGGGGGTGTCAGTTCGAACGACACTTGTCACCCGACAGCCAACCGCGCTAGTTGTGCGCACTGATTCTTTTTATTAGTTACGATCATGGCGGACGTTGAAATTAATCGCGAGGAATCTCCGAAATATAGCATGATCTTTTGTACTTCAACATGAATGATTTTCATAAACAACTAGATTCAATATCATTCTATATTGAACTTCTCTGCTAATCTAGTTTATAATGTATATTCGTTCAGTTGTAGATGCTATTGCTGTAATTGAGTCAATTATCTTTTAATTACCTATTCAACAAACGTTTCGTATTAAATGAGGTAAAACTAGGAGAGCTCGATCGACGTAATGGTTTTAAATAGTATCAATACTAAGTATGTAGAACTATAAATAATGTTATAAATGCAAAAGAAAGACACACGTTTATTTGTATTTTTGTCTTTCTTTCACGTCGTATCGAACGATTTTATTATATAATTTTTGTGACTAGAAATAGTAAGGAGGAGAATAGGTGTAACATTTCGATTGTCACGGTCAACTGTAAATGAAAATATATTTATTTAAAAACCATATGTTTTACACAGTTACTTACATTTGTATTTATGAAAATGAAAATAAAATGAACAATTATTTATTTCAGCAAAAACACAGTAGACGTAACAAAACAAATTTAACAATATAAATTTGTGTTGCACGTTTTACATACATTTGGCTTAATCTAGGTTTATAACAAAGGTTTACCTATTATAGTAGGTACCCACACTAGGCAAGCCTGTATCGTGGGCACTGAGACGATTGAGACGATTATACAAAAAATTAGGTGTCCTCGGTATAATCAACGCTGATAACAATTGTCCTTTATATACGAAGCCGCGGGAAAAGCTAGTAAGTTATAATATTGTCATATCTTATTCACATGACAGTGCGTAAACCTTTCCCTATTCAATACCTAAACTACATAAGAACTTCCCCGTAAATATCAAAGCATACGTAGAGTTCCCGACTCTACAATTGATATACCTCTAATCTCTTCGAGCAACTTTACAACAAAACCAAAGTTATATCTTTTGTGTAAAGCCGAAATTAGTTAAAGTTGTATTTAACAGCCTAATGGAAGCATTTGATATAACGACAGTTTGATACATTGAGTTCAGAACACTAACCATTGTCTTTCCTTTTGTTGTCTTGCCTAGCTTATGTTAAACACTGGATAAGATTGTGCTTCAAAACCATTATGTCGTTTGATAATAAATAAAGAAGGCGATTATTGTGAATATTTTTATGCAAATAGTGCAATATTAACTTGTTGGTTTTAAATTGATTAAAATCTGGTACGATTATTGGAAAGAACTCTTGTCTTAATTACTTAATTAGCAATACATAATTGCTCGATTTTTTTTAAAGTTATGCTTAATATGAATATTACTTTACAACCTATCATAATATTATATACAATATACACCTAAAAAGTATTTGCATAGTTTCATACACAAGTATATACTATAGGTATGGATTCTTCGAGTTAAGAGGGCCTTCTCAGAAATTGATAAATTCAAAAAAGGAAAACATCTATCATTTTTAATATTCATATCCCAGTTTTTGTTTACATGTTGTAATAACACGATGCTTAGTAACAATAAAGTAAATAATGTTTATTTCCCTGGACATCAGCTTGTGTTCCCTTATTTATATATAAATTCCTTCGCATCTCCATCTTAAAGTGCCCTAGTTTCGTTATAATTCCTTTTAAGGTTTACTGAATATTGAAATGCCTTAGTAAAATCCGGATTTACTACAGAAAATTATTCCTTAAGACATGCCCATACCTTCCACATGCGGGAATCCGTCTTAATTGTGTTTACTGAGACTTCAGTCAGCAAACTTTCGAGCTATTTAATTTGGATAATCCTTTTTATACTCTTCTTAGATTGTTTGATTTTTGTTGTAGGCAACGTTCTCTTAATAGATAGATGTAGGTACAGACGAAGGCTGCTAGCAATATTTAAACATCCCTACTAATATTATAAATGCGAAAGTAACTCTGTCTGTCTGTCTGTCTGTCTGTTCCCGCTTAAACCTCTCAACCGATTTTGATGAAATTTGCCACAGACAATCTTTAGACCCTGAGAAAGAACATAGGCTACCATTTATCAAAACACCACGCGGGCGAAGCCGCGGGCGGAAGCTAGTTTATTATAACAAAATAATAATATACAGCACAGTATTTATCAGCTGTCTCATCATCCTTAAAATTCGTATTCTACGTACTTGAATTAATTATGTTGACTTATAGTTTTAATTTAAAGTTATATTTATGCAGATTCTTTAATCGACCTCTACAGTGAAGGCACATATTAATAATTATTTTAACCGTATTAATTCGAGATGTTATAAATAATATTCAACATTTTCTTCATTATAATACGTCTCTTACGTTATAATTCATATTCATAAAATAATGATGAAAACTCTTCTTGTTTCTTACAAGTTCACACCGCTCGCGCTAGGCTACGCCGAGCTCTTCGACCACTTTACTACAATACCACTTATGTTAGAACGTGTTGTATTGAATTTTTAACAACGGAAACCTCACATTTCTTAAGAAAAGTCTCAAACTTGGATATTAAATTCATAAAGTTTTAGTACTCTTATTAAAGTTATAATTTGCGTTGCACGACATTAAATTTAACTACCACTGTTGCTTGCACTTCACTGTTATGTGACTTAAAAACTATCCGTAACTACTTCTTATTATAATTATTTACTTTACTTTACACTTACTTAATTAATTTATAAATCTATATGAAACATATATAAAAAATATGTAAAATATTATAGAAATTTTAGAGGTCCCACTTTATTATTAATTTATTCCTGTCGCAATCAAATTTGAGCCATCGTCGTGATCATAAATAGATTTTTCAAGGATGTCAAGGAAAGCGGGTGGATTGTTATGTTACAACGTACAATCTAATAAATAGAACCAGTCAGCATATTCGCGCCAAGATAATATAAACGCACTCAGACGTCGAGATTCACTCAAGGGTGCTTTTACACAATTTCCTCGGCATCCCCTTTTCGTTTGGCACTCCACCTCGTTGCCCCTTAGCACCTCTCTTCACCTTTTTCATTATCAAAGGCGCTGAAGAACATTTATTGAACACTTTTTAACAATCACGTTACAGATCTCTTTCACGTAAAATCTACACCAAAGTTTGCTCCCGAAAGATTAAAACTTTAATTGAATTTTACGATAAAAGTCTGCAAAGAAATAATCGATATTTAAGAACATTATCCATTACATTTTGCGCCCATAAAAGTGAAATATAGCACTTTACACTGAGTTATTGCACTTATAGGTTCTAGATATATTATTTATTTTATTTCTTCGTAGCTGGTATTTTATCTTGAATGATTTATTAGGATTTCAAAACTAGGTTTGCGATTTACCAAGCATCTTCAAGTGTCATCATGACCTTGCATTATTTGTGTGGCGCTTAAAAAGCTTTTTCATTAGCCTGCTCTCAAGGCGTAGTCTTTATCATGATTGCAGATTAGTCATATCATAGTGCTAATGAGTACGTTAGATCCTAAGTTTTGTTCTCGAACTAGTGTCACGTACTGCGATACGATAGTAGACGGGAGGAGTGGTGCTCCTAAAAATGTGACATCTCCCTATTCCCGATTATCCATAACAAGTTTTGGGATAGCTTATAGCGCAATCATTGACAAAGTTATCTCGTTATCGTAACGGAAGCGAGAGCTATGTAATTTTGCACGTCCGAAACGAGTCACATGTAGGCGCGAGATAAGGGTAACGACACTTTCAATTTACTGATTCGACAATCGCTTGTAAACGTGCGTACGTTATCGAGACCAGGCTTGTGTTATTTTTATTACGGATTCAAACATCGATGCCAATAAAGACTGGAATTCGTAAGCGTTTTGTTCACAAAACCCATCCAATTTCACGAAATCTACGTATTATATTTACATACTTACCTAGCTACTATAGATCTATTATGCTCTTATTCTGAAGGTGGATTCTATAGTATAGCATATTGTTGTAGTATAGTAGAGCCAACTTTAAAACCGTACACACAAATTAAATTCCATGATAGGTAGTGTGCAATAATGAAACGCGGAAGTGACACATTTAAAGTATAAGTTCTTCATTAACACCGAAACTAAATGGAACAGCAGTAAAAACATTAATTTAAAGTTGTGTGAATTAAAAAAATATCTTGGCTGTTAAACGGGATAACATCTCCAGTCTAGGCACATTGCCTAGTGAAGGTAATTTGGATACGGACTTTTGAAATTTTTAATTTAAAACTTTAAAAGGTAGATTTAAAAAGATGAAATGGAAAATTAATTCATTTGCAGTGAAGCGTGAGCTCCTTAGAAGATTTAATTATAATTTTCATACGAAAATGGACTCTCTTCGTAATATAGGTAAGTATCGGTATAATTATAAAGACTTGATTAGAAATTTTGTTCAACGGGGATAAGATACAATTTATTGATTGTACATATTAGAGGGAAGAAGGATGTGAATGATATCCACCGACGTATTTTTCTAAATTAAAAAAAAAATGCATGAACGTTTTATATTTTTATTTAATAAGAAAAGGATTGACAATATTAATGTTATTTATTATTTTGATGGTTGCACCATTATGCATCACATGGGCCCTTTCTTACAATCATGACATCTGTAAAAAACATAGTTACGTTATTATATACTTATAGTAGAAAATAAAATTAAAAATGCTTATAAAGTGCTTCAATTAAATAGCCACATTCATCAAGTTTTACTTTCGCTGGAAACATAAAACATGCACATCTTCACATCTAGTCTACGGAAAACCATCAAAATAGCTGCAGTGGTTTGACAAAAAAAGAACATACATACGAACATTAATAATCACAAGGATACGTACCAACACCACACTTCACAGCACATTCAAACTTCTCCCAATTATAATAAGTTATATTATCGCTTCCACACACCGGCTCATACCTCGTGCTCGTCGGACAGTCTTGCACACATTGGGTCGGGTCTAATGGTCCCCTGGTATCAAATAGAATAATTATAATCAATTTTATTAAACATATTTTTTCATTAATTAAATAGGTAATCAAAACTTTCGAGAATTACCTTGTAACAACGTTCATTTTAATAAATATGTAGTGGTTGTGGATAAAAATGTTTCTGAACAATATCAGTCTATCGTTCTAATCCACCTTTTATTGACGTACCTGGTTACCAA
Organism: Colias behrii; assembly: GCA_029959065.1. Classification (NCBI taxonomy): domain Eukaryota; kingdom Metazoa; phylum Arthropoda; class Insecta; order Lepidoptera; family Pieridae; genus Colias; species Colias behrii. Next base: position 7,620,932 of record JARWMC010000007.1, on the reverse strand, counting down.
CTTTAACATTAAAAATATAGATATACATATGAAGATGTATTAGAAATAAAACAAAACGCGTTTTCCTACTCATGAACTAATAAAGGATCGAATTTAATAGCAAACCATGGATATACCATTGGATATACTGTGTTTGTACTAATTATACTAGGAAACGCAATTGGAAACGTCTGATTCGTACCTCTGTGAATTCTACATAATGTATTCGCCAATTGTTCAAAAGCATCTCGCTAACACGAAATCGCAAATATGTAACGAAATTACATCAAACCGACAACCATTGTAACGATATTGTGTCATGTTGGGTTTTGATAATTCACAAAGTTTTATTTACTAATTGTGTAATGCAGGCCTATTAGAAATAAGTAATTGAAAACTATTTTAATTAATATAGTCGCGTTGCTTTTTGTATCATTATAATTTGCAGCTTTTTATGTACATGTATTAATTAAACTGAATCGTAAATGAGCTATCTTAAGCTCTAAAATACTTTATGTGAGGACTGCGCGTACTTTTGAATAATTTGCAATATGCATAATATGGAAATTTATTTCACTAATAATTACTTTGCATAAGTTATGGCAAATTTTATACGCCGAGAATAATTAATGGAGCCTGTGAATGGAGCGTACATTTCGCTATGTTATAAAAAAGCTTAGATACGTTACCCGCTCTCTATTTTGGCAAGAAAAAACTCAGCTAAGTGCCCGAGTTTCACTTAGTCACGCACCATTCAGCGTCGTGGCTGGACGTTCTTTTAATTAAATTTTATTAATATTCATCTCTTTCTAATAACAGATAAGGCGTATGTTGACATCCATGTTGTTTCCCTTTCTCAGAGCGATCGGACGGAGTATAGGGCCATATAGTGCGTTAGTAAGTAGGTATGTATTAATTACGCTGTTTTTTAGTGCAATGATGTTGGCGTATGCCGCGTCTACTAGTATAATAGAGTCATTGACATTTCGCCGTATATCTACCAGAGTAGGTATATAAAATAAATGGACATCTTGAAACGAAAAAATGTCGTAAGAACGAGGTTACCAAGCTTATCTTACGACAAAAAATTACACGAAAGGAAAAGTTCATCTCTCGTTAGCAATGCAAAGAAGCGAATTTAGCCCGAGGTTGCATTTTTTAACTACAGCTGCAAGGCATTGTGCAGCTGAATCTCACTGATCATGCCGCGCTTAAAAATGTTATTTTTTTATAAGTACAAACTCCTGCAAGTTTGAACGATTTTGCATAAATTCCGACCAAGATAATTAATCCCTAAATTAAAAATAGTTAACCGTTTGCGTTTTAACACGCAATTCATAAATAGGTCAGGATTTAAACTCTGTTGCAAATTTGTAGTTGTGATAAAATATAACCAGGCATTTATTGAATCATATTAGTCCATGTATATTGTCATATAATCAAACTTTAATTTTGATATAGGTAGGTATTTGCTATTGTCATGTATTTCACTACCAATATATATCCAATAATGTAGGTACTAGGTACATAATCGAACTTTTTAAGGAATGTGGCTACTCTGGTAGTTTCACTATTATAATATCATTGTGTAGGTAGGTCGTAGGTGTACCTGTGTTAAAAGTTAATTCTGACCTTTTGAATTCTGCTGGCGGTGTAATATTCGATATTATCACGGGATGGCCTAAAATAGCCACCTTATCAGTACTGGCAGAATCATCCGTCAACCCGCTTTGATTGGGGTATTGTAAAGCTTCGTGCCGAAAACCTGCGGAGAAAAATATAGCCATTCAATAACTTCGAAATTCATGCGAAAAATTGCACAATCTTCTAGCTGTAAGTAACGACTTTCAGTCTTAATTATTTCAGTTAAATATTTCGCTCTGATAACTTTTATTGTGTATGCAAATGAAAAAGTTTGCAATGATTTTGCGTTTTATTATGTAGAGCTATTTATATAATGTAAGTTATCAATTATGCCTTCCATCTTCCACCAACAGTATTTACTAGTTTTTCCGAGAAAAATTGGTACGTTGACAACCTATAAAATACAGAGGCCCAAATTGGATTTAACTTACAATTACAGCAACTTGAAATTACAGCTTTCACTCAAATTAACAACCTCCATACAATGACAGACATTTTTGAAGTAAATGTCTGACTTCAAAACGAATTAATTTTGACTCGCATCTTTTTAAACTTACGTCGAAAATAAAAACAAATCACTACGAATCTATTATAATACTTAAAACGTACAGTTAGGGCGGCCGTACACGGACCGCTTCAAGCAGTTGAGACCGACCGCTTGAAGCCGCGACCGCGCGGTGAACTATAGGCATTCATTCACCGCCGTACACGTGACGGCTCGAGCCGTCGCGACCGCTTCAAGCCGTCAACTGCATGACGAAATTTCACCGTGCCGTTGACGGCTCGCGGGCGGTCGTGAGGCATACACCGACAGCTCGAGCCGTTGACTGCGCTAGAGCCGTTGACGGCTATCTCCCCCGTGAAAATCAATGACTCGACTAGTCAGAAAAATCAACGGCTCGAGCGGTTGGTAGCGACGGCTCGAGCAGTCAACAACCGACAGCTCGAGCCGTCAACGACCGACCGCTCGAGCCGTCCGTGTACGGCGCTCAGCCGCTAACTGCTCGAGCGGTCCGTGTACGGCCGCCCTTAGATCAATTAATTAATTAGTAAAGCTAAAATTCTAAAACTTCGAGACAAGCGATAAACGTAGACGAAATTGTGCAAAATAATATTTGTTGATACTTACCAGTATTGAAAGGACTTTCCTGAGCAGGCCCCCGGTTGAAGCCAGGTGTTTGTTGACCAAGCGCTTGACCTTTATTCGGAAAACCTTCAAATGTGTTACCGGGGGCGTTTATTTGGTTTTGATTATTTTGAAGTCCCAACCCCGTTTCTCCGGTTTGCAAATTTTGTAGCCTATTATTTGGATTCCAAGGTTGGGATGCAACAGAATTTGGACCCTAAAACAATATTATAATTAGGTATGTTATCTTTTTAAATAAATTAAAATCGTAATTTCCCTTACTTCGTTTGAATATACCAAGTTCAGTTTAAATATGCAATCATTTACCATTAATAAACACATGTATTAGATAATTAAAATTTATCTCTTCAATATTGTAACCTTAAGAGTAAACTTACGTCATTTGTTGAGCATACGTAATTTATGTACATCTCAAATAACAGTATTAATTTATGTTACTTTGTTAAATCAAAAGGGAGTTCAGCAAGGTTTCACGCGAAATTGAGCGAGATATGTGCCATTTCTTCGAGAATGAATCTCATTAATGAAAAGTTGAGTTAATTACAAAAGTTACCTGAATTCCATTTGCTGGATAAGTCTGCGTGTTCCCAAGATAATTAATACCCGGATTTACAGCCCCATTATTCCAATTATTTCTTGCACCTGGATAATTAGGGTTAAGTTTCTGAAAGCAAAAAAATTCTTGGTGAAAAATGTTCAACTTTCGATTGTAATAATTTCCACGTGATGACGGTCAGACTTTTTTTTATAGATATACATATTTGTTTTAAAATATATATGGGTTGTTGTGTTGATGTTTTAAATATTACCTGCAGTTTATCGTTATTATTATTATTGGGGTATTGATTATTTCCCGGAAAATACACATTTGGATTTTCTCCGACATAACCTTGTCCTGGATATGGTCTATCCTAAAAAATTAAAAAATGAGGCTTAGAATTTTTTTAACAATGTTTAATAGAACTTGTGGTATTTAATTGTCCATAAGCTTGCGTGGTTCTTGTAACATTTATAAAAGAACACTGTCGAATTAGGTTAGAATCCTGTAATTACAGTAAGTTCTATGTGATGTAAATAAATAAATAAATAAATAAAAACATTATCGCTACACTATTTACCACAGATAATATATATATTATTTACACATTACCTGTACATTGCCAGGTACAGTCTGCACATTTGGGTAGTTGGAATTAGCCCCATTCCAATTACTTCCTGATCCCGGATACTGTGGCCTCCCCTACGAAGCGAAGAAACAAAGATAAACACGATACGGACAATATTGTACCTTCAGTACCCAAACATCCAATAGTTTGGGTATTGTAATTACTTAATTATTTAATCTACTCTGTTATTAGAACGTTAATATAGCACAGATCCTTTCGTGACACGTATGTAAAGTCAGTATGAAATATTATATAAAAAGATTTTTCTAATAAAATGTATTTGTCTAACAGCTATTCATAAATATTTTCATTAAATTATTAAAATAAGTTAACTAAATTAATTTATCTTGTGATTAACAAGCTTAATCAGAATCAACGAAACTGAAAAAAAAATATTTCTTAATAATACTCTGAAAATAAATCTTGGACTTAAAAATAAACATTGGTTTCTTGGAATTTGTTAGAAATTGATTTAATTTCTTCATTATAAGTACATAGAACAAATTTCAAATATCTTAGTTCATACTACATACCATATAAATAAACAATCATAGTAATATTACAATGAGCATATATTAAAACACACCGAGTAGATATGCATATGGTATCTAATGATAATTATTACTTCTATACAGGGTGTCCCAAGAAGTATGGATGAACTGAAGCCAAGAGATAGAGGACCTAGAGGGCTATCCGAATCACCCCCATGTATGTTATGCGATTTTTCGTAGTTTCGGAGTTATGACTCTTTTTTCAATTTTTCACTTATCGCCGAGTACGATGAGATTTTTACTCATGGTGACGTCAATTATTGCGGTAGATGCTTGATTTTTTTTGTGTGCTAAGCTGAAAGATAGGCCAATTCAGTATGGTAACATTTACTATCGTAAGATCTTTGAATGGAATAAAAAAAAGAATTAAATGCCAAGAAAGATAAAATCACCCAGTAAGTTCACAACTTCAAGGGCCCGTAAAAAAATAAAATTACATAAAAAAGTTTTCCGTTTGGCTTTTAAAAACTTGCACTATCTATCAGGTAGCTACCCTAAAAATTTAATTTTATTATTCAGAAGGCTTCAATCGAAAAATTGAAATCTAAATGTGGTAAGTGCAAAAATGTAATTAACATGATGATTAATAAAAACAAATTAAAACCAATAACAAGGTGTTTAATTACCAGAAAATTTTAAAATAACACCGCTGTTGGTCAATTCAAGTGCGACATCACCGTAAAAAGTTGTCTTTTAAATGTCTGAATGCCCTTTTATCATTTTTAATGGTTTCTTCTGCTATTATGAATTTCCGGGTTATTTCGTCCAAATTGTGGCATTCTCTCAAGTAGCCGAGGTCTTTGTAGTATCCCCATTGAAATAAATGAATGGGGTTTAGGTCGAGGGACCCTGGAGGCTAGGCTTTAAGGCAGGCGTCACCGGCGCATGCGCAGGCTGCAACGACCAATCCATCTTTCAGGGTATCTTTGCCCTTTAGCCTGGCCTACACGGTCCACAGACATAAATCCCATTGATTTTTTTCCGTGGGGATACTACAAAAACGAGAGAAAGCCACAATTTGGACGAAATAACCCCGAAATTCATAGTAACAAAAGAAACCATTAAAAATGATAAAAGGGCATTCAGACATTAAAAAGACAACTTTTTACACTTGCATTGAACAACAGCGAGGTTATTTTAAAAATTTCTGGTAATTAAACACCTTGTTATTGGTTTTAATTTGTTTTTATTAATCATCATGTTAATTAAATTTTTGCACTTACCACATTTAGATTTCAATTTTTCTATTGAAGCCTTCTGAATAATAAAATAAAATTTTTAGAGTAGCTACCTGATGGATAGAGCAAGTTTTTAAAAGCCAAACGGAAAACTTTTTTATGTGATTTTATTTTTTTACGGGCCCTTGAAGTTGTGAAAATACTGGGTAATTTTATCTTTCTTGGCATTTAACTCTTTTGTTTATTCCATTCAAAGATCTTACGATAGTAAATGTTACCATACTGAATTGGCCTATCTTTCAGCTTAGCACACTAAAAAAATCAAGCATCTACCGCAATAATTGACGTCACCATGAGTAAAAATCTCATCGTACTCGGCGATAAGTGAAAAATTGAAAAAAGAGTCATAACTCCGAAACTACGAAAAATCGCATAACATACATGGGGGTGATTCGGATAGCCCTCTAGGTCCTCTACCTCCTGGCTTCAGTTCATCCATACTTCTTGGGACACCCTGTATAATGTGTACCTCCGCTTTGTTACTCTAGACGGCGCACTATTAGTGCTATTAGTAAAGTTTAATTACTTGGTTAATGTTTTAAAAGCTAGAAGCTACTATTACCATTGCAATGTTACAATTAATTCTATCCAATTACCTTAGTTGTTACTCATTTGCATTAAATATATTATGCTTAATGTTTAATATATTAAATTATTCTACCACTCTAGTTAAAAAGGAAATGTAAATGAGTTCGGTAAGTTTTTTGGATGTATGTGAAAATTCGACGATTATTGAACCGTATTCGATTAAGAGATTTCATTACAAATCTCTAGTAGCCTTCAGTACCACCAATCGAAGACACTCGTGTTCAACGAAGCATTTGTAACGCAACCCACGACTCTACATAGTAAGAATTGTTTTATTTCATTTTCTAATATTATATATTTAATTTATTTAATACTTACGACATAATATTTTCATTGATTTGTAAGCTATTGAAATGATTCGTAAAGTACAAGGTTCGCTACTCACATTGGGGAAAACAATTCTAAATATAGGTATTTAGTCAACGTGGTTATAGATATACCAAAAGCTAATGAATGAAGAAAGGCGGGTCTATACTGACCGATCTGCTTCGCGCAGCAAAATCTCCGCTGGCTTCGCGCTGTGTGGACCCGCCTAATGAATTATAATCCCCGTGCAACATTATAAAAGTTACCTGATTTGTTCCAACTCCAATAATTGGTCGGGAAGGATTTTGGTAATTGACCACAAAATATTGATATATATGTAAATTATTGTAAATTTTCTCAACAAGCAAATAATATAATACTATGTTACGTACTTGTATTCCGTTAGAAGGTAACCCGGCGGAAGCACCGGGGTTGTTCCAATTATTTAAATTCCCAGGGTTTCGTGGAGGCCACCTTGTCTATAATAAAAAAATCAAATACGATGATTTTTAAATTATAAGTTTTATTTGTTGAAACTGGCAATTTTTTATAAATTCCCTACCAAATAAAACCTAATTTAGTCACAGCAATAGGTAACTCATAATAAAGATAGAAAATAGCTTATCCATAAAAGTATTTATTGGTGTTTAATTTTATAAAAATGAGATACTTTTTCATCGTATTTATAAAATAACGTAAAGGAAAGGAGAGTTTTGAAATGAAATATTTCAAACGTAATACATTTTTATAATGTAATTACAATCTAACAAAATACGATCCCCGCAAATATAAATGAATATTAAACATTTTATAAGTCGTTACTTCATTAAAATACAACATAGAAACTAGAAGATAAGTTTTATTATTACCAATTATATTAAGCAACAGAATAAGAAATTGATAAAAGATTCGAATAAAATTCACCTGAATTCCGTTGCCTGGGTAATATTGTGAATTAGCTGGATAATTCACTCCGGGATTGCCGTTTCCATCATTCCAAATATTTCCTTGGGGATTATTCGTCTGTAAAATTATTTTAAAAGATTAAACTAGGTAATAGAATTATTTCCAATCCGTATTTAAACTTCCCAAAAGAGTTTAGTACTATCCTAGTACTTGGCCTGCCTATCAACAAAATAATTTTAAATGTGATTAGTAATCACTACCTTAATTAAACAAGGTAATAATCGCGTAATAATTTTACCGCAGAAGATAGAAATGTCATTATTACTTCGGTTTATAATTACTCTCAAGATAAAAAGAAATATTTATGAATTTATCAGCGATAATGTCTTAATGTATTTAAAATTGAGTTTTTGCATTAGTTTTAAACTTGATTTGGCATTCGACTACATTTTACAGGATTTTATTCAGGATAATTCTCAGAAATGGTGACCATTTTAGTAGAAAGGATACTTTTGTCGGAGGTTTACTTTTCATTAGACTTACCGTTTTCGAAAAAAAAGCAAAGTCATTACAAATTAACCCGAATAACTTTTTCGTACAAACGGGATCAATGGGGAATTTGGGAATAGGGGAGTTTAAGTGAATGGTGAACCCAAAGTCTCATCAAAATTTAGCTGTCCGGTGTTTTTCGTTATTTCAAATGTCTATTTTGGTCGGACTATTAAGAATGTTGAGAAGAATATTGCGTGACTAATGCTTATTATTATTTATATTAAGTACCGAATGGGTTCTTCGTTTCGTGAATAAGTTATTTCATTACAGCATTTATCCTGGAATTTCCTAAGGTATCCTTTTTGTTAATATTTAAACCGTCGATTATTGACCGTCAATAAAACTGTTTATTAGTAACGTAAAACATTTCAATGATTCAATTATAACTTTAATAATCTTATGTATTAAATAATTGGAATAAATTAATTTCAATTTAAAAAATTACCTGACCACCATTAATTGGGTAATTAGTAGGGGCACCTGGGTAATTTGCCGACGGATTTCCCACCGCACCTGGTTGTAAATTAGGAAAAAGATTGCCTAATACGTTGTCCAAATCGAAGAAACCCTTCCTGCCAAAATTCTGACTTCTTATTTGCGCTGTAAAGGCAAAATATGTTATTTTTAAATGAATGTCAAAATTAATACATAGGCCTTAATTTATGATTAAAAGTTTTGTTTGATATATTTATTAACGAAGCACATTATACCACCGCGACAGGTTGACAGCTTTGTGAACAAGGAAGCAACACGTTTTATACATGTAGAATGTAGATATCACACTTGCTTTAATAATAATTGTTCAACGCGCTTACTATCTCATCAATATAGTTAACAGACATCTCGAAAATTATTCATGAATGAAAGCAGGGAATAGGTACGAAATATATCATACTTTAGTACCTATTCAATATTAGAAAAAGTATCACCGTGGTTACACGTCGTCGTCACTATTCCGCTATTCCACTTTTATAAAGAGGAAAGATTCCAATATTTTATATAACGAATATACTCAAAACTATTCTAACAGGCTTACCTTACCAGCTACCTACTTCTCATGGGTAACATAGGCTAATTTTTATCCTGTATCAGATCGGGAGGCTGGAGCAGTAGAGCATACGGATAGTTACCGACTTATAATAATTTAATAAATAACTATGTACCTACTGTTAATCTAGTACAGAGTCACAGGCCCCCATCGAACTTGTGAAATTGAAAAATATTCTTCAAACGTTTAAAAAAAAAAATTCTGCCCATAACATTCGCCAATAAAATAGATGAGTTCCAGTCTTTAATGTATGCAAAGAATTGTTTCTTATACTTATACAGAAATTCACCCCTTAATTACACTTTCATTGATAATATTATTACTTCAAGACATAGACCGTAGGTAGGTATTTGTAAAGTATTCATTCAAACCACAAAATATACCTACTTATTTCACAATAATTACCTATTATATGGTTAGTGTAAGACGATACCGCGTTTACTCTTTATTGATTAATACAGAAAATTTAGTTTCATTTAGGTACAATAAATTGGCTAAAATTGGTTTTATTACTATCAATATCTTTAACGTTTTAAAGTAAAAAACATTCTTTATAACATTATAATATGCACGAGGCGGTTATTTCAATAATGGAAATCTCGTCCATCTCTGCATAATATAAACATAAATACCTACTTATATAGAACCTGTTTCAAAACACGGGATTCATATAGATAGTTATAAATAATTATAATATCATGGTTATATCTTATTAAATTCCGTATTGAAAGTAAATAAGTAGATAATCTTACCCAAAACAGCGTATAATATGATGCACCTTATAAGCATTTCCGGAATATTTTTAACAACACAAATAATAATTTTGAATGGCACCAAACTTGATACCGTTGAACCTTGCTACACAACTGGAGGTAACAATGTATTACAAAAATGTTGACCCCGATCGAATACATCGCTGCGGTAATACTTAATGTCTTTTATAATAACGTAATGATAGGAATTAATCACCAAAATAACCGAGCCGGTCTGTAGGTAGGTATACCCATTATGACGATGCCATCACTTAATTTAAGCTCACGGTAAACGCGCGCGGTATAGTAATTACTGTAAATGAAGATCAGAACACGATGAACGATACATATTCAGTACGCTGGTGAACCGAACAGCCTACATAGCAACCTTAATAGTTATTAAAATATTGAAAAGGAAATTTTAATTTATCTCGTCGTAATTTCATAATAAATTAGGTATATTTTTTTTGCTTCCGTTAATAAAATAAATTATATGAATTATGAATAGGTACTATTTTTTTCAATATATACCTAATATTGTAATATAAACTCAGGAAATTGAAAAGAAGCAACATAGCTATTATTCTTTTATACTAAAAATCGGTGTTGTATAAAATAATAATATTATTACTTATATATTTTATTTATTAGATATAGGTTTATAATATTAATGAAATTTGGCTTTTAATGTCTATAGAATATACTCGTAACTCGTAAGATGCCAATTTTAGTAGTGAAATAGCACAGAGCAACTAAGTGAAATAGTAGCATTCGAATGGTACTGTTTCATCGGAGAATGGGGAAGCCGGTGGCCCGTATCCACCCCGTATCTTTATTCCCCTCCTCAAGTAGAGCTGCAAAGTTGCCTGTAAATGACCAAGCCTTTGTGGAAGTGGTAGCGCTGACCATCAGGCGACCAACCAAATCCGATACAGACAATGACGTGAAAAAATGTTATGAAGTGTTGAATGTTTTAGTTATCCATTTCACTATTTGTATAAATCCTTGAAAAAAAATACAAATTTTATAGAATAGAATAATTATTATTATTCTATATTTTGACAAATATAATATAAATTCAAAAAACCTAGTATCTTCAGATCTTCGCCCAAATGCACAATACCACAAACAAGAATTTTCATTTTGATTTATGATTTTTGCGGTTCACGGCACAGAGTACATTATTTTTACGGGCAGTTCATTCTCCCTCTACGTTACGGGCAGTTCACGGTTGTCATTCACGGTTCCCAACTTAGGGGTTTTCCCCCCAGATTTAGGGGGTAAATAAGTGAGATAGGATTTTTTTAGGGGTCTGAAATTTTTAGGGGTATTTTTAGGGATTTTTTTGACTCTTTAATATTTTTAAATTGATAATTACTTAGCTAGTTTTAATGTTTATTTCTTGACCTAGCGACTCATACCGATATCTAGTGATGTCGAATTATCTTCAGATGAAGACAAAATATTTTATGTAATAGATAACTTGTAATAAAAAGACTTTTGAAACATATTACAGCATATTATTTTTAAATCATTATGAATTTATATTTGTATATTTTTTTAGGGGGACAACTGAATAATTTAGGCGTTTTTAGGGGTTTTTGACACAAACTTAGGGATAAATATTTTTGAGAGTTGGTAACACTGTTGTCATTTGCCAAACTTCAAAGTACGACGTTTTTTCAAGAATATTCTTAAATTATTCATTAATCTTTCATTAATTAGTGATTATTTCTTTGCGGAAAACACGTAAGTACATGTATTAACAAGAGCAAATCACACAAATGATTGATGCCTTCTATTTTTGTATATTTATTAAAAAATATTGTTTTTATATTTATACCGGCAGCTTATCACTCCAACAAAAATGAGTTGTCCATTTAACGAAGAACAGCTAACGCAGCTAAATGCCTTCGTTGAGCTCTGTAAAGCCCAACCTCTCATCCTCCATCATCCGAAATTGGCATTTTTCAAAGATTATTTGGTGTCACTCGGCGTCATTTTGCCAACCGCTACCTTTGGTTCTAAGCCATTTACAGCTTCTGGAGATGGGTAAGTAAAGTTTTATTCATTTTAATTCAACGTTTGTATACAGATATATTTTATAATAAAAATATTTCTTGCCTTTTGTATTATGAACACCTTTAGTAAACACATAACTCTGGATTTTTTCAATATTTACGGGTTTAATGTTTTTTTCACTAGTCATCCTCCTACAAGTCATTTTGAAGAAAATGCTGCTAAACCCCAGCAATCCGAAGAGTCTGATGCCGAATCTGATCTGGAACTTGATATGGAAGGTAATTCTTATATATAAAAATGAATCCCAAAATGTGTTGGTAAGCGCATAACTTGAGAAGGGCTGAACCGATTTCGTTAATTCTTTTTTTATTATATTCCTTGAAGTGCGAGGATGGTTCTTATGTAGAGAAAACGTAAATATGTACCACGGGCGAAGCGGGGGCGGACCGCTAGTATTTTATAAATATTTTTTTTTAACGTTTCTGAGCAAACTAAATTATTCAACTACCTATAACATAACATAATATACACATGAATAAAGCTACTTTAGGTGTTGTTGCTTATCTGATCACTAGCATTTGTCACTTCTTAATTGACAAACAAACTTTTTATTAATCTATAATAATTTTTATAATTAAATGTGAAATTAAAAAAATATTTCCTGTTCACAATACTTCTTTACTATTGTAATTGCAAACATAATAAGCTATACAATGATTACAGTTATTTATATTTGGAAAATTAAACAGTTGCATGTGCAACATTATTACGAAATTGATGAATTGAATATAGTATATTATAACTTATTTGTAATTATCTTGTTAGGAGTAATAACAAGTGCTGATTCAGAAGCTACTCAGGAAATGGGAGATCCATCAAAAGAAGTAACTGACGAAGAGAGAGATCAGTCTGATGAGAAGCGCTCAGCGGCAATGGAGGCTTTCTCCAATCAGGAATATGAAGAAGCCATCGCTTTATACACAGAGGCTATTAAACTAAACCCACAGAGTGCTTTGCTCTTTGCAAAAAGGGCTCAAGTGAGTTCATTGTATGCTATAATTGAATACCACAGTTCTTATTGTACTTGGAATGTAAAAGGCATTCATTCATTTAATTGAAAACGGGTCGGTTTGTTGAGCAAAATAAAATCTGACCACAACTAAGTGCAAATTTATTCTTGCACTTATAATATAAATAAATAAGAGGTTTCATGTTTATTTTAACTAGAAAGTTAGAAACCGTATAATACTATGTATGTAAATAGTAAAAAATGCAAATTAAAATGCTCATTAAAAATATTGACTAATATATGATTTTAGGCATTCCTGAAACAGAACAAACTGCATGCATGCATCAAGGATTGCTCCCATGCATTGGAGTTAAACTGTGACAGTGCAGCTGCTTACAAATTCCGTGGCCGTGCCTATAGGTAACAATTTATACAATATTTAATACATTTTTTCAAAAAAATATACTATGTAGGCAAATTTATGACTTTATGTGGAGTTTGGGAAATAACAATTTTTAATGATTAATATTCAATTCAGTAAGAGCAAGTTTACTTCAGTACTTGTACTATTTTTTATTTGAAGAGATTTAAAATTATGGCCAAAAAAAAAACTAAATTTTGCCGGTCTTTTACAATTAATATAATACATATACTATTAATTATAAATTTAATTTCAGGCTCCTTGGCTCGTTTGAAAATGCCTCTCATGATCTTTGTGAATCTCTTAAGATTGACTATGATGACCAAGTCAATGAATGGTTGAATGAAATCAAGCCAAACGCTGATAAAATCCGTCAACACAAACTCAGTAGGCAGCGTAGGAAGGAAGACAAGGAGGTATGATTAACAGATTTTATTTCAGCAAAGTAATATAATTTTTTCACTTTTAAAATAGCAGTGAGTTTGCCAAGCCATGAAAAGCCACATTTTTAAAGCTCTTGATAGTGTTACAATCAATATCAATTAATACAGATATTCTTTTGGAACTTCCAATACATTGCATGACAGTAATGGAAAGAAACTAGTAAACTAGAAATATAAAACGTGGCATTTCATAATCATTGCCAAAGTTTAATATAAATTTAACCAAGTTTTACATTTCAGCACCGTGAGAAGCTGCGTCGCGCCCGCAAAGCGCAAGAGGCGCACGCCCAAACCGCTAAGGAGCAAGCGGAAGCCGCGGCAGGCATGCCAACCCCGCCCGGAGGCATGCCCTTCGACTTAACTAAACTGCTCCTCGACCCTGAGATGATGGCATTATTTAAGGTAAACAAAAAAAACAAATGTGTTCAGTTATTTAACAGATTTTGCAGCGATTGTTTGTTTTTGCGTATAGCACTTGGTAACGCCAATATAATTAAAATAGTAAATGTAGAAATTAAATATTTATTATTACGTGATGTATTCCTTCATCCTTCCCTACATACGAGCACAACCAATCACCGCGCGCTATTTAGCGCTCGCCACGTGACGTACCTATGTCACGAAGGTCATTCGATAGTTCTCTCCGATCTTTCGCGAGGATCGGAACTCAACCGCCGGAGAGCTTCCACGAGGCTCTCTAGATCTCAGGCATTGTGCTTTTGTAACACCCGGGGCATCCCGTGCCCCGGCCCTTGGTCGCGCTCACCGCCGCGTGTGTGTTTGCGTGGAGTGTTTGGACTGGACCCGTTCGTGCCCGGCGCGAGCTGGAGGACCCTGACCGCGTGGCGCGGCGCGTGTTCTGGACGCTACTCCCTCCGACGAGGTATGTGCCGTGTGTTCCCGTCTCTCCCACAGATCAAAATACAGTCCACTTTCATATCGAGAATATATTTACGTATATTTTTATATTGGCGCGACCAGCACTAATAAGTCATAAGGTTAAGTAAGCCCTAAGTAATCTGTTTGCCCTCTAATTACCAATTTGAAACACATTTAGAAATGCTTTATGATGATAACCTTATATTTACAAATTTTTCTTTGATGTTGTAGAAAAGGAATAAATAAAGTAATGTGATAATATAAAAATGTCTGTCTTTCTCATGCTTGCAATATGTATAAGATGTTGCAGGATATGATTTAAATCCTCTTTTTTGTTCATACTCTTTTAATAAACATACATTTTTATGAATATTGACAGGATCCAGAAGTAACTGGTGCGATCTATGACGTTTCCTCAAACCCAGCTAATTTCGTGAAATACCAAAACAATCCCAAGGTAGCAGCTGCGTTTGAAATGTTCCAAAAGAAATTTGGCGGTCAAGGCATCCCTCCAAGTAAGTTCAAACAATAATCTGCATATTATGATCCTATCGCATGAAGGAAATTATGCTTGTTTATTTTTAAGAGGACTACAAGAGCTAGCTGAACTTGAGTGACTCGCGCACACATTAACACAATCGACGACGGTTGATGGAGATCACGATTTTAGACAGATTTTAGTCCACTTGACGGGTTTTGTTTTATTTCCCATACTTAATATTTTCAAAAATTTACAAAATTACAAATAATTTATCATAAAGTTAGTAAAATGGATCAACAAAAACAAACAATTCTGGCGGAAAAAAAAATCAGTGAAGCGACACGTCCGTCTAGCAACAGACCTCGGCCGGTACTGTCGGTGCACAGGAGTTGACGCACACATGCGTACGTTTTTGGTTTGGTAAAAAGAATTTGCGATTTACACGAAATCTATTGATTGGACTAAAAAAATAAAACACTATATTCTAGTATGTTGCTTGTAGAATTATTTGCCGAAAAAACAGAATGATTGCATGTAGTTTAGTATGGTTTTTAAGCATCAAAAGATTTTTTTAGAGGTACCTTTGTGATTTTTTTCTATCGAGTAAAATAAGTTGTTTTGTGTTTTCAACACACTATCTAGCTAGTATACTGCGCCAAATAAATAAACACAAGAAAAATGTACCCTTTTTCACTGGTGAATGAATTTTTCGGAACTTATTTTGTTCAAACAAGTAATAAATTAAGCGCAATAACAAGAATCCTGCATTAAGTATTTCATAAAAATATTGGCACTATATAGAAAACCGTTTATCTATCTAAGAAGTAGAGTACAGGTGAAATAGTAATAAAATACGCCTGCCCCAAAAACACACTAAAAGAAACTTACTTATTTTGTTATTTTCAGATTTCATGGGCGGTGCTCCACCGGCTGGAGCCACATCGAAGCCGTGTGACGATGACGTAGGACTCGACTAAACACGGAATTAAATATATCTGTATATTATATCGTTCAATTCTTTCGAGAACTATCTCAAACATTCGATTGTTTTAGGTTATACTAGTCGTTTATTCTTGTCCAAAAAATGCATTCTAAATAAAAAAATATCTTAATGTCTGTACTTGTTAATGTACCAAGTATATTATGTCGCATTTAATATTAGGTCTAGTGTGTTAAATTAAAAATGAAATATTTGCAGTGTTCTAGAACTTACGAAAAACTCGATTATAATATTACATACCTTATAACTTAATCAGCAGAACAACATCGCAAAATATAACATAATCATTGAATTATAATATTCTCTTAGTTAAAGGCCTAAAATCGCTTGTGCATACACACTTTTTCACGTACATACTTGGCTATTGGCGGTTCGCTATCCACTATTTTATAAGGTTTTGTGTAATATGAAGATAACATTCAACCATATCAACCGAAATAGTATCTTTGTGTATTTGTGTATATGTACAAGTGATTGAATTTTATGTTTTAATATGATATATGTAATGCATTTACATATAAATATAACTTTAAGTCATAATATTAAATATCCTATCATTGTATTTAAAAAAATACGAAGTGCTTTAATTGGCAGGTGCTCTGTAAAGTCATCATTATTTTGTTTATTCAAATTGTGCTTGTTTATTTGCTACATTGATTCTTCAAATCTGCAAATTATACATAACAAAATATTTTATTCATTAGGTGTCTGTTATAAAGTCTGATTATATGTACCTTTAAATTTTTGGTTTATCAATAAATATTTTTCAATTAAATTGGAATTTTTCTAACCCAAAGGACCCATTCAATAACGTAATTTCACACACATGATATTTCTGCATCATATAAATATCAAAGGACAGTGTCTTAAATATTTTCAATGGGATTGAACTGATTTTAAAAGTAGCAGACGATTATTAACCTGCGTAATATATGGATAGCGCGTACATTTATTTGTACGCGTTCTCTGAAGTACATGTGCATAAATTTGCAACGCTTTCACTCTTTGGGACTCGTAGCATGTTCCATATTGGAGCTATACGCATTTACACCGTATCACAACGACATTTCTCAGGAATACGCTAACCGTACGCAGTTTTATAAAGTCCGGTATAGACTACGCCCTCCAAGAGGAACATTGGCGCAAAACTTTTGTTATTATTCATATTTTATAAAAAACGAAAGGACTGTTAGACAGAATCTTGAAAAATCTATACTAATATTATAAAGCTGAAGAGTTTGTTTGAACGCGCTAATCTCAGGAACTACTGGTCCGAATTGAAAAATTCTTTCAGTGTTTGATAGCCCATTCATCAAGGAAGGATATATCATCATGCTAAGACCAACAGGAGCGGAGCCACGCGGGTGAAACCGCGGAGCACAGCTAGTGTTAAATATATGGCAAAATTTTCTTCAGATCAAGGCAAGTGTGAGCAAGATTTACGGCAAGAAATAATACAAAGATTATAATTTTCTTATTATTTATTACTCATTTTACTATATATGTAACTAAAAACTAATTCTTATTTTACACATCATTTACTCTACCCCAGCCTAAGCGTATTTTCTTTTCATGCAGTTTCAACCAAGACGGCATTGAATGTGGTAATGGTTGAGCATTGGGGAACTTCAGTGGTGGAGGTGGGCTCTTGAAGGGGTCTTCATTCTTTAGCTTGCGTAATAAATATTCCTTGCTGACTTGTTTGGGATCTCTATATTTGTCCATATATAAGTTGAATGGCTTCCTAAGAGGGAACCATTCTTGTGGTCGAATGTAGGGTTGTGGGAAATCATATTCATAAACTGCAAGAAATTGGGCACTTATGAGTGACAAATAAAGTTAAGTGTAAAAGAAAGCATTTATTTACATTATACATTAAAATATTTATTGATTATGTTAATGTTTAAAAATTCTCAAAGTGAAAAATGAAATAAATGATGATAAAACTTATTTCACAAAAAACTGTAATGTTTTACTCACTTGGCTCCTTCTTATTCAATGTATTATGGAAGAAATCTCTTACAGTTAAATCCCAGTCACACTGATAGAATGCCAGTCCTGCAGGTGTTATGTTGTCTTGATATTGTTTATACCAATCTCTTGTGACAAATGTCCTATCCTCTAATGCGGACTTCGAAGTGACTAGAATGAAATTGCCAAAAATTTAAGAAACATTAAATAACAATATTAAATTATTAAGATAATAATTATAATTTAATTTAGATAAATATTATGCAAACTTAGAAATCACATTCCACTTGTTTTATAAATATATACTGAAAGGGGTTTGGGTACTTTTGTATGGGCTAGTGGCGTTATGATGACATTTCGTGGCCAGTTATGAAACTTGAATGTTTTAAAAGAGCAATTTTAAAACAAAAAAAAATTTTATTTTTAATCTTTAGAGAATAAAATATGAGTGACATATGAGAATATGAGTGTACATTAAACTTAAATCCACTTCTTACTACTCACATTAATTAATCTTTTGAAAAAAGAAAATAACAATTTTTTAGCCTTTTTAATGCAACTAAGTCATTGATAATTATGCAGTTTTATAATGGCTGTACTTTAATAGACATCATGTGGTAATAAGTAATAACTAATAAGCTAATAAGCTAATAAAGCGAGTAAAACTTATTTATTTCTACACTCACCTTCGGAGAGTTCATAAGATACTTTTCCATCCTGTTTATATAGAACAAATACATATCTATGGTAGCCAGTACCCTTCAATGGAAACGGTTGTAAATAATCCACAATAGTGTCGCCCTTGCCTATATCTTTGCCAGGTATATTTGCCACTAGCCAGTGTACATATTCCTTATCACTTTCTGTTAAGTGACCATCCAAACTTGTTAAGACAAGAGTCCATAAAGAATCTCCATCTGCCTCATAAGAGACAACTGGTTGTTCTAAAGCCTCAGCTGGTTTTATCACATTACCAGCGTAAACTGGCAAACAGGATCCATCTTTTAAATCATAAAACACTTCCAAATTTAAAAATGGGATGAAATAGCCTTCTCCATATAAGTGGTCAAAAATTGCATAGTGGTCAGCAATTTGCTTTTTATGTTGAGGACCCAAAGTTTCTAACCAAACTTTTCTCGCTTCTTGCAAATCAATGTCTAGCTTCTGATTTCTAGCTAATCTCTCTAAATGCTTATCACTTTTTAATTTCTTTAAATGTTCAAGTTGTTCATGGCGAAAATCTGTTTTTCTGGATATAAATTAGAGAAATGATAACATATAAAATAGATATCTGTTTACGTAACTAAATTATATTTACTTTTACTGTTTATTTTCATATTCACTTAAATATTTCGATATTAAATTTAAATATGTTTGATGGCACAGAAAACTATTTTGAAAGTAACTGTGTTTAGTTTTAATAAATTAATTAATAAATATTTCTTATATTTTATTACCTCTCTGGTGGGAATCCAATGTCTATTTTCGTTGTATATAATTCGTCTTTGTAATTTAATTCATCCAATCGTTCTTTTATTGTTCTACTATAAATAGGCGGTTTTCCTCTGAGCCTGTGGCCTAACCTTACTTGTTGGAACTGTAAAACATTTTGACGACAAGCGCCATAAACTGAATGCAACATTTTAAATAATATACTTTCAATCAATTAATTCTAGCTAAATTTTTTTCACGTTACAGAATATAATAACAATTTATTATGATAACACTTCAACATAAATTTTATAATAAAAAGCTGGTGTCTCAACTCTCAAGTTCTCAAATCTCAACTCTTTTTTATTAATCTGTCAAGTGTCAGTGTCAAGCTGTGGTGTCAACTGTTAACTGTCAAAAACCATATAACTCATTTTTTTTTTGAAGATTTAATGGCCTGGTTACGAGACCTTTAGGCACACTTTAAGCCAAAAATACAACTCAAATTATTTCGCATTCAACATTGCATTCATGTACAGTATACTTTTTGTAAATTAGGACTCACGAGTATGATAATATTATTATTTATTAATATTATCATACAATCTAAGCTAAATTTAACCTTTACACAGCATAATACCCACTAAGAAAGCTTTTCTTATTATAATAATTTAAGTACGTATAAAAGAATTTTACATTTTGAGACTCAAGCACGATCTTCTTAGAACTTACGTATTTTCTGGGTTGCATGGTGGAAATCACTGCTAGCGGTAAGGCCGCCTTCTATGGTGTACAATAAAGAATTTTCCATTCGTTAATAATTCATTGGCGATCTAATTAATTTCGAGTTAATTATAGATCTGAACACATATCTGAACTATATAATGTATGAACACATTTGTGAAATTGTGATCATCACATTTGTGAAATTGTGATCATCTGTTTTCAGCATCACAATCGAGCAATCAGCGACTCGTAAACAACCGATTTATGACATTGGTTTTGAATGATATAAACACGCTAATTTACCACATAGGCAAAGCGGCGTTTACAAGCTATAATAGTAAAAAAAATGTTTAAACCTTGCATCACAAGAATTTTCTTAATAAATTAAAACTTTAAGTAAGTTTAATTACATTTCATCATCACTGCACCGCTATGCTATTTCATCTACGTATTTCATCAAGAAAATTAAAAACAAAAAAGTAAAGGCGCATGATACTTAAAATAAAACACAAAATAAATTTATATACTTGATGGAATTTTATTGCTCTATATAATTATTTAATGATGTTACTAGGTACTAGGTCAGGTTTATTAAAGTAAAAAATGAAATAAATTTTGAGCTGGAATAAGCCCTAGTCATAAGAAAAGTTTATGGGACGCGGACGATGCGTCGAAAGGCGTCGATCTCTTTTATATAATACATTAGGTATATCGTAGGAAATATTAATTAATATATTAGCATACTTCATAATAGGTAATCATTGTTTATAATATACGTCATTATATATTAATTATAGTAATTTATTCATTCATTTCGTATTTTGTACTTTATTTTGATTCTGGGCGTTAATATTCTATTCTTTGTTGTTAGCATTTCTTTACTAGCTAGAATACCTAGTCGTAATCGAATTTCGAAATTCGAACGACATGAGTTTGAAAATCGTATCGTGATCGTAGTCGTGACGACTGACGAGTCGTACAATGTAAATTGTAAACTAATACTATCATCCGTCGCTGGTCGCATCGCACAATCGATTTATTTTATTCACATTTTCATTTGGATTTTCGACTTTCGTGTGTTGTGAATTATGAAGTAATACAGAAAATATAGTGCCGAACTAAGTAAATTCAGGCGAATGTCGTATTTAGTGTGTGTTTTACAATGAACCACATGGTTATGGTGTAAATAAAGGATTGTTACTTGAATTTAAATAACATGATCTGTTGACAATAATTATTGAGTGTGCATATATTTTGTACAAAATTTTTAGAAGCCATTTACACATGGCGAAAAGTCACGTAGACTGTGTTTTGTTTCGTGTAATGTTCGGAAGTGGAATTATTTGATAATACATGGATAATTTCGTTGAATGAGGATCCTGTAGTGTTAAATAAAATGGATAGCAAAAACATTCAAAAAAATGCCATGCATAAAAGTGCAGAGTTCACTTTCACTCCACCGCCTGAAGCTCCTGTTTTTGAACCTACGTTAGAAGAATTCACAGACCCTCTTGGATATATAGCGAAAATACGACCAGTAGCTGAAAAAACAGGAATATGTAAAATAAAACCGCCAGCAATATGGCAGCCACCTTTTTCTTTGGATGTGGATAAATTAAAATTTATTCCACGAATACAAAAAGTTAATGAATTGGAAGCGATAACTCGGCTAAAACTGTTATTTCTAGAAAAAATTCTTAAATTTTGGGAACTTCAAGGATCGCCATTAAAAATACCAATGATCGAGAATAAAACATTAGATTTATATTGTTTAAAATTTTGGGTTGATGAAGAGGGTGGTTTCGAGAGTTGTAATACTCCAAAAAAATGGCGAAAAATTGCAAACGCCATGGGTTATAGTCAGAATGCCAACACAATGAATTTTCTTAGAAGTAACTATGAAAAGATTTTATTACCATATGAAATTTTTGAAAAAAGCAAAGCTGATATTTTAAAGACTGTGAAAAAATCTGAACCCAAAACAGAAATCAAAGATGAAAATGATTCAGGTCAGCAAAGTATAAAAGAAATATCAATTGAATCCATTACAAAAAAGGAGTGTTTGGTTGATGAAAAACCTCATTCTAGTATTAAGAAGGCAAAGACAGGTACTGATATAAAAGTTGAAACAGATGTTAGTAAGGATAATGAAGCTATAAAACGTAGCAGAGAATTAAGACGATTAGCATGCTATGGACCTGGCCCTAAAATGCCTGGATTGAATGATGAGGAATTTGATATCACAAAATCCAGAAAGAGACCTAGATATGATTTGGATCCACTCGCTGTATATATATGTGCGATTTGCCAGAAGGACCACAGAGATGACTTGTTATTAATATGTAATGGGTGCTCAGATACATATCACACATTTTGTTTAAAACCACCGCTGACGGTGGTTCCTGATGGAGATTGGCGTTGTCCATGTTGCATTGCAGAAGAAGTACACAAACCTGCTGAAGCTTTCGGTTTTGTACAAGCTGAAACTGAATATACACTCCAACAGTTCGGGGAAATGGCTGATAAATTTAAATCTGATTATTTTGGAATGTCTGGGCACCTGGTACCTACAAATGTAGCAGAAAAAGAATTCTGGAGGATAATATCATCAGTGGAAGAAGATGTCACAGTAGAATATGGAGCTGATTTACATTCCATGGATCATGGTTCTGGTTTCCCCACAAAATCTTCAATCAATTTATATCCTGGTGATCAAGAATATGTTGATTCTGGGTGGAATTTAAATAATCTTCCAGTACTGGATGGCTCTGTATTGAAATTTATCAATGCAGATATATCTGGAATGACTGTACCCTGGATGTATGTTGGTATGTGCTTTTCTGCATTTTGCTGGCATAATGAGGATCACTGGAGTTATTCCATCAATTATTTACATTGGGGTGAAGCTAAAACATGGTATGGAGTACCAGGGAGTGGGGCAGAATTACTAGAGAATGCTATGAAAGCTGCAGCACCTGATTTGTTCAAATCTCAGCCAGACTTGCTCCATCAATTAGTAACAATAATGAATCCAAATATCTTAATGGCAGCAGGAGTACCTATTTATAGAACTGATCAAAATGCTGGAGAATTTGTAGTCACATTTCCCAGAGCATATCATGCAGGGTTTAACCAAGGTTATAACTTTGCTGAAGCAGTTAATTTCGCTCCCCCAGATTGGCTTAAAATTGGTAGAGAGTGTATAAGTCATTACAAAAATCTTAAACGGTTTTGTGTGTTTTCGCATGATGAATTGATATGTAAAATGGCTTTAGAAGGGGACCGTTTAGACTTAGAGACTGCATTAGAAACACAAAAGGAGTTGGTCCATGCAACAGAAGAAGAAGGTCGTTTAAGGGCACTTGTTGCTAAAAATGGGTTAAAAAATGTTCAAAGAACAGCTTTTGAACTGCTTGGTGACGATGAAAGACTTTGTGAAGTATGTAAAACCACATGTTTTTTGTCATCTGTTTCATGTTCAGATTGCAAACATATGGCATGTTTACAACATGCTGATCAATTTTGTAAATGCCCCGTGGTGAAAAAAACTCTATTTTACCGATATGACATGGATGAGCTGCACATTATGTTGCAGACTATTGATTTTAGGGTTAATAGTTTTGATAAGTGGATGACTGAAACAAAGAACGTTCTCTTGCCAACAGCACCAGATATTGGGAGGCTGCAAAAACTGAAAACGTTAGTAGATGAAGCAGAGGAATTAAAAATACCAAAGTGTACATTGTTGTCTCAATTAAAGGATGAATATACAAAGGCATCAAAAAATATTGAGCCCATTGTAATTGAATTAGATGATGATTGAGTAGGTATTATATTAAGTAGTCACCTAGTACAAATGTTAGAAAGTTTACCTTGGGTAAAATGGTATTAGATTTCATTGTGATTGTGTTTTGTGAGCACTTAGGATGTATTTAGGGTGTAAGCATTCATCACAAGAGGCAGCTTCAAATTTGTTCTAATTTCATAATAATCCAATAGAAATGTTCATTTATTTACGAAAAATATTATTGTTAATAGCCATTTGATCCATCATTTAATATTTTAATGAAAAACTGTAATTTTATTAATCTTTATCAAAACAAAGTTAATTAAATGAAACATAATTATAAGATGTAATTTTAATTAGCTTAAATCCCACCGTTGGTTAAAGAAATATTTACTAATTTGTCCTATAATAATTAATGTTTATTGGTTATTGCCCTTGTAAAATGTTTTTTGATCTCATAAAGTATTACAAAATTTCATCACATTTTATATTATTCCCAAAATTTGTTCATAATTGAAATACTCTGTTATAGTATTAAGAATATGATTTTCACATAAAAATAGCTATATGCTTTTCATTCCTATCCATTTGTTATAAATTATTATTAGCTATAATGTCTCATAAATAAAAGGCTATGTTGTATATTGTGTATATGCATGAAACTTTGAATACAATTTCTAAGCAAAAATATATAGTTATATTTATTATGATGACTTAATGCACACAATAGTGATGAGATGTAATAATGGCATATGGTAGGATTTTATGCCATTTATTGATTGACTGATTTGTTGTAAATATCATTATTAAGGATAATTTTTATTTTGACAGGATTTTTATAGTTATACTTACCAGTGAACTTAAAATCAATTTTGACTGTGTGTTCATTAACAATTTAAAAGTAACTCTACGCTTAAATGTCATTTTGCGTCTATCTAGTTTTAAAATTATTCTTTAAGGTTGGTGTAATACTAGATTCTTAACTAGATTATAAATTGAGAGGAGTTTTCGTACAATCTACCTAAAAATAAATGTTAATAAGCTTAATTATAGTCTCTTCTTTATTATTTTCACAGCTTATCAGAGAAGAAAGATTAAATAACTTGACTATGACTATGTATATTGCATAATAATAAAAATATAGTGCATAGGGCGAAAGATCATTGTGCTTAAATTTTTTTATTGATATTTATTGTTTATTTTTCATTCAGTAACAATACAGGAGGAGTATGTAGTGTAAAAATGTAAATGTCTAATTACAGTATTATTAAGTTAAAACCCCAATGCATTATACTTTTTTGTTATAAATACTCTGTTAAATATGTAGGCCACGGGTCTTTCTCTCAGAAATATTTTAATTTTATGAAAAATATAATGATTGAATGTTTTGTATTTTACAAAATTAAGTATCTTTGTAAATCAATACTTTACAGTAAAAGTGGAATTCCAAAAATATTAATAAATAATTATACTTAGTTCACATATTTCGTGTTTTATTACTTTCTAATTCAAGGAAATTAAAAAATTCAAACATGTAAATAAAAATTTATTGAGTGCATTTATAATTAAAATAAGCTCTAATTAAAATATTGTGACTAAAATATATATAATTCAACTATTTTTGGTGCTTGGTTATCATATACTTTCTAAAAATCTATAAATGTGAAGAACAACATTGTTCTAACATTATTAATGTGTTATTGTTAATAACATTATTAATCAATGATATTAACTAAGTACATATTATAATTTATCACAAAATATTATAAAGAGATATACACGGAGTATCTATATCGGTCAATTAAGGAAAGCTGGCATGTTCACAGTACTCACACTTATGCAATTTCACTTACAGTATGTTCAAAAATAAATGCGACTCTAGTTTCATTTTAGACTTGAATTGTAAAATGGGTGCGTTGTAGATAAATATATGCAAATATAATTATGAAAGCTCTCATAATTTACCTGTAAAATTATAATTTAAAAGTAAATCAATTGATGAAGTTAATTATTTATTCTAATAATAATCAATTGGATAAAAGTATTAATAATCATTCAATTATCAAATAATAATTAAATTTCAGGTCATAAAAACAATACAAATAACACGTGTACGCTCACTCCCAACACACGGATGGTTGTTTTGATAATGATTTAAATAACGGACGTCTTCTGCAGTTGCGGAGCAGTCTTGTCCTGACTTTGGTCGAGTAAAGATATCTAAGAAATATTATATTTGTCTTAAGTACGTAATACCTACCAATACGCGCTAACAAATATGTGTTACATGTTTATTGTATAATTTTCACATTATTGGTTTTAAACTCAAACTCAAACATTTATACAATTAGACTTCTTCTAGAAGCACTTTTGAATCGTCATAACAGTTTAACAGTTTTAACATTTACCACCAATTCAGAAAGCAGTATCTATAGAGAAGAAGAAGAATCTATTTAATCATAATCGTAATCTTCTACTTCACTGAAACTTTCATCGCTCGAAGAACTCGCCGTCGGAATTTCTTAATGTTATTATAAATGAGTCAGTGTAATTATCTACTTTTGGTTCTAATTGAATATATTTTTCCTCATGTTCTCGCGTCTTTCTCCAAACGTCACTAAACATATCCAGACTAATAGCATTTGCTTCCTTTCTAAATAATTCTTCCACAGTTTTCAAGTTAAAGTTCACATTTTGTGATGCTACTTTCCCTTTAATTATGCCCCATAGTAACTCTATTGGGTTGAGTTCTGGATGGTATGGTGGAAGGCGCAATACACTATGTCCATGATCTTTGAGGATTGCATCAAGTAAAAATTGTGTATAGTTTGGCTTATTTTTTTTAATAATGTGATAACTCTGATTATTAATTAGTAATTTGATTTTTGAAAAAAAAAAAAATGCCGATTTTAGTCAAAATTTATATTTTTATAACAAGATCCTTATCATCCAAATTTCCACCTTGGTGAGAAAAATTGACATTTCTAATGAAAATGAACAAAAAATTAAATGATTTTATTAAATACTGTAAAATAGTCTATAATTCTTCCATTTACTGTATCACAAAATTCTTCATAGATTTTTAGATATTCGTACTACACCAATTACATCACCCTGTATTTATAAACAATTGCAAAATATGACACATACATAGGCCGGGAGATACTGACACAAAATTTCGGGTTATTTGTAACAGAATGGCGGTTCTACAGAGGTCTTATTACGCAATGACTAAAAGAAAAATGATGGTCAGAACGCTGGTACCGGCGGACTAGTCGCGTGGGCGTTAGTCGAACTCGTCGGATAAATAGCGAAAGTCAAACGATTTGTAACACAAAAATTTTAGAATTTACCGATAGCCCATAAAAAAGATGTAGGCGGTAGTGCGGTTTGGAATCGGAATCGGAATTGGAATTTGGAAGCGGTTTGGAATCGTCCGAAAAGTATGGCATGGCGATTTTAGTAAATGGCTGCACGACGATGGTTACCTGTGCAAAAGTTAGCCCGGTACAAATGGTTGAATTGTTTTTTTTAAATCAACGCATTCACGTCGCTATGGCGGACTGTAAGTCACATCGTAAAAGTATGGCATGACACTACCGCCTACATCTTTTTTAAGGGCTATCGGTAAATTCTAAAATTTTTGTGTTACAAATCGTTGGACTTTCGCTATTTATCCGACGAGTGTGACTAACGCCCACGCGACTAGTCCGCCGGTACCAGCGTTCTGACCATCATTTTTCTTTTTGTCATTGCGTACTAAGACCCCTCTAGACCGCCATCCTGTTACAAATGACCCGAAATTTTGTGTCAGTATCTCCCGGCCTAACATGTGCAATGTGTAAATGTGTTGACGTTCCAGCTCTTCTTAATGGGCCTATACACTATAGAATAATTAATAAGCTTTAGGGCTGATTTTTCAATCCTTGGTTAAAACTTATTCGTCGAATAATGTATATAGTCCATTGAAAAGTTACATTTGGGGTTGCATTTTTTAGAGGACACAATTTTATTTTTTTGATGTGTAGGGGGGTTCAGTGGAAAGCTAAAACCAAGTTTGTGGGGTCGCCACCCTTGTCCCACGGCCGCCATCTTGAAAATAGCGGTTGATATGGTTTTTACGATATATCTCTTAAACTATTTATCTGACATAAAAAATTTATAAACATTATTTATTGCAAATTAAATTCTCTACAACTTTTGTTCAGCAATTTTTTGTCGTAGAACTATAAATAAAAAAGTTATAAGCGAAAATGTTCAGAAATTAGAGATATTTACATTGTTCAATATAACTTGTATTTTATCATTAAACGAAAAAATTATATCAGACCGTTTTTGTAGATTGTTTTTTGAGGAACAACTTTTACATACAACATTTTTTCATTAAGTCAATAGCTAAGGTTATACAGCGCTCCGAAGTGAGTACTATTTTTCAGTTCTCTTAACTACATCCATATTATACGTGTGTAATAATAATTTGTCATCAGTAATAGTTTTTCTTTGTTATTATTATTATTTAAATAATTAGTGTTCCAATATTATTTATAATTAATTATTGACTCTTTTGCCCACCATCTAGGAGGTAGAGCCTGGAGGCCTTTTTTTACGGCAAAAAGCAGGGCTGAAATGTTCTACAGTGTGATTCCATCGTTCTGGAGTCTGGGAAAAGAGCCAATAGCCAATATATGTATAGTTAAGAGTACTGAAAAATAGTCCTCACTTCAGAGCGCTGTAAAACCTTAGCTAATGACGTAATGAAAAAATGTTGTATGTAAAAGTTGTTCCTCAAAAAACAATCTATAAAAATGGTCTATGTCATTTTTTCGTAAAATGATAAAAAAAAGTTAAACTGAACCATATAAATATCTCTAATTTCTGAACATTTTCGCTTATAACTTTTTTATTTATAGTTCTACGACAAAAATTGCTGAACAAAAGTTGTAGAGAATTTAATTTGCAATAAATAATGTTTATAAATTTTTTATGTCAGATAAATAGTTTAAGAGATATATCGTAAAAACCATATCAACCGCTATTTTCAAGATGGCGGCCGTGGGACAAGGGTGGCGACCCCACAAACTTGGTTTTAGCTTCACACTGACCCCCCCTACACATTAGAAAAATAAAATTACGTCCTCTAAAAAACGCAAGGTTAGGCCTAAAAAATGTAACATTTCAATGGACTAATAAAACTACCATTTTAAAAACGTATTCTAATTGCCCGTATTTGACAGTTTACGTGACATTTCAATATTATCGTGTAATACTTTATTGGACGGATAAATTTTATCCAAGCATTGAAAAATCGGCCCTTAGGCAAATAACTAAAAATATGAGACGTATTTCCTGTTTCTCTATTCGACGAATTTTAAATTCATTGGATATGTGATCAGTAGAGCCCGAACGGATTAATCAAATTTGATTTTTTTTTGTTTCTCTAGTGATTAAATTGGATGTTCTCAGTCATGTTATTGACAAAATGGTGGATTCAATGTTATATTTTTAACAATTCCCTTAGAAACGTACAATTCCACAAGAGCTTGTTTAATAGAAAACTATGCTACCTTCTGCTTAAAACTGACTTGTTCATTATACCTTATTTAGCAATTTAAATCGTCGATGCCTGTATTTTTCTTGTTCTAAAAACACAAAACCGACAACTCATTCATATTATAAAAAATTAAAAGTAAAACCTTATGAGAGCAGTATTTTCATCAGTAAAGGCGGAAATATCTGATACAATGTCATTATACATGTTCATGTTCATATAAAATATTATGTATATACTTACGTAATAATATTTCTTAGTAATACTGTAGATTTTTACTTAATTGTATAATAATAGCTCAATAATAGTAGTCTTACATTGTATTATCTAAGACGGATCCACGACATTCCTACAGTTATTCAGAGGAGAAATGAAATATTTCTTTCCCATTTACACGGGTCATATTTTGAGCTTCGTTAAAGCAGATCTTAATTCTATGAATTATTAATAGATAGAAAGCAAAAGAATATGAACGAGTATGTTATATGAACTATACAGTTTTCTCAGTCTTATTACTAATACATTAGTAAAAAAATGCAACATGCACATGCCATGTTAGATAAATTAGTGATAACATTGTAAATACGAGATTCAATTTTCTTAACACACATTTCGTTTTATTATAAGAATTTTATTTAGCTTAATCTTAAAAAATGGACGGTTTAAAACGTAATTTCACTTTGATTATAGATCCAATAGAATGTATAAAAATTGACAAATAGCTACGGCTATAAGTATAAAAAAATCTCACAAAATGTGATTTTAGGCAAATTATTTCATGGAAGACTGTTCTTTTGAACTCAATATAGTTTTGATAAAAATTGAGACTAGATAGGTCCTACGCAAGTTAATTGGATACAGCGAAACAGAAAAAAAGTCCGTTCCAAATAAATGAGTATCTAGATAATATCTTACCGAAGAATGCAGCTAAGACTTCAGTTAATGTGTAAATAAAGCAATTAAATAAATACTTTGTATTTTTTTTAGATAAAACTTTCAGTATTCTATACATTGAAAATACCTATTCGGAATTACCTTTTTATTAAAAAAAAAAAATGGATAAGAATAAACTGGTTTCTTTTTGTGCAATAATATATGAAGTCTTGAACGAGCTGGAGAAAAATAGTAAAGCCTATAATGCTACTACCTAATCCTCCTTTATAAAAAATATTACGTCAAATATATAATTTTTTGGTTAAAATTAACGGTTATATTATAAAGTATACATTGTATAAACATTCAGTCTTGGAGATTAGCTTGTAGCTGTAATGGTGTCTCGCATTTCTCTGCCTTTCGTCTCTATGGGCAGCGCGAGACACGCTATAGCAGCCAATAGAGCTGCTAGCGAGTACACCCCAATCGCGATAACTATCGAGTTTTTCAATAGAACCTGGAAAATAATGAAGAAAATATTATAAAACAAAAGTTCGTCAAAGTGGATTAGATTCACAAAGTAACTTTATTTACGCCATTAGTTAGTAAAACGTCATGTTTTACGTTATTTTTTGTACATATTATAAATATGTAGTTATTGTATTTATTTATTTACTAAAATTGCGATCTATATGAAAGCTGTTGTAATTTTATTATGAATCCTATGTTCTGATTTTTTTTAATTAATTTTACTCATACTCATATAATTACTTACACCATATTGATGAATAATCTAAAACATAATTGTCATTTCGCAAAGAGATAAACATAAACAAATAGCCTATAGCCGGGAATGCTGATTTCAGAACTACGAAAAAATGTGGCTTATTAAGTTTTTAGTAGATAATTATATTTATACTAGATTTCCGCCCGCGGCTTCGCCCGCGTTTGTAAAGGAGAACCCGCATAGTTCCCGTTCCCGTGGGATTTCCGGGATAAAAACTATCCTATGTGTTAATCCGAGTTAATCGGTTCAGTAGTTTTTACGTGAAAGAGTAACAAACATCCATACATCCATACATCCATACATCCTTACAAACTTTCGCCTTTATAATATATATTAGATATTATCATTTGCCACTCCATAATTTGTTTCCTGGCTGAAAAATATTCTGCATTTTGTGTATAGTTTACCCATTATATGTATAGGTTCTTTCACAAGCCGTTTTTGGAATTCATGGTCACTTTACGCAGACGCCAGATATTAGTAAAATTATTAAACTCCCGTTTGTTTTGACGTTATATTTCAATTAACCTATTAATTTACTAGTACTTGGGTAAAAATTATACCAATATATTTAATATTCATTCAAAAATAATCCACTCAAACGCGTTCCGCGTGATTTTTGTTTTAAAATGCATGGTATTTTTTATTTTGTGCGTCTACATTAGTAAGTGTATAATATTTAAGAAGATAATAATAAAATTTTTGTAACTAAACAAATGTGTATTTTTTTACAACGAATTATTTAAAATTTCTCTAAATACGGCTTCCAAATGAACTCGCGCCACAGTAGTACAATATACATTATCGTAATACTGTGCTCGCGCTCAGTAACGGCCGGCACTACCTATATTACTTGCTCTGTGGCCAGTGGCATGTCGGTGGCCTGTACGCGTTGAACGGGAGTAACGCTCTTTATCCAATACTAGTGGTCCGCCCCGGCTTCGCCCGTGGTACCTACATGTTTAAACTATCCTATCTCTCAAGTTGGATCGAACTGCACATGGTGTGCGAATTTTATTATAATCGGTTAAGTGGTTTAGGAGTCCATTGAGGACAAACATTGTGACACGAGATTTATATATGTATATATACTAGCGGTCCGCCCCGGCTTCGCCCGTGGTACCTACATGTTTAAACTATCCTATCTCTCAAGTTGGATCGAACTGCACATGGTGTGCGAATTTTATTATAATCGGTTAAGTGGTTTAGGAGTCCATTGAGGACAAACATTGTGACACGAGATTTATATATATATTAAGATTTACCTGTGCAACATATGGTGTTACCATGGCGCCCAAGCGCGCCACACCACTGCAAGCGCCCACCGCTGTGGAACGTAATGCTGTTGGGTACACCTGAAATTTGTTATCATATTTATTAAAGTGAAAAAAAAAAAATCATCTTTTTGATTTATTTGTATAGCTGTATTGAAATTTGTATAGCTAAATTTCTTCGAATATTCAGTGGTGGGGAGAGTAGAAAATAATTATGTTATATAACTTTAAAAACGGCTACTCACTTACCTGCCGCAGGGGGAATACGTACGGCAATGCCACAGGTACATGAGTAGCCGGCTTTAATGTCCCTACATAAATGCATTAACAATGGTATGATTTTCTAATCATACCTACGGTAATCATACCTACATAATTTTCATATGTTATGTTTCTACATAACATATGAAAATTATTCATAATTATATCAGTGCAGTTGCCTTTCAGTCCATATATTAAATTAATTCTATAAAACATTAAAAAGTTCATATAAATGTATAATAAATTAATAACCTATAATATACCTCTGGAGTATAAACGTAGGCCGCTTGGAATAAGCCAGCGATAATACCGCGAGCCAGAAATAGAATACATGTCAAAAATGTGCGGCTGTAAAAAATAAAAAAATTAACATTTATTGCATTGTGTAATAGATTAATCATTACTTCATAAATTTTACAATTGCTTTTTTATTCATAATAATCAATGCAAATATTTTGAACTGAGTTTAAACCTTAAAAATGTTGTTGTGACATTAAAAAAAAAAAATTCAATGCTAGTGATGATTATTCTAGAAAAAAGTACACTTGAAGTACTCACTTGCTGTTATATACCAAAAGACAGACACACATGGCGAAAATTACAAATTGTATCGCCATAGTTCTCTTTCTGCCAAACTTCTCTATGATGAAAATTGTTGCAAATATGCCTGTAAATAGACGGAAAAGTATTAAAAATCCATCCATACAAAAGTTTCAAATATGTAAAACCAATCATGCACATCTATTCTCCAAGACTCCTTTTTAAAACTAGTATTATTCCTCATTATTCTCCTAACTAATTTTATAACAATACGAATTCTAGAGAGTGACATAAACTACTTTTTACCGCGGTTAAACGTCTTACTCTTATTCCTTTTGACTACCCCGCAAGTGAAATATTAGTTAATAATAGTAAAAAAAAATTAACATACCGGGAAATTCAGCGAGGGTAGTCCACAATAAGTCCATATAGTCGGTAGTCTGCAACGGGCGGCAGTCCGCGGCGCACGTCTGCTCGCCACCACTCGGGCCTACTTCAAACAGCTCTGTCGTCATTAACACTAGCCCGTAGTAACAGAATGCGCATGACATCCTGGTTAGTAAAAAAAAAATGTTTAAATAAATATAACATAACTACAAAAAAAAAAAAAATCAATCAATTTAGAAATTTATAAAAAAAAAATTGATAGTGTAAACGGAAAATGATAAGATATTGCTAATTCTTGTATTGTTTGTTGTGAGTTATAATGCAATGTCAATTTAAATTCACACTTATTTAATTTCTAATGATCATTGTAAGAAAAAGAAAAAAGCAAATCATACGAAAACATTAAATAATTCGTATAAAAGGCCTTATTTACACAGCTATCCCTGCCAGGCAAGCTTTTAAAAAAATAGGGCTTCAAAATCAGGCTATAAAATGATTCTTACCATATAACCCATAGCAGCAAGCTAGTATTTCGTAAGTGTGGTATCAAAAGGTGCTTTAGCCGGCCGCGCTGTCCAATCCCAACTGAGTCGTCGCAAACTAAGCGGCCTAGCAACATCGGACGTCCATTATCTCGGGCTATCTATGAATTAACAACATGTTTTATATCATTGCCATTTAAAATTAATAGTCCTAGCATAACATCAATACATATTATATTTTTCGTTTGCTTACATGCTTCATTCAAATGCAGTCATTTAGAAACATTATTAATGTTTCCATATATTATACTTACTTTTTCAAGTGTAGCTAAAGCCTTATCCGGCTGTCCGCTGGCTACATGAAAGCGAGCCGATTCTGGAAGCCACTGTAATTAATTAAGATTTAATAACGTTAATTTATTAATTTAAATTTTTACTGTCAGTATTTATACTAGCAAATAGATTGTTGATTTTGTTGCACTTGTTACTTTTATTGTCGTAAAGAATGGTTAAAAAATTATATTCTTTATCATTAAAAGGTAAGGGTACATATAGAAAATCATAGACAATGTGTGGTATTCATGGAAAAAGTACCTCTATTTCAAATATTACTGATTGTTCAGTGTTGTCTTTGCTCTAATACATTTCGTTAAATATAAAAATTTTACTTACTGGACAAATAATAGCAAATATAAGCAATGGTATGGTGGACAACGCCAGCAGCCAATGTACACCAAGAGTTGGCATTACAACTAATGCAACAGCTACTTCCAAACACGCCCCTAATGCCCAGAAACACTGTAAATATTTCAAATATTATTAATATATTATATTGTTGTAGGTATAGTTTTTATTGCATTTAAATATTAAAGAGATTTGTCATAAATATGAAAAGCTATTTTGTGTAATGTGGTGGGCTGATTTTTTTGTAAATGAAGCCATTTCTCAAGATCACTATAGTCTATAATATTCGATTATTTGAATGATATGAAGTACATTTCATTAATTGGTTACTAATAATCTAATTTAGACCGCCTCTTTCGGTGGTTGACGCGTGACTGTAGAACCGAGGGGACCTGGGTTCGATTCCCAGTGGAGACGAAGAAAAATAAATGTCTCGGTCTGGCAGGACACAGAAGCCTGATCACCTACTTGTCCCTAAAGAAAATCGATCAGTGACACAGATGTATGAATAATGTATCTGTCCCTTACCCGTCCCCTTGGGGACACGGGACTTCACTAATCTAATTTAGTATTATTATATTTGAATGCTTTGACTTGATGTTTTGTTATTGGCTAACTACTTATATATTCAAATGAAACATAAACTTATCTCCTTGTATACATATTAACTATTTAAACAAATAACAATGTTTACTAACATCAAGGAGAACAACACATTTCGCGCGTTGTTTTGTCGGCAAAAATTCCGCGTACAATGTAACTCTGAAATAATAAACCAAATTATTCGAATTTGTAAAGATGATTAACTAAAAATAAATTAGAATGTTTATCACGATTTTAAAAAGGTTTGCACAACACTTACGATTGTGGGACACATCCTATTGCAAATCCAACTAGACCTCTTAAGAATAACAGCCATAGAAAGTTTGGAGCTATAGCACTCAACAATCCATAGTAAAATAATAAAACTCCACACATGCTTAAAGCCTGAAAAAATACATTGGAACTATCAGGAATACTAATCATCCTATTCTATTCATTTACTAATTTTTATTTAATTAGATTGCATATGTGTATCTGTCCTTTTCCTCATTAAAGATGATGAGATAAAAATTTAGAAAATAGATTCATCCGTCAATTTTACTTACTATTTTTCTGCCATATCTATCACTGATGTTGCCCCAAAATGTAGAACTAAGCATCATGCCCATAAAAACTACTGTAGTTGTAAGAGCTTGCTGATATCTGTGAAATTTTCATAATTTAACAACTTAACTGTCCAATGAGTCACATATGACTCATGGTGAACTTTTGGAATACGTTCGTGAGTCATAGGTGACTCTTTTTTCAAGAATCTTTGGGGTATATTTTTGTTATGAACGTGGAGTGATATTCTAAATATAATTACGTGAACGTGTGGCGAAAACCCTAACCTTCAAGAAATTGAAATAAATTTTCGCAAAAGTTTTATACATTATCTGTGGTAGGTACTAAGGTAGGTAGGTGTGTGTATCCTATTTGTTCGAAATAAAACAAAAAATACAGTGAAAAGGAAAACGTTTTATTATGAAAAATATGTTTGTAAGTATTATTAGGAGAACCAATCAACACATAATATTATTTTTTTCGTTGTAGCAATATAAACAAAATGCTTTTTTACATGTTTTGCACTCTGTGTGCACTTGTTTAGCTTTTCGAGCCAACTGCCCTTGAATTTTTTATTTTTCATAGCAACCGGTACATCTCTTTCGAACTAACTTATTGTTTGTAGTATTACGCGGAATTTCTTGAAGACTATGGCCAGGAGATGAACTAGAAACTGGAGATCTGGGAGTCAGAGAAAGCGAAAGTCTTTGAGGCACGTTATTTTCTGTAGTTCTCGCTGCTGGCCCTAGAAAATGTCTAACTAAATGTTCTTGTACTTGCAAAACAGACAATTTAGGACATCCTGATGCCAAATCATTGTAAATGCACCTAGCATTTATTACAGCAACTTGAAATAAAATATCAACAGCGATTTTTTTGTACCAAGTTAGGCTTTTGCGTAAAGGAGAGTGATAGGATGCTAGTTGGTCCGAAATATCTATACCTTTTGCTTCATTATAGTCTATTATAACGTCGGGTTCATCAAATTCGGTTCGTCGGGTCATCAATCAAGTTTTATTGTCTATACTTGATGTGTACACATATGACTCATTGAACTTGGAAAAAAAAATCTTTTATCCCACGCTCATGCTCATATATGAGGCTTAAATATAAATTGAATAAAATAAATAAAAACAATAACTATTTTTATAAAATATAATTTATTAAGACAATGTGAATGTTTTTTACCCTAATAGAAAAAAAAAACTGATGGACGTGGGCTAGTGTTATTTTGTATTGTATGGGGACAGTTAAGTTGTTAAGATGAAAGATAAATTTATTGACAAATTTTGTAACAAAGGAGTGCTGCACTTATTGCCGCTGACTTAAAACATTTGCTGTATCAGAGAGTATTAGTACAAAAGCAATTACAAAAACCATAAATATCTTAAAACCTGCCATAAAAAATTGGTCAGAAAATGTCTCACTTGCTTATATTCCATTCACAGTGTAATGCTGGTGACAGTATACTTAATATAGTCATTTCCATAGAATCTGCCATCCAACATAAACCAGTGTATAGAGATAACTTAACCTGGAACCAGCCAAATCCCAGTGCATTCACTGCTTGAGTCACTGTAAAAGTATCTGTAAAAGAAATATTGTAAGTGCTATCTAAGTTTACAATCCCAAGCCAAGTATATCATACAAATTTAACTTGTAACAAAAAACTGTGAGATAAGTATAATAAAATTGTATGTGAGTTGTTATAGATATTTAGTCTTGTTTTCCTCTTTAGTTTGAATATAAATACTTTTTATGCTGCAAAAAAGATATGTTATGAAAATGTAAGTTTCTCTGTCCTTTTCAGAAGTGGATGTGGATCAGTGCTTATATAAAATTTAAGTAATTAAACAAGTTGGTCCTTTAAGGAATATTTTTTTTGAATATAAAAAAATACACACCATCAGGGACCACTGATACAGAAGCCATTTCAATTTCTTGAGGTGGTGGCATTGGTGCCACAGGCTGCCGTAATTCACTAGCATTTTCGTCTAAGTCTTGATAACCTTTTGATCGACGCATTTCAATTTCTTTTCTACTTAGATGTGAGTTGGCGAATAACGGTAGCTTGTTATGTTTACGGTTACAACAAAACAATAGAACAAGGTTCGTTTTTTACAAGATCATCACTCTTGGAATGAAATTAATGATTTAGAATACTTAAGTTGTAACATTAGAATGTTAAGGCTTATTGTATAATAATGAATACGGAAGCATTACTTTCTAAATCATCACAATTCATAAAAGTTGCGGCAGTTTACTTCATTCAACATCAACAAATATAGTCCTATCACCTATGTATCAATGTCAAATTGACATTGGCATACTGAAGAATGACTTTGAGTGACATGGAATAATTAATATGCGTTCATGTTTTGTTAACGTTAATAAAATAATACATAGAATAAATATTATTTTCCGATGTAATTTTATCAAGAAGCTTATATCTAAAAGGGCTGATAGACGTACGAACTTTAAAATCGCGGTTTTAAAGTTCGCGTACTTACTCGGCTCGACGTCGGTGACACACGCAAGAGCTTGGTCAGTAGCTTCTCGCGTGTCACCGATATCGAATGTCGCTATGTCATCAACGGAGGGAATTTTATGTTATTCAGGAATTAAATATAGACATTTTTAATTTAATAACCAGCACTAATTTTTAAGTAAATAGCATTCTAACAAAACAAATGTTCAAAAATTGAAGGACATTTTCGTTTTTACTATTATATTTTGAGGGTACTTTACAAAAAAAGAGCGTGTGCTCCGAGCCCACGCGTCAGGAGTGAAACTTCCTTGGCGTGATTCAAAGATACCTTCGCCAATATTCAATTATATTATATTCATTCATATTAATTATATTAAATTATTTTCATAAAACTAAAAGAAGAAAACGAAATCAGCAAAAGTGGGTGAAAAACTGGCTTACAAAAAGAGAGCGTTTATCCCACGTAAATTTGATGAAGGAGTTACGATGTAGAAGGAAGACTTGCGTAATAATTTAAGGATGCCTGAGCCATTATAATATGATGAACTTTTGCACTTAGTAACACCTATTATAGCTAGACAGGCTAGGCTCGCGGCTCGCGGTGGTGACAGACGTGCGAGCGAAGGCGGGCTACGAGTAAAATTTCAAACATGTTGGATCGTCAACGAACTTACTCGACGGTTTTTAAGTACGCGTACTTGGGGTGATACACGAGCGAAAAAGGTCGTCGAGCCACAAGTTCGCGTACTTACTCGTACGTCTATCACCCCTTTAATACCACAGAACAGTAAAAACATATAGAAGTGTGATGTGGGCGTGGCCCACGTGTCAATAATAAGTTAAGATCACCTAACTTGCTCTCAGTTGTGCGCAGAAAAATATTTGAGTCGGTTGTCAGCTGTCAAACCTTTTTTCCATATTTATTCATTAATTAGGACGTGTTGTTCGGTATTAGAGTGCAAAAATGATAGCAGACGAAATAATATCAGCAATGGAGGCATTTCATACCATCGGTAACTCTTATTTTTATTTATTTTACATATATTTTATGTTATAACTTCGCTTGTCGTAATTTGTCAAAATTGTATACAAATATCTAGTCAAAATGAACCTTAATCCGTAAGAAATTAGTACTATTATAGATTGAACAGCAAACAAGACTTTCTGGAATATTATTGCAATAAACAAACGAATGTCGCTTTAGTGATGCTTGTAGCGCATATCGACAGTATCGATACTTTAGAAAACACAAACATTATAAATATTAAATTTTATTTTATTTTTCCTTAGCTTTCATTTGTCCAATTTATTTATAGATTTCCCAAAGAGGCTAATTTAAAAGAGAAATGGATAAATGCAACGTGACGAGTTAACTGGATGCCGAACAGCA
Source organism: Colias behrii (assembly GCA_029959065.1). Lineage (NCBI taxonomy): Eukaryota > Metazoa > Arthropoda > Insecta > Lepidoptera > Pieridae > Colias > Colias behrii. Next base: position 7,581,025 of record JARWMC010000007.1, on the reverse strand, counting down.
CTAAGCAGTCTAACAAAGGCCACCGATACAGCAAACCTACGGCAGTTCCAAGATTTAAAATAATGCATATTTTCTGTTTGTATTTTGTAAATATAGATCAATACTATTCTATTCCGTTTTTTATTTAATAATAATAATATAAAAAGACGTACTTAGTAGTAATAAACATACTCCAAAATGTGACACATTATACTATACTCATATAATAGAAAGAAAAAAAAAATACACAAAAAATATTTATTTGTGAATTATCGATAACAAGGCTGACATCCCTCAGGGCATAGCATCAGATAAATATCAAGTCAATGTCATTAATGTTGAGTGACACAAACAACCTTATCTCTATGTGTTGAGGTTCAAAGTTATATCTATCGAAAACTAACGCCCTCTGTTGTGGAATAGCTGAATGTTTTCGAATTTGGAATTTCTGTGCAATGAAAAACAAAACAGCTAATATACTTAGGGATGTTATACTAAAATAAACCGTAACATGGTGCGTTAGGGTACATATTGAAATGCTGAATTTATAACCTAAGTCAGTTTTTACTCAAATTAAGCTGTCCAATCAAAGGCATAGTTTACTTGTAGTGTACTGTATAACTATCGGTTTAAATGTGTGGGTTTGGCGACACTGGTTTTCATACTAATTATGACATTATAGCACTTCTAGATATGTTTTTACTGTTCTGTGTCTAATACACTGGAGATTGCACTATGACCATTAACTTGTAACAAGAAAATATGACCTTGAATGACGTCAGTGTTGTTTTTTGTCTCTTTCTGTGGAGTGACCACGCTGGTTTGTATATTCAGGATTTTTCGAAATAGAAAAAACTAAAAATCATGGTCTATAAATAATAACGACATATATTTTTAACAGTATTTATATTTTAATATTACTGGTCATACTTTATAGGTACATACAATTTTAATTGGTATAGAATGATAGTTTTAAATAACTTTTGGCTACAAAGCTTGGATATGAACCAATATATAGCATTAACATCCTTTGTAAATAGAGGAAAGTTGTGTTTTGCATCAGATGCTGTTTACCAAATTGTAAGCTACTCAGATCTTCTTTTTAAACGCGTTGCTTCGACGGGTCAATTTCAAACCAAAATCATCAAAGAAAAACTGTTTATAGCAGCCTTGCACAAATTTCAGCTAACTTTACAAAGTTTATTTTTCAAAAGGTATTTTTTTCTGGGTCGTAATCCTCAGTAATTTTACCCTTGATGGGCACATATATTTCTTTTTATTTTACTTTTTGGAAAGTTGAAATACGTAAAACAAAAAAATATGAGGTAAGTTAAAAAAGTATAAATTTCAATGTAAAAACGAACAATCTTATAACTACACTAGCTGTTGCCCGCAGCTTCGCTTGCGTGGAAAAGATAAATTTTCATGGTATAAGTTTTCATCCCCTATTTTAGGTACCCCTTTTGGGGATGAATTTTCTAAAATCCTTTCTTAGGGGACGCCTACGTTTATGCAAAACTACAAGTCCCTTCGCGCTTAGTATACCAATAGTGGGACACCCTGTATATATAGATGTGAGTCATGAGTGCAATACCGATGTCGTGTGTTGTTTCATTACTAGTATAGGTCGGGCCATGTAAAAAGAACGCTGATGGTTAAGCTGCGCATTGGCGATTTATTGGTCTATTTGGTGTTATGAGGTGGTATAAGAATAACAAATATGTAGTTGCGAAGCCACGACTCGAGAGCCTACTTCAACAATAAAATAAGCAGCAAATAACTTTCGTGCTAAACTCGATACATGCCAAAACACACCCCATCACTTTCATCCAGCGTTCTTTTTACATGATTCGCGTTATAACAATCTTGAAAATGGTGTTCTAAATTTCATCATAATATTGTTATTACAATATATTCTCTTCGCTATCCATAAAAACTCGTCATCATGGTTACCTTACTTGTTAAATTTGTTTATTAAAAACTTGTTGAAAAATGATAAAGTATTAGGAAAATAACAATTTTAACATGACTGCTTACTAAAATGATGCAAAATTTTACAATTTTTGCCATTGTAATGATTCTAAACAGGTAAATGCAGGAGTATTGAGGAATATTGTAAATAACGTAAATATACACTTGCCTGTGAAATTCTATGCCAGAATTTGGTGTCCAAACACTTCTGCAATTTTGCACAATACAATGCATTCTTTATATTCGGAAAATATTTATTAAATAAGCAACAATATTAACTTAAATATTCGAAGCGACGCAATTTTTTTGACACAAATGCCATATTGACAAAGTGAGAGTTGCTACAATTTTATTATGGTGACTACCCATAATCAGGGAGTATCGCTTTTTAATAATTGGTTCAGATACTTATTTTATTTAGCATAAATAATAATTGTCTCATCCAACAATGCTTCTGAATGACGTTGTTGGCAATTTATCAACAAACTCATGTACAAAAACTAACCTTTTGCACAGAATATTACAGCATACATAGTAGCCTTGGGAAAACTTCGTATTAACAGTGGCAATACCAAGTTAGGTGTGAAAGTGATAAAAAACAACAACTGGGCAATATTTTCTTGTTACACGTTAATGTTCATACCGAAATCTCCAGTGTATTAGATATAAGGGCGTATTCAGAAAGAAAGCTTGAAACTTATAAGCGCTTATAAGCGCTTATCGGCGCTTATAAGCGCTGGTAACCCGCGCAGGAAAATATATGAACATGCGCTTATAAGCGCTGATCGGCGCCGACAAGTTTGTTGAAACTTGTTGGAACTTGTCGGCGCCTATCAGCGCTTATAAGCGCATGTTCATATATTTTCCTGCGCGGGTAACCAGCGCTTATAAGCGCCGATAAGCGCTTATAAGCGCTTATAAGTTTCAAGCTTTCTTTCTGAATACGCCCTAAGCTTCTTGAATTTTATAGTCGAACAGATAACGATTGTCGACAGTGAGTTGCTGATAGTTAGAAATATATTATATACAGATGTAAGTTATTAAAATTATTTATTAAGTTTAAATTTAAATTAAAATCAATTAACGAAATTTACGTATCGTATGTGATATTCAAAAAAAGAATGATTTTCAGACTTTACGTGCATTTTGCGCGGGCTTCTCAGTTCTCACTAAGTAATAGTTAAGGTAATAGTATTGCTACAAGCAGTGCCGCGCGGTTTCAGCCTGTAAAGTTTCACTTTCATCCTAATTCATCCAGTAGTTTTTTCGAAAAGAGTCACAAACTCACATTTAAAATAGCAATAGGATGCTCATTCTATTTCTATATTATTATGTAGATTATTAGTGGATGAAAGAAACAGCCTGGGTAAACGTTGCCCCACAAGCGTAGTAGGTAGGTAACATGTCTATAATGCTAAATTCTAATGAGCGTATCCGGTACAAATTTTAGTTAGGAGTAATTGAAAGAATACATAATATTATGTAATACAAAAATAAAGACGACTGTTTCATTATTACAAATCAAACATTAGCTTTACATAATTAATTAGGTAAATAAGATAAGTATAAAATATTAAATACTTTATAAATGTTTGAGTTTGAGTTTGAAATCATTACTTTTGACTGCTAATATTACTTATAAACTATGACAAAATATTTATTTCCTCGCGCAATTCAGATACTTATTTACTATATTATTAGTATTTACCTATAATAATATATTACATAGTATAAATTATGATTTATGATAATATAAATGTTGTCTGGCTGTTTGTCACAAACACCGCAAACAGCAAACGAAGTCCCAAACACCAACCACAATCACCCAACACAAATAGCCATCCACATGCTTGGCGAACGTTCATAATGCTACATCCACACGCTGGCTGTTTGTCACAAACACCGCAAACAGCAAACGAAGTCCCAAACACCAACCACAATCACCCAACACAAACAGCCATCCACATGCTTGGAGAACGTTCATAATGCTACATCCACACGCTGGCTGTTTGTCACAAACACCGCAAACAGCAAACGAAGTCCCAAACACCAACCACAATCACCCAACACAAACAGCCATCCACATGCTTGGCGAACGTTCATAATGCTACATCCACACGCTGGCTGTTTGTCACAAACACCGCAAACAGCAAACGAAGTCCCAAACACCAACCACAATCACCCAACACAAACAGCCATCCACATGCTTGGCTAACGTTCATAATGCTACATCCACACGCTGGCTGTTTGTCACAAACACCGCAAACAGCAAACGAAGTCCCAAACACCGATGCCAGAACCGACTCGCTATTGTTTTACTTGCCCATTACAGAAAGATTTAAGTGTTAAAATCTATTCAGTACGTTGGTTAAAACCTATATTGACTGAATGTCTGCTCTTTAAATCAGTCAATAAGGTTATTGACTAAGGGTGTCAGTCAATAACCTTATTAACTGATTTTGTCAGATAAAATCAGTCAATAAGGATATTAACTGACGCCCTTAGTCCTTACCTTAATAACCGTCAATAAGGATATTGACTGGTTCAGGGTTTTGACTGTAGCATATTATATATGTCGGCGCAACGACGATATACGACTACCCTCAAACTACTAAATAATTATAACTAGCTAAAATTTACTTTGATCTTTTTAAATAAGTGGTTGATTAATGTAATGAAATAATTAAAGCAACGAAATAATTAATGTTTGTTAAAAATGATAAAAATTCATTGTAAAAATTCGAGTGGCAACACTCAAACTAATTCTTGTGAGTCATGGTTTGCTTTAAATACGAGCGCCCGACGCCGACGGCACAGAGCACATTCACGCGCCGGCCGTCGGAGCGTTCGGAGCTCTCTCTATAATTACTACGTGGATTAAAAGGGCAGTAAAATACCTACAGGCGTTTTACTTCGAGTATGAGCGTCTGCTCTGATGATGGTGACGTCAGCATCACTGACGTCACTCTTTTTAAAAATGGCCTTGGGGCCCTTCTTCCGTCATCAGAAGTTGGATAGAATTCAAGCTCACTCTTTTTAAATGTTAAACGTTTACGTAGTTTTGTAACGGCATACTGGTGTTTGTGTTTTTTCGTGCGTTGTGTAAAGTAAAAGTTTGTTACGTGGATTATTGTAACGGGAGTGTAGTTCATCGAAGGAATTGTGTGTGTTATCTGAGCTGCGCCTCTCTTTGTGATAAGCATAAATCCACGAGAACCTCCGAGAAATCTACGAGAACCTTCGAGAATCTGCCTATGTCACAAATGAGTAGGTGTTGATCACATGATACGCGAACGGACTGTCTCTGTCATGTGGAGTGTTCAGTATTCTGAAAGGTCAGTGTGGCCGAGGCAGTGTGTTTTTGAAATCCCGAGATGAACTACCGTAGTGTTGTAATACGAGAAAAGGCGTACGAGGACGTACGATTGTCAGTATAGCCGTGTCAGACGTAACTTTTGATTTAGTTTTTTTGTGGATGAATAGTTGCCAATGTAGTTGTCATTATTTCATGACAGAACATGCTTAGCTTCTTAGATTAAATAATGTGAGTACAAAAAACTGATTTCTAAATAAAACAGTTAAAATCTACGAGAACCTTCGAGAACCTCCGAGAAACTACGAGACCCTCCGAGAAATCTACGAAAACCTTCGAGAAATCTACGAGAACCTTCGAGACTCTCCGAGAACCGACACAAAATACGCCGAGAATCTTTCTCTTCTTCTTTGTCGATTCACTCTTGGCAGAGTGGTCGTGGTCACGTTGAGACATCCACATCGGTAGTGGAGGCGGACACAGCTTTCCGCACGATCTCCCGCCATGTCTTCCTGTTACTAGACTGTCTGGTGCAGTCTGATACACAAATTCCTATAGCAGATTTCACTTGGTCGGTCCAGCGCATTGGTGACCTGCTTGGCATTGTTACAGACATTTACAACGAGGCTGGTGCAGAGCGCGCACCGCCTGTCAGTATGGCCGTGTCGGCGCAACGACGATATACGACTACCCTCAAACTACTAAATAATTATAACTAGCTAAAATTTACTTTGATCTTTTTAAATAAGTGGTTGATTAATGTAATGAAATAATTAAAGCAACGAAATAATTAATGTTTGTTAAAAATGATAAAAATTCATTGTAAAAATTCGAGTGGCAACACTCAAACTAATTCTTGTGAGTCATGGTTTGCTTTAAATACGAGCGCCCGACCATAGACTATATACTTATTACAGAGACGCCCGACGGCACACTAGAGCACATTCACGCGCCGGCCGTCGGAGCGTTCGGAGCTCTCTCTATAATTACTACGTGGATTAAAAGGGCAGTAAAATACCTACAGGCGTTTTACTTCGAGTATGAGCGTCTGCTCTGATGATGGTGACGTCAGAATTGCTGACGTCACTCTTTTTAAAAATAGCCTTTGGGCCCTTCTTCCGTCATATACATTATATTATTTGCAAAAGAGATTTCACCTCAGCAATAATACCTATAATCGATATTCACCTATTATCTCAACCTTTTTATACTATGCTTGTAGAACTTAGCAGAGACATAATCGTATAACGTATTTACCTATATTTTTCGAAATATTCTTATTAAACTGTTATAAACTTCTTATATGTATATGTATTATGTACTGTTAAGTGTACTGTCCATGTTAACGATAGGTACCTAATGTTTGTCTTATATTCTACATCCAATATACAAATTGATTAATTACCAAAATGGTTTTATTGACATGAAGCGTATTCAATGTATGAAGGAAATATTTGTACCTGATGGATATTGCCCTGTTTAAATATATTCAAATATAAATGCAATTTAATATGCTCATTCTTAGAAGTAGAGAATTTATACGAAATGTCAGATAGGAATGTGGGCGTATTATATGCGTGGGTACCTCTACCCACCCGTTCTGTGAAAACGAGCGTATCTATTATTGAACATGAGAATATGCTGAATTTTCTAACCTTACAAAAATTGTTTATACTGTTTTAATGTTTATAAAATAAATGAAATTGTAATCGATTTTAATTTCCCTTTACACGCTAGAACAATATCAATATTAGGCGCATATAAATAGACCTTGTTGATTTCCATTCCCAAATATTGTCCCTGAACGAATATAATATTTAAGTGGTCCATATTATGTAAAACTAGCTGCTCCGCGCGGTTTCACCCCCGTGGCTCCACTCCTGTTGGTCGTAGCGTGATGATATTATGTATATAGCCTTCCTCGATAAATGAGCTATCTAACACCGAAAGAATTTTTCCAATCGGACCAGTAGTTCCCGAGATTAGCGCGTTCAAACAAACAAACAAACAAACTCTCCAGCTTTATAATATTAGTATAGATTAAAAGTTTTTCTTTATTTCGTCGTGCTTTTCTTATCATAATTTATTTGAGATTTTGTACAGTAGATAAAAGTTAAAACATAGCATAGGATTGTATGACAAATGACTCCTTTTGTTTTAGTTTATAAAAGCTAAAGGAAAAATACAGAATCTTTGAGAAACAACTCGTTATTCATTAGGTTTCGCGTGTTATTGACTTAAGTTAACTTGTAAAAGAAAAAGGGAACGTGGGCGTCCTGTCTAGCGAAATTGCCTTTTTGCGAAAAGGTTAAGGGTCAGATGTATTCATCTGTTTTCTATGAAACAAGCTCCAAGTAAATGTTTACGTAATAAAGTAAATTCGGCATCTCTTGAAGTATATAACCATTTCTCTCACCTTATTTGATATGTATAACTGTTATTTGAATATAGGTAGAGGCATTTTCAGCATTGATTAATTTATAACGGACTGCGGACGAATCCGCAGGCAAAATCATGTATTTTATAGCTTACTAGCGACCCGCCCCGGCTTCGCACGGGTGCAATGCTGATACTAAATACACTACAGAAAAACTGTGAACGTTGTATACATAAAAACATAGCGGCCCGCTCCGGCTTCGCACGGGTATAAAATACATATATTATAGCCGAGCGGCCGGCCGTTACCGCCGCAAACGCTACGTCCCGCAATTTTTAAATCTGTAATATCTTCGAAAATATTCACTTAAATCATACGGTGTAAAGGGCCATATAGATCTATATTCAATGAACAATGTATTCAAGGTATTTAATTGGTTAAGGATTAATGCTGTATTGGTTAAAATCGCTTCGAAAATTAGCCATTATTTGTCGTAAAAAGTAAATGACAAAAAAAAGTTATTGTGGGTTATCCATAAGAGATAGACATATACCATCGCGGACTTTTCTGTAGACCTTTTCAATGTGTATAATACTTAGTACATTATTTTGATAAAACTCGTAGGGTTCAGCCTGCGTTTGCAATGTAAGCGGAAAAAATGTAATTTCTTACGACATCACATTAGAAACCTCAAAAATAACAGTACTTTTCCACTATTTAATTGGTGTTATTATACATATAAACCTTCCTCTTGAATCACTCTATCTATTAAAAAAAACCGCATCAAAATCCGTTGCGTAGTTTCAAAGATTTAAGCGTACTGTAGTGTATGTGAGTGAAAGAGAGGGAAGTATTATGTCGTCTCTTGCGCACGTGCAACGGTGACACCGCTCACACAGCCCAGTTGGCTGCAGGCGGTCGGAGTGAGAGGACGTGTGCGTCTAAGAGCCGATAATAGGGAAGGACATACACTACATTTTGGCGACGAGGTAAATCGGGAATAAATGTAAGTAATTTTTTTTGATAATAAAAAAAAATTACAAAACAAAAAAAAGGGAGGAAATAGGTGTGCTGTGATAACTATTGAACTAATTATATCCACAGTCGAGTTACATCGAAGGGAATATTAAAGTTAATAATAATATACACACATTCCTATTTTCATTATGATATTTTGTGCCGCTTACATAAAAAAAAATATCCGTAAAAAGTAGATAAATAACATGTGCGTGCCTTTCGAGAGGCCTCCGCGCCGTAGAAAATGAAGGTTTCGTTTACATAAAGATTTAGCAAAACCTCTTAAATAATTGTAGCCAGAAGGATAAAGTAGGTGTTGTAAATTGTTTCTCGTATACAGAACTACACTGATACCAATGCATACGCGGGCTGTCTTTATTGCTCGAGCGTATGGTGCCTGTTTGATAAATACACTGTACAGTGTACGGGTATACAGCTAGCGTCGTCCAGTATATGTACTCACGTAGTCATGCATAGGACTGTAACTGAGTTATGCGAGACTAATTGTGATATTTTGTTTAGTCGAGGCTGTAGATTATTATTTTGGGACATTTGTTTACATATAAACTTACTAATACTGACATGTAAAAACCTGCTTAGAGGATTGGTTTAACATGATTAAATGAGCTAAGAAGGTTTGATTCCCGATCAGCTCAGAATAGATTTGTCTGGTTACAAAAATATAATTATACCAAATACCCACTTATATCTTATTTAATTACTCGATGTGAAGTTGCATGAGTATTATTTAAGATTATTCATTATTGCATAAAGAAGTAATTAATGGTTATCATGCAAGGAACGTAAGTTTCCTGGACAGGCTAATATAGTAACATTATGGAAGTTCTGATGTATGTACAAGGGATTTCTAAAGTTGTTGTAACAACAACAACTTAACAGCTATAATGTTACAAGATGAAGCCTGATAAAAAAAAGGGTAACGCCCGTGTACGTAATTTGAAATGTGTTACCAGATAATGCCTGGTGGTCAAGAAAAATCGGGTGACGCCCGTGGGTATTTTGTAATGTTATACCAGATGATGCCTGGTGGTACAAAAACAAAAATCGGGTGACGCCCGTGGGTATTTTGTAATGTTATACCAGATGATGCCTGGTGGTACAAAAACAAAAATCGGGTGACGCCCGTGGGTATTTTGTAATGTTATACCAGATGATGCCTGGTGGTACAAAAACAAAAATCGGGTGACGCCCGTGGGTATTTTGTAATGTTATACCAGATGATGCCTGGTGGTACAAAAACAAAAATCGGGTGACGCCCGTGTGTACTTTGTAATGTTATACCAGATGATGATGCCTGGTAGTGCAAAAACAAAAATCGGGTGACGCCCGTGTGTACTTTGTAATTTTATACCAGATGATGCCTGGTAGTCGTAATATAATTACAATACAGGTGATGCCTGTAGTGATGTGATACGGGTGATGCTTGTATAAAATGTTTATATTTTGGATGATGCCCATATTGCGAATTCATGCACTTAAATACGCAATCTTAAAAAAAGATGTGATAGTTAGTCATCATTTCATAGTGTTTCTTCTAAGATGGATTGTATCTTCGAAAATACTTACGGTTAGTATTGTTATCCAAATTAAAAATGGAATAATACAATTTTAAGAGTATTTAAATAGTTAATCCTAAAATATTTACAGTAGTTTTTATTATTCATAATATCTAAAAGTGACTTAATATTTTCATAATTTCGTACCGAACAGATTTTGTTTAACAAAGAAAGAATAGTCATGATGGTAAAAAAAAAAAAAAAAAAAAAAAAACGTGATAGTTCGTCACCATTTCACAGTGAAGTATTGTTCGTAAGATAGATTGTATCTTCGGAAATACTTACGGTTAGTATTGATATCCAAATAAAAAATGGAATAATACAATTTTTAAGAGAATACAGTAAATACTAAAATATTTACAGTAGCTTTTATTATTCGTATCTAAAAGTGACTTAATATTTTCATAATTTCATAGCAGATTTTGTTAAACAACGAAAGAATAATCATAATGATAACAATACCTAAAATGTCTGCGATAGGTATTGCACATTTAACCGACAACTATAAAGTTAGACAGGTTAAGTGATAATATAATAATCATAAACAGGGTAAAGTAATAAAATAATGAATATTCGAAAACAAAAATAAATGGAATGAGAGACATACAGAGTAGTCTCAATATTCATTATTTCAAACTACCCACCTGGCAGACGTTGTAATGCTCTTTCGCCCTTTATCGGTTCGTTACACGAATTGGAACATGAATATTATCCGAATTGGTCAAGCCGATACGCCGCGCGCCGAGGTTTGAGTTTTACACTTAGCAAAATATTTGGCTATTCATTCTTATTGTATATACTATGTGGCGTTGTAGGTGAGGTGGAAACAAAAAAAAAATAATAAGAACTACTCACCATACAGTCGACAATTAATTTAGTTAAATAATAAAATAAAATACAAATATCAGTAACAATAAGGGTCGTGGTGTGCCTAGGTCCAAACCCTCCGGTAGAGCTCTTACTGATATAGGTGGACGTAAGATGGAATGCGCTTAGGGTTGGTCGCTGAATTCCTTCAACAGGAATTAAGGAGCCGAAGCAAGCAAGACGTAGAAGGATTTCCTCAGCGGCAATCGTAGCAATGTCGTACTACTAGTTACTACTGAAGATGGGTCTTAAGCGGTATGTAGCAGCGTATGAGGTTCCTTATCGGAACGTGGCAAGGACGCAACAATTCCCTGCGCGGGAACGTTGCAGGTATGTAGAAGCTTTCTAATCGGAACGTAGCAGTAATATAACACTACTCCCTCAGCGGAAATGTAGCACCTCGGTTTGGGGTTAGGTATAACACACTGTTAATTATTACATATTGGAACGTTGAAAACGACTTTTACGTAATTTATACAATAATATACCGTTAAAGACAATAGTTGGACAATAGACAGTTGACATAAAATATGAATCGTTAATTATTGTAGATAATAATTACTTTGATAGATAGTGTATAGTGACAAACAACCTGTCATCAAATATACACTTAAAATATTTAGATAAATAATAAAGGTCAATTTCAAGACGAACATTTAATGTAAAATAAAAAATGGATCATAACCACATCATACCGTAAATATTGGTATATGCAAGGTATATGTAAGTACCGTGCATGGTAAAATCATACACCATGTGCATCTAGTTATTACTATATATTAATAACGACTGTTTTTAATTTAAAAACACCAATTTTATTATAGATGAGAAAATCAGCAACACAACATCAACGTGAATAGTATTATAAAAGTCAATACACTAATAATCTTATTTACAAGTTTAAAAAGTTATTAAGAATTTAATAAGATTTACAATGCAGTAATTCATATAAAATCCAAGTTTTAATGGTGGTTTGTAAGACTGGTCTGATTTCATATTCATAAAGTACTTACGTAATACATCTTTTAGGAGCTCATCTTTTGAACATTAAATATCGCACCTAATGCATTAACACCGCTGCGATAAAATAATGGATATCGTACTAGATTGAAAATAAAAAGATATTATTAATTAAGAAATACGTTAAAGATTTCTTGTCAAAGCAAAAAAAAATGTATTATCGCGATAAGTTCACCATTCGTGCCTTAGTCGGAATATAAATTCCAAATATTAATCTCTACAATATTGAGGTGGTAGTGGTATTGATTTCGAAATGCAAAATTGAACATTGTACATTCAAGTCAGTTAATTTATGCAAATACTTATATAGTTATAGGTAACAAACAAAGTTTTTATTGATTGTTACAGTTAACATTGTACAGTAAAAAAAAAAAAATTATGTATCCTACTACTTATTTTCAGACCATTAATGTGTGATTAATGTCTAGCCATTATTATTGTCATTAAGTTATCTTCTTCTTCTTTTTCAAGTGGCTATTAAGTTGTCAGTAATACAAATACAAATGTTATCATAAGTAACAAATAAAAAAAATAAAAATAAAAATAAATAAAAAATGTCACCAACAAAATGATACATTGTGGTACGTTTTAGGGTCGTTACATTAATTAAATTTTAAATACCATACAATGAACAACACCGCGTGTGTGTTGAGGTTACAAATAGGAAGTACTTATATAAAAAAAAGTAATAATTAATCACGTCTTACTAAATATTCATTTTTGTATTGTCAATAAATTGTTGTAATATTGTCACTGAAGTTAAATCTATACGGTTTGGGTAGGTCATTAGCGAATCGAAAAGAATCGGTTGCATACAGTCATACGAACATACAGGTGAAGCTAAAAGCGGTTCAATAGAAGTCAATGGCACATGTATAGTATGATATTGTACTGTTGCCCGAGACTGTTGCAGAGCAAGCTCCACAAAGCCTATAATTCTGTCAGAGTGGTTTACACCCGAAAGTTTGTATTTAAATAATTGATAATTAAGAACCTTAACATTGTAATACATGTGACAGTTTAATATTGCGTGACCTATCGGGATTTATAAAATTAGGAATTCAAATGCGAACCATAAATGCATGATTCTGTATGAATTAAATATTTTTTAATGCGCTATAAAAAAAGGCTGCCACTTTCTAGCCTCTAAACTATCACCAAAAATATATCATAAATCGCTTCATTGCGATATGAAAGAGAGACGGACAAACGAATAAATAAACAAATCTTCCCTGTGCCTAAGGATCATATTATTATGATAACTTGTTGTTGCTTAAATAAGAATAAATAATGAACCAATTAATGTTTGATATACATATTATAATACATTCCGATTTTATTAGGCATATTGAAATTGAATTAAAATTGGAACATATATTGTTTTAGTAACGAAGTACATATACAGAATATAGATATTAGATAATAACCGAGCATTTAAGTATGTACCTAGTCTATAGGCATTTTACTTGGTAATAATTGTACCGAAGTTTTACTTAGATTGTACTAATCCAATTATAAGGTCTTTTGCAGCTATTGTTTAATAATAATTTTAATATGTGGGAAAACAGTGGTTACTTAAATGGTGCAGATGCCGGTGCAGGTAAAGTGAATTAAATTATGCGTCAGAAGAAGCAGCATTCACCTCTTCTAAATGACCTGGAGTGCAGGTCATGATAAATAGTGAGGAAAAAGTGAGAAGATAACCTATGTTAGTTCCACATCAACAAGATAGTGCAATAGTCATGTAAGCAAAAAAAATAAAACAGGTTAAGTACAGTACAGGTACAGTACAGGATTTAGTCAAAAGTATAGTTAAGAAGGAACATAGTTTAAACATTATACCTTACATAAAGTTACTGAAAACGATTTCGTTCCATTGGTTAATAAATAAATAATGACTTAATAAACTTAAATATAAGTATACAACTTATTCATGATAGATTGTCGTATACTTAAATAAATTGCCATTATTGTTATTATAAATACCTATGTAAGTTGTTGTATGTTACATTTCTATGATTTTGAAGGAGCAACTATGCCTATAGGTAATATATTCTTGCCGGCTCTTCTCTGTCGAGACGGCTTTCCGAACCAGTGGTAAATTCATATTTTTTCCTTATACTGACGATTTTAAAACGTTTCTGGATGAGGTCTGGTTTATGAATCAAGGTTTGAGTTTGAAAAAATTATTAATTAATATCGATTCGAATACATATATTGTAAAAAATTATTATAATTTTGAATATACATATACGTATTGGAAAAAAAAAAGAAAAAAAAAAGAAATGAAAAGGAGAGATGTTGCATATTATAGATAGAATTATATTACTAGGCCAGGCGACACATTCTACTCTATCGCTGGTATGGAGCGGACGTGTCCCTGAGTTGTGTGTACTAACTGATACTGGTGTTTAGGTATAGACTAATAGAACATATTTTATTTCATTTCATAAAATTAATTGAAAAGAATTAAAAATTTCTAAAATAAAGGAGGGATGTAGTGTATGTGAGTGAAAGAGAGGGAAGTATTATGTCGTCTCTTGCGCACGTGCAACGGTGACACCGCTCACACAGCCCAGTTGGCTGCAGGCGGTCGGAGTGAGAGGACGTGTGCGTCTAAGAGCCGATAATAGGGAAGGACATACACTACACGTACAAAGGGACATAGGGACATAGGGACATAGGGACAGAGATAGCGACTTTGTTTTATACTATGTAGTGATATTGTGTTATTTTTATGTATAACCTATATTACTGTAAAGTTTCATTCAAATGCGTCTAGTAGTTTTTTCATTCTTATCTACTAACTTTGGCGTTTATAATATTAGAATAATAATTTTAAATGTAATGTAATATGTAGTTTTAATTGAAAAAATTACAGTAGAGTATGTGTAGTACCTATATGTGCGTAAATTCTCATAGTAGGTATGTATATATTTTAGTACTCATATAATTAGTATTTATTATTTATTTCATAAGACAAGACGCATTTTCCAATGCGCTGATAGAAATCGATAGATACTAATACATAGTAAGTAATAGTATCTAGCATTTGTATACCTATTACCTACTGATGCCTTTTAATGTAGGTAGGTAACTTTTATAAAAATTTCCAGATATTTTTAGTTTTTTTTCAGTATCTACGTCAAACATAATATAATCAGTCTATCACAAATTATTTACTTTGTCATTAATATCAAGATTTTATTATATGGCACGGCATTTTGATTTTTTGAATAAAAAGCTTTTGCACCTAAGACCTGTAATTATGGCATTTATTATTTATTCATGTAGACCATATAAATTTAAGCTTCTTGATGTAGACAAATGACATTCAGATACATCAATAAGATTAGTAGTTGAATTTGATTAATGAAAGTGTATTGGCCGTGGCTTTCGTATTCGCTATCTACCGGCTCTTGCCCTTACTCATCCCTTTCTACCCACAGGAACCTACGCGCTCTTCTACAACTGAATTTTCACGGTAAGTGATTAAAATGTATTTCAATCAGTAGAAATTATTCTTATCTATCATTTTGTATGACTTATATACCTGGCAAGTTAATTGTTAGTTGAATAAAATACTAATGAACCAATATTACAGCGGAACGCCTCTCATAGCTCTATCGATCAATGAGTATGAGTACTCACTAGAAATGGGATAGTGAAATAAAACTGTGGTTTGAAGTTCATTTTTTTATTTTATTTTCATAGGATACACTTTAACATAATACGTTTAGTATATGCTTCGTTCACTTGAGATTTTTCAGTACCTTTAAGTGGATGACATTGGTACTTCCTAAATTATAACATTAAATAGGATTCGTGTACCTTATAAATTGAGCTTTTGACTCGAAAAATTCGATCGATAGACCTTATGCCGTTTTGTCATTCATTTTATTTATCTATCTAAATACGTCAAGGCTTCTGTTTACAGTATGGTTACATTACAGGAATGCGAAAGAAGTCATTTATATTTTTACTAACAAATTTTCTTGAATGAACTTATAGTAATGTTTACATGAACTAGTAATACTTTATAGATGACACTAAATTCATACTAACTATACAATCTAGTTCATGGCTGAGATTATTTCGCCTTAATTTGAAAAAGTAATTTGACTTTAATTAATTCAGATATGTACTTTAGAAAGATAAGTCATTTACGACAAATAGAACATATAAAAGTGTGATACAAAATTACTTATTTACGGTTTAGGAGAGAGACAATGTATTTACAAGTTAGGAATACTGGAAATGCATGATTGCAGTTTTCTATAACAAATTTAGATTTTGTTCCATATAACATGGGTCTTAGAGACCCGCTGTGATATAAATATTAGACAAGAAGCTGTAAAGCTAAAATATCACCTAATCCTCTTCGCTCCAAGAGAATCGCTCTCATCTTACAGATACAGTAAAGGTTTTTAATATTATAACATTTTAAAGTTTTGCTTTGCAAAAAGATTTCTGGTATTGTCCGCTTAGACCGTAGTACATAAGAAAATAAGTTATTAGCACCTGCATCTGAGTATACATAGATAAAAGTTTAGCAACGACAAAGAAAATATTTATAGATAGATACACATATTGTTTGGAATAGAAAAAAAAAAATAGTTTATATTTTAAGCATGATTCTTATGGTTTGTGAATATAAAGGATTATAAGAATAAATCCTTTCCAAATAGGGTGTCCATCAGTTCAATAGATTGTCGCATTTTCGCGGTGCTGGAGGCCATTTTAATTCTAGATGTCTCAAGTTCTTAATAAATAATTCAAGCATAAATGAATTATTTTTTTTATGCAATAAAAAGATCAAAAAGTATTAATACTTAGTATACAAAAATTAGAATTTAATATAACGTTTTCTATCTAATTCTTAGATAATCAGTACCTAATTTATTTACAATGCACGTCAATGTGCAATTATTAGCTGCCTCGTGAAGGGAATCTTACGAAGATCGAAGTGAAAAACTATACATCTCATATTATACATCCAACAACGTCTCCTATACGAGCTTATAGTCACTTTTTGTACATTACATTTTCCCATAAATCTACGACTATAAAATCAATATAACAAAAAAACTAATATTTAAAATCAAAAGTATTTCTTAAAAAAATAATTACAATGTTACATGTACACAGTGATTATACAATCCAATATTTTTTTGGTATTTTCAATGGCCTTTCAGAAGATTATTATCAGGTCGCTGGTGTCGTACGTATCTACTATGCTAAAGTAATTCAGTCTCATATTAGTTGGCGATTTCCATTAAGAAGTTTAGGTTGCGATGCGATGTTTAAGTCCACGGAGTTCGACGACTAGATCTGAATCACCTGCTACGAAGCGTTTATCGATTCTTCTCGGTTTCGTTGATTCCTGAAATCAAAATAATATTAAATTCTCTATATTGCAATTCATTCATACAAGGCAGCTCAAAGGAGGTTAGTTCACAGGGAGATTTAAGCTCATATCGATGCCCCGTTTCCCACCCAACCCTGATTGACCCGGCCTCAAGCGCGCTGTGTCACCCACCACCCCCGGCCCGGCTAAGTTATTTTTAGACTTCGGGTTTCACAATTTGAATATATATACTTATAACTATGTATTATTCGATAAATATAGCTTTATTTAAACCAATATAAATATTTTAAAATAATACTCACATGTTTAACATTGTCCACAAGACGAGCTATGGTCGTGTAAAAGTGTGAGTTTCGTTTTTCTTGGTCAAATTTTGTGTTGAAGTGTTGGCGTACATGTTGAGGAGGGCGAGTAATCACGACTTCCTTTTGACCCATTTTTTCAATCATCGCGCTATCTGTGCTCGTTACAGGTGCTTCAGTGGTAAGACTTCGTTTATTTCCATTCCAATTAATGAAGCCATCAGAATCATCACCTACATAGTCTTCATCCTCGTCATCCTCAATTCTAGGAACAGACTTTGGGGCATGATAAAGTGGTTTTCCGGCTAAAGCTTTCAGTTCTTGTACATCCTTGTCATCATTGTCTTTGTCTTCGTAGTCGATATTCGAAAAAGCAGCTCGAGCATTTTCACGCCGCCTTTGAGCGTCTCTTGCCATTTGCGTAAGTATAAGGTTGTCCAAGAACGCGGCGTTGACGTCATCCATGTCGTTGGAGCGCCATCGAGGGTTAGAATCACTTTCGAACCATGTTTCTTGTCCAATGGGTAACGCTGAAAATCTTTCTTCTTCTATTTTCGGTGCATCATTTGAGAAATGGC
Source organism: Colias behrii (assembly GCA_029959065.1). Classification (NCBI taxonomy): domain Eukaryota; kingdom Metazoa; phylum Arthropoda; class Insecta; order Lepidoptera; family Pieridae; genus Colias; species Colias behrii. The sequence continues at coordinate 7,562,656 of JARWMC010000007.1, read as the reverse complement.
CATACGGATCGTACATATACGTATAAGGAACTTGACCATAAACTTCCGGGGGATTTATGGCTGGTGTGTCATAGTAATATTGAACTTTAGGAGCATAGTAGTAATCGTCGTCATGATAATCTCTAATATCTTGTGCATACACTGGCCATCCTTGCATAGGATAGGTCTTCGCTTCCGCTAACAAATAGCAAAAGAAGACCACCCACATCCTATAATAAAATTGTATTATTAAAAAATATGTCTATTACTATGTGGATGATTTTTAATGCATTAGAAAGATAAAAAAACAATATTATTTTAATAAAATTAATGCTAAATATTGAGTATTATTATTTAAATTTGAAAAATGTCGCTTTGCTTTCAAGTTTATATTTATTTGCGTTACGTTTTTATTTATTGTCATAGTTAAAAAATATGAATATGGTCTCACCTTAATCCAGTAGGAAGATTGCACATATCGCACTGTTCACTTTTGCATACAAAGGTCGGAACACGACTATTCGGGCAGGCTGGGTCGCGGAGCTTTATAAGCTAGGCGCCCACGCTAGCCGCCCACACGTTCTCAATGAACCTCCCTTCGCTCACCCTCAGGGAGGGAACTCATTCCACCGCCCGCCCTTACCCCGGTCTCTCAGCTATCGATCGAGCTTGTAGCTTATTCATTTTATTAAACGCGCTACTATTTGGAGAAAAACATTTAAATAACTTCTTTTAACAAATTTATTTAGCAACAATGCAGTTAGTTGGATACATTAGATTAAGTATTACATTGATATAATTAATCTATCACACTTATTACTATGAGAAGAATATTTTTTTCTAAACGTGTCAATCGCTTTCTGTACAAAGCTTTAAAGCTTCAATATAAGTAGGTACTCGTACTTCTAAAAATATCTTGTAAGTTGTTAGTATACAGAAATAAATAAGACTTCTTTTAATTAAGAAATAGGACTTCTTCAGATCAAATTCCAGATATTGCAAGCTAAAAATAACTCGGAATAATTTTAATTCTTGCTACAATGCTTGCTGCAAATGACGCAATGAAAATCTCTTGGAATGGGGAGGTCTATAAATAAAACTTTACTAGAACTTGCAGTTTTAGTTTATCTTTATAACCATTGGAGGCATTATGAAAATATAAAAAGCTATTTTTGAAAAATATAATAAGTTATCGGACTTAAAAACAATGTAACCCATCAATGTTTAAAAAAAAACACGTGTAGTAGACACATCTCTTTACACGTGGTATTTTGTCTTTTTTTCGTGTTATGTCTTTTTTAATATTACATGTACTCACGTGTGATATATTATCTTATCATGATCACTATGAAGTGTCCCCATCATATTATACTTATTTGCCATATATACAAAACAAAAAGGAAGAATTAACATACCCAATATTTTAGTGCATAATATTTAGCGTATAAATATAAATTTATAAAGAATAGAAATTGAATGCCATAAAATTGAATGCCATAAAACCAAAAATATATATTTAGCGTATAATTTAATTATTGAGTTGGGGATTCTTTTGATACTTACTAATTAGAAATATATATATATATTTATTGGTAGAACTTATATTTTATATAACAATCAATCTTAATCATTAAATCTCGGTTACTCACTTTGACATAAAACATCGATAAATTCAACTATTTTAAATATAAAGTTTTAGTTTTATTAGTTAGAGTGTTTTTTGTTGAATTTTTTTAAAGTTATACATGAACAGATAAATTTAAAAATGCGAATAAAATAACCAAGGAGTTTAACCTGAAAATAATGGTACCATGGTAGTTGGTAACAGCTCGCGGATTTCCTTTTTGGCCCGATGGGGTAGGTCGGGAGAGGGTGATATTGGATTTTCGATGCAGTCGAAGTGCATCGTCAGGTTTGTTCACGGAAGTCACAAATACGAGGTCAATAACCGACTGGCGCCTTTAAGTCGTTATGTGCAAGTCCTATTATTGACTTCAAATACCACTTTACAAAAAAAATGCATAAATCATTATGAATTTCATTGTATTTGATTCAGTTTATGTCTTGGTGCCAATTCCTTGCTCTTTTGCTTAGCTTAGAGCTTAATATTAGATGTTTTTAAACAATTGCTTTGCATCAAGACGAGAAGAATACCTATAAATTATTTTAACTATTAAATGTTTAATTATTTAAAAATAAACTAGCGGTAACATTAATTAATATAAGTATAGTTTCAACTAATCTTGTAAAAAATAAATAGTATTATTGTAATTATAAAAAGCCCACACATAATGTAGAGCCTTTGTAACACGGGAATTTGTAACGTGGGCGAAGTCCATTTAATAATGAAATATCTAGTACAATATAATAAGACTTCAAAGAAAAGCTAATGTTTTATTTTATGAGAAGGCATTTGTGATTAGAAACAATTTAAGTGATTGTAGTCTGCGTCAGCGAATATTGGGAGATGTCTGGATTGCGTAATAGATGAAGTATTCATTGTACGAGTGTAAAAAGCAGCTCGACTAAGTTTACGACTCTTTCCATTCATGAATGTGAGTCCTTACGTCAGTGCGGCCCACCGGGGGGCGCGGTCCCCCCCAGGCAAACTGGCGAGGGTAGGGGCGTGACGTCAACGCTTTCGAGCAACAAGTGTTACCAATAGATGTAGTAAGTATTTAATACAAGTCTATTTTTAACCTTCCAAAAGACTGATACAGACTTGTACTATGACGTTGGAAGGTTTTAAGAGCCATTACGAATATAGCTTGTTGTTTCATATTGACAACAAAAGATTATTTATAGGTTACTAGCTTTCCGCCCGCGGCTTCGCCCGCGTTTTCAGAGAAAAACCCGTTCCCGTAGGATTTCCGGGATAAAACCTATCCTATGTCCTTTCTCGGGTATCAAAATATATCTATACCAAATTTCATGCAAATTGGCTCAGTAGTTCAGGCGTGATTGAGTAACAGACAGACAGACAGAGTTACTTTCGCATTTATAATATTAGTATGGATTCATTACCTTTACCTATTGAAAGGTCAAAATTTGGAGATAAGAATCTTATTTAAATTGCTCAGGTTGCTTTCCTTTCTAATTATTATAGAAACGAAAGGTCGGCCAATATTATGATACCATGAATGTATTACAGCTTACGTTCGTAAAATTTGTGATTTCCTCCTCAAAAAAAAAATTGTTTTTTTTTTTACATGAATATACCATATAATATTATGATAATAATATACTTATCCGTTTATATAGATATATGTATTATAGTCTGTCCACTATAAAGAATTGCTTTTTGACAGCTCGACGGGTGATACCAGAAGTGATGTTCAAAAGATTATCGATTGTGATACCATTTCAATTATAAATTCAAAATATTATCATAAATCGAATCAGGTACGTAAATAATAATTACAACGTAAACGTACTAATAAGATATGTAATAATAAGACCACATATCTATGCATTGTATGTTAAAACTAAACTAAACTAATATTTTATTATTTATTGGTTTCTATCTTACAATTTGGTTGTCTTTACGTTTAAATTATATGACATAATAGAAGAGTTTTTCTGTATCGGATATATTTTACAGAGTATTTCTATCGATTATTATAATCTATCGACCCATCATTGAATAATTCTGTGTAGACATCACTAAGTGGGCGGGACCTGTCCATGAAGAACGATAATTATTTGTATGACATTTTAACATAGACAATACAATCCTTCATAGGCGTGAAGCTGTCAAAAAGCAAATAATATAATGGACAGAGTATAGTATATAATATCTATCGGTAATTAGCCGAAAGTAGGTATTTTAATTTAAAATTAAAGTCACTTTTAATCAGAATTTAGACCCCTTTGTTTGGATTATCTAAACGTTAATTTAAAATGATATTAGCTGTGTTTTACCTGAAAATAAAACACATATTAAATACTTACCTATATTTGAAGCTTACTTATTGAGAAGGCACCTAGCTTTTTCCGCCTATTTTCCCTCTCTTTCTCGTTGTATGTATGCTATCTCTCTCGCACACGGCACACCTCCCACCAGGTGGCGCGGCGCACGATAATGTGCAGGCGCTAAATCTTGTTCATTGAGTCGAAATCCTCAACAGGTGGACGTTAAGTGTAAGCTTCAAATATAGGTAAGTATTTAATATGTGTTTTATTTTCAGGTAAAACACAGCTATTAAACACTTGACCGTAATTTGAAGCTTACTTATTGAGACCTGTTTGTTACCCACCTGGTGTTTAATATATGGACGCCAATGTGAATTTGAATACATAAGTAATTACTTATTTCTTTGTTTGTAAGAGTAAGGTGTGCAGATAGTAGATATACCAATAAATCACACTAATTTTTATATTATATATTAACAATCCCAGATGAAAAGTTAATCATAATGATTAGATTTATTATTAGAACTTATGAGATAGGTTCAAGCGTACCTTAGTTAACCTTTTGGGCGTGAAAAGTTAAAGTTACTAGATACAATTTCCACTATCTTTAGCGTAAATCTGCGAAAGCGCCAGTAACGACTTTTAACTACGCATTTAGATTTTACTTACAAAATTAAGCAACAGCTGATCACCGACGAGGCAAGAATACCTTTATTTATTCAATTTGACTTCTGTAGAAGCACCATTGAATCATCATAACATAGATTTACCACCTGTCTCAACTCACACAGTTTTAATCCAACCTGCTACAAGCGGACAAGAAGATACCTTGGTCTTTACTTTTAGGGTCAGAAATATATTTAAAAGGTCACCCCTTGAATAAGGCAATAAAATAACAAAACAGGTAAACGGTTTAAATTATAATACAGTCCAACCAAACCGTGCGGTATCTATTAATGTTTAGAGCCAACGCCACCGATCATAATCCAAACATGGCTGGTACTTTCAGTAGAATGCATGAATTATTTATTTAAAACTGATAGGTCATAAACTCTGTACTGGAAACAAATATACTGAACTCAAGAAGTTAGAGACTAAAATGATAAGAGCTTATCTGTGTCCCAAAACTGCAATTACAACAGCTAAGTACGTTACTTTTAATCAAATTTGTTTACCCTTCATAACTCAACAACATAAAAACTGAAAAATATTCAATGGTACGGTAGCAAAAAATAAACAAAGAAACACGTATTTTTCAGTTTAATGAAATAATAATCAGGAGGTGATTTATTAACGATTTTAGGGAGTGTCACAGAAATGTCACATTGTGTCATAACATTCCTCTAAGAAGTATGGAAAGCCTTGAAGCAGTTGTTTTGCTTGTTGTAGCACAAGGCAACTCCACATTTCTCACAAATCGTCTGTGATACGCCAGCACAGTTGGGATATTTGCACCTGATCCTCTTCTCAGCCCATATAGGCCAATGTCCCACCTGGTCCTGCCGCACAGCTGCTGGGGGCACATACTGAGCTGGGCCTTTGTGTTTTTTGGCTTGTATGTCTTGCTCAATGGTTCGCCGTTTTTGATTAGCTTTGGTTCCCAGCTTGCACAAAACCAAGGCAATATCCTGACGAAACTCAGCTGACTGCAGTAGTGGATCTTCTCTTTTTTTGGCCTTATGTACTCTTTTATATAAGAGCCAAGCATTAGACATAACAAGATCTAAGAAATGGTAGAACATGCGAATCTGCCATCTCTTGCTTCGCAGGCGTATTTTGTACCTGCCCATAATACTGTCGATCAAGTCGACACCACCCATATGGCGGTTGTATTCTCCTACGATATGGGGTCGGTCGACAGTCACGTATCTTTTGTTTGGTTTGTCGTATCTTGAAACCTGTGTCTTCGGTAGCTCTCCCACGAAACTAGAGGCGAGTGTGACAATTTTGTTGTCTTTCCAGGCTACCGTCGATATTTCAGTTCCTTCCACGCTTCCAACATATTCGACCGAGTAGCCGCGTTCTTTTTTAGACAGATCCTTGTCTGTTGGCAGTTTACAGTCAGGTATACGATTTCTTCGTATGGTTCCGAGACTAAGAACGCCTTGTTTAGCTAAATATTCCAGAAGCGGCAGAGACGTGAAATAATTGTCAAAATAGATCCGGTAGTTTTGATTTCTTGGTATTTCACGCGAAAGCCTGACGACCACATTCGACGCAGCGCCCAAGTCTGGCTCTCCAGAAGCAACCACATTTTCAGCTCCTGTTTCAGGTTCAAATTTATATGCGAATCCGCTCACGCCGCAAAGGACATATATTTTAAACCCCCATTTATTTGGCTTTTTGGGGTTATATCTTTTCAAATTGTGCCTTGCTTTTGTGGAGCAAATCTGCTCGTCTACACATAGGTATTGTTCTAGAGGGATGCTCTGGCAGGTCTCATTTAATCTTTTGACGATTGGTCTAATTTTGAATATTCGGTCATGATCAGGGTGCTCTCGTGGAACGTTTTTTGAGTTATCATTGAAATGAATGTATCGCCTGATTTTCTCAAACTTGTTGACTGCCATTGTTTCCTTTACTAAAGGTGTTCCTATAGAACTGTTCCAATGCTTCGTAACCCTTGGAAGATGTACCAACGACATGATGTACACTAGTCCAATGAATTGTTGAATATCGGTCTCTGTGACACGAAAACTCATGTTGGGATCTTTCTGGACTATGTAAAGATTTGTTTGGCTGGCAATAACTTCAATTAATTCTTTGGGAAATAGTTTAAAGAAGAATTGGATTGGTGTTTCAAGGTCTAAAATCTCAGGCGACAAGGTTTCATCACCTGTAAAACGTAGCTGTTGCTCGTTTAGTTCAATATTTTTCTTCCTCCAGCGTACGTTCAATTTCTTTCTGGTTTGACGACGTGCTGATGGTCCTGGCAGAGTAGAAGCAACGGGAGAGGGTGATGGAGAAGAAGCACTGCCACCGCGCTCCAGATCTTCAATAATACTGTCAATATTCATACCATCAATTTCTTCTGCAGTTTCATCCTCGAATGGGGGTTCCAAATCCGGCAAATATTCGGGATCTGCCACGCTGTCGTCATCGTCTTCAAATCCATCCTCACTGGCCTCATAGTTATAAAGATAATTTTCAATTTCATCTTCTCTTAGACTTCTGAAAGTCATTCTGTAAAGAAACCAACATTAGGTCATTTTACTATAAAATACGACTCTTGTACTGCATTGTGACAGAAATGTTACAAAGTGAAATTCAACACGAATTCTCAGAAATAACTAAAATTACGAGTTACCAACAATAAATAGTGAAAACCATGAACTTACCTACTAGAATCACCAAACAAGCCGCAGTTATTTGTTTATTTTATAATATTTTCGATTTTTCAAAACTTTACGCAACCTCAAGTCGTGTGAATTGTCATAAACTAAAGTTTGAATGAATTTGCAAACTCCTAACGCCATCTGTTTTTCACGAAATGTACTAGAATTGCATAGAACAGTTTGTAACCGTTGTGATACATTGATGTAAAATGGAATAAAAATAAGATTATAGAATTTGTGAGGATTTGTATGGTTTGTTACAGAAATGTCACATGATGATATAAAGGGGATATAATTATGATTTACATCATAACTTATATACCGAGTCTCGGGACTACATAACGTGACTTATTTATAATAATAGTGTTTGTGCATAACACCAGGCCATCAATAGCTATATGAAACGTCAGATAGGAAATGAGCCAAATTTATCCAGTCAGTAACAACGGATTTTAACTATACTTATTCTAATTCAACCAACTAAGTACTAGCTACTCCGTATGTCTTTTGGGTAGACGGAGGCAAATAGGATTTTTATTCCGACTATAACATTTAATATTTGGAAAATATACTCCACATTTTCATACTTTCAGAGTCATTTTGCAGATTCTAGTGGTGTAGCACTAAACACTGTCTATTAGGTGGATGGTGCTGCTGACCGGGCCTTCGGTTCCGCTTTCCTGAATACCTTCGCCCTTCTCGGTGCTACTTCTACTGAAATAGCGGTACTCTTACACGTCGTTCAGGTCTCGAACTGACTAGGATTTCTCATATTATCGTAACAACCCTCGCTCGCTCTAACGAGAACAAATTATCGCTAAGGAATTCTGCTGCAGGACAATGGCAAGAGATTATTATGCATTGATTATTATGCATTGGTTATGCATTATTATGTTCAGGAATATGGTGGACTAGATTTCCGCCCGCGGCTTCGCCCGCGTTTTCAAAGGAAAACCCGCATAGTTCCCGTTCCCGTGGGATTTCCGGGATAAAACCTATCCTATGTGTTAATCCAAGTTACCCTCTATATGTGTGCTAAATTTCATTGTAATCGGTTCAGTAGTTTTTACGTGAAAGAGTAACAAACATCCATACATCCATACATCCTTACAAACTTTCGCCTTTATAATAGTATTAAGATTTTGAATACTCCCGTCGTCTGAAAGTATCTCCTTTCGATTAACTGCATTAAGGGTGCAGATCTGATCCCATCTTTGTTCCGTAGGAATGCTACGACAGTCTAAAACGTTAAACTGGACAAAGAAAGTTGCCCTGAGTATGGTCGGTTGTTCCAACATCCCTAATATGGCTACAGTTGTCCACAGTTGTGCGAGTGCAAAATTGAAGAACTGAGCTCGTGGGTAGCTATGTCGAATGAATCTGTGTTAAGATTATGAGAGGACAGTTGGTTGTGGATGCGAAGACAGGACGTTACTTTAATCATCCGTAACCACGAGAGGTAGCCACGGACAGCGATATAGCAAGAACTAAACTATCAAAGTTTAGTTCGCTTACCAGACTTTGTCATGTTTAAAATGCAGTATATCCTCTGTATAGCATTGCATTTATGACTATTGATAAACTTAATTCACCCGCAATCACGAGAAGCAGGCACGGATAGCGATATAGCAAGAACTAAACCAGCAAAGTTTAGTTCGCTTACCAGACTTTGTAATGTTTCAAAAGCCGTATAGTCTGTATTGCATTGCATTTATTGCCCCCCCCCCCCCCCTTCAAATCAAAGAAATGAGAAGTCATTTGGCAGAGCTTTCTCGTGAAGGGTAGGGGTTCCAAGTAATATCTAATAATACGAGGCTTTTGTTTGGAAAGATTGACTTTCCGATATTAATTATCCTCTATCCTAAGTAACTCAACAGTCAGTATTCACAGCACTCGTTGAGTACTTAAACGTTTTACGTTAATAGTTGTATATAAGTTTATTATATAATATAATAATCCTGGTGGGATGACAAGAAACTTGTCTAAGCAAATGATTGTCCTAATCCCTCAGCGATTTATTGTTTGAGCCCTGAAGAAAAACTCATGGGTGCCATAATGAGGCCAAATAGGTTGATAAACGAGTCGAATAAATTGCCTACAAGACCGGGCAACTAAAGTAGGCCTATGAGAGTTCAACTATGCATAACCAATCGTAATTTGTTACATTCAATCGCTTTGCGATTAAAAAATCTCTTCAGGTGTTTTTATGTGAAAATTGGTCGGCTAGTGCCATTGAATTACGATACCAACCATACCGTTGACACAAGGCTTGGTGACAATCCTCGAAACCACCGCCACAAATCATCTGCGAGATGATATTTGATCCGACTCGCCTTCCTTTGTTGTGAATAGGCTCTGCATTGGTAAATACAATTTGTTCAGTTCCAATATCCATAATTGATAAACCAATGGTGGTTTCCTGATTAAATAAGCGTAAGCGGTCACCTTTTAGGATACGAAGTATCCATTTCATGCGCCCATTATTCAACGTCTCTTACCTATTATATTGTATTTATTAGGGTATATTACTATACTTATATTGTATAGATGGCCCACTGTGATTTAGATTTCAAAACCTTTTTCTACCTACCTTAGAAGGGTGAAGATCCGTTACTGTCATCTCTAAAACTTTCGTGGGCGAGGACCCACGAAAGTTTGACGAAAGCAAATATCTATGATCATTTTAATGATCAATCCTTTGTAAATTTGCACCAACCGCAATCAAAGCCCCGCGAGGGCCGATATATATTTGCACCATTTCCCCGTCAGGGACGGTTGTAATCAAAGCCCCGCGAGGGCTGATATATATTTGCACCATTTCTCCGTCAGGGACGGTTGTAATCAAAGCCCCGCGAGGGCTGATATATATTTGCACCATTTCACCGTGATGGACGGTTGTAATCAAAGCCCCGCGAGGGCTGATATATATTTGCACCATTTCCCCGTCCGGGACGGTTGTAATCAAAGCCCCGCGAGGGCTGATATTATATAATTGCATCATTTCACCATTTCCCTGCGAGCGACAGCTGCGCGAGGGATGTTTGTAATTTGAAATAAGTAGCGCCTGCCAAAAAAATGCTTTAGAGTCACCCTGCGAGGGTGGGTTTAACCTGGCTAACTCCTGCGAGGAGTAGCGGCCACATTTATGTATTCTGCTTCGAGCAAGATTTAAGGTGCTAATATAAAATTAGAAGTTAATAATCATTTGATTTGACAATGGTAATTAATTGTTATGTATATATAAAAAATAAAAGGACTTTAACTATTTAATAAAGTCATAATTCAAATCATTTACACTAAATTTTAAAATGAACTTCGATTAATATTTATTTTAGTTCATACAATCGATGTCACATTCAGTTGCTTTATATCCGTTAAGATTCCTTACGAACGCAGCCATACCGTCGTAGGACGGTTTTATTGCACAAAATAATCTCCACTCACCCGCAATTTTTTACTTTTTGTCAAGGTGTACAAGTTTATAATATCATTCTAAAACGTTAGAATAAGTGAATTGTAAATCCTTTGAAATGTCTAAATTTAATTTCTAATTAAGGTATCTCGATAACTATACGATAACGTCCCTTTCCAAACCAGAGAATTTAAATGTAAAATTTTGGTACTTACTCGTTTGAACCAAAAAGTTGCATCATTTGAAACATAGGAAACGTAATATAAATAAAAGTAATTTTCAAACAAAATTGCCGTGTGTAATACGTCTATTTTCACATAAATACGGTTCAGATTAATACTCATAAAAGGACACGTATAGACTACGGATAGTTTTGAATGTGTGGTACATTCATGGTACATACTATACATGAGCGTATTATTCCATCATTATTCAGATGAGCGGCTTACTCCCGTACGATTTATAACATATCACGACATGTTCTGACACGTCGAGATTCATGCAATTATGCTAACATCAAATAATACCTACCTATATAATTTGTTTTTGGAGCTGACTCATCTCGTTCGATAATTTTTAGGTAATAAACTATGATTGGAACTCCGAACCGTTTCTAGCGATAACGACAATGTAATAAGGTCGTACGTAGCAATGGATTGCATGCCTGTAAAGCTTTGAGTTGGCTCATAGGCGTCAGCCTTGGATTTATCCATACTATTAATAATTGTAATTTTTTCCACGAAAAATTCACTTGTAACCTTGTAATAAAAACACATTATTAAAAATAAAATAAAATATCTATATACAAGAGAGGGTATTTGATATATCTAGTCAATATCAAATAATCACAAAAATAATATTAACGATTCGAGTAAAGCCGAACGGTAAATCCGTTAAAATAGCTTTACTCACAGTATTAAAAATTCAAATATTCATTAGTATATATTGCATAATAAAATATTTCAAAAGAAAAGTTACTATTTCACGTAAAATGTAACGGTTGTATCGTTAATTTTAAATATCTTTATACATGCTATTAAGTATTTAAAGCATATTGAAAAATAAACTATTGCTGAAGGATTCATTAAAAAACCTCAGCATTTTAAATAAAGTCCAACGGATATACCGTTGATTTAAAAGATTTTTACTCATTTTTAAGTAAAATATCATTAGATCATCATTAGAATAAATGTAAAAATATCACTGTACCGATCCGACGGGATACACTTTTTCACACTTTTAGCACTTGCAATATGCAATACTTAAAACTTAATAGCACCAAGGTTGTAGTCTTGTAAGAAACCTTCTCGCGGCGGAAGCTAGACGCCAATGAACAAGATTTAGCGCCTGCACATTATCGTGCGCCGCGCCACCTGGTGGGAGGTGTGCCGTGTGCGAGAGAGATAGCATACATACAACGAGAAAGAGAGGGAAAATAGGCGGAAAAAGCTAGGTGCCTTCTCAATAAGTAAGCTTCAAATTACGGTCAAGTGTTTAATATTATGATATCATTTTCAAAATGATGATTCATATTGTATGGCTGTAATGAAATATTTAGTTGTTATTATCAACAAGAATATAAAGGTATTATAGAAAACAGTTAAAAGCTAGCGCGGTAGAAATTCTTCTAAATTAAGGTGCAATGTTTTTCTACATATGAAGAGCATTATGAAAAAAATATGTATTTAATTCCTTTGTACACTATAATTTTAGCAGTAAGTAATTAAACTTTGTGATAATATCGATTGGTACGAAAATTGTATACGAGTACGTAATACCGTAGTATATTATTATTAGTCTGTGGTAATACTATGTAGCGCCATCTATAACGTATAAGAAGACCCAGTACTTGGTCGAGAGTGTTCGAGCTTTCGTTCAAGCAAACAGCTTTTCTGTAGAGTGTAGATGTAATGGAGCCTCGTGCGTTTTGAAAATGGCCACCAGATGGCGCGAATTTAAAAATGAGAAATTTTCAGCTCTAACGAATAAAATACGAATTTTAAGTTGTACAAACGATTCCCAAGAGTATTTTTTTTATTCAATCAAAGTGTTGTTTTAATCGTGTCAAATCAAATCGTGTAGAATCAAATAAGCTTAAATTAAAATATTTGTCTTATTAATTTGTTCTCGATAGCGGCAATAATACATCAGACTATCGAAACTTGATTGTATTTGCATGTGATCGAAATTTTCGAAAGTTTGTTCAACTATTTTAATCTTTCAAGATGCTTTTACGTCCACATAAATAAGTTTATTTATTCAATAGAATCTTACGTTTCACGACTAGCTTAATACATATTTAATTTAGCTTCTTAAAAAGTATCATATTTTATTAACATACCAGATAAATTCAAGTAAACATACTTAATAATACAAAATTTTCGATTCTGATACGTTTATTAATATATTATGTACTATCAATATTATGTGTATAAAATGTACTTTTTTGTAACGAAACATACCTACACGTTTGTGCAAATTTACTAATTATTTTTTTGTAAATGAAGAAGGAAAATCAATTGAAACGATTTCACCATATTCCAATACTTGATAGTGTAAATTATATAGATTTTTAGTTGATATTTTTTAACAATTTTATTTATCGACTAAATCAGAAGCGAAAAAGAATGCTACAGAGCTTTATACATAACAATTATTATGTTCCCTCTTATATGAGAAAGAAACAAATTAATAAAAATGTACGTTTCAATATAATATAGCGGTCCTCATTTGAACAAGAATATGAAACTCCTTTGTTAATATATAGTTATTTTTACAGGCGGTAAATGGTTAATATTATGACGATTCAAAAGTGCTTCTAGAAGAGGCTTCCAATTGAATTATTAAATATAAATTGAGTTTGAGTCAATATTGTTATAATTATTTTGCAATTTTAATTTTTACTTAAATATGAATACGTTTTAAGCTAAGAAAATTTAAAAATATAGCGGACAGTTTTTGTGAATAACTTATATTTTAATATTATATTATTATTGAATCAGTTCTTGTTGCCTTATAATAAAAGAATTATAATTAATACAGCAATTTCTATGCATTACTACCATTATTATGAATATTGTTCGTAAAAAAAAACCAAGAACTATACATATAATAACAATCCATCTATATAAAAGAGTTCAACGCGATAATACGATGATAATAATGAGTAAAACCAATAACATGAATTTAAATTACTATACTTAGTTTTTTATCTCATTATATAAAATTGACCACGTATTAATGTTACATATACTAATGATTTATAAGTTTCATTAACACAGTCATTAAATAATTTTAAATTAAATTGTACCTGCGCCTACAAGATTTTTCTAAGAATGGCGAGTGTCTAGAATCGAACAATAAATAGTAAAATTCTTAGGCGGCCATTATCTCTTCATCCTTTACAGCCCGGAGCTTTAAAGCTGCGGGGAGGGGTCGACGCGGTGCGAGGTGGGTCGCGGGGCGGCGTGAAAGCCTCCACCCGCCAGTATCGTATCGGCTCTTATGTAGCCTGCCTGCATGTCGCGTTCGGACTACGTTCTGTGAAAAACTTGACTCGAAAGTGTTTTGGAATTGTGATTAACATAGATATTTCTATTTATGTGATGTATACGACGTGTGTTTATATACTTTAGGGAATGTTTGTTGGTTATTGGACTAGCGTAATTGTGTGTGTCACGTGTGTTTACGAATGAATGCGACGGCGTAGGCGCAACGGCGAGTCGCGCTCTCCGTGAGATATTCTTGCTCGCGCAGGTCGTAGCGGCCATGTTGCATACCTGAGACGAGTGAGGACGCAACTTTGTGTGAAAGAGACGCAAATTGCTCCAGAGTTTCGCTAAAAGGGAATCGACCCTGCAATGTTTTTGTCGGTATCATGACCGTAATGGGGCGGTGGCACGTGGTGCTGGTCGCGCTGGCGCTGCTTACCGGCGCGGGCGCTGGCGCCGCCGCCGAACAGATGCAGTCCCGTGCTGTCGATACCGGTGTGGATCTACGTGTGCCAGAGGCTCAACCTATAGGGACAATTGTTGGTAGAATACCTATCAAGCCTGGTTTTACGTATCGTTTTAATGAATCACCGAAAGAGTTTCTTCTAGACCCTGTATCAGGTGAAATAAAAACAAATATTGTTCTTGATAGAGAAAGTGTAGACCGCTATGCATTTGTTGTACTATCGAGTCAGCCTACATATCCTATAGAAGTGCGTATACGGGTTACGGATGTTAATGACAATTATCCTGAATTTCCGGAACCCAGTATTGCGGTTGCTTTTTCTGAAAGTGCCTCACCCGGAACTAAGTTGCTTTTAGATGCAGCAACTGATAAGGATTTAGATGAAAATGGGATTGCCAATGACTACAGAATAGTTGATGGTGACACAGAAGGAAAGTTTCGGTTGAATGTAATAGTAAATCCAAGTGGTCATACATCATATTTGCATCTAGAAACAACTGGAAAACTTGATAGAGAGACCAATGATTTCTATGTATTAAATATATCAGCACGAGATGGTGGTAGTCCGCCAAAGTATGGTTATTTACAAGTAAATGTGACAATCCTAGACGTGAATGATAACCCACCAATATTTGATCAGAGTGATTTTTCAGTTTCGTTAAATGAAAGTGTACCGCCAGGAACCACTGTTCTTAAGGTTACTGCTACTGATAGTGACCTCGGTGACAATAGTAAAATAACTTATGAAGTGACTGACACTGAGAAGCAGTTCGCTGTAGATCCAGAGTCTGGTGTGATAACAACATTAAAAAAATTGAGCTGTCCTCAGTACTGTAGTAATACTACTTGTAATATGACATGTGTTTTAACTGTTATTGCGAAAGACCACGGAGTACCACGACAAGATGCACGTTCTTATGTGACTGTAAATCTAATTGATGCAAATGATCACGATCCAGTAATAACATTTACTTATGTTCCATCTACAGCCAACTTTGCTACTGTTGATGAAAACGCAAAAAATGGATCTCTTGTTGCTGCTATAACCGTGACTGACATGGATGCAGGACTAAATGGTATAACAAGTGTCAGTATAAAATCTGGCAATGAATTAAACCATTTTCGATTAGAAAATTCGAGTAGTGTGTACATAGTTCATGTAAATGGAATTTTGGATAGAGAAGAAATAAGTAAATATAATCTTACTGTGGTAGCGACTGATAAGGGAATACCACCACGAACAGCAACAGCATTCTTAGTAATACATGTTAATGACGTCAATGATCATGAACCCGTTTTTGAAAAATCTGAATACTCTACTGTTTTAAGTGAACTTGCGCCCCCTGGTACGTATATAGCTGGCATTACAGCAACCGATGAAGATACTGGAGTTAATGCAGAAATTTATTACGATTTTTATGACGGCAACCAACAGCAGTGGTTTTCGATAGATCATTTAACGGGTCTAGTAACAACAAAGTCTTTGCTCGACCGGGAAATACAAGGGACAGTAGAACTTAATGTATCTGCAAGGGATGGTGGACCAAATCCGAAATGGGCGTATACCAGATTGAAAGTAACCATATTAGATGAAAATGATGAAGCTCCTTCATTCCCACAGCAGCAAATAAATGCAACCTTAGCTGAAAATATCAGTCCCGTAAAAGAAATATTAATTTTAACAGCTTCAGATTATGATCAGGGAACCAATGGATCTGTATCTTATTATTTACCACCAAGCACTGAAAGAAAGTATCCTAATACATTTATACTTGATCCAGTTACTGGGCAACTAAGTACGATCATAGAATTAGACAGGGAAAAAACATCAAGCTACGAAATTCAGGTTCTCGCTAAAGATCAAGGGTATCCTCCGCAATCATCAACAGCCACTATTATTTTACGAGTGCTTGATGTAAATGACAATGACCCTATTTTCTATCCTCAAAGATATATTACAAGCATTGCCGATGACATGTCTCCAGGATCAACTATTTTACAAATACAAGCTTTTGATGACGACGAAGGTGACAATGCAAAAATAATGTATTCTTTGGAAAGTGGTGGTGACGGATTTTTTGATGTTGAACCATGGACAGGAAATATAATTTTATTGAAGGATTTTCGTAAAGCTCCGAAAGCTTTCTATTCGTTAATAGTATCTTGTAAAGATAAAGGTAATAGAAGAGCCTTGGAGGATGCAGTTGTTGAAATAATAAAAAAGTCACAGTCTAAAAACTTGGATTTCGAAAATTATAATGGTTACAAGTTTAGAATAGTAGAAGATGATGGAACATTAAAAGAACAAGCCAGTCGTTTTGTTGGAAAAGTTAGCAGTAGAACAACAAGTGATGAGATATTTTATTTCATAACAGAAGGAGATCAAAAGCACGTGTTTCAAATTGATAAAAAGAAAGGTGTTATAAGCACTCAAGGAAATATAGACCGCGAAGAGAAAATGACATACCATCTTAAAGTAATGGCAAGAAGTGGTTTCTCATATGGATTTACAACTGTCAATATATCCATATTAGATATTAACGACAATTATCCTGTTTTTATTGAAGGAAAAGATGAAATACATATCGCAGAAAATATGGCAGTTGGCCAAGAGGTCTATTTTGCTCGAGCCGTTGATCGCGATTCTGGATCTAACAGAACTATTTCTTATACTTTAAGCTACAACTCCGAAAATAGTTTTAGAATATCAGAGACAACCGGCGTAATTTATTTAAATAAAGCTTTTACCAATGAACCAGGTACCATATTGCCAATAGAAGTTACAGCAACTGATCATGGAAAACCAGCCCTGGCTACTAAATATAGTATATCAGCCATATTAGATGATGTCAATGATCACACTCCTGTATTCGATCACACATCTTATGAGACATCTTTATTAGAATCGACGCTAGTGAATACAAGATTTTTTGCAATTTCTGCATCGGATGCTGACTTAGGACCAAACGGGCAAATATCTTATTCCATCACGGAAGGTAATACTGATGGAAAATTTGGAGTTTTTCCGGACGGTTTTCTGTATGTTAAAAGTTTACTCGATAGAGAAGAGAAGGATTACTATTCATTGACAATCGTAGCATACGACCATGGTAATCCACCACGCTCTTCCCAAGTACCTGTCGTCATTCACGTTTTAGATGAAAATGATAACAGTCCTCAATTTACCAATACGACGTTCATATTTAAAATAAAAGAAAATGAACCACCAGATACATTTGTTGGAAAATTAACAGCAACAGATGAGGACATAGGACGAAATGCGGAATTAACGTTTAGTTTACCTATAGCTCAAAATGACTTTAGAATAGACTCTAGAAATGGTTTTATTAAAACATTGCGATCGTTTGACCGAGAGAGCTTATCACAAACAACAGGACAAAATTATATTACTCTAACAGTTACAGTTAGTGATAATGGAAAAGTGAAACTCTCTGATTCGGTAAGAGTAACGATTTATATAACAGATGTCAATGATAATGCTCCCATATTTACACGTACACCATATTCCGTAGAAGTATCTGAGGGAGCAAGTGTGGGCGCTTCTATAATGAGGGTGTATTCTTCTGATGCTGATGAAGGCTTGAACGGAGATATCTATTACAAACTCATTGCTGGTGATGATATGAAAAAATTCATGCTCGATGAGGCAACTGGTCAACTTTTTATAAATAAACCTCTAGATCGAGAAACTACTGATCGTTATCGACTTGTTGTTGTTGCACATGACTCAGGTCAGTCTGTCCGACTTTCAGCAACAACCACCATTACCGTTGACGTTTTGGATGAAAATGATAATGCACCTGTATTTAGCCAAACACAATTGAAAGTGGCAGTATTAGAAACTGAACCGATAAACAAAAAAATCATCCAATTTCATGCAAATGATGCTGACTTAGGAATAAATAATGAGTTGCAATATTCTATATCTTCCGGTAATAGAAAGGAGACATTCTTTATTGATAGTTATTCTGGTGAATTATTCTTGCATAAACACTTAGATTATGAAGATTTAACGGCATATGTTTTGAATATTACAGTAACGGATAATGGAAGTCCAAGCTTATCATCAAGCATATCATTTACTGTGAACGTTATTGATGCCAATGATAATGCTCCTGTTTTCACCAATACAGCAATAGTCCGGCAAATAAGAGAAGGCATTCCTACACATACACCAATAGTGACAGTCACTGCTGAAGACCCTGATTCTGGTTTAAATGGAAAAGTTTACTATTCTATTATACACCAGGAACCATACGACGGCAGACGTCATTTTGCTATAAATAATGTAACGGGTGTGATTCATACTTTGTTGCCAATAGACAGAGAAAGCATTGATACATTTAGAATAACGGTTGTGGCGTATGATAGAGCAGAGCCACCATCGATACGTCTTTCTGCAGAGAAGTTAGTAACCGTTATAGTTGAAGATATAAACGACAATGCTCCTGTATTTGTGTCCATGAACGCTGCAGTAGTTAACTCAGAGCGATTAGGAAGAAGTATAGGCAGGGGAATATTCATTATGAATATTCTTGCACGTGATTTGGATTCAGGTACAAATGGACTAGTTACGTATAAGCTAATTCATGGTGGAAATGATATGTTTGATTTGCATCGAAGTAGTGGTGCTTTAACTCTAAGATATCCTCCTGCCAAACCAGAAGCAAGATGGAATTTGGTTATAAAAGCAACTGATGAAGCTGTATTAAGCGAGCAAAAAAGCACAGAAACGTATTTAACAGTTATTATGGGTGGCACTGAACTAGAAGGAATAACTTGGCTGAATGCTGGCTCCGTATCGGTGGCGGAAAACGAACCTGGTGGAACTGCTGTTTTGAATATGACGAACAATTATAGATCGGGTTTAGAGTATTATATAGTGAATGTGACTGGTGATGGAAAACAAGTGGACAGATTATTTGATATTGACTCTTCTCTGGGAATATTATCAACGGCAGTGCCTTTAGATCGAGAAGCAGGTGTAGAAAAATATGAAGTGGAAGTATGTGCAGTTTCATCAAGCTCGCCGTTGCAATCTACAACCACAAAGGTAAACATTTTTATTTATTAAATGCCTTATAATTAATTATTTCTTAATTTTCATTGAGATTGAGGTCACAATTAATGAACTTAAATGATATGAGCTATGTAGCCGTATAAAAAATAAAGGGACATTCCAATTAACTTTGCACAGTTATCGGCTTAGACAGAAGACAAAACATCGGCCCTGTACTGTTGTTAAAATAAAATAAATTTAAAACGAAAGCTCGTTAGTGTATGTCGGCTGGTGGAGTCTAATCGGAGACTCTAAATTAACGATAAGCTGCGTCTCGCGACGATATCTCAACATTCGTTCTGAAACCTTTCGGAGCTTATGTGAAACATGGGGTTTAGCATGGAATCTCTATAAGGGAAGTTAATGTTTATGGAAGGGTCCGTTTCCAACTATTAGATACTTAAAACCTTGAAAATTGAAATTTATCGTAGTCAACTCAAATTAAAACATACAAAGAAAATTTAAATAAATATATAAGAAATTCACATAAATTCAAATAAGCAAAAGAGAAAAAAAAAATTATTCACTTCTAACTGTATCTGTTCCAATTTCTTTGCGGATACTAAGTATTTGTATGTATTTTTTTTTGTAAATGTTTACTTCAAATTTTAAAAGTAAAGCATTATAAATTAATAAAAATAAATATCTCTTAAAGGAATAGGTAACTTTTCTGACAAATAAAAGAAAACATTATCACGATTGACATCACAAAGGTATTAAGAGTTATTAATTCGTTATCGTTCAATATAACATCAAAAAAGTTGAATGAAAATTTTGCAAAATTGTTTCAATTTGTACTTATCAATTGTGACTGAATTCGTATGAAATTCAATACTTCTTAATACGTGTAAATATTATCTTAACAACCAAAGTATCAAAATAAATGTAACACGTGCTTATCATAACCGTCACAAAAACTTGAAGGTAATACGTATTTATTAAACACGAATCCAGGGATTCGCATATTTGTCGAAACCATTCAAATATTTTATTTAAATTGACCAAAGGCTGTTGACCGTTGAGTGTTAAAGTGTCACTTCAAATATCCGTTATATTCTTTCGATATAGCTGATTTTATTTTCTTGAATCTGATTATCGTTGCTTTTTAGGAATATTGTTTGACACGTCTTTTGAAAAGCTTCATTAGAATTTAAATTAATTAAAAAAGCTGCCTTATCACGGTATCCAAAATTATTAGATCTATAAAATTAATCATGGACTATATTTTTTCAAAGTTAACTCTTATAAAGGTGTAGTGAGATAGAAATAGGTATGTGTAAGGAATAAGCAATTCTGTCGATGTATTTGAAAACAAAAACAATTATTCACGCTCAGTTACCCACCTTACGTGAAAATTGTGATTATACAGATGCATTTTACTATCAAGTTCATCAAAGTATGATTGTGATTGTGTGAAATAAGATCGATTGGAGGCAGCTGGAGGAGGGGGTGGCTATCAACTGACATCGAAAGCGCATTAGGGCGCCAAGCAGCATTCCCTCGTCTGATTTATGCAACGTGCTTCCAGCGGCGCGGGCATCGACACCCGCCTTAATGAACGTACAAGTTACGTTATACTGTGAAATAGCTTTCATTATTTCACGCCAATACTAATAGTCTTGTGTCTATGTAGAACGTTTAATCCTCAGTTAACGCCGGTAATAACTGTTTTGTTCTCTTTGCATGCAATACTCACATATCTTTAAATGGATGTCTTTGTAGACTGCAGCTCGCGTTTGTGCTTTCGCTGTACGTTTTGTTCAGCATCCATTAATCTAAGAGCATCCTTATTTATGTGAGGCTGTAATTTTATAATAAAAATATCTAGACAATGCAATGGTATTGTGAAATAACTAATTACGAAATAAACCTATGCCTGTGAGCTATAAAATTTAATAGTACAGTGTGGTTATTAAAACATTTTTATATTGATTGCAAATTGAACGTTTGCAGTTGTGAAAATTGCTGATCTATCGCCGGACGCTTTTAATTTATCAGCGTTTCGTTTTTATCATCAAATTTATTGGTCCGAAGGGACGTGCTCTTTCAAAGAAAACTTTAAATGTTAAATCAGCATTCATTTTAACCTGTTGCGTCGTCTAATGCATTCTGAGGCGTAATTGATAAGGTGGCGAGTCCCCTAAAAGCTTTATCGTTGAAAAAATTCCATTTAGGTACGACATTCACTTATGGCGGAGAAATAAATATTTCTAATACTCTGTAAATACCTTTTTTAGATTTCTTAATGTTGATGTTGTACCTACATAACATATTATTGTATAAACATAATAAATAGAAAGGTGTGGATTCGTTGATATGGACCGTACAATGTACATATTATAATACTTATGTAAGAACTCCGTGGCATTGTTGTAACTTAATTTTAATTTGACCGTAAATCAGTTCAATCAGTTCTCGGTTGCACGCACTTTAAATAGAAAATCTAGTCTGGCTGAGGAGAGAGTCAATCGCGTTTCTAATCGAGTCGTTGATCTGTAAGCATGTGCTAAATTACAATTAATAACTTTATTGCAGTCATCTATATCAATACGTTTTATTTATTTGTATCAGCACGTATCTAATTACATTTTTTTCTTATTTTTATAGCTTGTGTTTAATATATGCCTTTATTTATGGCTACGTAATGATTGCTATAAATCAGGACTTTTCTAGCGTTGTAACGTGACGTAACTACTTGATTCAAAATAACTACAATTTTTAAGGGGACAGCCCGAATAGCGAATTCTAACAAACGGTGCATTTAACTTTTATAAATTATATTAAATAGAGCATAAGTAACTAAGTAGAAAGAGGTATAGTTTCTTTAAATGACATTCCTAACTAAAAGATCTTTTAAAATAATTCTATGTTCCGACAGAGCAATTTAGCATTGTTGTTTTGTTAAATGAAATAGTCATCCCTGACAGGTAACTGTCCCGATTTCTTATCACTGCGTTCCCTGCTGACCAGTCAAGCGTGATCTGCTTTGCCTCCGAATATACTTTATTAAGAGCTGAGCGAGAAAGCGTATCACGGACTGACATGGACCTTATTTGATTGGAGGCTCGAGTGCGTGTATTCATGTGAAGTTGAACCGGTTTGTTTGGGCTCTCCTGCTTTCTACGTCATACATTGACGTTTCTGTAGAAGTAGTTATGCCCACGGTATGCACACAACTCATAAGTTAAGACTTGTATGAAGTTTATTATGAATTGTGTATCTTTAGTGAAGGCCTGATGGGAGTTTAGCTGGAACGGACTTGTAGCTGTCATTTTTATTATCAGCCGCCTTATATCTCGGATTTGTTTAGGGCGCACAGATAATATAATTTAGTTCGAGGCAACCGACGCTGAAGTTGGAATATAAACCTGCATCTTCCATGCTAAATCAGCTTGATACATTTAAATGGCGTAAATAAATGTTTCCCGAGCTTGCGATTAAAGATCAATGATTTGCGTGAGAGAACAGAGGCGCTCTGAGATTATAAGTATGTAAATTTGGTTGGAGCATTAGTTACGGTATTTTGTTATTTTAAACGAAAAAGCAATATCTAATTGCCTATTATTTAAATAAGCTCTTAAATAAAATAGGATTATTAACAGATTACAGTACATCATGCGTTTATTCATAATATTAATAAAACACATACCTAGATAGAGCAAGCTAAAATCTTAACAAATTAGAATAAATCTTATATTAATAATTATTGTAATAGATATAATTATAGGTTTTACAATATTTATATATTTAAAATGTGTTTCTTGTTTCATCGTAGTAATTGTATATTGTCTATATTTTCTAATATTTCTGTAGTATGAAAAGCAAAAATAAATATAGGTAAGAATATTGATCTTAATATTCAAATCATATTTAATAAACTTATAATACCCATTAGGCTGCCATTACTGCCACCTGTATCTTGAGGGCCGCTAACTTTACGCCTCCACGACGTTTCACCGCAAAATTGATTCCCTGATGCTATCTAACCTCCCGAGGGAAGGTTGGATAAATAAATACTTTACGATAATCTCCAGAGATCTGAGACAGGCCAGAATTGCTGCACGGCAGAGATATTATTGCATTTTAATTCCGTTCATGGCACACCTCCCTGGCATTACGGTTATGTATGATTTACATGTTATTGTACACCGAGCGAACCGTCTAACCATCCGATATCCTGCAATATCTGTATGTAGAGTCTGAAATATTATAATCGTGAAGTTTTATAGATTTGTCGATGAAAACATTGATATTTTCTCGATATGGACTAGATGTAGTTAAATTACAGAGCAGGAGCATCTTAATAAATGAGATAATATAAGCGTTTACTGTGTTTGAGAGGTTCGTGAGATTGCGGCTTTATAATAACTATGCATAGAAAATAAACGCCGGGGGCGCCGTGCCAAAAAGAAAACTAAATATTTATCATGCAGCATGTTTTAAAGCCTTGTAATGTTGCCTCATTAATTCTATAATAAAAATAACTTTTTTAACAGGTACTGTGCTTGATATTTTTGTAATAAAATGACAATAAATGTTTATTATAACGGGATCCGTCGTTTATATAACGCAGTGACCCAGGAGTGCGCAGTGTGGAGTATGTTTTACTTCGTTATGACTTCTGAGAGATGAATAATAGTGGCAATAAATTCTAGTTAATGGTTTGCACGAACTTCACACGAAGGGAGGCAGCAAATAAATAGAGTTTTTATTATATATATGTTAAGTAATAAATCGAAAATCATTAGTTTCCAGCGCTTGCGGGAAGAGTTTTAAACTTAATATGCGCTGGTGGAATCAATTAAAAACATCTTTGAGGTGATATCAATAGAAAGAATTGTATTAATCAGTATCTTGATACCTTTTACACTGAATTAAAATATTAGCAATACAAATGCTTTAACTCTCGCCTTTAGCGGCAAATTCTCGTTTAGTTACATCGATAAAAGTTGTAAAATGCAAATCGCGCTAGTGAAATGTTAAGAATCTTACGCCCACATAAAGCTCTGTACCGTTACCTTATTCAAAGTACAATGCAATAATTAATATTATTATTTGATAAACACTGCCTGCGCTGAGAATGCAAAGGAGAACGGTCATACAGAGACCACAATGGCTAGGGCAATTAAATGTTATAAATGCACTTAAACTCTTGATTAAAGCAATGGATGGTTTAATAGTAATTAATTAAAGATTAAATATTAATAATTAAAGATTGTATATAATATATAACCGTACATAGTACCATATAGTACTGTATTTATGTGGGAGCTTCGATAAAATTTCGAAAGAATTTGCTAAAATTGCCAACCTTAAGTTGTAGGCATTTTTAAATTATTATTTTAAATCCATATTCAAAATATTCGATTTGTATCTTGCTATATCAAAATATAGTCAATAGAAGGGATACTTTATCTAAGCTAGTACGATTGGAAAACAGGGTCAGTAATAATAAAAAAGAACAACAATAGTTAAATGCATTTAAATATAATTTGCGTATTAATTACAGACCTATTCTTCTCCTTTGATTTGGGGCAATTCCGATTTTGTTTCTAAGTGGTTGTAATTCTACGGGTATCAATTTCGACGATAAATTTTGGCCCAACATTGTAATAAAAGGGTTTCTATAGATATTTATGAGCAATGATTAATGTTGTCTCTGTTATATCAACCTTTTCTACAAGCAAGTTATTATTAATAGCTTCGGACTATACCCATAGGTATATAAGTAACAATTAAATATGTATAGCTTAGCACTAGTGAATGTCAGACATAATTTAAACGTTTTTCATTCAGAAGGGTTTTACATTAAAATCTGTAATTTACTTTTTCATAAACGGTTTTAAAAATATTCTCACTATCTTCTACCTCACAGGTTATTTTAAGTTACGTTAAAAAAATCGCATAAAAAATCTTTTACCACGTCAGCGAGCTTATATTGGGGCTGCTTTGTTCCACAACTACCCACAGCTTCAGACTTCACACATAGGCACAAAAATTGATAGAAAAGGTGATAGGTAACGGACCGTGTTTCTTGGAATTTTTTTTAAGTCGAACCGACCTATTGTATGTATGCTTACCTGCGGCAGGTAGCCCGTAATGATGTCATTCACAGGTATTTCACGAACTTTTAAACTTCCGTAACTCACAGTTAATTTATTAACTGCGAATAACAACGCAGATAATTATCAATTAACATTGCTGAAATTAAATGCACGGTAAATTTTATTATATAAATTCTTATAAGTAGACACGTCTTTAAGTCTTTCTTATGTCTTTAAGTGCAATGTATTGTGTTCTATGAAAATGTTTATAATATTTTGTTATATATAGTCATCAGATTATGATAAATTTTTGATTA
Source organism: Colias behrii (assembly GCA_029959065.1). NCBI lineage: Eukaryota > Metazoa > Arthropoda > Insecta > Lepidoptera > Pieridae > Colias > Colias behrii. Next base: position 7,536,620 of record JARWMC010000007.1, on the reverse strand, counting down.
ATAAAATGTTTTAACTGAAAAGAAAAGTCACAAAACAAATATTTTAATGTGGAAAGTTTATAACATAATATATGTGAGGTAATAAAGCAAGACGAATAAATCCACTATGCCCCATACATGAAACACAAGAATTAGGATAGCTTTAATAAGTATAGGGCCGTAAATAAATCAATATAGACATTTACGACACAACTTCATTTAAACTATAAATAATGATGAGCTCCAGTACTAGTCGACACTAAATCAAAACAATTTATGTGTGGAAATATATTTAAATTATTTAGACCGGACTCTCAGTGGAGTTTCGTTTGCAAAAATAGCGGACCTAAATCTGACTTCTGATATATATTATATAGATCCCAGACATCCTATAGACAGATGTTGCCAACCAGTTTTGTGGTCCCCCTCTCCCCACCCCGGTAATTAAATATGGCATACAAAGAAAAAAATAAAAATTTCCAAAACATGCCGTGTGGGGTATCAAATGAATGAGCTTATTGAGTAGATCATGAATATATAGCATACTATAACATTTCTTACACTTTCTCTAAGATTTTTTAGAAAATTTACGAAAATGCTCCATTTTTGAGTTAACTTTAAACCACTATAGATTGAAAACTCATGAATATATTTTTTAAATTATTATTTTAAATAATTAACAATAGTCCATTGTTTACGATTCAATAGTTCGTACAGTGAAATAGTTGCATGGGGGAGTGGGGGGAGCATGCAAAGATGGCGAGTATATTTTCAAGTTTATGCCAGAAATAAAGGCTTAATACAAAAATATCAGTGTCAGGGCTTAGAATAATTATCTCTGCACTGTCGTTGTTTGACAGAATGAAAAATATGGCAGAACATTCTTGAATCAGCCTCTGTGTGATTAGATTTCAAATCGGTAACTTCAGTGAAAGTTGCGCCTTGCAATTTAAAACATTTTGTGGGGTCATCAAATCCACCACATACATATAGCTCACTTATATTATATTACGAACTATTGAATCGTAAACAATGGACTATTGTTAATTATTTAAAATAATAATTTAAAAAATATATTCATGAGTTTTCAATCTATAGTGGTTTAAAGTTAACTCAAAAATGGAGCATTTTCGTAAATTTTCTAAAAAATCTTAGAGAAAGTGTAAGAAATGTTATAGTATGCTATATATTCGTGATCTACTCAATAAGTTCTTTCATTTGATACCCCACACGGCATGTTTTGGAAATTTTTATTTTTTTCTTTGTATGCCATATTTAATTACCGGGTTGGGGGGAGGGGGACCACAAAACTGGTTGGCAACATCTGTCTATAGGATGTCTGGGATCTATACAATATATATCAGAAGTCAGATTTAGGTCCGCTATTTTTGCAAACGAACATCTCCTTGGAGCCTGCTCTAATTAGAAAGAAACAAAGAAACAATACACTTTTATTACCGTCAAAATTGTCAATGCCAATGTAGCTTTCCTTTACTAAGCTTTTATAACATTAATATTAATTTATTTTGTCTTCGTCTCCTTATTTTCTATTGTATATTTGACTTACAATGTACATATTTAAGTACTAGGATTATTTTGTTATATCCATCGAATCTAGACACACGGTAGCCTATCAAGCCAAGTTCAAGCGAAGAGATATAACTTTATCCAAGGAACAAATACGAATTTTATGCAACTTTATTTTAAAAACAACCAATAAACATATTATTTACAAAAGATTTTATATTATGATTTTAAATATACCTAATACAAGTTATGGAAGTATTCCTATTTCCATATAAATAAACCAACACAAATCTAGATAATTTTATTAATTAACATAAGAGCTTGTTAAGACATCGCAAACTTTTATTTCTTAAAAATTGCAATTAAACAGGCATATTTATGCATGACACAATCAGATAGAGTTTTTCCAATGGCAGCGGAGTTGTAGCGCTCACGTTCCATCCTTACCCCGCGGCTGTAAAGGTGCGCCATAAAACGAGTCTCATTTTATGACCATTTGACGAAGCTATATACGTTTTTGAAGCCATTTCTTAGCCGGAGCGACCATTGTGGCTGCGTGACCAGTCTTCTGTACTTCAGACTATCTACATTATTCTTGAATTATTGCGCAACGCTTTACGTTTTTGCGACCATTTACACAGATTGTGAAGAACACCTACGTGCACATTTTAATGTTACGAATTTATATTTATCGTAATCCTGAAGCAATCACCATACGTTTTAGAATAATTCGCTTACAATTCGTGCTCATAGAAAGTAAAGAGATCAGGCTATCGTCGGTGAAATGTGTAATCTCGACAATGCTGTATCAATATTCATGCTTTCGGTCGCGACCCTACTATTTGCATAACTGCGCATTGCATTCTCGTGGCTGCAACTGTTCTATTGTTTTATGATCTAAATGACCACGCGATACAGGGATAGTCACGATAGGGATGTTAATGTGTGTACAGTACTCCAAAATTAATAATGCGCATGCAGATCTTCGCTAATTATCGTATTTCCAGAAACACCCGAATCACCCCGAATCATTGAATCGTAAGTGCCCTAAACAATGCACTTGCATCTTGCACCTTGTTCGAAAGAAATAGGAGTCAATTCAGAGTCATACACAATCGAAAACAATTCGGGCGATAGGTGACGGTAGCCTGTCAGTCAAAAAATTCAAAAATCCGTCAGTCGTCTTTATATACTGGTGGTGACCGCACGTATTATCTCTGTATGGAATTATATAGAGCTGCTGTTACATACCCATCTTAGTTTTGTTTCAAAGTTGAATTTTCCGGTAAAATGATTATTTACACAGGTAGCAGATAGCAGTGGGGAAAGTGAAAATTAATAAGAGCATAATGAAAATTCTGATCATTTTACGATATCAGAAATAGAGATAATCCCTGATTCTGTAAATCCTTTAGACTGAGATTTTAATGATTAGATTTCACAATTTAAATGTAAACCAGTGTTTGAAAATCATTTTTTTAAATATAAATTTTGTCTTATTTTAACCTTCCATACATCCATCATTACGCCAGCTTCAGTAAGACACTTTAATAGTTCTAAGTATAGAATTTTCCAAGTAAATCAATACCACAGAATACATAATAGTAGCTAAACGCTACAGAACGGACACTCTCCGCCTCCCGCCAAAATTAAACACTTACCTCACCCCGCGCGATCGTGATTAAAATGGGCCACATTTTTCTGCAAGGACGATACGCAACGAAGATTGACAACATTAATCAAATTGACTTAGGGCCGATTTTTCAATCCCGAGATAAACAGTCTAATAACTACCCCTCGAATAGATTTATTCAATTATTTATCTAACTCATAACGGCTCGCCTATTTTTCAATCGTGATTTATTTGATGAATAACTATCTGACCAAATATTTCCATATTGGCAGCTCTGCTCTCGGAGTGGCGAAACAAACATATTAAATTAGTCAGGTTAGAGCGGGATAGAGTCAACTCTTGCAATTTGTCAACAACCGTCATTATGACTCACGTCAGGAGTGCATTTTAAGTTTGTCTTGTATTGCTCTTGTCTTTTATGATTGTTGATTGTTGTTTTGATTCGAGTAAAGAGTTTGGTTAAATTTGTGTTTCAATTTATATATTTTACGATGGAAACGACATACTTAAAGGCAGCGTTCGGCAAATTTTCAATGGCATGGTCATCAGTACTATCAAAAACATCAATTTCAATATGATTTTAATTGATAATAATTATATAGAAAGAGGTTTAATTGTTAATAATTCTACGCTCTATGCTATGACATACGAAAATATCCCAAATTTGACGCGTCAGTTGTCAACTCAAACGCCTAACCGTCGAATAGCGCGCTATCTGGCCGTTGGAGCGGCAAATAGATTTATACCTCAAATAACGTAGTTATTCGATAGATAAGTCCTATTCGTCTATTGAAAAATTGAATATTTTGTTAACTGAAGAATAAAGTCTATCTAGCTGTTTATCTGGGCATTGAAAAATCGGCCCTTAAAGTAATTTTATTATTTTGGATTTGTGATTATCGTTTTTCGTAGAAAATGGTTAGATATTGTGCTGTTTACGGATGTATTTCATCAGAAAAACGCGAATTTTTTTTTTACGCTAGTCACAAATGTGCCAACCATAAAGCGTTAACACACACATTTGCAGTCTCTACAGTGTGACTGTCAAAACGATAATTTTGTATGGAGTGTCCGGGGTGTGTCAATACAACAAATATATATTCGTAATCGTGTGGCTTATCCTCGCTATTAACTTACATTGAATTATCGAAACAAATTTCGTTACTTATCTCTTTTACCATAAAATCACAATAAAACTCATAATTCTAATAAACTATGCATGAAGAAAATATATTTAACCACTCTATATACGTATCGTCTTCGGATGCTCGGGGAATATGACAGTTGCCGAACAGTGACGAATTTTTCTATGCGCATTATCAGTTTGGGAGTACTGTACGTTTATATCTGCTTACATCCGTGAAAACGAGTTAATTAAGTGCTTGAGTTTGAATTTTTGTTTCCTATAAAATATAGTACTTTCTAGGATGTATTAGTTCAGCTGCCAGTTTTAATAATTGTATACGTAGGTATAAGACTAAATTGAGATCACTTAAATTTTAAATAATCACAATTTGTTTAATCTTTAATATTTTTAGTATGTTTTTTATTTATAACTAGCATTCCGCCCAAAGCTTCGTCCGCGTATAGAATTCGATAAGTTTTACAGTAAAACTTATCGAATTCTATACTAAGCATATCCTCTTTAATCACTTTATCTATTTAAACCGCATCAAAATCCCATAAATATTTATAACGATCCAAGCATACATGGGGACAAACAAACAGACAGCGGGAAGCGGCTTTTTTATATATTTAACGTTAAATTTTTCAAATTGTACATTCATCAGAAAGTAAGTTCTCTACAATTCGTTTTAAAATTGACAGAGAGAACTAGTAATAACGGCCAATAAGCTTTTTAGAACGTCTTATGAATGTGGCAATAAATTAGCCTTAATGATCACTAAAAGTAAAATTTATTTGAATATCCACAGCTTCGAATTTCAATGACAATATACTTTTAATGTATAATGTTATAGTCGTAAAAATTAGTAACAAGTTTCATAAGAATTTCTTGTTTTAGCTTGTAGTTTGATTTGTACAGTTGTTAGATATTAAAATATAAGTTTATCGTTTTATTATAATTTTTATGTCATGCGTAATGTGTTCTATGTTGGCTTGGTACGGATAATTTTCAATTTCCTATGATATTAAAGATTTATTTATGGAATTGTATTTAGTTTAATCTACTAACTTTTTTGTGTTTACTTTGAAACAATTATATTTAAAATTACATTTTGTTAACAGTTCAGTTAGCTATGGAATTATATTCTTTCTTTGTTACGTCTTATATAGAAAATTTTAATCAGTACCTACACGCGATTCCCGGTAGTTCCTTTGCGCATTCTCATAAGTCTATCTCGCAATATTAAGATTGCGATAGGCAACAACGCTTTTGGAAAATTTGTTATCTGCTTTTATCCGAGAAAGCCTTTATAATTGCGTGAATTACGTTTATTTGGTTGTAGGAAGCTTAGTGATTTTATGTGGCGAACCATTTTAGAAGAGGAGTTCTTATGAAGAATATGTCGTCTTTCCATCTTTTAAAAATTTTTGCTTTGGAAAAAGGAACCTTATACCTAATGCAATATAAATAAATACTATAATGACAGGTTACTACCGTGTTTGAAACTAGTCATAAATTGAGTAAGTGACAGTTCATAATTGAAATAAAAAAGAAAACGCCGTAAGAAATTTTTTATCACATCGTTACAGTAATTAGTGTGAAAAAGATATTTATTGAATGTGATTGTCTCGTGGCATGTGAATCAGTGAGAATGATATCACCATCGTACGATTTCTATGTATCATTCGTAGAGACATTTAATAATAAGATCTCAGTAAATCACTTCAAGATATTGATCGTAAATAAGGTTGCGATTTATGACAAAACTGAGATATTCGACGCCGTCAGAGCCGTACCTTGACGCCTGCGCACCGAATCATGTTGCACTATATCAAAATATGTATGTATATTAAAATATATTTATTCAGCAAGTTGTGCTGGGACAGATTTAGGTAATTTTAATTCGAGCTTTTTATAAAATTTCTTATGTTTAGCACATTTTATAATAATGAAGAAATTTTAGGTAAGCCAAATGAGGAAGAAATAAATATACCAAGTATACACACTTAGGTTTACTAAAAGATACTTCCTTCCGAAATTATGAACAGCAAAATTGTTTAATCATAGAATGACAGGTGTTTCATCCATGTTATTTTTGTTTATTTTCATTAAAATATACCTTATTATATTACCTGATAAAAAATAATTCATAACATCATCGGTATTAGAAATAACATAATATTAAGAAATCGGATAGGTTAGTAACAATACATTTTAGAAATAAAATATACGCCATTATCTTAAGTCCATTAGTCTTTTAAACGATGATCGCATTCGCGTTTAAATCAGAGCAGGCCGTGTATGGAGACGAGCATGTTTAATACATCCTTTAATTGATATGTTGCGTGTTGAGTTATAGTATCTGATCTCAAACCGAACATCTACGGTGTACCTCGGGCAATTCTATTGGGCAATTTATTTATATTGATTCTCATACCATTTCCTATCTATACAGACAACGCCCGACTACTTTATGTACTAGCACTAAACGCGAAATGATATCGTAAACGTATAAAATTGAACCGGCCAATATTATAATATCTTTCTTTATTACACTATCGCTGCACGTTTTATTAGACTTTACGTTTCTTATCGTATGTAGTTTACAGTACTTAAAATAATTATGATTGGGATTGGTAAGGAATTTCATTCTATCTCAAGTTTCCATAAATAAATAGAAAATGTATGAATTGATGTTTTGTTTTGTTGGTTCACAGGCAAGCTTATTGAGGTTCAAATTTTTTATCTTGGCTGGATACACGTAGGTATAAACAATAAGTAACGAATCACATTTTTTCATAGTACAATAAATAATTGTAGGTAGAGGTTTATGTATCTTACTACAAAAATCTAATAGTGCTAAAACCTGAATGTTAACTACTAGCATAATAAAGTTATAAACTTCAGCTTCTCTACGCTAATAAGGTTAACTTGAACAACTTGTCCCTTATTTTCTCAAAGATCAAGCAAATAATATAACCTCAAACTGTGGGAAAACTATGATAAAAGTTAATTAAATTCTTATTTATAAACACCACGATTCCATTGCGCTTACATTTTATTCTGTGTCACAACAAAACAGAGGAACAAGTTTTTTACCCAAAGCTTGTAGCTAATGTATTCAGTGCAGCGGTCGGTAAGCGACTAATTTGTCACGGGTAAATTCTCTATTATTTTAACTAACTACACCCATACTCTTGTAGGTGAGCGTTCAGTCAAACGCCTTTATGTTTTCTTACATGTACTCCTAATATGAATATGGATAACGATTGATCTTCAGTATCTTATTTGATCATCTTGTTATAATAAATACTGTACTTACAATAAAGTAAACTTTGTGTGGTTTAGTATTCTCTAGCTTTTGTATTTTTTTTGCTATAGTTTCTATAAATTATAATTTTTAGGATTATGTATAGAAATAATGGAAAAGAAAACAACTTTTTATTTCATTTAATTAACAAAATCATTCAACGTGGACATTAACAACAAAACCATATTCCTTAACAATACCGCAAAAGTTATAAACAATATAATATGTAGTACGTACATAGCCGCAGTTATAAACCGAGAGCTTTTCGTTAAACAAAATCCCATAATATTTTTGTCCCCATCCAGGTACGGTACGTGCAAATTACAGTACCTTGGTGACAGGATGCATACATTACCAATAACTAGAATGCCAATAGCGTGAGAACTGCCAGTGACCATCTTAAAATTATTCTAAATACGTTCGATCCTCGTCCTTGATGCGTGATCAGGGAGCAAATGTACACCATGTTACGGGGAACCATTATCTTTGCACGTATTCTAGCGACGAATTTAAAAAGGCTCTGTGCTTACTGCTGAATATATTCTTTGTTTGGTATTAATAAGAAATATGCTCATAATTCAGGTGTTATTAAACATATTTCAAAAGCTATAGAATAATAGTTGTTTAATTCAGTGGATCGATTGTTACTACCATGGTCACCATATCATGTTTTTCTGTACCTATTTGTTATATTTCAATAATAATTATTTATCTGTTAAAAAAGCTATAATATTGTTACTTTGTATAAAAGGTTATTGTAATTCTATACAAACAAAAGACTGTTAAAGTACTAAATTTGTACGCGTTTAACGCACTATCGAACCACTTTGCTAGACACGTGTTCACCTTTTCTCAACATGGCACTGAAAGATTAAATACATGCTCTGTGCTTTAAAGTTACATACTTTTTAATTGGCGGGGTTGCCATTGGCCGTTTTCTTTTAAACTCAACACCCGCTAAAATACTTTAAATGTAAGATAAAAGATTTGTTACGGTTATATTATTTTAACGAACGATTTATACGGGTCTTGTAAAAAAATTGCTCACAATTATGCAAAAGGACCGAAATCCCGCAATCTGTATATTCAAGAACTCTGATGGCATTTCCGCGTTGTAGAGAGATAATGTCGTTTGCTAATTACGTTATAAATAAGTCTACAACTCCAATTATTTCAAATTAATTCAAATCGTCGTTGGTGATTATTGAATCGGGAATGCGATAAAGATTTTGTTAGGGCGATATATAGGTACATAATTAGCAGGACGGAAGCTGGGTAGTTAGTGCGAGGGAAGGTATGTCGTCGTAACGATAAATCATAAGTGCGCAAGAGTCGAAGGCGGACTGTGGGCGGGGCGAGTGATTTTTAAACGGTTTTTTGAGTTTCACGACGGCCAATGCCCGAATATATTCGGGCATCCTTTTCTGGTGCCTCGTCAACGTGGCGACACTTTTTCGTTAATTAGGAGAACCATCATTAATGCCAATTTTCCGGACAACGACAACGAGTACGGCTGTACGGCTTAAACGGTGCATCGTGCTCATATCTCCTAATACAGTTTATTTTTCCAGTTTTTGCAATGGGCCGAACCGTTGATATTTCGTTGCTGTTCACTGACTAAAATAATCATAAGTAAGTTGAAAGCGTATATTTCGGTTATATGAGTTGATTGTCACCCTACATTAACTAATTAATAAGCCTCGTCTGGCGAGCACAGGTATGTTTCGAGTTTCGGCCTGTATTTGTGCTTGCGTGCTTGTTTTTGTGTTGTATCCTTTCTATTGTTCTCTGTCGTATCACAACATGTTGCTCTTAATTCGTTCTCACTGCCACATGAGCTCGGAATACTGATTGCTATCAAGACTCATTCGAGGATAATGCCTTCGATCTAGTTTAAATTTTCATTTAATTTCGGCGTATTTTTGCGTCAGTATGCCAACGTGTTTTGTTATATGCGTTTAATTTATAAGCACAAGTATACGCTCTTATAAACAATTTTGCACGTTAATATAATAATATTCTCGAACAAAATTTTATTTAATATTTACAAGGCTTTGTAAAGACAGCTGGTAATATTTTTGGGGCGTTACCATCAACATAATATTGAGCATGTGATAAAATACAAAAACCAGTTCCATTCCACCAGCCGCGTCTACTAGGAATTTTTGACTCTCACAAAAATAAATACTGTTTACGAAATTTAAGAAAGGTAACGGAGACACATCAAAATTCCAACTCAAATTTCATCTCAATATTTATGTGCTTAAGAGATACTATCCCTTAAATAAAGATGCAGTAGTAAGTTTATAATCAAGTTGAGAATGAATAGCTATGTAACAATATTTATTATGACATTGAACAGTAAAGTACAAAATTGATTTTATCCAAGCTTAACGATGTACCCATGCTTTAGTTAAATCCTATACACTAGTATAGAATTAAATTTACATTTTGTTAGTGTTTCTTAATGGTGTCTAGTTTGCATTAGCACGAATTAGAAGATACGACTTGTAAGATCAGGAATACATTGCGGTATATGTGTTTGAATTACGTACTGCATTGCGGGTAAAATATTATTGCTATTTTATTAAAAATAAATAAAAGAGGGCAAACACTAGCATTACATTTTATTATTGAAATCTATAAAATAAGTCATATTATCCATATAAATATATTCATAGACACCACCAGTCCTATTTTTAAACCAGTACACTCGATGAAGATAGCTTCTTATCTGTATTTGCACACTACAGGTGACGGTGCTAAGCATCATGACCACACTGCGGTTTACAATCTTAATTATTTACACTATTTATTGGTATGCATAGCGCCAAGTTACTACATTAACACCAGTTGCCTTATTTTATGAAGTTCGGTTCGCAATCGTATCTATACATATAATAAATCTGTAGAAGGGTCAATTCTGTACATTGAAAATATTGAAAAATAAATAGCAGGGGGGGTGTTACTGGATCGATACCAAACCCAAATATGTGATTAAAAAAATTTTTGTCTGTCTGTCTGTCTGTATATGTTGACATCACGTGAAAACTAACGGTTCGATTTCGATGAAACTTGGTATACTTATACTTTATTATCCTGGGCATAAAATAGGATACTTTTTATCCTGGAAAAATACGTGGAAAAAAAATAAATCTTTATTTTTCAGTTCTATCCATAGACGTTGTTCTGTAGAACCGCGAACACACGTTGCGTTACCCGCAGTGGATTCTTTTTTTTTATAAGATGTCATTGTCAGAGTTACTCAAAATGGAGAAATAAACAACACGGACATCCGCGCGGACGGAGTCGCAGGCGGAAGCTAGTTTATTATAACTTTATATCCCAAAACGCAAAATTTTGTTAAGTACTGTTGCTTTTACAGCAAAATTTTGTTAAGAATACTTTAAAGATAAAATAAAGCAATTCCTTCGAACCAGTTAACTTTAATACATTTAATGTTCAGTTTTATTTCACGTCGCTATTCGATGGGTATTTCGACTATAAAGGCATCGCAATCGTTCTCTAGTGGAGTGGTGTGCTGAAAAAAAAGAAAGACTCAATAGTCCTCGACTGCCCACACGCCAACCTATGGCCACTCAATCGTAGTCCGACGTATAAAAAGCGATGGAGTCGAAAATATTTTAAGACGTTTATTGGGTGCTTTAAAATGATGTGAATGTTGGTTTTAACATATTAATAACGTCTTTGATCTTTAATATTTTTAATTAATTGGTAGATGATGTTTCTTAAAGCTGTGTCGAAGTTTTTAACCTCAATTTTTTCGTCTATATTTTTTTTTCAGAAATCACTTATTGAATGTTTTAATTCAATTATCTTCTTATTCAAAGTCACTCAAATATATCTAAAAATGATCATTATAAAGTTTTAATTATTGTAGGTACTAAACGTATAATGAGCATAGTTACTCACGTCTTAAATTTATTGTACAATTTCTAAATAAATGAGTTGAATAAAAAAGTTGGACGGTCTATTCAATGTATTTTTATGGCACGCTGTCTGAGCAATGACACAGCGTTAGCTTTGAAGAGATACTTCGATTCTTTAAAAGTTAACTTGAAGCCAAGGCCCCACTAACGAGTAACAATTGAGTCCAGTATTTTTTAAACATAAATATTTTTACAAGCTCGGCCATATTTTTTGTTTATTTAATTGATCATCATGATCAATATATAAGAAACCCTTTGCTTATTTACCTTAGTGGTAAATATTTCAACATTGTTTATTGAACTTTTGACTCATTTCCTGCTCTAAGTTGCATATAAAATATGGGCAATGTTTTAATATATCGCCAGATAAGCTGAATGTATCATGCACACACTGTAATAATGAAAATGAATACAATGCAAGCTCCATACAAATATCTTTTGCAATTTTATGCATCAATATCATTGATAAAATCGATTTATTTAATGTCGATGTCGCCAGAATCGATATTCGTAGGTGTAATAAAAAGCGCGCCTGAGGTGTAATGTATAGTCAAGATACGTTTATACTAAGAGCATTCCATTTGCTGTCTGAACAATACATTGCCTACGCGACGTGCGACTCAATGCCTTTCAAGTCAGATTAAGTTAGGAAAGGCTCGTTATTAATAACGGCCAATAACTTAACCGCGGCTTGAAATATCGAACTTACTTTTGCTTAAGCGACGGCAATATATTATTTTACTTTTCCGGACCGGAGGTTTTGTCACTCGCTCCTATGCGGGTCCATGCGTGCTGTGTATATTATTATTGTTATTCACTTTATATTATTTAAATTTCTTGAGCCCGCAGAGCGGAATTGTTTGAATTAAGCCATTCAATAAATTATGCGTTACGAAACATAATCATGACAAGGGTCCCAAGTTTTGAATATTTTGTAAAATATCACAAATACATGCATTCAATTACGCTCCGTGGGTGGAACATCGCGTCGCGACAATTCTTATTTTAAACGTATCAATAAATTATACCTACCAAGAATATTGCTTCTTGCACATGCAAAAAGAAAAAAAAAACTTGTATTTAAACTACTTATACGAAAACACACAAGAGAATGATGACACGTAGCCTTTAGGAATATAAGTGTTGAAATTTTATAGATTATTTTTCCGACCCAAATATCGACCAATAGAATTGCACCATTCGACGTCACGTGGTACAACCTACATGGTATTATACTGATAATTTTTTGAAAATTTTCTCTGGTCGTTGACGTCAAACTGACAGGTTCAATTCAATTGTGAAATTATTGGCCGACATTTGGGACGGAAAAATAATCTCCCGAATACCACACGAGCTTCAAAATTATCTGGCATTTCCCTCAAGGTTCCCTGCAAACAAATAAAGTCGTCAAGTTTTTCAGACCCAAATATCGACTAAAATATATAATCGACTAACCTTGACTAAAAACTTGACTCCTTCATTTGTTTGCAACGAACCTATCGGAAAATACCCGATAATTTTGAAGCTCTTGTGGTATTATAAGTGATTATTTTTCCGACCCAAATATCGACCAATAGAATTGCACCATTCGACGTCACGTGGTACAACCTACATGGTATTATACTGATAATTTTTTGAAAATTTTCTCTGGTCGTTGACGTCAAACTGACAGGTTCAATTCAATTGTGAAATTATTGGCCGACATTTGGGACGGAAAAATAATCTCCCGAATACCACACGAGCTTCAAAATTATCTGGCATTTCCCTCAAGGTTCCCTGCAAACAAATAAAGTCGTCAAGTTTTTCAGACCCAAATATCGACTAAAATATATAATCGACTAACCTTGACTAAAAACTTGACTCCTTCATTTGTTTGCAACGAACCTATCGGAAAATACCCGATAATTTTGAAGCTCTTGTGGTATTATAAGTGATTATTTTTCCGACCCAAATATCGACCAATAGAATTGCACCATTCGACGTCACGTGGTACAACCTACATGGTATTATACTGATAATTTTTTGAAAATTTTCTCTGGTCGTTGACGTCAAACTGACAGGTTGAATTCAATTGTGAAATTATTGGCCGACATTTGGGACGGAAAAATAATCCCCCGAATACCACACGAGCTTCAAAATTATCTGGCATTTCCCTCAAGGTTCCCTGCAAACAAATAAAGTCGTCAAGTTTTTCAGGAAAAATCACTCGCGCTTCGCGCTCGTGATTTTTTAACCTTGACTAAAAACTTGACTCCTTCATTTGTTTGCAACGAACCTATCGGAAAATACCCGATAATTTTGAAGCTCTTGTGGTATTATAAGTGAAAAATCCATTATTTGTCGTTTTTGTTTCTCTTGTTACACTTTGATAAAACCATTGTTTTGTTACATGAATAATAATCTATATAGGTGAACATATTTATGGCACTTCTACATATCTCTTAAAGGTTGTTACCAGTTTTATCTCCACTTTGGCTTAATGCGCTGTACGGCTTTGGAAAAGCTTTTAAAAGGTTCTTTCATCCCTGGAGCGAAACAGGCTCATATTGTAAAGGCTTATTTTTTAAACAAGTTCCATCTGAATTATTATAATACGACTGCTCTTATTTGATGTTATAAATAGACACGTGATGTTTTATGGTGTTTAATGCTTTATTAATTATCATCTTCAAAGAAAGTAATACATTTAATAAAGAAGAAGTAAAATAATTCTAACTCTATATTGTAATTTCTATTTATGTTGACTTATAAGTTATATTACATTAATTAAAAAAACTTATTGCATTATTAGTTTACCTTCTCTACATTTTTTTTTTTTTTTTTTTTTTTTTTTTTTTTTTTTTTTATAGTGGAGAATGCATTTAGGCATACCCAGGGCACTCAATTAGTATTATAACATATGTATATTGTATAGTAATATTCTCAATTATTACAGTCGTTGTGTGCTCACAAAACAAAACAATTATTCTCTACAAGAGGTTTACACAAACACTTCGTCTATGCAATTGGATATTTTAAGTAATGGCAAATAGATTATATTTGCAACTTCAGTTTGTAAGAAGCACGTGATGGTATATTTTTCACACCTACAGCTACGTATGGTGTAGCCTACATCTATGACTAGCTGTGCCCTGCGGTTTTACCCGCAGTGCTCCACTCCTGTTGGTCTTACCGTGGTCTGTGATGATATATAGCCTACAGCCTTCCTCGAAAAGGGCTATCTAACACCGAAAGAATCACCAGTAGTTCCTGAGATGAGCGCGTTCAAACAAACTCTTCAGCTTTATAATATTATAGTATAGATTTTAACTTGTTTCATTAACCAATCATATAAATCTCATCATAGTTTGTGTAATGAGTTTTAAAACACATATTTTAGTATACTTATACTATTTTATTTCAGTATTTGGATAGTTAGACGTTAAAACTGGCGCCGAATTGCAATTTCAATAGCGTTGTGTGATTGGCGTGCGCCGGGTGCGCGGGCGCTCGTGTATTTAGGTCACCATGTAGGCTGATTCAAAGCACTTTTAATATATATATATATATATATATATATATATATATATATATATATATATATATATATATATATAGTTATACTGTAAATAGTATTTGTGATATTCCGCGTTGGATTGGTCATTTATATGATTTAATATTTATATCTTACAAACATTTTTTCAAAATCAATGTAGGTAACAATTATATTTTGTCATTGTATGTTGTACCTATTTATAATTTTTTTGTATATTATTTTATATTCATAAATAAGATTTCATTGTTGCAGAAATGTTTACATTATTTCTCATCTTAAAATAAAAATCTGCAAAGAATAATTCAAAAGCTTATGCAGACAGATTATGCGACATTGCATTGACACGATGACAAAGAAAGCATTCCTTTTATGTTTACCAGTCCATAAGATTATCGTTTATATTTAATAATAATAATAATCGAACGCTTTTTATTTTATTCTTCAAGTATTTCAGAAAGTACCTGAGTTTAAGTTGTTTCCCCTTTTTATCCTTTTAGCAAGTGGTACCTAAATGCTTAATACATCGTAAACTACACTAAGCATTGGACATTTGATTCATTACATTTAAGGTCATAAAATTTGAAATTAAAAAAGGGAATTTCTGGAAATGTTCAAGAATTGAAATAATCATAGGAGGTTTGAGTACAATAGGCTTTGCTCGTCTCAGCTCGAACGGCACGTATGCTCGTAAATACGACGTCCCTTATTATTAGCAGCCATTGTTCGGGATTGCACTTGTACAGTCAGAAGAACAGACCATAGAATTCGGTGCCAATTACAAGAGACACTTACAAAGCACGAAACAAGCGATCTCATTAATGCTTATTCCATGTTTATATTACTAAATTTCTATCTGATTTCATAGTATCGATTGTGGAACAAAGCCGCCTCTCTCGAGGTATTGCCTTATAATTACGTTTATATTAGGTGCATTCTTGCGTTGCTGACTGTACAGCTAGTCGACGTCGGATATCCGACACTCGTAGCTTTAATATGCAGCCCCAGTTCGACCGTTGCACAATTCAATCCTAAATAAACGCAATCCCGCCATAATTAGCTATAGCATTGATGAATTCACGATTCAATATTTAAATTTATGAGCACGGCTTAATTAAAAAGCGCCTTTATAAAAGCTCTATTCTCTTATTTTCTACAGCGCTTTGAAATATAAAACTCATACTGAAATTTAAACATTTATGTTGTACATTTTATCTTGGGTAGAATGAATCTGGTCGGATAAAATTAAAATCATTCATCTTGTAATCTGACATGTCCTATTGTACTCGAGCATAGGAGTAGATTTTGTGAGAGGCCAGGTTTTTGTATCAACCAAAGACTATTTGTTACCTGCTCGTATAGATAGATAGTATCTTTTGTAGCCTTGTACACAAATAGCACACGGTATGGGCATATGCCAGAGGTTTTTTGCTTTTAATCAGGTTTACCAGATAGTGTCAACCTAGCTACCTGAACGCTTAAATAATCATTTATTTTTATTCGCAAATTAATAGAGATTTATGTCTTCGCGAACGCGTTTTCATATTTTGTGATAATATTAGCATAAAACATGATTGTGGAAAATAATATAATGTATTAAATATTATAGTTCTGTTTGTATTCATAAATGAATATTAATAAATTCATAAGCAGCTTGATTAAAACGCCACGAGAAGTTTTAAAACATCGATCCATCACGTGGAGTTTCAGATAAGAGCTTAATATGTCTGACACAATGATAACATAAACATAAATGAAGCCTGTGCGCTGGCCATGTGTTTGCGATGTAGGACAAAAGTATACAGTCGTGTAAGAAGCATGTACAGATTTATATTTCTTTCTGTTTTGCTTAGCCTTCTGCTTTCTTTATTTATGAGATATGATTTCTCAGTTTAACTTCATTTTAAGACTTATAGCTTTTTATTTTATGTTTAAATGATATAAGAATATATAACTTTTTATAATTTTCCAGACGGTAGATATCATAGTGGATTGACTGAAATAGCCCCAAGCGATGTTGTATGTCGTTCTGTCTTCTTCAAATCAATAAAACTTTAAAAAATAATATAAATAAAAAAACACAATGCATAGTAACTTGTCTATATTAAATTAATACGGGAGAGCATATGATTTTTTATCTTTTTAGTAGTAATTACGTTGGTTGAACGTTAAGGTTTTGCTGGAGCGCATATAAATCGGCTGTTTCATGAAATATCGAGTCGCTGCCGAGGGCTATGCAGTTCAGACGCGTCGCCCCTTATCTTTGCAGATACGATTTTATACGATATTTAATATTCTTTTTTGACTTTTATGGATTGCTTGTTCGCAGCGTATCGATAATTCGAGATCACTTTTTAATGTTTATATTTCTAACAGCATTTAGCGAGATTTGATTTCATCCTTGCCTTCTCCGGAACCATAAAATTAAACGTTTGTACCTACATGATTCATGTCAAGTGAGCTCGTAAAATACCACTTAAAGTTTGGGAAATATATTATTTTTTTCTGGCTTACGACTGGAGCTTTTTATACAAAAAGCGTTAAGCTATAAACCGGTTATGACTCTGCCCCACAGAGTAGATGCTTCATAACTGGCTACTTTGTGCTATTGTAATGATCGAAGACCTGCTACTGAGCACAAAAACTTTCGCAATTCGCATTGTCTCTATCAACGTGCTTTGAAATACTATGCATATTTTGACACTTCGCGCGTAAACTATGGTTACGGCGAAGTAATGTCGCACGTATTGAATTTGTATTTGTTTTTTGCATTTACAATTGCGAAGAATTTTGTATGAATCCATCTAGGATTAACAACCTAGTTTATACATGATGTCATCGTTAACAAGTAATCAACGGAACAAGGACTAGATAGGCACAGTAATTTATTTAAGCTATTTTGTTGAAATGTTTATATTTTTATAAATTAAATAATATGCTTTATTACCTAACTCAATCTTAATTAGAAGTATTTATTTCAACATAAATATTATTTTACCAAACTTTGTCACTTTAAAGTTTAAAGACGTCTTCAGTTTAAAAAAAAATCTCAATGAATAAAATTTAAAAAGTTTTCCAGACAAATTATTCATAATGAGGAAGAACAAGTAAAATCATTTCCAATCCATTTTATGACTTACATCCATACTTTTACGACACTTTTCTGATTGGCCCACCTCGCGCCCGTGTACGGAATTTATGTAACGAATCTCCTTCAATTTTTAAAAAATACCATATTTGTTGCTCGAGGGTTGAAGGTACGATCAATTGGGCTTATGATGGTTATTTTATTATTTTATGCAAATTAACTAAATGTGCAGTTACAGTGTTCGCGTTTACCGATGCAATATCATCGATCAACTTCGTGAATCTATAACTTAACATGCTTTAACACATATGTTGCCACCAATTGTAGTCTTTTAATCAAGAGACATATTAAATATATAAGTAATGCTCGCTACGACATCCACATTAAATTAGGCAATTTATTTTAGGCAACACTAATTCTGAATAAAAAAGATACTGAGTTATGCAATGAGATCTATTAGTGAAAATCGGCGCAACCACGTTGCAGACTTTGTGTTAATTAATTTTCAATTCGAACAGTATGACATGAAAGTCATCTATTACAATAAATACAAAACAAAATAATACTCGGCATCTCAAATGCAAAAGGTTTACTATTGACTTTGCATGATCAATAAGATTTAAGATAAAGGATAACAAACCGAAAACAGCGATACCTATGTGGCAATCGATACAAGGTAAAGTGAGAACCGTAGATTCATAAACTTTTCGAAAGTTAACAAACACGTAACAAAATAAAGTCTATTCTGTATGAGGTGTGCTTAATGATTATTTATATAGAGTTTGCTGTGTCATAACTCGTTGTGGCGAGGTTTGTTGGACTTATAGGACAAGCAACCGGACACCTTGTTGCGTGCGTGCGTGTGTTCCACGTGGACCAAACTTATTGGGACGGCAAAATTTTTGCCCCCCGATGGATTGATGGAAGAAGACATTTTTAATTTATTGGCTCTTAAATATTTGCCCGTGTATTAAATTGTTGCCTGATAAATGCAAGACCTTGAAATACTAGTTTCATTCGATTCTGATGTTATCTCCGTCTGTTTCAAATTTGGCGTGGGGTCACTTGTAACATGACCTTCTTACGGCTACAATAGTACCTATGCTTAAAAAGTTGTTTAAACAAAAGGTTTTTTTTATTATATTTATAACCTCATGATACTTTAATTAATGCATATAAACTATAATGTATTTCGATGTTTATTATTTTTATAAAACAATGTAAACATTAGCATTTGCTAATGCATTACAAATAATTGTGTGAAAAAGAAAACGCAAGTCGGCAAGCGGTAGTGAAATTATCATCCGCCTCAAAATCATATCTCAACTTAAAAATAACAAGGCATAACCACCTAATCGTATCGTGCTGCCCCCGTTCTTAAATCCACCATGCGGCGGAATGCCGGCGAACGAGTTTTCTATCCGTCCTTCTCTTCTCTACGGATATCTTTATCTGTCTTTGTCACTCGCTTGTCATTTTCTATAAGTTTTTCTAACATTCTCCGGTCACACCGCTCCGTCGGTTTCGACCTAACGCTTGAGTCTCGAACGATAACTTTTGTTTGTTCAACAGTTACGACTATTGTTTGTAATACTTATATTGTTACGCCCGGTTAGATGACTGCAGTGTTTATTTACTCAATTTTAAATAGAGCCCTATGATTCTCACACTGTATTAATTAAGGTATTACAGACATAGCCTACTGCCTAAATTTTGTGATTGTTAAAACATTTTTTATTTGCAAGCTTAATAGATTTTCTACTTCGATATCTTTAAAGGCTAGTTTGGAATGTACTATATCGTTAATTTGCAAATGTAACAAAAAGGTAAAAATGTAGTCTAGCTTAAGTAAAACATTATTGAATAACTTATTAGACTTCGTAGTGAGAAATCTTAATCTGAACGCGCCATGGAGTGCTTAATACTAACAATCTACAAATTAAAAGGGACCGAGACGTGTGCCAATGGTAACTTTATGGGCTTCGCATGTCTTATATCAATAAATTATTAACTACGCTCCTTGTTTGATTTTAAATTCTTGGTTAGCGTTTCTCAAATTGAAAACAACTGTAAGCGTTGTTTCATACAGTTCAAAATTCTTTACGAACAATTGAATAATCGTTATTGAAATTTAGTCTTTACGACTTGAACCCAATGTTTAATTTGTGTTGGAATGAGTTTTAAAACAAGCACAAATAGTAATAACGAATGGGAGAAGTATTGATCTTAAGTGGTTCAAGACGAAAAATGTTTAAAGTTATAATTATCTTAGTTATCGCGAAGTTCGCTTGCTATTTTCAATTTAACTCACGCCGAGTATGGAATACAGTAGCGTGCGATAGAAGTAATTAAATAAAATTGTTCTAGTACCAGTGGTACAATTAATATTACAACAACAAAATTAACTCTGACCGGGGTCAGTTCATGACGGGGCAAATAAATAATTTATTGCACCTACTAATAACGTACAAGCCTTGATTGCGGATATTCAATTATTTTCATCGTTGGCTCCTGCTTTTAGGTATTTATTATACATACATATATGTATTTGAGTTAGTGTATATGTCGCAGGTTTTTCATAAAATTAGGTTTTTGATCAAAAACCTAGGGTTTTCATCAAAAACCGGAAGATGACACATTTTAAACTCAATTTCATCAAAAACCTGTAACAATCCAGATTTTTGATCAAAAACCTGAACTAGTTTGGGTTTATGATCAATCTGATTGGATTGAAGGAGGAGAATATTGATTGGATCATGGATGTAAAATTTTGATAAATAAATGATTGTTTTCTTTCTACTAAGTTGCAAATGATGATGGATTGTTTTATTTATGTCATTTAAATTTGTCATAAAACAAAGCAAACTCGTGATTTTGACAAGAACTTTATCATAAACCCAAACTAGTTCAGGTTTTTGATCAAAAATCTGGATTGTTACAGGTTTTTGATGAAATTGAGTTTAAAATGTGTCATCTTCCGGTTTTTGATGAAAAACCTAGGTTTTTGATCAAAAACCTAATTTTATGAAAAACCTGCGACATATAAATCAATGGAATCTGGAAATTTATAAAAAATACCTATTAAAATATGTATATAACTATATATTAGCAATATATTAATCATTCGAAATTATAATACAATCTACTACTATTATAAAGTCTTTCAGGCTTTCGATTATAAAGTAAGGAGTGACAATCGATATCGAATATGTTGTCATGAGAGACAACTGCGACATATAAACATTGATTTGTATTGATTAATTTTATTAATGGTAATCATATGTACATATTTAACCGTATTGTAAATTTAAAATAAAATATACGGGTCTATAACCTCACGATCAAGTGGAAGGACGGCAATAAATTTTTAAATATCCAACTAGGATTTCTTGTAAATTTGGAATTTTTGTTATACGTGATGTGACGGTTTAATTTATGTAATAAATTAATTTATGTAATAAACGTGTTCCATAATAATTTAAGGATAAAGTTAAAACAAGTAAATTGAAACAATGTGTTGTAGATAACGTTACAAGATAGGTTCATCAGAACAAGATTTTAATCAGTTCACAATGTAGATGAACATGTAGGTACCTACAGTGAGTATTTAATTACCAATTTGCCCACCTCATTATAAAAAATAACGTGTTATGAATGGTCTGCAAACTAGTATTTAGTCAAGTCCCATACTTGCAGATCACTCTGGGTCAGAACATAGAAAGAAGGCTTCCGGCGTAAACCGCTTTCTCTTGATCTAAAAGCTCGAGGTCTATTTTTCACGATAAATCTATAAATTATAATAATTTATGTGTCAACGTTTCCGCTTATACCATATAACTATGGTAAACTAATAAACAATAATTTACATTTTTACTCGTAGTTGCGGATTTTAAAACATACCTAATCATTTTGAATTAAGACACGATAAGAGTGACAATTTATTATCTAATTTTCTATGCAAATTTCTTGAAGACAATTATGTTTTTGCGTGTATGCAAATACACAAGAGTGGTATTCTTTACAAAAGTCAAACCGGAATCCAGAATATTTATTTTAAGTGGATTGCTATTTGCTTAGTTCAGTTTATAGATATAGTATAAGAGTTCCTTCTTGACGAATAACAATGCTTTTCTTAGGTTGTTAATATGAGAGAGTAGGTATGAGATAAAGTTTATATTGTTTTCTTAAGGATAATCATTTTCTAATACTTTATCCATAGATGTAGAAGGTATAACAATCGCCATGTCATTTCTAAATTACAATTCAATTTAATTGACGGTCCAATTACCTTGACAAATCATTCATTCATGAATATCATAAGCAAGCAGCATTATATTATTTTTATAAGGACATTTCGAGAATTAATTACATTAATTGAATATACATTTGTAAAACATGGCTTTTCACGATCAATAAAGTATTATATTTAATGGAATACCTTCCAACAAATAACGAATAAAATTTAAAGCAAGGCGCCTAAATTGATTTTTTAATCAGGATGCAGGCTCATTTTAAAAATTTATAACCTCGTCAATGCGTTAGTGTTTGTTTCCTCGATCGGGTGGCAGGTAACATATTTCTCGAGGCAACGGGGGGTGTCTGGGCCAAAGTTAAAGGATGCGTTGGAGTGGTTCTAGCTTAGCTGGGCGAATCATGAATGTTATTGCAGCGGGAGCCATCGCAACTTTGTACCTACTGCTTGTAACATTTTGTCGTATCTGTCTACTGAATATTATTTATTAAAGATCCCGCTCTAGAACCTCTAAATAATGAAGGTTTTGTCTTTGACATATGTACGGTGTACCTGAGCGCAGTTATTTGTTATTCCTGAAGACAATTATGTTTTTACGTGTATACATTAATGCTTCAGAGGATGTTTGACCTTTGGTTGACATTCGTTAATTAACATCGTTCAGACTGAAGTTTTTGTGGAGCTGTGTGAATTATGTTGCCGTAGGTCTTACCTCGCTCAAATCGATTAGGCGCGTCTCAAATATATTTAAGAATTTCTTATGATGACTCGCTTCGACTTTTGTCGCTTGATTACTTTTTGATGTAGCGATAAATGTGACTTATGTGGTTTTGGGTTAACAGCGAACGCATTTGTATAATGATGGGTTTGTGCAGTTTAGGCGGGCCCCGTTTAATGTGTGAACGCTGTTATTATGTTTTTTGGCGCTCTACCGTTGTAGCGTGACGGTTTAACTTGTAATTGTATTAATATACTAGCTGTGCCCGCGACTTCGTCCGCGTGGAATAGTGATTGTATAGTAGTTACTACTTAATTTTTATTGAATAAACACGTACTACCATAAATAATTAAAAGAACTGTTAGTAAAATTTATTACTAAACTGAGCTAAAAAATAAAAAAATAAATGCCTAATTAATTTTCTACGTACGTAAAATTTATTTTTAGGCACCAGAGGGGAAGGGAGCAAATTTATTTTTCTTCCTTCCTTGTATGGTTATTTTTGATAATAAATCGTGAAGCAACTGAGCGCCGAGACAAACGTCAAAACGCAAAGGAATAGAATCCGCTATCGATACTAATAATTGACATAAGCGTATGATGTTTTGCTAAGGATTTGTTCACCCTACCAACGACGACGACGACCACGAACAAAATTTTTATCCAGTCGCAATTTAACAAAATTGTGCTAAACACAATTAGAATAAAATATTAAAATTTCCTGTCGTTCTGGTGCTTGGAATTTTTTTTTGTGATCAATGAATGAAAATATAGATTTTTCGTAGAAACGGTAGCTCCTAGAAAATCGCAAAAAATCTATTTTTTATTAATTGACCTCGAAATTTTTTTCTTCCGAGTACCTACCAGTATGACGGGAAATTTTAATATTTTATTTTGAACGAATTTGGTCTGGATGAGAATTTTGGTCGTTGTCGTCGTCGTAATTTTGGTAGTGTGACCGAACCATTACTAAAATGTCATGAGCTTATGTCAATAATAATTAGCGATAGCAGTTTCTATTCCTTAGCGTTTATTCTAATCTCTGCCGTTAGTCTCGGCCTAAGATCTTTCCTGTCTCACGCCTGTAGTAACTAAACCGTTTAGACCGTGCAATAAAAATTAATAAATACCATTTTAAATACATATTTATAAAAATAAAAAAAAAACAAAGTCGTCGGGGCTGCCATACCCGTACGGTGCCCGTAACCGTGCACAAATTGTAATGGACCACAGTGACAAAAGAAGTGGTATCTTTAGGAAAAAAAATTGCCAAGGGCCAGGCCTATGTGGCTTTGAGTAGAGTTCAAAATTTCCAGGGTGTGGCTATCCTCTCGCTCCCATATCCCCCTCTTCTTTAACAGACTTTCAACCCTTCCCTTTCCACCCCTAGTAAATGGGATAACCGATTTTGATGTAAACCATATTATCTAATTGTACCTATATGTACACGTCATATCCTGTCGTTTGATGCTCCATTTGGTTTATTTATCTAACCACTGTCACCCCTAAAGTGCCCTATATGTAATAAACGGATGAACCGATTTCGATAAAACATTACTAATTGTAATTCACACGTTGCTCTTTCATATTTTGATATACCTACCGCTTGAGTATATTATTTGACCACATTCCATTATTGTTCATTCCCACTTTTACCGCTGTAATCTAATAGAAGCTGTAATGGATAAACCGAATTGGATAAAAATATAACTAATATTTTTTCCCACATTCCCACTTTTACCCCTATAAAGGTATAATAAATGGATGAACCGATTTTGATAAACTTTATCTAAGAACCAGCGTCGGAAAATATGCTGCCTAACATCAAAACCGCATCTAATTCGGATTACACACACAAACAGACACACACACACACATAGCGGTCAAACACTTATCACCCATCTTTTTGCGTCGGGGGTTAAAAATATAATACGACATAATTTAAAGGACATTTTATGTAGAAAATTTACCTAGATGTAAGCATAATTCTAATTTGACCCCTCCCCCTACTACCTCAGCTTAAGTTAAATTTTTAACTACAGTTTTGGGTTTGGGATCGATTTAATAATTTAACCCCTGCTAATTTTTTTTACATATTTTCATTGTACAGACATCACTTTTCTAGAATTTTATTATATTTTGTATGTATTGATGATTGATGATTGATGATTTACCACGCGCAAGGTTACTAATTTCCACTACATCCTCACGCAAATCGTCAATTTTTATTAACATTGAATCTGTTAATAAAAAAAATCAAAAGACCAAAGAAATATTTTATTAAAAAGCTACTAACAAATAAAGTTTTATCAAGAACTAAAGTGACCTTCTTTGGGCGTTTAATATAGTCTTGTAAAAGTTATACTTACATAAAAATAAAATTTCATCCTTTTCTTATTTTGTCATACTTAACTTTAACTAATTAAAAACATGAGTCTAACTATATAATTATAATTATAAAGAATAAATATAAAAGCTACAACTTACCTTTTGTGGGAACGCAAGAAGGCGAAAATTAAAAAAAAGCCGAAGATTTATAAAAATGTAACGAATGAACACAATCACTGTTATCTACTATTACCTATATTAACTGTAATGGTGTCTTGTTTGACATCAAATAATAAACATCTTTTTTTTTTTTTTTTTTTTTTGTTTTCAAGTGGGGAAATCTTGCCTAAGATACCCACGGCTCCCGGGGAAGGAGCCGTGGGTTATGTCGGATTCCTACCGACTACAACCCCACCGTGTACCAACGCGCTGCTTTAGACGGGATGCGGGTACACATTCGCAATCTTCCGCATGTCCCGCCCAGCAGTTGCCCGTTTCCAGGCCCTCCGCCACTTGCCCGTTTCCAGGCCCTCCACCAAATGCCCACCCCGGGGCGGCGCAAGCTGTACACGAGCTCACGCCACCCGCTCGCCGATGATGGATTGTTCCCCGTTCCATCATCGGCGTTCCCCAAACCCTCGACCCCAGCACCGACCGGCCGAAGGGCGCGCGCCGAAAGGCCCTCTGAAACGTGATTCACGCGTCGAAGGACCCTCCGGCGCACTTTTATAGAGGTTTCCCTCGCAGCCCCCACCTCACACCAGAGGTGGCGGCCCTCGGTCCGGCCCCACGGACCGGATTACGAGTTGGCAGACGGCTGTCGCAGGACAGCTGCCGCCCTACACCCACCTACAGGAGTCACCGCGTGTCACAAAAGTGACGCGTCGGGATCCCGCCCCCTGTTTTGTTGGTAGTTAGACTACCAACAAAAAACAACGCGCGCGACCTCTGGCCGCTATCCACCGCCGCAAAGCGCAGCCCCCTGCCAGTCGGTCGGAACGAGACCCAAACGAGCCCCGATCGACCTTCCAACCCCATTTTGCCCAGCCAAATTGCCAGGCCGCGACCACTAGCCGCCATACCTCGCCGTACCACAACGGCACCTGAGCCATTCCTGGCCCCCCGGAGGATCCTAGCCAGCTAGCCAGCCATCCAGCCAGCCAGCCAGCCAGCCGGACAACCAGCCGGTGACAGCATGCCAGCCAGCCGCCGCGGCTCAAAGCAGCCAGCCAGCCAACCGGTGGGGCAGCCGGTTTCAGCCAGCCTGCCAGCCGGCCCCCTAGCCAGCCAGCGAGGCAGCCGGTGCGACCAGCCGGTTCCAGCCAGCCCGGCCAGCCGGCCTTCAAGCCAGCCAGCCAGCTATATGGATCCCTGGCCGTCGAACCAATCGTGTCGTCAGACGACAGACCGGCCTTCCAGCCCCTCCGCGTCCAATTAGCTTCACTCAGAGTACACGAGTGCACTCCAAGCTACTGAGCCCCCCCGGCCACGACAAGGCTTGGAACTGATGGGGGGGAATAAACATCTACCCTCACTTATAAAAATTTAGTATATTCACATAAAATATAAGCGCACCTGCAATGGACTCTGGGAAGATATGAATTATTTATTTAACTTAAAAAAAAAACAACCTCACCATCATCATAATATTTAAATTATGAATTTCCAAGAAGCGTTAATATTATGTAAATTGATTTGATTTTAATGAAATCTCATAGATGGCGCTGTTTTAAATTTGTCTTTATACTACTAAGATTCATTATACTGTTTCTCTGCCAAAATTACTTAAATGACGTAGTTTTTATAGTGTAAAGGTAGACAATAGCATGGCTTACTCAAAAACAACATTTAAACATGAGTCTTTAGATTGTACGCTATCGTAGTACAGAGAATACGTAAGAAAAATAAAGGTTCACAGCTCCTCCCCCGCAGGTGATAGCTTAATAATATGTAGCCTATAGCCTGACCCGACCTGTTAGTAATATTCATTCAAAATTTGAAGTCAATCTATGCAGTACTTTTCGAGATTAGCCCGGTCAAACATACAGACAAACAGACAAACAGACAAACCGACAAACAGACAAACCGACAAACAGACAAACAGACAAAAATTCTAAAAACTATGTTTTTGGCTTCTATATCGATTATAGATCATGGATTATGTATTCTTTTAAAAAAATATTCAATGTACAGTTTTGACTTTCCTACGATTTTATTATATGTATAGACAAGACTATTAATTGTGTCCTCATTTAATACTTAAACTGCTCGTGCAATATAATATGAATTTTGATTGTTTTATTAATATGTATTTTGTTTTTATTTCCAGGTAATGATTAGAAAAATTCCTGATAACGATGTCGTTACCTAAATGATGTAAGTTTTTGTGAAAGAATGTCTTGTCCTGAAGACAGATGATGAGAACGTGTTTTGTTTAAATTTTCAACAAAAAACGTAATTTTACAGATGATAATATCACAAACATATATTTACATTGTTGTAAACATTGTTGACTCGACTAATAGTAATTATTCATTTTAAATAGCATATCAATCGCATTTGAACAACGGTGGATAATCGCGAAGTACTTATCAAACAAAAAGTATTTTAATTTACCGAAGGCAAGAGCTTCATTCCATGCTCGAGATACATCGACTCACCCGGATCGCCTCTGGCTAAACGTTCAGCTACTAGGTATACTAGTCAATCTTGAGAAAGCATGCGGCAGCCATCTTGTATGCGCGGCTGGACAGACGAACGACTGATACTTTTGCAGTAATTCCAAAGTTATTCACTAGGATGCTAAAATAGAGTAGTCCCTGCGGTTTTTATAGTAATTGTCGTCTTTGCTATCTTAAATGTAACTTCGCATTTCACATGGACAAGTTTTTCTTAGATAAATTTATAGACATGTTATCTTTTTAATGGTGTACATGTAAGTATATAATTGCGTATCTGCATTGTTTAAAAGACCTTACATGAATATAAGGAAAGCGAAAATTGTTCAGAACATAATTGTCCGTATTTATGCAAAATGGAACCACTCGACAAATTTCGTTTTTTACTTTTATTGAAGAATACTCATTCAAAAGTGGTCTAAATTCTTATACAAACAAGAACCACATGATTTTTACGTTGGAAACAAGGTATACCAAAAGCAGAAAGGAACCACCAGCAACAACGAATAATACATATTAAGCAAAACCGAACCACAGCACCACGGGACTGCTTTGTTCAAACAAATAAACGATATTACTATCATGTCATTTTATACAAAACAGATCCACACCTACTTGGTACCATTATACATTACACATATTTCTATTAATAACAATTATTTTTAATACACAAAATGGAACCAGGTTTCTGTGGTATGGTTATGCGTAAAATAAATACATAATTTAATTGTAATTTATTATTGCAAAATAAAACCACAAGCATTCGGTTCTATTATGCATAAATAAATATTGTAAAACATTCTGAAACCCATCATCGCTATATGGAACCAAATGCCTTGACTTGTTACAATGCTTCTCATCTTTAAACAACGTATTTCATTACTTAAATAGCTCAAAGTGCAAAACTCCAATTTTTTAAGTAAAACGTCGAACATCTGTCAATATAGGTGACATTCAGCGAAGTAGTTCGAATACGTGACGGTGTTTTTTTCCTCCGCGAAGTAAGTTCTATTGTTTTTGTTAATTACCTTTAAAATTAAATGTGAAAATGTTTAGTAATAAATAAATAAGCAAGCAATGGGTAAGAAAAGCATTGGAGACGAACACCGAAGATAATAATGAAGATACAACGGGTAAGTAGTTTTATTTAATGCATTTAAGTACTTATTGAATCTGAGATGCAGGTACGCTTTATCCACTTTTGATTCATTCCCGATTGTGGTGTGATTTTAAGAAGATAGTTCATTAAGTAAGTACAAGAGGAATCCTCTGTGGATTTACGTATTTTAACGACAATGTCGTTGTTCACGAAGGCGAGTCGAATTAAGAGTCATTTTGTTACGATTCATCTGTCATTGTGAGATGAAACTACTAAAGTCTAAACCCTGTTTTAAAAATAACTGTCGATGATCTAGGTACCTACCTACTATTTTGGTAAAATACGTTTAGATTCAGATTCAGTACAGTACATTCAGCCACATCATTCAGCGCATATAATTATTTGTTTGATTTTAAAACTCGCGCGGCTACTGTTTTGACCGGAACAAGGCCCTTTGCTAGGGTTGCCACTGTTGCGTATGATTTTTAGGGTTCCGTACCCAAAGGGTAAAACGAGACCCTAACTATTACTATTATATATATATATAATAGTAATATACTATATATATTATACTACTATTATATATATATATAATAGTAATATACTATATATATTATACTTAGTAATATACTATATATATTATATATATATAGTATATTACTAAGACTCCGCTGTCCATCTGTCTATCCCTCTGTCTCATGAACCGTGACAGTTAGACAGTCGAAATTTCATATGATGTATTTCTGATGCCGCTGTAACAACAAATACTAAAAAACAGAATAAAAAAAGACGTGTGGCACTCGGGGACTGCCAAGGTAAAGCTATTGCATAGCATGCCTTCAAGCCACACCTCCGAGCCCGTCGGAGTGGAGAGCGTGAGGTTTTTTCGTTACGGAATTTCTCGATTCGGTCCCCGCGCTTAAGGCCCGCGATAGAAGCTATGCAATAGCTTAATAAATATTTAAGAAGCTCCCATACAATAAGCCGTGATTTTTTTGCCGTTTTTATAGATAATGGTACTATGGTAATAATTCTTCGTTGCGCGAGTCCGACTCGCACTTAGCCAGTTTTTTGTACATGGCGCATGTACATACAACATACTTAGTCGTCTAGTAGGGACACGGCTTTATAAGAACTAATAATATTTTGCTGTCGCCATATACCTACCTACGTATAAAAGCCACGCGGCTTTATTGTTTTGATTTAAAGCTTTTTTCTTTTTATTACAGAAGATAACGAAGAACCTTATACGTCGCTGCCTCTGGAGAAGCTTTCTTCACCTTCTAGCGATATTCAGTCCATATTACATCTCATTCCACAAGATGCACAGTTTTTATAACGGTCTCATTAGTGATGATGCAATAGAAGACCACATAGATGGACTAGACACGGTGGATTTCAAAATCCAATTTGATGATAACGTCGAATAAACGTCCTATATAAGTATTATTTTATATATTTTATTAATTAAAGCTTTAATTACGATATTATAAATACATAGTTTCATTTATATCATTAAATCCCTGGGATGTGGTTCCTTTTTGTATAAGAGAAAACCTATCAATTGATAAATGTTAAAAGGAACCACATGCACATTTTCTTTATTTATCTAGAAAGTTTAAGAATATTCAGAGCAAATTTATATACACATACTTAAATAAGTAATTTATCAATGAATTTAAATAAAATAAATTTTAATTTTACTTCATCTGACAGAGCTGCAAATGTTTTCGTAAATCCTTTGATATCTCAGAAGTGCGTTTTTGCTGGGTGGTTCCTTTTTGCTTAAATACGGACAATTTATTATATCACTTGCTCTTATATCTTATAATACACATTAAAGTTAAGTTTTTAGCATATTCATTTAGGTCTAAATGTAAAGAAAAAAAGCTCAATGATGACTTAACTGAACAATAAAAGGAACGTGGAAGGTAGGTTGTTT
This sequence comes from Colias behrii, assembly GCA_029959065.1. NCBI lineage: Eukaryota > Metazoa > Arthropoda > Insecta > Lepidoptera > Pieridae > Colias > Colias behrii. Next base: position 7,505,458 of record JARWMC010000007.1, on the reverse strand, counting down.
TAAAATTTAAATAGTCAAGGAAAGATGAGGTCCAATTCACATTATATTATAGAACTCTCCATTTTAGAAGATTCGTTGTACGTTTGGCTCTATTTATAAATACTCTAAAATTAACATTGAAAAAATATTTCACACAGAGTTAAATTGAGTATTCACTTTAGCCATAGTTTAATTACTTTTATCTAGTTGCGGTGGAATATTTTTATCTTACTGCTAATCTACTGCTATAGCCTATATATGCGTAGGTAGGATCCATAGTTGGAACATAATTGGAGGCCTATGTTAGGAAGTTTTTGCGATGGTGATTACTGTCGTAACGATCTGACACCGCTTTTTACTATTTCTGAATGATATATTATAGACCTTAGAATTGTCAGAGGAGCAGCCGCCATAGGGGCAAGCTGTCAGCGGTAAATCTCGCTTAAGAATTTCTCAAGTTTATCACTATTAGTGTGCCTATTTTATAGACGCAGTTATCTACTCACTCTTCTTCAAATAAACTTTTTGATTGATTAATAAATTGTTTAGAGCTTAACTGAGCTTTATAACGAATGAGCCACATCTATACTCGTTTGCTCAGTCTTCTTAGAACTATTTATAGAATTAAATACTTTTCTTTAAGTTTCAATTTATAATTAAAGATGACTGTTTTCTTAAATAAAAGAAATTACTTACACAATATACAATTGACGATATAAAGAAAATCGTAACCGCAACATTGAACTTATTTAAAACATGTAAAGTTTAGCACAGTGAGTAATTTAAAATAGGTCTTACTTATCAGTTAAGGAAGCAATATTTCAAGTTTAAGTAGGAGGCGTTAAAATGTAAATACGCATTTTGCAATAAATTTGGACATTCTTGTCTTAATTGGTCTAGAAATAGATAACAACTTCTAAATAATCTATCATTATCTAAGCCCTATTAAACAATAAGTGAAAATAGATACGTAATCAATTTCCAAACTCAGTTTGAACTTTCAAAGCTTACTAAATCTAACCAGTATAGTCTACTTTTACCAATATCTGACTCAACCCAATATATTATCTTGGACATTTTAAACAATGAAAGTTACATTGGGCAACTACCAAGTTTTACTATTTTGGGATATTGCGATTCTGTTCTTAAATAGCTTTGTTATCTGTATCTATTGAAACATACTCTACGGAAAGGTCAAAGGATATAATAGATTTTCTTAGGAAGGCCTAAATTTGTCAAAGAAGTTCGAATTTATGACCAAAATACTTGTTTCTAAAAAATCGAATAAGTCTAGAATTTATTAATTTCATAAGTATTATATTTTACCCAATCAAACTTATTTCAAGGTCTTTGTAGATATTATAACTTAATATGCATTTGTAGAGCTCAGGAATTCAACCGCCATATTGTTATCCATGACTAGACATACAAGCCAATAATGAGTCATAATATCATTTTATTGTACAGGCTCAAGAACAATATTTGACGTGGTAACCCGAAACTGTTTTGTATATTTTACGGCGGGCTAGCGGGCGATAATTTTGATACGAAATCCGGCCGTCTGGCCGGCTAACGTGGCATTTATGATTTATAATCTGGCCTCCGACGGGTCTCTTTCTGAAAGACAGGCAGGCTTAAAATATTTTCGATTTTAAATTCGAGGGTCTTATTAAGTTCGGTTATTATTTTATGGGACAGCGCGAACTTTTAATATGCATATAATTATGGCGGAACAACGATCGAATTAGTTTAGATAATTTACATTATGGCGACAATAATGTGTCTACACGTGTTATAATAAAAATGTTTGATTTTTTTTCGTATGTTTCAAATATTAAAATTTTATGTATCAAAATATATTTTGATAATCAGAAAGTTACTTATGCATAGAGCTTTTTAAGAACTTACATTGAGCACATATGTTACCTATTATCAGTTTCACTTTGCTATCATAGGTAATACCATAAATTACTAAAACACACAAACACCAGACTTCAGTATAGAATCTAGTTTGGTTTTATCTCACGCCTAATCGCATGTAAGGGCTTTTACTACGATCAGCTATCCTCACGCTAGTTAACAACACACGCCAGCTACTGTGCAAAAGACGTATAGTTATTGGATTTGTAATATAGAGATCTAATATTTATAACGAAGAAAGGTTAATTGCGAATGTTAAAGTATTGGGATACAAATTAATGTATGTATTTAGGTACACATTTTATTTGAAAATGTGTCTCTCTTTTATACGTTAAGGAGTCATAGGATTAATTCTAGACTTTAGTTATGACTTCATTTTAATTTTTAGTTTTTAAGCAAAATTTCAAAGAATAACGAAACTATAATATTGAGCTTTCAGTTCAAACTTTAAGTAAATTTAATTACATTATCACTAAACGCTGAAGTTATATGCCCTACATATAGCATGCATGAAATATCAATATCCGCAAGTCAATCAATTTATATCGTTAATAGACATTACAAACTTGAAAGAAACTTCCACGAACCGCAGTCCCGCAAGCCCAATCCGCGGCAATCATAGCTTTATTACTTCACAATCGTAAATATTACGAAGTGCGTCAACAGTCCCAACTAACGCTTTCTCGCCACTTAATTACGACAGTCACGCTTCACCTAAGAAAAATCTTTTGTGCTCTTTTCCCGAGCGCCGAGAAATGTAACAAAACGGGTTGAAATTTTTTTTCGTCGAAATGACTTTTAGTGTCACGGCTCCGGCCGTTGACGGTTTAATGAGAAAGCTTTGTGATCGTTGAGCCAGTCGGCTCTGTGTCGAATTGGAGCTGTGATACTCCTTAACGTTTTATTTAACAAGACTCGTAATACAAACGTACTCACGACTAATGCTTTATTTTATTCGAATGTTGCTTTTTGTTGTTCAGTTCAACCAGGGCTTACGCAAAATTTATTCTTATTTGACATCGTTTATGATCATGCGAATCGATTGGGTGGAATTCGCGATCATTGTAGAGTAGATTATACATATTGTTATTATTTTTAAGGGCCGATTTTTCAATGCTTGGATAAAACTTATCCGTCCAATAAAGTATTACACGATAGTATTAAAATGTCGCACGTAAACTGTCAAATACGGGCAATTAAAATACGTTTTTAAAATGGTAGTTTTATACATTATTCGACGAATAAGTTTTATCCAAGCATTGAAAAATCGGCCCTATAAATCTAATTTAAACATAATGATTAAAATTGACAAATAATATAAATATTTAATAGTATCGCATACTTAAAAAATTAAAAAAATACCAAGAAGTGTTACTTACAATTTTCTATCTCATCAAAAAATGGATAAATTATAATTATCTTAAAACTTACAATGATTGTTTGAGTCAATGTTGAATTATTGCAGCTTTATCAAAAAAAGCTTCAAATGAAAGTTACAATCTAAAAGAAAATTTTTGTCTCTACAATTTCATAAATATCCTTAGAGCATGGTGTACCTAAGCGCGTCCGATGTAGGACTTTCATGTTGTCAATGTAGCTAGATGTTCTCAGTTTGTCCAGCGTGAGCTGTTTTACATGATCAGCAATTATTTTAACGTTTTACCCATTTATATTGTCTCGAAATGTTTCTGTTTGCTGACCGTGTTCGTGAGACGACACTAAGCATGGTAAATAGTATTTACTCGTATATTTAACGAGGAGTGATCCATAACATTGATTTAAGTTCCATAAAGACTAAGATCACTTCACATAAATTTTGAGAATCCATCAAAAGCAAATTTCATGAAATTGGCTATTGTATTTGCCGCGCTCATAATTCGAAGCAGAGGGATTGCTCTTTAACCCGCGCTCGCTTCGTGATGTCGCCTCGACCTCGGGCAAATCTATTTTGCCCATCATAATCGTTTCAATTTACGGTGGCCATTCTATCCTTTGATGTATGGTATTCGCTTTCCAATATTGTTTATTGTTCATAACCATATCTCGGAGTACGGAAGTGGTCGCCTTGTCTGATCACAATATTACGTGTACAATATAGTATTTTAGTTTCAAGGCGACGTACTCCCATATAAATTACATTAAATAAACTCAGAAGCATTCCAGCATACACGGGAAGTATGGAAACCTTATCAATAAGGCAACGGGGAGTCCGATCATATCGCTCGACGGGCAAGGAATATCTACACGATACAGAGTTACGAATAGTCTCGAACATGACATTGTTCGGTTATCGTGACTTAAACGAATCAGATTTATTCAGATTGAGATAATGTTTTGATAGTTACTGGCTTTTTTCTATTGGCCCCTTGTTCGGATTCGATCTATAGAATTTATATTAAATTATACGTTGGGAATAAAAAAAATCAGTTAATATTTTGATTTACGAGCCAAATATGTAAACTATTTACTGGAACACGCATAAATTAAGATTTAGATAAAATAAACTTCAACTTAGGAATTTCCCATATACCTATAGGTAATTGAATGAGCATAAGCCTTCAGCGAGCTTTATACTGCAGTCTTCCTGCTGCAGGGTTCATATAAACTTCGTAGGATAATTATTGTCGAGACATTGACATTAGCTTGCGTAGTATCAGATTTTCAATAAAACTTTATGAAGAAAGATACATAAGTAGCGTTAACTTTATCGGAAGTATTTATCTGGTACATTCAACGTTAACTGACAAATTATGGATACATCAGTAATGTGGGTGTAGGGTTCGTTATTATGTATTTGATAGAACTTGTTAGTTACAGATGTAATAAAATGTAAGCATATCTACACCAAATACATTAATGAACCGTCCGTAACTTTGCTGGCTTTTTATAGAAGTCGATATCTACGTACTATTTCCTTTATGTGAACATTTTTGTTCGGCATTATAAAAATAAGATACTCAAGCTCACTACTCTTTCGTCATTATACAATTAAGACTGATTAAATATTAAAAAAAATATAGAATATAATTGTCAGATTCATACGACGAATTAAGGTGTTTAATGCACTGGAATACAATACGTGTATGAAAATAAGAACATAAAGTATTTAGCTGTAAACTCACAAACCGCATGTCTTGTGAGAACTTTTTTGGATTTCACGCCGACATCGCGTGATTAAAGTATATTGAGAACATCGGGCGATGTGATAAATTCTACAACGTTTTAAGAACACGATTAATATAATATTTCTCTGATTTCCAGACGTGTGGCCCTTGGGTTGTATAATTGAGCCATTACGACGTGACAACCTGCCTAGTACATTACATACAAAATGTTTCCTTTGCTTGTAAAGTAAAACAGTTCCACGCGGGTATAGATAAGATAGGCTTTAAGGTAATTGAACGTTTAGAAATGTTATGATCTTTGAGATAGAGTTTTTAATGACGTCTTTTATATGTTGTTTCTGGTTAAATTAAAAGTACAAAGAATATAATTAAACCAAAATTTTCAAAAATTTTCAACTAAGGTCTGTTAGCAAAGCTCTGTATTTTTCGGATATACAATTTTTGAATTTTATTTCTTATATCGCTGACTGTGTAGGGACAAAGAAATTGACGTTTTATAGCTTTTGTGGGAGAAGAGAATAACCTGAAGGTTTCACTCAACCTAGAAAATATAGTGGCCATTGTTTACGATCGTCTTCTGAGGGAGACTGGTCTTGTCTCATTAGAGTCGGTTCCATCCTGTCCGCTCTATAATCTCGTTATTGCAATGGTAGCCTTTAACACTATAATAATAAATGCTTGTTATAAAAATATATTATTTTAACTGTATTGGCTCACATTATTGTAATGCATTGAAACGAGAAATTCATATTTTCATTTTACAGAAATTTTAAAATGTAATCTTGTACTTTGCAAATAAATAGTCTTGATTTAAGCCCTGCAGCAAAAGAGTAAAGATACTGTACCTATAATGAAAACGTTTATTTGTTTTTAACGTGGTTTTTAATGTCTTTCCGCTTGAATGTGCGAGTCTGGCATTTTTAAACGAGAAATATGTAAACATCACAGCTAGCACGCGAGATATTTAAATGTACGTATAAATAAAAGGTTCGCCCAGGTCAGAGCCTACATTGACCGCGTACAGATGATATCTAGTCAGATTCCAGACAATCTACGTCCAACGTGGAATACCTAACGGATGTGTCTAGCTGGAGACTGAATGCACTAGTGTGATTGCCGGACTTTAAGTCTATGCTGTCACTCAAATTCACAAACGATTACAGCCTGCTGATAACTGTGCTGATCTGTCAGTATCCAACAAATTTCACACCCACTGCGTTACTGTTAGCTTTCAAAATGATGGCAATATAAGATCGCTAACTCTAACATCTTCGTTAAGGCAGTAAAAATATTCCAATCCAATTATAGCTGTACAATTTGTACTTGTATATTATATTATATTGTATGCATGAGCACTTCGAGTAAATGTCCTTTTAAATAAACGAACTGAGCGAACGTGTTAAAAAGTTACGTATAGTTATTCCGTGTTGTTCATGCTGGATTTATGTGAATCGCTTTACCCAATAAAGTAGGCGACGTCTCGTAAATTGTTGGAACACAGGGACGGATGGCCAGGCATAGTCAGGCGACACCTAGTGGGCGCATCCACCGTTAGAAAGGCTCTGAACACATTGAGCTCTCATAGAAATATCCTCTAATAAAACAACTATGCGACCGTAAATTTAAAGCTGATTTCTGCAATTCGTAAGCACTCTGCCTAAGATAACTTCGAAGAAATGCAGGAAAGTTTTAATTGACCTTAGAATAGAATGAACCTAGGAATATATACCGTAAAATTAATAGTCTTAAAGTAACTTTGAATCATCACATGCTATACAAAAGCAGTTAGTATTTCTATAGTAATTACGCTTACGAGTTAAGAATCTATGTTGACCTACAAACAGGCAATGTCGGGTGCCAAGCCATGGCTTAGGGGTCGAGTATAGGTCAAAGAAAATTGATGCCGCTCTTCTAACAAGTTGAAATGGCATAAACGATTTAATCGTAATTATGTTTTCAAACAAACCGTGACCTGGAAGTATTTATTTAGTTTTGGTTGAATGGATGAATATAAGTTATGTATTAAATTGGCACAATTTTATTATATTGTATATATAGCTCTATATTTTGAACATTCTGCAGCGGTCGTTGTCACGAGTCAGTTCAGGATTTAAATTTGTGTTTCCAAGTGTTTAAAGCGATACTTTAAATAATTTCGGCGGAATTTATTGTTTAGGTCGTAACATTCCGCAAAACATGCCGAGATTGTGCGTCACGTTAACGCTTTGTCATATGGTAGGCGGTAGATGCAAGGAAGCGAATACAACCCACACAAAATCTATCCAATAAATCCCCAAAAAGCTTGTTTTCTGTACAGGTCCGTCCATTGTGTTCCTCGCAGATATATCTTGCGTAAGACGCACGCTATTGCAAGCTGTGTTCTCACCTCAACCCACGATTGGAAGATCTTTTCTATCGGCAATATATCCATTACCTACTGTACGAAAGCGAACATTTATTAAATCGGTTGGAACGAAACTAGGAATGAATGGGCTGGAGACCGTTACGGTCATCGAATGAATTTCATAGTACATATCGAGTTAGGTGACCGGTTACCTAATGCAATAGTTGACAAATCGCTCAATTGTCCCGGCTTGGTATGATGCGGGGCTCCTGGCTCTAACCAGCCGTGCGGCAACTTGCGCAACGTGAGCTGACCTGAGCCCGTCTAGTCAATGCCGGAAAACATTTATTTTTTTATTATTTAATGTTTATTTTTTCATAATATTTATGTGAGAAATTTTTTGCACAACGAAATCGTATGTTTCTATGTAATATAATAATTCATAATAACACTTGGTAGGTAATTAAATGATTAATTTTAGTGGCTATGGCCTATGAAGTCAGTCAGTACGTGACGAATAATACATAACAAGGTAGTCGTTAAAAGTTCATTTTTGAGTCTGAAATAAAAGGAAAAAATATTGAAATTTGTCCGATGCAAGTCCAATTATTTAGTGTTATAGTAATTCATGCACCGACTGATTGCATATATTAACATTTTATAACAATAAATATTTAGTAGGCGCAGCGGGATATCCGATATAATATACGAATCTTTACACGTTTGCATAAAATTCAAACCTCAATTTTTAGGGTAATTTAATATCTACATTTTGTGTGTAAGTTCTTTTAATTCCATAACTGGTTTCGAAAACTCATGTAATAAATTAATAATACAGTAAATTATAAGCTTTTTAAATATACATATGTGTCTTAAACACATAACACATAAAAATCTTGTCTCACGGTGAAATTGAAATTGAAGCATATTTCATATTTGTCTTGATAAAAAATTGGATAAAATTGTCGTAGGGTCATCTCGTGAAATTATTTCTCTCAAGAATAAGTTTAGTATAATAAAATGAATGGTATGCAAGTATGCAAGTATATCTTCCATAAATATACAAAAACATACTTGTATAAATATATATATTTTCAACCATAATAAACAATGACACGTATAAAACGACAAAAACACATTATTTATTTGTTGTTAATGTCCTCTTAAGCTGGTTTTAACATTAACTACTTGTATGTTTCGACGATTTATAGGAAAAAATAAGCTTTATCAAAACGGAACATGTTGAACAGCTTCTGATGTATATCAAAGGCACATTAAGTAAATTTGCATCTCTTATCAAGGCACACTAACTAAGCAAAAACGGATTGACATGTCGTAAATGTTCATTACAGATGTGAGATTAGGTGCGATTTACTTCCGTACACTTTTTATTAATGGCGGTTGTAACACAATATATTCTGTTTTTAATATTCCTTTTCAAACCGCTGATATTATTTACAAAGGTCGAGACTCGTAAAGTTACTTATTGCACGCTGATTTTATGCAACGAGTTCAATATTTTCATAATATTCATTGTTATATCCATGCTAATTAAAAATAGTGAATGTCTAAAGATTACGGAGTAGTAAAAGCCTATCTTTGAATCGCTACAATGAATGCTAAAATCTTAGTCATTTAAGCATACGATGCGTTGGTATGTTCTAGAGGAACCTTTTACACAGATATTAAATATTTATTTTATAACGCTATAATTTTAACTTGCACCGACTACGGAACTGTTTATTGTTGTGAGAGCAGTAACCTATTACCATACATAATTATGGTTGATTTATATGGGATTTATAAGAAAAGTTTTCTTTAAATATTGACTGTAGGTTTACTTATATTTAGATTTCATTAGCGTATAGCGTATGCCTTTATACAAAACTAGTAAAATATTTAATTAAACCAAAATAGACGACTGTGATTATAAAATTTATGATATTATACGTCTGGATACCATTACAAAAACGAGGTGGATCGTGTGAAACAAAGAAATCTAGTAATCTTGTTTCGAGTGGCCAGCAGGGAAGCTATGCACCGCGAAATATTTCCCAAGATAAATCGGCACGAGTGCGATGTGCCGATATCAGTGCGCGTTCGAATCGTCTATCGATTCTATGATCGGCTCCGACGAGAGGTCACGCGCGTTAAACGTAAATCAACATATCTCGCGACGGGAGATCTAGCTGAGCATGCGCCCGCCCAACAAAAACTGAATTTTATAGCCGTAACACTACACCTGGGAAAAAAGTATAAATTGGATAGACCCGGGCGAACGACCGGACTCCCGTGATGGTCGCCCAAAGTACAGAAACGAGTTTCTCGGTAATACTAAATCATGAACGAAATGCTGCATTACAATTTTTCTTCTTTTCCTTCTCACAGTGTTTTATGTTATTTTTAATTTGTTTAATAGTGGTTACATTGAATTACTACTTCTTAAAGTTATTGAGGTGCGCGTAAAAGGTTTTGACACGTTCCGTTGGAAGTAATCCTCTATAAGCTATGTTCATTAAGGCTGTGTTCCCGTTAGTGGATAGAGCTGCGACTGGAATGTCGGGCAACTGTCGTGGCGAGACTCGATCGCGACTCGATCACTATCTCGATTGCAAATCGATTCTTATCGTGACAGTTTAACGCGTCGTGTCGCGATTTCACTCCCGATGCATCGGGTGCATAAGACAGGGCGAAGCGTACTCTGTTGCAGATGAATATGAAGACTTACATAGCTTATTGACGGCTACATTATCTCGAACATGATCAGTATTTTGTAATTAAGAGCCGTATTCAAATTTTATAAGTATTATAAACGCTATGTAACAAAATATTGCGTCAGCGGTTCGTATCACATTTCATTTAAGTTAAACAGTACACACTAAGTATTGAATAAATATTTTTTATAATTATTATTATAGTCCCAATAACTATCGTATGAACTCAATTAAAATGTAAAACGTGTAGGTTGCGTGTTACTGATAAGTTTAATATTAAACAGATATATAAATTTAAGCAATGCATTTAAAAAGTCACTCTAAAATTATATCAAATTCGTTAATTAAATAAATGTTCCCTCGTTCATACGTTGTTTAAAATTTCATTCCATATAAAATACATAATATGATATATCAGCAGGAGTATCTATTCCTTGATTAAATCTAGTGCTTCTGCACAGCCCTGAACTGATAATTATTTTTTTTATCTACGCAAACAAATAAAGGTTCTATTTTAAGAGCGCCCTCGATACCGGCTGTCAGCTTGAAATGTACACATCTGAACAGAAATCTCCGAGCTAAAAGCTTCTAAGATAATAGACACTTACAACGTTACGGAACCAAGTAGGTTGGCTCGTGTGATAGCGCTAATGAACCCATGTTCCCGTCACAAGTGGCACAGTTTGAGCCATCGCCATTAGAGAGAAACCCAAGGACGGCCCAAGGGGACGCCTCTGTAATTATATAAACTATAGTCGATAGCGACGCGATAGTCCGTTAATGATCTGAAAATTTACAAGGCACAGAATAGCGGTATCATATGCGCCTTGGATTTCAAGCATTGACTTTTTTAAACGTGTATGATTTGCGTCTGAGGGCTCAGTATTTAAATCAGCACCGTTATAAGCATTTTGTCCACGGGACGTCTCTGCTGGGTGTGGTTTTAAACTTTTAACTCGCAAGTATGGTGGCAATTAAATTTAAATGGATAAATATTTCTGTAGTAATCGTTTACATCCAGTGGGAGTTTTTTCTATTGTATTTGTGATTGTATTAATTTATTAAGAGGTTTAAATGAAAATAGGTATACGTTGTTACAAATTAAGGTATAGTTCGTAAAAAGCTTTTGCTCTCCTATTCTAAGTTTCTTCAAACAATAAATTAATTTAAAATTTAACAAGCACTGTAAAATTTAGTTAATGTAACTATTCGCATGCCAGCTGTGACTGGCGAATTGTGTAGAACAAGTTCTCTCATAACACCATTGTATTACCACTTTTCTTGCGAATAAATTCATTTCATTTCATTTCATTTCATTTCAAACACTGTCAGTTGTTTGAACCTACGTTTCACGCCGTTAAAGTTATGAGATAGTAATCAACTCCCGTGTATTTCAAGTTATGTTATGTTATTTTTATGTATACTTTACACATAAATGGTTTGACAACAAAGTTTTGGGAAAACATTTCATAACATTTTAATTTCCTCATGGCTTTTTAATGGTTTTACAAGAAAAAGATATATAACTAAATGTTGGTATTTATAATCCGGATTTCTCTAGATTTCCTTCTTGAATGAATCTTCCCATTTTAATGTTATAATTTTTTGTTTGCAAGAAGGTAGTAATATATTTGTCATATAAAAATAAATAATTAATACACATGTATGCAGTTATACATACACTTAATTAAATAAATCTTGCATAAATATTTGTTTCCGTTTAAAGAAAAATTTATTGAAATCCAAGAACAGGTTCATTATGACGCGGATAGTCATGCAGCGTTGTAACGACACCTCCTTACTTCTGAATTTACATAGCCGTAGAATTAAAATAAAAAGTCAAACATCATAAAATAACAGAAATAATGTAAAACTGCGCGCTCGGCCGGTATTTATAGTGACTAACACATTACACTCTTATATTCCTTTCGATGCAACATGCGAAATGAGAAGAAACTTAAGGTCAGAATTCTCACATTACTTGTAAATTGTCTATCCACTTTAGCTGTGTAACTAATAAGAGCTTATCTAAAAGTGAAAATGGATTGTAGATAAATACAAGTTTAAATGAAGTCTTCAAATAAACGGTATAGGTTGCAATTCACTTGCTTGTATTTTTACATTATACATACGTTTTTCACGCTTAGCAGAGATATCGTGTTGTATATTGGAAATAATATCTTCTCGGGTAATCGGGTGGTATGTTTATTGCGACACGGTGAATATATTTCTGGATTTCATTGTATGATCAGCTACATATCAGTAAAATGTAACATTAAAGTCTTTTGAAAGTGCAGCTTTGCGTTAATAATGTCTTGCAGATATTTCTGTGTCCCATAAAAAGCTAAGTGTGAGAATTAATCGTTTATCATATTTAAATTGTTAATTTAGGTGTTAGGGAAAGTTTGAATAACGTGTTGAATGTTTAAATTTAATTCGTTAATTTAATGAATGAAAAACACATGCAGGTTCGTTATAAAATATTGTCTAAAGTTCTTTGTATGTTATATCATAATTTCGCACGGTTTGTATATTATATATATATATATATGTTTAATTACTTAACGAGTGTAGAGGTACATACGTATTTTTCTATAGCTTATCACATTCAATTAAGCGCATCGTACACGAAAATGTACCAGACAAAAATAAAAAAAGTATTAGCAAATTCTTTGCCTTCCTTTAAAAGATGATTGAACGATCCTTAATGAACCGGCTTAGCCCTCAGGTAATACGATACGAGGAATTAAGTCCTGCACAGACTATTCGAATAGGGTAATAAAGATTTCAATTGTACTGGGGGATTGGTATAGTTGTTAAACAAGTAACGCATAATATCACGCAAGCCTCAGTGACTAAGCCATTATTCAGTATATCGAGGAAGGGACTGCTTTTGTTTATATGTTTATCCGCTTTTTAAATTTAAGTTAGGCTGTAGATAGCATTTATTATAAATCAATATTTCATATTAAGACGGTTTCATTGTTCTATTTTAGCTATGATAATTTAAAAATGGGCTTATTTGTAGAGCTACATATTTATTCCAATGTTTTTCGATGTTTCAAAACTAGTCGTTATATAGAGTATCGTAAGCCTTGTCTTGATATTAAGGATTAAGCATTTTTAGTTGTGATATTATGAAGTCACAAATTTCATCATGAAGGCTATAAGATGAAAATTATGACAGATTTTATAAAAAATTTGTTAATTGAGTGAATCACAATTTATTGAGACTATTATAGACATATAGTAGAGAATATTATAAATAAACAAATAGTAAAATCAAATTGAAAATTGTGATAGGTAAACTTAGGTAATGGTTGAATTGTTATTCGTAAGTACAAACACCAGAATTTATGATATGCAGGAAGTTATATATTAGAAAATAGCGCATAAAACAGAGTTTAAATGGTACATCGTAAAGAGCTAACGAATTACAGCTATAACAATGTAAGAATATGTAATATTAAGCATATTATGTAAGATCTTGTTAGCCTGTATTTCGTACGGGAATCGAAAGGGGGCAACCGTCGTGGTTCGCATCGGCAGACAAGGATCTTGCTCCCATTGTGTGCTTTAAGCCTTTGATAACATTCTAAGAGAATTTTAATGAAACCGTAATATGGAAAAATTTAATGCTCTTTATTTTTAGTTGCTAGCTCTCGCTTTATAGCTGCATATATGAAACCTGTATTTGTGATTTACAACACATCAAAATAAAACGTTTTATTCACGTAATGTGAGAATGAACGAGGCTAATTAATTTATGTTTATATATTGAATGTTGTGATATATAATTTAATATTATGAATTGTGTTATTAAAAATCTTACTTATCTTTTTATTGTAGGGGCAATTATTTTTCTATATTCTTTTTAACTTCACCCATTGAGGGAATTCAAATATAATATTTCAGAAATTAAAAAATATGTTTATTCACAAAAATTAAATTAGGTAGTTACCTGAACTACAAACTAAACCACCTACAAATATCAAAACTGGGAAAATTTTAAATAGAACCAACCAGAAGTAACGAAGTAAGAAAAGACTAGCTTTCAAATAAAAAAAGAAACACAAAATCAGTTCACTCAGTCGAAAGTTCTGATGTAACAAACCCAAAAAATACAGTCGAATTGAGTAACTCCTCCTTTTTTAGAAGATATTAATGACATGCATTAAAAAAATTACAAGATCTAAAAAAAATGTTTTGGCGAGAAGATCAAAAAAGTAATTAATAGAACAGTATTTTTAATAGAATTAATTAATAGCAAAATTAACACAATTAAGTGGTATTTAGAACTGACAGATTTATTTTTAACGTTATAATTTATGTTTCATTAATGCTTAATGTTATAAGCATTAATGTCAAGGAAATCGGGCAAAAATAATTTTTCAAAGAGACAAATATGTTAGATAAGGCTCGATTTAATAAGAAATACCTTTTAAAACTAATGGGCTCGCATTGTTGACCGATAACAATTTTTTTCGCTCGCGGTTGTCCATTACAAGCTGTCAAGATTTACCTAATATTAATGAGGTTTGGGTAAGCTTGATAATCAAGAATGTAAATTAAAACGGTCTGCCTTTCGAAGCCGGGCTCTTTCTTAGATGCATTTTATTCACCAATAAAGACATCATTCTTTTGATGTTTGTGTCAATAGTCAATACTACAAGCAGTTTAAAACAAAAAAAAAATTGTATTATTATTAAATGGTATTGAATCATTAAAAATATTCTAAACAAATAAGTTAATTTACAATGTTTGCGATTTTCCTATTTACCTAGTTTGTTCCAAGTATTTAATTAACTGGCGCCAAATTCATATAAGATTGATCTTAAATCATAAGTCCCCGCCTTAACAAAAGCAAAACTTACGTCAAAATGAGTAATTATAGCCAACTAGTTATTTAACATTAGCATTTAGATAAACGGTATTTAGCGGTGTCACAATACTGGTAAACCTGGTATCTATAGACATTAATTATTATTCTATCGTAGTAATTTATGTGTTTTTTGCAATATAGTATTTGGTATTTATGAGGTTGTTCTGCACACTTTTAAAAATTGGACTGTTTTTCTCAAAATTATTGTCGTATATGTACTGTCTTTTTTTCTGTATAACATTCAAAACGAAACTTAACTCGAGTCAGCTTAAATAATTTATTTATTCTGTATAGAGCTACTAATTAGCCTTAGCTACCGTGAACAAACACAATGAAGCACAAAATTAATTTGGGATCAATATTGTTTTAATCAATACATTGCTCAAACCTGCTTTTCAACATCGATACTCACTTAAACAGAACTAGAAAATGCTTTTATACAAGCGAAGTGATAAACCATAAGCTTTTGTGTTTCTATTCTAGTCATGAATAAGTAAAGCAACAATAGTCTCGCTCAACATGGAAAAAAGTCGTGACCGAGTCGAAGGCAGGTCGGCAGGATGCTACGGGCGTAAATAATGCCGACGTCCGATGTTAATTATCGCTCCATCGTTAGAGATGACCGACGGGCAGACCGAAATCGGCGACCGAGAGCCGTTGCGACATCGCGAGAGTCCGTCCGTCATTATCTGAACGGTGCATCGCCCACCGATCAACCTAGAACCACCTGCGAGTTGTGATTGTACCGTTTTGGCAGCACATTGTAATTCTTTTGTTGCCATTGCCATTGTTTCCACAGCAATGACTCGATATTTCTGACCATATAATCGATCCCTCTAGATAAATAAAATAAGATGATGCATACCGCTGTCATGGAATTATAGATACGGATAATCGGAATGTCAAATCATGCTTGCTTTACGAATATAGAGACACAGGCAGGTCTAAATTCTTAATTGTAGGAAAATTATTTGCAGCCTGTGCTAACCATTGAAACGACATTTATTTGTTTTGTTAAAAAACTTATTCATTGATATATAAATGACGAGCTAATCGTTGTTTTATTTGCGGTCGCCACAGACAAATAATCGACAACTAAAAACAAAGTAAGATGCTCTCCTTTGGTTGGAGTTCGTTAATCGTTAGCTGCTTTGTGCTCGCCGCTGCGCAGATCGCGATCCGAGAGCGACATTGAAAAATTCAGAACTCGTGATTTTCGTTCGTGTACTTCATTTATTTTCTGGAAGGCCGTGAATATTGTTTGAGGCAAAATTATCTGACAGTTGCTCGCTTTTCTCTAACGGACGTTATGAATATTAACTGCTGTTATTACTTTACAGTTGAGTAACAGTAGCGTGATCGAGTATTTGAGCTGTTTATATTATCTGTGTAATGCAAATCTTAAAAGAGAACGGTTCGTAAAATATTTGCACTTTTAAAGGCATGTGAGATACCTACACATAGTTATTATAAAATTATACTATCGATCTGGGAATAATAAGCCAATAGTGCCCTGGGGACGGGAATTTAGGAGAAATGGAGGATGTTTGCATGTCTGCCCTCAAGCTGCGATACTTGCATGCTTACTAATGCATATCATTATGTGCAAAATCATATCGCACAAGAGGACAATTTATAAAGTGAAATTAAGTTAAATGTTTGATTGTATTGGATATGAATAATTTACGTAGCGAGTGAAATTTCGTCATTTAATACAATTATTGTAAAAACAAGATAAATAAAAATGAACCTGTATATTCTTTCACATATAAATACAGTTATTTATGAAATAGACATAACTTTTAAACATTCTAAAGAAACTAAATCCAAAAACAGAAAATATTTTTTGTATAATATTTGTAGATACCTAGTAAGTACCAAGGTAGTAAGTCCGCTTATATTTTTGAGTGATGATAAAAAATGTCTCTGAATGTTTGACTTTCACAGGAACTGATAAAAAGATTACAAGCTAAATTAGCAGTTAAGATTGTACCGTTTAAACTGTTTAAACTCCATCTCCACGATGGAGCACCATAGAATTTTGTCTTTATATTAAGTTATATATTTTGGTTGCTGTATTATTTTGTCGTATTTTTATTATTTAATAATATGTACCGGTACTGTTATTATATTAGAGTAATGCCATGTAATGTCTTGGAAAAACGTTATACGATATTTTGGTAAACACAGGGTCGAATTTATTATCGATCGATGTGCTTAGGGCGATGCAAATTGCGTCGCCTCTTATCGATGCACTTTATCCTGGGTACTTTTGTGCATATTTTACATATATTTGCAGCCGATAGCCAATGTGGGCGGACTGTGCGGCCGCATGGTTAATACACATTACGAATCGCGCTCACGTATACTCGCCTTTGGGTACGTAATGCACAATTTGTGTGGACTTTTTTGTCTAGCGGTGTTTTGTACGTTTTACTGCAAACAAAATCACGTTTACTCGACTCACTGGGCTTATTTACAATATGAATACAATTAACCATTGTAAACATTATTGATACATATTATTATACTTTAGAGAACCTTGACCACGTCGCTTGTTGAAAGTTATTTAACATTATACATTATAAAGTTGAAATATGATATTGCGATATCTGCGGAGTTGTAATCTCTGACATGTAACATAATTGCGCAGTCCCGGGGGGATAGCGGTGCAGACGTGGCCATTCCACGGTCACGAAGCGATCTAAACACAGAGTCTAACCCTAAACGATGCCACCATATCCGACCGCACTCACACAATATTTATAACCCACCCTTTCTTGAAATACCATAAAACAGGAGCATTCGAAACGTTTGTGATTTATTGGGTTTTACATAGCTTGGCTGGACAAAATATTGTCGATAAGCTGCAATAATTGAAAGATTGTATAGTTTCGAGAATTGTCTTCTTAAGTTTTACAAATACAATAAATATTCTCTTTTGCAATGCGATAAGATGTCGTTTGTGAATACAAGACTACAAATGACATTGTTTTCTTTTATTTATTTAGAAATCACATTATATGGACTAAGGTTAGATACAACCTGTAGATATAAGGAGAGAAAGTGTACAGGTATACCTATACTTATGTATACACATTCGTTCATTCGATCAGCATTAATTCGTCCCACAAATAAAAAAATATAGGATTAAAATGACCTGTACCAAAAATGATAAATTGCATCACGATCACCATAGTAGCAAAATAAAGGCTTACACCATTGTGATGGGGATGCAGAATGAAATTAGGTGTAATAAAATGGAGTAAAGCAATAAAAGAAGTAACGTCGAAATTTTTGAAGCAAATGAGTAGAATGATTGATGTCCGTGAATTTACACTGGCTTGGTCACGAGATAAAATTGGAAGGTCATTTTTCAGATTAATGTCACGCTTGTGTATGTGACAAAGTTTTAAATTGAATTTAATAACTGGTAGAATGTAATATCGCTTTTTGAAGAAAATCGTCTCTATCTATTTATTTATTTATTTATTTTATTATTTATTGCACACACAAAAGAAATAGAGACACATACAGTACAGATAAGAGGAAAATAATGTGTACAAACGGTGGCCTTATCGCTAGGTAGCGATCTCTTCCAGGCCACCGTAAGTAATATGTAAGGAGAGACGTTAAAAGGAGGTGGGTGAGCAAAAAATAAGGCGTTAGGGAAAAAGAAAGAATAATTATAAATATTCAATGTATACAATATATATCACATACAACACATATATAGTAGAAGTATATAACCAGAGAAAATATAATTATAAATATTTAATAAACATAACATATAGAACAAATATATAGTAGTAGGTATATAACAAAGAAGAAAATAAGGTAACAGTAAGGAAATAGAGGAAGAAGCTAAGTAAGAGAAAGATAGTGTGACTTAAGAAGGTGTTTAAAACTCCTTAAGGATTGCGCTTCTATCCTTCCATACTTATACAACAATTTTTCATAAACTATTCTTAACTATTTATTTAGTGTGAAAAAGATAATTTACGTGTTTCTAAATTAATAAATTCATTGGCATCCGATTAATAAATGGGGAATAATAAAACGAGCGACTGAAAATAAAGTGAGCGACTGATTATGAGATACTGATTTAATAACTTGAGCGGTATGAATTTGAGTAATCGACAAATAAACTAAACAAGCAACGAATATTCGTTGATAATAAAATACAGATTGAGCGTACTAAAGGAGGATTGTGATTAATCCATTTGATATATTAGAATTCTAACTGTGCGATTACATTACTATATGAGCGACTAAATTAATAGTTGAGCGAATAGATTACTAAGTGAGCGACTAAATTACGCTCATCTAGAGCGACTAAAAACACTAGAATAAATTGTTCAAATAGTTATTTGATAAAACTTTCAAAAACAAATTGAACTGATAGTACCTACTCTGTCCATTATAGTATTTTTCAAAGTGATTTTTCTATTCGAAATACCTCGATTAAGATAAAATGCCACTCAGTATAAATAAATCATATGCCAAATAATGAATATAATACAAGACGTAATTTTGTCACTCAAACAATTAATATTAGGTCGCTCAAATATTATGAAGCTGCTCATTTTGTATTTTATGTAACGCAAATTAATGTTTGTTAGTTGCTGATCTATTAATTTTTCATCGCTTGCAGTCAGTCGCTCACTTAGTAATTCTGTTACCCCAATTAATTATTTTTGATAACTAAAACTTTAATTTACAGTCACTCGTTTAAATACTACCCTTAATAAATTAGTAGCTTTTGGGGATTTAAAATAAAACAATTGCTAAAAAGTTTGTAAAACTGTATATTTACACAATATAAATGTAACTTTACACGAACGCTAATAAGCAGTCTATCAAAAGTACATAATATTTACAAGGCAATATTTGTAATTTATTACAAAAATATATCAGTACAATTTACAATAATCAAATTGAGTAGATAACAACTTAATTATTAGGTGTCGATGTTTAATAAATGGTACAAAAAGCGTGTAAAATAATTGTCATAATCGAAACGCTTTAGCGTGGGTCGACCTTTTTTTCTTCGTTATTTCAAATTTAATGGGTGTAATATGTCAAATTGTCAGTAAACATTATGTATTTTGCCAATAATTCTTAAAATATGTTTCTTTTACAATAGTTTTTACTAAATATACGAACAATACGAGCTGAGCATAATTTTATGATGAGAAATCGAGAAACATTTTTTTCTTTTAGATACAAAGTAAGAATTTTTGATCATTAAGGATAAAATGTAAAACAAAGATTTCCATTCGCATAACATTTGCTGCATATCATCATTATTCAACAGACTACAACATGTATTCGATGTTTCTTATTAATCTAGTAGCGTACCACTATCAATTATCAAAACTTGATTAATCGTCGATACTACATTCTGTCATTTCTCTTCTCTTAATCGATTACTTCAAACACAACCTCTAGGGGGTCCGATCCGAACTATGCATAAGAGTTCCATAATTAATCTTTTGTTTTTGTACTTTAAACTGAAACAACTTGTGGGTTGTAGCACAGATTAGAGAATAGTTACTTCGTAACAGATACATCACTCCCATACAAAAGCTAAAATACCTACGCTATATTTACCTACAAAATGCGCCGCAACTCGGCTGCAGTAAGAAATGTACTCTACGAACACGCACCGAGAAGCGAGTTTCCCGCGCACGCCGCGTGATTGCGTCATCAAACGAAAACTTTAGGGTTGTACCGAGCGCGTAAATTAAACACAGAGTTGCTGAAACACTTAATTTTTTATTGTTAATTATATTTGTTGAGTTATACAATAAAAAAAATGAAATCTTATTGATAGTAGTTGTTTCCTTCGGTTTCACCCGCGTGGACCCGCTATATGTGTCTCCTGGTTCCTGTTTAGGCAATTGAAAAAAAGACAATTCCTTGTTATTCACTCTTGAACTCCGACACCCGTCCACATCGCAATAACCGGGCATCTTTGTAGCGAGCGCGGGAAACGTGACGCGGGTACGCAGTCTCGCGTGTGCCAACCAACTGCCGCTTGGGTCGGTACCGACCTACTGTGCGGTAGGCACTTATAGCGCGACCTTGAGCGAGTGACGGAGGCCTGGTTGTAGTCCCAAAATGTTCCACTATGATGTCCATAAAAAGTCTTAATAGCGTGACGGCATATAATTAGTTCGGAATTTGCTATAACGCAGCCTTGACGGCTTATACGGTATACCACCCGTGTATTAATTTGATCCTAATAAACAGAAACCTCTAGCAATAAACTCCGACATTTCGTAAGCGCCCGTATTTTCTAAACAATAAATTTTATTAACACATTTCAATTTATTTACTTGACAGATAGGATCGTACAAAGGGCGTTAATTGCTGCTTCTCTTACGTAAAATCTCGTGGGCGTTTCGAGATGTGTTCTATGCATGCACCTCGAGAGCGTGCTCTTGCATGTACAAAGAAAAGATTGAGTCATCATAACAAATGCGCAGCATCTCTTGCCAGAGAAATCTGTACAATCGGCGTCTTCTTATCTATGACGGGTCCAATCATTGTGCTCCGAATTCTTCATGCTTCATAGTACGGACTGTGAAGGTAATTTTAGGTTGACACCACATCTGTCAACAAAAGTTTGGCAATTAGTTGGACTGTTAAATGAGCCATAAGCTAAGCTACAGTGATTATACGTTATTAAATATTCTCGAGTGTAGTAAAATTGGAAAATAAAAATAAACAAATATCTGTGTTGTAAAAAAATCACAAAATGTTTCGAGTTTGAAGAGAAATTACAGTTATTCTCTACAAAACAGCCCTTTTCTAAATATAAAATGTGAGTCGATGTGATTGTACCCTAAGACTTACACTTCCCTATACCTTTGTTGACTTGTCGAGTTTTGTTCGAATAGCTTTTTGTAAACGTCCAACGGCTGCATTTGTAAAGCTCGGCTCTAACTTAATAAATCTTATCTAAAACATCTCATCAAACAAGTATTCCTTCTTCGGGGTCAACGAAAAAAGTATATCGATATCGTGTCAATTTTGATGTTATTAATTGTGATTTATAACATGCATTCTCATTTAGTAAATATTATTTTCATATTATTTTAAACCGTTCTTGATACAACCTCAAAATTTAATATTTGTATTTATTTAATAGCTTCATTTCATGTTTAACGAAATAAATTAATTGTATGCATATTGTATATTTTATGACTTATTTTTATGCTCATATTAAAAATATTGAAATGAATCCTATTTATCATTCTGTCAGACATTCAAGTTACACATTTGTCGAGGGAACAGCTCGAAGGCTGCATTTTTAGAATTATTAATTTGCTTCGTGTTCTTGTACTGTGTTAAACTGAACGATTTTCTGCAAAAGTAATAAATAAAACATACCTACTTCATCGCGGTACGGGATTGTTTTGTTAAACTAAATAAATGGGAATTTAAGTATAGGCTCTACAACAAGATTCTTTGTTTTTACGTGACTTCATGATATAAATGTAAATTATTTACGATATAATACAAACTTACTGTCTTATTTTCATAATTCATGTATGTGTAAATAATTGTTATGAAAAAAAAAATATGTCGGCTCCTGTAATAACATTATGATCATAAAATAAATAACAGTGAAATTTATTCGAACATATACATTTTATCTTTGTTTTACAGGTTGAAGTCGTTATTTTGGACAAGAATGACAGTCCTCCTGAGTTCAAGAACATACCACCAGCTTACATGGCTTCAGAGGATCTCGCGCCGGGCCAACTCATAGCGGCCATCGCGGCGGAAGACCCAGATACCATTGGCACCATCACGTACAGCATACAATCAGAAGAGGCCACTCCATTCTCACTACATCGGCACACTGGGGAGTTGACCCTCAAGGAACCGTTGGACAGAGAGACGATTCCGGAATATGAAGTGGTCATACGCGCCGACGACGGAATGCAGTTCACAGATGTCACAGTAGTTATTCAGGTAAAACTTGACTTTTTGTTATTCTTTATAACTACTAAGTTTAACATATGTTTACATTGAAATTAACGAAGTAACAATAAACTTTTAACACATCTATAATATTATAATTGCATTTAATATGAAAGGGTTTAAGTCATCCTTAAAGTGAAAACTTTATCATAAACATTGAAATAGCAGTTAATACTACAATTACTGTAAACAATGACTTTATAAATACCCCGACGTCCTTTCCACGTACACCAAGATAAACAAGAATTACAACTTAATCAACGCAATTGAAACTAACATTAACATTACCATTTCTAGGTCACAGATACGAATGACAATCCGCCAGTTTTCAAGGAAAGCGCTTACTCCTTCGACATAGCTGAGAACGCGGCGCGAGGCTCCGTGGTAGGCACCGTGGCGGCCGACGACCTCGACTCGGGGCCCAATGCTCAGCTCACATACACCGTGATTTCGGACTGGGCTAACGATATCTTCTCGTTGAACCCGCAAACTGGCGTTTTCACGCTCACAGCGAGGCTTGATTATGAGGAGGTGAGCTGATATATAAAATATGGCAGATCGTATTTGAGCATATATTTTCCCTTAGTAACTAACTAAAATATTATACAACATGCATGGAAACAACCACTTCTATACTTACATTAATTTACTTTAAAGACTGGACTTAGTGAAGCGATTGAAAAATTAATTTTAATCTTAATGTGGCCGTGCATATAAACTACTTAGATATAAATTTATAAGACGCTGATCAGACATCTAGATCCCTGATGCATTCATAATTTATCTTAAACAATCCTTAATTAAAATATATGCGAAAGAATGCAGCCTTCAAGTGTAAAACGTAAATTGATTAAATGGTTCAATTAACTAGAATTAATCCAAAGTTTAAAACATGATTTAAAAATAAAGCGTAACGACATTACGAGGTGCGTACTTGCACCGTAAAATAACATAAAAACATGCTTAAAGGTTAAGTGATTAAAATCGGCCAGATAAACGTTCTCAGGAGTAAATAATAGCCAATTACTGTCGCTCTTTCGACGAACTTCGTTTGTGCGGTAATGAGTTTTATTACATCTTTTATTATTAGATCATGTTCCCGAACATGTGAAAACCGATTAAAATGTAACACAATAGATTGGATTATAAATGCTCTGCCGCATACAATAAAATATGAATATATGCATAAATGCGTGCAATGATACATAACTAATAAGTTACGTAAGTATATAATTATTTTTATAATGTATCAGAATGATATTAATATGCTTAAGTACCTAATAATAAAATAAAACCTATTTAGCAAAGTAGGGTTTATATTGATATGTAAGTTATGTGTTTTAAATGGAGTTAATTTTTTATTTTTATACTCTCGGTTTAAATTAAGAGCTTCACTTAACAACTGGTTACAAACACATGAAAAATAAAAGTGATAATTGAAATATCAGATTGAAAACATATATTTTTAATAATTTATGATTATTAACCGTTTTTACGTCTTTCTTTTTCGAAGTAATAACACGGTAGATAAGATATGTATGTTTTCAAACAATTTATTAGTATGCGTCGATCGTTTTATTACATTAGGGATACAATTTTTTTTTTTTTAACAGATTGAGAGAAGTTATGTACATACCTACGACAATAAGATAATTTTAATACCCTGTAGGTCACGTTTGTGTAACATATTGAAGTCATACATATACCTAAGTATAACATTTGCAGTCGTTTTTATTTCGATATGTAGGGTTTGCGAGCGAGGTCGCTCATAAAATTTCTTGGTAACATTGTCTTCGCTTACAAAGCAAACCTGAAACTTGACCGGTTGGACCGAGGCTTTCAAAAACCGTCCTCTTGACCATTTATGTGTACTTAGACATATTGCGGTTGAAACAATTATCTCAACATAGATCTACAGTAGGGCGTTGACCGTTTAAAGTTGTTCTATAACACGAAGTTACGATCGAAACTCGTTCATAATATTAAGTTTAACAGTAAAATAATATTTTTTTTTTATTTTTTAAGGGCACATTTTATTCTTAAGATACCGAAATCATGACTATTATCAAATATTTCACTAAAATATTTTTGTTTTGCATTTCTTTCTTCTGTAAGTCAAAATAGCAGCTATATTTTTTTGCTACTTAATGTCATCATTAAAATTTCAAAACGTAATAAAACAGTAGCGTATCAGTTAGGTACTATTAATAAACAAACAAGAGAATTATGCAAAGGAATGCAAATTGTCGCATGTATTCTGAAATGCGAATGCAATGGTGCACAAGGACTCATCAAGTCAGACGGCGCTGCTAATTAGTAAAAACAATTCGCTGTACATTCGTTTTCTCGACCGCCCGCCAATAGGCATGACGAAAGATTTTGAAATCCTCTTCCATAATGTGTGTATACGTTTACTATACAAGAAAAACCCTATATTTCGGTAATATACTTAAATTTAACGAAGATAAAAGCCATTTTCCAAAAAATATTTATTAACTGTGCCAAAACAGCTCGCAGGTGTCATGGCGTAGGCGTGACGTCACACTTTGGTAAATACGTAATTATTTGTACGCATTGCGAAGAAAATTAAAAAAATATTTATTTAATATGTGTTATAGAAACGAATTTCAAAGTTTATAAGTGGTGTGCAGTATTGCAGTGTGAATCCACATAAAAATAATGCTCAAAAATGTGTTAGTGAGAAAATAATAAGAAATGATTGTATAAAGTTGGCGCGGAGAACCCCGAACCATGTATTCGTGAATTCGCAATTATATTTCTGTTCTGAGTCGATAAAGCATACGTGAAACAATAGAAAATAAATAAAAATGCGTATTATCAACATATTCATAACAACAAAAAACATCTGACGTGAGTTGTTTACTTAAGCGTGACGTCACGCGTGTTTTAGTCAAAATGGCCAACTGCAGTATTTCAATGTTTTATTTTATTGATAATCTCATTAATCTTAATGTTTTTAAGATTTCTAAGTCACTATATGTAATTTATCTATTATACATTTTCCCTTAAAAACACTAATACGATCATTTATGGATACTGTCGTCATGCCTATTCCGGGTACCGCGCTAGAGAGCTGCTAATTTCATCCCAGTACAGTTTTTTCGCGTCGCGCATCATATTCGGCATTTGCCAACTCGATCCGCCATCGAAATTAAGGGCCGAACAATGTCTGACAAAGCGGCCGTCTGCAAAACATTCAAGAGCCGGATTCCGGGATCGCTGCCCGTTTTTTAAATGGTCATCCCGCTCCACGATCCACGAATGAAAGAGCTTGTCATAGCTGGAAAGTTTTGGTGACCTATTATATGGAAAATTCAAATACCATGCCGAGGTCTTGAAATGTCACTTCGTCGCTTGTAACTGAGACTTGTGACTGGAATAAAGATATATGTACATGTATAGAGCATTCGTCAGTCGCCGTCGTTATGTGACTCGAATTAATAAAACATTTTTAACGCAATTATAACATTCAATTGTGTTACTTTGTGGTTACATTGTACTTAATAATTTCTTAACGCTTTGTCTGAACCCAAACTATAAAGAGCAATCCGTAGTCATATTAATTAATTTATTATATGTATATTACAAGTTTTTTAACTACTATAATATAGTTTGCTCCTTTTAAGCAAGCAAGCAAGTCACATAGACTATTTTTATTAATTAATATTTATAATTTAAGGAGTCGTTTTCATATTAAGCTAATGACAGAAATTTAATATGTATCGTATCTCTATTTCAGACGCCGCATTATATTTTGGTCACACAAGCACAAGACAATGGCCATCCATCTTTATCAGGAACGGTTACGGTATACATTAATGTTATCGACCTGAATGATAACGCTCCTATTTTCGACCCGATGAGTTTTTCGAACGAAATCCTTGAAGACGTACCTGTGGGAACATCCGTAGTGACTGTTAGTGCGACTGATTTAGATTCAGGTAAAATAAACGTTTCGTTTATATTGCTTTAATAAATGTATGATACCTATACGAATAACATATTAATAATAATAAATACGAATTTTACATTTAATGCTTACTATTTCAAGTGGTCATGGTACGTATTGTAAAATATGATTAATTTGTGGTGTATAATTGTTATGTTAGTAATGTTTTAAAATAAACTTTTCAGGCTGGAATGGGAAACTGGCCTACAGTATAACTTCGGGTGACGACGATGAAGACTTTATAATATCTTCAAATGGAACAATTCATACAGCAAAATTATTGGATAGAGAAAAAATATCTATGTACAATTTAATTATCACAGCGAAGGATTTAGCAAAACCCCCAGAACCTAGATTATCTTCTACTGTTCAGGTAAATTCATAAAAATTGTTTTAAAATTTTTGTCTTTAAGTTGAATAAAATGAATTTCTATACTACCTTATCTACATTTTCATATCCATTGAAAAATGTTTACAGGTAACAGTTCAATTAAAAGATGTAAATGACATGGCGCCTGAATTTGTAAGTGCTAATATGACTACAGTATCTGAAAATATTCCTCTAAATACTGTTATTATGACAATTAAAGCAATAGACAAAGATGAAGGAAGAAATGGTTACGTGGAATATTTTATGGAATCTAGCCCTGATGTTAACGGATATTTTTCTTTGGGAAATGTGGATGGTATTTTGCGAGCAACTGGAAAGCTTGATAGAGAACTTAAGTCATCCTATACAATTACAGTAAAAGCAAAAGATAGAGGCGATCCAGCCCAAATTACGACAACAGAGATTACTATTAAAATACTGGATGAGAATGATAACAGTCCCGTATTTGATCCTAAACAATATAGTGCGTCTGTACCTGAGAATGCAAGCATCGGTGCAAGCGTTTTGCAAGTAAGTTGTCAATTCATCAGAACTTTCTTGTTAACATGTATCTTATACTTCTTTAAGTTATTAATTATTTATCATTGTTTATATTTTAGGTATCTGCAACTGATGTCGACGAAGACGCTAATGGAAGAGTAAGGTATTCGATAGATTTTGGAGATGAAAACAGAGACTTTAGCATCAGCGAAGACACTGGAATAGTGAGAGTTGCCAAAAATTTGAACTTTGAAAGAAAATCTCGATATGTTTTAACAATTAGAGCTGAAGATTGTGCAAAAGACGATGTTCGATATGATACGGCTGAGTTATCGATATCATTACAAGACATAAATGATAATCCACCAACCTTTTTGGACTCACCATATTTAGCATATGTAATGGAAAACGTTATCCCTCCTAATGGTGGATATATACTCACCGTACACGCTTATGATGCAGATTCACCACCATTTAATAATCAAGTTCGCTACTTTATTAAGGAAGGCGATGCTGATCTTTTTAAAATAAATGCATCATCGGGCCAAATATCACTATTAAGAACTTTAGATAGAGAAGCACAGGATGAATATACATTGTCTCTAGTGGCTATGGATACAGGTAATCTTTATTTTGACAAAATATGATTTTATTTATTTTAAAAAATTTAAATAAATAGTTGTTATAATTCCATTATTCCTTTTTCAGGTTCACCTCCACTTACCGGTTCGGGTACAGTTAAAGTAATTGTTCAAGATGTAAACGACAACAGTCCTGACTTTGAAAGACAAAGTTACAAAGCGCATATTAAGGAAAACTCCCCACCTGGAACTATAATACTAAACCCAAAAGCAATAGATAAGGACATAGGAAACAATGCTAAAATAAGATACAGCCTACTTGGGGACAAATCTGAAAGATTTATCATTAATCCAGTCACAGGAATAATTACAACTAATGAAACATTGGACAGGGAGGAGTGGGAAACTTATTATTTAATTGTGATGGCTCAAGATTCATCTACTACCGATCCACGAACTGCAACAGCTAATGTTACAATAGTTGTTGATGATGAAAATGATAACACACCTTCATTTTCTCAAACAGTTTACGAAGTATTTATATCTGAAAAAACTAAGGCAAATGATTTCATTTTTGGTGTTAAAGCAAAAGATAACGATGTAGGTCTGAACAAAAAAATTATTTATAACTTGAAAGGGGAACTTCAGGATTTGTTCACCATAAATAAAGAAACTGGTGTTATTAAAGCAAAAGAAGCTCTAAACAAATATAACGATAGAACCAAATTATCACCAACATTTAATTTAGTTATCGTAGCTACGGACTGTGGTATTTCGTCTCGACAAAGCACAGCAGACCTAATTTTAATACCCAAATCTGGAAAGAATTTCCCCAAATTCACGGTAACAAATAAATTAACTTTTACATTCCCCGAAGATACGCCAGAAGGAGTATTAGTGACTCGTTTATCAGCAACGTCACCTAAAAAAGGATCTGTAGGCTTACTTCAATACTCAGTAGCTGGTGGCAATGTTGGAGATGCGTTACGAGTGGAACCAATGAGTGGAGAAGTTTTCATAACAGGAAAAGGATTTGATTATGAAACGATGCCTCTGTACGAGGTGTGGTTTGAAGTAAGGGACTCCGATAATCCACCATTAAAATCATTTATCGAAATAGAAATAAAAGTTTCTGATGCAAACGATAATGCACCCGTTATTGAACAAATGTTATATAATGCTACTGTACCTGAAGAAGAATCACCACCGCAAACAGTGATAAAAATTGGAGCTCACGATGTCGACTCAGATGGAAATGGAAGGATTGCATTCAGACTCGTAAACGATTATGAAGAAACCTTTGTAATTGATGCAGATAATGGTGAAATTTATACTAATATTGCTTTAGACAGAGAATCAATCCCATTTTATGAAATTATAGTTGAAGCAGTAGACCATGGTGTACCACAGCTCACGGGAACATCCACCGTTTTAGTAACTGTATCTGATAAGAATGATAATCCACCTAGATTTACACGACTTTTTAGTGTTAATGTAACCGAAAATGCAGAAATTGGTTCATTTGTTATTAAAGTAACAAGTTCAGATTTAGATATTGGAACAAATGCTAATGCTACTTATAGTTTTGTAGAAAATCCTGGAGAAAAATTTGTCATTGATCCTATAACGGGTAACGTGACTGTAGCGCGTCCTCTAGACAGAGAAATACAAGATGAATATATTTTAAAAGTTGCTGCGATTGATGGGGCATGGAGATCTGAAACTCCTTTAACAATCACTATACAGGATCAAAATGATAATGCACCTGAATTTGAATATTCATATTACAGTTTCAATTTTCCTGAATTGCAAAAGAAAAATAGTTTCGTTGGACAAGTTATTGCTACTGATAAAGATAAACAAGGACCTAATTCAATCATTTCGTATTCTTTACAACAAACATCAGATTTATTTTCTATTGATCCTGCTACCGGGGAAATTTCAAGCAAATTCACTATGAACTATAAACGTACACCAGTGAATTCGTCACCTGAAAATACTTACTCTGTTATTGTAGTAGCTACTGATAATGGTAAACCACCCATGTCATCTGATTGCCTGGTCACGATCAATATTGTAGATGCCAATAACAATAAACCTAAATTTAAGCCACATGAAAAGCTTGTACCTGTCCCTCACGATGCTACACTTGGAGAAAAGATAATCAAGTTACAAGCTGAAGATACTTTAGATTTTGGAATAAACGCTGAAATAGAGTATCACGTTTTTGGTGGAAATGGAACAGCATTCTTTTCAGTGGATAAAATATCAGGATGGATAATAGTCAGCAAACAATTTTATAATGTTGGACAATATTACACTATCAAAGTAAAAGCGGTTGACAAAGGAGTACCACTGCAATGGGATGAAACAAATTTACAATTTGTCGTCACCAGTGAAAATATTCATAGTCCCAAATTTACAGCTCTAAGTTATCAAGTTATTGTGCCTGAAAATGAGCCAGTCGGATCTTCTATCCTAACATTAAAAGGCAACGATGAAGATGATGGTCCTAATGGGATAATACGTTATGAAATTTCATCAGGAAATGAGGACGATGTCTTTAAAATCCACCCCGTATCAGGTGTAATTAGTATACTACGTTCACTTGATTATGATGAGGTTCAAGAATATAGACTCAATATAACTGCAAGAGATTTGGGTTTCAAGCCGAAAGAAGCAACTGCAACAGTTACGATTATCCTAACAGATATTAATGATAACGCTCCTATTTTCAACCAAACTCATTACCTTGCATATCTGCAAGAAAATTCACCAGTAAATACATTTATCTTTAGAGTAGAAGCCATAGATATTGATTCACCGAAAAATGCAATTATTAAATACCATATAACCAATGGAATGACATCTTTGTTTAAAATAGACTCTAATTCTGGTAAAATATTTTCTAAAGAAATATTTGATTTTGAAGAAAAAACCACGTATAAAATAGAAGTTATGGCTGAAAATCCGGATTCGAGTATGCGTAGCACTACTGAAGTTGAAGTTCATATAACAGGAGTAAACGAATATTATCCAAAGTTTGTTCAACCCGTATTTCACTTTGATGTCTCAGAATCTGCTGAAGTTGGTACAAATGTCGGTGTAATACAAGCAACTGATCAAGATAGTGGTGACGATGGGGTAATTTATTATTTGTTCGTAGGATCGAGTAACGACAAAGGCTTCAGTATTAATTCACAAACTGGCGTAATAAGGGTAGCTCGATACTTAGATAGAGAAACTCAAAATAGAGTTGTTTTAACGGTACTAGCTAAAAACTATGGAAGCATTCACGGCAACGATACTGACGAGGCACAGATTATAATATCAATTCAAGACGGTAATGACCCGCCAGAGTTTTTACGAAACTATTACGAAGCAACAATTTCAGAAGGTGCAACGATAGGACACGAAGTAGTACAAGTAAAAGCTGTAGATAAAGATGTGCGCCCACAAAATAATCAGTTTAGCTATTCAATTGTTTCGGGCAATGGAAACCAAGATTTTAAAATTGATCCTCAAAGTGGTGTAATAGAAGTTGGTCGGCATCTTGATCGCGAAACTTTATCCTCTTATTCTTTAATAGTGGGAGCAATAGATACTGGAATTCCGCCACAAACAGGTACTACAACTGTGAAAATAACTTTAACTGATATAAATGATAACGGCCCTATATTTGACACGGAAAATTTCGATGGTTCAGTTTATGAAAACGAACCTCCTAATACAAGTATCACAACACTCTCTGCAAAAGATCCTGACTTACCTCCAAATGGCGCTCCGTTTTCTTATACAATTATTGGAGGAAAACATCAAAGCTTCGTTAAAGTGCAAAAACATACTGGAGTACTTCTTACTACGAAGAAAATTGACAGAGAACTTACTCCAAACCTAGAGGTAATGATACAAATAGAAGACAGTGGGACGCCTGTAATGACTTCCAACTATACAATTCATATCAAGGTATTAGACAGAAATGATAATCCACCAACACCTAGATCAGTTCATGTGCTAGTTTATGCTTTTAATAATAAATTACCGCCCAGTAAGATAGCTGACGTTAAACCAAATGATCCAGACATCGTCGGTGACTATAAATGCAAAATGATTAAAGAGTCAACATCAGAAAGTACTCTTTCGCTTTTGAATATAAGGAAAGGATGTGACCTGTATTCCAACTCTGTCAAACCTGGTCAAGGATATTCATTTTCAGTGTCAGGAAATGATGGCATTCATAGAGACGTTGTTTCATCAGTCAGTGTTGAATACTTCTCCTTCAATAACAACACGGTTGAAGAATCAGTTACCATCAGAATATTTAACATGACAGCTAATGACTTTTTAACGCATTATTATCGTATTTTATTAGAAATACTTAAAGTTGGTTTCAAAAATAAAGAAAGTGTTTATTTGTACAGTATTAATGAAGGGATTAGAACTTTAGATTTGACAATGGCTATAAAAGAAAATAATTTAATATGGAAAAGAGAAAGTACAGAAAAATTTCTTAAATCAAAAGAGTCTGAAATAAAGAAAATATTAAAGAAACAAATAATACTCCCCTTTTTTCCTTGTGCTCAGAATTCATGTCAAAATGACGGCATATGTACTGATGCAATCAATGTATTGGATGATACTAAAATTACTGAAAGTTCCACTTTGATTATATCTTCACCACTAGTACAACATGATTATGAATGTCATTGTAATGATCGCTTTATGGGTAAAAATTGTGAGAAACGCCAAGATCCCTGTTCACCAAACCCATGCAAATTTGGAGCACAGTGTAGAAAACAAGGTCACGATTTTGTGTGCTTATGTTCAGACCGTAGGGAAGGTAAAACTTGCGAATTAGAACGAGATGATGCATGTAGCAGCAACCCATGCAAAAACGGTGGATCCTGCAAGGAAAGTTCGGATAGAAATTCTTTCTTCTGTCTTTGTCGACCGGGATATCGAGGTAATCAGTGCGAAGGTCTTATAGACTCATGTAGACCTAATCCTTGTTTACACGGAGGGATATGCATCAGCTTAAAACCAGGTTATAAATGTAGCTGCACAAATGGTCGTTACGGTACACATTGTGAAAGTTCAACATTTGGTTTTAATGAATTGTCGTATATGCAGTTTCCGACATTAGATGCATCAACGAACGACATCACTCTAATATTTGCCACAACTAAATCAGATGCATTGTTGCTATATAACTACGGAGCCCAAACCGGAGGTAGATCTGATTTTATTGCTATAGAACTGCTTGGAGGAAAACCTGTATTTTCATTTGGTGGTGCTCGAACATCAATTACTACAGTTGCTATAACAGAAACAGATAAAAATTTAGCGGATGGGAAATGGTATAAATTAACAGCAACTCGTAATGGCCGCGTTATTTCACTAAGCATAGCTACGTGTACTGACCATGGAGATGTTTGTACTGAATGTGAGCCCGGCGACAAATCATGCTACGATGATGATACTGGCCAAGCTGGGTAAGATTTTTTATTTTATGTAATAGCATGTGACGTGCATAAATTTCTTAATATATTTTTTTTAATACTATTTAGAAATTTGATAATATACATTACGCAAACCATCACTATAAAAAAGATATAAATGAATAGGTAATTGTAAATTTTCTATTGCATTAAAAAACACAAATATTATGAAAATGAATTAAATTTTTTTTGTTATTTTTCAGAACTTTGAATTTCAACAATGAACCTCTTCTAATCGGTGGCTTACACAAAGCAGACCCAGTCTTAGAACGTCCAGGACAAATACACTCAGATGATTTTGTTGGCTGTATGCACAGTATTACGATCAATGGTCGGTTATTAAACTTGACTAACCCATTGAATGCTCGCGGAGTTGAACCAAATTGCGACAGATCAGAACGAGGAGCATGTTTCAAAAAGGATATATGTGGCGCAGGAGAATGTATCGATCGTTGGAAAACAAACTATTGTACATGTGGCAATAATATACTATCATCTGATTGTAGTAATTCACTTCAAAGTATATCTGTTGGTGAGAATGCATACATAATATATACAATTTCAGAAAAACACAGACGAATGCAATTACTTGAGTCATTTTACGGTGGTAATTCTGCTTGGGACAAAAAGTTAACTAAAGGCCTTACAAAATCAATATCTAAAGCTCCTGCTAAGATTTTGTCATTTTCATTTAAAACTCATAGAAAAGTTGGATTACTCTTTTATGCCGCCACGGAAAAATATTATACGTTAATTGAATTAATTGAAGGGAAAGTAAGCTACACATCAAAACAAAGTTCACTAGTAAATATGACGCAGATGGAACAACGCGATGTTTCCGACGGGAATTGGCACAATGTAACATTATTTGGTTATGGCAGAAGCATAAAGTTGCTCGTTGACGATAAACTGGTTGGAGAAGAACTCGATGCCGCAAGCGTGCATGACTTTTTAGATCCATACTTAACTGTCATATCATTAGGAGGTGTTAAATCTGAATGGATATCATCATACAATAAGTTCGAAGGATGTTTAGCAAATTTAACAATTAATAATGAGATTCAACCATTCACTGGAAACGGTAGCATCTTGAGGGATGTTACACGCAAGGGAAAAATAATTTCTGGTTGTCATAGTGCTTTTGGGGCGGGATTAACTCAAAACCCTGATCCATTGAGTATTGGAATTACGCTGGTTATTTCATTTTTCATTATTTTAATTGTCGCAATATTGGTGTCCTTTATCGTTTTTCGCCTGCGCAAACAGAAAAAGGAGAAAGGCGGTGTCCCAAATGTAAAAAGTAATGTAGTCCACACGAAGCAAAATGGTGGTCCGGCAATGTTAAACGCACCGAATTTAATTGCGGGTACGAATGATAGTCTTATGAATAGAAATATACACAGTAATGAAACTAGTTTGAACAGTTACATGTCTGACAATGCAGATATAATGAGAAATGTTGGCCATATTGTCGGACCGGAACTGTTATCAAAAAAATATAAGGATCGAGAAATAATGAATATTGATCCACCTAGACCACAAAGGCCGGATATAATAGAACGCGAAGTAGTAGGCAAAAGTCCGGCTCTTAGAGATGACCATCATCCACCACCTCCACCATCAACAAACACAACGCACTCGCATAATCATGACCATCCTAGTGGTATGGATTTAAATTCAGAAGTTCCTGAACATTATGACCTGGAAAACGCTAGTTCAATTGCACCTTCAGATATAGATATTGTGTATCATTACAAAGGGTTCAGAGAAGCCGCTGGTGTTCGAAAATACAAAGCGACACCTCCTCCAATTGCAAGTTACCACCACAAACATCAAACTCCACAACACAGACATTCTCCGCATCATTCAGGCGGTTACCCACCAAGAGTACTGCCACAGGCTTCACAACCACCTCCTCAACCAAGACAACATCAGACAACACCTTTAGCTCGACTTTCACCAAGTAGTGAACTAAGCCAACAACCCAGAATATTAACACTTCATGATATATCAGGGAAACCACTGCAGAGCGCTTTACTGGCAACAACTTCCAGTTCAGGTGGGGTCGGAAAAGATGCTTTACATAGTAATAGTGAACGTAGTTTAAATAGTCCAGTGATGTCCCAATTGAGCGGACAAAGCTCTTCAGCAGGTAGAAAAACACCTAACGCATCATCTCAGGTGCAACAAGTATCAGTGGGCTCAGGAGCAGTGGGCCTAACTGCAGAAGAAATAGAAAGAATGAATGCTAGACAACGAACATCAAGTTTAGTATCCACCTTAGATGCAGTATCAAGCTCTAGTGAAGCTCCGCGTAGTGGTGGTGTGAGTCACCATATGTCACATAGGCATCACTCTCCACCAGTAGATAACAGAAGTTCAACAGGTTCAGATGATGAAAGTGGTAACGACAGCTTTACGTGTTCAGAAATAGAATATGATAACAATAGCTTAAGTGCGGATAAACCTGACGACGTAAGAAGACAAAATATTAATAGCACAAATAATAATAAAAAGCCAATATTGCCACCGCCCTACGAAAGTTTTGATTCGTCATTTCGTGGTTCTTTAAGCACTCTAGTCGCATCGGATGACGATCTCGCTCCTCATGTGGGTTCAGCATTATATAGACAAGCTAATGGCTCTCCTGCACCGGCCACCCTGGGCTGGGATTATTTATTAAATTGGGGCCCCAACTTTGAGAGCATGATAGGGGTTTTCAAAGACATCGCTG
The DNA here is from genome assembly GCA_029959065.1 of Colias behrii. Classification (NCBI taxonomy): domain Eukaryota; kingdom Metazoa; phylum Arthropoda; class Insecta; order Lepidoptera; family Pieridae; genus Colias; species Colias behrii. The sequence goes on along the minus strand of JARWMC010000007.1, from coordinate 7,468,845 downwards.
AACTACCTGATTCCGTCAATGGCCGAATGTCTTCATCTTTAAGGCTCCCCAATGGAACGCCTAAACCATCCGAAGAATATGTTTGATATAATGTATAATATTTTCCTTGTAAATACCTGAATATTATAGTAAATGTACAAAAATTGTTATGATCTTGTATCAAGATCTCTTTAATGTATCTTGCCATATTTTTGTTAAATATAGACTTTAATGATAGATTTACAATTAATTATTAATTTAGCGCTTATTTCCTAAATTGAAACCTCATTTTCAAATGTAATTTATGTAAATAGTAAATACGTATTTTTTGTAAATATGAAGTTCCAATGGTTTTAACGATAAGTATCAAAAAGTTGTAATTTCAATTTAGGATTATATATCATGATAAACGAAAATTAAATAATTACTACCTCCTAATTTTATAATAAACTTCCAATGTTGATTTCGAATTTAATAACCCAATACTTATTAGGTCTGGTAGTGATTGTAAAATAAGCAAAATGTTATTATTGGAACAATAGACTGAATTTATGTAACTCTTAACTTATACTTGGTATGTGATAGCTTTGTCACAGATTTATAACAGTATGACAACGCTTTATGTTTGCCATACGCATAGTGAATTACGTGCCAAATGTTACTTCTGTTCGAAAGAACCGACTGATTTTTAATGTAAAAATAAATGAAATCAAAATATATGTTATTTTTTATTCAATATCCTCAGTTAGGGCTTCCTTTTTATATTTTAAATTCATGAAAAAGATAATTCTCAAAAATATAGGTAATATTGTGAGATTAAGATGATTGTAAGGATATTGATCATTCGCATCTCAGTGTCGCTTCAATGTCTGAATACTGAATATAATTTATCAATTACATTATACAAATTATACCTCGCAAATATAATTGACCAATTACACTATACAATGCCTTTTAAATCTCACTTTGCTAAACTTGTGCTGAAAAAGAACATGTTTTTATACGATGGTTTTAGATCTTTTACTTTAATATTTTATATTATACTAGTGTTGGCCGATTTTCAGATAAACCCGATATGCTCACAAAATTTCATGAGAATCAGTCAAGCCGTTTCGGAGGAGTATAGTACCTAACTCACAATGTAACACGAGAATTTTACATAATATATAAAGTAGAGATAATACTGGAAATATAATAATATATAATATGCAAATTACGCAAACAAAACAATTCTAATTTTGCATTTTTGAATAGTTAGTTACTCAATAGGTATCTACTAGATATATTAAAATTTCTGTAAGACACCCGAACTTCAATATTTTTTGTTGTTTCATTCTAGCAGCCCTAATTGTATTGTTTATAATAACACTAAACAAATAAAAATATAAAAAAGAACAAATAAATAAATAAACCAATTTAATTAAGTTATCTTATCTACTGGATTAAGTACAATAAAATTGGAGTAAATTTTTACTGCCTACGAAAACAGCGGAAGTAAAACTTCATTTCCGCTAGCGATTACAACTAAGGTCAACAAAGAAAATAGGGCTATTTATGGTTCTCTATGAAAGTATCAAGAGTTCCGACGTATCATTTTTTCTTGGTTCACATAGCACATTCTTTATCTATGGAGCCCTTGACGATAATTATGAGGGCAACAATGAACAAAATGTTTAAATTGTACGATAACGGTTCGTAATTTCCATAATTTTGAAGTTCTAACATTTCACAACGGAACTCAAGGTACAGGATCCTATTAATGATTTTGTATTGGTACAACACGAGTAGGCAATGACTTATGACGATTTTTACCTACTTCCTTATCATTTAAAACTGTAGTAATCATAATCAAAATTGTTATTTTCTTAATAATATGCTCTTCTTCTCTTCTCATCGCAATTAAATAGTTGGTATACAAAGTTTCGACTTCTATGGGCAGTTCCTATGACTGCTTCCTTTTTTTGTAAAAGAAATTGTACCTTAAAAAAGGTAAAGGGTCTTAAAGCTTTCTATATTTATGATTCTAGCTGGGTCCCGCGGTTTTATTCACGTTGTACTATGATGTTATATCCTAAGCCTTCTTCCATGAATGGAATAGAATAAATTGAATACCTACTGATTTTTTTCCAAATTGGACCGTAGTTCTTGAGATAAGCGCGTTCAAACATAGTAACAAACGAACTCTCTAGCTTTATTAGTACAGACAGGCATACATACCATTTTACCCTACTTCAACAAACAAAACCTTCCAACTTCTAACAATTCTGTTAAACATTTCTGTTCTAACAGCGCGGCGTCAATAGGTATTGTAGAATAGAATTTTATATTATTTATATTATTTTTTAGAAGTAGAATTTTTTGTTTAAGTAACTTTCAGTAAGTTTGCATATTGATTTGTTTATGAATAACATTACAAGACATTAATTTAAGTAAACATTTTAATGTCCAAGCTAAAGGTGTGATGGGTTTTTAATAAAGTTCTTCAAAAATGTGTTTTGTATGCGGGATTGTTAACCATAACTCGCTTTGCTAACTCTATGTTCGCTCTTATAATACATAAAGAGTATTATTTTTAATTTACCTTATAAGGATATCATTTTGTATAATTCGGAATTACCTTTTTGTATAATTCGGAAACCATGAGTGTTACCGTAGTTATTGAGATAACTGAAGAAAATTCTAAAAGAAAAATAAAAAGTTATTTCTTTATTCTTATCGTTAGTAGTTAGTACTTGTACTATCATATTAATGGTGTACTTGGTCTTATTTAAGTAAACTGACTGCTTGATTAAAACTATATTGATGAAACTACCTAAAGCGTCCTTACACATCGCTTATAGTGAGGACACTTTGTATACCCTTCTAGGTAAATTGATCTAGTATCATTCAATGTCAATGATAAATTTATTGAAAACAGTCAGTTTAAAAAAGATCTTCGAACTAGACAAACCTATAAATAGTACAAAAGACCTCTAGTTTTCTATAGACAATTAAATTATAACGACTTTGACCTAATACAAATACGTTGTAATTAAAATATATTAAAAATTTTAATTAGTCGCGTAAAATGCTATACTATTCCTATTTACTATTAGCATTTTCCGTCATATTTTCCTGTGAGTATAATTTATTAAGAAATTTGAGAAAATAAGGTTTATAGAAGTGTTCGTGTGTCGTGTATGTAATAACGTAACTTTCAGTAAGTTCTTCAATAAGTTCTATAAATAAATGTAACAAAACTTCGAGCTTTTTAAAAAAATGATATTTTTTATTTTATTGTGTAGAGTGGTAATTTAATTTTATCTCAATAAATAAAGTAAAATCGGGCCAAACCAGGAAAAGCTACTACTTGCATGCAATGTATAGAGGTCTATTCATTGTATGCAATCAGGTTATACCTATATGAAAACACTATATGCTAGTGTTTTCATATAGGGTTTCATATGGGTAGGCCTGAATTTATACCAAATTGTTTAACGCTATTGTTCTAGTTTTTGCCCCTTCTTAATTTGATCTTGGTATTTCATAAGAATCTGTTACGAAAACACGCAGTCTTCGCCTTGATTTACACTTTCTCCTTAGATTGGAACACAGTTTATTTGACGATATCTTTAATCTAAAAATTCTATATTATTGTGTCTATATTGATGTACAGGGTTTCCGCAGTTTTATTAATTGATAATACTTTACAAATTGTTTTAGGTAACAGTCTTAATATATTTGGACCTAACTGTGTACTGCCTTCATTAATCTGCCCAAATGAAAATATAACTTTTTGGTTATACACTAGGTAAGCTAAACTGATGTATTATTTCATCATCATCCAGCTTTGGAACTAAAGCTTGGAAAAGTGTAGGGATTAAACCTTCCCTTAAAGATGTTGGCCGTAATATACCACGCTGGCCAAGAATTCGGTTTCCATTCTTGGACTAGCCTTTTCACTACACTAAATCGTATAGTACCTAGTGATATGAATAATGTGCAGATACATTTTTGTGCACGCTTAACTAGATTCTAGGTTTAACTAGAACCTCCGACTTTTTGAATGTAATCCGAGTTTCTCACTACAGCTCATATTATTTCATAATTTAAAACAAACGAAGTCCATTAAATTGAAAATATAACAACAATGACAAAGTGCTGAAAGAAAAAGAAACACACCTAGACTGATTATTATCGCAATATTTACATGACTAACAGCATAATAATATCAAATTTCAAATTCAGAACTATGAACCAGTACTTCTTTTTAGACAAAATGCACACGCTCCAGTAGAAATTAAAGCCAAAGACTCGATTGATTCAGCACCATGGGTGAAGGGTGCTCCCATCAAGATCTTGATCCACGGTTATACGGGACACAAAGATTTCGCCCCGAACACTGAAATAAGACCAGGTAACCTTGTCCGTAACCTAGTTTCATTTGTATACAAACAAGATAATGGAGTCATAAACTTCATTGAATAATATGTACAAACATTCGTGGACGTACATTCGTTATACAATAGTTGTTTTCAGGCATTGAAAATATAACTAATTTTGTGAGTTTAAAAACTGCTAATTTAAAAACATATCTTTTTTATTTCAGCATATTTAGAATGCTGTGACTATAATATAATATCAGTCGATTATAATAAGATAGCTCTGGAGCCATGCTATATACACGCTGCTGCCAATACTGAGCTGGTCGGCATGTGCACTGCACAACTCATCGATGGACTGGTGAGCCAAGGTGTCCCTCTAGAAGACTTCCACGTAGTCGGCTTCAGTCTCGGAGCACAAACTGCTGGTTTTATTGCTAAATATTTGAAGTCTGGATTGTTAGAGAGGATAACAGGTCAGTTCTTTTTTTAAAAGACTATTTTTCTTGATTTTTCTAGTACTGCATCATTCATTAATCAAAGTACAAACAAAATACACACATTGTTTACTTTGTGATATGAAGGAAAAACCATCTACTGACCTACCCTACAAAATTCCATGTTGCAAAGGCCTATCAATGTATTTGCATCAATCGGAGTAAAAATTAAATGCTTTTTTCTTTTTTTAGCTCTCGATCCAGCTCTTCCATTGTTTGTTACTACGGATCCTGCGAAGAAAGTAGATTCTAGTGATGCCAAGTTTGTGGATATCTTACACACCAATGCTCTGGAGAGAGGCAAATTTGAAACTAGCGGTCATGTTGACTTTTTTGCAAATGGCGGACTTTGGCAGCCTGGCTGTACAGCAAATGAAAATTACAGTAAGTGTACCCTAATAATAATAGACAAATTATTAGATTCAATTTATTACTAATAAAGGTCCATAAACTATTACAAATAAGGATAATAAATTCAGATCGTAAATTTAAACGCCTTTGAAATTAAGATACAGTACGTATTGCCAACAAATTGCTAAGGTTTTTTTTAAAGTAAGATAATTTTTGTTTCGAACTTAAATAATAATAGACACATGCAATATTAACTACACTTTGATAATATCAATACTTTTTATAATAAAAAAAAAATGTCAGTTACATATAACTCTACAATTCCTTTCTGATCAAAATGTTATCAAAATGTATATTCATAATTAATAATATTAATTATTCATTATTTCTTAATATTTCCTCAGCTAAATCCGGCTGCTATCACGCGAGAGCACCGCAGTACTATGCGGAATCAATAATATCAGATATTGGGTTTTATGCAACCAAATGTTCATCTTGGTTATCCCACATGATACGATGGTGCAAGTTAACCAGCTCCGGGGAAGAAGTGATTTTTGGAGAACATGTCCCTACAAAGTGAGTTTATATGATAATTTAGGACTTTTATTTACTGTACCGTCCGTAATCTATATCTATATAGGTACTATTATAAAGCTGAAGGGTTTTTTTATTCGTTTGTTAGAACGCGCTAATCTCAGGAACCACTGGTCCGATTTGAAAAATTATTCTGTTTTAGATAGCCCATGCATCGAGGAAAGCTATAGAGTATAGGCTATATATCATCACGCTATGCTTAGACCAACAGGAGCGTAGCCACGCGGGTAAAACCGCCGAGCGCAGCTAGTTTTTCAATAAAGAGAGATAGTATACAGCTGGTAAAATATTATGTAGTGTGTAATAATCGATGGTGAAGGTTTATAACGATGACAAGATGAGAACTCTATAAAAAATAATTGAAGAAAAACATAATTAAATTTATTTAAATTGTTGTGTGAAATATTTAGCGAAAAAATATTGATTTTAAATACTTACTTATTTCTGAGTGAAGGAAAAATCCAAGGAAAAATCATATACTTATTGTGCATATAGTTACGTATGCATTCAGAATGCAGATAAATAATAATTAATTGTCACGGGCCTTCACTTAAGTGCAAGTGCCGAAGTGTGACCAACTTTCACTTTCATTCCTACCCTTTCAATTGGCATGTTTCCTTATTATCAAATAGCAACTTGGAGCTAAGCGACAAAAACACCTAGATAATTCAGCGTGTCACAATTATACGAAAATATCTCTATTTTTGATCATGCACTAACCTTCGCAGTTATATAGTTCCATGTTAAAATTGTTAACTAACATCTATACGGAAAGGTGTAATATGAATTTCACAATAAAGTTGAAATAAAATGTTAAGTTTTTGTTTAACTCTCTCGTTATCGGTCATCAGTCTAGTCCTACGAAATGTGGTATTGTACTTTACTATATCTGTAGATGAAATCGAGTACACATTTCGTAGTGTGTCGTCATAACAACTAATTTATATATTGAACGGACTTTTGCTAAATGAAGGACAAAATATGAGTTATTGGGTGTTATTGGTTACCATAAATGTCACAATTTGACCTAACCTTTAAAATCAAATGTAGATATAATTGAAAAAGGAATAAAGAATACTCTTATTCATTTAATTATAATCCGTTGGAAAGAAAAGTACCTACCTTTAATATTTAAATAATCACACAACATGTATATGTTTAATTTTTATAAAAATTTCTTCAATTATTCGTTTCTTTTTCAGTGCCACCGGAATATACTTCTTTGACACGAATTCCGAAGCACCCTTTGCCCGTGGACCATCTAATTCGAATAAAACAGTCGAAGAAAATGAAGTGATGACAGGTGTCTTATCAGCCATATCTTCTTTATTCTCGGGATGATAATAAATAGTTGGACACGGCTCACTTGTGTCCTAAATGAATACCTCATCGCAATAGAAATATCTCAAGTCTGTATACCGTATTATTATTTATTGAATATATATTTGTTTATACAAATGGTTGTGCAATCCTATAATGCCAAAGATGACCAAAGCATTAAATAATTTAGATATAATATTATGGTGTTGTTTTATTTGGGAGTTGGGACCTTAACAAACTCACATTCTCTGTATCATTTGTACTACATAATGATATGCTGTTTGATTCTGCGTGTAAAAAACTGCCTTGCAATTCGTCGCTCTACTTATGTTATTTATTATTTATAATTTTTATACAATATTCATAGTTATTATGTATATCAACTTCTATTCTTGCTGCAAATGAAAAGTTAGTATTTAAGCAAGTTTTGTCAAGTTAGTTTAAAAACAATTATTTTCTTTTTTTTATATTAGAGCATATTCAATGCTCAAGGCAGGTAATTTATTGTAATTAATAATAAAATCTAATCCTTAAATAATTATCAGTAGTCATCATCCTAGCCCCCTACTCAAGTCTCTACTCACTAGTTCACTCCTTTCCCTCATAACATTTGTATTTTGTTGAGTACGATTTGCTTGTGTGAAATAAATTACATATGTACTTACTCTTTCCCTTTTCGCGTACCTACAGACAATTCTATACTTGAAAATAATTAGTGGTCATCAGACGGATTCTCCAATTTCTTTCATAATATCCTCATATCGGTTACACATCCTCAATTACCTCACAGTATTACGACATGTAAGAGGCGTTTATTGTCGCTATATTATCTTCAGATAGAATAAATATACAATTTATGAACACCGTATGGGATTTAGCATTAGCTATTTAGCATTTTATTAGGGTTTTAATGCAACTTTCCTTATGTGATTAGAAAACAGACCAGACTAGATCCTTGGCATTGTGGATTACGTAACGTGTAACGTCTGGTTCACTTGTTCTAGATACAAATACAAGTTTAATTTGATAAAAAATGATATTAATAAACAGTACAAGTTTTATTTTATTAGCGGGTACAAAAATATACTCATTACATATTCAATTAAGTTTTTATTCAATTAGTCGATTTGAAACTGTGACTTCCTAATAATTAAAGCATAAAAAATCATTAAAATTTTATCACATGTTTATATTATTACATGGTTATATTTACAAGCTGTGTCAATTCAGAACTATACTATTGGATCCTATTTGCACAATCATCAAAATTCTTATAAAGATGCAGCAATTCAACTCGTCGCGGTCGGAGTTGAATCAGGTTACCCGTTACTGTCCTAATATTTTGTGATATTTTATAAATATACACTTAATTAATGATTATGTATGTAATCAAATAATCTATAATAGTTTATTATATTTATTAGTAATACATTAGGATGGTAAGTATTAGTTCAGTTCAATATTCATTTAAAGTAAGCTTATTTCTATTTTTAACAATTAAATTAGGTTAAAAATAATTTGTTTCCTTACTAGTTGACCTGATCTGAGATCTCATAATATAAACTCTAGGATTACATATTTAATAACATAGCGCAGATTGCGGGCAGCACAACTTGCGTAAACCTTTTGCATCGTGGGTCTATTTCAAAATGCGGATATGTTCGGTATACGGTAAAAACATAGTTATTATTGAACAAGGTTTAACCCTCACGTCACTTTACAGCTTAAACAACTTTCGAGCTTTCAAGGATATTTTAAAAATGCTCCTATTTTTTATAGTAGATTTTAAAATTGTTTGATTTTTTTTATTATATCGTTAGATTAATGTTTACACATTTGACGTTGCTAATAAATGTGTCAAACCTATTAGAGCAAGATCCCAGGGCCGCCAGACCTCACCTATTTTCTGATGGATGAAATGGACGATTGGGTAGTGTAAGTAAGTGCTAACCATCGTACGCCTACCCGCTTGCTTGGTCAATGGGCCAATTTACATATACCAGGTGATTAATGTTACTAAAATAGTACTTACTTCACGTATTTTCTCATCGCTGATTTTCATATATGATTTAGAATATACAGTTAAAAATAAAATGTCAGTACTCCCAGACACTTCCCATATTTCTTAACAGACACCTTAAAGCTCTCAAAATAATTAAAAAGGAAGTAAGGAAATGTAGAACGGAAGAAAGAAGGAAATTGTGAATTAATTCAGAATAGTAGTTACAATGAAAAAAAAAAGATCGTTTCTGTTCAGGTTTTGCTGTTATTTTATTTTTTCTCACTTAATTTAATATCCATACCGAATTTGTAAACTCATAAAAAAAAAATATAACAAGTTGAAGTGTATTACAAAAAAGTATTAATGATATCATGAAATTTTCCCAAGAGAATATTATCGTAATACTTACCTTATTGTTTTCAGTTACATAATAGGTTCTTGTGCTCACACACTTATAGATCGTGTAGGTATAAGACGAATACTAAATAGCCTACGATGCTCTTTCTCGAATTTTTTAAACATTCCTACATTATAAAAATTAACTACGAGTACAATAAAAGCACTATTTTTAAATGTGGTCTCATTGTCTCTTTGTCACCTTTAAGAAAATTCTAACAGTGATAATGATTGAATTATGACGAAGGACATAATATAGGATTAAGTCAAGGCTCCGTTTAGCGTGGCCATTTTTTTTAACATAATATGCAAACATGCAGTAACCTTGACTGTTAACTACAGAATTACAAAATTCAGATATATTTGTCAAATTTCCAAGGTAGGTACTAATTGATCAAGGTCTCGTGTCGTAACATAATTATAACGTGTGTCAAAACAAAATTGTGATATGCAATTTGCCGGAATGTTTTTGTATTCAAGAGGGGACGAAGCAGGCGAGGGTCAGCATGATGCTGATACTTTCGCCGTCAGTTCCCTCACAGAAAAGGCACGTAACACACGCTAAGGCCCGTGGAATCTGTTCCACTAACATATTTCGTCATTATCTAATAAGGCGCAGTTCGTGTTGTTGTTGCGCCGATCGGCATTCGATACGTTGTATACGCAAATAATGTGATAGTTGTATACTATTATTTATAGTGAATTTTTTATGTTTATCAAACATGGTGACAAACGCTCAGTGGTTGTTAGTGATTGGGATAACTGCGATACAATTCTCAGGTATGTATAGTAGAAAATATAAATATTATTTTTGTGAGAATTTTTTTATTAAATCTATATACTAATATTATAAAGCTGAAGAGCTTGTTTGTTTGTTTGAACGCGCTAATCTCAGGAACTACTGTTCCGATTTGAAAAATTCTTTCGGTGTTAGATAGCCCATTTATCGAGGAGAGGCTTATATATCATCACGCTAAGACCAACAGGAGCGGAGCAATGCGGGTGAAACCGCGGGGCACAGCTAGTAATTTATAAATATCAAGATTCCTCACGTAAGGTGAAGAAATTTAATATTCACGGGTTATGCATATGATTATGCCTTTTTGTATAATCAATGCCTACCGTGAAAGTACTCACTTAATGTATTGTGTAGTTTTTACCTACGATATGAATAATTCATGATTATAATGAGTGTTAAGGATACATTGAATATTATTGAATGTACTCGTTAATTATTTAAAATTTCATACAATTGTAGAGACATAGAGTCGTGATTAGTCTATAAATTTAAAGTAAGTATATTCTATTTCCTGTTCATAATATAGAGCACGTAATTAAATGTTCATACATTTTTAAAATAGGGAGAATAACCGTAGAATGTAATTTTCAATATTTTATGATAAAATGTAAATCTCCATATTCACTACAAACTACTTATTGATTAAATACAAGATAATTATTATTTTTATGGTATACGGTAACACATCCTTACTAATATTATAAATGCGAAAGTAACTCTGTCTGTCTGTCTGTTACTGAATCACGCCTAAACTACTGAACCAATTTTCATGAAATTTGGTATGGAGATATTTTGATACCCGAGAAAGGACATAGGCTACTTTTATCCCGGGAAAATAACGCAATCCCGGAAATCCCACGGGAACTGGAACTATGCGGGTTTTTCTTTGACTGCGCGGGCGAAGCCGCGGGCGGAAACCTAGTATGTATATATTTATAATTATTATATAATGATACATCCCTTGTCTATATTCTAGTAAATAATTGTGTTACATATCACATAGTAACAACTATTATTCTCTACATAGAGACATCATCATAGCTCGAGTTGTTTTTTTGTACATTGAGTTATGAATTCATTTTAAGATTTAATTGTTTTAATTATTATAGGATATGATTTATATTTTATATGGATATAAATATTTGGAACTCGCCTAACAAATCCCAATATATTTTTTACTAGCTTTCCGCCCGCGGCTTCGCCCGCGTTTTCAAAGAAATCCCGTTCCCGTGGGATTTCCGGGATAAAACCTATCCTATGTCCTTTCTCGGGTATCAAAATATCTCTATACCAAATTTCATGCAAATTGGTTCAGTAGTTAAGGCGTGATTGAGTAACAGACAGACAGACAGAGTTACTTTCGCATTTATAATATCAGTATGGATTTGATTTTTGTTATTTTTATCTTTACTTTCCTATTGAAGATACCAAACTCTATTATACAAGAACATTTCTAAACGGCCTTGCAAATGAAATGAATCAACAAACGCATGTAAACCAACACAAGCGTAACAGCTGATGCGTTGTGGCGAGCTACTTCCGAACATTACGTTACCGGTATTGCGTAAGCGCTCTCACGACAACCATGATCCTATACTTTCGATTTCAACTGTAATGCACTTGCATTTGGGTGAATCTTGGATTAATCTAGTTTAGGATTTAAAGTGGTAGTTGTTGTGAGGATCATTGTTTATGTTATAAAATAAAAACACCGGAAGGAAGTTGGCGCGGAAAGTTTTTTTTTTTTAATTATTAATATCTCAAAAAATTGCTCCTTAAATGCTCCATCAGAATCTGTAATTGCTCCACTTCTATAATTATGAGTTTATTTATAATTAATTTTTAAAAAAATCCAAATACTGAAAACTTGATTTCCCTATAGAATGAAAAATATTCACTTTTCATAAAAAAATTTTTTACAAAAAAATTGCTCCCGATTTGCTCTATCAATTACAAAAAAAAAATATTTAATTTTGATAATTTTTACAATAATTAACTGAAAAACTATGTTTGCATAGTTAACTACCTACTGCGCTGTGACGTCATCAATTGTCGTTGCGATGCATAAGGGCCATATTTACATGTATCAGCACTGCAGCGATATCTATAGACCTTAATGTTTATGTTTTCTTATTTATATTATTTACTAGATTTCCGCCCGCGGCTTCGGCCGCGTTTTCAAAGGAAAACCCGCATAGTTCCCGCTAACGCAAACGATAGCAACTTGACACCGAAACATGAAACAAGCGACTGAAACACAAATTAATTAAAAATTACTTGAAGTTTTAATAATACGAATAAACGTAGGTAATATGCGAGTTTAGGGATGGGTAGGGAAATGTTTATAAACATACCTATAATAAGAATGATTTTAAATACATAATAATATCTGTTCCTTTCAACATTTGCTAGATGAAACTAAATAATTAAAATATGTCGCATGGATATAGAGTATAAATAGCAACATAAGGTAAATTTTAAATAATAATATTATTCCCAGCATTAAATGATAAAACTTATTAATGTCATTTCATGGTACTTTTATATTAAATTGTAATATGATTGTGTTTTATTTAATTATTTATTTTTATATTAGAAAGATAAGTAAAATAGAATATTAAATAAACAACGGAACCGTATTTTTAAAAGGCTAATAATATCTATGCGACATAATATTTTAATTATTTAGTTTCATCTAGCAAATGTTGAAAGGAACAGATATTATTATGTATGTATTTAAAATCATTCTTATTATAGGTATGTTTATAAACATTTCCCTACCCATCCCTAAACTCGCATATCACGTTTATTCGTAATATTAAAACTTCAAGTAATTTTTTTTAATTACTTTGACTGACCGGTTGGCGTTGGTAGTGGCCCTGCCTTCCAAGCCAGAGGTTGTGGGTTCGATTCCCACCCGGGGCAAATATTTGTGTGATGAACATAGATGTTTGCTCTGTGTCTGGGTGTTAATTATCTAAATAAGTATTTATTTAAAATTATATATGTATGTTTATCAGCCATCTGGTTTCCATAACACAAGCGAAAGCTAAGTATGGGATCAGATTGTGCCGTGTGTGAAAACTGTCCTGAAATATTTATATTTAATTAATTTGTGTTTCAGTCGCTTGTTTCATGTTTCGGTGTCAAGTTGCTATCGTTTGCGTTAGCGGGAACTATGCGGGTTTTCCTTTGAAAACGCGGCCGAAGCCGCGGGCGGAAATCTAGTAAATAATATAAATAAGAAAACATAAACATTAAGGTCTATAGATATCGCTGCAGTGCTGATACATGTAAATATGGCCTTTATGCATCGCAACGACAATTGATGACGTCACAGCGCAGTAGGTAGTTAACTATGCAAACATAGTTTTTCAGTTAATTATTGTAAAAATTATCAAAATTAAATAATTTTTTTTTGTAATTGATAGAGCAAATCGGGAGCAATTTTTTTGTAAAAAATTTTTTTATGAAAAGTGAATATTTTTCATTCTATAGGGAAATCAAGTTTTCAGTATTTGGATTTTTTAAAAAATTAATTATAAATAAACTAATAATTATAGAAGTGGAGCAATTACAGTTTCTGATGGAGCATTTAAGGAGCAATTTTTTGAGATATTAATAATTAAAAAAAAAAAACTTTCCGCGCTAACTTCCTTCCGGTAATAAAAACATTATATTTCTCTCCATTTGCAGCTTCGTTGTGATATACAATACCCCTTAGAAGACGTTATCACAAATTTGAATTTGTATTAAGATACAATTTGTAAAGAGTTTTAGGTAAAGAGGTTTAAATGATTTGATTTTCTTTGAATTAGTGTAAATCCGCGATGCGTAAGCTTATTTAATACAGCGAAAGAATACTTATACTTAGGTAACAACATTCTAAGAATTTCTTAAATTATTATTCATCGATGACTGGTTAACATTAGTCTATTTAGTGTTATGAATAGTTTATTAATTAATATAGTGTCCCTAATTAATCCGATACGTTTTATTATCCTACTTTAAAATTGATTAGCCTATAGGCCTCAAAATATAATTTGTCACTAATTTTATTAATCCATCTAAGTATAATGGACTTTTAAGTATGACTTTTTATATTCTCCATCTGCGTAAAGACATTTTATTACACAATTTCTGCATATCCCCGTAAATTTGAGAAAGGGTGTCAAGGTAAATCAGTATAAAATAAGAATCAAGATATTTACTTGCATAAGATGTATTTTCAAATAATTATATTAAAAAATATTTTTGAGCCTAAAAATACATAAATAAATACTATCTACAAAGTATTCATTGTATTTACATTCAACAAATTAAAATATATTTTAAGTATAAGTAAATGTAAAAATGTGGGAATCTCAGATTTGTATCCTCGGATGTTGTAAGACAATCCATGGCATGATAAGGTCAAGATCTTCAGCCCTGGCCTCCGAGATGTGATTTGAATACTGCTCTTAGAAATGGTTGAGCAAGTGACCTTACTTAATAATGTGCATTCAATTATGAATATTAGGTAATAAATTATTTTGATGACGAAAGATTACTTATAAAAATTCAATATAATCAGTAAATCAATTGCCTACTGATTTAAAAAGTAAACTAGAAAAAACTTTTGATCTATTCAAACGTCTAACGTTTTATTCAATTGCTTGTCCTGAAAAGCTGCCCTAGGGTGTAAAATATACCAGGAAATAAATATTTAACTGAGTTATGAAAAAAAAATGGGCAAAAGCGTATAACTTTAGTGCAGCATTAAATTCCATCTTTAAAGTGTTATTTCCTGTGTATTGTTACCTTCACTTCACTTCTATTGTTTCGGATAATACTTGTTTATATACAATACTTATATAACTATATACATAATTTAATGCTTTTCTTAATGCACAAGGAGAGGAAGTTGTAAATATAAACTACGTATATATTTAATATGCGTAATTGTGATTAAAATGTACTTAATCTTTTTACATGCCATTATTATATTATTATTCATTCAAGGTCATCAGTAACTACCATTACATTGAAAAAATAATTCCTTTTATGCATAGAATTATTAGATATCTTATTCTTCTTGACCTCGTTTTACAGAATTTGAAAATTGCATCTTTACTTGTCAAAATGTAAAAGTTTACTTGTAGTAGTTCAGAGTTCAGACATAGGTAATCGTAACCGTGGATATATTTATAGTTTATAAACATTATTCCAATTCAATATTGTTCAGCATAACATTGAATTTTTAATTTAATCTATAGAGCCTGTATAAACGTTTTATGATATTATGTAGAGGCCTATTTCGCAACACGTAGTTTAAGCTCCTTCGGGATATTAACTAGGTGCAAATAGTTGTTTATGTTTGAAAAAACGCCATATAAATATTTTCAAATCTGTGTCGAATACATCATCTACATAATATTATTTGTATAACATTAAGTTTATTTACGTGTTATGTCATTTATGTATCTTTTTAAAATAAATAAATAAATTTCCCCAGTGTAACGAAACATCAGAATTAATTAGATGAAATATACCTGTGAATATACTTATCCATGGTCCGTTTGAAGGTATGAATAATTGAGTAGCAGAAATAGGTGCTCTTATATATTTTGACTTAAACAGTTTCATACTTATACTATGAAATATTATGAAAGCGTAAGTAGGAAAATAATATAATAGGTAATTATTTATAACCATGTCATGTCACCATAGCTTAGTAGATAGAATTAGTGTTATCATGAGAGGATTACGGAACGCTAACAAATCAAAACAAAGCAAGGGTAGATAGGAAAAATCTAGTCACAAATAAATGTCGTAACTTGACGACCTCCTTATTTTAAATACAGTACTTTAAGTAATTAGTATTCTATTTACCCTCTCTAGTATGAACAAATATTTAGTGTAAATGCACCATCACCTTGTTGAATTTAATAGTATACATTAATAAGCAATTCTGCAATGTTTCTATATTTAGAAGATAATATGTAATTTGTTGAAAAGAAACCATTATTAAGTTAACTGTTATCTATCATTTTGTACAGCCTTACATATAAAACAGTTCATTCATTTTAATTTAGCAACATTATTTTATAAAACTCCAAAAGATCCTTTAAGAGTAGCCTCACCTTAAGGTAGTCTCTACCTTAAGGTGAGAAAAAAGTTAAGGTTAGAAATATCACTCAGCTTAAAATAGATTTTCACATTATTGCTTAATGTAACACGTTGACACGTAAGTATTCAAAAAGAAAACAATGACACAAAAAGTTATGTCACAAAGGTGAATCATAATCGTGTGTACAATGATCTCCATTATAAAATGAGCTGTCTAAAGTATGCTTTTGTTTTGTGTTCACGTCTCTACTTATTTGGCCTTTCTATAAGGCCGTTTATGCCGTATTACAATGCCATTCACGATATAATAGATTAACTTTCCAGTCATATATTTTTTTAATTTATACGTATATTTTAAGTATACAATAATTACAGAAATACTCTAACACTCTACCATTTAAGCCTTCTTATAGTATGTTTCTAAATGACAGCACCTGGCTTTAGGACTCGTTTTAAAATAACATGTTTTTATTGCTTTAAAATAATATAAATTTATTTATGTTTTTGATTAAATTAAACAGAATAAAAGACAACGACGAGATTCTAAATTAAAAATACGCTAACGTTACAGACAAATACAATTTTAACAATGAACTTGCACCTCTATATGTTTATAATTAGACGTTATTTAAATTAATAATATGATTTAATATCAAATAAGACCTTTCATATAGCATTACAGACATTAAATGTGTTATTGTATAGAATTACAGGATGCATTCACGCTCTACTTAATCCGAAACATTTCTTAATGCGCGCCTTAACCGTTTTACAAATTCCAACAACATTGCAATATGCATATGTATACAACTTGTGTTTATACTGGGTCATTCTTATTTCAAAATGTAATTTAACATGAAATTACCTTCACACAAGATGTGGTCTAATGCGAATAATTTATTTATTTATTTATTCAAAAAACACACACTAACATTACAGTTTCCCAATACGATAGTGGTTTTACATTTAATTGGTTACATTGAAATTAAAAATATTTAACATAAAAATACATTATCACTTTTTATAGCATATTACAAATAAAGCTACTCGCGTGAATTCATCCCAAGTGTTGATTGCTATTTTGATTGCAAGTTTTGATTGCTATTTCATTGAGTGAACGAAGTGCACGCGTCATAGGTGTCTGACCTAGCAAGTTGGTGCGAGCGGACGGCACCAGCAGCAGCGGAGGCCGGCGCCGGCGCCCCACGTATCCATCTGGAACATACAAATACATTTTACCCAGAATATCCGCGTTATGTATCTTACCTCTAAAAATCCTGAACAGGTACGAGATTAACGCCAGGTCCCTTCTAACCCTCAGCTCGTTATATCCCACCATGCCCAAAACGAATAAAGTCGGATACATAAGCGGATAGAAAGGATAAACCCCGTATAATCTCATGTAAAGGAAACGAGTGAATTTATTTTGTATGCGCTCTAGCATAAGATTATATTTAATTTCATGCGGGCCCCAAATAAAGGAATTATATTCCAACTGGCTTCTTACTAGAGTATTGTATAAATTAATAATAGCTCTAATATTCGAAAAATTTCGAGACATCCGCAATATAAACCCTAAGTTCTTAAAAGCTTTCTTACAAATATTAGTTATATGCTTACTATATTTAAAGCAGATTGTCCTACATAGATACATATGCACAAAATAGAATAACTTTTTCAGCCTGAGTACCTACCTACTACCGTCAATCAATCAATCAATCAATCATCAGCCTTTCGATGTCCACTGCTGGACGTAGGCCTCTCCTAATGCACGCCACTGAGCCCGGTCGTTGGCTCTTTGCCGCCAGTTATGGCCAGCAACCTTGCGGACGTCGTCACTCCACCGTGTAGCAGGGCGTCCTACGCTACGTTTGCCGAGTCGCGGTCTCCACTCTAAGACATGTGTGCCCCAGCGGTTGTCCGTTCTGCGGCACATATGACCGGCCCACTGCCACTTCAGCTTGCTAATTCGTTGAGCTATGTCGGCTACTTTTGTTCTCTGGCGAATTACTTCGTTTCGGACTTGGTCCCTCAGAGAAATACCGAGCATAGCTCTCTCCATAGCTCGCTGAGCGACTTTGAGTTGGTGGACCAGTCGCACTGTCAGTGTCCACATCTCAGCTCCGTAGGTCATGACTGGTAGGACGCACTGATTAAATACCTTTGTCTTGAGGCATTGTGGTAGTGACGACGAGAAGACTCGACGCAGTTTACCAAAAGCTGCCCAATCCAGCTGTATCCTCTTGTTGATTTCTCTCTCGAAATTGTTCCCACCTAGTTGGAGCGTTTGCCCTAGGTAGACATACTCTTGAACAATCTCGAGAGAGACTCCTTGGATATTTATCGGCTCCGGTAAGACATGAGCGTTAATCATAACCTTTGTTTTCTCTGAGTTCATGCGGAGTCCAATGCGTGAGGAAGATTCAACTAGGTCGTTCAACATTTGCTTCAGCTCTTGCAGCGATTCAGCCATAATGACAATGTCATCGGCAAATCGTAAGTGGGAGATGCACTGACCGTTGATATTGATGCCTCGTCCTACCGTACCTACTACCGTACAGCATGTGTAATATATATTTATTCTACGATTAGAGAATAACGAAAAAAATTATACACAATTTTAAAGTCCTTTAAATTACATTATTCTTTCGTTCTCAGAGTCAGATTTAACCTTAGCGCCACCGGATACCGTAAATATGCCGACCTTTTTTCCATTGTTCCGTTGTTTGCCGTTTTTTTATCGAGAAACAGTTAATTTATTGTTATTATAAATAGATTAATAAACACGAAGTTTTTACTTATAATTATTTGGGCGACATCGGCACCCACCCTGATTGCAAATCTAGCTTAGTGTTAATCCAGTAATTCTTATAATTAAGGAACATATGTTAATATATAATTTTAAAAAGATATTAGTGATATATTTATTATTTGTTTCAGTGTCAAAAACCCAACAAGAGAACTCAGTGCTGGATAGAGAGAAGCCCCAAACAGCCAAAGATGTGTTCAATACGAGCTCCTGCATCCCTCCACCGTATAGATGTCCCCATCCAAGAATGCAATTCTATTTATATACGAGGTAATGTTTAATTTATTTATTTATTTAACTCCTGAACTAACTTATTTGAATCAAAAAAGAGTACAATTACTTTTTTATTATCAAAAAAGAATCAGACATATTCTGCCCATTTTAGGAAGACGTCATTGTGCTCTTAGTTGAGAGTAAATTTTATCACACTCGTCAAATAAAATCAAAAGAAAAGGAAACATATTATATTTTACAATTTTATATCTTGGACAGTATCATTAAATATAGTTATAAATTAAACACGTAACAGGAATCTTAAGGTTATATTGCTTGTCGATATGAATTATTCAAGCAATAAATTCATGGTCAGAATTAATGGAAGCAAACCTTTTTATTTAATTGAACGTTTGTTACATTAAAATGAGGTTCACAGCGGATATTGTACCTACGTGTAACACATGGTTATTGTAACCCAGTAAATATTGTATCTAGATTATTAAAGCAATTATATTCAATATATTATAATTATTTTCAATTGCCCACGACACAATAACGAGTTTAATTAATATTTATGCACCAATAATAGCAATTGCTGTAACTGTGTATTGTCATAATTTATTTCAATATTTTTTGCCTGCACTTTTCAGGACAACACAAGAAGAAGGCGAGCTTCTTAACACCCTGGATAATGATTCCTTAAAATATTCCAAATTCAACCCAAAATTTCCAACGAAAATTGTTGTACACGGTTTTGGTGGAGGAAGGAATTTATCTCCGAGCACGGATATGAGAAATGCCTATTTTACTAGAGGAAACTACAATATTATTATTGTTGATTATGGAAGTCTAGTCAAAGAACCCTGTCTTGCTCAGGTTGATAAAATTTATTATTATTAATACCTGTTAAATATGATAAAATTATTAAAAATATATCCAGTAAAATTTTCGCACATAAAGTAGGTTAAGACGTGTTAATTGCAATAAAGAGATCGATACCATAAAACTAAAGTAGTTTCAATTATATTTTTTATCTATCATAATAATAATATGAATTTAAGTATTACTCATTTTATAAAAAATTAAATATATTCATCAAAGTATAATTAAAATTCTTAATTATTCAAAAAATGAAATTCAATATATTTCTAGATAGAATGGGCTCCTCGATTCGCAAGTCTCTGCATTGCGCAGATGGTAGAGTATATCCAATACCACCCTACCAAAGGAGTGCCTCCAGAGAAAATTCATACCATTGGATACAGTGTGGGGGCACATATACTAGGTCTGGTCGCTAACCATCTCTCTGAAGGGAAGCTTGGTAGGATCACTGGTAAGGATTTGAAAACCAGAATTGTAGAATATTATGGCAATATATGATCTGTATAATACAGATAATACTTAAATAAAGCCACTTATTGTCAGAGTCAACTCATTGGTAAAGTTTTTTGTTTAAACCTTTTGATTTATCTGAAAGTGGTTAGTTTCTTAAAATGATGCAAAATTTCTTGAGATCATGGGCGTAGCTAGCCATGGGCACAGGGTGGGGCAAAAAAAAGAGTGCGGAGTCGCGCACCGAGGGCTCCGAACAAATCTACTTTTTATTATGTTGTTAATCTAAAATGTATGTTTTAGCAATTTTTCCTTTATCTGTGCTATAAGACATTGCTTTTAACCAAATTTCAAGACTTTGTGTTCACGGGAAGTACAATGTAGGTTTTGATTCCCTTGCGAATGTCGAAATTTGCGATAATTTGCAGCATAAAACGGCTGTATCTTTTGATTTTGATTTCTCTAAGTTTTTGAGTTCTCTAAGTTTCAAATGGTAGACATAACTCAGTAAATAAAGCATTTAACCTCGCACTTCCGATTCAATTTCATTTTTGTTTTAGGTTAAGGGTCACTTATTGACCATAAAAACACAAAATGCTGATAGATCCAGGTGGAGCTTTGCTCGCAATCTTATAGTTTTTGACCGATAACTCGAAAACTATCCACTTTAAGGCAAAAAATATGGGGATTTTTTTGAAGATAGTAAAATTTTACATCTTTTATACGTTGTAAACTTTTTTGTAAAACTTTCCGTTTACGATTTATGGCCTATTTAATGAGCCGATTAATCGTTTTTGGCAAGTAACTCTTTAAATATTGGATTAATCAAGCGAAGCTCCACCTGGATCTGTCAGCTTTTTGTGCTTTTATGGTCAGTAAGTGACCCTTAACCTAAAACAAAAGTGAAATTGGATGGGAAATTTAGTGCGACCTGGTTTTTCTGTCACCAAAGGTGGTTTAAATCATGCAACATAGAAGCGCAAGCTTTTTGTGTCGACTGACAACTTTCGAGTGAGAATTTTTTAACGGATATTAAGTTTTGTAGTCGGTACCTAACTACCTAGATAATTAAGTTTTTTAGATTTGGTTAGGTACCTTCCAGGTCAGAGCCAGGGTGGGGCAAGCGCCCCACCCTGCCCCACCGTGGCTACGCCCATGCTTGAGATAACACTGAATTATCTTATAGGTAGGCATATATCCAATAAAAAATCTATATGATTATTTTATTTCTTACTAATTAGCCAATTATTTTGATAAGATAGATGGACGTAGGTAACGGAACTATAATTATAATTTTAAAATTAATTAAATTTAAGTCGACTTTAACTTACGTTCCTTCCACACAATTTAATTAGGAAGACAGTTTCATATAATTATTATAAATATTTTCTCATTATGTATTAATTTTTAAAATTTCAGGCTTAGATCCGACGATCTTCTTCTACATGGGTAACAACCGGTCGAGAGATTTGGATTACACAGACGCATTATTTGTTGACATTCTTCATACAGGTGCAGGCATTCTTGGTCAGTGGGGTCCAAACGGTCACGCAGACTTTTATGTTAATGGAGGCTCAAGCCAACCTGGATGTGCTCATGATACAATATTTCGTGAGTATAAAGTATAAACTACCAATAAATAAAGCGCGTCACACACGGTGAAGATACTATAATATTTTATGTTAAGATTCTCTAATATAAAATATTACAGTATCTTAAGGTATCCGGTATCGGTCAATTAAGGAAAGCTGGCATGTTCACAGTACTCACACTTATGCAATTTCACTTACAGTATGTTCAAAAATAAATGCGACTCTAGTTTCATTTTAGACTTGAATTGTAAAATGGGTGCGTTGTAGATAAATATATGCAAATATAATTATGAAAGCTCTCATAATTTACCTGTAAAATTATAATTTAAAAGTAAATCAATTGATGAACTTAATTATTTATTCTAATAATAATCAATTGGATAAAAGTATTAATAATCATTCAATTATCAAATAATAATTAAATTTCAGGTCATAAAAACAATACAAATAACACGTGTACGCTCACTCCCAACACACGGATGGTTGTTTTGATAATGATTTAAATAACGGACGTCTTCTGCAGTTGCGGAGCAGTCTTGTCCTGACTTTGGTCGAGTAAAGATATCTAAGAAATATTATATTTGTAGTAAGTACGTAATACCTACCAATACGCGCTAACAAATATGTGTTACATGTTTATTGTATAATTTTCACACTATTGGTTTTCTCAAACTCAAACATTTATACAATTAGACTTCTTCTAGAAGCACTTTTGAATCGTCATAACAGTTTAACAGTTTTAACATTTACCACCAATTCAGAAAGCAGTATCTATAGAGAAGAAGAAGAATCTATTTAATCATAATCGTAATCTTCTACTTCACTGAAACTTTCATCGCTCGAAGAACTCGATGTTTCGTTGTCGGAATTTCTTAATGTTATTATAAGTGAGTCAGTGTAATTATCTACTTTTGGTCCTAATTGAATATATTTTTCCTCATGTTCTCGCGTCTTTCTCCAAACGTCACTAAACATATCCAGACTAATAGCATTTGCTTCCTTTCTAAATAATTCTTCCACAGTTTTCAAGATAAAGTTCACATTTTGTGATGCTACTTTCCCTTTAATTATGCCCCATAGTAACTCTATTGGGTTGAGTTCTGGATGGTATGGTGGAAGGCGCAATACACTATGTCCATGATCTTTGAGGATTGCATCAAGTAAAAATTGTGTATAGTTTGGCTTATTTTTTTTAATAATGTCATAAAGAATAGGTATTGTGTTTCTTTCTGGATATGGTATATTATGTTTGTCCAACCAAGCTAACATGTCACTTTTTCTTGAATTCGATGTGGGCACTGGATCCGATACGACGTAGTGGTATGATGCATTATCGAGTACTAAAACTGACTGAGGTGGTAAATTTGGAAGAAGTTTTTCTATGAAATAAAATATTATCTATGCTTAGGAATGCTTTTCCCTTATGCCCGAGATCCAAAAAGCTAGTTTTTTATGCTATGATAGCAAGCTAGTGTCAGTCAGCTAGCAAGCTTCTGGCTTCGTGTAGACAAAACTAGATTCGTTTCTAAGCTAGAAAACTAGTTAGCTAGTTGACAAGCCAGGACAGTTTTAATAGGATGGAGTTCTATTTTTTAGGCGAATAGCCACCCCAACCACTGATTTTACTATCTTAGCTTATGTACTGTGTTTATGTGACCGATGAAGCTAGTTTTCAGTAATTGATGAGAGCGTTTAGCATATGTGGTGCAAGTTGACGCCTTTGCTGTTATTTACCAATGATTCCGGTTAGGTTTTCATCCGGATCCACGAAGAACACGAGCCGGAGAAACGCTTGGGATAGTTAGCCATCTGTGGCATCCTCAGGAGGTACATCTATATCATCACGGGAATATCATAATGTGGGTCCGGATCAGGAGTCTACTTTGGCGCATGAACCCAGCGCGTTTGTTGGTTACAAAGGTAGTATAAAAACACGAGGAGGTAGTAAATTAAAGTAGTAAATTAAAAAGTAGTAGTAAATTAAAAAGTATTGTCTCATACAAAGTAAAAATGGACCAGAAATTCTTACTCATGAATGATAATGTACCTTCGCATACGACATGACAGGGAACGGCCGCTCTTCGAGACCAAAATATTCAAGTTTTAGACTGGCTTGCATATTCGCTCGTCTTTTAATTCTATTGAATATGCTTAGGATATGTCACAACTAAGCGCTCTAAAAGATTTTCCGCAAAATTTAATTACGGATCGACAACTTTACGAACACTTCCAAAGAACATATACCGCAATAAGACATTGGTATTCAATTTTAAGTAAGAACAACCGATATCGTTTGTAAATTAATGTAAATGGTGATAACTCTGATTATTAATTAGTAATTTGATTTTTGAAAAAAAAAATGCCGATTTTAGTCAAAATTTATATTTTTCTAACAAGATCCTTATCATCCAAATTTCCACATTGATGAGAAAAATTGTCATTTCTAATGAAAATGAACAAAAAATTAAATGATTTTATTAAATACTGTAAAATAGTCTATAATTCTTCCATTTACTGTATCACAAAATTCTTCATAGATTTTTAGATATTCGTACTACACCAATTACATCACCCTGTATTTATAAACAATTGCAAAATAAAAGCTACACATAGGCCGGGAGATACTGACACAAAATTTCGGGTCATTTGTAACAGGATGGCGGTTCTACAGGGGTCTTATTACGCAATGACAAAAAGAAAAATGATGGTCAGAACGCTGGTACCGGCGGACTAGTCGCGTGGGCGTTAGTCGAACTCGTCGGATAAATAGCGAAAGTCAAACGATTTGTAACACAAAAATTTTAGAATTTACCGATAGCCCATAAAAAAGATGTAGGCGGTAGTGTCATGCCATACTTTTCCGGTGTAACTTACAGCCCCCCATACCGACGCGATGCGTTGATTAAAAAAAAAAACAATTCAACCATTTGTATCAGGCTAACTTTTGCACAGGTAATCATCATCGTGCAGACATTTACGAAAATCGCCATGCCATACTTTTCGGACGATTCCAAATGGCCACCATACCGCCGAAAATCTGCAAAAAAAAATTTTTTTCGCCAAACAATTTGTACCAGTATTGCATTTGGATTTTTGGAGAGTATTTGATAAAATGTGACCATTATTATATTTGCCATACTTCTAGTAGGGGGAAAAAGTGCTGCCATACTTGAAAAATTAATTTATTCGTCACGTTTCAAAAATACGACTGTACAATACGTAAAATAATTTTTTACAGTATGGGATCATTATATTCTGTTTGTTTGTATACAATTCTACCTACAAAAAATATCGCAGATTGCAAACATGGGGCGGATGATTGTAAGACTTAAGCCAAGACGTAAAAAAAAATGAAAAGAATTGGCGATTTGTCGTCGTCGGTCGGTCGGTTGTTTGCCGTTGACCAGTACGGCATTTTTGAAAGTATATGATGCAACGTGACCATTATTATATTTGCCATACTTTTAATAGAGGGAAAAATTAGTGCCATACTGCTACAAATCGTTCAAACTACGAATAAAATCTTACAATAAGAAAAAAATCTTATACACATTCGCCACCTCCCACAGGTATGGCATTATCACACTTCTATTTATAATCATTCAGGAGTTGTTGAAAAAAAAATGTAGGGTGGTACAAATCGTTTGGCGAGAAAAAAAAAATCAAAAATTTGCAGATTTTCCGCGGTATGGCGACTATTTGGAATCGTCCGAAAAGTATGGCATGGCGATTTTAGTAAATGGCTGCACGACGATGGTTACCTGTGCAAAAGTTAGCCCGGTACAAATGGTTGAATTGTTTTTTTAAATCAACGCATTCACGTCGGTAAGGCGGACTGTAAGTCACATCGTAAAAGTATGGCATGACACTACCGCCTACATCTTTTTTAAGGGCTATCGGTAAATTCTAAAATTTTTGTGTTACAAATCGTTAGACTTTCGCTATTTATCCGACGAGTGTGACTAACGCCCACGCGACTAGTCCACCGGTACCAGCGTTCTGACCATCATTTTTCTTTTTGTCATTGCGTACTAAGACCCCTCTAGACCGCCATCCTGTTACAAATGACCCGAAATTTTGTGTCAGTATCTCCCGGCCTAACATGTGCAATGTGTAAATGTGTTGACGTTCCAGCTCTTCTTAATATATCAATATCAGCGTTCTGACCATCATTTTTCTTTTTGTCATTGCGTACTAAGACCCCTGTAGAACCGCCATCCTGTTACAAATGACCCGAAATTTTGTGTCAGTGTTTCGGGTCATTTGTAACAGGATGGCGGTTCTACAGGGGTCTTAGTACGCAATGACAAAAAGAAAAATGATGGTCAGAACGCTGATACCGGATACCTTAAGATACTGTAATATTTTATATTAGAGAATCTTAACATAAAATATTATAGTATCTTCACCGTGTGTGACGCGCTTAAGATAGATCAATAAATTTGCAAAGTTTTTGTATAAAGCGACATCTGTATGAACTCCGCGAAAGCTATGTGAGATTAGAAAGCAGTCCAATAGTTTGAGAACTTTTAACAAGATGGCGCTGTAAACCATCATCTGAAAAAAAAATCTTGTTTCACGTGAAATTGGAATACGATTTTAAATGATAATGAGAAACCAAAATATGAAGATATTCGTCAATATAGCTGCTATTGACGAATATCGGTATCCTGATATGACTCTACAAACTAAGCGATGTATAGTGAAAATTTGACAGAGTATCTATTGAATTGTATTGTACCTAATGATTAAACCCGTCACTGTTGGGATCAGGAAGTGCTATTAACTAAAATATTAAATATTTTTTTTAATCCTTCCAGAAACACTATCTTGCGATCACACGAAAGTGACGCCATATTTCATAGAATCGATAAACAGCCGCGCAGGATTTTGGGCTGGCCCTTGTCCCACATTGTTCTCCTATCTCATAGGCTGGTGCGAGCCCAAGGATACTGAATACGTGCTTATGGGCGAACATCTCACGCATAAGTAAGTACACTTCTAAGAATAGTAATAAATTCGCAAATTAGAATAGCATAACATTGAGGGAAGGAAGGGAAAGAAAATATTTATTAGAAACATCATTAATAATCTTATAGTTTGTCGATTAACTTTATCCTTGATTCCTTCTTTTTGTATACCTATAGAATTTTCATTAGATAATAATTGTCCTTCGTTATTTTATATTATCGAACTTATATGTGGATCAAATAATTTATCTACAGAATAAATTATATTTTTTTGCAGAGCGCGAGGCGTTTACTATGTAACAACAAACGCAAAGCCGCCCTACGCTAGAGGCTTCCCGGGAAAAAGTCGGAGGCTTAGATCTATAACACCCTATAGTTGATTTCAGCTGTGATAGTCTATGTGATAGTAAAAAAATATTTAATAGGTAAACGACTTGCCTCTTTACGAATACGAATTATTTACTAAAAGTTACCTTTCGTACCTACCTCAGAATTGTAAAAATCTTCACTCAAACGATTTATACACAGCTTAAATTGAAATATATATAATAAATTCTCATACTTTTTGATAGGATTAAGAAAATTCATATTAAGAAAGTACTTATCTTTATCCAAATAGAGCTGCCATTTTAGTATTTATTTTTCTCATAAATATATACTCATAAATTATGTTGTATTTTTATATTTATTAATTTATTGTAAGATTATAACGTGAAAGCCTGGACTAAGTGATATGAAACAACTACATTGGTTCTAGATTTCATATTAATACCGAATACAACTTTTTTGTTTTAAAAAATATCACTATTTGACATAGGAAAGGACCCCATGTCTACATCTCAACAGGGTTTCACTCTATTATTATAACTGGATTTGGGTGTGTTGAAAAATAAATATTAGTAGATATATACGATAATCTTTGTTTTATTTTTTACAACAACAATAAAAGAAGAGTTAAATTTTCAAACATATATTAGGGAAGATAATGTTATCAGTTCTTTAAAATAAAACGTAAGTATTGATTAACTTAATTTGAGATCAAATATATCACATCACAAATAATTCATATGAAAATCGCACTTAACAATGTCTAAAATCATTATTAACAACTATAAAAAATACACATAATTATCTAATAAGAAAACAATTCAAAATTCACTTAAATAACAAAAAATAAGTTACTTTACTTGACTTCAATTAAATTACAATATCACATAAAAAAGTCAATTGTGCCATAACATGTATGTGTTACAAGAATATTTAAATAATAAAATATAAAATTATACAATACAATTACTAAAGCAATATTTCTCAAAGAGATAAATATTTATTTACAAGTATGTATATTAGGAGGTAGATAATGACATTACTTTCGTTATCCAATTTTATTGAAAATTTATATTTTTGATTAGAAGTAAAACACCTTATTTAAAGTAAAACGTACTAAACAAATATATGTATAATACTTTTTTCTACGTCTTTAGAGACTGAAATAAAACTGAGTACCTACTTAACATTATAAGGTATTAAACCACTATAACTCAATTGCCATTTCTCTTTGCCAATAATTTACAAGTAATTTGATAACCATTATTTATTCAGAATAAATTGACAAGACAATGCTCTCGATTATTAACTGAATTCTCATAACACACACGAATCCGTACCTAAATAGAAGGTACCCACAAATAAATACGTATAGGTATGTATTTACGCTCTACTTGTCTATGAACAAAAAAAACCTTTTATTATTCTTCTACTATCTACAAGAATAGGCCATTTAAACAACTTGTCTTTTTATAATAATATTTAATAAAACCAAAATAAACATCTGAATAATATTTACTGTTCAAACCAATTACTTTTTTTGTGCTTCTCTTACTTAAAAAACGAAGGTAAATTATTATGTTGCTTATATCTCAGCTATTATTCACAAAGCAAATCTAAAAGGTAACCATATGTATGACATTATTGCTATATATATATGCATATAATACTTAAATTATTATTTAAGCTGTTAAATATTATTTTGCCTGAAAATAAACAAAATTCTTCAAATTAATGGAAATAAAACATACCTATATGACAAATGCTTACTTATATGTCATCTTTTTTTAGGGTTTTACTGATTTCGTTTTGAAATCAAAAACAAATATGAATTTATATAAAACAAAACAAATGATGAATTATTTCGAAGCGACTAATATTTACAGCTATGTGGATCTACAAAGCAAATTTCTAATGAATCTAATCAGTAATTGACAAATCAGTGCTTCATTGCAAGAATCTCTACTTAACTATCTTACAAGATAGAAAAATCTTATATCTGACTGTACATAAAATAATAATACCTCAAAACCACCCAAAATAACAAAATGGAACGTAAAAAACTTAATGCACAGTTAATTTTTTAAATATGGTTCGATAGAAAAATAAATTTCATGCAAGTTAATATGCCCTACTGCAGTAGGCACAGTTGACACTGTAGGTAATATTTGTAATTGTTATGTAATTTCTTCAGATAATCATAATTAAAATATCTAAAATACTTGACATATTCCACTCATAATAATTAATAGATACATTATACATAATTCCATTATATACCTTAACTTACAACTTATATTACTATTTGTCGTAATATTAAATTCTAAGGTGCTTTCAAAAGCATTATTGTCGACACAGCCTTATAGAGTGAGATCACCCCGTAAAATTAAAATTATTGTCTTACCTCATTATATTATTTTAGCCTATAAAAATACCTACTTAGAAGACATACACTGAACGCACAATCGCTAATCGAAATAAGTAAGGAAGTAAAATTATAAAGTAAAAGTTCTTTCAATAGCAGAAAAAGTCGTAAAGAAACGTTATTAATAGATATATTATTTTCTACATAACTATATCACATTCGTACACACCACTAAACTATATATAATTTCATAACCAGTGCTCATTCAACAAGTGCAAGGGGGATCTGTACCCATTTTGCCATAATTTTGGACATTGTGAAAATTATCACGAATAAAATAAAGATCAAGTAGGTACTTATTACATAAATTCTTAGATGCACGAGCCCCGGCCTAACGTAAAACAAATAAAATTTATCAGTAAGTATATCAATTATTATTATTAATTTGTAAATTATTATCACACAGAAAATATTTATTTTATATATATTGCATACCGGTTTCAACTCAATTTTAAGTATGATCATTAATTTAGCCGGCATTTACAGAAAACAGAATATCATTATTAAAACAATCGAATAATGATAAGTTTATGATGTAAAACTTATATAATATTCAACCTACGCCTTGAATGCTTATACTTTAGGCGATGTTTACTGTGTTCTATGTGACATATAAAGTACAAATGACTAACTAATAGATAAATACAAATCACTACGTACAAGAAACACTTCTAGTAGATTTTTACAAACCAGAATTGACGGTGTAGAGATTCTTTAAAATAACATTTTATTTAATACTTTATTATTTAATCTAATACTCTAATGACGTTCTCTAAATGAATATTACTCAAATAATAAAAATGGTTCGATGATTCCTGAAGTTAATAATACAATTCTGTTTTACTACTAATGAAATGAACAAATGTGTCAAACATGTTAAATTACGATAAAAAATATGATAATTCTCACCGATGTCCAAATATTTATTATCTCTCTACACACCTATATTATATGATTTTATGTTTACCTAACGATGTGAAAAAAGTATGAAAGCAACAGCTCTATATTCTAATCTACCCTGAATAGAACGATAATACCGGAAATATTACCTTTTTCATTTTATTTTATTTTATGTATGTGTTCAAACCTTTCGCAACTCAAAAAATATTATTAGCGTATGGTAGCTTTACAGTTTACCTGGATTGAAGGTAGATTTAATATGTAGTAAATAAATTAAAATATATGTGATGTTTTGAAGCAAATGTTATTCATATTATTTTATTAACATTAACTTGATATTCCTAATTAACTATTTACACACTACATTTTTTATTGTCATTGCCATGCATATTTTTGTGACTTTATTTGTCAATACTTACATACTACCTAATATTTGAATTTCCTTAATTCCTAGTTTATACTGATTAAAAATTTAAGTTTGGCCATAAATTAAATAAAAAAAAACATGCAAGTTCTTCGGACTAAAAATTATAATATTAACTACTTATACATGAATTATTAAGAATATTGGTACTTGGAAACACACTCTTTTTGTTTTTAGATAATTAACTATCAATAAAGCTATTGATTAAGTTTATCCCAAAAAATAATGTTTTTTTTCTTCTTCATTCTGCTTCTTTTAACGATTTTTTTAGTTTAGTTATAATTATATTATTATCCTACAAATTTTTATTTTAAGAATATAAAGATCTGGATCTGACTTTCTGTATCTTGGATATTCATGAAGTTCTTCTGAACAATATATATTTTTGCAACCAGATAATGTTATATGTATTGACAACAGATACGAATCGTCGCATACATCAATATCAAGTTTACACTATTGTCGTTATACTATACATAGAGTTTTCACCTTGTAAAGGCATTTCTCAACTAGATGTTTCATTTATGCTACTGGTTGTTTGTTTGATGTTTTCTTTCATGCTGATAAATCTTGAAAAGTTAAAACTTTACATCACGTTTCAGTCGAGCTCATTTTAATATTTAGTAAAAAGTCTTTTAAGTAGTTGTTGTTTTATTTTATTACACACTTGACCATTTCTGCCTCTATTTTTTTACCATTTTACATTTCAAAAATGTTTAATTTCATTTGTGAATTAATAATTAACGTCATTTAAGTCATAATTGCTTCTGCTTGTCTTGTCAGCCATCTTTACTAGTACAAAATGCAAATATTTTGTCTAATGGAAAAAGCACTCTACCAATTAACAATTTTCTTTTATTTTTTAAATACGTATACAAAATTACATGAGCGTCTCCTTTTATATAATCATCTGGGTATGACATAGGTACAGAAAAAGTTTGATTTCTCAAATTAATACTAGTTAATTACGATATAAAATAAAAATTTATTTACCATGATCATTACTTCTAAATTCCTTAATAATAATTATTGTCAACGATTGTCTCGTTATTATTGTCGTTATAAATTCATTATTTATTGTCAAACAGATGATTTTGTGCGCGTGCTCTATACCCAGAGAGTGCATTTTTTACATGGTGCTTTTAAGTATAAGTGCTCAAACAATTCGTGCTGGAAACTTTTTAAGAAATAGTAACCAATTAACGTGTATTTACACTCAACATTTGTGACCTAATAAAATAAAAAAGTGCAACTTTATTATCTATGTGTACTATTGTGTACAAACTTACAACTACTCTTCGTGCTTAAATGTAGGTATTATTGAATATCATGTAATGTGTATTAAAATATACACTAATATGTACATACCTACTTTATAAATATAAAATGTATTAAACGCTCTTTACAATATTTATTTACCTCGGCCACAAGACCCACAAAAGTTTCAAAATGTGTTTTTGAAACTTTTGTGGAGACTATAGGATCAGGAGAAAGCTAAAAATTGAAGGAAAATCAAATCTCAAACAAGAAATATTGTGTCGTTTTGTGGCAAATTTATATTAAAGTACTTTTTTAACATTAGTTATAAATAACAAAGAAAATGTAGGTAGCAAAATAATGTTGTGACTTCCTTTAGCTGTGAAAGCAGGAAAACCGTTTCATATTTGTAGCTTTTAAGTTTGAGATTAAAAATCTATTTCCAAGTATGTATTAAAAACTATCCTTATCTAATATATTAATTAATATTATATAACATAGATATGTACCACTAATACTTTATGTTTATAGGTTATTTATTCGGCCGAAACGGAGTTAAATCTTTCACGCTTATATAAATTCGTGAACTGTGACAGGAAAAATAACACCCATGATGTTAATATTTTAGAGTCTAAATGGTTATCTTGTATACACACTGAGCTTTTAATAGTCAGAAAAAATGCTACTTATTCTTAAATGTAGCACTCAAGACAAGGATAAACTTACCTACGAGTAGTAATATATGTTATTTTATACAATCTAATTTTTTTCATATTTTTTATTATTTTTTATAAAAAAGCCAATATTAACAAGCAATTATATTTAAGATAATTTTGTACTGGTTTTTAAGATAACTAAGTAGATAAGCATTGTCTTTGGTATTATGGAAGTTTTGAAAATTATTGGCAAAGAGTGGAAACTATTGCATAACTTCTCTTACAATGGAATATACCTAGGTATGTATCTAGAATTCAAAACATATTTTCATAATGGTATTTTTACGCACGAATATAAAAATAATTATTAATATTTATTGCTGATAAAATTGAAATAATATTAATACTTAAAATTAAGTTTCGAAATCAAAATAACAAGATCTGATCACATTACTTCCCTTTGTTATCAACATTCGAGATAAATTCCTACACCTATTACATATACATTTATTTTGTTAATTTGAAGTACGTACAATCCTAGAATATTTAAATTATTTCGTTCATATCATATAAGAGTATAATTGTAAACATTGTACAACAACAGTATGTGTAGCAACAAGGACGAGCGAGATATAAAGAATTTTCATTGCACATACACCAAGTAAGAAAAATAGAACTAAGCAGGTAACAAGGGAGATGGATTTCAATCTTATAGTATATGCTTTAACTTATATAAAATGCTATACTTTGGTGTATTATAAAAGTCAAAATTCAAAACTGTACCACACATCAAACCGCGTCTTACGAGAACCAACAAAATAACTAATGATAATATTAATTAACTAATTCTCAATGATATGCAAATACATCGTATATACATCTGTACACTTATATTGAGCAAATAAAACAATGTTTAAGAGAATTAACAATGCAACGGCTAATACATAAAATAGTATTTTGTAAACAAAGCTATCCGCTGTCCACATAATATAATAATTCTCCTAAACTCGTAACGAATAAATAAACTTTCGAAAATTTAAACAATTTATCTTTACAGGACACAGCTACAGTGACAAAAGCTAACCAAGAACAGTATATATGTTTATTTTCTACCTAGTTGTACAAAAAAGTACCACAACAGACGCTTACCTCGCGGCTGCAACGCCAATGAACCTCCAGGTAGCACTTATTACTAATTACAATAGCTATGTCGAAACACACTCCATCGACTTTTTTTCACAAATAACGCATCTAGGCCAGTAATTTATAATTTTTCTTATATTTTTTAGCTGATGATTGCAATAGTGTTATGAATACAAACAATAAATATTGACCAAGGTTAAAAGTGCATCGATAGATAGTTTTAAAATTTGTAAAGCGATGTCTTGTGTTTCGATTACATCTCATTTATTTAACTAGACATGTCCATTTATTGATAGAAACTGTAAAAGATGTAAGTGGATTTTATGAAAGTATGTGAATTTAAAAATACTTTCTGCATAGCGTATCCATTGAGGGGGCAATCTAACACCAAACAATTAGTATGATTAATTTTATAAAGAGCCATAACTGCGAATCTATAAATTATTCCACATTTCGTTTGAGATTGTATACTTTCGGTAGGAAAAATCAATTTATTTTTAATTTTATTGCAAGGATGTTTTTACTTTTATTTTGTAGCCCAATACAAGGCTCTAGCTTTGTTATTGTATATTCTTAGATAGATAATATTGCTCTTATTCTGTTCAATTTAAACAAAATGATAATCGGATAAAAAAAACTGCACTTATTTATTATTACAGCTTCTCTGCTAAGCGAGCGGCTTCACGAAGCAATTTCTGCGCGAAGCAGCTCGGTCTATATTACGAACATGGCTCGAGCGAGGAAAGTACAGAACACGTCATTTTCCTGTGCCAAGCCACATCCTCACTCAACCAAGCTGATTCGCGCAGAAATTGCTTCGTGAGGCTGCTCGCTCTGTATAGTCATCCTATTATTGAACATTTTAAATTTTGCCCGCATTTACAACCGGACAGCAATCTATGCTTCCAATATTGCACATATACAGTAGAACCTTGATAACTTAAACCTCGGTAACATAAAAACCTCTGTAACTTCAAAAAATAATATGTTCCCTTCCCATCAGAGCCCAAAACCTCTTTAACTTAAAATACGCAACCTCTATAACTTAAATAAATAATCTCTATATTGGCCCTCAGTAACTTAAAGAAATGTTTCCACAACCTCTATAACATAAAATTGTTTGTCAATGAGTCATTTTGAAAGAGTGTCAAAACAAAAGGTTTCGGTATTTATTGCTTGCACGTGTTTAATATGTATTGTTAACGTAAACAATACATTACCTATTGTTTGCTTTATCGAAATTCTTCAAAGCTTTGCGGCGGTTAGCTTTATGACAACGACTTACTTAAGCATCATAAGTTTTTGATTGTTGTCCTGGAAAGTGAAACATCGCTTTACTTACTGTGTGATAAAACTGGCTTAAAATGAGTCCAAAAATAAAACTAACAACCCTCACCTACGCTGATAAATTAAAAGCTATAGAAGCAGTGAAAAATGGATAGACCCTTGATAACTTAAAACCTCTATAACTTAAAATATTTTGTGTTTCCCTTGGACTTTAACTTATCGAGGTTCTACTGTATATTTATTTTTTGTTGCACCCATTTATCGCATAGTTCCATGCACATGTCTAGTTCATTAAACAGTTCAGTAAGTGCCGTCATCAGTGAGATCATGGTAGGGCTCGGCGGGCGGCTGCACGGGCTCCGCCTGGTACAGCGCGCCGGAGACGAACGGGTTGTTGGGCACGTGCGGGGCGTGCGGGGCGAGCGCGGGGGGAGGGGGGAGGGGCGGGCGCGCGGGCGCCATGCTGCCGTAACCGGACGGCTCGGGGCCTTTCAGCGGAGCGGACGGCTGCTCCGACTGGCGGTTTAGTTTGGTTAGAACACAAGTCAAGATAAACACAAACTGTCTTACCACAAAAAACTTTAGACAGGGTTTAACTTTAAGCGCGGGTTCTCTTTAATATGGTTTTGTCGTATTTCACAGACAACTATTAAAGTGACAGATACCTGGTTTAAAGTTAGACTGTGTTTAAATTGTTTTGTGATAAGACCAAATATATACAAGGTATAGTATATTATATGATCTATATGTGATCTACAATTTTTAAGAACTAACAGAAAGTTTGAAAATAGTATGATTGATAAAGTGCAATATTTTTAAATTGAAATTGATGAGGTGATTCGAACACCCTCATAAATAAATCCAAATATTATCTTTATACTTGTTGATAGAAACAAAAAACTATAAATTGTAAGAATTTTAAGCAATTGTTAATGTAACAGAGTCTTTTCAAGTGGTCATATCGAAATGCGATAAAGATTAAACGGTTACAAATTCTAAAAACCTACAACAACAGTCCTTAACAAAAAAATAAAAAAACATTTAGGCCAAAATTTTAAAGAAACTTAACAAGAGCAAGTATACTTACGAATGTAGTTTCCTGATCAATAGGCTTCAATGGAGCTTCATATGGAGGAGTGGGATCCGCCCAGGGCTGCAGCTCTCCCGACGCGAATATGCCATAAACTGTGATGCCGAAAAAGTGCACCATAGCGCCCATTATGAACACGGCTCGCCATTCCGTTATAGCCTTCTCTAGTTGATCCTATTACATAAAAAGGAAGTGTTTGATATTGAAAACTGGTAAATGAATTAAAAATTAGATAAAACAGTTGGTAGGTTCAGATACTCTATGATACAGAAAGTAGACTAGTCAGTGCTACATTATTATACCATGAGTACCGTTTAATTCATCCTTCATACTAACAGTTATAAACATTATACTTAATATACAATAAACATCTAACAAAACTATAACTCAATATGGATAATAAAGTGGCAAACGCGAAACAGTCGGTGTAACGCATCGGCGCGCACCCACAACCGTTCATTTGGTATTCAGAGCGCGCGTCGCTCTGAGCTCGATTTCCTTTTTAAAATTAGCCACGGCCCAATGTCTTTATTGTTTCGATACTGAAGCCTTCGCGAGGGGAACTCCGAACAGTCGGTTGTTCGCACGAATGGTGCGAAACTGAGTTATTTTTATCACTTTCAAATGTGATCAACAAAGTTGTAAAGAATAGGACTGGGCAAGTTTAAGAAAAATTCTTATGAAATTTATTTACAGAATTTAGATTATTTCAAATTTGAATAACAAAGCTAGTTTGAGGATCTCGAAAAGATATTGAATTTTTACTGTAGGAAATAAAATAAAATAAATTAAAAATTTAATCCAAAATTTATATAAAGTAAATTTTGGATTAAATTTAAATCATTTGTTGATTACGGACCACAATTCTCTCGAAATCTATCACAAAACGATTAAAACTTTATGGATCTAATATTTATGTCGTAAAACAAATGCGCGGCGAGATTTATCGTTCACTCATAATACATATAAATATTTTCTTAAATGGCTTACCTTCTCCTGGGTAATGTAATCAATCACAATGGGGACAATAAAGCCAGCAATCGTACCAATGCCGTTGGACAAGCCCATCAAAATGGACGCATATCTTGGCGCTATATCCAGGTGATTTACATTGTATCCCGAAATCGCAAAACCACTGCAAGCCACTCCGAGGGTCAACTCTATTGTTGCTACGTACTGCAAAAATAGTTCTTATGTAGTTGTCATTAAAACACAATATACATTACATGTATAGTCCCGATGAATCGACAAATATTACCTTATTATCAGCGTAAGCTACGAGTACAAAGAAGAAGGCTTCTAATCCAAAACCGCCGCAGTTGAAGAGCTTGCGCACATTAGTTGTTGTCATGATGTTATTTTTGCGCAAGTAATCAGCCATCATACCGCCGATTGGCACAAGAGAAGTCATGATCAAGTGTGGTATGGCGCCAACAAATCCGGACTGTCAAAACATAATTCATATAATCATTCATGTAAAGAAGAAAGTCCAATGAAAATTTGTTAAAAAATATATTTACCTCAGTGATCTGCATATTGAAACGCGTGTTGAAATACGCCGATTGGAAGATTACCAGCAAGCAGAAATTCCAAGTCCTACAGAAGTTTGCCACAATAATAGCGTACACCTAAAACGACAACCATTAAATTTGTACATTCCCAATCCAATACTAAATCATTTCTAACGAATAGAGTTTATTGAAATGATACAATCGTTAGTTATGAATTTATATTACCGGTGGTGAAGTTGCGAATTCTTTCCAAGGAGTATTCCAAAAGCCGGGCATAGCGGCCTGTGAAGATGTGCCTAAGGACTGCTCGATGTATGCCAACTCGCGACCAGAAATGTGAGGATGTTTGCTTGGACGCTCAAACACAAGCCATAACCACATCGTGTACCTAGAATAACACAATTTGTCACATCTCCGATTTTGGTACATTCGAGTAAATAGCAAATTTTAAGTATTTGACGATAAATGAATTTTTATTCATTGTAGAATATTAATAATGTTTTA
The DNA here is from genome assembly GCA_029959065.1 of Colias behrii. NCBI lineage: Eukaryota > Metazoa > Arthropoda > Insecta > Lepidoptera > Pieridae > Colias > Colias behrii. Next base: position 7,429,995 of record JARWMC010000007.1, on the reverse strand, counting down.
ATAGGATAAGAAGATAAATATTTCAGAGAACTATAATGAAACCTACGTATAACTTACCAAATAATACCCGAAACACCGTAGAAGTAGAATGGTGTTTGCCACGATATATAATCTGTTAGCAGTCCCGACAGAGGCATGCCTATGACGATGCCAGCGTAAGTGCCGCAGAAAGCTAATGTTGCGAGCCTCGAGCGCTCCATCGGCGGTGCCCACATCCTCCAAATGCCGTGGCAGGATGGGTAGGTTACTCCCTGGTAATTTTATTTTAAGTTAGAATAATTGGTAATTGCTTTCTTGAGTAAATGAACTATGGAAGACTTGTAGGTTTCGTGCTAAGGTTTCGTGTGATTTTCTTGTGTGAAATAAATAAATGTTAACCCATTTTTAATGCTCTACCGGCAAGCTAGCGAAGCGACTACAAAACCTGTCTGCTATTAACCATGCCCTTAATTCCATAAAACTGATATAAATGTAATATTTTATCATCTCCAAATTTATTGCGTATGTTAGCAGAAATATAATGTTGCGTGTAGAAATTTTGAGTTCAACTTGATACTCAATTTAAATGTTATACTTGATTATGACTATCTATGCTACGGAATGATAGGTTTATTCTGACTATTGGTATCTCTATACACTACAATTTAATATAGAATTTTTCAATCTTATTAGAGAAAGTATTATCCTCGCAGATAATACGAACTTAAGAAATTGCACGTACGTAAAATATAATATCTCTTCAACCTATATCACGATAATTCAATGTGAGATTTAATAGAATAGGCAGTTAAGCCGTGGTACAAGGAGAGGAATAAATACGTCGCCATGGCAACCGAGGGCTCAGTAATCCTAAAGAGGCTTTGTAACATTGGAAAACGATTTCCAACTACAGTAAGCAAAAATAGACTTCAATTGATTCCGATTTCAAATTTAAATAAAAATCTCTGTTTGTGATTAGAATCAATGTATTTACATTAGCAAATTATTTTATTTGCGTTTACTTTAAATACTGATATAAAATTTTTGTATATTTAAGTTATTTTCATTCCCTTTTTGACTACTTTCTTTTAATACTAATTATAGTAACACCTCTAAGTTTATTACTTTTTACCATGCATGTTTCTGGCAAAATATCAGAGTGTAAAGAAACACAATAAAATATATTTAGCAGCGTCGTATTCGTCTTTGCATTATAAAGGGGAGTAAATCCAAACGTGACGAGTTGTACACCACGGCTTCAAAATTTGAAGCATCGATAATAAGCTTGATCATGCACCGTCACGGACTGAATGCCAAATGTTCAACTTTAAGCGCATGCCATTTATGCTTGTTACATGTTTATTGTAACCCTCGCGATGTCTGAACTGTCAATCAACGGCTTGTGTTCCATTTTTGTGATGTTATAGTGATGTAAGTATCTACTGTATCATGTATGGAATATTTGTATCAGAACGAGTAGCATCCTATTTTTATACGGTAAGATATAATGTTTTATGTACTTATTTCATAATTTTTAATAAGCTTTATTTGCTTGGTAGCCGAATCAAGAAAAGTCAGTGTGTTAATCTGTAATTTATCTATCTGTTACAACATCCGTTTCAGGGTAAAAATGAAACAAAAATATATACATCAATCAATGCAAAATTTTGCTTAGCAAAAGTTAATAAACACCTACCTCAACAAAACCCTGAGCGACTTTCAACATGACGACAGCGACAGGTCCTATGCTCATAGCGCCTGGTATAGCGATGTTGAATATTGCTGAAGCAACAATGGCGGCTCCGAAGATCCTGTTAGCCGGGTACATAGAGGCCAGGTAACCGCCCGGCACTTGGGTAATCAGGTATCCAGCAAAATATGACGAGTCGATTGATGATTCTACGCTTACGCTCCAGTTGAATGGGGTGTCCTCTTTCACGCCGTAGGATGTCTATAAGTTGAAATATAATGTAATTGCTAATACGGGTTAAATTTTGTTTTTACGACGCGTTTAAAGTATTTGAAATTCCACTATCATACGAGTTCATGGAAGCACACCATATCTAAGAATCTACTAACTGTCTTTACTTGTTAATTATTTGACAATTATAATAATATACGGTTAATTCCAATAGTCTACTTTTACACTTACATTATGTTTCTCAGTCATTTTCAGTTTGGCCATGCTCATGTTACACCGCATGCCGAACATGATGCTGAAGCCGAAGCAAGCGAGAAGCGCTACGGTGTAACGTGCGCTCAGACACGGGCATTCCGCGCGGACATATTTGTCTGCACAGAAACGTATCATAGTTTTATTTAAGAAGATGCCACGAAACTTTTGTTTCGTGGCTAGGAAATAATATTATTCTGTTATATTCATTAAAAGGGAACCTTGATGAAAAAATGTGATACTTGAGATATGAACGATGAACATCATTTATGGTCATAACATAGTTTTACCACTGCTTTCCAAACCGGTAGTAAAAATTCATATGATATGATGATTCGAAAATGCTTCAGAAGAAAGAAGTCTAATTGAAGGCCTAACTATTTAAGTTTACCTATATGCCTTGGTGGTGGTCGATCCGGTGAGGGCGGTGTCTCCAGATCTTCTCCATCGTACATCTGGTCATAGCCCTTCTGTTCCACGTGGAAGTTTTCATATTGGTTGTTTCTAGAACAAATATTTCATCAATTAATAATGATTATAAGTTTTTTAGTAGGATTCTTAAACAAATTTTATAAATTATACTGAATTTTATAATGTTGTAGTACAAAACGTAGATATTGGTTTGTATATAAACTACTATAATATCGTTCTTTGTAAAGTAGTACGAGAATTGCAGTCTGATATTTAACGTCTATTTTTCGATAATGAACATATTCGGATGGGACGAGGAAATAGAATTAAAAAGCGCCGAGTACGCAAATGGGGAGACGTGCAGGATCGCACCTGCGCTTGATATCCACTCCAGTCTGCATTATGAAAATAATTGTTTATGGAGCGTCTGAAATATTTTTAATCTGCTTTCGAAACGGGTTGTTCTACGCAATTAAAATGTTTTGTTTATAACTATTCAAATATTATCAATTAATACTGTCGGTGCTGATTTACGTAAAGTAAGAAAAATAGAGCATAACTCAATTTTATTTCTTTAAAAATTAAAATTAATCCTTTTAAATTAAAATTATCATTAGAAATACTGTGTTCTTAATAATAATGATACGTAGGATGTTTTAAGGGGCCATAGAACTCAAACTTTTATTACATTTGATGACATATTTTATTATCAGGTACCTACTATAAAATTTAATCTGATATAATGCAACACAAGACTCATCCTCTTAGCGGAGTTTGACAGAGAGCCATTAAGCTACATGATTGAATTAGGAGGCGCTCATGCATATCCCTATTCATTGTTTGCAAGCGCTACATTACTAAAACGCTTTCTCACATGAACGTTGTACCTACGCTCTAAGTAATTTTATTTTAGCTTTACGAAATGAAGAACAATATTTTTATCTTCTTCTTTTATATTATGTCTATATCATACAAATAAAGTAGAGTAATTTTAAACTGAAATCAGCAATTTCATTATCGAGTACATAATATTTGATGAACTTAAAGTAGGCTAGACTACCAATCCGCCTTATTCTATATGTAGTTCATAACATATTTCTGAAATATGCACTTTTTGTTCGTTTCCTCAAAAAGCAGAGCGACATTATCTATTCATAATGTTTAACATTCATATAATCAAGATTAGCGGCGCGTAAATTCATTTTTCCGCTGACAAAAGTAATAAATGTGGCTATCTGTTCGCGTCCCCCATTTGAGCGGGGTGGTAATGAATCGTCGCATAAAAGGTATAACCAAGTGGAAGCGATGCGCGACGGGTAGCCGCCGCTGACGTGCGACTCGTGGCGTAGGCGACTGCGGACAAATCGGTATAGGGTTGCCGGCGATCACTTTTCAATCCTGATATATATATATAATATATATCAAAGCTGAGATTGATACGGGCTTGTTAAAAATAGATCAAATTAAGTTTTTAAAGAATTCCACATGTTATAAGTACATGTTTTAATTATAACGCATAAAAGGTTAAAAAAATTGGTAGCCTGGTACTGTATTGGTATATTGATTAAGATACGTTTCTTATTATTTTAGTCTCTTTTTACATTTTGTAGTAATAAAGATCAATACATTGTTAAACTTGCGTTGTGTTTGACATTGATCTTAATTGCTCATATTTTAATATTTTGCAATAATGATGAAGTATGAAGATAATAATCAATTATTTTGTTACATATTCTTACTATTCATATTAAGGCTATGAGAAAATTACAAGAGTGTGCATCCCTAATGAACTTCATCGTCGTCAGTTCTGATAATGCGTTTAGTTCCGACTGAGCGTTAACATTCATGTTTTATCGGAACATAGATGTGAACAAAATGTGGGTAAGCACAGATTATTGCATACAAATTATTTGCATATTTGAATGATTATTAATTATTATCTAAAGACGTCATACATCTATCTAGTCTTAATACTTTTCGTAAAATTTATTGGTAAGTGAGTATCCTTAAATGCCTCTACATTCGAGCACACTTTAAAAATTAAAACAAAATCTATACTATTTATTACTTTGCCGTTCATAATGAATAAATAACAAATCTTAATAGTAAACATAACAACAACACCGGCCATTTAATAAAGCAATATAATAAGCAGGGTAACGATATAAAATAGAGATAATCTCTCTTTTTAAAGTTCCCCTAGTTCGGTCGTGCCGCGCTTTGTGCTGCTAATGCACCCTATACACTACACCTATAATTTTGTGACATAATATTAAACGGTGTAATTTTGTTTTGGGCTGCATGTACTACACACAAAAATAGTTTTCAATATTCTAAGATTGATATAAAAGATTTTAATATAGGTAATAGAATGTTATATTTTCTTCAAGCTTCATCTTATTATTAGTATATGTTTGGCTGCGTCGCCGTCTTTATATCCAAGAAATTTTTATTGAGATCATTGTTCATACAGTAAGTAGATATATAATTGTATACCTGAATGAATGAACGAATTAAGTAGGAAGTGAAATCCAATTTTATCAGATCTGTGAATGTTCGAACATTTGATATTATCAAAGTATAACCATGACAAAATGATAAAATCAAGGATGTACAGTATAATTAACTCAGGAACGCGTGCGTCATCAGCACGTGTCTAATAAAAGGGAACACGTATCAAAACTATAATAATGATAAGCTAGTATTTTAGTTACAAAATTAACAATAAAATCTATACAATGATAACATGAAAGCTACATTAAATAAAAATATATTTTTATTAATTATGAAATGAAATTAAAAGATTCCGATTTTTTTTAATACTTTAAAACAATGCATTGAACTTAAAAGCTCTCGCTGTAACATGCAGGTCTTGTCGAGTTCTCGAAGACATAGCTCCTGGTGGAGACGTAAAGAGCGGGGTGTTGTAAGGCCCCACGCCTGAGAGCTGATCACAATATGCACTTGAAATCACCCTACTGTGAATACCTATACGCGCCAGGGAGGAAGCCTAGAAAGTTAATTAATTCATTAAGATCACAAACGCTCACCGTTTATTCAAATCAATGGCAATTAAGTTCCCTTTGTTCAGGCCGATTAATATATATTTTTATTTAAGCTCTGAGTATTTTCATATAATTATTAATTTCCTTAATTTTTTTTGCACGTTTGGTTGAAAGCGTTTTACCGTGTGATGTGATTCAATGCCTCTTCTTTGCTTTAATTTAAATTAACCACTATAATTTATCTCGGAAAATTTTCACGTGTTTATTATTAGATACTAAATTATAATTAAATTATTTGTGTCAAATCATTTAATTTTTATTACGATTCTTCTACTTCGACCCTGGTGCGTTTGGGAGCAGGGTGGTATCGCACCCCGTAGAGCCACCCTTTCTAATTGATTTACAATTGTCGGTTAAATTTGTTTGCCGACCACCCCGCGATCGAGGATCGTAAATGCAAAACTTTAGTATTTTGCATATTGAATAAAAAACGCATAAATGCGAATCAAGTCTAGAAAGTAGAAAGCATTTGAAGCAAGTTCCTCGACTGATTCAAAGAACCATCAAATATGTCGGCCAGCGAGCTCTTTTAAAATAGTTTCTATGTGGAACTTGCAAGAATGGAGAATAGTAATCGGGTCAAGACGGAGACGGTCGAAAGTGCTCCCTCCATTTAGGAGAATGTTCGAGATGCGGATCTGTCCGCTATCGACGTATATAAAGCGCCTTTATAGTGAATAAAACATGCCGTACCTCCCAACGAATAAAATTACTATACAAATTAGTTAATATACTTTAATATATGTATTACGGCATGATATGTGTAGATAAGGTTTGAATGAAGTTAAGGTATATTATACTAGATAAAAGTGTTCGTGAGGGGCAATAATCAACATATTGACTTGATAATGCTTTCTATTTAGAACTATGTTTTTTTTTATGGAAATATAGTATCCAAATACTATTTGACGAGCACTTAAAAAAATTATTTCAATATCAATCAATCGATAAAATAAAACGCATTTATTGGTTTGTGTTACCTCAAGTAATAAATTATTTGAATGTGCTCGCATTTCGACACTTACTGCCATAATAGAGTTATGATAAAAATGGCGATCCGAGCAAAGAAATATCTCTTGGTGAACCCGAGACGCTTGTTAGCGTCGCCGTCTTTATTTATGGCGAGATTTATTTTATGACCAGGGAGGAATCGAATGAGGCGGAAATCTGTGACAAAAATGTTACATTGATTTTCAGTTAAATGGCTAGAACAAAGAAACGTTGAATATGCATTTGTTTGAGAACATACGGGTATATTTTAAATGAGACTGACAATAAAGTTTAATAAAGGAATTGTTAAGTTAATTCCTTTTATGATAAAATATAAATTAAATATAACACTTGTCTGGCTCTACATTTTCCAAAATTTATTTCTTGTTTCAGCGATAAATAAGAATTTAGTTAACATAACAGGGAGAGAGGTCAATAGAACAAATAAGTAAAATTGTGCGAAAGGTTACGCGGTTAGCCGTCTCATTAGAGCGAAGGCTTTGCCCTACTTTCATTGTAGATGATGTGTGAATATTCTCCCTTCAGTGCGCCCGACGATGTCACACAAGAATTTAAAGTCAGTCTTACAAGAGTTCGTTAATTTAATTGAAATATCTATTACAATATTGATATACTCAAGTAAATGATAAAGATGCTATTTCTAGAGTAAATCATTTAAAATATAAAATGATTCATAAAATATATGATTGCAATATTTAGCAATGTTTTAAAAATAAGGGGATCTACAAATTGATCCTATTTTAAAGAAACAAACTTTTCACAAACAAAGCGAACGTGCTTCAACAGGCGTTCTATTTCAATTTTTAATTTTATTCGGTCGTAGATCGCAACGGAGTTTACCAAATAAAATATCATAAAAATGGAAGGCAAACAACACTGCGTGTCGTATTTGCGATGATATTTGGTCCGTAGATTCTTATTCTCTTTGTCGGGGCCTAATCTACTGGGAGGAGCGGAGCGCACGTTCCGGATCGACCATTATTGTTTCTTGAATTTCTGCGATCAGTTCTATATTGTTACGTGTGTTTTACACATCGTTTCTATTTAATTCGATCAAATCTGTTATATTTCATTGAGTTAAAAAGAAAAGTTGAAGCATTTTATCAATAACTACAAAATATATACATAACTATAGGCGTGTCATTTTTTTATCATTATTTCAATATTATAAATTTATAATAGCGTTGTATGTTGTATTTAAAAAAGTGTATTTAGTAGAACAACTACCATCTATAAAAAATTGTATTGTTGCTTAGTAAAGAATTCAATGTAAGTTACATTGATTGAAACTTATGAAAAATCGTACAATCATATTTAATTTTTAAATTATACTACAAATATACAACTTCCAGCAAGAACTTTTTCAGTCAACAAACATAGTTGCAAATAAATGAAGTAAAACTCCCAACAAACGAAAATCCTTACAAATGTCCGTTTAATCCAGGAGAGGGGAGGAAATCCAGGTTAGTTGTAAATATCAATTACGCAAATGCTTTGGCTTAGGGTAAACACTTTACACGATGAACGAATTGTAAAGCTTTAACACTCAAGGGGTGAATTGCCTTGAGCGCACTGTACAAATAAACGATTTGATTAATTTGTATTTAAATTTATGATAAAACGATGCAAGGTATTTATTTAAATAAGTCGTTAGTTCGATTCAAAATTCCTTATTATTGAAAAAAAAATTAATCAGCATTAACTTATACAAATTGAAGACCAATTTTGTTCTCTTGAGTTTTAGTCGTAGTAGCCGTGTAGCATCGTATGTCGTAGCACTTGGTGCGTAGATATATAAATTCGTAGAGGTGTATTAACAGCTAGAAAATTAGATGAAGCTTGAATTTAAGTGCACTGAATTGAATATGTTATTGAAAATGATTTTATTTGATTTTAGTTCTTATATCAATTCATAATGATGTTGATTTTATTTTGTATTTCGTAAAAAGACTTATATCTCGTTATAGCTATTAGTTTCGTAGTATCAATAAGCTTAAATAGTAGGAAGAACTGTATTTGTAGTTTTATAGATAACAGATTTCATACGTTACATTCGTGAAATATAAAGAATATAAATTCAATATGAAACTACTAAAAAAAAACAATCTCCTAAAATACCAATGAATACTTTCCTGGAATACCAATGTACGTCAGCAATAATTAAGATATATTTACAAGAATAAAAATGTACAAAATGCGGGTAATTGGAAGGAGTCTCATGGGTATTTTTTCAGGAGTCGTACCTACAAATTGAGTATCGGTCGGGTCGTTGAGATAATTTTAATATTCGCGTCACAAGCCCCGAGACTCATATTTGATGATTTCTTCGCGTATTGCCTTTGAAAATGTAGGTTAATTTGCTAGAAACTGAGTGAAAATACATTTAAATAACTCTTTATAATTTTGCTCACGGGCAGTAAATAACGTTGAAATGTTAAAATTTCTTGGCAGAAAATGGTTTCAATCAATTATTTGTTTTAACAAATGGTTGTGGGTGGACATGGGTTATGGGTAACAGGCTCGACATGAGAAGTGTTTAGTATAACCACAGACTAATAATAATATAGTATAACGAAACTTTCACCAAAGTTCTCAAATCATTAATGAGTACAAATTGAAAATTTATTCATTAAATAAAAAAGGTCTATAAATAAATAAAAAAAGACTATAACTGGTCACTTCTTTTAAATATTTAAACAAATCTTCTTTTTCTTCTTACAAAAGCAATTAATTAATATATTAACGAAATTATTTGTATTATCCACTCCTAATGATGTACCCTCATGTGTATCATAATTATGAAGTCATAAAGTAGATACAAGTATGTATTGATGTTACAGCGTAACAATTGGATCAGAATTTTATTACACTAACAACTTCTCCCTCTTAAGGGGCAATTGTGACCCTATTATTACTGTTGCGTACCTACATTTTAATACGGCTTCTAAGAAGATGGAATTATTTTGTCGTCCTTGCTATTGTTGCGTTTTCAAACGTATTTTATAGAAAATAATAATACACTTAATGAACGGGCATTATACACAGCCTAAGCAAATCGTGGCATTAATTTAATAAATAATAATAAAATTTCTAAAATATATGAGCAAAATACAAAGAATATATTAAATATACTTTAGTGAAATTACCCAAGCCAAAAAATTGAATATAACTATACTTTAAAGTTAAGAAAATCATAATGTTTTATTTTTTTGTGTAAATAAGTTAAGAGGTAACAAGAAATAATCAAATAATACTTTGCGATAACAGTATCTATGAAATTCTTAAAATCAAATACATAACGATACTTACAAACACCTCCAAAACATGTTCCCTATGGATTTCTTCGAATAGAATCAACAGGTTATGCTGTAATTCACACCCCCCGTTTTCCTTTTCAATTTACTACCTTATACACCGAGCGTACGGTCCTGATTTCTATTACGCTCCCTCGAGACACGAAACTACCTGTGGATTATCTTATTTCCCCACATAACCTCGAAAACGTCTTTAAGGAAAATAAAACATTTGATAGATCAGTTCAACAGTTCTCTCACAAAGATTAGTTTTAGTTGATTATTTCGGAAGATAAATTAGGTTGATTAATCGCAATCGCGTTATTCGTATTTTATTGCGGCGTCGGCGAAGGTACTGACGTCACGGAAGCTGATATCAAACTAGCAAGAAATGCGTGCCACGCTCCCTCTGTCCTTACTCCCTATCGGGAGAGTTATTCTGCAATATTTGAGATTCGTTGATAACGAATAGTTGTTTGAGATATCATCTCATTAAACTTAGTATACTAAATAATCCATTATTGTATTATACAAGCTTTGATGTCTAATTACCTACGAATGAAATTTATTAAAATATATGCAGGTGTATATGGTGATGGATGTTGGGATCTTTTTAATACCATAAATTAAAACTCGTAGACATTAAAGAAGTTAAACATAACATTTAAATATTGTTTTTTTTTTATACTTTGAAACTAGTGTTTTAAATAAAGCTGATGCGATAGGTCAGGTTCACGTGTGCCTTAAAATAACTATCCAGTAGCTATTTGGTCCATTGCAATTAATATAATATTCAAAAAGGGTGCTTACATAAACGTTACAATTCATAATCCAACAAGATATCATAAGTGCACTTTAGGGAGAGAGAAAATAGTTTTTACTATTATGTTTACAAAATTTTAAATCTCTCTTTTGAAATAAACTTTTGAACACTTTCATAAATCATGCATGAATAATCATTCCTTAGAAAAGATTAATCAATGAAAGCTTTCATTATAATTTGTTTATTAGCAATATATCATATTTTCAATGCTTTAAAACATACATTATATAAATTATAACTTTATCAATGAATACTACAAATAAATTTTATCGAATGACATCTTGATTGAACCCGTATTCAAGTGACAGAGTCGTACAGCAAGTTAGAAGGAAACAACAATAGAAATAGAAAAAGAAAACAGAAAGGATTCATTCAAGATCAGCAATCTTATCCCGAAGGTCTATAACGGTGTGATAATCATTTTCCATCTATCCCTATCTTCCCTGAGGGATATACAATTTGATGGAGCGAGACAAGTTTTCAGCAAATTTTTGTAGAATGACGTTAACAGGCGATGCTCCAGATTCGCAGACAATGCTCCAATTTATATCCAACTCACTTACTGGAGTCGGCGAGACGGGAGCGAAGGGAGAATATGAACATTATGTCACATAACTTTGTCGTACGCTGTATCAAACACTATTACTATCTAGTTTTTTTAAGCATACCTACGCGTTCAAGAGATTTTTCACCGATATGAAAATACAAAATGTTTACCCACCTAATACTCAATTTTACAATTTATTTTAAAACATATTACTGAGTGTATCAAAACCAATCAAGTTAATATCCAAACGTTGAGGAAATGTACACCCATTCACATAGCAAAAATGTTAAAGAGCGTAGCACAAAGCCAATTACATTAAAACATTCGGGCCGGGACAAAGGGCGAGAGAACAATGGACCTTGGAAGGAACTCGCGATATGTCTTTCAATGCTTTTAACTTTCCTGATGGCGCGGCGAGGGAAAAATGGTGACGTCCCGCGACAAATGCGCGTCCAATAGTGTTGTATGCAGGATACGATAAAATCAAAATTTTATTGAATATATTTTTTACTTTTTCAGTGTGTCAGATTATATTTAGAAATGCAGTCATTTGCTAATAAATGGTATGAATAAATATTATTATAGCACAATTAATTTAAATTATTTTACAACATTTTGCTATATTTCCTTTTTACTTCTGATAATAACAAGAATGAATTACTTATAATAAATAAATTAATTAATTTTGATATTTACATACAATCTGTCTTGAAATCTAATTCATTATATAGTTGATGTATTAAGAAAGTTTGAATCCTAGGCACATCACTATTAAAGAAGTGAGACGTAACCAATGGGTTATCACGGGTTGGTTGCACCGCAAACTCATTTTATAAATCGTCCTTTCGCCCGGAACCACGCGTTACTCACCCCAGTTCGATAACACACTCCTTTTAGTACACGCCATAAAAACACGCTCAATCATTTGTGATTTATTTTTTAATACTGGTTAAGAAATTAAAGTTTTAAGTAATTTCGTTTTGTTAAGAAAATAATATTTAAATTTGAGTTTTGTGATTTAAGAGTTCCGATTATAAACTTTTCCAAGTTTAAAAAATATCTGGCTTTAGTTGATATGGAAGCAAAAACAATATTTTAATAATATTCTATCTCATCATCGCATAACCTACCTACATTTTCAAGTACAAAATACTTATATACGAAAATAAAAATAGCATTAATATCAAATAAAAACAGTACACAATATATTCGTTCATGGTCGTCTCGTTTAATAGACAGTATCAAACCCGAGATCTTAAGTAAATCAAATCGCCCCATGAATGGCGAATGAACTCGGGGCTTTTCACTGAGTTTTCCACTGATGGCTATCACAATGGCCGGGATCAAGAAAAGTTATCTCTGAGGAGGTAAAAATGTTTCTTAATGCTTATTTAAGTTGGATTCATTTGATGATATCGCTGAAGGAGCGAGTTGAAAATCGTCTGGAGCTCTAGTCCAATATAATCTAGTTTTCTGTATAAGGCTGCGATCAGACTAACAAATCCACTTTAGTCGTTTAAACGCCGAGTTCAACTCTAAATTTGAACTTATCAGTATAAATGAGATTTAAATTTAAGAGATGTGAAATATCATCAACGTGATTTAAATATTCATGAAATCTACTTCGATTAACTCTTATTAGTTACTCTGGTCCGAAAATGGACTCAGAAACTCAACCTACACAACAAAGAATTGAGATAACATTTTCTAAGTAAGGTAAACGCAGGTATTAACGACCCCTCTAAGGCAATTTTAAAATCAACCATATTTTTTAAGTATACTGGTTCTTCTAAAGATTTATATTTTCATTTTATATGCTAGTGTTATGTATAAAAAATGTTTTTATTGAATCAAATACATTCAAATAAAGGATTATCTTGTAAAAAATAATTTACAATGTGACTTAGTCGATTGTTGGAATTACCGACCCATAAAAACGGCTGTGAAGCTATTAACGATTTTTATGCAGCTATTCCCGATCGTACGTGAGAGGAGGCCTTTTTCCAGCAATGGAATGTAATAGAAGCTAGTGATGATGATGATTACCGATCTTAATAAAATGAAATAAAAATGCAAATATATTCGTATTTTTTTATTATATGTAGTTATTTTTAATAAAACAAATGAGTACTTCTTAGTAATGAACTAAATAATTATAAACTTTTAAATTAATCAACATAACACTATTAATATATGTACATATATTAAATTAAAGGATTTCAAACTCTAGGGTATTTCCTTGTGCTATTTGATTGATTGCTTCGGCGAGTTGTGTTTTACTGTATACTTTTCGCCGCTTTTGTGGCTCCATATTTCTGGAAAAAAATATGATTATATGTTTTGTGTTAATTTAACCATGAAGAAGCATTTTTAATAGGCACCTATTATGTCATAAAAGTAGATGAGAAACTAAACAATCTATATTCGATCGGTAATAGCTTCCTATAGTTGCTATTGCCGACCCACATGGGTCGGTAATAAAGTATGTAAGTATAAACCTAAATTGTATTACCGACCCATAAAAAAATGGTTATTTTAATTCATTTGACCATCAGACTATAAAATAGATTATAATTGATTAATGTCATACAAAATATGAACAAATGCATATTGTTTAAACAAAAAAACAATGATTTACTACTGTAACTATTCGATACCGATCCTCGAAAAATATCATAACTTTGTATAAATTGACAACGCTAAAAAATAAACACTAGACAAAAAAGTTTAGTCGCTAATAGATTTTTATGAAGACTCATAGCTTAGATTTAAACTGGTCCATAAAACCACTTGTGTTAGTGTGATACAATAACATAAAAGAAATTTAAAACAAAAAGTTACGTTGCTGCCATTGCCGACTTATGGGTCGTTGATACCTGCCACGACTTAAACTGGTGAAGCTAACACCGTCCCATTTTTATTTTAAGTTTTATCGTTTCAAATTACTTTTTATTAATAAAATGTTGTAAGAAATGAAAAGTTGACACTTAAATGCATTGACATTTAGTAATATAAATTAAAGTATAGATGTCATTTGTTTGTAAATGTCTTAAAAAGATAAATCACAGTACTTACCCGAAGGAACAACGGAACAGTACGAAACGTCCTGCGTCCACGCTACCCCGCAGCAACTTACGTATTTTAACTCTTTTTTGCACAGTTATTCACACTAACGTAAAAGTATACGATGCTCAAGTAATACATTCGTGTATAACTTTGCCTACCTATAGCTATAATAGTTCTGGGAACGTTTAAATTTCGAATTACTTTTATAGGTCGGTAATACCTTCAGATTTTCGATGGGTCGTTGATAGCTGCGTTTACCCTAAGTGTTTTATTTTCATTTACGGTAACTATCTTTGTGGTGAGGGGGCGAGAAATTAAAATTATCCGAACATTAATTCTATAAATCCAGCGGAGCTACATTGAATATTCAGTGAAAGATAAAATTTCCGCAAGCTCATCACAATAAAAACTCTTATATTCATCTGATCTGATTTACATTTTTATGGTTCCTAAACACTCAATAAAAGCAACCGCAGATATAAAACCTTTAAGTACATACAAATCTGTGGAGGCGCATTGAAACCCTTTTCAGCAAGGCGAAGGTAGTGCGCGCTTTGAAAAACAACAATAACCCTTAGCATACGTATGTATGAGGATACGCAATATACTTTAAAAGTACGCCTTCCACAGACCTTAGCACGTTTAAGAGATCACAAAAATTAAAAATATTCATATAATGTAGATTGTAGACAAGTATTAATTTTAATGCACACCTTTAACTGATGAATGTACTAGGGCTCTATTGATAGACTACAAACTATCATACTACAAACTACCATAAACTATCAACTTCTTCGCAAACCACGGTTCAAATTGACTGAAAACCAGAGTAGTAGTCTTTGAGTTTATCGCGAACAGAAAGACAGACAAGGCTTTAAACAATAATTATGGTTGATTTTTTACCTTAGTATTTTTTTTAATTAGGTCGCTACAATTTAATTAGTACTTATTCATGTGACAATAAAAAACTGTTAGTCAACTGTCATTTTTACAAAAGAAAATATATTCAATTAATATTGTGATCGTTTTTGATAGATAGACTATTTTTTTTTGTAGTTTCTATACATTGAATACGTATGTATGTCTATACACATTGAAGCATAATGCTACAGATTAATAACTATTCAAGTACACATCTTCATTTTAATAAAAAATATGCTTTATATCTATTTAGATTTTTTAATAAACTGAGAAGTCTGACGCTTACTAAGTCTAAACAGATCCCCTCCCTGTTTAAGAGCCACGCTATTTTCATGTTTCGGGAGTACAAATGGGAATCCATTTAAATACAAAGTCAACGTTTCAATTCTTGTTATTTATTACATGCATGCTTTATGTTGTGCATAAATTAACCTATGTATCGCCCCATAAATATTCAGTCAAAGTAAAAAAAAAATGAATAGTCAAATGAATTATACATAGTTAAGGTACAACTAAATTCAAGGAAAGCACTAAATATTGTAAATACATCTGCGAGAACCTTTCATTTTCGCAAAATGTGGAACCAAGTTTAGTCATAATTGATATTAATTAACCCCACAAGATTTCCAAGGAAGTCAATTTGAAAATAATTTTACTTCCCTTTGAATCGTAACATGTTCTTTATCAAAGAGACATTCCTATTACCAGCTACCGCATTTCCCCGTAAGAATGTAACGCAAAGGACTGGTTGAATTGCAGTGGCTTCTCTTTGAGAGGCTCAGTTGGAGGGCTTACACGAAATAGATTCGATTGTACCAACGATATACTTGTTTGCCGCTGATCGACTCCATTTGTACGCAAACCATGCTTGTGTTGTAAGGTGATTTGGGGTGAGGCGATGACGGTTATTTATGTTAGTAAATTGTGTTAATTTACGTTATCACACACAAATTATTGTAACATAATTTTGCACGGTGTTATTTTTATTGTCCCAAAATGATCATAAACATTACAATTCTACAATAAAATGTTGCAATACACATTTTATTTAGCTACGCCCTCACGCCGCGACGGTGAGCAGTTGTCAACAAAGGGTTGCACGCTGATTGCTTAATGGACAGTGAAGTCTGAGATAGGAGTGATAAATCACCATCGTGATTACCGAGCCATTATCTAAAATCCAATCTCGGGTGACAACGCCCGTAGAAGTAAACTTCTTGATGACGTAATTGAGCCAGACGGTACGTACTCGCATCTTAATAGGATGAGACTTTCGCAACTAATAAATCTTCGGCTTTTTTGTTTATTTTTCATACTTTTATGGAGACTGTGTTATGGAAGATTCAAGCCATATTATTGCACTATTAACTAGAAGTGCTTTCCATTCCTGAATCTTAACGAATTGTCGAAAATTTCAAAACGTATTATTCTATGACTTGTAGAAATATATCTAATCTTATATATAAAATTCTCGTGTCACAATGTTAGTCTGCATACTCCTCCGAAACGGGTGGACCGATTCTCATGAAATTTTCTGTGCATATCGGGTAAGTCTGAGAATCGGCCAACATCTATTTTTCATATGTACCACGGGCGAAGCCGGGGCGGACCGCTAGTATTTTATAAATATTTAGTAACAAAGTGAGGGACACAACAATTGACGTGCATTAACGGTATTTCCTTCGGCGTTTGGGCGGCAATGTCATTACGGACCGGAAATTCAATAGACTCCCGACTTCTCGCCTTGCTAAACGACACTTTACATAAATTGCTGTTCTAAATACATCTTAAATATGAATTTAATGTAAAATAAGTGAACAAGCTTGTTAAGCTGTGCATTTGAGTAATTCATGTTAAAAATAAGCTTAGCGAAAAACGCAAATTAGTTACATTTTCCATGGTCATTACCATCCAAAGGTCATCATAGGACAAGGAAAATTCATTCCACAAGTTTTATTTAGAATATTAAATGTTCTGTTCAGCGTTATAAAAGTTTTCTATTCTCTACTAATTTAAATGCAATGTAAATAGGAAACAAGATATTGAAGACAGGCATATTCGTAATTATTATTTAATTATTGTGCACAGAATTATCCTAGTACCTGCAGATTTAATAGAAGTAAGTATCCAAAAAAGATATAGTTAATTTACATAGATTTCTATATTATTAAGGACATAAATATCGTTAATATAAATAGTGGAGGAATGATACTAACTAGCACTTCAAACGAACAGTACCCACGCAGTGCTTCCGTCACGAGCGACCGTGATCTCGCCTCTGATCAATATATCTTGGCGAAGTCAAATATTTGCACACGGAGAACATTAGTGGAGACGATCGCGCTTCCAATACTACGTATAGAGGGTGCTTAGGAACAATGGCAACTATAGAGTCGCACTTTATATCTTTTTATGTGCAAAATGTATATAATTTTTAATTTGCTTTATGGTAGAGTCGACGAAAATGAATATTAATCCTGAAATAGAATGATAAGAGGCAAAATAATATATTATTAAATCTTTTCTGCGAATAATTTGTGTGAAACAAAACAACTAATTATTATGTAAAATGTGAAATGATCTGTTTTCAGCAATTTTTTTCAAATTTTAAAAATACAATAAAATGAGAATTTATCTCTATGCCTTAACTTTTGCTGTATCGTCAGGCCAATCAACAAAACGAGGCGCCAATAAGTCTGGTGGCTGTACGGCGCCAGACATCTTCCTAACAACGTCTCATTTTTATTGCTATGCTCCCCTGCCGCCTAATAAAACTTCTGAATCGATCAAATTATATTGAATAGTGTGTTGTGAGTGAAGTATTAAAAGATACGATATGAATTCTTAAACTTGCAATTTAAAATATTTTTCTAAATGTTGGCTAAAATATTGCTATGCTATAATAGAAACGTGTGTAACAACACACGTTTCTTAGGATTTTTTCCGTAACATTCGACATTATTTTTAATTAGTGACGCTAAAACAGTACCTAATAGTTGACAATAAAGTCGTACAAAGTTACAGCCTTAATTATATTTTCAATTATGCGCCGAACTTGATTAAAAATTTGTTTGACGTCATTCATTAATGAGAGTCTCTAATTTCACAGTGTCCTTTGAAGTAGGATTAATGTCGGTTCGGACTCCGCCCCTTTGCATTGGTTTCGCCACCGCAAATTAAATCCACATCCTTTCATAGGATTCTCATTATAAATGGCAAACTGACCGCTTTTTAGCAAGCATAAAGTTTTTTGAAATACTTCATAAATTAAAAATTAATTATTGATGACAGCACCGCTATCTTTTATCCAAAAGTTTAAATTGACAAAGTTATTTGCATAAATATAAATAATTAAATCTAAAAAAGTCAAACATCTATTATTTTAACCTTTCTTGTTATAACTAATCTACACTGCTACTAAGAAGCTTTTTAAAAGCTGGGACACAATTGATCCACACTCAAAAATTACTATTTAACACTCGACAGTTTCTTCCCAATAAGATTACGATTTTCTACAGTCATAACAATGACAAGAATTATTGCGTCTGTTTGTTTATATAAGATTTATAACCGCGGGTCCCCCTGGCGCCGGCCGCGTTTTGGCGCCGCGCTGTCCGCCGTCGGAGACAACCTGGCACCTATCGACCTCATGAGATGTTACAATTGCTACTTGGTGATAACTTCATTAGACACGAGTTGAAAAGCTTTTGCATTAAAAAAGTACCGTTCAAAACAAATTCACCATGGGTCTTATGTCTTAACCTGTGATCTAATTTCGACTTTTATTGCTTAGTTTACAACATTACAATTAAAACGCATTACAAATAAAAGCGTCAAACAAAACGAAGTTGAAATTATTGAAATAACTTCCACAAATAACCTCCGTAGCAATAAATGAACAGAATACTAATTATGTTTCTGACAAATTAAAATCGCACAATAGAACCACATAATGCCCCTAAACACAATGCGTTCCAAGATCGTTTTCATAACATGAATATGTAATATAGCACTTAATATTCCGTTTATTAACACTCAGCTTTCCGAGCAACAAGGGTAGTTAGCTGCGTTGCTAATTGACCGTCTCTACCGCCATGGGACCGCGGAGGACTTCTATAGCTCATTAAAATTTTATCCAACCGCCTAGAGGCGAATGTTTTCACCGCCAATTTGTGATGAAATACAAAACCACCTGTCAATCAACTTTGATTCATGATAAATGATTGAGCTTTGATATGCGGTAATAACCCACAGAATAATATCTATTAGTTATAATCATTTAGTATTGTTTGAAGTTTGGTATTATGATACATGATTACATCTGCAATTTATGTATACAATTACGAAGTACAAGTGGAATACAATTAAAATATTATTAACGTTTATTATATACACAGTCTCTTAACTATTAGTTATTAAAATCAAAGAGAAATTTAGAAAATTTTGGCGATAGAATAAATCCGTCAGTTTTCACTTTTCATACAAGATGAGGTCACTTATTTAAAAAAAAATGAATATTTTCCGGCAATGGTTGAATACAATAGAGACTAGAACATGATTATTTTTTCTTCAAAATTAAGCTATTCAAAATATGTTGAGTACCTATAGTCCTATTCATCATAAATGTACCTACCAAACATATTATATTGATCCCTAACTAATATCTTCCATTTTCCGACAGGATACACCGTTCGAAGAGCAGGAGGTGCAAATTGAGGAAATATTATTTACGCCCGTGTTATTGTTGAGATAAACTAAATCTAATATATTCATTTAGTTCATTCATATTCACTTTTCCGTATATCTATGTAAGCAGTGTTTTTGCAAGAAAGAGTCTCTGTAAAGGTTTTTGTAAAAATGACAACCTTTTATGGATATTGTGTTTTAGGAAATGTATTTTTTTGAACAAAAGAGATATAAAATCAATGTTAATACTTCAGTAGAATAAACAAAGCAAATAAGACAAAGTGTCGGAGAGCAATTAATTTGGGGGTCCGTGCGCTCTGGACCAATCCAGTAATTGTCGCCGGCAATATTCAAATGGCGGAAACAATTAGCGTGAGTGCTGTATACGTATTAAGCTGTCTACCCTCTTAATATCAAGTACGGGTTTCAAAAAAAATGGCAAAAATAACTTAGGCATCATAACGCAGTCAAATGAACAAGATAATATAAAATTATGATATTTTTAAAAAGTGGAGTAGAAGTTCAAGTGATTTATTGTGAATTGTATTCTTAGATATCTTAGTTTACAATAATTTATGTTCCAAATACATTTTTAATATGGTCATATGTCATCCCTTCCAAAATCAATTAAAAAATACGTGAAAAATACAGTTAAAGTCATAAGTGTTAAAGTAGAAAAATCACTGCACAACAAAGAGGTTAATTGTCATTAGCATGAAACTTAAAAAGTTTTTAATATCATTTATATTGTCCGTGCTCCGTGTTTTTTTTAATAATGAAAAGTAACGTTCGTTTAAATAACTTCATTTCTAGCTACATAAATGAACAATAAAGAACATGTATGTACGTAAGCGTGTAGAACCTTATCGAAATGTTTTGAAATTGGAGATAAACTATTTTTACATTACGGATTTAATAGCAAACCAATGTAATGTTATTTTTGGAAAATAATCGATGAACATAATATTTGCAATCAAGCAAGGTCTTACAATATCCACTCATCTCTCAATTATTTCCATTATATCAAACAATGCGTCGTAGAATTCAATCATCATTATGTTTAACGAATATACTCTAAGCTTTCTATAAAGTCATAATTGACGGGAAGCTCCCTCCATGAGCTCGTTCTAAATCTCTTTTGTGTACTGCGATAACGCTACAAAGCCTGCTAATGTCTTTTAAGGACTTAGTGATTTAAACGGACTAAATAATGAACCGGCTACCCTTTCCCTCGCAACGCAATTTATGAGTCTAAAACCTGAGGGATGGATCATACATGTTTATTGTTATGTTCATAGCGTAATATTTAGGATGATGATGGCTGAACGGATTTTTGTATAAAATCAAAAGATAGCTATCGTATTATATTACGTCATTTGTTAATAATATGCTACATATCTATTGAAATGGAAGACGAGAATGTCACGGAAGAACATTACTTTAGATATAAACTACCCTAAACTCAGACAAACTGGTGCTCAAGGAAGGAAAACGTTGAGCATTAAAACACTTTTAACAGGATCATCAATATTTTACAGCGAAATGTGAAATATTTTTTATCATCATGATTAACATTACATTTTCTGAACATAAAACTATATCCAGTGCTACTATCCGAGCCGAATATATATCAAGTGAGAGTATCTGCTAGATTTATCTGAACAATAGCGAAAACAAAAACTCTCCTCAAAGGAAACGCAAAGCTAACAATACAGTGGATTTAATATTTCTATTCCCGTGTCTTAGTTTAGTCGTGGAAATCGAAGTGGGCCGTTCGCATGACGACACAAATCCGGATGATGTCTGTTTGTTATCAGTACTGAGCAGCCTGTCTAGGGTTGCGATCCGTTACCGAATAATCGCATTATTTATGGAGTTCACTCGATTTACTAAGCCGCGAATGTAGAAGTACGTGATTATTGTTGCTCGTTTTTATGATATTACGATATCTCCATGAACGCGATTTAGTAGGATTACTTGTTAAGAATGTACAATATAGATGTATTTATTACATAATAAATAGTGAATTGTGATTCAGCAGGATAAAAAAAATGTGTGCGTGTACTAGTGTACACACGTAAGAAGTGAAACTTCTTTAAGACCTTATTTTTCAAAAAATAATTTACTAATATGCAACTTTACAGAAATACGTCGAATCACGCGTGGTAGGGAGGAAAAGATGGCGCGTAACGGAAAAATGTCACGCGTAACGAAAAAATGTTACACTAAATTTTTTTCCAACCCCGATAAAGAAGTTTCACTTCAATAAATTCGCATGATGGTAAGCGACTACCACCGCCCATGAACATTACAAAAGCAGGGCCACTGCAAATGAGTTGCCCGCTTTTAAGTGATAATAAAACTTAGTAATTCGTTAGGAGGCTTTCTTAAACTGGCTATCTTAAAAATTAAATAAATGAACAATACTTACAACAATACAATAAAAAAATTGTTTCAAATTAGAAGCTTTGTTATCTGTGCAATGTACCTATAGATGTAGTGTAAGAGCATGGTGTATGTAGGCATTTATAATATCATTGTTACACAAATGTGCACATAATGCATGTGTTATAAAAAAGGTTTTAAGGACAATAAAGACAATTCATTTTTCCATGCATATTAAATTCAAAAGCGTAATCTATTTAGCAGGTTCTTACATTTTGGTAAATCTATGAAATATAAACCAAGGTATGAACGAAATTTTGCCGACCCTATAAAAAGTAGTTTTATCGCGACAAGACGTCGATTCTTTCGCCCTTATATGTTTTCTGTTGCAACGCGTATTATCCTCCTGTCAATATTATCGATAAACTAGCATTTCAGCTACGTTGATTTGATTCTCCACTTTTTCTTTTTTCCAATTTGTGTGATTGTGGTTATGTGTATTTTATTAAATTCATCAATCAATAAAGGATTAGTTATATCTTCATTTCATTTCATAATGTATAATTTTACTATCGAAGGTGAGTTAGTGTATTACCTACTCTTTACTTTAAGTTTAAATAACTTAGTTATAAGATTTCCTTTTTGGGCAAAAGTGTAATAAATAAATAATAAATAGTTAAAAGTGTATTTATTACTACTACCTTCTTCCTTACTATGTAGGTATCTTACAAAATTGTAACAATCGATTCAGCTCGAGTACAGGTATACATATTGAACTATTTTAAATCCAATAAAAACTAAGGATTTTGGAGGCCGAGTCACCTTCGTCTTAATTCGGCTAATGTACCTATATTCAATGGTAAGCGTGGTAGGCTTACCACCGAAGCATCCTGTTTTTGAATCTAGGTGAACTCAAATAAAAATGAGACTTTGATGGCTCCTTGCCAGCAAATAAAATAGATGGACCAGATACGAAATATATGTGTCCCATATTCTGCATGAATATAGAAATCCATCCAAAACGTGACCGCCCTAAACCCCTTTTACGTTCGTTATTTACTACTATTTATCGAAGTATTTACTGAAATTTTAAAATAATTTAACTAAGCATCGATTGGCGAAAGAGATATGTTTCATAGTATTTGTTTTTTTTTTCATTGATTTTGTATTAGAATCTTACTATACTTCAGTAGGACATAGGTAGGGAATTTTCTGGACCATACTTTAATAGTAATTTTCACCTGTGACGACTGATGATAATTTGTGTGTACGAAACGATACATTTGGAAAATTCAAAAGTATTGTCTTTTGGAACCTTGATAATTTATTATTATTTTATACATACATTTTTCAATCGATTTCAAGAAAAGTAGGAGCTGCTCAATTCAACTGTATTTTTTTATTTGAAAACTGCTAGCTGGTTCCTCCCGTGTTGTCCCATTAAAATTTGGTCTAATTCAGACAATTGTAAAAAGTGGTTTAAGTTTTTTTATTAAAAATAATTAATTTATTTTGTTAATAGATAATATATTATTCGTCTGCATTTAACAAAGCTTTTGTATTGATGGATATGATACAGAGATAAATGACTGAGTTTTTTTTTTTTTATAGTTTACTGAATTGATTGAAACTATGCCCTTGTCGATCCAAGGTGAGACATGGCCAATACATCCCATATTCTGCCTGTTAGCATAGATTTTTTGTATTTCACTGCTATAGCAAATATTAGAACGAAGAGGTAATTTATCTTGGAAACTTAGAATGAGAAGGTAATTAAGTGTTAACTTATCATCAGATCTTAATTCTCCTTCAAGAATATCTATTAACACTGGAGATTTGTTACACTACCACTACATTTCCGTCAGCTATCTTTATTTTCTATTCTATGATTAGTGAACATTAATAGTAAAATATAGTGTATCACCTAAAGTTAATGCAACAAGCATTTTATAATTTACATGGCCAACGACTTAATAACGAATTTTTATTCCGATCGTAATAATGTGTAGTGATTCAGTATTAAGATTACTTTAAACCAAACCTATAATAGAATTAGGTGCCTTTACTAAGTTCGCATTATAAACGCAATTTAAGAAAAAATAATAATGAAGATTATTCATATACAAGAAGAAGTAGTACCTGGTCACTTTTTTAATGTACCTCCATTGACTCAATTGATTATATAATGTTGTAGCATTTGTTACTGCTATGGTAAAGTTGTGATTAAAAAAATTTTATATGCTGAATCTCTACGATTGCGTATAATTTTCCTCTTACGAACCGGTAAATACCGTTATAAAACATTTAGGTAATATTATCTATACTAATATTATAAAGAGGAAAGGTTTGTAATTATGTAAGTATGTATGTATGTATGGTTTTCACGCATAAACTACTGGACCGATTTCAAAAATTCTTTCACCATTAGAAAGCTGCATCTTCACTGAGCAACATAGGCTATATTGCATTTAAAAAAAAATAGAGATCCTTACCAAAAATGCAATAATGTAACCCAAGGTGTAAAAAAATCCTTAATAAAAATTCTGTCATCGCGTGCGCTGCGGAATCTATTGAAGATAGAACAAAAAAATGTTTTACGGTATTATAGAATGGATCAATATCTACAAGAAAGTCCGCGATACCATATGTCCATCTTCAGTAGTTATGTTACTACAACAACTTTTTTACGTTTTCAAAGTAAATAGAAGTGCGGCAGTAATCAAACCATGTTATCCATATTAATCCTTATCCCATTAAATGATGTTTTATTATAAACTGTTTCAATACCAGTAAAATACTTTTTAAATTAAAAAAATTTGATTTCTCTCTCTTGTCGGTCCCTCATGGTTAGGGAGCCAGGTGCAAATTTGGTTAATTATTTCCTCTCAAGAGATAATTCGTCAGACGCATCAGAGTATAGTATTATAAAGCCTCGTGAACGTCAGCTGGCGCTCGGTTGGGGGGGTGAGCGGTTGTAGCCTCCCACGCACGTAGGAAAAAAAAATACATTCATTCATTTCCTCTCAGCTAAAAATTTGTCAAATTGTAGCTAACCCAATATCTCAACGAAAAAAAATAATCAGCTGGCTACAACATGGTGTATTATACGTCAGCTGGTGTCTCGAACATGAAAAAAAAAAATATTTTCCGTGATTTCCTCTCAAACAAAAATTTACCTGATGATAGCTTATATGTAACTGTGGATAAATATATAAGTCAGCTGGCTGTATCTTGGTAGAAAAATCGTCAGCTGATACTTTGAAAGTTATTACATAGGAGTTAGACAGAAGCATCTATTGCCAATTTATATGCATCAGCTGACTAGGTTTTCCTCAACTTATTGCTAGCTGATGTTTTTTATTTATCGCATCAGTATATTAACAATCAGCTCACAAATTTTCATCTGAGAGGAAATGACGTATCTTTAATTATTCGACATTGCGCTTCAATATAAGAGTTGAGTTGAAATAAACATTCAGTATCAATATTTTTGAAACGAATAAGTATGTAATCAAATAATTTTATATATTTAAATAATTAAATAATCAATTAGCAATAAATGAACTAGTTACTCGATAAATAATATTTATTATATAAACTTGATAAAAAATGATAATGAGAACAATATGATTTATTCGTTTTTGCTCTGGCTTGAGTCACTTTCCTCTCTTTCCGATTCATTATCAGAGTCGATAAATACCAACGATGTAAGTTTTGCAGGACGTCAACGTAAAGTCAGATTGAAATAATTTCTCGTAAATGTTATGAATTGTTATAATTCCAACGGAATATCATTTTAATGGCATAAAGCTACGTAAAAATTAATAAATGCCATTTTTAGACGCCTCCAATACGTTTATATACGTTAATGGTTTTCTGGAAGTCAGTTACCAACATCGATTGATGAAATCACTATTCAGCCCGAAAAAGGTAACATTTTTTTTATTATTTTGATTATATAATGCTAAAATACGAATCCTAATATTTTTTTTTAATTTTTGTACAGATGATGACGATGAAAACATAACAGCAGATAGCTCTGACAGCGACTCTGATAATGAATCGGAAAGAGAGGAAAGTGACTCAAGCCAGAGCGAAAACGAATAAATCATATTGTTCTCATTATCATTTTTTATCAAGTTTATATAATAAATATTATTTATCGAGTAACTAGTTCATTTATTGCTAATTGATTATTTAATTATTTAAATATATAAAATTATTTGATTACATACTTATTCGTTTCAAAAATATTGATACTGAATGTTTATTTCAACTCAACTCTTATATTGAAGCGCAATGTCGAATAATTAAAGATACGTCATTTCCTCTCAGATGAAAATTTGTGAGCTGATTGTTAATATACTGATGCGATAAATAAAAAACATCAGCTAGCAATAAGTTGAGGAAAACCTAGTCAGCTGATGCATATAAATTGGCAATAGATGCTTCTGTCTAACTCCTATGTAATAACTTTCAAAGTATCAGCTGACGATTTTTCTACCAAGATACAGCCAGCTGACTTATATATTTATCCACAGTTACATATAAGCTATCATCAGGTAAATTTTTGTTTGAGAGGAAATCACGGAAAACAATTTTTTTTTTTCATGTTCGAGACACCAGCTGACGTATAATACACCATGTTGTAGCCAGCTGATTATTTTTTTTCGTTGAGATATTGGGTTAGCTACAATTTGACAAATTTTTAGCTGAGAGGAAATGAATGAATGTATTTTTTTTTTTCCTACGTGCGTGGGAGGCTATAACCGCTCACCCCCCCAACCGAGCTCCAGCTGACGTTCACGAGGCTTCATAATACTATACTTTGATGCATTTTACTAATTACCGCTTGAGAGGAACTTGGTCATAAAATCTGCTGCTGGCTCCCGTACCATCATGTCTGAGGATCGTGGTCAGCATCAGGGTTGCATCTGGAGCGGATGATTTGCCTCCACCGGTCTCTGTCCATGGCGTCTCTTACGACCGTGTAAAAAGTAGTGGCAGATGAGTTTTTGACTTGGTCTGTCCATCGTGTTGGTGAACGACCACGCGATCTTTTTCCATTTTTCCATTCAAAAGATATAACGAATTTTTAAAAGTGTCAATCTACAGAAAATAGTAGGTATACTGTTTAATACAATGAGCAGGGCGTAGTGCGGGACGGGGTGAAGGTGATTTTCATGTGACTAAAAATTAAACCTATAGTCCGACCTATAGTAGACTTTTCACTGTCACGATATCGCTATCTATGCGGGTGAAACCGCAGGGCATTGCTAGTGTTTTATAACGAGACAATGTTTTTTTCTTCAAATCGTGAAAATCCGTTTTATTCTAACATAAAACTTCAACATTTATTGTATCATTCTTTTATTATGAACTAACAAACGTTCTTCTGCCTTAACCTTATGACTTAGGTGTATGAAACATAGATGTCCTTTTCGCAGGCCTATCGAAAATTAATTATTGACAAGAAATGACTACCAATGAATTAAATCTACTGTGGTTATAAATAGCGAGACAATAAAATAAGAATCCTTTCGTACAAATACACTTTTCCACAAGTACCTACCTGATTATAGAAACTAATTTCAGTAATATCAAATGCTATATTATTGTGTTAACCTTAACGTAAGTGCAATTGTAAAAAATAGTTCATCAAAGTATGTAAGTTTTATAGATCTTCATCCTACTGCAATTTAATGATATGATTATTATTAATACATATTATTGAAGAATGACATCCGACCCGTCTGTCTGTCCGTTTGTCTACTTGTCGGCGATAAACTCAGAAACCATTTCATCGATTATCGTTCTGTTTTGACCAATGGATAACGTGATTTTCGATGAAATATAATTTCTTAAGTTATTAGGCGAAGCCGCATCGATCGAACAGCTAGTTAAATATAAATATGAGTACTTACTTGAGTACTAGGGGTTTGTTGGCGAAGAGGCTGGATGCCTTCTCTTTCGCGGCTTGGAGCCCCTGCATTTCGGAAGCCCGATGTCCTTCATGTAACGCACTTACACATAACTAACACCTGAAAATAGTTATTTGTTTAGTCTCTCAACTATTTTTATTTTAACGTGATAGGAAAAGGCTTCGCTCTCAGCGTAAAATTTAGAATGAGAGGTTCATTTGGATAAACAATAAAATGCACGAAAAAAGCGTTACGATCTTTTCGAATTATGCAGGTTCATATCTTTCTATTCACAAAAGAAGTATTGCATAACTTTTAAGAAATTAAACGTTCCGAGTGTTACTCTATCGTTATCTTTTTTTAGATTTGACTTTGAGTATATTCATTAATTCTTAAAACAAATATAATTATTAGCAAAATGGTACTTACATAATGTCACAAATATAAAGAATTACACGCACAACTAGTATCAGCCAGCGACGGTTACGTTGTTACGTAACCGTATATAACCGTAGCTATATCTACCTATACATATGTATAGCTATATCGATCCAATGCTATATACATACGTATTTTTACGTAGATATACACATGGAAAACGTATGCAGTTGAAATTGTGAAAGTTACAGTTATATGATGAAAAATTATTTTTTAAAGAATACTTACATTTTTTCAGTCGCCAGGCGTAGCAGATCCGGGGTAGCGTCTGTCGCTCGTAGCGCGTCCCGCGCAGCTCAGCGCTTTGCTACGGCTGCGCGTCACCTCCTCCTCCATTGGTCGATACCTTCAGCTAACTGGAACAACAGCCGCCAATCGCAGCCTCAACTGTAATGGGGCGGGGTTTTGTAACATTTCTGAAAATTTTCAGGAACACTAAAAGTACATAGACGTCAACCCCATCAATGTTTCCACCCGGATTTGCAAACGGTTCGAATATTAAAACTTATACAGTTGCATAGCTTCATTTACACGAACTGAATATTGTGGAATTGCTGCTGTTTCAATTTATTTTGGATTAAAATTTCGTGCCTAGATTTATCTTTTATACGAGTATAGTAGTATTGAATAAATAAATAGGTAAATATTTACTATTAAAGTAATGTTATATGATATGCTTAAACAAGATAATATTTATAAAAGACTTCATGAATTTCAATACCTGAGCTGCTTTACATTAATTTATGTAATTACACGGGCGTACGTTTTCCTGTTAGTCAAGTTTATGTAATAGATCTTGTTAAATTAATCTATTACATTCATGCCACGCTCCTTTATATAATATGACGAATCTGACTTTATTTTTCCTGTTTTTATTACAGTCCATATCTTTAGAAACACTTGATATGACTCATTATTGATTGTAAAATTAACAAAAACTCCCAGCGTATTTTAAACATGAATTGGATCTCCCTTTGTACCTCGGTTTTACATTATTATTAGCTTACTATTTCTAAATATTGACTAGTATGAAAAAATACATAAAATACAGCTTTTACTGAAGATGTAGCTTTCAATTGCTGAAACAATTTATCTGCTCACAGCTCAATCAGTAATTTTTGAGATATATAAATCGAAAAAAAAATGAAATATTAATTCTATTTCAATACAATACATGCTTAAAAGTCAATGCCCTATTTATTACGAGTTCTGAATATTTCAATATCAAATTTCAACAACAATGCTTTGAAAGCTAAGTACTCACATAACGAAGTATTCGATTTTCAGTAACAAAATTAAAGTTTTACTATGACATTTTCACTATTCAGTTAAAGAATCTATTTAAAAAAATAGAAAAAAAGTTGCTACTTGGGAAAATAATATAAAAAAGAATAGTATTTAAATAATAAAACTAATGAATAAAACAGTATTAAACATCCCTCGTCTAAATTGAAATGGGTACACACATTTAAATACACGACTAGATATGCAAATGCAAACGGAAACACGTAAAGGGAGTAACCAAAAGGGTTTCAAATGCGACTAAAACAAATCGCTCCCCGTTTGCTGATGCGAAGATCAGCAATATCGCAGACTTCATTTCACGGCCAGAGGACTTCGCAAATGAAGTTTCCCCGGTCCACCAAACGCCCTATGGAAATCATGGAAATCGATCCTTTAATATAATGTCCTCATCATTTTTTGTGCATTGTTAAGTCGACTTTTTATGAACTGTTTCATTCATTGTTATGCGCAATGATAGAAACAAAAATATTTCACAATAGAAAACGTTAAAACATTCTAGTTTACCAATTTATAACAAAAGTTTTTTAAAGTGAAATTGGTGAAAATAAATTAATACAGAATGTAAAAGAAGAACGCATTTAAACCAATTTATCGGGTGGTACGTTTGTTTTAAAATCAGTTCCTATTAAGATTGTTTCATTGAACAAATGTTTCAAATCCGTCGCTTTTATTATATGTATATGTATATTAATATTACCAAAGTTTAGCTATCATTTGTTGTCAATCAAGATTAAACAAAGATATTTTAGTTCTTTGAAATTTCATGCTCACTCCATAACACCTCCATAAGTTCATATAAGGTTCATATTTGCAAAAAACAAATAATTGTCATCCAATATCAAGCCATAGCTAAGGATGAATGACAATTGTTTATATACTAAAAGAGATTTTTAGGTGTTTTTGGTCGAATAATGGAATAAAGAGTATGTAATGTTATGGAAAAATTAGTACTTAAAAACTTTCTATATGTAGGTAATGCTTGTAATCATTAAAGTCCAGCAATAAATACGTCATGCTTTACATAATAACTTGAAGCAAACTTCGCTTGACAAACTGCTCCGACCCTCCCCAAGCCGTTCTGATTAATGCATTCTTTCATAACTTGAAACGTCAGCGGGGGGCAAAACGCAATCAAGTTAAACATTTCTAAAATTGCTGACCGAGTTACTTAGAGCTGAATTATCACCAGTACAATTTTTATTCAAACGTCGTAAAAAAGAGGACCAATTTACTGTGGTACTAACTCGATTAATTGTCAAGTTTAAAGTTTAAACATTTAAATAATATTTGTAGGTTTTCTACAATACTATTTACGTAAACAATAAAACACTCGAGAATAGAGGATAGAATCTCAAATTTATATACTAGTCTTTTCATTTTTGGTAAAATAAAAATATTAAAAATTATTTGTACGCTTTTTCATTACACAAAAGTCTTCACAAAGTACAGATTGTGATAATATTTAATTCAAATTATTTTTTAGAAGACATAAATTAATAGAAAAGACATACTAACCATTGTTTTTGGCTGTATAAAACATTCATTTTGAATAACCATCACTCTTTTAAAAACTATTTAATGTACAGAAATGGTCTGATTACTGTTTTATTATATGTATCGATTTACAAGTAGATAGATAAAGAAAGTCGTATATTAGCTTTTATATTATTGAAGAACGGCTGCATGGATTTTAATTATTTTTTTTTCTTTTGTCTGCGCTATCTTATGCAGAATAACAATTACCTACTTATCAAAAGGGAAAAATTGTTAGAAATCTAAATCTACTCCGGCGGAGCCGGGGCAAGAGGTAGGTTATTAAAAGGAAAAATAAATACCTTACG
Source organism: Colias behrii (assembly GCA_029959065.1). Lineage (NCBI taxonomy): Eukaryota > Metazoa > Arthropoda > Insecta > Lepidoptera > Pieridae > Colias > Colias behrii. Next base: position 7,398,130 of record JARWMC010000007.1, on the reverse strand, counting down.
GATGACTAGACAATTAACGACATATTGTGTGTCACTCGAAGCATCAATTCCAAATTCAATCAAATTATTAAATTTTATTTTCCAGCAACTTTCGAAGTCAAAATAACAGCTGAATGTGTCATGGTCTTAATAAGCTTTTTTTTTTTAATTTTGTTCGAATAAAGATTCAAAATATTATGGTGTATTATGTCTTTTTTTTACCAGCCAGTGTTTTACTAATGTTTTAATTTTTAATTGTTCGTTCGCACAGCAATTGTAAAAAAAAAAATGTTTTTTTACAATAATAATAATCAATACAAAATTTTCAATATATTTTACACAAGTTTGAAGTACTAACGTGCAAAGAAATGTTGCCATAATTCGACTATGACAAATTTAAAAAAAGAACATCTAACATAATTTTTTTTTTTTTGCTAGCCAGCTTGCTATTACGACCTGCAGTATAAATGTATCTATTCAACCTCTTTGGTCATACAATAGCAATAGTTAAAAATTGTAATTAATGTTGTGGTATATTATTAGTATGCTAAAAGTTTATCACTGGTGAGTTAGTGTTAATATTTAAACGTTCGTCAAAATTGGTAATATCCTTTACTTTGAATTTCCTACAAAACAGTGTCGACGGCATCTGATCGATAAGGGATTATAAATACTTTAAGTGCAGTTCTTATAACCTCAGTGGAAGTGGCATCGAACGAGCACTTACCGGTGATCGACCACTCGGTAACAGCATACTCAGCTCTTATCGGCTTTCAATGTGCCACTTTGCACGCTTTTTGAAACAATAAAGGCCAAAATGAACTTATCGATGCATTTTGTTGTGTCTTTGATATACAGTTGCTGTACTTTCGACTACTTTGTAAAAAAGAAAATGCGCAATTTTTTTTTTATTTTTTGATAATTTTTGAATATTTTTTATTTTTTTCTTTCAACAAGAATTTTAAAGCTTTATTTTCCCTTACGAATTGAAATTGCTTATGAATTTAAGATCATAACATTAATGAGACCGTTATTAAATAAACGTCGAATTTTTGTTAACATAAACAGTAAAAAGCAAGGGTTATATTTGACTATGTTTTACCACATAGGAGTTTCATGTAAATAGTGATGTCTGTGTTTTTTAATAGTCAAACACCGCGTTAGGGGACACCTCATGACTTTCAAAAGCACCTTTTTCCACTCGATTGCGTATCACCACCTCCACCTGGGGGGTGCAAATTTCTCTTTTCCACATGCAGGATATTAATGCTCCCTCTCTGTCACACCTGCTATTTATGACTTATTAACTTCTCTGAGGTATCATAGCAACCCGCCCGCCAGCAGCTTCAACGATTTAATATAGAAAATTGTGAACTCAACCGAGAGGCAAAACAGTTTATTAAATTGTGCTGGCGATCTTGATTAGAAATACATTAAGGTGGAATTCTAGGCGTAATTTAATATCAACCCTTTTTTTATTTTAGCTGTACTAGGTCTACATTTATTTTTATTCGATATCAATAATTTTTCTTCTTATACTATAAAATGTTCAAATTATTCAAGTATTAGAAAGAATAACCGGAACCGTATTTAAACTGTAATTGTAAGATTGAGTTATTAAAATCTGTTTAACACGCAACAAAAGTTTCAACATTTTTGTAAAACACATATCCTCCTTCGCATATTTATTTGTGTAAGTCGTCGAAATACAAAACAAAATAGAAAATCGCTATTCCGTATCGGATTGCGATGTTTGCCAACCGATAGCTCCTTGGGGACGCGACTCGAGCAGTTTTCGCTCGCAGCGCAATAAAAATCAAGATACGATTTAAGGATTAAACCGCTTCAATTTTCTGTAATACATACAATCACAGATATCTGTATTTTTCTTGATATCTTATTAAATAAATATTCTACACAGTTGTTAAAATTGGCAATTACAGACAATACGTTTTTTTCATTAGGTATATTACTCTAATTAGTTAGAAATTTGACCCTTCCTTGAGATCATGAGACATGAAATTCTTTTTTATGGCAGAGCAAGCAAAAGGGCAGGTGAGGCACTTAAAAGTGAGGCACCTGATGTTCAGTGGTAACTGGTGGTGGTGAACTGCCCATAAATGCCAGTACCTAATACTGGTTTTAATAATTTGCCGACCTTTTAAAGACCTACGCTGTTTTCTTTAAGGTCCCAATGTCATTAATTTATATTAGTAATAACTTGTGCAAGTTCCGACGGCGTTTTGGTTGATTTTTGATTCCCCATGGTTGTTTATTTAAAGAGAACAATGAAGTTTTGGCATTGTATCGCTAATTGCCCGAAGAAGAGGCCCGTGCGAAAACAAAATTAAAGATGCTCGATTCTGATGTTAACAGGGAAAAGTATCAGAGTATTCGAAATCGCTGCAATACATTATGTAGGGATGCGCAACGACGTCACATTTCTACATCGGTCGAAAACGGCGACCCAAGCAAAACGTGGAAATTTCTCAAATCCCTCGGTATTGGAAAGACTGCGCAAAATTCCATTCCAGACACAGTTACTATTGATGAACTAAATTCTCACTTTTCTAATCCTCTCTTGGATTTTAACACAAATTCTAAAGCTCGCACCTTAAGTTTTCTTAATTCTTTATCTTCTTTTGGCTATCCTCCGTTTATTCTAAGTCAATTTTCCGATTGTGGTGTTAAGAAGAGCATATTGTCTATAACTTCGAAGGCTGTTGGTAGTGATTGCATTGGTCGGAGCATGATTATTCCTATTTTATCCATCGTTAATCCTGTCATCACATACATCCTAAACTTTTCTATTTCCTCGAGTACATTTCCTGTTATTTGGAAAGATGCTCATATCTTACCTCTTCCTAAAACCTTGAATCCTGTCTCTGCTTCTGACTTCCGCCCCATTGCTATTCTTCCTTTCCTGTCGAAAGTGTTAGAACGGCTGGTGCAGGATCAGTTAAGCCGCTTCCTTAATTCCCATAATCTCCTTAACCCCTATCAATCTGGATTCCGCCCAGGTCATAGCACGACCACTGCACTTATTAAAATCACTGATGACATACGCCTGGGTTTTGACAATAAGCAGTTAACAATCCTTTCATTGCTTGACTTTAGCAATGCTTTTAACACCGTCGACCATGAGGTATTGTTGGCCATGCTACGCTCTATTAACATATCTCCAACGGCTATTGACTGGTTTCAAAGTTACTTGCAGGGACGTCGGCAGCGTGTTCTAGTGGAGAACCTAACCTCTTCCTGGAGCAATGTTCATGCCGGGGTTCCGCAAGGTGGCGTGTTGTCTCCTCTCTTATTCTCAATCTTTATTAACTCTATCTCCAATAACATTACTTCTCCTTATCATATGTATGCAGACGATTTCCAACTATATTCGCACGTGGCCCTACCTGAACTTTCTGAAGCGATTTTTCGTACAAACTCTGATCTCGCAGCCATCGTCAATTGGAGCAAGGAACATGGTTTAAAGGTAAACCCGTCAAAAACTAAAATCATTATAATTGGTAGCAAGCCGCTAATGAGCAAAGTTAATTGGGATTGTTTGCCGGATGTAGTGGTCGATGGTACCCGCATCCCCATCTGCAAAACCGTTAAAAGTCTTGGATTGCACCTCGACCAGCACTTATCCTGGACGGAACACATCAAGCAAATTCAGAAAAAAGTGTTTGCTACTGCATCCTGTTTGCGCCGTTTGCGAAACTTTCTACCGATTTCCACCAAAATTGCGTTAGCCCAATCCCTTCTACTTCCTTTCCTTGACTATGCCGATTCCTCATTTCCCGATCTTTTTGAGTATCAGCTAGACATCCTTGAGAGGGTGCAAAATTTCTGCATCAGATTTATTTTTGGCTTACGTAAATTTGATCATGTCACCGAATTTCGCAAAAAACTTAATTGGCTTCCCATCCGTCTTCGCCGGGATGCCCACATACTTAACCTTCTGTACTGTGTTCTGTTTGATCCTAAAACGCCAGGGTATCTTAAAACTCAATTTAATTACCTTAGTTCAAATAATTCACTCTCTCTTCGCTCTTCTAATCTTCTGCTTCTTTCTGCACCGGTTCGCCGCACTAATTTCTATGGATCTTCATTTACTGCTCGCGCTATTCAACTTTGGAACGCTCTGCCTGAATCTATTAGGCGGGCGCAAAATGTCAAAACTTTTAAAGCTCTTGTCAAAAATCATTTCCTGTCTTTATAATGTGTTGCTTATATTTATTTTATATTATATATAATAGTTTGTACTGTATTTTTGTAGTGTATTTAGTAGGTTATGTACTATTATGTGTATGTATATTTATAAAATATGTAGGTATTATATTATATTTATATTTATTTATAAGTATTTATTATATATATGTTATTATTATTATTGTATATATTATTTTTATTATTTGTATTGTACCTTTTGCTTAATTTATTTATTGAATTGGCGCCAAGTCGCGTTCTAGCATACATTCCTTACCAATCAGGGTTGCCTGGAAGAGATTGCTTTTGAGCAATAAGGCCGCCTTTTAGTACGTATGTGCCGTGTGTTTTCATGGTATTTAATTGTAGTATAGCTTATTTATGTTTGGTATATTATGTACAATAAAGAATAAATAAATAAATAAATAAGAGGAGCAATCTAAAGTTCTCTCCTGAACCTATACTTAATGCTGGTGAATGTGGTGGTAGATTGCACACCATGCAGGTATTGTCTATACAATGTCATCATTCAAAAAGTTCAAAGTCCTACAGTTTAAAACGTCTGCTATGCCTACTTTTTTGAAAAATTTATTTTTTTATAATTTCATCAAGCATTTTTGCAGATCCTCAAATACTTCTACTACCTATACCTTACACAGATCTTAGAAATATAACGTAAAATTTAGGTAAGGAAAAATTCTTACACAATTTGGAGTTTATACACATGGAATTCTGTAAAAAAACATCTTTGAGGAGGATTTGGTCCCAGTTGAATAATCATTTGCATCACCACTGAACCAATTTTGGTAAAAAGGTTGTTTCAAACAAACAAAATTTGTAGGAGACGTAAAAGAGTGATATACTTAGATAATAAGCTGTTAATAAGTAAGAAGGACGGCCGTCGCGAGCGCACGAAAGAAGACGCGGACGCAACGATAGTAATAACATATTTTAAACTCAAATGTATATTAATTATCAATCTGAATATGGAAAGATGGTGTATACTGTAGAGAATACAAAATCAATACCACAATCACAATCTACTATTGTAATACCATTATTTACAGTTACATAATATGTTTTAGTCACCAGATTTGCATCCCACGGATGCACAAACTCATATTATTTTATGCAAGCTTTTAAAAAAGATTTTTTTAGAATATTGAACTATGGCCAGACCATAAATCAATAAATGCTCAAAATGCCTCGTCACATTAATACATATTGCACAATTATTACGAAATATGCATCACACTATGCATAGTATATATCTGCAACACAAAAAGCTTTCAATGTATGATAATAAGCTCTGTTAATAGCATTAGCAGGTGTGCGTACGGGCGGGCCCGGAGCAGGCCCCGCCCCCGCTGCCATTGTCTTCCTAACTCACCGAAATTGAATAAATTAAAGCCAAATTTAATAACTCTATTAAGTTTCTGCCGACATAAACAACTCTTGACGTATGCTAGCCGAAACGCTATCAGGGGCGATCATTTTATTGAATTAGTTTCGGATGCTTGCCCGAGGGAAGTTAAAAGCTTTTTATATTGATTTTCCGAACCATTGTTTGATAAGTCTTTGTTGTAATCAATCAGTTTTACGGGATTAAATTTTCATAAATCGACGTCACAAAATGGTTGTCGCGGTATTTATAGAAATGCTTTACAATAATTGTATTTTTTTTAATGTAAAATTTTAGTTTCAAATAAAACTTAGGTGCCTTATCATGTATGACATCATTAAATAATTGTGTGGTAGTCAGTTGTGGTAGTCAGTTCTATTAATAGATATTAATTTTGATTATTTATACGTTTGCAAGTGTGCTACAATTACGCCAAACTAATGTGGATGAAAATATGAACATAAATAATTAAGAACTGACTAGGTATAGACTAAATAACTGACATTAAATTATATGTATTTTAAATTCAAGTAGATAATTATACGATTCAACACGAGGAACTTGTAAGATAGTATATAAATCTTATCCAATTAAACATTTATTACATTTGCTTACACAAAAACATTTAACATTGCTTCAATGGAGTAGGTACTTTTACATGCTAAGTAATACTTAATTCTAAAGACACTCCATTTGAATAAAATCCAGTTCATTACTTGATTTTTATTTTACTATCAAATTTTGAAACTCGAAGACGTTACATGTATTGTTAAAATACTTAATTAATTATTATTCCAATGATCCACTTATTAAAAATGCCAAACCTGTTAGCATGTTGTTCCATAATATAATTTCAATAATAAATCAAACTGCATAGGTAAAATGATTTATTAATAGATAAACAAAAACAAACTCAATAGTGAGTATATTACACTTACTATAAAGTAAAAGAAAACTTTTAATCGTTACGTTTATTTTAATGAATATAAAAGTAGAGTACTTAATTCCCAAGAAAAGTATAATTTGGCAAAGAAAAAGGATTTTCACAATCTATGAATATTGTGCCAAATACTTTTCAAATGCATGTTTTTCAAAAAAATCAACGTGTTCAAATCTTTCAGTATATTTCCGTTGTTGTCACCACACAATTTTTTTAAGTAAATGGACATTGGTACACATTAATTATATACGTATAATAAGATGCGCTTGCTTCGTTTAATTCTTCAATATTATACTCTTTCAGCATTCCATGTTTTCTGGTAGAGATTACTTATTAGTAATACCGCTACCGCCGTGATAATACTTACTCAGAATTAATCATAATGATTGCTCTTTATCAAGATGTTCCTGTATAGAAATCTTCAATTTTCCAGAACGACTGAACGGCTTTGAATAATTTATGCGAAATTGGAGTTTTGGACTAGGATAATAACTGTTATAGAAATAGAGTATAATAATATATATTATTGTCTTGTTTAGTATTAGAGTAGTAAAAATATTGATCTGATGTCTTGTTTAGTATTTGTATGAACTAAACAATTTATAATAATGGGATTATCACTAAACTGTTGAATTTTCCAATTGAATCACAAACTAATTAAATTCTCCGACAACTTAAATTAATTTGAGGCAAAAACTGAAACTCTACCCTCTTTCTCTTTTATATTTATGAGCATTTTTCAAAATATAAAACAAGAATATTCTCACTTCGAAATATTAAAAAAAAAAACGAATATGTAATTAAATAATAGATTTTTTAAATATGTCCTTTTACTTTTATAAGCAACATGCTTATTTTATTTAAAGCTTGGAGTGATTTAACTTAATAAAACTGAACATTCATCATAGTTTTTCTTCCACATTAACACCGATGCCTATTACAGAAATAAACTCAATATAATAGTATCAACTGCGGAAAAGTAGTTAACAAATACCACTTTTGTATCACCGTCAAGACTTAGAGCATCTCGTTTTGCCTATGACCTGTCTCCCAGCAAGTACTCTAACTTAGTAACTCTCGGGATAGATAATATAAATAATAAATTCCGTCTAACATATGTTTTAAATTCTAAATTACATTTTTATAACTTTTCACCACGGTCCACAGTGAAACATCTCACTCCCATGGGAATTTCCTTTGACCTAACGTGTAATACCGCAGGCAATATCAAGCTTATAATTAAAGTACTTATCTAAACGCTCAACACAACCAAAAAGTTATTAGAACAAAAATGCACAAAAAGTTAATATTTTATGACAAATATTTATTAATGAACAAACAACGAAATAATTTCGAAGCAACGAATACATTAAATTTAAATATTTATTTCTGTAACTGTGCAGGCTTCTTCGACGTTCTATAGTATATGCAGACAGAATATATTGATAGTGAAATAAATCACATGATTTAAAACTGAGATAATTTCATATCAAATGAACAAAAAAAGCTTTGTTCAAGCTTTTTCACTCTATATTAGGCTTGTTACCGCTATATGGAAAAGCTTCAATTATATCTTGTCACAAATAACGCTTAAAGTAACTTTAATCCAGTCAGTAGGTATTTATGCTCTACAAAAGGTGGCGTAGAAAATGTTTTGAAACGATATTGTTTAGGTATGAAAGGTTAATAAAAATCCAAGTTCTCGACCTTAACGGACCCAGGCGCTAGCCGCCATCTTGAATTAAAGGTGCTAAAATTAGGTATATTTTAAATAACTTCTCAATTGTTTACTAAATCACAAAAGTGTCTATGAGGGTTTCAAAGAAGACAAAATTACCTACATTTTTTGGATACATGATTATTCTGTAAGTCTTAAAGGTAAAAAGTTACAAGCGACGGAAATAATAATATTTACAGAAATCATATAATTTTAATTTTGTTTAAAAATTGTACAGCTATCATTTTTTAATTCTCTTTGATGGCCCGGGCTGGTTAATGGTGGCTTCTTCATTATCGTCGCTGAAATTTTCTGTCTCATTGTCTGTATTTTAAGTTTCCAACCATGAAATTTCGTCGTCATGACCAGAAGAAATCGAAGAAGCTGGAGCACGCTTTCTAGTAACTTTGTACGGAGGGGACATGGATAAGGAATCCTTAGAAGATATCCGATATGAACGATTCGTAAAGTCATCAATAAAAAGTAAATTTAATCTTGCTTCTTTGCCGCCAACAAAGGACGCTGCACGGTATCATGCGTTTAGGACATACCACCAAGTCCAAAAATGGTATGGAATTGAAAAAAATCCAGAAGACTGGGGCTGGAGATATGACACTATAGGCTCACTCCAATAACAACGACAGAGAAAGCAGCACCTCAGACCCTTTTAAGTGTAATTTCTTGCCACTGTAAAAAAGGATGCAGCAAAGCATGTAGTTGCAGAAAAGCTGGATTAAAATGCTCTATTGTTTGTGGATTCCGTAGTGGTCAGCTGTGTGAAAATGCAGTAGAGATTCAGATAGATAACGAAGACTGTGATGACGACGAAATTTCATGGTTGGAAACTAAAAATACAGACAATGAAACAGAAAATTTCAGCGACGACAATGAAGAAGCCACCATTAACCAGCCCGGGCCATCAAAGAGAATTAAAAAATGATAGCTGTACAATTTTTAAACAAAATTAAAATTATATGATTTCTGTAAATATTATTATTTCCGTCGCTTGTAACTTTTTACCTTTAAGACTTACAGAATAATCATGTATGCAAAAAATGTAGGTTATTTTGTCTTCTTCGAACCCCTCATAGACACTTTTGTGATTTAGTAAACAATTGAGAAGTTATTTAAAATATACCTAATTTTAGCACCTTTAATTCAAGATGGCGGCTAGCGCCTGGGTCCGTCAAGGTCGAGAACTTGGATTTTTATTAACCTTTCATACCTAAACAATATTGTTTCAAAACATTTTCTACGCCACCTTTTGTAGAGCAGAGGCTTTTACATTTCCCCACAGACTGGACTACTTCGCATCCGTAATCCTTCTCTGTTACGGCAAAAATACATTTTACGATAGAAACAAATATGAAACTATCCTTCACATGTCCTTAACCCATTGAGCCCCAATGGGCCCGATCGGTCCCAGACACAATAGATTTTCTATTGTGTGATGTGTCTGTGGTTCCGGGGCTAGACAGATTAAGACAAGAAATTTTCCACAGATACCTCTAGTGGTCTTCCTACAAATACCTTTTCCATGAAATAAACATCAAGTAACAATTTTAATAAGCCTCATTTCAAATTCATACTTTTATACATTTTATATACATATCATATCATACTGGTATTTTAATTTATTGTATACTTATATTTAATAGATCTGTCACAACGTCTGCTCTCATTTAAAATGTTAATAATTGCTTAACTCTCATGAGACCCGCAGCATCTTCACTACCGGAAACAAAAAAGGATTTAATATTCCTTGATAACGTGCCAACTTTCATTTCAAGATGAATTTGAATATAACATTGAAATAAAAGAGCGATAAGGTGCTTTACAACGAGTTTCTTAGAGGTAATAAAGGTTCCTGTTTATCATGAATCTTTAATTTATTCGCATTTATTGTGCAATTAATTTTACTCTTACGTTTAATTTGGAATTGCATTTGTCTTAAATTTCAATGCGGCATTTATTTTATGAAGAAAATATTATTTATATGAGTATCTACTTTCTAAAGGTCTTAAACACCTTTACTATCTATTAAGCTACTGTATATGTAATTATGTAGGTAGTCAATAATTTTTTTCTCAAATTTACAACTTACAACTTGTTTGCAATAAACAAAAGACAACACTACTAGTATTGTAAATATCATATTGAAAATTATGAAATAAACATAAAATGAATGTGACCTCCTACAAAAAAGCTATTTTTTGTAAGTTCATCATCACTATTTATTCATAAGTTTACGATGGAAGCTTAAACTGTACAAATTGTCTTGAATTAAAAAAAGCTAATTTGTACACAAAACCTTATCAGTAGTTTAGTAGTTTCAACTTTCTGGTGTTGTTTAGTACTTTACATACATTTATTTAAATTTAAGCAATCTTTTTCCATTTAAAAAAGTAGTTTGGAAAGATTAAAGCGTAGCTCGTAGACTACCTCGTAGCAGCCTGTTGTAGCACAAGTTATTTATTTTTATCTTCTCCTTTCTCGTGAGACAAAGTATAAGGGTACATTTTTCTAAAATTATTTACTTATCCCTAAATTAAAAAATAAATTAAATGGTTAAACTTACCTCGCTAAGAACTTTTTCACCAACTTTATAATACATGAATAATTATTATAGTACGAGAATAATTAAAACACGTCACTATACTAAACTAATCTAAGCTACCTGATGCTTATAATTACGATATTCACTAGATATGTTAAATCATTTTGATATGTTTAACTTTGATATTCTTTAGAGTGGTTGTTTGAAGTTTGCAAAGTTTGGTACTGTACCATTATTTACAAACAGCACCGGGGGACATCACTCTTAAGGATTTTATGCGTCGATAACGTGGTGGTGACTATCAGTCAAGCATGTTCGTTGAATTTTTGGTGTTGTTTTTGAAGTTTTTCTGTTGTTAGTATAAACGATAACACCCTTAAGAGTGATGCGCCCCCGACGAACGCGCCACGTGACTGCCGGCTTTGCACAACCTTTGTGTTTACATCCTCTGCCCCCACCCACGCCGCCACCGCATCCATCCCCGCTCGACAATTTACCGAACGCGGAAAATTCCATTTTCAAACATTTTTCTAATAGTTTCTAGATGTTCCAGGGCAACTATTGTTTGGAAAACAATTCATTTGTGCGTGAATAAAAATGATTAAGTTACAAAACCGATCGGTTTTAAATAAACAAAAACAGAAAAATAAACAAGAACTCTTATAGTAATTAGTAGAGTGGAAATATTATTTCAAATAAGACTCATCAAATAAACGCTTTAATATGAAAAGCTCAAATGTCGGGTTAATATATTTAAACAATAACATGAAGCAAAGATAAATATTATTTTAGCGTATATAGTATGTGATAATAACGGCGCAAATATTTAAATCAACACTTCGACTAGATTAAAGCGTTAAAGCTAAAAATATGACAAATAATATAAAATTAGATCGTATATAAAACTAAAGCTTGTCATAAATTCTTTGCTGCAAGCGCTTTCCATTGGCGTGGAAACAGAGATAAGCAGCTTTGCTCCATGAAATAACGTTTATCAGGGTGTGCGTACTGTACATTGTACAACCTACCACACAAATGGTTAGAAGTCTTAAAAGGACCAAACAAATGTACTAGGGTAAGGGCGGAGACTTGATGATAGTAACTATTTAAGCTTTGACTTTTTAAACTCAATTTTATTGAACGTATTTTAAAATTATGTGATAAAAAAGTATGAGAAGATAATAAATGATAATTGATGTATTAGATGGTCAAGTAGGTACCTATATATTTCATAATGCAAGAAGGAAACAAATATGGAATATGTTAATACATAAACGCATTAGATTCTAATGCATTTAACGTTTAACTACACGTTACTGTAATGAAATGTAATCAATGCCTATTATGAACACGCAACAAACGACACTGTCACTGAAATGAATTATACTCGATTTTAATGTAATTTATAGGTCTATTCATGCTTTATTGCGATGATTTAATTGATCAAAATAAATGAGATATTTCGGTTGTTTTATCTTATTTTATTTTCCATTTATTCATAATATTAAGTTACATTTAAAATTCGTTTATTTTTTACATTCATACCATATACATTTAATTACTTACTTTTACAACTTACCATACACATTTAATTACTTACTGTCAAACTATTATTTATTAAACCTACTTAAACCATTGAGTACTATTACTACGTATGGAGAAGACACCGCCTAAATCACTTATGTTCCGCTCAACAGAGGTCAACCGGCCACACTGCACTCAGTCGCTTTAGCGCATTGGACGCGTTCATGTCTTGTTTGTTTTAAAGCAAAAAACCATGAAACTCATCAAATATGCCCTCGAGTGTGTTACGATATTGCACTAATAATTCGAGTAATGCGGCAAAGTGCAAAGAAATAACTTTTCGGTAATTAACTAGATAATCATTTTTAAAACTTGGTTCGAGCAAAATTTTTGGCGGGCGCCATTTTGCGTCATTTGTCATAGACTAAAAATTTAAGAAATTGCATTGGGTATGAAAGATGTTTAGATAGTAATATTAGATGACGTAAATTTTTATAGTGGAAAATAATAATTTTACACACTTAGAAAAGAATGTATGTACTCTGGATCTTATTTAAAAAAGGTTAAAACATGAAAGATCAAAATCAATTACTTACCTACGTATCAATTTTTTTTGTTACATTGATTGGTTTTCATTGATAAGTTTATTAATAATTTCTTTATAAGATTAATTAAGTATATATTTTTTTGTCACATTGATTGTTGTAAATTGATAAGTAATAGGCAGAATATTTTACAAAGTTTCGCCTCTATAACGGTGAGTCGATGACATCGCTTGATCTATGACTCAATAGCCGCCCCGCGCCGCCGCGCTTGCAGCACAGATTTTGTTCGTGGTGTCTTCTCTATACGTAGTAATAATACTCAATAGCATAAACTAAAAATTAAGTTATCGGCACTTATCGGTTACTATTTGACATTGCATTTTCTATGATGCAATGGATAGATTTAAGCGATTTATTAAATAATAAGATATTCTTCTGCTTTGCCCATGAACTTCTTTCAGATGGATTTGAAAAACCAGGTAGGTTTTGTCATCAATTCTTTAGGTATAACAGCTGGATATATTTACATTATTTTTATGCGACATTGATATTTTTATACATATGAATTTAATTTGTACCAATATAAGAAAGCAACAACCTATCGATTTTTGTTTAAAATAATGTATATTTATGTACTAATTAAGGTAACGGCACCAGTCGTGGACAAGCATCCAGTAATGGACAAAATAAATATTAAATTTAAATATTAAGGCCAAAATTAACGTTATATAATTTGGCAATACTTAAAATAAAAGTTTGGTTCATAAGCTATCAAAATACGACACTTCATCTTATTTGGCCAAAATGTTTGAAGATGGCAGAACGTTATGTTTAGTTGCTGCGACTCGTTTCGAAGAAATCCGTTTTTACTAAGGAAATCCTTAAGGAAGTGAGGACACAATTTTGGTTATAAGAATTTTTGTATAAATGTCAGCAAAATTTGATATTTCTTTTATTTATAGTAGTTAAGTGTACGAAATATTACACGATTTAGTATCATGATAGGTTATGTTGTTTAAATAAAATTCTTCAGTGTCCATAACTGGATTTAATTCTATGGATATATCCATTTATGGACATATGTCGAAAATAAACTTTTTTTAAAGGTATTAATTACATGCGGTTTTCTGTATTGTCTTTTCTTTCTGATTAATAATATACCTATCACGACCATTTCAAACAAAGGGTTCCAATATTGTACAACAATTGTCCATGACTGGATTTGCTTTGGTTCCTATAATGGACATTGATATTTTTTGTTAAAATTACACTAATGGGTCCAACAACATAATATCTATCTAAACATGAAGAATATATTTTAGAACAATGTGTCATTATATGTGCTGTGCGACTCGTTCTCGGCTTCATTCTATATCACTGCGTAGAGAAGTCGCATACTTATGCGTATTGTAACGCATCTATCATAGAGAGTTCTCTGATGAACTGTTTGGATCGCTGTCTGCTGCTAAATTCCACGACCATATAGCACACACGCTTAAATTTCATCCACACCAACTGTTTGGAAAAAAGCTTTTTGCCTCGTGCTACAATTTGGAATCCATATCGATGGACCGATCAGGTTAAGGCTGCTGGCGGATTCAGATTGGCGATTCACTTCACGAGTGTAACGGAATGCCAGTAAACAGATAGATATGGCGGAACATCGTGAAGCTGGTAACATCTACCCCCCCAAACCTCATGTTGACTACGTTCGCTCTGACTAGAGTGATATGACGAAGAAGAAGAAGTCCCAAAATGGATGGAATGGCAGTACTTTTTTTAGTTATATTTTTCATCCCTGACTTATTGAGAAAAAAAACCCATATTGGTGTTTCTTAACGGACATAACTCGTATTTAACGATGCATTTGTCCAATTTTTGCCTAGAAAATGGAAATTAAGACTGTTTTAAATATTATAAGTATGCAAAATAATTAATAAGTACTATTTTTTATAAATGCATCCCCGATTTATTGTATTCCAATCATCATTTTCAAGATTCTATTGATAACTATAAGTCTTCTCCAAGTGTAAATAACTGGAGAAACAACATTAGGTACAGTCCATAAATGGGTGTTCATAACTGGATGTTGTCCAAAACTGGGTGTCCATCATTAGATTTTCACTGTCAACCAACACTGGTGCAAAAAAGTGGTTTTTTAATTTATAAATAACTTCATTATTTATGCATTGTAATCTTTTTTCTAACATTGGTTACGTTAAACTAACATTGAACTAAAGGTATAACTAAACAATATCCAATAAAGTTAAAAAACCTACGAGAAATTTGCAAAAAACTTCAATTTTTTCCTTAATCTGTACAAGACTGGTGCCGTTACATATTTTAAATCCAAAGCTTATTATTTGAGTGAACTAAAAAATTTTGTTATGTAAGTTTTTCAAACACTTCCTGCCTCTACAAAACGTATTTGTTCGAATATTTAATAGATAGGGACAAAAATGTCTGCTCTATGAATAAATAAAAAGTCAATATCTATATTTATTACAGGTGAACGCCTAATGAGGCAATCGAGTGCTGTATTTTGACTCATCAAAGGTTCCAATTAGACCAGCTTATGAGTATAAGAGGCTTTGGCCGTGGGGTCGAAAGAGGTAAAGCTCGGTTTGTTCACTATAAGCTTTCTTATAATTTTGACATTTAGTGGAACTTCAATTTGATTCAGTTGAATTATGATCATTAAGTTTATCTACAAAAATAAAAATAAAACATTTATACCAAACTAATACATTCAAAATATAAGTTTTCGTTTCAAATGGAGCACAAAAGTGTTTCTTATCGATGTAGACTTTAGACCAGGCAAAGATATAACAATTAATATTTTGTCCATTTAAATTTAGCCAAATATTGTTGCTTATTCGAAGAGTTTATTGCTAATGATGTTTGTTGCTCTTTAACACAATAACAAAAGAACGGATTTTAATGAAACTTGACTGGTGATGCGGATGTCCGACAGCAAGTTAGTTTACAAATAATTGATTCTTCAGTATTTAAGAGTGTTTACATAGTCTAACAATATACGTAATACAGTAAAATGTTGACATGAAGAAATAAAAATATAACTCAACATGTTCTCTTTCTTTATTAATAATTTTGAGGCAGCGTTTCCAAATAACGAAACAGCTGAAAAAATGTATCTGTGTAGGCCGTATAAACCCCTATCTTTTTCCTTTCATTTATAATACCGTCTAATTAGAGGCATCTGATATGAATTTGCAAATTGTATAGAACGCCCGCGGATACATTAATATGAGACGGCATTCATCGCCATGGCATTGGTATCGAATGAATGCTAACGGGAAATAATTTTGCGAGGGCGAGTGGAAAAATACTCTGCTTGAGGAGTGGGAGGGGGAGGGAACAACGGCCTCGTTACGCAACTTCCGGAGGATGTCGCCTCGTGATGTATTGTCGTCGCCTCCGAGGGTGGACATCGATGGCTTTATTTTTATTATTTTTATAAACATTTATAAATTCGCAGTTACATTGCGCCAGTGTCAAAAATTGTAATATAAATAATATTGTAGACAAAACTTAATATAAAAACACTAACCAAAAGTGCTTCACAGTTCAAACATTATCTAACATAACTTTTTATTTTCTTCAATATTTAACATTAGAAATAAAAATCTATTGCGATCAAACGAATTATCGACCGTTAAGACTTATTCTTTCTTTAATTAACCACCAAAATATATTAAAATCTATATCATCACATTCTAATCATTTATCCCTAAAGATCCACATTGATATCTAGTGACGGTTGATGAGTATGAAATAATTACAAAATAATTACCGCATCTCCGTCTCTCAGGCAGGGTATGGGAAAGTAATAATGTCGACGCAACCGAGGTGTCTTTTCGGTCCGAGCCCCTCGGGAAATCACGGTAATCCGTGACGTCGACGACGCGTCTAGTAAATCTCTCTTCAACGGGCCTAGTGAAGAGACACATTTTATCGAGTAAAGTTTTGCTGCTTCCCTAATGAAGATATAATGTTGAACATTTATCTAAATACCCACTTCGATTGCGTTAAAAAATATTATATGTATTGTTTTACAGTACCGTGAAGGAATCACCCGTAAAGAGCTGGTTTAATATATCATGATTATTAAATTTTAATAATATAAATTAGTATAACATAGATAATCTTAAACATAAAACATAATCCCGTAAAATGTGTAATAGTATTGTCAAAAATTTTGCGGATCAAAAAAAATCCCCTAGTCAACTTAATCGTTTTTATCTCGCACGGCTCTATCTAACCGCATCTGAATCCAGTGATCGCCGTGAATAGGTTCTGATGAATCATGCCCGCTCATATGGAACGATGTACATTACAGCGATATACCCGTAACCACTCCATAAACGAACCTTTTAGAACATTATAAGTTTTTTTTCATAGATTTTTTTTTATATTTAAGTTAATTTTAAACTTAATTCAGAAAATAATGGGATGAAATTATTTAAACGTTAAAGTTTGGTTAATAAGGGTAATTTAATTATAGATTAATGATTTGGTAATTCTGTAAAGAAATTCAGTATAATAAATAAATAATAATATATAAAAAATGCAGCTTTTAGGACCATCGAAAACTTCTTACGTCCTGTCGTAGAGTAACTGAAAAACATAGAAATGTTAAAATTGTTCTCCGAATGTGACGTTTTCACGCGTTGAAGGCCACACTCGAACCATCTGAACACAAACTGACTTTAATTTTCTTAAAATTGAAACGCACCCTAGCAGAGGGGATAAATAATGGAACTAATTAAAAATCGACTCCACAGCGATACGTCAGCACGTCATGACTTAGCTGATAACGAGCCTCAGTTTCCATTATAACCGAATGACAATTATGACTTGAGACGACAGGCAGACTCATAAGTCTTCATTATTCCTCGTCCAAGTTACTATCTCGCTAAAGTTTGACACGCTATCGAACAAGCTTAAGCGCTCTTTCCTAACCCCTCTTCTTTCTTCTTAATACTTTCGAAAGATATTCATTATAATTACAAAGTATTCAAAACTATTCAACATTGTACCAGATAGATCGACTTTTATGAAAAGTTCTTCAAACTCAAACTCAAACTCAAACATTCATTTATTCAATTAGACTACTATTTAGTAGCACTTTCGAATCGTCATTACATAGTATTTTTAACATTTACCACCGATTCGGAAAGCAGTATCTACAATACAATACAATACAAAAAGATTTATTGCAACCAAACAACACAATGATAAGCTTATACATTCTAAGACACCATCAAAAAATACATAAAATTACAAAAATAAAATATATGATAACAATCGAATTATAACTGACATTAATCTATGTATCTATGGAGAAGAATCGGCAAGAAACTCCATAGTTGCTCTTTTAAAATAATGTCAATAAATTTACATAATATGTAACTTATATCTAACTACATAATATGCCAAAGAACTGTCCTGTGGTTTTTACGCGACAACCCTCCATGGGTCTTTATCGTCCATATATTCCTGAATACTGTAGTACGCTCTCTGAACTAGTACATTTTTTATGTAAGTTTTAAATTTAGAACTACTAAACTCTTTAATATTGTGAGGAATTCTATTGTATAAGCGTATACCTTGACCCATAAATGAATTTTTAACTTTAGCTAATCGGAAAAATGGCATTTCAATTCTATTCCTGTTCCTTGTGCCATAATCGTGTCTATCTCCTACTCTTGTGTGTAAGTCAGAGCTTTTGTGTACATGCAAAATATATACTGTGATGGTACAGTAAGGATACCAGTATTCTTAAAATGATCTCTTAGTGAGTCCCGAGCACGTAAATTATATATAGAGCGAATGGCTCTTTTCTGTAAGATAAATATAGTTTCTATATCTGCAGCCCTGCCCCACAGTAGAATTCCATAGGACATAATGCTATGAAAGTAGCTGAAATAAACCAATCTAGCCGTATCTTCATCGGTGAGATGCCTTATTTTTCGGACTGCATATGCAGCAGAACTGAGCTTACCTGCAGCGGTGTTGACATGGGCTCCCCACTGTAGTTTCTCGTCCAATGTTAACCCTAGAAATACAGTAGACTCAGTAGGATGCAATACCTCCCCGTTCAAGGCAATATCTCTGTTCAACTTTTTTACATTAGGAAGTAAAAATTCAACACAAGTGGTTTTTTTGGCATTTAATAATAAATTATTGGCAGTAAACCATTCAGATATGTGTAAAAGAGCACTGTTCACTTCGTCAACATTTGGGTCATGCCTATCCACATTAAAAATTAATGAGGCAAGGCATCATCTGCAAACAGAACTATTTCACACCTATCCTGCAAATAATAGGGAAGATCATTGATATATACCAAGAACAAGAAGGGACCTAAAATTGACCCCTGTGGAACACCAATGTTAATTGACGCACCGCTAGAACGTTCTCCATTAACAACTACAGTCTGTATCCTATCATGCAGGTATGACGCTATGAGGTTCTGGGCTTTTCCTTTAATTCCATAGTGATTAAGTTTACGTAACAAAGTACAATGTTCAACGCAGTCAAATGCCTTGGAGAGGTCACAAAATATCCCTAGAGCATTTTTTGAGTTTTCCCATGCTTTATATATATGTGTTAGAAGTGCAACTCCAGCATCTGTGGTTGAGCGCCCCTTTGTGAAACCAAACTGTTTGGTGTGCAGTAAATTATTAGATGCAAAATGACTACTCAATTGGTTTAATATTAACTTCTCGAATACCTTACTTAATGTTGGTAAAATAGAGATAGGTCTATAATTGTTACAGTCTTCTTGATCGCCCTTCTTAAATAGAGGTATAACTTTACTAAGCTTTAGTAAATTAGGAAATGTACCATAGTCACAACACTTATTAAATATGAAAGCTAAATTTTTCGCAATATTTTCTATTATATTATTAACTAAATTTACGGACATTCCCCAAAGATCACAAGTATTTTTTAGATTAAGCGTCTTAAAGGCAGTAACAATATCACTAGCAGTTACGTGTCGTAATTCAAATAATGTACTGCACCCCGCAACATGGTCCCTCAAAAAGGTTTCTGCAAGTGCTGAAGACGAATTTAAACTATTAGTAATAGTAGCAGGGACACTACTGAAGAATTCTTCAAAAGCAAGCGCAACATCAGCACTTTTGTCAATAACCCTGTCATTATTTACAAGTTTTATGGTATTACTTGATTTGCTTTTACCCATTTCACCATTAATAATTGACCAAACTGTTTTAACTTTATTATCAGAGTCGCGTATTTTTTCTTTGATATACAAACGCTTTGCAGTAAAAC
The DNA here is from genome assembly GCA_029959065.1 of Colias behrii. Lineage (NCBI taxonomy): Eukaryota > Metazoa > Arthropoda > Insecta > Lepidoptera > Pieridae > Colias > Colias behrii. The sequence goes on along the minus strand of JARWMC010000007.1, from coordinate 7,377,940 downwards.
AAACTTTTTTAAAAATTTTTGAGTAATTTCTAACATAACTAAGAAAAGATGGGTCTTTATTATATTGCTTCATACCATATAATTCATAAAGAATGTTCCTGCACCTATGTATACTAGCTGTCGCCCATTTACTAAATGGTAAATCCTTGGTAATATTTAAAGATTTAACTTTAAATATTTTTTCAAATTCTTTATGTACTAAATTAAAAAGATTTTTAAACATTTCACAAGGACTATTAGGAAAGGATTGATCATTTAGTACGGGCAGGTTTTTATTAATATTATTCCTAAATTTATTAATGCCTTTTTTAGTTATAGGCCTAACATTAATCCTTTTAAATGTAGGTATGCAATCCCATTCAAAAACTACTTTCTGGCCACAGTGATCCGAAGTCAATGTATTGAGAATATTTTTCTCTAAACAGATGCAGTCACAGTATATATTATCAATACAGGTTGCAGAAATAGGTGTAATTCGTGTGGGTTCGTTAAAAAGTTTATATAGATTAAATGACTGAAATAAATTAACAATTCGTGTAGCCGTTTGTGTTTGTAAAAGTAAATCAATATTAAAATCACCACATACTATAATTTTTTTTTTTACTCCTGCTTAGACGCTTTAATATTTCTTCCATGACTGTCTCAAACATATTATAGTCACTGGAAGGGGGTCTATAAACGCAAGCAATAATATAACGCTCCAGCTCCACACAGGACAGTTCAATGGTCCGTTCTACAGAAAGACTAACAATGTCAGTTCGTTCTTTACATTTTACACTATCATGTACAAAAATAACAGAACCTCCGTGAATAGCCTGTGTCCTAAAGTATATACTTTTTAATTTGTAATTTTCAATATTTACTAACGACTGACATTGTTTAAGCCAATGTTCTGTTACACAAAATATTTTAATATTGTTATCATTCAGAAACAATTCTATTTCTAACAATTTGCTAGCCAAGCCTTGAATATTTTGATGCACAATGGAAAAAGACTGCTTAGCTGTTGTCTTATATACTAGTTTAAATCTAGCTTAGGGCTAGATTGTCTGTCTACACTTAATCTAGGTTGATGTATATAATTACTACTACATAAAATTATAGTAGATTGATGGTCTGATACCGAACATGTACCAGACTGGTTAATATTATATGCTATTAGCATAGCAAGTTCACGCTTATATCTAGATGGCAGATACACTGTATTCTTTGTCAAAGTAAAAGATTTAATACATAAGTTAATGTCAAAGTAAATAAATGCATCACGATGATGATTTGTTAGGTTATACAATTTTAAATTCATATTATGAATTAATCTATTTTGTTCTTGTGTTAAACCAGGTAGGTATGGCAAGGTACACAACATAAATTTACATTTAGTCTTACTACTAATATCTAACATTTTTTTAAATCCTACATCAATATCCTTATTATTTATATTTAAACTGTCCCCATATAATATAATTACAATATTATTCTTATTAAAGCTGAAATGATCCAGTGATTTGATTATATATTTAAATGAACTGTTAGGCGTACAACATTAAGTTGTTGAGCATAGCGCCAAATCCCTGACCAATATTATCTGACAACACAATTATTTCCTGCTTTGAAAGGTATTTAGTATTACTGGTTGGAATTGTGGTAGTGGGTTTAACACTATGTATGTCTGTGTAGTCAGGCTTATGGGGCGACGGTTGCTCATTGTCACTGTTTGAACACTGACATACATATTTATTGGTCAGCGACTCAAAACGATCCATATTCTCATTGCTCAACTTAATACAAGCTTCTAAAAAATATAAGTCAGACGTAATTTTAAGAAAACCAGGTTTACAGGTTCAGGAATACGAGACGCAGAATAAATAAACTAGTAATTCTAACCAATAAAGGCAAATCTTTTCCAATTATGTACCATAATATGGTTAATACATATTATGTAGAAGTTATTTCACATTCTTTAATAATATTAATGAAATTGCCAATGAATCAATTTTGCGGTATGGTGTAGGTATATTGTACCGTTGTATATAATATATAATTAAAAATATTTTTGAAAGTAAAAGTCAAAACATGTTAAATTTAGATTTTTGTTTTCCTAAATTTTACATTAAAGCAAAACAATTATGTGATGTCATTAAAACCGAGCTTTCCGGACATGTAATAATGTGATTAAATTACTTGTCATTAACAGAGTTTCCTTTTATACTGATAAATATAATATCCTTACCTTCTATATACTAAATATAAAGTTTAGAATTCACAATAATTAATCATGTTAAATATCAAATACTACATAATAGCAAAGTAATCACTGTAATAAATGACCTTCAATTAACATGATTTTATTATTTCAATTAACTTTTACGATTTAGTGCATCATTTTAAGTCGTTCAAATTGCAATAAATCCACGAAGAATCCATCAAACACGCATCAGCAATCAATGCCAGTCCGTCATTATCATATTGAATGCAATACGGAGAGCGGCATGGCCCGAAGGCGCAACGATATTGCTGTTTGCTCTACACAAATATTTGGACCAGCTCCCGCCTCGCTACTTACTGGAGTTAAATCAATATTTAAATTATTTCAAACTTTGATTAATTCGCAGATATATTGTTTACAATGATGTTGGGATTGAAACAAGTAACCTTTTTATTAAATCCTCATGGAGATTTATGGTAATATTAGAAAATAATGTCAATATTGATCTCGAAATATTATAGTATGTCGATGGATCTCTGATTTTAAACCTATATTTTTAGTTTTCACGTAAGAAAGAGGAACAAAGAAGTAGCCAATCAAGGTCATATCAATACTATAAATTTATTACGTTGTACATGGTTGTACGCAACCCCAGTAACGGTTCATAAAGAATATCAACCATTACCACTTTTAGAGCTTTTATAACCTGCACTTAGCTAAATACCACGGTGTTTGCTTCAAGCACTTAAATAATAATGTCGTCCATACAAATTCAAATAGAAAGCTGTTATACGGTTAAAGCGTGGCTATTACCCGGTTTAGGGAGTGAATATTTTATGTATCCCGTTGTCGCGCGTCTCTAGGGAAGGGTAGGTACACTACACTCTACTATCACTTAATTACCGAGAAGTATCAAAGAAGATAATAGATTTTAATTAACGAAGCGTCGAAGGCGTAACTGATTTGGCAATGTAAAATAAATTATATTTTTTTCTCTGAGACGTTTATAAAATGTAACCTTCAGTTAGGTAGCACTTTTTATATTTAGGGCCGATTTTTCAATCCTTGGTTAAAACTTATTCGTTGAATAACGTATTAAACTACCATTTCAAAAATGTATTATAATTACCTGCATTTGACAGTGTACAGGTGACATTTTAATATTATCGTGTAATACTTTATTGGACGGATAAGTTTTAACCAAGGATTGAAAAATCGGCCCTTAAGAATTTTTCAAATTATTGCTTTAATATCTACATATTAATTACAACAACTTCATTAGTACTACCCACCAAGCATAAAATAAATAATTATGCATTAAATAATAATTCACAATTCACGTACATTTTGATAGAAAAATATCTGAGTAAGCAAACATTCCAACGGGCACGAGGCATGAAAAGGAAATTCTACAAAGAATGAATTTAAATAAACTCCACTAAAGGGAGAGATCCCATTACAAAAAGGGAAATGAGAGCCAATAAAATTTCCAAATAAAAACGACCAATTTTAAAAGTGTCAAATGGACACTTTTTTTTAATTTAAGCTGTTATACTTTAAACAAAACAAAACAGGACACGGTTCTTATTTTTTTTTACAACCTAGAGCTTTTTTTAGGAACCTACACTTGTAGTAAATTAAAACACTTTCCAAAGCACTATCCACAATAAACGGGGAAGTAATAAAAACACAATTTCAAGAAACAGGACGTGCAAATCTCACTTGATCCAGGACAATGTAATATTGCCTCCCCTCTCATTAGGACCATAGCAAACAACACTTAAACACCCACTCATCTGTATGGAGGTTCGCAATATTGATTTCGCTTAGAACGTATTGGGAATCTTAATATATGTATAGGTACTTCATAGCACACTAGGCGTTATGCAATGGAGGATATAACAGGGGTTTAATAAAATATTGCAATTTTACTTAAAAGATAATTACCTTCATGATAATATCATCACAGTATTACAATATAATATGATATCATATTATATTGTTCTATTGAATATTATGGATCAAATATATTAGGTACTAAAAAAATATATATTTAAATGTCATAAACATTAAACACTATCCTAAAGTATCTCTATCTTATGAAGTTTTTTTAATGAAAAATTTTAGCATTCATGATTACCTAACGAGATGATTGAACTTCTTCAAGAAATAAGAATTAAAATGGCAATGGTCTTATAGTTTAGAAACGGACCTAGCCGAAAGCCGGTAATTCGTCATGGGGTCCCACTACCATTTATTTCTATAGAAAACTACATTGGACGCTTTTACAGCACTTTCGATAACATCAAAACCACATTAGTGTGGTATTTTTCATATGGCTTTTACGTTGTGCTGATATGAATCACGAACCTTTCTGACCGATTTTAAATAATGATCCGTAGTTAGGTATACCCTTAATCAGAAGATAACATTAAAAATAATATACGAAACTATAAAATTAAAAGATTTTCAATCTCTATTATTTATATTATACAATACCTAGGAAATACACAGGGTGTAATCGTTAAGTGTGCACAAGCGATTATTCCGTAACTATTGCAGATATCAAAAAACTTTAAACTGATATCGAAAGTACTTAACCTAATGAGTAAAATAACAATGATAAATTTTTAAAAATACAACGAGAAATATTCAAAAAATGTGACATTAAACGCTCCTATACATTTTATTTTCCATACATTTTGTATTCATAGTAGATTTTCGAAGTGACGTCCTCATTGTGCAATACAATTAGGAGCTCTATTTACAGTTTCTAAATGAAATTCCCTTCAAATTTGTGAAGTAATTAAAGCAGAAAACCAAAAAAAGAAAGAAAAAGCTAAAATCTTTCATATTAAATGTACATGGGATATTCATATCTCATACTAAATGTATGGGAGGGTTTAAAGTTAATTTTTTAGATATTTGTCGTTTTATTTTTAAAAATTTATTATGGCCATTTTACTTATTAGTTAAAGTACTTTCGATATCAGTTTAAAGTTTTTTGATATCTATAATATTTACGGAATAATCGCCTGTGCATACTTAACGATTACACCCTGTATAGAATACATGCGGCGTTCAGGTGATGTATGAAATATAGTGACTAATATTTTCCACCTAGGTAATTTATACTACGCCTAGGGATTGTATAGAGTAAGTACCTATTGTTTCACAGACAATGTGTAAAATAAATAATTTACCAATGTTAACCGCAACCGTAGCGCACAATAACTTACTTTTGTGACAAGAACACCTAATAGTATCACAATATTTTTTGCAATTTTACATTTGACAAATCATTACCGGCTGCGTATTCGGTATTATAATTCCTAGGCAAATTATTACATACGTTTTAGGTTGGTTTTAGGTCTTCTATACAATGCCTAGGCAATGTATAGAATACCGGATTATACATTTATTATTGCCGGTACATAACAGATATAATTAATAGTATTTTTTAAAAAATAAACTCGGTAGGATAAATAAACTTTATTATGTTGTATATTTTTTGAGAAACCATGAGTAGGTATTTAATTTATTTTCTTCTTCATAATATTAATATAATGAGGTATTATGACTTTTGCAGTGTATAGTGTTTTAAAGAAAATAAATATATTATAACGCGTTTCATTATAGAAACGAATCTTCAATGGCGGCCAAAGCTGACACTGACATATGGTAGGGTCAGCAAAAAAGAAAATAAAAATAACGTAAATGGATAATTATTTTATTCATTAATTCATTTTGTTTGTTGACAAACTGTTTTGTTATGGTATTTGTGTATATATATGAATCATCATATTTACGTCATATATATTTAATCATCATATATACAGAATGCAACAAAATCCCCATAATACTCGTAATGAGCCCATAAAACTGAACAACTTTTCCCAAAGAACATATTATATCAAATTCCAATAAAACATTATTTACTATCGCAAATACATAATTGTCATTGTAAATTTATGATAAAAACTATTATAGGGAAAATCAAATACATTATAGTGATTTTACTTTTCCCTATTTTTTTGCATGCCGTACGGCCGTGTGTAAGCGAGAGGGAATGATAAGCGCCGCCATTTAAGATTCGTTTCTATAATGAAATGCGTTATATATAACGAAAAGCTGTACCTAATGTTTCATCCTTTTTGTTTTTACATACCATACCTAATTTTTCGTTTTCCGTTTTACTTTTTTAGGATTATGAGTAAACTCTAGAATATTTATTTGTAAACTTTCATGTAAAAAAAATTCTAGGTAATAGGCAGGCAGGGTTAGATAAGGTTAGAAAATTCTCAAAAATATTGATTACATATTTCTGTTTCCTTATTTGGTATTATAATATACAAAATCCATATAATATGCTCATTATTTTATTCATGATAATCAATTTATGAAAAAGGATACCAGCTTAATTAGTTATCTGTTAAAATACTCCTGTTTACAGGTTTTTTGTCTGTGTCAAGTGTCAACTTGAATGATGACACTGGACACATGTCAGTTGTCAAATCGTCAGCGTCGTTGTGTTGTGGCTGTGTCAATAATATAATATACTCTATGGGCTGTGTGTTGTGACTTTCGAAACTTGTTTATTTAAATAAAATATACATTTGTCTTAATTATAAAGCCAATAAACCATACAGTAATTTGTTATATTTGATATTTTTTTCATAAGTGTAAGATGAAGAACCTAGTATGAATAGTTTTAACATTAATTCTGCTGTTAATTGTATCAAAACATTAGTCGACGGTTGTCGATGTGTCAATTGGTATGTTTTCGACTAGAACACAATAGTGTTTAATTTATGTTTAAAGAATAATTCATTTCTAGAATTTCTATGAAATCAATTTTATAATTTACTTACTTACTTACTACGCGGTGACCCCAAAGTGGGTCTTGGCCTCCGACAGCAAGAGACTTCTTTGCTGTCGGTTTCGTAACAATTTTATAATGGTAGTTATATTAGCAATAGAATCATTTGAGAAATATAAATTTATATTCATCTAATAATAACGTTTGTTGATTGTTTACAGCGATCAACTTAATAATACGCGCCTGAGATATAATTGTGGCCATTCGATATGTGAAAAATGTTTAGCAATTAACACTACATGCATGCTGTGTTCTCCTTCATCAAATACTTCAACCTTTTTGGACATACCACAGACGGAGAGAGTTAAACATGCCTCAGAATTATTGAACACATTTCAAGACCTATTTAATGTGGATGGTAAATGTCAATTTCTTTTAAAATATATGTGAGGTACATGAGCCTCTTTCAATATTTAATGATAATGGCTTATTGTATCAATATAATATAAGTATTTCATTCTTGTATGAAAGCCATATTCCATATTTTATTGTATATTTTTATGTCTTGAATAATTAAACTGCAATTATTATCAACAAAACAGTACAAAGTTTTTAATGTTTTATGTAATTGAGATACTTAAATTCAGACCAAAACAAAATATTCTTTAAGATAGGCCAAGATCAACTAAATAGCATAAAATCTTTAAGATTTAAATTTAAGAAATTGTGAATAATATTAATTGTATAAACCATTTTTCAATCGAAATATTTTATATTATAAAAATTATTTTGGATAAACATCATCAAATCCAGCTTTATCAAGATGTATCTCATCTTGATAAATATGCTGAAACCCTGAAATAAAGTGTGTTATTATTATGTTATATATTACCCTTGACAATGCTTATGTACTTATAACTTAAAATCTTTTCATTATATACATAATATATAAACAATATTTTAAATTGTAAATATCATCACTTCAACAATTTTTGTTTTAGTTTACAGACAACACCGTATTTCAGAACAACTGAAGGTTGAAAAAGAATTATTTCCGGAATGCATTCAAGCCCCTATGAAATATTTTAATAAGAGGAAAAGTTCAATTTTTACAGAAAAAGAGAATTTAAGACCTTCTCTTCTACCTGGTGAAAACATTTCAAGGTCTGAAAAAACAAAAATGGAGAAATCTATAAATTATGTCCAAGAATGGTTAAATCAAAATGAAACAAGCTTAAAAACAAAAAAACATTCACGAAAGCCTTTTGCAGATTTAAATGTCAATACTGGAAGTAACATAAATGTCACAAAAACAAAAAAGAGAACTTTAAATAACAGTATATTGAGCGACAACTTCAACAAGAGGCCTAAAAAAATTAAAAAAGAAAAGAGTATCAATATCACAAAAGTTAATAAAAAATCATTATGTGAAAATTATGAAAGTGGAATAGGATTGGATGATGAAACTTTTGTAATTGATGATTCTCAGAGTGACATAGTTGATAAAGATAAATTAGCCTTGATGGCTGTAATGCAAGCAGACCAAGACGACAGTGTTATAGATGCTGATATAGATTTTAATAAAATAGTAAATAAAGAGATACCTAGGTGCTGTTCCCCATCTACCTCAACATACAAAGTTCCATTTTATAAGAAAGCTTTACTCACTGAAAACTGCTTCTTGTGTGTCAAAGACTTAGAAAAGAAAGATGCTAACAAAAAAAATAACACCAAAAATCTAATTGTAACAATAGACAGTAAGAGTTTTGTGACAACAATAAAAGTATCAGATATAAAGCCTAATACTATTAGTAATTTAACAAAAACATCAGTGGCAGTTCAAACTGAAGATACCAATGACAATTTTGATGTGAATGAAGAATGTAAAGTGACAAAAGATGTATCATGTGAGGCTATTAATAATGTTAGCAGTGAAGATATTTTTAAGAATGATGTTATAAATCAAAAGTTTGATTGTGGAAATAAGTCAAAATGTTTGATTATTGAAGATTCAGATGATGATAGTTTGGCAAGTGAAAGAAGAGAAGTTGAAGTTGAGGCTCAAGTACACAGGTCCAGTGATCTAATGTGAGTTTAAAGTTTAAACTGCATGTTTATCTGGGGAAAATTCATTGACAGCAAAAAACAGAATAATTTAATTTCTAAAGATTTTTCTTCACCTCTTTTCAGTCTGTATTTTCTGTCTGTTGTGCTTAATAAAAAGAGTGTGAATATAAATTAAAAATGCATGCATGAACTTTTTATTAACATTATTTGCCAATTTTGCTGAATATATTTAAACAGTAACGTTTACATTTACAGAGACTATGTTTTAACTCCATTAGAATACCAAGATTATAAAAGAGCTAGACCAATAGTAAGAGGAAAGACACCAGCTAGTTCTGACTCATCTGATAAAGAAAATTTTGATCCTAATAAAAAGAAACGGTCTAAATGTAGTAGTAAGCTATTTAAAAGCAAGAAATTGAAGAAATGATTTTTTTTAACTAAATGACATTATTATTTTTTTCCATTAATCTGTTAAGTTATATCTTTTTGTAATTTATTTGTGTTATAAGAAATAAACTTTTTTTACATTTTTAATTTTTCTTTTATTTTCAATAATATGTACATTTGAAATAGTAAATGGATGGATGTTTTTTTATGTGCTTATTTAATTAAGATAATTGTCCACATAATTCACAAATACGAAAACCTAATATGCAATAAACAATTAGTTAATTAATTAAAAAAAATACTTTTATAACTACATTAAAAAATGATAATATTATGTAGAAATACTTTTTTGAACGGACTTTAATTTCTGTTAGACTTGATTGTTGAATGTTGTTTTTTTTTAATTCTAGATTAACATGACGTTCGCGTTGCCAGCAGCGCATAATATTATGTGATTTGATATTATTATGTTCCCAAAACATAATTGTAGGCACATGAAAGCCAAAGGAATTCTTATCGAAATCATGTCAGAATGTATTTAAGTTACTCCATTTCATCCACATTATAATAGCCACTAGGCCACTATATAATTGAAATGAATATGAATTGTCTATTACGTATGCCATACGAAAATTATGGTTTCTTGAAAAGTTTTCTGCGCTTTAGATTAAAATATAATTCAAAGTATTAGTGGTCAGGACCGCTACCTACATCCGCAAACTCGCACTTAGCAATTGGCCTGCGAGGTGGATTAAGGCCCGTATCCCAGCAGTAGGAACATATATGGGCTAATGATGATGAATATTATTTTATTTATTTTTATTTTTACATACATAGATTCCTTACAGCTATTTGTATTACAATATTTATAATTAACTTTAACAAACCAATACGCCAATAAAAAGGAATACCATTAATAAGACAATTAATGTGACAGTAGTTTTACATTAATTATAACAATGATAAAGTGGAAAAAAATATTATTATTTTTTTTTTTTTTTTGGACATGATATGAAAAAAAGAGGAAAACGTACCCATTATAGAATGTTTGGTATGGATGTGTGAATGTGTGTACTGGGTGTGTAGTGTATAATGGTGTAGTGTGGTGAGAATGTGTAAAGGTAAACTAAGAAATTATTGAATTGGTGATGTCTGTTACTGCTTTTTTAAAACTGTTACGGGAGAGATGAAATATGTCAACACTTGAGAATTTCTTGTTATAAATATCAGGTAGACGGAAGAGTGTAGAATTTTGCAGGTGTTTGGTTGAAGCGAGGGGAACCTTTAATAGTTGGCAATGCCTTGTTCGTAATGACGGTGTTTGTAGTGAGATATGACCGAGAATATTTGGATAATATATAATAATATAGGTACCTATTGGCTATTATATCTTGTTCTGTGTATTGCGGACTACAGAGAAAGGACTTGGGATTTCAAGTAAATAAAAATCAATTTAAGGAGGTATTAGTGTATTGTCGCAAGTAAAAGATCACCACCAGCCGGAGGAGCCGCCGCTGGACCAGCCGCCGCCGCCACCGCCGCTCTTCCATCCACTGCTGCCGCCTCCGTAACCGCCTCCACCGCCGCTTTTCCATCCACTGCTACCGCCTCCATAACCGCCGCCGCCGCCGAGCTTCCAGCCACCGGAACCGCCTCCGAAACCGCCGCTGCCGCCTCCGAGCTTCCAGCCGCTGGAGCCACCGCCGTAACCGCCGCCTCCACCGAGTTTCCAGCCACTGCTGCCGCCTCCGAAACCGCCTCCGTGGCCACCTCCGAAACCACCACCTGAGGATGTAAAAATTATACTATGAACAATGGTCTAAGTGCAATTTTAATTATACTATTGTAACCGTACTAACTATTAATGTTAGTTAAACAAGTAAAAAACAATTTTACAATTGAATGTGTCATTACAATTGAATATTATGTACATGTAATAAGTAATAAGTAAAAAAAATAATAATATCAAAAATGTTCTCATATTTTGCTATACACATGTATTTTCCTTTCTTTTTTTTATTTTATCTTCTAATATTTATGTGTCAGTGTGCTTATTTTATTATTTTATTTACCTAATTGAAAATTAAAAAAGTAAAAAGGCTTGCATTAATTTATTGTTAGGTAACATATTCAAGGATAAATATAATAAATCAAAACAAATTTATAGACTATACGAGATCGTTTATGAATACTTAAGTGTTCCTCAGTAGGTACATAGTGTTACGAAATATTAATTTCATAGACCCGAGAGTGAATGGATGACCCCTTCGTGCGGTCTTTTGACCTCAGAAGCGTTCATAAATGCATAATATATGTAAAATAATATATTACTGCAGTTTTTGTAATTATTCAATCTAAAATACCTACATCTGTCAACAATTAAGCAACATCCGACATAGCTTATGAGAAGTGCAACAAGAAAATGCATATTTCATAAACCAATACTATATACGTACTAACTACTATTAGATTAGATAAGAGGAAGAGGAGAGTGGAAGATTAGATTAGATAAGAGTTAGGTAACGTTAGATGCTGTGCAATTCCTATCTAATGCATCCTTTCTAAGTCGTTAGTGTAACTGTAACAAAGGCGCGTGCCTCTGTAGTAAGGTAAACAAAAACATTTTAGTGATAAACTTACCGTAACCGCCGCCGCCACCTCCGGAGCTTATGATTTTGATGATCTTAACTTCTGTAAAAAAATGACGTTTTATCATTTTTTAGGTAGGTATTAATTTATGATTCGAATATGCAGTTAGTAGAGATACAATGTAATAAGTATCAACATTTTTTTAACAAATTGCAACATCAAAAAGTCATTTTTTAAAAAATTCAACCTTGAATTTTCAAAAATTGTTCATAACTGTTTTTACAACTCTACATAGAGAAAAAAATGATTTTGCGTAAACTTATTTCATATCATAGCAGCAACAAATCTTTCGTCTAGAAGACGGAAGATTTACTGATTTACTTTTGTTGTTGTAAGATTGCTTAATACTTATGTTACTTAAGAACTTTGTTGCTGTAATATTGCTTGTAAACTTACAACAACAAAGTTCACACTACCTAGTTCTTATTTCTGGAAAGTTCGATACTCACGTCCGCCGCTTCCACCGTGGCCGCCGCCGAAGCCGCCGCTTCCACCGTGGCCGCCGCCGAAGCCGCCGCCGAAGCCGCCGCCGCCATAACCGCCGCCACCGCTCGACCATCCGCCGCCGCCGCCGCCGCTAGACCAGCCACCGCCGCCGTAGCCACCTCCACCGCCGCCGGACCATCCGCCGCTACCACCTCCGATGTAGCCGGCGCTAGCGGCTGCCACTACGGCTAATAAACATACGAATACCTGGAAATATAAAAGAAAAATCAATATCACAGATTGGTAAATGTTTACTATGTAAATAATAGGTACGTGAAATTTTAATGATCGTGTTTAATATTTTTTCAACGTAAACAAATAAATAAAAAATAGATCAATATTGAAATTGCAATATTGAAATCCACTTAAGTAGTTATGTTTTCTTTTTTGTTCTCATTTTGATTTATTTTCAATTTCACATCTTTGGAATATAAACGCCAGAGAATCAAAATATTTCAATGTGTGGAGCTTATCGTAACAATGTTACCTTCATGATGATGCTATTCGGTTAGTGCATATTGTGGTTCTGCGTAGTCGTGTTATATACGGAATGGGCATCTCCCACTAGGCAGGCGAGGGCCGTGAGACGTAGAGAACGGAAGCTCTTCCGTGGCCAGCGTGATGCAACCCATTGTCCCTGTGCTTGCTGAGACCACACCATCGCTGTAATTATACAATAAGATCAGTTGACCGCGCTTCAGGACCTTGTAAATTTTTATTCATGGCAACAAATTGCTGTTAATTCTAAATGTATGGAAAACTTTAATACCAAAACAATTTTAGGCAGTACAAGGTTCTTTATTTCTTCTTGCGAAATTAACAATTTTGCTGGGCATCAAATGCTTGTAGTTGTAACGTTCAATGTTCATGATCAAAAATATTTTGTAAATATATTTTACAATATGACGAAAATTATATGACGGCTCTGCTATTAGTTTATATTACATTATAATTAGGTATTAATTAGAATTACAACATTAGACGTGGCTGCACCCGGGTTGAACAGGGATCAATACTAAAAGGAAACCTTTTCTGTGGGTATTACAAAGCTTTCCGCAGGTCCAAAGAATTTTCATTATCGATGAAGTAATAAAAAGAAACTTATAAATTTATACTAAGTAACTATAATATTTTCCTTATAGGTATTATTTTAAATACCTATACTATATTCCCTTCCCTACAAAAGAAATTCCTCTCGAGACTTGACATGATTATTATTGACTAAGTTTTTAATGAATTATTACTTATATTCTTGAATATTATAATGAGTATGTCATATTTTTATTTTGTAAGTAAAAAATGTCTTAATTTCCTTCGTTTAGTTTTGGTGAAAGTCTCTTGAACCGCACAAAATCAATTTGATACACACAATATTTATCAGCATGTACCTATGCGTTCATTTCTGTAAGTTGCAAGCGGGAAATTCCAGTGCGAATGATGTAGCAAAAAATCAAAATTGTTATTTTTTCAAAATATGTAGTTATTCTGTTATTTATTTTGAAAGCCAGTCTTGACGATATAATGATAATTTTATAAATATAATCCCAGAAAGTATACTTATATACCTACTTATATTTTGTATATCTTTCGTACCTAGGAGTCCTGTCCTTAGCAACTGTAGGTAACTTTAAACCTGCCACTAGAACAAAGATGAGGTCAAAAACTAAGCATTATTAGCTATCTGAGTGTATATGTAACTAATACCTACTACTTGGCAGAGTCATTAGCTAATTTGAATCTACGAAGCATATGATTACACAGTAGTAATTGAAATTTATAATAACAGAAAATGTAAGTAGATAAGAATCATTGTCCTTTAACAAAGGCATCTTGACACCATCGCAATATAATACCTATCACAAATAAGTTGTTGGCTGATGGCTCATTATATGAGCATCCATTATCGTTTCATTTAAAGCGTTTATGAACTTCTTACTGGCATAATAAATTGTGATTTTTACCAATTTGTGAATATTAATTATTTAATAATTGTAAAAGAATGTTTATTACATAAACTTCACAGGAGCCTGGAGCTGTGATGGTTGGTTCAGTGATAAACTTAAAATCGATAAGTCAGGTTAGGACCAGACGAGCGTGCAGAACTAACCCGCACTTGCCAACCTTACTCGTTGTGAGTTAATTTATTTTAAACAATTAGATGACAGAGATCCGTTAAGCCTCAACCCTCATAGAAGGCCCATGTCCCAGCATATACTTAAGTATTTTGGCCAATGGTGATGTTGAAATATGTATTCCACTTTAACCTATCTCAAATCAAAAATGACCTGCATCACTAGGCAGTTTAAGGCGACATTGATTTAGATAAGCTCACGACAGTTAAGTTAGCCTTCATCAAAGACGTGGTAGATTGCTGTAGGTACATAAATATATTTGTGTCTCGCAAAAATAAATTAAGTAGTCTGGCTTAAATGTAGATGTATTTGCCTAAAATTAAATTTAATATCCTAAATTCAATATACCTATGTATAAATTATATGACTAAGCTTCCAAGTTTAATATTTACCCTTTACATCTAATCTCTATAGCCTGTTCATCATCTAAACAGTATCTTGATGGTACGAAAATATTTTATTTTGTGTAGTTATAATATTAATTGACCGTTAGTTGCTGGCCAATATAATCTTCGCAAATAATGAAATATGAAATATCTATACTCTGGAAAAACACAACACTTTTTCTGGAACAGTCGGATAAAAAGTAAAACACACTTTTACAATATTTTCACAGAGCATAACTACAACAACGTTGTAAAAACAATCATGAGAACCAAAATTGCGCAAGATCAAATGTAGGTAAGTAATGCACAACATTAATTATCTGCTTAAGTTTTGTTTATTTTTAATGATTTAAGATAAGGAATTACATTCACTTGATCTGCTGCCGTGCTGCGATGTTACGGAAGTATACAAACACTTTATCGATAGGTTTGTCATGGTTTTAGCGTGTTTGGCCATAAGCTGTAGAATTTATGCGGAATAAATAAGACAAAGTGAGATGTTGATTTCGAAACAACGACTTCCTAAATTGTTACCTTACTATCCAACAGACATTGTATATTTTTAACACGCTAGTTTTGCTTTTTAACACTTCACCTGTAGGTATATTTGTAAGTTTGTATGTTACCACCTCCTGACCCACCCGCTATGACAGATTTAATTCTAACATTGTACACTTGTCAATGATCCGTGAAAATATAATAATTTCTAGTTTTAAGCGTGGTTTTAACTAGTTTTTTTCTTACCTATATAATTTATTTTTGTACCTAAGAACCCTTGTAATAAACACGTGGCCCGTAGGTAATAGCAGCATAATAATAGCTAATATTACAAAGCTGAAGAGTTTGTTTGTTTGTTTGAACGCGCTAATCTACTTCTACGCTAAACTACTGATCCGATTTGAAAAATTCTTTAGGTGTTAGATAGCCCATTTATCAAGGAAGGCTATAGAGCATAGGCTATATATCATTACGCTAATAACAAGAGGAGCGGAGCAATGAGGGTAAAACCGCGGCGCACAGCTAGTTCAATGATATTCTCCAAATCTTTAAAACCAATTCATATTTTTAGAAGGGAACTCGGTGGGGCCATTTTCGTATACATACACGCACTAATTACAGTTCGCCTCCGCTTAATCCTTAATCTACCATCTAGAAATCAATTGCTTCAATAAACAATTTACGAGCGTCCTTATAGTACTTACACATTAATTTAGGTACTTACCAATACACACATGCGCAATTTAAATCGCAGGATGAAGTATTTTCAACGGTTATTCGAACTAAATGGCATAATTAAGTATTTCATCCCGGTGTGAATGTTGCGTTTAATCGCGAAACATTGCACTCATGATGAAGTAATTGTCGGCCATCAAGTCGCACAAATCACACGTTATTCTTTTTGTGCGGTATAACTTATGAAATTGGATGGAGATCCGGGAGATTTAAGTACTGAATAGGTACGTTATTAGTTTATATGGATGTCGCTCCTTCGGTGACCATATAGTGGTGGTGGTGTATTAGAAGCTCGTCTAAACATATGGCACGCGTAATCTGGGGTCTACGGGTATGTGGTTTTATTTTAATTTTAAAATTTCTTTTTAATATAGGTACTTAATATCTCAATGATAGTTATGTAATCGATTCAATAACTACATATTATAATATTTTGTACCCGTATCTACGCACTAGTATATATAGCTACTATTTTTTATTCTGTGGCACTAGATGATGTATTGATGATCACAAACATCTACAAATGACAAGTATGTAGTCTATTACTCCTACATGTAATACCATAAGTCCCTATACATTACATGTTGATAAAAAGGTATGACTCATAGTAATAATTGTAGAACTATCACCTGACAACATTACGCAATTGTAACACTAACAATTCCTATTGCACTTAAATATTATTGCATCTATATCAGTTAGATGATCATTAATCCTCATCAAACACATTAATTGATACAGAAATTTTCAGTTTTCTAGCACCATTCTTACTTAATTGTTCAGCATCGATGGTTAATATAATATTCCGTATTTTAACGCACGATATTTAGTCAATCGTTTTGGCGGTAGACCCAATATACGTATCTATCACCTCATTTATTTAAACTTACACTCTTTCTTATGAGTTTTTTAGAGAAAAATAATATATGTAAACCATACTACATAACTACTTACTTCATGCTTTAAGCACAATCTCCATTTATGTATACATACGGGTCGGTTACTTTTAAAATTATTACGTTGAGCTCATTTTGATGAACAGATATACAGTTACAAAAGGTTGCAAATGCTATGATGAGTTCATGATAATAAAACTCAATGCAAGGACGTCATAAACCAGTCAGAAGTCTAAAAATGTATCCTAAAATACGTTGGATATCTCTATCTTGCGGTACTCATAAATCATAATATGAGTTACCCAATACCCATGTAATCTGGGTATACTGTGATTTTTTTTTGTTTCAAAAATTATCGGCACTGGTCTAATAAGGTTAATACGAAAAAAACGTTACCCTTCGTCTGTATTGACCATAAAGTATGTAGATATCTTTTTTTCGGTCAAGCCTTTTATGCTCCTAGCATATCACACTTTATCACTGCACTGCTAGGATGGCAACTGCAACAAGGTAGTTAGGTAGTTAGTAGTTACCTACTTTGAATTTCAAGTCGCAAGTTGGCAGTCGCCATTTAGTAGATAAGATAAAAATTTATCTACCTACAAAGATTTAAAATTATATAATATGTAGAGCTTTTGTGTGTTGTGGGCAGAAAAAACATAATGAAAGATTTTTTTATATGTTCTTTTCAGGGATATGAGGATTAACGCTATGAGATGATCTACGCTCTTTGAATAATATGTGCATTATGGAATGGGATGGCCGGTAATATGTAGGTATCCGTACGAACTTTTAAAAGAACTATCTAGTCATGAAGTTGTGAAATCATTCAACATGCAACATATTCAGAGAAGGTCACTAATGCGAGTAAACACTTTGTAATTATAATAATAATTTACGATATACAAGATTATTATTTTGTCTAAGGTACAAGGTTAAAATCGCAATCTTACGATTAAGTTCATCAAAACGTGACCGATTATGACCTTTTTGATTACATATAAGATATAATTTTTAATCTTTATTATATTTTAACAACGTTGAAAATTCTTTAATTTTTAAACACGTTACCAAAAACGAGTAATATATTTTCATAGAAGCTTATAGTATAGCACGTAAGTGTGAGCGTTTTATTTAGCTCGACTTAGATGTTGGAAGTTGGAAGTTGGAACCAATAAAAATAATATATACTAGCGGTCCGGAAGCGACTTTGTTTTACTTATAAATTATGTAGTAAGTGATATAGTTTAAAATAAGACTAAAAATTAAAAAACACGCTGTCGCAATTTTATCTAATGACCGCAACAAAACTTTTAGGTATACGTAACTAGTATTTATTAGTCTGTGCTAATACCTAACAAAACATATTGTGTAAAATTGAATTGTAATATTGACATGATTTAAAAGAGCAACTATGGACACAGATTAGAGAATAGTTACTTTATGGAGTTTCTTGCCGGTTCTTCTCCATATACTTATACTGCTTTCCGAATCGGTGGTAAATGTAAAAAATATGTAATGACGATTCGAAAGTGCTTCTAATTGAATAAATAAATGTAAAAAAAAGTGTTCGAGCTACTCTTCGAAATGTCTAGACCGATTTTCATACTGACCTAAATTATACCTATTCATTGCCTCGTTCCTTATTGATTTCACTTGTAATACTTAACTTAGAAAAAAAAAATAATAAACATTTATTGACCATAAACAATATAATAAGGTTTACTATATAAAGGTATGTACATTGTACAGCTATGCCCGAAATCGCATTTTAACAGTAGTACAGCGTTAGCTACTATTAAGTTTTCTGTGGCAGTAGTTGGAAGTAGTTGAGGATGGCTTGTATAAAAATAACATAAATAATCACTTTGTATCTTACTATTGAGGTTATAAAAATAAATTTAAAAAAAAAATAAGTGTACGACCTTACTACTTTCAAAAATAAAACAAATAGGTACATAATTGATTAATTTACCGCGATCATGCAAATTATGTGATAGATTTATGTTACAAAACAGAAAGTAAGCATCGATTAAAGTGTCGCATAATATTTTACACATTAATACGTAACAATCGTAGCGAAGATAATGTTCTCATAAATTAGCTGTTAAATAATGTCCTGAAGCATTCCGTTATTTCATAATATTATGTGCATCATAATAAAGTAGGTATCGTACATTGATTATTTAATGGTTTTTGAGAGTATGCAATTGGTAAGCATATTATTACCCAACCATTGAAAGGCACTTTTGCAATTGCGATGATAGGTGCAATTCGGATGTAGATCAAGCACAATAATTATGGGTATCATTTAAGCTATCACCAATTTAATTAGTTTTGTGTTTCTTAAATAATAGGGTTTGTCCTCAAAATAGTAGATCTGTCACCAAAATGTAGTCACCAAACAATGCAAAATCAGTTCCACAATAAATCACCTAAAATCCTGAGATATAAGGTCTAGTACCAAATAAATGTTTTTGTATGTATTATAATAGGTGTGTCCTAATAAGTATTTAAGCAAACTAATTTAAAGAGATCACCAATAAATCATATAATGTTACTAGAAAATTGCATTAAGTTCAAATAAAAAATTAGGGTTGTCATCATCGTTTCAACCAAAAGGTTCTGCTACTTAACTAGACTCCCAAGGTTCTAAATTTCCACTGGTAGTATAAATTATATTTAAATAAAATTTTTAGCAGAGTAGTAAATAAAACAATTAAAGTCAAAATAATCAATATTTATTGTTTAAAATAATTACCACTGAACAATCAGCGCTGGTTTAAAATAGCTGGCTTATGGCTAGCAGAATAGTAGATAAAACACTTAATTAAAGTTAAAATAATCAATATTTATTCTTAAAAATAATAACCACTGAATAATCAGCTTGTCGCGCCAATTTGTCTCCGTCCCTTTGATCATTTTTACACGCTTTATATTAGCTTCACCTGTATGTTTGTTTGTAACCGACTTCTTAGGGCGCGATTTTGACCCACTTTAAACGGCCAGATTTCGTTCAAACTTTGTAGATTTATTGAGGACCGATGACAATACACTAATTTGATAAAATTTTCTATTTTTTAGTTCGGTTTTCTATAAAAAGCGTGTTTTTTAGTTTTTTTTAACTATTATTATTATTTCATTAAAATTATAAATTGATGTATTAAATTGGTAACGAATACTATTAATTTAATATCTGAACGAAATAAAATGTTACTACTGTATTGGTGACAAAATATCAAATAAAAAGGAGTCGCAGTCAGGGATCGATAATCGATTTTTTTTTTTTTTAATATTTATTTAATACGAGAGTTTGATCATACTTGATCATGTCACTCTCAAAAATAAAATCAAAACATAACATAACAGATTATTCTAACAGTAAAACATATTAACTATCTAACGTCTACTTAAACCTAAGGATACTTACAATTTTAATTAATTTTCTTGCTTCATTTGAGGTCGGACAAGCTAAGATATCTACACTATTTTAACTAACGGCCAATCTGATATGTTCTCTACCATCAAAAGTATAATCCATTCAATGCATGTTTTTATTAATTTACTTATTTTAGCTTGCCAACTAAGTTTATTCAAAAATACTATATCTTTCAGTTTCAATAACAACTTGCTAAAGTTAATTCTATCACTAGATGCCGCCGGCTGATCATCTGGTTTTTCGTCTTTAATCTCTTGCTCCGATGCCGATGATGAAAAATCCCAATCCAATACCGAATTATTTTGAAAATTATTTCTGGTTTTTATTCTTCTCTTTTTAGGTACAGCTTTCTCTTGTTTTTGTTCGTGAATTTCAACTTTTGTTTTAACAATATCGGCATAAGAAGGAGTATTGTCGGAAACTTTAATCGGCGTTGAAAATATATTAGAATTTAAATCAGGTGGAGGATCTTCAGATTCATTTTCGGGTTCAATCGCTGTTTCGGGCGCAACGTAAAGCGTGAGAGCTTTTCTATAAGTGCAACTAAAATCTGCCATTATGTCACGTATTTTATGTTCTTTAATATACATCGGACAAGTTTTAGAAAGCGCCATATGCTTACCACCGCAATTAATGCATTTGAACTCCATTGTGTCGCAATTGGCGTGATATCCACCGCATTTAGGGCACACTACTTTCGACGACGGGCATCTTTTGATCGTGTGACCTAGTCTCCAACATTTTCGGCACTGTGAAACCGAGTGTACGTATTTTTCTACGTCTACCCTCAAACCGTCTACATAAACGCAGGGGGGTCTATACGATCCTTTAAAACATAAACGAATGGTCTCGCAGAGTAACAGACACTAACTGGGCCGGGTAATCACATTGTACTCGACTCTTTATTTCTTTGTCATTTAGTTTCAATTCAACATTTCGTATCACTCCATATGTATAGCTAACTTCCATGGCCTGTTGTACTTTAAAGCCCTTTTCTTGTAGGTACGTTGATGATAATATTTTATCAGCATGAGAATGTTCGGTAAATTCAATGCGAATACGATATGGAATCAGATATTTAATTCTTATTACATTAGCTCTTTAAACAACTTAGCCAGTTCGAATTGTTTCGGCATTTTATCTGGGTGGGATACATAGACTTCAATTTTCTCATTATTAGTATTTCTCTGCTTTTTTTCCTTCCCTTTTACAACTTGCTACTCATTTTCATCCTTTTCTCTCTCCCTTTTCCTCTCTCGTCGAACTCCCATAATACCATCATCTTCGATATCATCAGATTTTTTACAAAGTTCTATAGCCGTCTCCATAATTTCGTCCAGCAAAATATCATCACTATCATTACCATCAATAAAGTCTTGAATTTATATTTTTGGTTTTATGGCATTCAAATGCTTTATAAATATAAATTTATAAAGAATAGAAAAAATTCGATCACGAGGCGGGACTCGAACCCGCATCCTTCGCACCATTCCGGGGCGGATGCCTCACCAACTCAGCCACTCGTGACCCGCCCGAGTGATCGAATTTATTCTATTCTTTCAGTTTTATGTGTCTGAAGGGACACACCGCGCGCCATCTATTGAGATGATTAACAACCATTTCAACCAATATGAAGCACTTTTCAGTGAATACAATATTGTAACGATGGAACACGACCTTTTTTGTTGAATTTATATTTTTGGTTTTATGGCATTCAAATGCTTTATAAATATAAATTTATAAAGAATAGAAAAAATTCGATCACGAGGCGGGACTCGAACCCGCATCCTTCGCGCCATTCCGGGGCGGATGCCTCACCAACTCAGCCACTCGTGACCCGCCCGAGTGATCGAATTTATTCTATTCTTTCAGTTTTATGTGTCTGAAGGGACACACCGCGCGCCATCTATTGAGATGATTAACAACCATTTCAACCAATATGAAGCACTTTTCAGTGAATACAATATTGTAACGATGGAACACGACCTTTTTTGTTGAATTTATATTTTTGGTTTTATGGCATTCAAATGCTTTATAAATATAAATTTATAAAGAATAGAAAAAAATCGATCACGAGGCGGGACTCGAACCCGCATCCTTCGCGCCATTCCGGGGCGGATGCCTCACCAACTCAGCCACTCGTGACCCGCCCGAGTGATCGAATTTATTCTATTCTTTCAGTTTTATGTGTCTGAAGGGACAAACCGTTTCTTCATATTCACTCACACACACACTGTTACTGTCCGCATGCGACATGCTGGCGCCGTGCGCTGTGCACCGTCACGCTCGAACGCGTCCGTGTTTATAAACAAAAGAATATCCCGCAAAGAAAACTAGACGCGACCACTCGCACGAACGCCGCAACGAGACTGATCGATTTATTTGGTGACAGATCTACCATTCTGAGCACAGAGCTATTAGGTATTTAAGTAACAAAACTGTTATTATGAACGAAGTTTATATTCATGTAATGCAATATAATTTTTTTGGTTATCGATCTCTTATTTTACACATATATTAACATTAATTTGATAATTCATACCTGGGAACAATTTTTGTTTATCTGAGAACGAAAATATTTCGTGGTGATAGATCTATTTATTAGGTGATACAACTTGATGACGAATATAAATTTTGGTGATAGAAAATATAGTTCCCAATAATTATTACCATCTTTCAATAATGTTGGAGCATCTTCATAATAACAATTAAATCCTAGTCATCTCCCATATTTCGGTTGTACTTTCTGCAGCAATAATATAAATTACAATTGGGGATATAGAAATAAGTTCAAATTCAAATCTATTATATTGAGTGGAATTCCTGGGAAATAAACTGTGTATATTATACCTACACGTTGCAATAAATAAGAAATTTATAAACATAAACATCCCTTATCGACTACTTGGAATACTTTTATTAGTTTCGAAACATACAAATACAAGTCTCTAGTAAACACACGAAATACCTCAGATAAAATTCAGGCTTAGATTGCAAGATGAGACCAGGGTCCATTGACACTGAGTGAGGTGCGCGCCCTGAATATTTACTGCAAATGTGACTAAGCGACGACGATCCGCCTGGTAGATGCGGGTCATGGATAGACTTAGATAAATAATTAGGAATCGCAGCAATCAATTGCAAAATACTAAATAAACATGCTCTTTCAGTTACTGATTGATTCTGAGATGTAAATACAAAGACGAATTGTATAATATTATCTAATAGTTAATAAATACTAGAGGTAAATGGAACGTACTCAAAGTTGCCTGGATTGATTTCGATAGCTAGGTGTTGCTCGAGTTATATTTCATACAATATCAGATTGTTCTCAATACATCATTAGCTTACTGCTTACCCAAACGGGAAACCTAAAGGTGCTATTGCAATTTCATAGGCGTGTCGCAAAATGAAACGTCAAAATCAGCGATTGCATGCGGAGAAAGGGTATTTGCTCCAGTTATGTTAAAGCTATTTAATAGGTACATATTAGAGGTACTAGGTAGATCGTGAAATATGATTAAAGGTTCAGTCGAGGTAGGTATTCCGAAATAATACAGGTTATTATAGACCAGTGTTATTACTTTGTTTGCAAATCAATCACAAGCAGATATTAATGTTGCTTGCTGTTATAAGCAAGCAACATTTTATAATCAGATAGGTACTGACATTATACTAAAGTATATACCTACTTGGTAGATATTTATTATTCAGAGGCATTAAGAAAAAGCTTTCATATCAAATCATTAAAATACATTTGAACTTGTATAATATAACTAATTTGATAGGTACTTAATAAATTTTCCGCTCGTTATCACTCAGGAACTCGATGGCTTTTCATCGATGGCGATGATAGTTCATCGAAATCGGTTAAGCGATTGAGACGCGACATCAAATTCAAATTCAAACATCGTCGTACATCGTCGTAAACAGCAGAGTAATTTCGCAAGATGGAGTAATTTTTAATGCGAACGAGCAATCTCCTTTTGTATATATTTTAAGGTAAGTAGTTAGTACCTAACTAGTATAAGTTGTAGAGTGTAGACAATATTATTATAGGTAGTGTAGTAGTAAAGTCATGTTACGTCTATTAATTAAAATTTAATATAGTTATGACTGATACGTCGGAAGATGATGAGACAAATTATTTGATTACTTTTCCCAGTATTGCGGTTCTTTTGCAGTTTGATTAGGTACGCAATAACAAAAAAAATTTAAGTATTAGCCATTAGGTAACTACCTAGCTACTATGGGAAACCGAAGGCATTGTTTCACAAAAATAGTTCCGATAGTCTATTGTAGCGTTTAATAATCAAAATTACAGAGTGCGTTTGGTACAATCGATTTTAGCGAGGGAGTGTCCTGCTCGGCGGTTGCGTGGCAAGTCGAAGTCGTAGAGGACAGTGGTAGGGTCATCCGCGGCCAATCGCACGGCGCGGCGACGTGACGCCGCGATGACGCAGTAGCAACGCTCCGTTCCGCACGATTTTGTTGCGGCAACATGCTCCCGGCCTTGGAACGTGCTGGTTCCAACGAACTGTCGACCACGAAGCGAAGAATCAGCTATCTGGTGAAGGAAGCGGACAAATTTTAGTGAACGCCCGACGCACGATGCCGTCTGCAGTACGAATGTCGGCCACTCGTGCTACTCCATCCTTCCCCGGATATGTCGCGTGGATGCGCCCCAAGCTCCACTTCAACGGCGGCAATCGGTCGTCCTTAATGAGAACGAGCGTGTTCTCCTTGAGATCCCCCTTGTGCTGGTGCCATCTGGTTCGCGTTTGCATCTCGGAGACATACTCTTTGGACCAACGATTCCAAAAGTGCTGGCGTATTTGTTCCACCCTCTGGAACCTCGGGAGACGAAGCTCAGGCACGTCGTATAGATGCTCAGCCGTTACAGGTGCAGTCAGCGGACGACCAACCAGGAAATGTGCAGGGCTAAGTGGTAGGAAATCATTGGGATCTGTGGAAAGATGGGTCAAAGGACGGGAGTTCAGGACAGCTTCAACCTGGGTCAATACTGTGCTAAACTCCTCGAACGTTAGATGTGCGTTACCTACTACACGTTTGAGATGGTGCTTGCAGCTTTTTACTCCAGCTTCCCACAATCCCCCGAAATGACTAGCGTAAAAAGGTATCATTTTAAAATTAATATTTTGCGAAGTTGCATATGCTTTAATTTCATCAGAACAGCTAGCTAAAAATTTTTTAAACTCATTCATGAGACCGACAAAATTCTTCCCATTGTCAGAAAAGATAGTCACGGGTTTACCTCGCCGCGATATAAAACGTTTCAAAGCTAGGAGATATGATTCCGACGATAGATCGCTAACAAGTTCCAAGTGAACCGCGCGTGTAACAAAACATATAAATAAGCATATGTACGATTTTTGTAACTTAGCACCTCTGCCTTTACGATTCAACGTGAACACTGGGCCAGCGTAGTCGACACCACAACGTATAAACGGATAACCTGGGTCCAGACGCTCCTGCGGTAGATTCCCCATAATAGGCGCGACCGTAGTCGGTTGCAGTCGTGCGCAGCGCATGCACGAATGTACCACCTTCCTAGCGAGGTTTCTGCCGCCGACCGGCCACCACATCTCTCTGAGCGTAAACAGTAGAAGCTGTGGCCCGGCGTGGAGTAAACGTTCATGCTCGAACCGAAAAAGCAAAAGTGAAAAATAATGATTAGCTGCGATTAAAATAGGAAATTTTTTATTAAAACTAAAATTTGGCGAATTTTGAATACGCCCACCTACACGAATTAAATTATTATTTGCGTCAAAGAATACATTTAATTTGGAAATTTGATTATAGCCTGATATATTCGTTATATTTTTATTGTTTTTAAGCGCATAATAAATATCTGGAAACGATTCCTGTTGACTCAACTTTGCTAACGTTAATTCAGCACGATTTAATTCCTCGACTGATAATAAACCTGTCCACTTATTAGTTTTATTTCGCGCGTTATTAATAAAACGTAATACATAAGCAGCTGCGCGTTTAAGTCTATTATATTGTGAAAATCGAGAAAAAATAATTAAATTATCGTTTAAATTATTACTTATGTGACAACAAATATTTGTAGATTTAATTTCCGGTAAATCTGAATTAATTAATTTGGAATGTTTTAAGTCGGGCAATTCAAAATGTATTATGTAAAAATAACGGACCCTCCCACCATAAAGATGAAGAGCTAAGCGCTTCTAGACCTTGCCCGCGTGAGACTAAATCGGCTGGATTATCCTTGCCTGCGACGTGACGCCATGGATGTTCCTTGGTCAGCTCGTGAATCTCTGCCGTCCTATTTTGAACATAAGGTTTTAATAAATTAGTAGGCATACCTAACCAACCTAACACGATAGTTGAATCTGTCCAAAATACTATTTTATCAAAGTTTGAACGCAGTGATCCAATAAGCTTATAATATAATCGTGCACCTAACAACGCACCACACAACTCTAATCTAGGTATAGTTGTAGTTTTAGTCGGCGCGATCTTACCCTTCGAACATATCAAGCGCACTGTGACATCAGCTGTTGCATTGATCGTACGAGCGTATGCGCAAGCTCCGTACGCGACCTGTGTAGTAAATATATGTAGTTCGGTTCGCACTGGATCAATGCACATAACGTGACGCGGTATTCGTAAACTACTAAGGTAAGATAATCCATTTATAAATTTATCCCATATTTGCGAAATTTCGTTAGGAACCGATTCATCCCACGTCAATTTTAACAACCAACATCTTTGTAATAAATGCTTTGCGATAGTAATAACCGGACTTAATAATCCTAGCGGATCGTATATTTGTGAAGCACACGATAAAATAATACGTTTTGTCACTACTTCACTCCTTTGTACAATTTGCGTGAAATAATAAATATAATCATCGAGACTATTCCATCCGATGCCTAAAGTTTTATTGTTACAAGTTTTATTAAGTAAACATAGATCGTGTGTTTGCGATTCATTAACGCTAGGCGTAATTAAATTTAAATTATGACTAAAAATCCATTTTCGTAATTTAATACATGCTGAATCTAAAAGACTACTAGTTTCTTTACAAATATTTTCTAATTCGGATATAGAATTCGATGAAACTATGAGATCGTCAACGTAAAAACAATTATTAATAGTAGGGATGTAACGATACCGATACCGATACCGATATATCGGCCGATATAATCGGCAAGCCGATATATCGGTATCGCCGATTATAAAACAACCGATACCGATATCAAACAATTCAAAAAACCGCGCCCAATGAACGATGCGGGAGGCCGCCCGCGCGTGCGCACTTTGTTTTTTGAAAAAACTCTACCAATAGTAAACTTTTATTAGGAACTGATTGTATGTGTATAACTTAAAGTTTAACTGACTTTGCAAAGTAATAATACTAAAATAAATGGTTTTCTTGTTTTTTTGATTTGGCATTGTTATTTAAAAGAATACGATTTACAGTTGAGTCTCTGTTAAATGTTGGTAACTTTTATGCATAATTCACTATTTATTTTTCTACCAAGCCATCGATATCGGTATCGGTATCGGTATCGCCGATATTTTATTACAAATATCGGTATCGGTATCGTATCGGCAAAATCATGTATCGTTACATCCCTAATTAATAGTATCGGCTACATACGGAATAT
The DNA here is from genome assembly GCA_029959065.1 of Colias behrii. Lineage (NCBI taxonomy): Eukaryota > Metazoa > Arthropoda > Insecta > Lepidoptera > Pieridae > Colias > Colias behrii. Next base: position 7,349,576 of record JARWMC010000007.1, on the reverse strand, counting down.
TCGAGTGTTTGGCTAATTCCTTTAAACACCTACAACTGAGATACGGTGCGGATGCCGTTCCGTACGTCACGGTGTTGAGTCGGTACACCCTCAGCGGCTCTGAGGGATCATCCCGCCACAAGATCAGCTGCAGGTCACGCTGATCTTCAGCAATATTCAATTGCCTGTAAAATTTTTCAATGTCAGCGCATGCAACATACCTATTCTCGCGAAAACGTAATAAAATAGAAATTAAGTCACCTTGAATAGCAGGTCCAATCATTTGTATGTCGTTTAATGATACGCCGGAACTAGACTTCATACTCGCATCAAAAACTACGCGTAATTTAGTTGTGGTGGCGTGCTCCCTAAACACACCATGATGCGGTAGGAAATAGTGCGGATTCCCATACGTATTGACGAGACTCAAAATGTTCCTCACAAGCAATATCTTCGCTAGATAATTGCTGTAATTTATTGCTAGGCGCGGATAGTTCTTCTACTTCCCAGAAATTCCTAACTAACTTATCGAGTGAATCATCTTCCGTGGATAAAGTCGAATAATTACAATTAATATGTGTTAAATTTTTATTACTACTATACGGAAAAGATTTAATTGCACCTGACACTATCCAACCTAATTTGGTGTTTTGAAGGAAAGGACCACTTTTAAGGCGCATTTTTCCTTCGGTTATTAATTCCCAAAATAAATCAGCACCGATCAGTAAATCAATAGGTTGAATTTCGTAAAAATTGGGATCAGCTAACAATAAATTGTGAGGAATATTAAATTGATTTAAATTAAACGTGGTTGTAGGCAATTTTGATGTAATTTGGGGCAAAATTAAACATTGAAAACGGGCAGTGAAGCTCCCGTCGCGCGATTTAATTTCAATGTTACAAGATTGCGAACATTGCGTAATAGAATTACCTACACCGTGAATATGTTGAGTGGACTGTAATATTCGTAAATTTAATTTATTTGCTAACGATTGCGTAATAAAGGATCGCTCGCTTCCGCTATCTAGAACTGCGCGTGCGCAATAATACTCACCCGATTCATTATATAGTATATACTTCAACTATCGCCGTAGACAATATGACAATCTGTTGCGAAGAATTGTCATCCTTTGTATGCATAACGGTTTGTGCGTGATTAGTATATTGAAGTTGCATGTGTGCGTTATCTGATGTAACGGGATGCGTATTAGTAAGCGAGGGGTGCTCGTACGTAGTTAACGTCACTGTATTTTGTTTAATTGGTGATAATTTAATTGCATCACAAAGTAAACTATTGTGCTTTTGTTCACACTTTCTACACGGACCAAAAAGACAAGTACCAACTGAATGACCTGGACGCATACAATTAACGCATAAGTCTTTATCCTTTATGAAATTAAACCTATGTTGTGAAGATAAGTCGAGAAACTTCTGGCATGAATACAGCTGATGCTTTTCGTTACATAGCAAACATGACTTGTAATGGCTGCGCGACTTATTGGATTGCGATTTAGAGTGTTTGTTATCCGAAACTATGTTGCAATGAATTTTGGATGATGAATTTTTATTTTGGTAAGTAGACAATTTATTTGAGTTATTTGAAATACTAGGTTTACTGTGATTTACGGAAAGTGTAGTTAATAAATCGGCCTTTTCTTTAATGAATTCTAATAAATCGTTTAGTTTAATAATTTTGTCCTTGTTTATTTTGTAAAAGGTGTTTTTAAATTGTTCCCACTCGCGTTCTGTGGTAGGACCTAACTTTGAAACTACGATATAAATAATCAAAGTGTCCCAGTATTCCGTGGGTTCTCCTAAGATTTTAAGAATACGTAAATTTTTTAAAACTATATCTATTAAATTGTGTAATTGAATAGCCGATTCTCTTGAGACGTTTTGAAGTGAAAATATTGCTTTAATGTGACTTTGCACTATCAATCGCGTGTTATTAAAACGGTGTAATAAAAGCTCCCATGCAACCAGATAATTTTCGGATGAAAATTCAACGTTTTCTATAACGATTTTGGCATCGCCTTTTAAACTCGCCTTTAAATAATGGAATTTTTGAACCGGTGGTATTGTTTTCGAATTATGAATTAAGGATGAAAACGTGTCGCGAAATTCTACCCAGTGTTCATGTGAACCGTCAAAGCTAGGTACAGATATAATCGGTAATTTTACTGAATCGTTATTAAAATTGTTACAGGTCGTGGTCGTGCGCTAAGGAACAGTCAATGGATTTATTAACAGATCTATCCTCGGAATTATCTGGGTTTACCATGCAGTCCAGCATCGCCAGGACAACATAATATTCCCTTTCAAACTACGCGTGATTCTATGAGTTTATCCGTTTCTGACTCCGGGACAAGATCTTCGATTTTACTTTGTACTTGGTTGAAATCGTTCATTAAACTTTGCGCACCTGGTATACGTAGTTTTAGTTCTGCCCTTTGATGTGTATCAAGGTCAACATTTTCAAACGAAGAAACGTATTTTTTAAAGTTAGTTAACCTACATTTAATTAATCCCCTTTTTTTCCTCAAATCCTTAAGCTCCTTTTGCTCAGAAAGAGACATAATTACTGAAGTAAAAAGCTACAAGTACTTACGTGCCACGTGAAGCAGATTCTTCGGTTGCGTAAAAGCACGTGAGGAGGCAAGCAACACCAAAAGCTCTGGAATATACAAAGCACAGTATCACTCAGATGAAGCTTTACAGGGTTGGATAAATTAGCTGGCCGTCTTACCAAACTGCACTGTAATTTTGCGACTTCCTCGCCGATTGCGTCTCCTAAATCCAGGATCCGGCTCGAAGGACCAGAAATTTATGTAGCGTTTAATAATCAAAATTACAGAGTGCGTTTGGTACAATCGATTTTAGCGAGGGAGTGTCCTGCTCGGCGGTTGCGTGGCAAGTCGAAGTCGTAGAGGACAGTGGTAGGGTCATCCGCGGCCAATCGCACGGCGCGGCGACGTGACGCCGCGATGACGCAGTAGCAACGCTCCGTTCCGCACGATTTTGTTGCGGCAACATCTATATATACGAAGCTAAATGCCATGCTTCTCCGGTATAACTCTGTGGCATAACTCCAGCGCCATACTCAAACGAATGCATATACCTATTAATAAAGAAAACAATTCAACCGTTAACCATTGTTCCAGACTCCAGTACCAGGCTAATTTTTGTACAAATAATAATTATCGTCGAGTAGTAATATTCCTGAAATTTATACTTTTCCGACCAGTGTCCTCCATACCACCGCATAGGAGTAAGTTTTTTTTCGATAAACATTATTTACCAAAACTTTTTTTAAATGTTCTACGTATGGTCATAAATATAAATTTAATACCTATGGCTTTTATTTTCGTGTCTTTCGATCTTTGTTAATAGACATCTTTATTAACATGCTTCTACTAGCTTCACCTGTACGTATGTACGAAAACGAAAAAACTACACCTATCAAGGATCTGTGACAACGCTTGAACTCATTCAAATTATTGTATACTAGCTGTGCCCTACGGCCTACGGTTTTACCCGCAGTGCTCCGCTCCTGTTGGTGATGATATAGCCTATAACCTTCCTCGATAAATGGGCTATCCAACACCAAAGAATTTTTCAAATCGGACCAGTAGTTCTTGAGATTAGCGCGTTCAAACAAACAAATTAACAAACTCTTCAGCTTTATAATATTATATATTATAGATTTAATAATAACATAATATGTAACTATTTTCCAAAAATCTCAATTTCAAGCAGAAAAAACACGAGCAATATAAATAAAAAAAAAACAAACATGTTCAAACCTATTTATTCACCTATAATCTACATTATTAAGACTAGTTCACACTATCTCCTCTTCTTCTTTTCAGGGCGGCTGCCTCCCATATCCTCTAATTGCTGTTTAAGATCGAGTAGTTCATTATCAGGCACATATCGAATGTCTTCATGTTCAATTGTATGTTCATGAACGTTAAGCGTACAACCCTCTGGTAAAAGGGCGCGTGACACTCGCAATAATGTTCCTAGCGCCCATGCGGGTACGTCTACCACCTGAAAACAATACCGTTTTAAAGAAGGTTTATTATAATGAAGAATACAGGAAATATGCATTTAACGATACTATTATTATTCAATAAAGTACTCATATTATTAATTTATTATTATTACATTTCATTAGTCTTTAATTCCATATGATACTCAGATAGATTTTTCCCAAAAATACCACAGGAATGGGGGTTTTCTTTCTCTACATGGGCATAGCCTAAACTAGGAAAACTTGTACAATTATAATATGATGTAAAATCAAGCCTATTACAGGCTATCTGCTGTACTGCAGCCAAGTTCTTACATTTATGAAAAAAGCAATCTATATATATAAAACTCAAAGGTGACTGATATAGTGATCTATCAATGCACAGCCCAAACCACTGGACGGATCGGGCTGAAATTTGGCATGCAGATAGATGCACGGAGGTGTCCCCTAAGAAAGAATTTTGATCAATTCTACCCCCAAGGGGATAAAATAGGGGATGAAAATTTGTATCATGTTTATTTATCTTTTCCAAGCAGGCGAAGCTGCGGGCAACAGCTAGTATTTTATATTTTAATTTTATATATAGATTTTTTACTATACATATATGTTAAATGTCTCTATATAACAGTCTACATACCTGAACATTCCTTTCATAAATATTTAATTGGTACTCAGAATCAATAGCTGTTCCACCAGGTTTAAACCGTTGTATTTTTAATTGTTTAGCAGGTGTTGCCCAACTGTAAATAGAAAAATTGGGTTTGACAGTTGACACTTGTTTTGACAATTAAAGATCATCACAAAAAGATTTATAAAATCGTAATGAAAAAAATAAAACAGCCCCATGATACCCATAATATGAAACTATTTTTTTTAAACATTTACTTCACATTTATAAGCAACAGACTAATCTGTTTCTATTCCAAAGACAAACTTTATCATAAAGGGGTAATATAGACGAGAGTGTTAGTGCCTAACTTTTATTTTTAATTCTATCTATCAACATACAGAAACTACTGGACAGATTGGCCGAAGTTTGACATGCAAATATCCATTAAGATGAAAAATATTATTGAACATGTGGCCGAAGCTGCAGACAACCAGCTCTTAATAGCTGGAAATTTTGGATGGAAATTCTATACAGGAAAGAAATACATCATACATACCATTCATCTACTTGTATACCCATTACTTCAGCATATCTATGGATTTCTTTTTGGCAATTTTCTAACAATGTGTAGTCATATCCTTTTAGTTGTATATTTAAGCAATCATAAACAGGTTCGTCTGGTTCCATACTCTGTAAATATTACTTTTAATTAAAAAATTTACACGAATTAAAAAGTGATAATTTTTATTTTTTATGTCAATTGTCATCACAATTTTTATTTTCAAAAACTTTTTCTTCAATATTGAAAATTATTTTACTAGTAGAAAGCTACAATATTAATGTCAGTGGCAAAGCTTTATTTTATTTATTGCTTTAGTTATCATTAAAGCTCACTTTAAAGTTTAAACCACACTTACTATGGCACTTTTTAGGTATATCATAGTCTGATAGGATGGAAGATCAGACACTAATCTTGTAAAAAAAAAAGTTTTAGACAGAATCCAATCCAGGCTAATGCTTATAAATCTTTAACTTATATTATAAATGTGGAATATCTGACTTATTAAGTAACACTATACTTACGATCAAATAGTCGGGTTCATATAAATCACTCTTGAGCCGTTTTTGTTGTCCAAATAGAGAACTTGATTGTGCCGTAACATTTTTATTAAATTTTAATAATGACGCAACTCTAGCCTGTAAAATAGGGGTAAAAAATATTAAAAGACATCTTCAAAACCTGGTACAATTATTATTATGTATTTCAACATTTCAATTTTATAATATTTACTTACATATTTATAAATTTTTGAGGCAAACATTTTATCGGGAGGAAACAATATTATCTTAACAATATCTAAAGATAAAATAATATGATATTAATTAAATAATAAATATTTTTTAATTTAAAAATAGATCCACATGCTGACCGTAAATTGTCCAATTTTGAATTTATGGAAAATGACAACTGTGAACTGACAAGTGACAACTGTCATTTGAGACGATGACAGTATTTTTTTTTTAATTTTCTTACAGAAAATTAAAAATCAAATGTGTACCTATCAAATAAACAAAATTGTTTTATCTCTTGTTTTATTATCTATTTTATCTTACCAGGAAGAATGGGAAAATCTTAGTGCATTTTTAAACTTAATGATCTAAGAGGAAAAATATCATAATTAATCATTATTATACTTGAAAATTTTTTGTTTATCTTTTATATAAAATATATGTATATATATACGTTACAAAGGTTTTTATAAATTTTAGATTTGTAGGTAAATACGTCCATAAAATTAGTTTTCCGATAGAAAATAGGTCAGTGAAAACACCTTAATTCTAAAATGAAAAAAAAAATGGTTGCCTGTAAAGTCGGTTTTACGGGCGAAGATTTTACGTGACAACGTCTTTTTCTCGGTAGAATATTTATGTGCTGCGCGCGCGGCAGACCGCGGGCCTCTCTCTCGTTCGGTGACTCATCGTAACGTTACCGAGCGTTACACTTTTTCATAAGTGACTCCCAGTCGCAACCTAATTTAAGACGTTGTCACGTCAAAAAATGGTTGCCTGTAAAGTCGGTTTTACGGGCGAAGATTTTACGTGACAACGATCATAGTTGAGTGGGAGAGAGACGCAAGGCATTCGGCGGGCCTCTCTCTCGTTCGGTGACTCATCGTAACGTTACCGAGCGTTACACTTTTTCATAAGTGGCGCGGCTGGCAACCTAATTTAAGACGTTGTCACGTCAAAAATGTTGTGTGGTTTTATGAAACCACGGTAAAAGTGAAACTGTTCGAACGGTTCCGAACACTGCTTTGTGTAGCGCATGTCGCGTGTCGGTCGGCTGCCGAGTAGGTATACCTACTCGGCAGCCGCGATACACGCGACATGCGCTACACAGACCAAAAAGTTTGAGACGATGTAATAAAAGTTTCACTTTAAAAATAAAAAGAAGGATTATTTTTTTCCACTCTTTTTCCAAGCCAACTTTTACTTAGAAAATGCTTAAAAGTAAATTTAAATTCAAGATACATGTTTGCACTATTTTATTTATTGTATGGAGATAGGATTCCAATTTTCATGATAATTTATCGTCAAATTAGTTTATTTCTATATATAAACCACAGATATAAACATTTTTCATGCTGTTCAAAGAATAATTAAAATACAGAATAAATATATGTCAACTGGAATATCACGTGTTATCTGTAAAAAATTTATAAGCTGTTCTAATCTTATCTATTTTTCGGTGTCAAAACTCAAAGCGTCAAATAAAAAAAAGGTTAGGTGGACTAAGGACTTGCGTAAAAGTTATAAAATTTCGAGTTCAGTTTTTGAAGATATCATACAATATAAATGGTGATTTATTAGTATACGTTACAATATTTAGAGGATGGCGTCAACGGGGAGTACACCATTTCCTAAATGGCAGCTGGCTATCCTTCTTGGTGCCCCTTTGGCTATCGGGTTAGGTTATCTTTATTTAAGAAACAGATTTGAAGATCCGGAAAAAAAGAAAGAGGCTGAACTCAAAGCGAAAACAACGATTTCATTAGATAACGAAGAAAATGCAAAAGCTCCTGAAAGTGCGATCGACCGCGCTATGAAGTTGAAGGGTGCCGGAAACCGTGCATTTCATGCAGGCGAATATGATAAAGCGATATCTTTGTACAATGAAGCGATTGAAGCTTGTCCACCTGACCGACCCGTTGACTTGGCTACGTTCTATCAAAATCGTTCGGCCTGCTATGAGAAAAGGGAAATGTGGGATCAAGTTAAAGAAGATTGTACATTTGCATTGAAATTGAATGAAAAGTATGTTAAAGCATATCTTCGCCGATCCCGTGCTGCTGAAAAGAGTGGTGATCTTGTCCTAGCTTTAGAAGATGTCACTTCAGCTTGTATTTTGGAACGATTTCAAGTACAAAGTTCACTAGTAAATGCTGATCGTATCCTGAAAGCACTGGGAAGGCAACATGCACGAGAAGCATTAGCCAAGCGAAACCCAGTTATGCCTTCAAAACATTTCATTAAAACCTATTTTTCAGCATTTTCTGAAGACCCAATCACCAAAATTAGTCTTGATGATAAGGAGAGTGGTGGTTTCGCTAAAGCAAAACATGCCCTTGATGCTCAAGATTATGAGTCAGTAGTGAATGCTTGCACTGAAGAATTGGATGCAGATGGCAAATATAAATATGAAGCCTTACTCCTGCGTGCTACTTTCTACCTCCTTCTTGGTAGACATGAAGAAGCTCAAGTTGATTTGGGTAAAGTTATTGATAGTGATGCCAACACGAAAGTCAAAGTGAATGCATTGATCAAACGTGCTTCTCTTTACACGCAACTGGAAAACACAGAGAAGTGTCTTGAAGATTTTGCAAACGCCGCTCAGTTGGATTCTGGGAACTCTGACATTTATCATCACCGTGGGCAAGTATATCTCTTATTAGAACGGATGGATGAAGCTACATCGGAATTTGCAAAGGCAGTAGAGCTGAACCCTGACTTTTCCATTGCTTACATTCAAAAGTGCTATGCTGACTATAGACATGCTCAACTTCACAAAAATATTGGAGCTTTGAATCAAGTAAGGGCAGACTTTGAAAAGGCATTGGAGAGATTCCCAAGGTGTGCTGAAGCATACATTCTGTATGCCCAAGTATTGTCAGATCAGCAAGAGTGGGGAAGGGCAGATGCATTATTTGATTCTGCCTTAGCAGTAGACCCAAACAATGCAACCCTCTATGTCCACAAAGGCCTTGTGCAATTACAGAAGAGCACTGACTTTGATAAGGCTGTCAAGTTAATTAACAAAGCCATAGAAATGGATGATAAATGTGATTTTGCTTATGAAACTCTTGGCACCATTGAAGTTCAAAGGTATGTGGTTTATTGGTTATTTTTTTCTAAATAGTCATTTCTATGCATATTTTCTATGAGCTATATCATACATGTGAATTGTGGACTGGTATTTGATCTTATTATAATACAATTTCATAAAAATGTTACTCTGTACATGATAATATAAAAATTATCATAACATAATTTTTATAATTATTACTTTACAAAACTCCATGTTACTACAATTATGCATTATATCTTTAGAACGTCAGTCGAAGCCAAAATAATTGCCTTTGGAATTTTTATTGTAAATGATATGCTTACACTCACATCATGTAGAAACTACTTCACATAATTGGATTATGTTCACAGTTCAAAAGCCACTAATTAATTCAACATACAATTATATTGTTTATATAATATGTATGACAAAATGTAGAAATGTAAACTCAAGTATGACTATAAAACAAAGGCAGAATCTAATGATATTTTCCAGATCTATGACAGTCTTTAAGATATCAATCCAAAGTAGGATTGATAGCAGTTTGTTGTTTATTGCAACCATATTTAAAAAATTTGTAAGAACAAGTATGCAACCAAAATTTCAAATGCATTCAAAACACTTATAGTTCAGACTAAGCTCAGTTTATTAGAAGTATCTTATCCCATCAGAATGAAACATTTTTAATAATAGTGTCCTTATTATCAATGAAAAAGATCATTAGTTTGCAGTTTACAAGAACACCCTTCATTACATGAAAAAATTCTATGAAATAGACATATTCAAAAACTTTATTCTGTATCCTCCTTAGCAAGTAAGCATAAAACTGTTTTTTTTTTTTTTTATTATATTAACCATTTGATGAGCGTAGTATAAATATGTACTATGAATGTCTTCATTGCGTAACTTGATACCTGTTATCTATCACATACATTTGTTATCATCAAAATACTTCTATTCAATTTTTATAGATAGGTATTGTTACACATAGCGAGCCATAATAAATCATGAGTCATCAACAGCAATTGACAGCAATTGCAATTGAATATTTAAGTATAATTTTATGGTCCATGCATGTTTAAATAATTTTATTTTGCAAATGGTCATCAAGGGCCATATTATAGTTAAATATTATTACTAAAACAAGCTTTTCCTTTTTCTCATTTCAGAGGTAACTTACGGCGTTCACTGGAGCTTTTTGAAAAGGCCATTGCATTGGCCAAAACAGAATTGGAAATGACACATTTATTCAGTCTTAAGGACGCAGCCGCTGCACAACTTAAGGTGTCAGAGCGTTGGGGATTGGACTGGACTGTAAGCTAGGCTACCATCTACAACTACACAACGAGAATGTACTTCTAGTAAATTTGTTGTGAATGTCAGAGTAGGGTGGAAAATATTTATTTCATTTGATTTTATTTTCCATAAGTACTTTTGATTGTTTGCTAAATGTGTATGAGTATATTAAAGTAACGTTTAAAAGCTCAAATTGCATTTGATAAAGCCCATAAAATTAAATGGTGCTTACTTCACTGTTGTTGTACATAACTATTTATGTCTATGAACCCTACTTTGGATTTTCTAGCCTCGTTGTGAAAATTACTAGTTTGTCGATTGATGCCGCCGTTAACTCGCCGCTTATGTAACAATTATTGTGTATCATACTTATGTATATCGTATTTGTGTATATTATGCAGTAATATCATCACATATTATATTTATTTATTAATACAATTTAAAAAAAATATGCAAGCGTTGTTATACATTTTTGGTTTTAAATAGGTATGTACAATGTATCTTATTATGTTAAAATTGTTGCGCTTTATAATTTACGTATGTTAGAGCGTCATAAGTCTCTTATTTGTTTGAACATACTTCATATTGAAGTTTGTTAAAATTCCTGAAAAAGTTGGCATTTAAATAATTAATTAGTGAACAAGCTGCTGTAAAGGTTGGATTGAGGTATCTGATTGATTGAATGACATAATAAAAATTATTATTATATATGTACTATACAGGGTGTCCCACTATTGGTATACTAAGCGCGAAAGGACTTGTAGTTTTGCATACACTGATCACGTAAAAAATACTTAAACAACAAAATTACGTCAAAAAATTTTTGCTAAATTTTTCCTGAAAATCCATGTTTTCTTCTCTAGCTTCGCGCAACCGGCATATACCGCTTCTCTAATGTGAGCATTTTGTCTATGAAAACATAATCTTAAACGATAGCTCACGTGCTGGTGGCAAAGTTGGGCGGGTTGCTTGTTATGGGTGTACACATAGAGTTTTAAGAATTCATCTATTTGAAAAAAAAATGCGTCTGGAATTTTGTAAGTATTTTTTACGTACTCAGCGTATGCAAAACTATAACCTCCTTTGAGCTTAGTATGACAACAGTGGGACACCCTGTAGATACAGTTCTATTTAATATACAGGGTGTCCCACTATTGGTATACTAAGCGCGAAGGGACTTGTAGTTTTGCATACACTGATCACGTAAAAAATACTTAAACAACAAAATTACGTCAAAAATTTTTTGCTAAATTTTTCCTGAAAATCCATGTTTTCTTCTCTAGCGTCGCGCAACCGGCATATACCGCTTCTCTAATGTGAGCATTTTGTCTATGAAAACATAATCTTAAACGATAGCTCACGTGCTGGTGGCAAAGCTGGGCGGGTTGCTTGTTATGGGTGTACACATAGAGTTTTAAGAATTCATCTATTTGAAAAAAAAATGCGTCTGGAATTTTATAAGTATTTTTTACGTACTCAGCGTATGCAAAACTATATCCTCCTTTGGGCTTAGTATACCAACAGTGGGACACCCTGTATATTATATATTACATAGAAGTATATTTAATTACATCTTGAAAAAGAAAGCTTTATTACTTATCTTCTCAATGCAGTATCATAGAATAACTATAAAGAACTCGCTTGCGAGTCTGTACTTTCTGACAATCTTTATTTGCAATAATACAGTACTTAATTGTATCGAAATATATATATATCTACATATATATATTAGTATTAGCGTTTCTTTCTTGTAGGTGTTGGAATATGCGAATAATGTTTTTGGCCACTTATTTCATTAAATTATCAAAGGTAATTTTTGATGTATATGTTACCGGAAATGTATGAAATCAAGGAATTGTATACAATTCCTAGGAAATGTATAATCTTCCTAGGAATTGTATACAATTCCAATATCGTATTAGGAAATGTGTAAAGTAAATGCTTTCTGTAATAAAACACGTTGTTATTTTTTTTATTATAGCTCTTATTGATACAATCGGGTAACAGTCATACCGTAAAATTGTAATAATATTATGTTCATATTATTATCTTACTAATTAACATTTTAAAAATCAACTATCTAACTTTTAACGTAAATATCACAAAATCAACTTATATTTATTCTTATAAAATCAAATTTTCATTTGGCAAGTAATCAGTCCCCTCGTCCCGCTGTCCCCGCGTATATTTGGCGCAGTCGGATTGTATAATCCGCCGTATTACATTACGGCTAGCTGTTTTAATATGCCGAAAATTCGTCTTTTTCCAAAATTCTACAAAAAGACGGTCGCGAGCCGACGGAGCCCCACGAAGTGGGGCTCCTATTTCTGTGTAGTTTTAAAAAACACGAGCCTAACCTAACCCACCCCCTTATCCAAACCAAAAATTTCTGATTACGAATTATCGGCATAGTTACTACAAAATGCCGACCGTTTGTAAACGGCCAGATTAAATACAATTAGCCTGCGACATATCAATATCTTAAATGTTTTACATTTCCGATAGCTATTTAGGAAATGTATAGATTTCCTAGGAAATGTGTATAAAATAATTTATTTCACACATTTCCGTGCGATTTTAGGAATTATATACATTTCCTAGGAATTGTATACAATGACGGATTACATACATTTCCGGTAACATATATATAAGTAGTTAAATAGTGAGAGAAAATATCAAGCTATAAATAACAACTAGTAAGATTTTGTGTACAGATAAATTCATTGGTATGTGTCGCTTAAATATATTGTAATTTGTAAATCATAACACTGCTAGTTTTACTTGAATGTAAAAGGAAATAGAGGTATGTATGCACATTTTCAAATAAACTCGCAAAAACTAAAGTGAGAACAGTGATTTAAAATTATGTATGTTCGATTATTTTTCACTTGTAAAAAATGTTTGTGTAGTTTACTTATTATAGAGAAAGTAAATTGAAAGAAGTATTTACTTTACTGGGTCCAAGCAAGGAGATCTCAGAGTCCCACAACAGACTTGAAATTTTGTTCATATGAATGCGTGCAGTTTAACGGCGGTAAACGCGAGGTGCATCCAACATGTAAGTGTAGGTGTCGAGTAAATTAGTTATTGAACATACTAGTCAGTTATGTATTTTAACTGTTATCAAATTCTTAGTATGGCTTACAGGTAGGGCACCTACTCACGTTAGATGCACCTTCAATGTGGATTAGTGTTAGTTTGCTAAATATGGTTCTACAAGTGTTGTTACCTCACCGATAGTGAATAGTTATCAATTTATGAAAACTTCAAATATATATAATAAACAGCTTCTAGTTGTTTTACTATTCAGTTAGTTTTAATTTAATCCTTAAAATACACACCCAATTATTATTGACACAATATACAGATACATACAGTAAGGAAACTTCATACAAAATGTTCGAAATGGCTCCCCCCCCCATCAAGCGTGTTTACAAGGGTATTGAGGGGGATCGATAGTAGCGGGTGACACATCCACAGATTTTGAATATAGTATCGGTCAATTAAGGAAAGCTGGCATGTTCACAGTACTCACACTTATGCAATTTCACTTACAGTATGTTCAAAAATAAATGCGACTCTAGTTTCATTTTAGACTTGAATTGTAAAATGGGTGCGTTGTAGATAAATATATGCAAATATAATTATGAAAGCTCTCATAATTTACCTGTAAAATTATAATTTAAAAGTAAATCAATTGATGAAGTTAATTATTTATTCTAATAATAATCAATTGGATAAAAGTATTAATAATCATTCAATTATCAAATAATAATTAAATTTCAGGTCATAAAAACAATACAAATAACACGTGCGCTCACTCCCAACACACGGATGGTTGTTTTGATAATGATTTAAATAACGGACGTCTTCTGCAGTTGCGGAGCAGTCTTGTCCTGACTTTGGTCGAGTAAAGATATCTAAGAAATATTATATTTGTAGTAAGTACGTAATACCTACCAATACGCGCTAACAAATATGTGTTACATGTTTATTGTATAATTTTCACATTATTGGTTTTAAACTCAAACTCAAACATTTATACAATTAGACTTCTTCTAGAAGCACTTTTGAATCGTCATAACAGTTTAACAGTTTTAACATTTACCACCAATTCAGAAAGCAGTATCTATAGAGAAGAAGAAGAATCTATTTAATCATAATCGTAATCTTCTACTTCACTGAAACTTTCATCGCTCGAAGAACTCGCCGTCGGAATTTCTTAATGTTATTATAAATGAGTCAGTGTAACTATCTACTTTTGGTTCTAATTGAATATATTTTTCCTCATGTCACTAAACATATCCAGACTAATAGCATTTGCTTCCTTTCTAAATAATTCTTCCACAGTTTTCAAGTTAAAGTTCACATTTTGTGATGCTACTTTCCCTTTAATTATGCCCCATAGTAACTCTATTGGGTTGAGTTCTGGATGGTATGGTGGAAGGCGCAATACACTATGTCCATGATCTTTGAGGATTGCATCAAGTAAAAATTGTGTATAGTTTGGCTTATTTTTTTTAATAATGTGATAACTCTGATTATTAATTAGTAATTTGATTTTTGAAAAAAAAAATGCCGATTTTAGTCAAAATTTATATTTTTATAACAAGATCCTTATCATCCAAATTTCCACCTTGGTGAGAAAAATTGACATTTCTAATGAAAATGAACAAAAAATTAAATGATTTTATTAAATACTGTAAAATAGTCTATAATTCTTCCATTTACTGTATCACAAAATTCTTCATAGATTTTTAGATATTCGTACTACACCAATTACATCACCCTGTATTTATAAACAATTGCAAAATATGACACATACATAGGCCGGGAGATACTGACACAAAATTGCGGGTCATTTGTAACAGAATGGCGGTTCTACAGAGGTCTTATTACGCAATGACTAAAAGAAAAATGATGGTCAGAACGCTGGTACCGGCGGACTAGTCGCGTGGGCGTTAGTCGAACTCGTCGGATAAATAGCGAAAGTCAAACGATTTGTAACACAAAAATTTTAGAATTTACCGATAGCCCATAAAAAAGATGTAGGCGGTAGTGCGGTTTGGAATCGGAATCGGAATTGGAATTTGGAAGCGGTTTGGAATCGTCCGAAAAGTATGGCATGGCGATTTTAGTAAATGGCTGCACGACGATGGTTACCTGTGCAAAAGTTAGCCCGGTACAAATGGTTGAATTGTTTTTTTTAAATCAACGCATTCACGTCGGTATGGCGGACTGTAAGTCACATCGTAAAAGTATGGCATGACACTACCGCCTACATCTTTTTTAAGGGCTATCGGTAAATTCTAAAATTTTTGTGTTACAAATCGTTGGACTTTCGCTATTTATCCGACGAGTGTGACTAACGCCCACGCGACTAGTCCGCCGGTACCAGCGTTCTGACCATCATTTTTCTTTTTGTCATTGCGTACTAAGACCCCTCTAGACCGCCATCCTGTTACAAATGACCCGAAATTTTGTGTCAGTATCTCCCGGCCTAACATGTGCAATGTGTAAATGTGTTGACGTTCCAGCTCTTCTTAATGGGCCTATATGGAAAAAAGTTTAAAGTGATGTCAATTCACATTAAATAAATATCGATTGTTTCAGTTTGTAGCCCTTTCAATAAATATATTTGTAAATACCATATCTGACTACAAGTTAAAAAGAGACTATTTTTTAATTTCTATAGATATGGCAGTATGAGTTTTATATTATGTTGACATATTTTCTATCAAAATGATAGCTACAAATAGTACCTATTAGGAGTCCAGTCTGTTTAAAGATCGCATCTATTTTTTACGCAATCTAGAAGAGCACGAAAATATAAAAAAAGGAAACCTTAAAAAAATCTTGTTTAAATTTATGTGCATAATTACGTAAATATTAGGGAAGAAAAAGATAGATATTATAATTATTGTATTTTTATCGATACGTGGCGTCTCCACTTTGTCAAGCACTAAGCCTGTCAAACTATTTTCTTTTTCTTCCTAAAACAAAAAGGTAGAGGTTCTATGCTCGTATAATAATATCTAATTTTAATTTATTTTTGCATATTTTGTGTTTTTTAATTTAATTTAATTTATCGTTTTAAAAATAATTTAGTAGGTATACCTACATACAAGTATTGTAAATTCTGGTTTAAAATAATTATTGAATATATGTATAATACAAATATCAAGCATTATAAATAATTTAGGTACATTAAATAGCCTTCGGCGTCCATAACAAAACTAGATTTCGAAATATAGCACTGATAAAAACGTATTTACTTTTAAAAGCTGTATTAATTCGGATTGTTTCTTCTTGAAAATTCATATTTAGGCTACACCATTTTTGTATTTTAACGGATTTTAATCTCCAAATTACCACAAAATCAACTGTGAAAAAAAGCAAACAGAAATATACAGGCCGAATCGATAACCTTCTCCTTTATTTTTCAAGTCGGTTAAATATCAAAAAGTAACAGCCCTATAGCTATACGTCATAATTTCATGGGGGGGGCTTAGTTTCCTAACTGTATGTACGTAGTATATATATCTGTCAACTGTGTTATTGATTTCAAAAAGATTAGTTACCTTACCTATGTAGATTTCAAAAGGACTGGAAAACCCAAGTCGAAAATTACTGGCTGTGTGTAATTGGCTGTCCAAGCGTGTCAAGTAACAAGCCCCGCCCACCAACTTAACAGAAAAATTCTATTTATCAAGTTTAGTTGTCAATTAAATTTTAACTTGAAACTTGCTGAATACTAAATTGTGTGTTTACACGCAATTTAAAATACGCACTTAAAATTTAGTTATCTACTCAACAACTTAATACGTGAAAAACCGCTGTGCGGACACAGCCAGGTATTAGACAGTGTCGCGAGTCCGAATTAGTAGTACAGCCTCTTGGTCATAGTTTAAAAATCATATAACATCATGAAATGATCCGCAACCAAAAAATCATATTTTGATGGTTGAATGACTAGCGCGTTCATTAAATGGCGACATTTAATGATTATAGGAGAACTAACGTACTGAGTTGTTGAATGTAACGTGCAACGTCTTGACTGAACGTAATTTAACGTAGTTGTTGGTTTGGATAAGGAGGTGGGTTAGGTTAGGTTCGTTGTTTTTTAACTATGTACCTATATAGAAATAAAAGCCCCGCGAAGCGGAGCTACGTGAGCTCGCAACCGTCTTCTTTTGAACGTTTTGAAAAAGTAAATTCTGTCGTCCTTCACAAGCCTTCACCAATATGCCGAGCGTTTTATCGGCTCTGTTCAAAGGGCTATGTTACAAAGTACAATCCGATAACTAGTTGGACGTCATGTGACGCTTCTTAAATAAACGTTCAGCCTAGTAATTCAATCAGATAACAAATTCAACCAGATGACGGCGACAAATGTTATACCTGAAACGTTACATTCGTTCTACGAGTAATAATTGAAATGGCTTAATACGTTAAACTACTAGATCAGAATGTCTGAGGCCTGAGCATTTTGATCTAGTTGGTTTTAGTTAGCAATGAATTTATATACTAGCCAAATATGGCTTATCTATATATGTATTGAGAAAACAACAGGTTTATTGTGCTATAACGGTACATTTAGTCATAAAAGTTATGGTGAAGACCCCTTTAATAGAAAAACGTTATTCCCTGCGAACCGAGGAAATGTAGCAAAATTACGTTGCTCTTCGACAATATTTTGTAAAGGTAAGATTAGTCATAAACTATCTCTTGAGAGGAAGTGGTAATCATGTTACTTAGTATTTTTTATTTTTATTGGCTAAACGATTCCTCAATGGTATTGGTAAACCGTGGGAACCCTAGGGTAAACCCAAGGTAAACCTAATACGATTAATCTTGAGAATAAATAATTTACTTAGGTATATAATCTCTTCCTCTTTGTTGAAAATGCAGAATAGAGCTAATGAGAGCTAAGAATAATTATTTATCTGTTATTAAGACATGTCATCTTTATAGAAAATGTAGTTTATAGATTTTTATCGGCAAATATTATGTATATTGTGTACATTTTTATATTATTACTATACATATGTAAAGGGTCCTTCAGCCTTTTATGTTTCAATTGTTCCTCCACGTATCGCGACACGCCCGGTTGTGCAGGAGATTTCGCCAAACCATTTATCGGCTTCAATTCAACTCGATATCTATTGATTAACTGCACCGGAGGTATTACGTTTCAAATAAGTATTTATTTGTTGTCGATTCCATAGTATATCATGCCCATAATGTGTTGGAATTTAGGTCCGTCATCCGTTGATACTATACACGGAAATACTCTGGCACTCGTATCTGCATAAGAAATCTGAAAGTTTCCCACTTTGCACCTATTGATTGATACAAGGAAAAGATTTCAATATATTTTTAAACCACAAATGATACACTTACTTTAACTAGGTACTTATTAGTTATTTTTAGATTACTTATTTCATTATCACTAAGTCATTGATTAAAATGGATAAAATGCGCAGTTTTCAATTTATATCAAATCAAATATTATTTTAGTCTAGTAGGTATCTAGTTAGATATGCCACGTCGTTGCATTTACCTAGTAACTTCCTGATAAATAATTAATGAAATTTTATTTAAATAATTTTCATAATGCATAAAATTTAAATGGTTTTATTATAATTGATCTTCTTTTTTGAAGATAATACAATGTGCTTCGTGCGCTCTTGGACTGCACGTGCAAGGCATGCGTGGATTGTACAACGTGGCTGCTACGAGACCAGCAAAGATGATTTCTTTCCCAGAACCATGACAATTCCTACCAGAGCTATGGCTTGTAAACATGAAAGGTTTAGAATATTTATTTAATTTACCATTATTCTCAAACATTTGTGTACCCGGCAAGCGCCGATTTTTTATCTGTCTTACGAATTTCCTTTCCAGAAGGTAAATGGTGTAGCGATAGGGCAGCATTTTTTTTTTAAATACGTAACTATGATAAAAAATAAATACACTTGTTGAAGTCAATCAAATACATCCATATTTTACTTGTAGTTATACTATATAGGCCAGTGGAAATTAACATTAAATTCGCAAAGCACGATGTAGTTCTGCATTTTTGGTATGTTGTTTGGATCAGTTAGGGTGATGTAAATCCCAATTTGCAACTTCGAAAAAGTTGTGCTCGCTGCGCACCACGTGATAAACTGCGAAAATTTAGGACTTTTTTCACTTTTTGCTCTAAAAGTCATAAACTATGCGTTTCCGACATGTATCATTCACTACATAAATTAAGGTTATTAAATTTGCAACAATTTAAGCCTAATTACAGCTCTCTAAACTTTATAACGACTAAACTGTGGCCATTCGAAGATGGTTCATTTTTCCCGAAATATTGAAATTTTTAGTTTTGCTCCCGTTTGAAGCAAAATATTGGCAAAAACCGCTCGTTCTATGAGAAGGTCGTATAATAAAGTTGTAGTGCATTTAATTTTCTTTCATTAGAGCATAGAACAAAGTCTGTGAGACAAATAGTTCACTCACAATATCTGAAAAACAAAAAGATGGTAGAAATAGATTTTTAAAGAATTGAAACTGAGGGCATATAAAATCATAAAAAGGATAATACTTTTTCATTTGCAGGATAGGTAAAAAACAAAATTACAAAATTTGGGAAAGTAGGAAAAAAGATTATACGCAAATTAAATGTTTAACTAAAAAGCTGCACTCGCCAAAGTGATTCTGGAGGTGTGTTTTGACAGTTCTGATGTCAGGTTTGTATTCGCCCTTGATTTGATCAATGAGTTCATTCAAGGAAAACTGGCATTCTTCCCTGTTATTAGAAAGATAGGAATATATGTATTCCATGCACTCTGGGACATTTTTGGGTTCTGAGGATTTCTTCTCTCGCACGCTGAATGGAAGACTGTAAAACTTCTTTTGGCATAACTTATGGTACCTGGCATCAGATGCAACGAGGTCAAAAGTGGCTGTAAGACGATCAATGACTTGCCGTCCCCATGTCCTCGACGACTGGCTGCATCGAGCATTGATTCCCTAACTGTCATCGATTCTACTTTGAACACCTCATTTCTGCGTGATTTTACAACTCCTCAGTGATTTCCTCCGCACAAAGGAAACAAATGCTCCGAAGATTCATAGGGTCCGATGTTCTAGAGGTTGATGGGCGGGGTTGTGAAATTTGGTCGCCTCCACGACGAGCACATGCGTCAATATTATGCCGAGCGGTGAATCTCTTTCTGCAAGCATCGTGCATACTGAGCTTCATCTAGCTTTTTATAAAAAAGTTCATCCTCTTTGAGGCCACGCTCCACACTCGAGTTAATGAGAGTTTGGATGCCAATTTTTTTTACAATTACCACTGTACCTTCCTTGAGTGACACACAAAGCAGACTTCCGGTGGAACCGACATTTTTAAGACCTTTTAGCCTGACTTCGTTCGCGTTAATAAGTTTATATTTTTGGCTGCTCCCCTGCGTTACCGGGTAGGCTTCTTCCAATTACTATCTTGTGCGAAAATCAAAAACAAAACATAAGCCCGAAACAAATGTGTTTAGTTGATAGGAGTTTTAGCCAGTTTACACTCTTACCGCCTTCACCGCGTGGAGGTACTCCCAGCTTATGTTTTGATATGCAGATTGTGAGTGATTGTGTTGTGCTAAAATAAAATAAAATTTTCTACAACTTTATTTTACGACCTTCTCATAGAACGAGCGGTTTTGGCAATATTTTGGTTCAAACGGCAGCAAAACTAAAAATTTGAAATTTTCGGGAAAAACTGACTATCTTTGAAAGGCCACAGCTTAGTTGTTATAAGGTCTAGAGAGCTGCGGTTAGGCTTAAATTGTTGCAAATTTAATTAGCTTTATTTATGTAGTGAATGTTACTTCTCGGAAACGCATAGTTTATGACTTTTAGAGCAAAAAGTGAAAAATGACCCAAATTTTCGCAGTTTATCACGTGGTGCGCAGCGAGCACAACTTTTTCGAAGTTGCAAATTGGGATTTACATCACCCTAACTGATCCAAACAACATACCAAAAATGCAGAACTACATCGTGCTTTGCGAATTTAGGGTTTTTTAGTGTCGATTTCTACTGGCCTAATATGCTAAGGAAGTAAAGCTTAACGTCACCAACCATAATTAGTTACCAACATTTCTTTATGAATACAATTTAATTTGTAATGTCCATCTTTTTCAGATTACCGGATGCTGAATATAAAGTTTGTTTTTGTCAAGCTGATTGGTGTAATACTGGAACTACAACGTATGGTTTTCAAATTGCAATTGCAATAGGCAGCCTTCTGATTTATTATACTAGCATTAAGGAACAGCCATGAATGTTTTATACTTTGTTAGAGTAAAAAATACGATGGAATAGTTAAAAGCCTTCATACACGATCTGGTAGTTAATGTGAACTGCAATAAATGTTGACTTTATCGGTTTATAAGCAGCTTTCACTTTATCTAAGTAGCCTGAGTCTATTTCTACGAAAAGGATGGTAAAAACTGTGTGTTAGTGGGCCGCGTCCGCTGCACCGCATACATCTTTTTTTGTGGACACGTGTCAATGTAAGCCTACATAATTAGAAAAATATAAAAATTTCTTGATTCCTTAGAGACCGACTGCTAATTAGTGCCACGGTATATCTAAAGTATTTCTTAAAAGATAAAGTCATCCAACTATGATTGGAATGTTAAATAAAACGAATTTTATAAATGACTTAGTATTTATTAAGCATAAAAGTCTTAAAATGTTTTATAATAAATAACTTATAAATTGACATTTTCCAGTTAATTTAACTTACTTTTCTTCTCATTACCTTTCATCTATTAACTTATCGTAGGTATAACATTATCTAAAAATACGTATAATTTTAATATAAATTAAGAGAGCATAATATCTGTAAGTATCGATTTCATGGAATAGGGACGGTGGGATATCAATATAATATACTTAAACCGTTATCCAACATGCGTAAAATATAGCTACCAAAATTATTGTTCCAACTCGTATCATCTTGATGATAATTTGCTAATTTATTTGCTACCTCTCTCAGTTAATTTAGTTCATCTTTTTTGATAATTACGTTCTTCATCATCCTCTTTAATAGCATCTTTTACCGCTGTAGCAACATCTCCTGTAATTGCTTTAGCTATAAAACCAGTTATTCCAGTATCATTTTTACGAGTTTCAAAAAATTTATACACTAAGTCTTCTAAAGTATCGTCATCAAAGGGAATAAAGTCACTTAAATCTATCTGTCGCCTATCCCGTTTCAAATGTTTCTTTGAAACAGAATAATTATTTTCATCACTTTCTACAATACCCTTTCTATAAATTTCTACAGGCACTTTACTTCCATCGCTGACGTCGTACTTTATACCCACATCTGCTTCCTGAATTTCTATTGAACCAACACCAGCGTCTATTAAAGATGTCAAGTTTTGTGATCTACCAGATCTTGAAATTTCTTTATCTATTTTTTTGTGATATTTATCTTTTATGGGATGTAAATGTTTAACTTCGTTTGTTTCATAAGGTTTTGATACATCACTGTCCGTGATGGCGTTAGATGCAGGTTTTGACTTAGATCCATAGGTTTTTACTTTGGAATGACCTTGTATAATTAAATACATCGGCGTTGGTTCAGTTGTTGGTTTAATATCTTGGGATAATAAGGTTTGCTCTGTAGTTGGCGTTAGTGGCGTAGTGTACCGCATATGAAGATATGGATCATGAGTTTGTAAATGTTGATTTTCATGTAACAAAGAATTTAGAATATGTGGATTCACATGATAGGGTTGTTTATGTGAAGGTGTACTTAGTGTTTGACTTACGGGAGGCGGGGGTTGCATCGTTTGCATTATTTCGAGATTACCCCCATCTTCGGTTGTATGATCTTTAAACACTTGTATATTTTCAGAGGCGTGGGCATATAGATTATCTTCAGGTCTATCTGGATCAGTAACCATAGGCATTGACATCATGGCGCCAAGCATATCGACAACACTCGGCTGTGGCTTAGCGGTGGAATTGTAGGTTTGCTGAATGTAATTTGTCGTTATTTCTTCTGAATCACTTTCAGAATAATTAACCTGTGACTCTGTTGTAACTTCAACACTAGATTGTTCATATGACCATGTTTCCCGAGAATCTGTTGTAGTTGCTTCTATTGGTGGTAATGTTGTAGGAAGAAATGTTGCTAATATTTGCGTGTTTTCTGTAGGGGGCGTTTGTTGGATCTCAGTGTGCAAGGGATTGTAAAACTGATTTTTAGATACCTCTTTCAAATGTTCATTGTGTGGTATTAAGTTATGCAAAACATTATGGGTATTTTCTTCATTTAGTGGTGTTGTAGGGCCCCATCCAGCATAATCGCTGCTAACCGTATTACTGGGTACAGTTTGAGTTTTATTGAAGTCTATAAACCATGTTTGATTTACGTCTGTTGCTTGATATATAAGGTTAGCTTCCTGAAGAGCGAATGAAGTTATCAACTCAGGTGTTGAAACAGTGTATCGAGCAGGAGAAGTCGCCTCTACTATGCTTGCAGTCGGTGTTGGTCGTGGCAATTTAGTTTCATGATGTATAAATAACGATGGTTTATATCCTACTGGTGGTGGTGGTGGAGGTACTAATATCGTCATTGGGTAATGCTCGTTAAATTTGTACTGATAGTCTTCATACTTAGGTGGTGGAGGAAGATGGTGCCTTTTTGGGGGCATGGGAGGGCGAGACGATACACTTGGTTTGCGTGAAGATACTCCTAAAACTAAAACCTCCAATTTCTTCTCTGGAATACGTTCATGTTCGTATCGGGTATCATCAGCCCAGTAGTGAACTTTTTCCAACATTGGCGGCTCGTAGTCGTAAGTGGGATCATTTCGTAATGGATCCCCACGTCCAGTCAGTGGCTTCCACTGTTCAAAATCCATGCGCGGAGAAAAAATTGAAGCGATATTACTAAGACTGTCACGGGGATCTGAAAATTAAATTAAATGTATTTAAAACGTAAGCTCTATTTACAGAGTTATACAGTACTCCCAAATGCGATAATGCGCATAGAAAAATTCGTCACTGTTCGGCAACTGTCATATTCCCCGAGCCTCCGAAGACGATATGTATATAGAGTGGTTAAATGTATTTTCTTCATGAATAGTTTATTAGAATTATGAGTTTTATTGTGATTTTATGATAAAAGAGATAAGTAACGAAATTTGTTTCGATAATTCAATGTAAGTTAATAGTGAGGATAAGCCATACGATTGCGAATATATATTTGTTGTATTGATTTACTTGGAAAATTCTATACTTAGAACTATTAAAGTGTCTTACTGAAGCTGGCGTAATGACGGATGTATGGAAGGTTAAAATAAAACAAAGTTTATATTTTAAAAAAATATTTTCAAACACTGCTTTACATTTAAATTGTAGAAATCTAATCATTAAAATCTCAGTCCAAAGGATTTACAGAATCAGGGATTATCTCTATTTCTGATATCGTAGAATGATCAGAACTTTCATTATGCTCTTATTAATTTTCACTTTCCCCACTGCTATCTGCTACCTGTGTAAATAATCATTTTATCGGAAAATTCAACTTTGAAACAAAACTAAGAAGGGTATGTAACAGCAGCTCTATATAATTCCATACAGAGATAATACGTGCGGTCACCACCACCACCAATATATAAAGACGACTGACGGATTTTTGAATTTTTTGACTGACAGGCTACCGTCACCTACCGCCCGAATTGTTTTCGATTGTGTATGACTCTGAATTGACTCCTATTTCTTTCGATCAAGGTGCAAGATGCAAGTGCATTGTTTAGGGCACTTACGATTCAATGATTCGGGGTGATTCGGGTATTTCTGGAAATACGATAATTAGCGAAGATCTGCATGCGCATTATTAATTTTGGAGTACTGTACTTGAAAACTACAGATAATATATGACACTCACTTGACACATTTGGTATTTGTTTATACAAAGGCGTGACTGGACTGGGTTCTTGCTTGGTGGTTTGTAGCAAAGCAACAAACAGAAGTAGACTGTAGCTTCTTACCTATAAATAAAAAAAACAACACCTTGTATTTATGTAAAAATTGAATATAAAAAAATTACGTCTGCAAGGTCTAGGAGGTGGTGGAAATATTGATATATATACCTAAGTAGGTAGTTCAGTTCATTAAAATAGATCGGCAATTATAGTACTTATGTGGGTACTTTTATTTTTAGTGGGTGCTGTAAAAAATGGGAGACCAATAAAATACGCTGTTGTGATTTGTTGAATTATAGACAAAGTTATAAGATATACGGTTCAGTTTGTTAAGTACCAACAATGCGACAACTCAAAAATAAGAATTTTTCCAAGAATGTCTGAAACATGAACCGAAAAATGCCTTTAATTATTTTCAAAATAATAGTTGGTCGCATACCCATAGCGGTTTTCGTGTAATTAGAGCGGTGGTTGGTTAGTAACCGTTTTTTGGGCACGCAAGTCGCTCGTTAAAATACCGAGCGGCGTGGCAGGAAGAAAGACGAGCTAATTTAATATTATAACCATCCTCCTTGTTTATGTATGCGAAATACTTGACCTCGATTACTTAATATGGAAAAATGTAGATATTGGTTAAAACATAATGACTGAAAGGTATTTATATTAAAGAGCGCGGCACTTTTATCCCAAAATTGTTTCTGAAATCCTAATAACAGCTATTAATAATTGTTTCAGCTTATTAATAATTAGGTGTAAGTTTTGGAATACCTATATTTTCGAATGTATTTGTATATTTACTTATGGCACAATGTAAACGATTTGACAAGGTAGCTGTGGTCATATTATATTCTCTACTATATGGCAATCATTTTATCCGACTGCAGTGGCAAAATGCAGGGCCAATTCTTTTTATTACACGCTTTTTATTAGCTTCACCTGTATGTTTGTATGTTTGTAACCGACTTCTTTTGGCGCGATTTTGACCCACTTTAAACGGCCAGATTTCGTTCAAACTTTGTAGATTTATTGAGGACCGATGACAATACACTAATTTGATAAAATTATTCCATTTTTATGTTTGTATGTTTGTTTGTAACCGACTTCTTTGGGCGCGATTTTGACCCACTTTAAACGGCCAGATTTCGTTCAAACTTTGTAGATTTATTGAGGACCGATGACAATACACTAATTTGATAAAATTATTCCATTTTTCAATTTGCAAAATATGATTTTTGTTAATTTATATAATTTTCATCTATAGTCGATAAGGTAAGAAAATAATTAAAATTTTCTATAATTTTTCTCTACAGTCGATAAGGCAGGACTCGATGTTAATTTTTATTTCCAATAATTATCTTTAGCCGTTTTCTCTAATATTGACAAATTTTTGTATACTAAAGAGAATTTTATAATTCTACAAAACAAATAATAGTTTAAAAAATTAAAAATCATTTGTTCACTCAACAAAATTATTTCGTTATTGTAACCGAATCTTTCAATTATTAAAAAAAAATAATAAATCGATTTGTTAAAGCAACGGAATAGCTTGTTCAAGTAACAAATTTTATTGATAAGAAAACTATTTTGTTATTGCAACAAAAAAATTTATTACAATAACAAAGCGATTTTGTTAAAACAACAAAATTAACTTCAGAGCAGTGAAAACTCATTTGTTATTGCAACTTAGTTCATCTTGTTAAATAAACTAGTTGATTTGTTATTGTAAGTAAATTCATTTTTTATCACAGCATATTTTTTTGTTATCCCTGTTTTTGTTGTCCTAACAAATAATTTTTATGCGTGCATGTAACTTAGATTTCACGAGCCACAAAGAGTCCGCCACCGTCTCTGTGACTAATTTTAATTATTTTGCCGTGTCTACGTTCGTCCGTTGCTCATATTTATGTAGGGGAGTAGACTATTGGTGCTAAGTAACCGAAAACGTGTATGAGATATATAAATAATATAAACAATTTGTTAAGTCGTAAGACACGTAAAATTTGATGAAAACGTAAAAATTAAAAAAATATGTAACCTTGTTATACCTATAACAAGCCTAATGATAGATAAAGATATTTTTGAAAGAAAGAAGAAGGTTCTCAGTAACCAGTCCATTGCTCGTGGAAACATCATGGAAAGAAAAAACAAACAAAAATATAATAAAACACAGAGATAAAGGACATTAGAGAAAAGAAGACAACAGTCAATAAAACGAACGTCAAAACTTTCAAGCGAGGAATTAGAAGAGAGAAAGAAGAAAAGAGCGCTTTATATGAGAAATTACAGAGCCAAACTGTCAGAGGAAGCCAGAGCAGCTCGTTTGCAGCAAGTGCGTGATTCCATGGCTGAGATCCGAGCCTCAGATAGAATTAATCTCCGTTAAATTATCTCGACAATAGTATGCAAAATATCTTGATTCCTTTAACTAACAAGGCTATAATACTAAAAATAGTTGCCAAAATAAGGCGAAAAAAATTTTTCGATCGTAAAGCACTCTCTGATGCTTCGCATCATGAGTCGTGCAATAGTTTAAAATTAAAAAAACAAGCTATTATAAATAATCCATATTTTATTTTATTTTTCATTATATTAAACTAAACAATACTGTTTTTGATTTATAAGCTTAAGATGTTTCATTTTTATATTTTTGGTAATAATGCCGCCATAAAATAAAAATAAGTATTATGCACTAATGCGTGAAATCAACCTTTGCTCAGCTTGTGATAATTTTGATAATTATTCACTACTTCACAACTCAAATAATTGATTTTTTCATAAGTTACAGTGTTTCCGGAGTTTTATACATGACGGACAGGAAATTTTTTTGACCTATTTTGATATTTTTTTCCGTTTCTATTGCACTAAATTAATTTTTAGCAAGTATAGAATTAATCTCCGTTAAATTATCTCGACAATAGTATGCAAAATATCTTGATTCCTTTAACTAACAAGGCTATAATACTAAAAATAGTTGCCAAAATAAGGCGAAAACAATTTTTCGATTGTAAAGCACTCTCTGATGCTTCGCATCATGAGTCGTGCAATAGTTTAAAATTAAAAAAACAAGCTATTATAAATAATCCAAACTAAAAAGTAGAAAATAAATAATAGTTAAAAAAAACTAAAAAACACGCTTTTTATAGAAAACCGAACTAAAAAATAGAAAATAAATTTAAATGAATTTAAATTAAGAAAATAGTGTTAAAAATTTCAATGAATATAAATTAATAATAGTGTGAGTAAAAAAAAATTATTTTATTTAAAAAAAAGCGTGGGGTGCTTCTTAAGATATTATCGAAATGATAATCACTCTACTCATATCTGTCAATAAAATATCTATAATAACCATTGACACCATGCACCCTACGCTTTTTTTTAAATAAAATAATTTTTTTTTACTCACACTATTATTAATTTATATTCATTGAAATTTTTAACACTATTTTCTTAATTTAAATTCATTTAAATTTATTTTCTATTTTTTAGTTCGGTTTTCTATAAAAAGCGTGTTTTTTAGTTTTTTTTAACTATTATTTATTAAATTATTTTTTTAACATTGTCAAAGGTAGATATTTTTTTTATTACAATAAGTTTGTAAGTTGTATGTTATTAATATTTTACATTGCAATGAAAACCGAATTACATTTTGATTTTTGGCTACGTATCATGCCGAATCTATTTTATAGATCAACATCTAATAGGAAATGATATACAACATAGATAGGTACTTTTATCGTCAAATTCAATAAGTTTCGCACCATGAGTTTAAACGTAACTATTAGATACATGAGCTACCTATACCTCATCCTTACAATTATTATTAATACTGAATGCATATTATAAATGCGAGAGCCTGTTTCTTTGTTTGTCTTTCTTTCACGTCCCAACCAAGCGAATGTATAATATGATTTTTGTGAGTAGAGATACCTATAGATAGCTCCTATTCCTGTCCATGTAATTGCAAGATCGCCTATATCACTCTCTAGCGGCTAGCCGGTTGCTATCACAGTTGCTATAATATTTTATTCCCATGGGAATTCCTTTTGAATACTTGGGGTGGGTGAATAGCTAGTCTTAAACAATCGTGAACAGTTAATCGTATTAATTGCATAATTAGGACTTAAAAATAACCAGAATTGATAATCGAGTTGATGGTTGAGTCGCAAAGGTAAGGCCTCTGCAAATGGGTTGCCAACAGTTTAAAGACATACAAAGCTTTTAACAACTTATTGAATTATTGTGCTTTGTGGCTTAAAATGGAGAAACTCATAATTATTCTCTCATACTTCCTAGTATAGCTTACGTAGCCACTAGGTACCTATCATTTATTTAAAGAAAACGTTAACTTTAGTCGAATTAGGTCGGCTATCGGTGTACACACAAGAAAATGAAACTTGCATTTCTCTACGCAAAACAACAATGAATTTTCGAAAGTTATAATTATTGCACATTTTCACCAATGGGAAATGTGACTAGGACGTCGATTATCACCAGGACACGATGGATACGCAGCAAACAGTAGTGAAAGCGGTGCGTGTGGCGAATCACTAACTTGCACATTACATGACAGGAATCAGGCTGAGGTGTTTTGCATCTAATTTATGTTCCGATTGTCCTTTCACTATCTTATATCACTGCACTTCTATAATCGCTTTAAGGTATTTACGTGAATAAGATTATTCTTCGATATAGGTAACTTCGTCACGAGTGTGATGCAATCGCACTGCGCACATGAATATATGTACTTGTAAACAAGTTGACTATATTATTTAATTTTTAACAAGAAGCTACCGCCTTTATATGTTCAGAACTGGACAAAATTAAAACGGGAACAACTGGAAGGCAACCACAAAGAAAGTATTCAAATAAAAAAGAATCATTAAAATCGGTTTGCCTACCCATTCGGAAGTTCTGAGGCAAAAAACATAAAAAAATACAGTTGATTTGAGGACCTCATCCTTTCGGTTGAAAACAAAAATAATTCGCCACTACCACAACAGGCCATAAAAGTGAAACTTAAAATTAGGAAATGTGGAGACTCTACTTAGAATCTAATCAAAACATAGTTTTTTCATAATCTGACAACTATTTTTGTATAAGCTTATCCAAAGGTATAGCGATATTACGAGTATGTGCGTATAAATCAATAAAAAAAACACCGATGGTCAATACGTTAAAGAACAAACATTTGTACAGACACGACAACTTTCCATTTCTAACATATTGTGGTTAACCTGATCCTCTTCTATCCACTATCGCAATGAAATTAATATCAATATCAAACGTTATTTGTACAAGAGTGAAACGATGGTGGTGTGTGTCGAATATTTAGTTACATTGTCAAGGTCTAGAAAGCTTATGCTTATACCTAATAATATTTTCTTATTAGAACCTTGCTTTTTAAAAATCGTTTGTTTATATTTTCAACACGCTTGTAATTTCAAAATTTTGTTCTGTCGTGTTGAAAAAGTACCAAGCTATTAATGTCCTATAAGGTTCCCGACCATTTTGTATTTTGCTTTTTCTTAAACCTTCCTAAATAGTCTATCTAAATCTTTTCATAATTATTAAATACAGCAACAGTGAGGAAACTTAACTACGTACAAATTTTAGTTGTAGGTAAATCTATTCAATCGCATGTGATACTTCTTAGTTCTTAAATATAATATTTACGCTTTACAGGATATGCTTGTTCAAACTTCAAATGATAAAACGTTAATCTATTTTCTTTACGACAAAGATTCAATTAAGCAACACGTAAGATTATTTCATTGTCTGGAAAACAAAACTCGTTTTAGTGAGTTTTAAATGATCACACACGCACATATAAACTTGTGGCTATCTATTTATTTGGCAGTGAAAGTTTTAAGGCATTTATTTTTAATATCGGATTGATAGGCGATACGAGACAGAGCTAGGCGACGGAGGCGTGGGAGAGCGCCAGCAGACCGAGTGGCGCCACGGGCGTTTTGACAACCACGACTACCGACGATGCCTCTAGGCATCATGATTCCATAGCTTATGAGTTGCGATGATCCACTTTAATTGAAGGTCTCTGATATCTAGAGCAGCATAATATTTGACTCGTGCTTTCATTGCTACGTCAAAACAATTGAGATGCGATAACTTCACGCCTTCGTTATTTAACAAGATGAAGCGGTTACCGGTTACGGTATTACAATGGTTCGATCGCAGCATATACTGCAAGTGTGTTATTTATTACAGGACCTATTCACGTTTCACCATAGTGTATTGTAGCTTTCGAAATGAAGTGATAACTCGACTATTATTAACTGAACCCGGATAAAGTTACTGGTAACGGCTTCTTATTTCATAGAAGTACCTCTATGCCCATATAAATAAGTACTCTATGTATGAATTTGCAACGTATGAACTATATCAATTTATTTCAAAAATAATAGAAACTGGTTATTGTTAAACGAATTATTATCAGTAGTACATTATTTTTCAAACAAAGGCTAATTTAATAATTTTCAGCGTTATCGCAGCCCGTAGATTATATGACATGTGTGGGTGCAAGAGGAAAGAAATATGAACACTTTCACATGTTTTATGTGTCGATGACCAGTCGGCACTTCTAAGGTAAAGATGAACCCACGCGACTGCAGTTGTCTACCCGCCGGCGACACCATTAGTTACTGACGATTATCTTTACGACGCGCGTTACTACTCACTACCTAATACTCGATGGGCATTGGGCTTTATGATTTATGTGCTTCTCTTTCCCTATACCTCTTCATACTATTTATTATAAGTATATATACATGCTATACATGTTGTTCTTATGTGGTTACATCTGAAATTACAGTACCTACGTACTTAGCTAATATATATATGTGATTACAAAAATATTAAATCATTGTACCATATTTCTAAATTGAATGTTTGTTTTTAATTGAAAAAAAAACGTCAGTTTCAGTGATTTCGTATTATTATTTAAAAAATATCGTAAATGTAGGTACCTAGTAAAAAATAGTAGGTAATAATTTACCTAGGTACCTATCTAAATTTTGAGAAAAGATTTGTTCTAGTAGTTAACTATGAAAATAAAATTAAACGTGTGTTTTTTGAATCCTGAATACGTTCTATTATTTATTTATTTTTAAGTTATAAATAAGGAGCCTAGAAAATGAACATATTTTTCTATTTTATCTGTGACACTGTCCTTATCTGTAAAAACTTGTAGGTAACAAAAGTAGAGATGAGATAGAGATGAACGCATGGAAAACAATTGTAACTACCACAAATTCAAGTGCAGTGAATATAATATAGCCGTATAAATGAGCATAGAAAATAATACATTGACTGAAAGAGCTTATTTAGTTAGCGGAGGCCTGAATAAAACCTTACGGTATACTGATAAGTTTTAAAAATATTTGTTTTAATTTTTTTTTAATACCCTGTACTTAGCGATCTCCGTCATATAACACGCATGTAAAAAATATATACAAACAACTATTTTTACTTACCAAACACATTATTAATTTAATGAATCAATGCACAAACACGACACACTACATGAAAGCTCGGACACAATAAGCTGTGCGCGTTTTCCGTACGATGTCTGCAGGCTGTCTGACCAACTGTCATAACGCATAGGACTCGTTCAAAGCTATTGTCTTGGTACGGTGTGAGGTATTGCTGGACTGGGTATATGGACTGTGATTTATTCGATACCACCCATTTAGGTAGCATGTTATAACCGGCTTAGCTAGATGATAAACAATCTACTCACTTATTTAACAATACTAGAACTTGGAAGCTTTTCATGGAATATATTTTAGTTCTACGATTCGCTACGGAATGAAAAACAAACAAAAAAAGATTTTATTACAACAATTAAAAACCTGTAAAATGTTATTTAAGTATTCTAGATTCCAGTCTCCAAAACTCGTTCATATAATATCATCGCGTTCATTTTAGATTGATCTCTAATTTTTCTTTCAATGATATCTAACTACATATAGAGATTGCACAATTTTATAATTCGCTTCAATTAGCCTAGAGCAAAGACTCAAATTAATTTACCAAATTATTGTAATTTACCAAATTAATTTGAAGGGATTCTGCATTCATATTTAATACTTTACTAAATGTTTACTTTTAAACAGAGGTATCTCCCGTTAATTTAGAAAGCATTGTATGCAAATTAATTTGTAAACTTTACTAACATAGATTAAGTAAAAACACCTTGTCGTTTAATACATAGCTGATCCAATGCCAAGGAACGTCGGCAAACAACCTCAGTACAACCTTACACTCATTTCTGACCACACATTTACATAATTATCAGGATATATTATTCGCTCTGTTTTGTGCTAAAATAGCATAGTGCAAAATATAGCTGTACTCTTACCGCCCTGTTAGCTAGTTACCTATATTATATCGTTGACTTTTACGATGCTTTTCTTTCAATCAACTAAAGATACTTAATATTTTCAATATTAAACATCATAATCATATGAACATATTGTTATTGCGTAATTTTTTTACCGAAGTAATATAGTTCGTAAGTTCATATATGACGTAAATGATGAGCAATTAAGGACCCCTATTAGGTAGGTTACCCTACATAAGTGAGAACTAAATTTTGTAATCACTTTCTAATATTAGTATTACAGTAGGTACATAATGGTGATGTAATGTTTTAATATGTACCTAACAGTAATTTAGGAAGATATTTGTAACATTACCTACGCAGATATTGTAACTATAAAAAAGTAGGTACAATTTTAAAAGAAGCAGATCACTACATAAAAGTATGTAGGTACTTACTTTTAGTGGATAGTACCTAGATATTTATCCGTTTATCTCGATTAAGAGACCCCTATATATATTTCTTAGTAAAGGTTTTACTTCTACACTACATTATATTAGCGAACTCGCTGTATTGGGTAGAGCCAGGTTGGAGAGAGGTAGAGTAACAAAGAGAAGCAAATTTTTCATTTACCTATGTTCCCGATTAAGGATATTACGCAGCTACGCAGCAGTAATTAGAGCTTTACCTACAGTAATAATTATAAAAACATGCCATATATTAGTTATTAAGCTTCTTTTTATTGAACAAGGCGTGGCGTAGGTAATCACGCGCATACATTAATATAAATATGACCATCCCTTTTGTAAGTAAAAGCAATAAATAAACACTACAAGTATACAAGTTACTAATATCTACTTAGTGTTAGTGGCTACAAAGCTTCCGGAAAATTTCACCGACACAATGACATAGTTCTGATTGTTATTTTATACATAATATAGGTATCTAACTAAGTACAGGCTGTATGTGCTTACTTTTAGAATACTAAATATCAAATCTTTATTTTACACTTATAAGAGTTTACTTTAATAATATAAGATTACTGTCTGAAATTCTTAATGTTCGCTCGTAGGTAACTTTACGCAGAAAAACGCCGTTACAAGGTCGTTACTATTCAAATCACAGATGTTTCAATACTGTAGGTACCCAATGATATTATTTAAACAAACATTTATATTTATTTCGCAATTATTTATGTTAGTTGAGAACGCTTCGCTCGCTGAAAAGTGTTAGAAACGTCGGATAGCGGGTTAATTAATAACATATGGAATAAATCGCAAGTCTGCTATAACAGCAAATAACAAAAAATCGAGTTTAAGCATTGGTTGGCACTTGGCACAGTCATAAATTGGATGGATGACCAATTATTTTTGCAGTTCCTATAATATAGCTTATTTGTGGAGCCCTTAGTGGCGTGAGTCTGACTCGCGCTTGACCGAATTTTTCGAACGGATAAACAGGTACATTTACAACCACTATTCTCTGTCTACGACCACTAAAGTCCGATAGACAAGGCGCTGCATGTGACGCTGTCAAGCATAAATATACTCATTAACTAATCATTATACTTTACATAGTCCGGGATACATCGCCCATTTTTGCAAGTGATTACTATCAAGCTAATTTTTCGTGAGTAGCTTTATTTTGATGAGATGCCCAATAATTTCATGTACGAAACTCTCGATTGTGGTAGCTTACAGAGGTAACAAGGATAAAAAATTTTGATTTGACGGTTCTCAAATATTTATTACGCAATTTGTAGGACAATATGTCTGTTGAATTATATAAGTATTAAATAAGTGAAAATAAAAAAATCAGCTGGTTAGTAATCATTTATGATGACTTCGTTATCGATACACATTGGAAAGGGGGACTCTTTGATCAAACCATAGATTTTGTAGGACAAATATTTTTTCGAATAATTTAGATAATTATCTTGAGATTGAACAAAAAAAACATTCAGT
The DNA here is from genome assembly GCA_029959065.1 of Colias behrii. NCBI lineage: Eukaryota > Metazoa > Arthropoda > Insecta > Lepidoptera > Pieridae > Colias > Colias behrii. Next base: position 7,314,023 of record JARWMC010000007.1, on the reverse strand, counting down.
TAGTAATTAATATTTGAGAACCATCAAATCAAAATATTTTATCCTTGTTTCCTCTGGTAGCTACCACAATCGAGAGTTTTGTACATGAAATTATTGGGCATCTCATCAAAATAAAGCTACTCACGAAAAATTAGCTTGATAGTAATCACTTGCAAAAATGGGCGATGTATCCCGGACTATAATAGTAAACCTATACATGGTGTAATCGGTGTACACAGGCGATTATTCCGTAACTATTACAGATATCAAAAAACTTTAAACTGATATCTAAAGTACTTAACCTAATGAGTAAAATGGCCATAATAAATTTTTTATAAAAATTCTGCTGTACGAGTCTCAGTCCTGCAGGTGGTGATTCAAATAAAAATAAACATGTCCTTAACTCTTACACATGATTTGAATGATGTAGGCCATAAATGTATTTGTTAGGTACAAATCAACTTCCTTCCAAAATAAATCTAATTGATATATTTACTGTATTTCTTTCTTATTTTATGATACATTTTTTGTTTACATTTTGATTGACTGTTCAACCAATTAAAAACTAATAAAATATGTTTATGTAAGTGGAACTAAACTTGAAATAAATAAAAGCTGAATTAAGTTTTATTCAATTTATTGGAGATGTGCTGCATGAATACATCTAAAGGATCATTACTACCATTATCATTAGTGTTTTTTGAGCCATACTCCTGTACTAGTGTCATATGTTCCTCCAGCATTTCACTGTCATTCTGTTCAGAATCAAAGTACTTGTCCTCCGCATCTTGTGATATTTGTTCAAGATCATCATAATCTTCATTGTTATCAACATTGTTGTAATCAAAATCAGTGTCTCTTCCTTCTATGAAACTGCTATACATTTCTTGGTAAAACTCGTCTCGTAATATTCTCTTTTCGTTTGCGTTTATCATTGTTTGTTTTCTTATCTCAGGTGTGTAAGTGTCTTTTGTATCAGGAACGTCAAAGTCTCCCCACTGTTTCTTTTTGACACTGTTATCTTCTTCCTTCCTTTCATTTTTGCTATTTGAAGTATTGGAAGAAGAGCCTTGATCCTCATAAAGCATTTGTACATTTTTTACTTCTCTCATCTGGTTACGATCTACAGTTTCCAAAATTAAGCTTAGCAGTGTCAAGTTCCCACTATCTACTGCATCTCTCTCTTGTATTTCTTCATCCAATAAGTACTGTCCTACTAATTGTTCATACAGTAATGGATTTCTATACATCATTTCGTTTTCACTAAAATAGTCTGTTTCGTCTTGTAGTTTTTGGAGAGCTTTATATCTTCTATTCCTTATTCTTTTATTTCTACTTTCCTCTGAATGATAGATTTTTAGTTGGGACACACATTTATTAAAATCTTTATTATCTTTGTAAATACTCAATGTTTCAAAATATTGTAAATGATTAGGTGAGAGAAATTTGCCAAACTGAATAAGAAACTGTGTTGGTGACTTTAAGTATAAGTTATGAGCATAGGCAGTTTTATCACTAGTTTTTAGATTATTTTCATTAGGGTGCGAATTCTTAAATGATATTTCAGCACATCTCACTAAATAGTCAATAATATCATATATAGGATCAAAGTCATTGTCATCATTAGTATCTTCATTGTTGTCATTAATATTCATAGTATAAAACAAGTGCCAGACGACAAATTCCTGCAAATAAGAAATTTTTGATTTCGTTTTGATAGAAAGAACTAATTTGTGTAAGCCTTTGTATCAATTTCCAATATTATGAAAGATCTTTATTATCATCACTCCTTACTCCAATGTGATCCTTTTCGTCGATTTTCTCCTGTTTTAGCGTAAGTTATATGGCTATAATTAAGAAATAGATATTTAAACAATAATTATTAAGTTATATAAAAATACAATTATATTTATATTGAAAAGCGACGAGGATTAATCAATGTTTTGAAAATTGAAGTGAATTCCGAACAATGCTGATTGCCGAGTGCTGACTGCGTCATGATGACAATGACAGTTATCATTCAGTGTTGCCAACTCAATTTTCGAAAAGCCAACAGCAAAAAAGCACTAGTTTGTGCCTTGTTTGTGCATTTTCAGTCAAAAAGGGCGCTAAACTGTGGCGCTACACGTCAAAAAAAATCCTATAATAAGAACAAAAAAACTTTTATTCACTTTCTTCAATATGAAATCGACTTGTAGGTACCAACTTGAACTAGAAACGATTTGTATAACTTCCTTTGAAATTTCGTAGTTGAAGCAAGATTTATTCATACTTTCTAAGCCCGTCCGAATATAATATTATAACAACGAAATAAGCAAGGGACCCATTCGATTTCGTTTTTTTTTTGCATTACGTTCTTAAAAAGCACTAGATTGGGCACTAGGCACTAAAATTGAATTTTAAGCACTAATAGATGAAAAAAGCACTAGATCTAGTGTCGAAACTGTCGAAAGCACTAAGTTTGCAACACTGTTAACATTTGCGCCTGCTTAACAGATTAAAATTAATAAAAGCGGCACGTAACTGTAGATTAGCACTAGGAGTGAAATTTGGAGGGCGTTACTGCGGATTACTCTCGCGCCCGTAGAACAGTTATTATTAAAATACCTTATTTTTTGAAGTAAAACTTCTTTATAAGAGCGTTGAGAGTAAAATTTCAAGGTCGTGTCATGGCAATACCGTCACGTCATGGACAAAGGAATTTCACTTCTGACTCTTGTGCAGTGTGCACACACCAAGAAGCTTATATCTAGTACACTGGAGATTTCAGTATGAACATTAACTTGTAACAAGAAAATATGACCTTGAATGACGCCTGTATGTTTTTTTATCCCTTTCACACCTAACTTGGTAAGTAGGTGTGAAAGGGATAAAAAAACATACAGGCGTCATTCATGGTCATATTTTCTTGTTACAAGTTAATGTTCATACTGAAATCTCCAGTGTATTAGACGTAGACAGAGAATCCAATAGACACCGGCAATGCGTGTCGCCTTAGATCATTACTTAATGATCTAAGCGTGTCGCAGAAAGAGATAAAAAAGAATACGTCACAATATTTAGGGTTACCATGTGAGGGAAAATTTACCCCGCAATTTGTAAGATACAAATCTCTCAATATCATTATTCACATAACATAAGTGGATAATAATGAGATATCCACATTACATACTTACATGTTTATACTAATATTATAAAGAGAAAATGTTTGTAATTATGTATGTACATATGTATGTATGGTTTTCACGCATAAACTACTGGACCGATTTCAAAAATTCTTTCACCATTAGAAAGTTGCATCTTCACTGAGCAACATAGGCTATATTGCATTTTCAAAAAAATTAGAGATCCTTACCAAAAATGCAATAATGTATCCTTAATAAAAATTCTGTCATCGCGTGCGCTGCGGAATCTATTGAAAATAGAACAAATAAATGTTCTACGGTATTATAGAATGGACCAATATCTACAAGAAAGTCCGCGATATTCCATTCAAAAGATATAACGAATTTTTAAGTGTCAATTTACAGAAAATAGTAGGTATACTTTTTAATACAATGAGGAGGCGTAGTGCGGGACGGGGTGAAGGTGAGGAGGGAAGGGATATTCGCAGGAACTTACTTCGATTCCGATTTGAAAAATTCTTTCAGTGTTAGATAGCCCATTGATCGAGGAAGGCTATAGTAGGCTATATTGTACCATAACACTTAGACCAACAGGAGTGGAGCCACGCGGGTGAAACCGCGGAGCGCAGCTAGTATATAATAAACATTACTTTTAGATGGGTAATACATATTATGTATATACACATACCTATATATTATATTATAATCCATACTTATATTATAAATGCGAAAGTAACTCTGTCTGTCTGTCTGTCTGTTACTCAATCACGCCTAAACTACTAAAACAATTTGCATGAAATTTGGTATGTAGATATTTTGATACCTGAGAAAGGACATAGGCTACCTTTTATTGCGAAATATGTACCACGGGCGAAGCCGGGGTGGACCACTAGTATGTATATATGTATATCATTATCATAATCCCATATAAAAATGTGTATGTAATGATAATGTAGATGAAAACTCGATTGTTCATTATTTTTTATAAAATAAAATAAAAAAAATAAAAGAATGTTTATTTTCGTAAGTATTAACAGATACACACGTTAATTATATTGACCGACTCGCGAAGGCGCAAAAAAAACGAAATTTACTGAATAATAATTTATTGTAATAAAAAAATTACATTTAAATTATCTCTAACTTAATTAACTACGTCCCTCCGGTTCAATGTTGGAACCAAGAGTGTCCATTGTCTTCGGCGGGGCAGCGTCGCGGTGGTGGTGATTGCCGTAATACTTTCTAACCTTCGGTTTTGGTTTCCAATCTGTTCATCCTGTAGCTACAATCCAAATTTGTCGTAAATTATCCGGTTCAGGAAAACTGGAACAAGCCATTGAATATTTCAGATATTTAATTAAATACACACTGCAGAATATATATTATTATTTCCCATAATAGTGGGTAACAATTTGTAGAAAAGTTGGCAACACAAAATTTTTTAGGTTAAAATTTTTATTTGTTATTTTTGTGGTTTTTAAACAATGTATTCAAGTCAACAGCACGTGATACACAATATATTAACACGCTGAAATATCATGAAGGCCTATAAACTGATAAAGAGTTGTATACTTACGAGTGAAAAGACAATCCAGGCATTTTCGTTCCACTATCACTTTAACACCCTTTAACGCTACACCGCACCATGGTATTATTTTATAAAGTATTAACAGTAAGTCTAAATCATTAAAAACCAAACATACCATGAATTACGTAACTTAGAACATGTAAAAACTATATTTTTATGGAAGACGATAGCTAGCTGTCAAACTTTGTTTATCAAAGTAGGTTGCTATTCTTGAAAAAAGTGGCACGCTGCGTGAAACAAAAAATTTTATCGTTCTCTCTCATTTCTTTACACAACAGTCAACACCGACATAAGTTGCTCTTTTTCTTGTGTGAATGCGACATAAGATATCAATTTGTCTATTGGTTTCTCTGTCTACGGTATTAGATATAAGCTTAGAGTATATATTACAATAGTATAGAGCGCGTGTATTGCACAAATTGCTTAGTGCGCATCGTAGGCAGATGAGCTATAGATACTATATATAGATGTGTGTGTGACAAATAGGGATGGGTAGGTATCAATTGCGTGTTGAACTATCGATAAGTTATGTAAATAAATATGTATCCTAAGTAAATTTTATGTTCAATAAGTTATTAAAGGAAAAATATATGAATAAAGTATAAATATGTAATTTTAAATTTGTTTACCAACTGAATAAAGTTTGTTTATTCCATTTGAATATTTCTTGTATTAATTATAAGTACTTTAAAAAAATATGTTTAATTGGAATATCAGAAAAACGTGAGTACTTTTTAAATAATAAAGTTAATAAAATAAAGGATCGGGTTTAGTGCTATTTCTTTAATAATAAATCAAACAATAAAAATAATGTTTTAAAAATGTTAAATAACAATAAGAAATAATTAATAATTTAAAATGATAATATAATAAATATTAATAATTTTTTTATTTAATTTTATCCATTCTACTATCAAAATCTTCAAAATAAATTTAGCGGTTCAGAAAATATATCGTAACATTACATACTTTACATTTACACTATAATACATTCGCATTCATAATATGAGAAAGTGTATCATACAAAACACACCACAAATTTATTTATAATACATTTTTAAAAGAGTTTTAATTTTAAAGTTAAATAAATAATTTGTTAAAATATAGTTCTTCTAGTAAACTTTATATCGAGTACAGCGTTGGTCAGGTCACATCACTACGATCACGTGGCGGCAGTGAGGCGCGCGAGCGAGCCTGCGCGTGTCCGCCTTCCACCTCCCCTTCACCCCCGCATTGCTAGATTTATTTTCATAAAAATAAGTATAACAATCGACTTACTGATGAAATGTGATACTGGATGTCAATTTTGTGCATTTTCTAGTATCGTTTTTGCAAGATAGAACTGCACATTTCACCATGTTTATTCGTAAATATGAAAAAAATTCCAGAGCAACGCACTTCGACAGCACTCAACCACGACTACGAGCGCTCGCGGCGGGAACGTCGTGTTGTTCCCACCTGTGCCTACTGTTCCCACTTGGTTGTTATCACTCTATAGATAGTATATATACTCTAAGGATATAAGCTTCTTGGCACACACACACACACCTTTTTTTAGTAAATCAAAATCACAGATCAAAATTAATGTTGACAGATCCCAAATCAATTTTTTACCATCTATGCTCTCTCTTACAAAAAATTTATCCTTGACCATCGAGATATATGACGTAGTACTGTGCGTAGTACATACTATCTCGATGTCCTTGACAGTTCTTTTCGCTTGTCAGTTTTTCAGTTGTCACATCTATCTGAAAAACTGAGCTGTGAAAGAAGTAAAGTTTAGAGAGCCGCTATCTTTTCGTGTTTTTTTTTTAATATTGAAGGAATCTTATAAAGTAAATTATTTTTATTTACGTATAAGTGGACAAATTTTTTGTTAAGCAAGTTATTTGTAATTGTGTGTATTTTGTTTTTTACTACTAAAAACAAAGTTGTCTATTATGGAAGTGATACGTGTTTGTTAGTAAACATGAGTGCATTTAGAAATTTCTCTTTGAAATGGGAGGATATGTGTGGCCCTTTGGGCCTTCATATATGGAACGATACTACAAAGGACTTTGGGATATGTTTTCAAGAATTATTTTTACAAATACCCACTTATTGTCTACTAGCCATCATATCGGGTTATTACGTAGGCTACAGAAGGGACTGGGTGATACGAGAAAAACCACAAGAACGTGCTATAATGTTACGTAGTTTTGTAGTACTTGCCTTAATGTTGACTCCAATAGTGCAACTGTATATATATTTGTCTACTAAAAACTTTATTTTGTACCCCATTGATTATTTTACGGCGGGTGCATCCTGCTTATCATGGCTTGTGCATTTTGGTTTTGTGCTAGCTCTAAAGCACCGTCTGGGACAAAGTTCTCGTGGACCTTTGAGTATTCTATTGCTATGGAGTGCAGCGGTAATACTAAATATAATAGATTTACGAAGTACTTTTATTAATGGAGAGCCCCCAGCATACAGTATTGCAACCCTGTGCTGTCATGCACTATACTTTTTAACTTTGTTACCTGCAAGTGACTCAAGTCCTACATTCTATTCACCATGGCTTGTAGGATCACAACATTCTCATGTAAGTATAACTTATATTGTGTTAAACATTCTCAATCTTTTATACCATTATTTACCTGTACCAAATTTTTAGAGTGAATATACTCCATTACTTCCACATATTGATGAAGGCATCTTAGGAACGGCAATGCAAGGAGCAAGTTGTTTTTCTAAACTTACATTTTCTTGGGTTGATCCTCTTCTAAAAAAAGGTACTTATCATATTCTATTATACTTATTTTATTTCCAAAAAAAAATTGGCCTTATCAACATTATATTTATACTTTTAAGGTACAGAGAATAAATTATATGATCTTGATGAACTACATGATATTCCTGCTACATACAGGTGTTCTTATGTTGGGGCTAGAATAGATAGAGCTCTAATTGGAAATGTAGACAATTTTCAGCAATTTGCAGAAGTGCCTCATGAACCTTTCATAGGACCTGGGGGTGAGTTTATAGATTCTTTGTATACAGCCAAAAATAAATCGAATCTATGATCATTTATTCTGTTCTGTGATGCCAAATTACTTTTCCTTCATTTACATATATTTAAGGTTATGGTGCAACTGGTGAAACCAGGCCTCAAGTGTCAACACCTGTGACCCCTGTATCTAGAGTACTACTTCGGCCACTACGGCGACAAAATGTTTCCTTACTGAGAGCCCTTCATAAATGTTTTGCATTTCAATTCTATGGGATTGGTATACTGAAACTAGCGTTTGATATGGCTGGATTCGCTGGACCTATTCTTCTTAATAAATTGGTGAAATTTGTTGAAGATGAAAGTATTGATCAACATTATGGGTATGACTTTCCTTTTCTTATATTTATAATCTTACAGAATTTTGTTTAAGATTGCTAACAAATATTATTTGCTATATTTGTTTTAGATACATTTATGCTTCATTATTGTTGGCGTCGGCTTTAATTGCGGCATTTTGCAATGTACATTTTAATTGGCTGATGACAATCATTGGGATAAAAATGAGAGGTGCCATAGTCTCCACAATACTAAGAAAAACTCTAAGTGTGACATCTACAGAGCTCACAAATGCATTTAGTTTTGGGGAAATAACTAATTTCATGTCCACAGACACAGACAGGATTGTTAATTCTTGTCCAAGTTTCCATGCTTTGTGGAGTATACCATTACAGGTAAATTTTTTAAACTAAATGTATGCCAATAGTAACTCAATGCTGAAAATTGAGAAATAAATGGAATAAAAAATATAAAAAAAATAACTATAAGTATATAAAAAATTAGTATTTTTAAGGAAAGTTATATTTAATTATAATATGTTTAATTTTTTCAAGTTTAAATATGGGTTTTTATTTCAGTTAGCTATAACTCTGTTTCTTCTATATGATCAAGTTGGTGTATCCTTCTTAGCTGGTGTTGCATTCTCTATAATTCTCATACCTATAAATAAGGTGATTGCAAACAAAATTGGTAAATTAAGCACAGAAATGATGAAACACAAAGATACGCGTGTGAATCTGATTTGCGATATGATAAGAGGAATAAGAGCCGTAAAAGCTCATGTTTGGGAGGACTATTTTATAGACAGAGTATCAGGTGAGACTCATTTACAGTAATCCAAAATTAATAATGCACATACAGATCTTCGCATAATGTCGTATTTCCGTATACACCCGAATCATTGAATCGTAAGAGCCCTAAACAATGCACTTGCAGTTTACACCCTGTTCAAAAGAAATAGAAGTCAATTTGCGGTCATATACAATCAAAAACAATTCGGGCGCTAGCCTGTCAGTATAAAATCCGTCAGTCGTCTTTATATATTGGTGGTGACTGCACGTGTTCTCTCTGAGTTGAATTATATAGAGCTGCTATTACATACCTTTCTTGGTTTTGTTTTTAAAGGTGAATTTTTCGATGAAATGATTATTTACACAGGTGACAGAAGAAGAGCATAATGGAAGTTCCGATGTATCTACAATGTCAGAAATAAAGAAAATCCCTTATTCTGATTGTTTTATTTTATTTTTTTTGTAATTTTCATAATATTGTGGAATGATCAGTACTGTAAATACTTTTGAACTGAGATTTTAATGATTAGATTTCTACAATAAATAAACCTGTGTTTGAAAACCATATTTTATACAATATAAACCTTGTGTTATTTTAACCGTATTTTCTTCCATTACACCATTCTTCTATACACTTTAAAAGTACTACAAAATTTTCCAATTAGATAGAATATCAAAGTGTTAAATTAAATTAAAGTGTAGTGTAAATTTCATATATTTATAAGTAAAATGGAAGTACATTATTTTGTAAAATGGAGCTACATCTGCCAACAAACTGTTTTACAGTTTGGCAGAGTACTATGTTATTATGTATACGTGTCTTTTGTTCTGAAATGAAAAATAAATAAATAAATTATATCAATCCAACAAAGATATATTTGCAATCACGGGTTTATCCTCGCTATTTACATACAAGATATTATCGAAATAAAATCGTTACTTACAAATCAATATTAATCTCTTTTAGCACAAAACACATAATTTTACTAAATTATGCATGAAGAAAATGCATTTAACCACTCTATATACATATCGTCTTCGGAAGCTCCGGGAATATGACAGTTGCCGAACAGTGACGAAGATTTCTATGCGCATTATTACTTTTGTAGTACTGTAAACTTGTTTTTGTGAGAAAAATTATACCAAAAGAATAATTTTTAAATTTTTTATCTCTGTCAAAATATATTTTTTAATTTTTTTACATCTCGCGAACATTCAAATATTTTCTCCCCCTTTTAAATTATTAATTAAAAAAAAATTGTGTGCTATTTTATAAGTTCCGTCAGTTTTTTCGTTTTAATTATATTTAGATTAAGGATGAACATAATTTCAATATATATTTTTTAGACGCTCGTACTGAAGAACTTCGATATCTACGCGGTCGAAAGTACTTAGATGCTATATGCGTTGTACTTTGGGCGACAACCCCGGTATTAGTTGCAGCATTGACGCTGGGCACGCACGCACTTCGAGGTCAACCCCTTGATGCGCCTACTGTACGTAATAATTATTGCTATTTAATTATAGAAAAAAAAAATTACTGTTTATTATAAATTCAATTCCTACCGATTTTCAAACCTCTCATCAGTAAGAAGTGATTTTTTTAATACTGTCTTTATTTCATTATAATTCTAGTTCAATCGGAGCAGCGCCAGAGAAAGCAGCTAGTATTTTATGTTTTGATTGTTGAGATAATGAAGTCGATCTGAACTTTGATAATTACCTAAGATTTATTTTAGATAATCCAACTGGTTTAGCATAATATCTTTGATTCAATTATGTTTACGTGTTTGGCGACGTTATTAATTTGTTCATTATACAAGCAGCATAAATATAAAGTTACCTACAATAAAATGGGTTTTGATGAATATTTTGCTGTGGATATATAAATAATAATTTTAACCAAGATCGAAAAAAAAAGAAACAAAAAAATCTGTTACTAGTTACGTACGTAATAATTGTTATTATGACGTATTAGTTAAAAAAAGTAATGACTCACTTACTATAGGGATTCCCCTTTTTATAAAACGATAGGTTTGAATATATGAATCACTGATAACGAGTTTACTTCAGTTCAACATTGTAATAATTATGTTTAGATATCAACATCCTTTGCTTAATTTTAAAGATTAAAGCATACACAGACAGCGACACCGACTTTGTTTTATACTATGTAGTGACAGACAAATGAAATATATAAATATACTAGTGGTCTGCCCCGGCTTCTTTTTTTTTATTTTTATTTTTTTATTTCTTTATTTGTATCAGGCAGCATTGCCCATATATTGTTAGTAGTACTTATTCTAGTGTTAGTAAAACTACATATACTTATTTTTAGATTTAAGAGTTACAAGCCATTTTTTGTTGATAAAATTATGTACATTATTGAGAACTTTTAAAATACTATTATCATTTTTATTAATTCTATCCCTAATTGAAAAAATTTTTTTCCTTATTATAGCATAAAAATCATCTACTCTGTATAATACAAACATATGAGATGCACTACAAAAACGTGGCAATCCCATGAACATCCTGAATGCATTATTATATTGTACTCTAAATGTGTTCATTGTTTTTCGTGTATGCTTCACCCATAAGCTACTTGTATAAAATGACTGACAGTAGGTTGTGAACAATAGCTTTTTGACATTCCTACTACATTTTTTAAATCTTCTTATTATCATGTTTGCCCTAACTGATAGATTTCTTCTCTCCCTCTCTATATCCTCGTCATCACTCAGAGTGCTGGTAACGAAATGCCCCAAATATTTAAATTTATTTACATTAACCAACTCTGTTTCATTAAGATATATCGGAGGGACGTTGTCAGGACCTCGCCCCGACCGAAACACTAAAACATTGCTTTTTTTTTCATTATAAAGTAACCCATGTTCACTTGCATATTTCTGACAGATTCCCACCAACACCCTGAGTCCTCTGATTGAGGGACTGAGGAGAACCATGTCATCTGCATAGCTCAGGTTATTAATGTTAAATCCTCCTATATGACATCCGACATGAGTCGCACTCAGTTCCTCAATCAGGTCATTAATGTACAAATTAAACAACAAAGGAGAGGTTAAACCACCCTGTCTTACTCCACAATTTAGAACGTAGGTATCTGAGAGTGAATTTTGCCATTTTACTACATTCTGTTGATTTTGATACCAAAACCTCAAAATGCGAATAATGCTATCTGACACACCAGACCTTTGCAACTTGCCCCATAATTTATCATACACCACACGGTCAAACGCTTTACTTAAATCGAGAAAGCATGCATAAACTGATGTTTTTCTTTCTGTGTAATAAGCAATACAATTTTTTAAAGAAAATATAGCCAAATCAGTAGAAACATTAGGCCTAAATCCAAACTGTCTATCACTAAGTTTTATTTTATTCTCTAAAGATGGTAGCAAAATCTGTTCAAATACTTTTGAGAATACAGTTGCTAAAGATACTGGTCTATAATTATTAACATCTGAATGATCACCCATTTTGTTTTTGATTATAGGGACAACTGTTGTCCTCATAAATTCCAATGGCAATACGTTATGTTTTATAAAATAATTAAACAAAGTAGTTAATACTGTGATCAGAGAGGGTCCTGCATACATTAAATGTTCAATATTTAACTTATCATGGCCAGAGGATTTACCTCTCTTAACACTTCTAAATGACCTTACTACATCAACATCCTTAATTACAAAATCTACCTGTTTACAAAAATTAATTCCAGAATATAAATTGTTCACCGCTAATGAATCAACATGAAAATGCATTTTAAAGTTATTTGCGATTTTCGTACAATTACTTTCACAACCGATAGTACTAGGGATAGACCTAGTCCCGTTACATGAATTTGTGATACGCCAAAATTTTACAAAATTTTTATTAGTGTGATACTTTGCTAATAAATCATATTTGGATTGTTCTTGACCCATTTGACACTTTCTTAAAGCGGATCGAAACCTATTTCTTGACGACCGCATCAATTGATACAATTCACCATTACGAGGCTTATTAGCTATAATCCATAGTTTAAAATACGCCCTAGCTTCTTTGTGGTATTTCTTGACATGAGTATTCCACTTCAAAATACATTTATTCCTACATTGTTTCTTATTTATATATGTATATATGGCGGCTTGCTGCAAAATGTCAATTATTCTATTATATTCTGATATTATAAGACTTAAATGTGTTTTATTTGAACAATACGAACTACAATTTTGACAATCTAATTTTAATTCTGTATCTTTTAATTTACTTTCACAAAATTTGGCATAGGATTTAATTTGTTGTAGGGATCTATTACCCCAATTTATTTTATTAGGCGCATACTTATCACTCATAATGATTTTGGGTGGCGGAATATTCATGTCAAACTTACAGCACAACCGTAAAGGTAAATGGTCAGACCATGATACATCATAAAGGATTTCACATTTTACAATAGTGCGCGAGGCTGATATTGTACAGACACAGTGATCTAACCACTTCACTGACCCATGCACATCACTTATAAACGTAAACGTCGATTGCATATCCAACATATCAATGTCAGAGCAGCGCCAGTCCATCTCCTCACAGAAAGCCCCAAGTTCCCGTCCAAACAAAGAGTCTGGATGAGCATTGTAATCGCCTAGCATATAAACCATTTGCACATCACAGCTTTCGACAACCGCGCTCATCGCGCTTAGCGTACTTGTAAATTCCGTTAAGTTATCGCTGCAATCACAGGGCATGTACACACTCATCGCAATAAAGAATAAATTATTTATCTTAAACTTAATTGCAACTACACGGGAATTTTCTTCGGCTGTATCAATAATATTCGTTTGTTGAAAAAGATTCTTCCTCCATAAAAGAGCCACGCCACCATATGGTCTACCCTTTAAAATGCTTCGCCCGTGGTACCTACATGTTTATACTATCCTATCTCTCAAGTTGGATTGAACTGCACATGGTGTGCGAATTTTATTATAACCGGTTAAGTGGTTTAGGAGTCCATTGAGGACAAACATTGTGACACGAGATTTATATATATTAAGATAACTTGAATGAATGTTTATTAGCAACATGTTGTCATCGCAATTGTAAACAGAAGATTGTAACAGAAGGCACATTCAAACAATATTCAATTACATAATGCAATTAGAAGAAAACAGCGTGTATATCACTATAGGCAGCGCGTATATCCGATTTTGCGCAGTCCTTAGTCATTCAAATAAGTTTTCTAATTTATAATTTTACATTTCTATTATCAGGTATTTACAACAGTCGCCTTAATCAATATGTTAATTGCGCCTCTTAATGCTTTTCCTTGGGTTTTAAATGGACTTACTGAAGCATGGGTATCCATTAAGCGCATTCAAAAACTTCTTGATGTAAGTATCTCTTTATATACGCTTTGATGTGACATTGAATGGTCTGTACATTTCCAAACAACCTTTATTCAATTTTAGCTAAATGACATGGATCCTGAGCTGTATTATGGTAGACTCAATAAAAATTGCGACGAAGATAAAGTAATAATATTCAAAAACGCTACCTTTAAGTGGACTAAAGCATCAAAGCGAAGAAAGTTGCAAACGAAACCGAAGAAAAATAAGGGGAAATCTAAGAAGAAGTTGTCCAAACGTATTGCGCAAAGGAGAGATTCGGTTTCATCGACCGATCTTATTACAGAGGAGATGTTTATGTTAAAGGATATTTCCTTAGAAATAGGTCAAGAGGAATTTGTGGGTATAGCCGGACCAGTTGCGAGTGGAAAGACATCACTGTTGCTTGCTATCATGGGTGATATGGTCAAATGTAATGGCGAGATACAAGTTCCGGATAACTTGAACAGTAAGTTTTTCTTTATTAACCATTTTAAGTGGTTTCCAATTTCATTACATTTTGTGATTATCCTTTTTTGTTAATAAAATATTTGTACATTTAGTGTAGTTTACAAAGCCAAGTTGTATCTAGGTAGATTAAAAAAAAATTAACACATGTGAATATTAGAGAAACATGAATAATAAACTTTTATCAATAAATAAAAAGAATTCTGCTCAGTAAAACACCCTCGTCTAGACTAGTAAAATCAAACCTAGGCTAACAATAATCCGCATTTTAAATAGGTACTTACTATAAGCGGCTTACGTGTATGTAATATTGTTAGGTCGATATTTTCCTAACTTTGTGCTTATACATTAGTGCTTACACATTTAAATATTATTTTCATCACATATTGTCCACGTTTTGGTCGAAATATGAGATGTGATAAATATTCAAATTTTCAAAATTGTTCACCTACCCTCCCATTAATAGGCAAATTTTTATGTTACAAAAATTAATACAAAATACGATTTATATAAATTTTAAAGAATATTAATTAATTGTATTCGCTACTAAAGCTAGTGAATTAGGCTTCAATGTTCAACATTATCCACCTACCCTCATTTTTTACCAAAATATAATTTGCAATAACTAGGTTTCGGTTACGCGTCCCAACAACCGTGGATGGTCCGCGGCACGATCCGCGACAACATCCTGTTCGGGAAGCCGTACGACGAGACCAAGTTCCGCGCGGTCGTGGACGCGTGCGCGCTCACAGGTAATACAGCATTATGCATATGGGATTTACCCACTTTATATCAGTTACACATTCTTTCGATTGTTTGGCTGCAATAAGATTTAATGGGGTTGCATGCGATTGTTGTGTTGTGTGTTTTATAATGCATGAACGTTGAACACGTTTATACTTAGGTTTCATAATCATATGTACATACCATTCTCTAGTATCTAGTTCACTTAAAATATTTTTATGTCGTTGTCCAAAATATGATGCTTATTTTTTTCAAAATTGATTGAACAATTTCTTAAACATGCGAATTTAACGTCCAGGGTCAGATGGAAAGAATGGAATATTTTTATGTTAATTTAAAAACAAATGAGGATTTTCACTAGCTTTGATATTTCGAAAGAAGGATAAAATTCTCTTAATTCATTCGTAGAGGATCTAAATCAGCTGGGATGGAACGCGTACGTGGGTGAAGGGGGTTGCACGTTGAGCGGCGGGCAGCGGGCTCGCATCGCTCTAGCGCGAGCGGTCTATCAGGACAAACGAGGTATGTATACTGACGTAGGCAATTATGATCTCAACGCCTCTAAATATTTATTAACTTATTTGTTATTTTTAACACTAACAATTATTATTATGATAATTTAGGTAGAGTCAAGGCCAAATAGATTAATCTAGCCTTTTCGAAGTAAATTAAAATAAATTAAGTGTTCTACTTCTTATATATTTAATACAAAAAGATTTTTTAAATAAATAAACTTTCAGCACAAAAACTGACAAATTGTCAGCACGTAAACATCTCATACACCTACTTTTCTACTTTTTTAAACCTACCATGCCATTAAATTAAAATGCTAATGTTACTGTCTGTATAGGTCTACCAGAATCTGATGGCATATTTATATTTAAAAAATCAAAGATTTTCATGTGGCAACTTTATTTGACAACTTTCAAATGGGTTGTCAAATTATTTGTCTTCTTCGCAGTTGATGAAAAATTTTAAGGATTTTGTCTTCAAATTCTTCGAAAATGTCGAAAAAGCAGATGCGATCACAAGCAAGAGGTGTTGTTTACAATGTGTATAGAAAAATATTGGATTAAGAAGGAAGGAACACATCACAATCTTCAATTTTGAAGCGCGTGGAAGATTTGGTGGGTAAATTGGACTTACCCGTTTTGATACTTAAAATTAAAAATATTTTAAATAGGTAATTGTAATATTGTTTGTTGATTATGGTAAAATTTTATGAAAACTTATTACAGGAGTTTCCAATACGGCTATTCGTCAAGTCCAAGCTGTGCAATAGGCTATTTGACAGTATAAAAAATAAATTACTTTTTTGTGTAATCCATATATATATAAGGTTTTGGAAGCGATTTAAATTAATAAATGATATAAATAATAACTTATTTATTTATAAATCGTCGAGAAAGAACATCATATTTTTTTAAATTACCACGTGACCGAAAACATCCATGATTGGCTGCATCTGCCATGACGTCACAGCGGCGTAAATAACAAGTGATCCCAACGTTTACTCACGTCGTTGCTGAATTTCGCTTTTGGTTTTGTTTCTTGTATAACTTATTTCTTGTGATTCAAGGTGTCTGTAATCAGTTTTGTTCTTTATGTGTTATTTTTGTTTGTCATGGAACCTAATTTCGAAAAAGCAGACAGTAGAAATCTATCTAAAGTGGACGCTATAATGGTTGGCATGTTCTTTAAAAACAACCCAGATTTTTACGCTCCTGAATTGAGAAATGTGAAAATAGCTACGTAAGTTAATATTTCAATCGTCATTCATTACCTTTTTAGTTAAATGTACAAACATGAATCACAATAGCACAATAATTATGAAGTATACATTTTTTAGGTTATGCCCTTTGTTTTTCATTTCACTTTTCAGCCATCCAGTTTATAGGATTGTTGATTGTTGTTTATTGAATATCAATTGATGATGACGTGTTTGTATTGATATTGAAAATAATCAATACAAACACGTCATCATCAATTTATATATTATATCATTATCTTACCTCAAGCAGGTAAGTAATGAGACGATTTATACTTTGTATTGCAAATAAAACAAACTGCCTACTAGGTATTCAACAGTCAACACCATACTTACATCGAAGTGGTCTTCACAAAAAAATATAACTGTTTTAATTGATATATCTAATATCACTTGGATTTCTGCAAGCTAACTGCAACCACTTTCTACGCATTTTTATATCTTTTGGAGCACATATAAATAGTTTGTCAGGAGTTTTAATAGTTGTATTTCTGCATCCAGGAACAACACACCACCTATAAGAACTCATTTTCTGGTTTTTAAACAGATTAACTTAATTATACTATAATTAAAACAAAAATAGTTTGTCAGGAGTTTTAATAGTTGTATTTCTGCATCCAGGAACTACACACCACCTATAAGAACTCATTTTCTGGTTTTTAAACAGATTAACTTAATTATACTATAATTAAAACAAAAACGAACAATATGTACTAGGAGCAAGTTGATGTTTACGCCGCTGTGACGTCACCATGGTCGCGAGACGCCATATTCTTCAAAATTGTGTTTTGGCGGCATATTTGAATATCATGTTTTTATTTTCTATTTTCTCAATGAATAACTACAAAAAATTAAGAAACATGTGTTTTGTGTGCTCTATAAACGTATCTTAATAATTTGAGACAGTTTTCAAAACCTTGTCAAATAGCCTATTCAATTTTATAATGTGTGTATCTGTTAAGAGCGCATATTCAATTTAACGCAAGTCAAAATCTCCGCGATCTATTACGATAGATCGCGGCTTGCGCTATCCTTTTACTATGAACAGCATAGGTCCACAGGAGAGCGCCGAGCAACATGTCCTCTCTCTGGAAAGGCTCGCTGCCGACTGATTTTAATCGGGTCGCGCGCAGTGTTTTATAGTACTTTAAAAAAATTTGTAGAAAAATACTAGAGGTACCTTAGTTGATTTTTTAAATTTTATCTTATAAGTAAGACATTCTTTTATTGCAATATGTATAAATTATATTCAATAAAGTCAAATATCTTGGTGAAAATAATCATTTTGTCGACTATAATTTCTAAAAAAATTCACATTGTTCGGATTTTAATTTCGTAAGTTAGGAGTCCAAAATAAAAAAATCTTTTAACTAACTATTTTAATAAGGATTTTTGCAGTTAGTTAAAAATAATTGTGTGTTAGATCTGTCAGCGATTTCAGATATTTTTAGCTTCGAAATTGACACTAAAAGTGAAATCAAGTAATCATCGGCTCAGTTATCTTGATGGTATTCACAAATACTGTATTAATTGAAAAAAACTCTTAACTAACTACATAGACAATAAAATTTCCTAAAATTATTAGTAATTCATATGTTTGTAAGATAAGTGGTTGATGGACAATCTGGTTTGAAAAATCACATATTTGAGCCAAACAGCGCACGGACCGCGTACACGGCCTTAATACTTACGAAAATAAACATTATTTTATTTATTTTTCTATTTTATTTTATAAAAAATTATACACAATCGAGTTTTGATCTACATTATCATTACTTCCACATTTTCACATGGCATAATGATAATGATATATACATATTATATAGGTATGTGTAAATACATAATATGTATTACCTATTTAAATGTATACTATACAGTATACATGTAAGTATGTACCTACATAATAATATCTGTATATCTCATTATTAAGTTCAGTATTAGACACTTATGTAATGTTACTAATGATAATGATGACAAAATAAAAAATAAACAGTATCAAGATCGTTCAGTCTATTTTCCCTAGGGTTGCACACTCAAAATTTTGATTTCCCTAATTGCCATCAGATTCTGGTTTACCTATAATTACCATTATCATAATGTTTAATAATGTATTTTCTTTTGTATTATGAAATCGTCACACGACAACTAAGATCGTGAGCGGTACCTAGAAAATTGTCTGTTAAACACCGTGCATGTCGGGTAATTCAATCTTCTAGGGTTCAAGCTTACGTTTCTATGTAATCTTTTAAGTTGTGTTTATCGATTCGTTTGTTTTATGTTTGTTCACACGAATGTTTTGTTTACTTGAATAATCTTCCCGATTGGCATTCGATTTTGATTTGAATCATTTTATGCAGAGTTAAATGTTAATAAAAATTCATATAATATTCTAAATAGTTTTTAACGCCGTCATTGAACAATAGATTACATATTGATTATAATATTTATTTATAAATCGATATTTTAAAGGTAATCATGTACATAATTATTTTCAGTTTATCTCTTGGATGACGTTCTATCGGGCTTAGATTCCACAGTGGCTCAGCACATAATGCAGAAATGCATTCTGGGCCTATTACGTCACACCGCGCGTATACTCGTGACCCACTCGCCGCGGCACCTTGCGCGCACGCAACGGGTTGTTCTGCTCGAGGACGGACGCGTGCGTGCTGCCGGTAATATATGAATATCATTACTTTATAGAAATATTTAGGCGGTTGTTTGTGTGTTTGTTATGTATCTCAAAAAGTATAGGAACGTTTTTCCACAAGTAGAAGATGTAATTTCTACAGGGCATTAGCCGGCTGCAAGAAATAATATTAATCAGTCATCGTTGATTCGGTATTAAATTAATAATCACGCATTAATAATTATAGAATTATTTAGTCTCATCAAATATTTTGAAAGAAAACACAATTATACTCATCACATAAAATAATCACACAGGTTCCCCGGAAACAGTATTAAATGAAATAGAGGAATTCTTACCAAGTGAGACAGAATCTATAGGAGAGGAATCGCCCCCGCCAGCTGAGATCCTACCTAAAGAGATAGAAGATGACAATGTTAGCAGAAACAGCTTAGAAAATGATGTAAGAACTCCTAATATTAACATAATATTTTGTACATATTATTTAAACTTCTAATATTTTTTCTTAGATATCACATTAGTATTTATTTTAAATCTTGCAAATCTATTGCAGGAGACAATGTCAATAGGAACAGTAGGATGGGGGGTGATCGGAATGTACCTACGATCGGTTGGATCGTTCCTCGTGCTCTGCATCATCATATCCCTCATATTGATGCAACTGTCCCAAAACTTCACATTCCTCTGGCTGACATTCTGGATCAAGGACAGAACGAAAAATTCGACTACATTAGAGATTGACAACTTTCACGAAAACACTACAGCGTTGGATCATGGTTTTAATGCTGTAGACCAGTTTGTTCACACATTACTCAACGTGTCATTATCAGTTATACACAATTTGGATGGTCACGATAATATAACTAATACTGTGAAGCAAATACCACTGGAACAGCAACCCTTAACTCTACCTTTGATGTCGTACACCGATAATTATTATTTGATGATGTACTTCGCATTGGCGGGACTTAACTTAGTGTTCACAGTGATGAGGGCGTTCCTCTTTGCGTATGGAGGTGTGAAGGCGGCATCGAAAATACATAAAGCTCTTTTGGAAATTATAGTTAAGGTATTTGAGATTATTGTTTATATGGATTTGGACATTGCATGATAAATATTTATATTTCCTTTTTATATCCTACCGCATTATTTGAAACCAGAAATTAATGTTATTCAATGTTTTAGGCAAATGTAAAATTCTTCGATGTCACGCCAACCGGACGCATAATAAATAGATTTTCTTCCGATACATACACAGTAGATGATTCCTTGCCATTTATATTGAACATTTTCTTAGCACAAGTATTTGCACTAATAGGTACGTATAGTATTATGCTAATATGCTAATAAATAATATTAAGAAAAGTATGTAAATTTACAAATCATTGTATATTTTAGGTGCAATAGCAGTTACTATTTACGGTCTCCCGTGGTTGTTTGTTGGGATTATACCTATGTCCATTATTTATTACAGGTAAGAAGATTCTAATCATATTTTTTTTATCATCATTTACTATACAAATTTTTACCCCATTTAAAAAAAAATGGACTTCACTTTAGATTTAGCACAAATAATAATATAACAGCAAGATTTTTTTGTTATGTCAAGCAATTAACTGCTTAAGATTTAAAAGCCGCTAATAGATCAAAGAGCATTACAACGTTAGGATAGTTATTAGCTGTTATATGTTACACAGTACAGAATAACAATAATAACATTATTTTTTATTTAGATTACAGGGACGTTATAGAATTACATCTCGCCAGTTAAAACGTCTTCAAAGCGTCGCCTTGTCTCCGGTGTATGTACACTTTAACGATACTTTAGAAGGTGAGATTTATCTGTCTGTGTTTTAGATTATCATTTTTAAAAAGTGTATTTGTTTTTATGGAAGGATTAATTGCTGACAAGCAAAAATTTTCTTTTCGATCATTTTAAAATTTCCGATTTTTCAAATTCTATAACCAGTAGCTGGAACAAATCATAATATCTATAATAAAATTTAGTGAATTCGCTGACTCTATGTAACAGTTAAAATAAATTATGGATTTTGATTTAGTCCTCTCTTTAAGTTTAAATTCGTTATAGGTTTGTAATTTTTAAACGTTAACATGAAAGCACGAAAATAAATTCGTTAACAAAATATGTTTGGTGCAGGTCAGACGTGCGTGCGCGGGCTGGGCGCGGGTGAGGCGTGGTGCTCGCGCGGCGAGGAGCTGGTGGAGCGCTGGCAGCGCGCGGCGCTGTGCGGCGGCGCGGCGGCGCAGTGGCTCGCGCTGCGCCTGCAGGCCGCCGCCGCCGCCGCGCTCGCCGCCGCCGCGCTGCTGGCCGTGCTGCAGCGCGCCACGCACGCCGCCAATCCAGGTGAATATGCACCTTTTGTTTAGGTCATATGGACGCTTTTTGTATGGTGGAGGTCATGCTGCAGTGCGCCACGCATGCCGCTAACCCGGGTGAATGTGCTCGTTTTGTTAAGGTGATACGGTCGCTTTTTGTATAACCGTCCTGTAGCGGGCTTCCCATTCGACAAACTTTGGTAAATGTATACTTTATGAAATACGGTTGCTTTTTGTATCACTGTGGCCCGGATTTAAGGCGCAGGGCGCACCTTATAATTTAGAAAACATGATCGCTTCTTGTATGGCAATGGCCGTGATGCATCAAGCCTTTCTAAATTATTCAACTTTCGTTGGGTGAGATTGATGTTTTATTCGAAGTTTATAATTAGGTTGTTAGTGGCTGTTCTGAATGTTTCCGTAGTTTTAACTTTTAAGGTTATTTAGCATTGATACATAAATCTTTAATATTTATAATTTGTTACACTTTTCAAAGTATTCATTCACCTTCATATGTCTTTTACAGGTTTGGTTGGTCTCGCTATATCATACGCCTTATCCATGACGTCGATGCTCGGTGCTGTGTTAAATTCGTTCACGGAAACAGAACGAGAAATGATTGCTGTGGAGCGCCTCGCTGAATACATTCGACAAGTAGGTTCCTTATTTAAGTGTCGTTATTTGTATGTATTGCTATTTAAGCATGCCACTGTAAAAATGTACAATGATATTTTCTTTTCATTTTGTAGGTAAAATGCGAAGAAATAGATGGGGATTTCCCGCCATATGGCTGGCCATCACATGGAGTTATAAGTTTTGAAGATGTCTATTTGAACTACAGGTAAGATTGCGTTTTTTCAAAAATAAGTAATGAAATGGCATTATCATATGAAATTTTGTTAATCCGTAGAAGTTCAATGATGTAAATCGATATCAGATTTATTGTCACAGATACCAATATTAAAAAAGGCCAGATAGACTTACAGCGTAACGCGTGACGTAACGAAGTAAAACAATAGCCATTGAATAAAAAAAAAAAAAACATCCGTCTTATGCTTTTTCGATCAGGCCACGTGTCCTGACGCGAGTTTAAGATTTTATACCCAACGCCGCTAAAGAAGTTTTCACTTCAAAAATAGTAGACAAGTTTCACAGCTAGTGCGTCACTCCGCGCCATACAACGATACGCGTTAGAAGAGAGAGGCAATGTTTATGCAAATATCGTGTGTTGCTTTTTGATCTAAATTGTACATTGTTGCCTATACTCTGTCCATTATAATATTTGCTTTTTGACAGCTCCACGCCTATGAAGGATTGTATTGTCTATGTTAAAATGTCATACAAATAATTATTGTACTTCATGGACAGGCCCCGCCCACTTAGTGATGTCTACACAGAATTATTCAATGATGGGTCGATAGATTATAATAATCGATAGAAATACTCTGTAAAATATATCCGACACAGAAAAACTCTTCTAATAAGTTATTTAATTTAAACATAAAGACAACCAAATTGTAAGATAGAAACCAATAAATAATAAAATATTAGTTTAGTTTAGTTTTAACATAAAACGCATAGATATGTGGTCTTATTATCACATATCGTATTAGTACGTTTACATTGTAATTATTATTTACGTACCTAATTCGATTTATGATAATATTTTGAATTTATAATTGAAATGGTATCACAATCGATAATCTTTTGGACATCACTTCTGGTATCACCCGTCGATCTGTCAAAAAGCAATTCTTATAGTGGACAGACTATAGTAGCAAGAATCGTTATTTCTATTAATTATTGCGCTGTGGTGCTTCTGCGCTTTTTTACTCTATGTTATAAGTCACAATCAAAAGAATATTCAATTTATCACAGCGAGAACGGTAGCAATGCGAGCGGAGCGCTTCGCGGCGTTACATTCTCCAGCCACCCGGGCGAGCGGCTCGGCGTGGTGGGCCGCACGGGCGCGGGCAAGAGCTCGCTGCTGCGCGCGCTGCTGCGCCTCGCGCCCTGCTCCGGCGGCCGCGTGCTGATCGACGACGTGGATGTGGCGTCGCTGCACCTGCACTCGCTGAGGTACACGTGCATGTACACACCCGGGCGAGCGGCTCGGCGTGGTGGGCCGCACGGGCGCGGGCAAGAGCTCGCTGCTGCGCGCGCTGCTGCGCCTCGCGCCCTGCTCCGGCGGCCGCGTGCTGATCGACGACGTGGATGTGGCGTCGCTGCACCTGCACTCGCTGAGGTACACGTGCATGTACACACCCGGGCGAGCGGCTCGGCGTGGTGGGCCGCACGGGCGCGGGCAAGAGCTCGCTGCTGCGCGCGCTGCTGCGCCTCGCGCCCTGCTCCGGCGGCCGCGTGCTGATCGACGACGTGGATGTGGCGTCGCTGCACCTGCACTCGCTGAGGTACACGTGCATGTACACACCCGGGCGAGCGGCTCGGCGTGGTGGGCCGCACGGGCGCGGGCAAGAGCTCGCTGCTGCGCGCGCTGCTGCGCCTCGCGCCCTGCTCCGGCGGCCGCGTGCTGATCGACGACGTGGATGTGGCGTCGCTGCACCTGCACTCGCTGAGGTACACGTGCATGTACACACCCGGGCGAGCGGCTCGGCGTGGTGGGCCGCACGGGCGCGGGCAAGAGCTCGCTGCTGCGCGCGCTGCTGCGCCTCGCGCCCTGCTCCGGCGGCCGCGTGCTGATCGACGACGTGGATGTGGCGTCGCTGCACCTGCACTCGCTGAGGTACACGTGCATGTACACACCCGGGCGAGCGGCTCGGCGTGGTGGGCCGCACGGGCGCGGGCAAGAGCTCGCTGCTGCGCGCGCTGCTGCGCCTCGCGCCCTGCTCCGGCGGCCGCGTGCTGATCGACGACGTGGATGTGGCGTCGCTGCACCTGCACTCGCTGAGGTACACGTGCATGTACACACCCGGGCGAGCGGCTCGGCGTGGTGGGCCGCACGGGCGCGGGCAAGAGCTCGCTGCTGCGCGCGCTGCTGCGCCTCGCGCCCTGCTCCGGCGGCCGCGTGCTGATCGACGACGTGGATGTGGCGTCGCTGCACCTGCACTCGCTGAGGTACACGTGCATGTACACACCCGGGCGAGCGGCTCGGCGTGGTGGGCCGCACGGGCGCGGGCAAGAGCTCGCTGCTGCGCGCGCTGCTGCGCCTCGCGCCCTGCTCCGGCGGCCGCGTGCTGATCGACGACGTGGATGTGGCGTCGCTGCACCTGCACTCGCTGAGGTACACGTGCATGTACACACCCGGGCGAGCGGCTCGGCGTGGTGGGCCGCACGGGCGCGGGCAAGAGCTCGCTGCTGCGCGCGCTGCTGCGCCTCGCGCCCTGCTCCGGCGGCCGCGTGCTGATCGACGACGTGGATGTGGCGTCGCTGCACCTGCACTCGCTGAGGTACACGTGCATGTACACACCCGGGCGAGCGGCTCGGCGTGGTGGGCCGCACGGGCGCGGGCAAGAGCTCGCTGCTGCGCGCGCTGCTGCGCCTCGCGCCCTGCTCCGGCGGCCGCGTGCTGATCGACGACGTGGATGTGGCGTCGCTGCACCTGCACTCGCTGAGGTACACGTGCATGTACACACCCGGGCGAGCGGCTCGGCGTGGTGGGCCGCACGGGCGCGGGCAAGAGCTCGCTGCTGCGCGCGCTGCTGCGCCTCGCGCCCTGCTCCGGCGGCCGCGTGCTGATCGACGACGTGGATGTGGCGTCGCTGCACCTGCACTCGCTGAGGTACACGTGCATGTACACACCCGGGCGAGCGGCTCGGCGTGGTGGGCCGCACGGGCGCGGGCAAGAGCTCGCTGCTGCGCCTCGCGCCCTGCTCCGGCGGCCGCGTGCTGATCGACGACGTGGATGTGGCGTCGCTGCACCTGCACTCGCTGAGGTACACGTGCATGTACACACCCGGGCGAGCGGCTCGGCGTGGTGGGCCGCACGGGCGCGGGCAAGAGCTCGCTGCTGCGCGCGCTGCTGCGCCTCGCGCCCTGCTCCGGCGGCCGCGTGCTGATCGACGACGTGGATGTGGCGTCGCTGCACCTGCACTCGCTGAGGTACACGTGCATGTACACACCCGGGCGAGCGGCTCGGCGTGGTGGGCCGCACGGGCGCGGGCAAGAGCTCGCTGCTGCGCGCGCTGCTGCGCCTCGCGCCCTGCTCCGGCGGCCGCGTGCTGATCGACGACGTGGATGTGGCGTCGCTGCACCTGCACTCGCTGAGGTACACGTGCATGTACACACCCGGGCGAGCGGCTCGGCGTGGTGGGCCGCACGGGCGCGGGCAAGAGCTCGCTGCTGCGCGCGCTGCTGCGCCTCGCGCCCTGCTCCGGCGGCCGCGTGCTGATCGACGACGTGGATGTGGCGTCGCTGCACCTGCACTCGCTGAGGTACACGTGCATGTACACACCCGGGCGAGCGGCTCGGCGTGGTGGGCCGCACGGGCGCGGGCAAGAGCTCGCTGCTGCGCGCGCTGCTGCGCCTCGCGCCCTGCTCCGGCGGCCGCGTGCTGATCGACGACGTGGATGTGGCGTCGCTGCACCTGCACTCGCTGAGGTACACGTGCATGTACACACCCGGGCGAGCGGCTCGGCGTGGTGGGCCGCACGGGCGCGGGCAAGAGCTCGCTGCTGCGCGCGCTGCTGCGCCTCGCGCCCTGCTCCGGCGGCCGCGTGCTGATCGACGACGTGGATGTGGCGTCGCTGCACCTGCACTCGCTGAGGTACACGTGCATGTACACACCCGGGCGAGCGGCTCGGCGTGGTGGGCCGCACGGGCGCGGGCAAGAGCTCGCTGCTGCGCGCGCTGCTGCGCCTCGCGCCCTGCTCCGGCGGCCGCGTGCTGATCGACGACGTGGATGTGGCGTCGCTGCACCTGCACTCGCTGAGGTACACGTGCATGTACACACCCGGGCGAGCGGCTCGGCGTGGTGGGCCGCACGGGCGCGGGCAAGAGCTCGCTGCTGCGCGCGCTGCTGCGCCTCGCGCCCTGCTCCGGCGGCCGCGTGCTGATCGACGACGTGGATGTGGCGTCGCTGCACCTGCACTCGCTGAGGTACACGTGCATGTACACACCCGGGCGAGCGGCTCGGCGTGGTGGGCCGCACGGGCGCGGGCAAGAGCTCGCTGCTGCGCGCGCTGCTGCGCCTCGCGCCCTGCTCCGGCGGCCGCGTGCTGATCGACGACGTGGATGTGGCGTCGCTGCACCTGCACTCGCTGAGGTACACGTGCATGTACACACCCGGGCGAGCGGCTCGGCGTGGTGGGCCGCACGGGCGCGGGCAAGAGCTCGCTGCTGCGCGCGCTGCTGCGCCTCGCGCCCTGCTCCGGCGGCCGCGTGCTGATCGACGACGTGGATGTGGCGTCGCTGCACCTGCACTCGCTGAGGTACACGTGCATGTACACACCCGGGCGAGCGGCTCGGCGTGGTGGGCCGCACGGGCGCGGGCAAGAGCTCGCTGCTGCGCGCGCTGCTGCGCCTCGCGCCCTGCTCCGGCGGCCGCGTGCTGATCGACGACGTGGATGTGGCGTCGCTGCACCTGCACTCGCTGAGGTACACGTGCATGTACACACCCGGGCGAGCGGCTCGGCGTGGTGGGCCGCACGGGCGCGGGCAAGAGCTCGCTGCTGCGCGCGCTGCTGCGCCTCGCGCCCTGCTCCGGCGGCCGCGTGCTGATCGACGACGTGGATGTGGCGTCGCTGCACCTGCACTCGCTGAGGTACACGTGCATGTACACACCCGGGCGAGCGGCTCGGCGTGGTGGGCCGCACGGGCGCGGGCAAGAGCTCGCTGCTGCGCGCGCTGCTGCGCCTCGCGCCCTGCTCCGGCGGCCGCGTGCTGATCGACGACGTGGATGTGGCGTCGCTGCACCTGCACTCGCTGAGGTACACGTGCATGTACACACCCGGGCGAGCGGCTCGGCGTGGTGGGCCGCACGGGCGCGGGCAAGAGCTCGCTGCTGCGCGCGCTGCTGCGCCTCGCGCCCTGCTCCGGCGGCCGCGTGCTGATCGACGACGTGGATGTGGCGTCGCTGCACCTGCACTCGCTGAGGTACACGTGCATGTACACACCCGGGCGAGCGGCTCGGCGTGGTGGGCCGCACGGGCGCGGGCAAGAGCTCGCTGCTGCGCGCGCTGCTGCGCCTCGCGCCCTGCTCCGGCGGCCGCGTGCTGATCGACGACGTGGATGTGGCGTCGCTGCACCTGCACTCGCTGAGGTACACGTGCATGTACACACCCGGGCGAGCGGCTCGGCGTGGTGGGCCGCACGGGCGCGGGCAAGAGCTCGCTGCTGCGCGCGCTGCTGCGCCTCGCGCCCTGCTCCGGCGGCCGCGTGCTGATCGACGACGTGGATGTGGCGTCGCTGCACCTGCACTCGCTGAGGTACACGTGCATGTACACACCCGGGCGAGCGGCTCGGCGTGGTGGGCCGCACGGGCGCGGGCAAGAGCTCGCTGCTGCGCGCGCTGCTGCGCCTCGCGCC
The DNA here is from genome assembly GCA_029959065.1 of Colias behrii. NCBI lineage: Eukaryota > Metazoa > Arthropoda > Insecta > Lepidoptera > Pieridae > Colias > Colias behrii. The sequence continues at coordinate 7,285,378 of JARWMC010000007.1, read as the reverse complement.
CTGCTCCGGCGGCCGCGTGCTGATCGACGACGTGGATGTGGCGTCGCTGCACCTGCACTCGCTGAGGTACACGTGCATGTACACACCCGGGCGAGCGGCTCGGCGTGGTGGGCCGCACGGGCGCGGGCAAGAGCTCGCTGCTGCGCGCGCTGCTGCGCCTCGCGCCCTGCTCCGGCGGCCGCGTGCTGATCGACGACGTGGATGTGGCGTCGCTGCACCTGCACTCGCTGAGGTACACGTGCATGTACACACTCGCCCGACCCAACCACGTGTACTACTAAGTACTAGCTATGCCATGCGGTTTTACCCGCAGTGCTCTGCTCCTGTTGGTCTTAGCCTATAGCCTTCCTCGATGAATGGGCTATCTAACACTGAAAGAATTTTTCAAATCGGACCAGTAGTTCCTGAGATTAGCACGTTCAAGCAAACAAACAAACTCTACAGCTTTATAATAATAAGTATAGATTAGGCATAGAGCGTCCAGGTAATACATAAACACTTGCATGTGAAAAACAATCAACTGTGTCCCCGGAGCGGCAACGTCGCGTCACCGGATCATCATGTGTCCATAGTGCGATCGTAGTAATTTTGTACAGTTTGTTAAAGAATTGAAAGATAAGATAAGAAAGAAAGAAACGATTGATAAATGTACATTGAATAAAAAAATTATGAATTCAAAACTTTCAATGCATCATGATTAAAACTGTATGTAAATAATTTTAAAATAAATATCTTTAACACTTCAGGTCGCGCATTGGTATAATACCGCAAGAGCCGTTCATATTCTCGGGTACCATTCGCGAGAACATCGATCCCCTGCAACAGTACTTGGATGAGGAAGTATGGCGCGCGCTAGATGCGTGCAGTGCTACGGAACTAGTAATGGCAAAGGGCGGACTTGGTTCTTACGCAGATAACCTGTCTAGAGGGCACAAACAGCTCCTGTGCTTAGTGAGAGCGTTGCTTCAACGTGCTAAGGTATGTTAAAATACGAAAGTCTGATACACACTAGAATAATCAGATATTTACTAATACATCCGCAAAATTACCCATTCTTAAATCTATAAAAATCAAATCTATTAATACCAATAATTCCTTTGGGAAAATGTCGAGATTTATAACTTGTGTAATTCAAAGGAGGGGCAAAACATTTAAATATGTTATTTTCCCTTTAAATTATATTCCTCATTAAAAATAAAACATTAATCAACATAACTTAATTACAGATTCTCCTCGTAGACGAAGCTACCGCGAACCTCGATCAAGAAACAGAGAGAGTTATTCTAGACACAATCCGTTGTTCGTTCGTCGGCAGTACAGTGCTGTTTGTAGCCCATAGACTTACCGGTGTTCTAGAAAGTTCTCGAGTTCTAGTTCTCTCTGCGGGACAAGTTGTCGAACTGCGGGATCCAGATGACGCGCTATCGGATCCTACGTCGTATCTCTATAAGCTAGTACATCCAGATGAAAATATGTAATCTGTTTTTGTATGTGGTATTATTTCGTATTAATAACCATGTGTCATTTTTTTCGTTTGATTCAGAAAAAGAAGTAGTGAACAATCTATCCGAGAACAGAAATTTAAAATTATTTTTTGAATTTAGGCTAAAAATGTAAAAGACACTGTATTTATTTACCTACTACACAAATATTAAGAATAACACTTATAATAAGCAAAGATTTTGTATCATAAAAATGTATACTAATTTGTTAGAATTATTCGTCAATTAACCAACTCTTTACAATAATTTCTGCGTAAAATGTTATTGTGTAAACGTAATAAAAATCGACAGTGTAACGTTTCCAGTTCTGCGATCGATTTATGACATTCTCAGTGATAGTATGTAGCTTATTAAATAAATATTAAGTGTTGATTTATAGAAAGCTAATAATGACAAATAAAGGTATTTGAAGTCACTACTTACCAGTATTTGAAGTCACGGAACTGAATAAACTATATGAAGAAATACGCAATCCATTTTGGTCATGTATTTGCTGGAGTGATTTATTATGTATTAAAAGGAAAATTCGCAATGTGTTAATTAATTTCGTGTTAATTAGAATTAGATATTTGAAATGTTTTATGCCTTCCATCGGTTTTACGCAAAAGTGATGTTTTTTGAGACTAGCTAATTGTTAAGAATTAAGTTATTTTGTGATATAGATGATTATAATTATGCTTGTGCTTGTTATTACAAAGATGATAGTACATTGTTAGAAAAGTTTATTAAATTTGTTTGTAAATGATGATTTCTATCGATAATTTGCCTGATATTTTTAATGTAATATGATTTTATAGTACTAACAATAATATATCTTCATAATAATTATTATTGCACGAAAATATTTCATAAACTACCACTTTGTATATTATTACTGTTATGTTCTTACATATAAAGGCTGAAACCAAATGTAAGTATTAAGAATTGAGTTTAAACTGGAAAAAAATATTTAAAAAAAGCTTAGGATATAAAAAAATGTACATTCCATATTTAATCCAACTGTTTTATTCAAAGATGATAAAACAATGGTGACCCTAGTCACTAGATTAAGAAAACTTGCCAACTTGCGCTATTTAAATATTTTTTTCTGATTTAATTGCACCTACATAATGTTATATTCTTATGATTTTTACATTTATTTCATTCAAAATAAAATAATATTTCTATACCGAAAAGATAGTGTTCATCATCATGTATAGTAAGTAATTAATAGATATTGTAATTAGAAAAGATAATTATAAAATCGAAATTTGTGATAAAAATAATAGGTATATTTTTAATAATGAATAAAATACTTAATTGAAGATGTGCTTTATATTTCATTTACATGTTTCGGTCTTCTGGCTTTTTGTACGGATAATCAATATAATCAAATATGTCTTCTTCCGATGTAATTGGAACACTCTCGCCCGGTATGCCTATTATAGGAATAAAAGAATATTATTAAATAAAAAAAATAATAGATAGATAAATAAATGACACAGTACTCAAAACATTTAGTTACCAGTGCTTCCAATGGGTCTTAGAGAGTATTCGTTTAGTGTGAATCCCTTTTCTAAAGCATGGGCACGCATTTGTTTGTTAAAAACATCGCTTCCAGTAAAATAGAGCACTGCACAGAAATACTGTTCGTGTGGAATGAGCCTTATATCTAAACGTCTTGCTGGATGTTGAGGCGACAATCTACACACGCCCTTTAAAAAAAATGAGCGTTTTAGGAACAATTAAATCTAATCTGTGATTTAGCTCAGAATTTAGTAAAACATTATAATTATTATACTTATTACCATAAATTTTGTATCTCCTTTTGAAATTGTGTCAATTACAAGCCCTTGTAAAACGTCGGTAACCTTGTTTAGTAGAATTTCGCCGTGTTTCTTTGAGTTTTGCGTTTTGAGTGAGGGATGTGTTAAAAGCGCATCAATATCACCACTCTCTAATTTGCCTCGTCTGTTAACAAATAATTTTTTTTAATATGCCACATTTTTTTGAAAACCTTCCTCTTAAATCACTCTTTCTTTAAAATAAACCGTATAAAAATCAGTTATTTAGTTTTAAAAATTGAAGCATGCATAGGGTCGGACATGTTTCTTCTTCCTTTAAAGACTGAACTGCTTTGTATGCAAATTGGAAGAAAGATAGTTCGAAACTTGAGAAGACATAGGATAGGTGATATACCGGAAATCAAACGGGATTGTGTGGATAAATTTGTATAAAATATGGTAAGTATACCTATAGCTTCCGCATATTGTTATTCTGAAGTTTGAATCAAAATCAGAAATTGTCTTTTTCATTTTGATTTCAACTTCTTGAATTTCGGCACGCGGTATCTTCTTTTCAAAATCATCAAAGAATCTGAAATAAGAACGAATAATATAGTTTTATTATTTTATATTAAAATGTATATAAATTATACAAAGAGGGTATCAGTAAGGTATATTTTAAACAATTTCATATTAATAATTAACATACTTTAGACCAATAAGTTGATGATGTGTCAATTTATCCTTTTGTTTTTGTAAATCTTCCATGGTTTTAATTCCACTTCGGACTAGTTCTGCAGCTTTGACTGGACCTATACCAGAAACTCGAGTAAGTAAACTTATAGCTTGAGCATTTTCGTCGTTGTGTATATTTTCGAGCTTTTTTTATTTTCCTGTATGTAAAAACTCATCAATTTTCTTCGCAATTTTTTCTCCGATGCCGTTTAATTTTTTTGCTTCATCGCCCGATTGAATTCGTTTTTCATGCGTTGCAAGAACACTAGCCGCTTTTCTATATGCGTTGTATTTGTGTATATTTCGACTCACATTTTTCTCGTATTCTGCTAGCTCGGACAAAAATTCGCAAAAATCTGCATTTAAATTATTAGAGTTCGATGGTGCTTTCCGCTTACTCATTTTAATAACGAAAACAATGTAATCAAATTATACTGAAGAAAACCTGCAATACAAAAAATCGTTGTTATTCATATTCACATATTCGCAGAATAAATTCGGATTATTTAAAAATAGATATATTTGAACTTAAATAAATTTGGCGCGAAATGCGATTTAATGTTGGCAATATTGTATGGAAAGTGTCTTTCAAATACTTTACTTGTTTTGACGGATACGGGATACAGAAATAGAACGTAAAGACAAGTTGATAAACGCAAAATGTCAAAGACATTGAGTATTTTTATTTCGAGGTTGTTTTTAAATTATTATTTCGGAAACATATTACGATAAAACAACAAAATTAATGTTATAACAATGTGTATAAGTGATCAACCAAATAGATTTACGATAAATTGAAAAGTGGGCTACCTGTAAATAGTCATCAGCGTCATGGATAACGTAACGGAGAAACTTTTCCAATGTTTTGGTCATAAGAAATTCAAAAGTGAGCTGCAGGAGAGAGCTGTGAGAGCTATTGCCCGAGGTAACTATTAAAATTTTGTGTCAATAATAACAATTTTCTAAAAATACGATTAATGTTTGTCATATACTCCGAAGTTGTTTCTGTACCAAAACAGTGCTGCCAATTGTGCTGCCAATCTTTAAAAATACTATGTAAGGCTGATTATACATGAACCGTATTTATAATAAAGCTGGTTTACAATACTATACTAATTATTTCGAATAAGAGTCACAATCAACATCTTAAAATATTTTTAAATGTTTGTTTTAGGTGTTCATGATGTATATGTTTCTATGCCAACTGGTTCTGGTAAATCTCTTTGTTTTCAATTACCTGCAATGTTACAAGACAATAAAGTAGCAATAGTTTTCTCCCCATTACTTGCCCTGATCAAAGATCAGATAGATCACTTGACTAGATTGAAAATTCCAGCTGAATCTATCAATTCAAAAATGACAACTAAAGATAGAGAGAGAGTCTTGAATGATCTACGTGCTATGAAACCTAACACTAGGTTTTTGTATGTAACTCCAGAACAAGCAGCTACTGGAACATTCAAATCGCTGATAGAACATCTAGTCAAGTATAAAAAAGTTTCATACATAGTAGTAGATGAAGCTCACTGTGTGAGCGAATGGGGCCATGATTTCCGACCAGATTATTTAAAATTGGGTAATTTGAGAGAAAAATTTAAAACTATTCCTTGGGTCGCTCTCACTGCCACAGCTAGTGCAGAAGTTACTAAAGACATAATGGAAAATCTAAAGTTGTTACACCCAGTTGCACAATTCAAAACTCCAAGTTTTCGTCGAAATTTGTTTTATGATGTTGTGTATCAGAATTGTATTGAGGATGAAATTACTGATCTTGCTGAGTTTTTGAAGAAATGCTTGAAGGATGAAGAGAATGTTAAGCCAGTAAGTATAACTTAATCGGACACCTAAATGTTTTGTTTATTAACAACTATATAGTAAGTATATAAAGATTAAGTGTAGTTACACAGGACTGAATATCTTTGTTTGTATTTTTTCAGAAAGACAGAAATGCTGCTATAGTTTATTGCAGAACTCGTGAACAAACTGAAGATATAGCTAGAATGCTTAGTGGCAAAGGAATGAAGGCTTTGGCTTATCATGGAGGTATAAATATTGTATTGTTTAATATTTTATATACTTTTGAAAACATTAGTCTCAAAATAAATTGGAAATTTTTCAAAATTTGTGATAATTTTCCTATAAATTTGCTAGTTGCAAAATATACACATTGCATTATGCAAGATTTGTCTAACTGTGTCATGATAAAAATAATAGAATTTATTCTCCTAATGTTTTTATGTTACGTTTCTATATATTCATATTATTATAGCAGCAATTTCATATTATTATACACAAATTTTAGGGCTCAAAGGGTCAGAAAGGGTTTCAGTACAAGAACAATGGTTCAATGGAGAATTCCCATGTGTATGTGCTACAGTATCATTTGGTATGGGTGTGGATAAAGCAACCGTCCGAGCTGTTGTTCACTGGGGCTTACCACAAAATGTTGCGGCTTATTATCAAGTTAGTATAGTACAATTTTACATATAGTTTTGTGTTGTATTGATAACACTATCATAAAACAGCATGTTGCTTTCACATACTAAATATGTTCAGGTGAACTTCAATACATAATATATTACTTCTTAATCTATTCTATGATGTATTGATCTAATGTCTTTAATTTAGTTTTAGATATTGTATGATATTCTATTTTATTTAAATTTATTTTATTAATTTTAGGAATCTGGCAGGGCTGGTAGAGATGGTAAGCCCGCATTCTGTAGAATATACTACTGTCGAAGTGAACGAAATGCCGTTGATTTTTTGCTGAAATCTGAAATAGCGCGCGCAAAAACTCCTGAGCAAAAACAACGCTGCAAAAATTCATATAAGAGTTTCGAGATTATGGTGAAATACTGTGAAGATGTTGGGTAATTTCTCATTTATAATTACATATTTACTCATTATTATCTGTACAGTTTCACTGTCGGTTAAATTTTTTTATGTTGTATTGGGCTTGTGTGTAATACAAGCGCAACACAAAATTCTGCTTCTATAAGTATAATTTTGCTGGTTCCTTACCAATTTGATACTAATAAGTAACTACTTATAAATTGTAGTTTAATATCACTGTCTGATACTTTTTAATGACTAGATAAGCTTGCTTTATGATCGGTAATTGGTTCCACCAGGTGCCGGCACAAAACGTTCGCCGACTACTTCGGCGAAGAGATCCCCCGTTGCGCGGGGCGGTGTGACGCGTGTGCTGACGCTCGAGCTGTGCAACGCAAGCTGGAGCAGCACATGCGTCGTGCTATGAGCGCCACGCTGCACCGCGCGGGGTTCGTGGCGCAGGATGACTCGTCTGATCTGTACGGGCAGGGACGGGACGGGCAGAAGAGGTAAGCTAATGACTTATACATTCCGTTAGTGAAGAACTTCCAAGGTACTTTGGTGTGGTAGTACCTCGGTGCAATGCGTGTATTGACGTGCAAGCTATGCAACGCAAGCTCGAGCAGCACATGCGTCGTGCTATGAGCGCCACGCTGCACCGCGCGGGGTTCGTGGCGCAGGATGACTCGTCTGATCTGTACGGGCAGGGACGGGACGGGCAGAAGAGGTAAGCTAATGACTTATACATTCCGTTAGTGAAGAACTTCCAAGGTACTTTGGTGTGGTAGTACCTCGGTGCAATGCGTGTATTGACGTGCAAGCTATGCAACGCAAGCTCGAGCAGCACATGCGTCGTGCTATGAGCGCCACGCTGCACCGCGCGGGGTTCGTGGCGCAGGATGACTCGTCTGATCTGTACGGGCAGGGACGGGACGGGCAGAAGAGGTAAGCTAATGACTTATACATTCCGTTAGTGAAGAACTTCCAAGGTACTTTGGTGTGGTAGTACCTCGGTGCAATGCGTGTATTGACGTGCAAGCTATGCAACGCAAGCTCGAGCAGCACATGCGTCGTGCTATGAGCGCCACGCTGCACCGCGCGGGGTTCGTGGCGCAGGATGACTCGTCTGATCTGTACGGGCAGGGACGGGACGGGCAGAAGAGGTAAGCTAATGACTTATACATTCCGTTAGTGAAGAACTTCCAAGGTACTTTGGTGTGGTAGTACCTCGGTGCAATGCGTGTATTGACGTGCAAGCTATGCAACGCAAGCTCGAGCAGCACATGCGTCGTGCTATGAGCGCCACGCTGCACCGCGCGGGGTTCGTGGCGCAGGATGACTCGTCTGATCTGTACGGGCAGGGACGGGACGGGCAGAAGAGGTAAGCTAATGACTTATACATTCCGTTAGTGAAGAACTTCCAAGGTACTTTGGTGTGGTAGTACCTCGGTGCAATGCGTGTATTGACGTGCAAGCTATGCAACGCAAGCTCGAGCAGCACATGCGTCGTGCTATGAGCGCCACGCTGCACCGCGCGGGGTTCGTGGCGCAGGATGACTCGTCTGATCTGTACGGGCAGGGACGGGACGGGCAGAAGAGGTAAGCTAATGACTTATACATTCCGTTAGTGAAGAACTTCCAAGGTACTTTGGTGTGGTAGTACCTCGGTGCAATGCGTGTATTGACGTGCAAGCTATGCAACGCAAGCTCGAGCAGCACATGCGTCGTGCTATGAGCGCCACGCTGCACCGCGCGGGGTTCGTGGCGCAGGATGACTCGTCTGATCTGTACGGGCAGGGACGGGACGGGCAGAAGAGGTAAGCTAATGACTTATACATTCCGTTAGTGAAGAACTTCCAAGGTACTTTGGTGTGGTAGTACCTCGGTGCAATGCGTGTATTGACGTGCAAGCTATGCAACGCAAGCTCGAGCAGCACATGCGTCGTGCTATGAGCGCCACGCTGCACCGCGCGGGGTTCGTGGCGCAGAATGACTCGTCTGATCTGTACGGGCAGGGACGGGACGGGCAGAAGAGGTAAGCTAATGACTTATACATTCCGTTAGTGAAGAACTTCCAAGGTACTTTGGTGTGGTAGTACCTCGGTGCAATGCGTGTATTGACGTGCAAGCTATGCAACGCAAGCTCGAGCAGCACATGCGTCGTGCTATGAGCGCCACGCTGCACCGCGCGGGGTTCGTGGCGCAGGATGACTCGTCTGATCTGTACGGGCAGGGACGGGACGGGCAGAAGAGGTAAGCTAATGACTTATACATTCCGTTAGTGAAGAACTTCCAAGGTACTTTGGTGTGGTAGTACCTCGGTGCAATGCGTGTATTGACGTGCAAGCTATGCAACGCAAGCTCGAGCAGCACATGCGTCGTGCTATGAGCGCCACGCTGCACCGCGCGGGGTTCGTGGCGCAGGATGACTCGTCTGATCTGTACGGGCAGGGACGGGACGGGCAGAAGAGGTAAGCTAATGACTTATACATTCCGTTAGTGAAGAACTTCCAAGGTACTTTGGTGTGGTAGTACCTCGGTGCAATGCGTGTATTGACGTGCAAGCTATGCAACGCAAGCTCGAGCAGCACATGCGTCGTGCTATGAGCGCCACGCTGCACCGCGCGGGGTTCGTGGCGCAGGATGACTCGTCTGATCTGTACGGGCAGGGACGGGACGGGCAGAAGAGGTAAGCTAATGACTTATACATTCCGTTAGTGAAGAACTTCCAAGGTACTTTGGTGTGGTAGTACCTCGGTGCAATGCGTGTATTGACGTGCAAGCTATGCAACGCAAGCTCGAGCAGCACATGCGTCGTGCTATGAGCGCCACGCTGCACCGCGCGGGGTTCGTGGCGCAGGATGACTCGTCTGATCTGTACGGGCAGGGACGGGACGGGCAGAAGAGGTAAGCTAATGACTTATACGTTTCGTTAGTGAAGAACTTCCAAGGTACTTTGGTATGGAGGTTCCTTGGCGCGATACGTGTAGTGTGTATTGTACACTGTACAGCTCCGGCTCCAGCAGCGCTTGGCACGGGGTTCGTGGCGCAGGACGACTCGTTTTTAATTTTATCAACTGAAGCTTAAAATTAATAAGCAGACATTGTAATTGTCATAATAATAAGGTGGAAGCATTACTTAAGTTAGTTGTATAATTTATTTGTATGTGAAAGTTAAAGTTAGACATTTATAAATATTCCTCATTAAAGTCAGAACATTTTAAAAGTAATTACTTAATTTGTTGTATATTTTATTTAGAGAGATAGAGTCGTACTATGGTGACGGCGGTGACGACTCCGATGGAGAAAGCAGCAGACGTAGAGTTGCAGAAGAAACGAGATCTCTTATTATGAAAGAATTTGCTCAACGAAAGAAAAGCATTGAGAAAGACAGGAAGCCACATGATGAAACAGAATCTGCAAAACACTCAAAATGTAAAGCTGCAGATAGTACAAGCACAAAGGTAATCCATATTTTTTTTTCCAAGTTCCAAAGACAGAGCTGTTCCTATTTACATGTTTTGAGAAAAACAATTTTTTTTCCTGGGTCTGTTAAAGCCGTAAAGTGCCTTCACTATTTCTTTAAACACTTAACACATCTTTTAAATGACACTTAAATCGATTGTTTTCAGGTAAATGGTCTAATAGTGGCTACTAGAGAGAACTATCTCTCTCTATTAAATAATGCGTTAAGCGAGAATTTGTCAGCATTAAAGGGTGTTGACGAACCGACACGAACATTATCTAAGAATGATGTAGAACAGTGTGCAATCGAATTGGAGTATGAAGCATTTTCCAATAGTACTGTCATAAGCTTGTATCGGCGGGCTTTAACTAAATTGGTATGATTTTACTTTATATATGACGCAAAACAATTTAATGTAATAAATAATTTTAAAAAATGTTCATGATCTTATTTTGTAGCTTACATAAACAAGAGCAAAAATTAGTATATATAACAATATATACTAATTTTTACTCTTGTTTATGACGGCATATAATGTTTTAGATTTCGAACGTGAAAGCATCAAAAGATCAACTGTATCCATATCTCAAAGATTTTGAACCAAAGAAGAAAGAAACACTGGCTGAATTTGTCAAAGAATTTGAGAAGAAAAAGCGGGACGAAAAAGCGCATGGTTTCATAACAGCGGCTCAATTAGAAAGTGGTTTGTGTTTCTAATAAGTTTGTAATTTCATTAATTGGGCAGTTTCCTAACGATAAGTGTAATAACATTATTTTTTATTTAAAATTTCAGGACAAATTGAGGTGAAAAATGAAGCAAGGGAACTATCAAAAGCTGATAAAGAAACAAAAAGAAAAGCGAATTCTTTCAAAAAAGATCCGCTTACTCAAACCAAGCTGAAACATTTCTTCACTCCTAAATCATCACAAGAATCTCCTGACTTAACTTCAAGCAACAGTGAAGATGAATGTGGTCTCGTAATTGATGAAAACATAAAACCAGATACCTTTGACTCTACACTTAAACTTGATAATATTGACGATAATTCACTGGATAGTGATGATAACGATTGTACTTTAAAAATTGACGAAAGTTCAACTGCTGGTGAATCTCCAAAAAGAAAATCTAGCAAAAGAGAATCTAAAACCTTTGTTATAAATATAACTTTGCAAGGAGTTCCAAGTAAAAGCACAAATAAGGATACGGAGAATGTTGATGAAACCAGCAAAAGCAATGACGAAACTAAACCAATATCCCCCAAAAAAGGGCTTGTTCCGTCAAAAAGAAAAATAAAAGCGCTATTTGGCGAATCAGATGATAGTGATTTTGAATTAGATTCGCATAAACACAAAAAACCTAAGCATGGAAAAGATAAACACAAAGAAAAACACAAACATAAACATAAGGACGAAAAATCGAAACATTCGCGACATCGTAGCAAATCTGATTCTGATAAGAAAGATAGGAAACGATCTTCAAGTAGAACTAATTCAGAGAAAGAGTTAGTTATTGATGAAATTCCTGTTGCAAATACTCCAGAAAACATACGCCATGGTCAAAAATCGTCAGAAGACAAAGTTGAGAAAACGGTTGATCAAGACACGACACTGGAGCTCAGTGTATGTGATAAAACAAATAAAGATACTCAAAAAAGTAAAGAAGATAGTGAAACGGATTTGACAAATGTTAATATGGAGCAATGTGAGAAAATAGATTTAGATGATAAATCTCTGAGTGAAGCATACAGATTAAGTGTTGAGGCTGACAAAGTTTTAAAAGAATTGCAACAGTTTGCAGAAATGAAGCCCGAGCCTGAAATTGAAGTGGAGGTTAAAAAAGAGGCAGAGACAGTAAAAGAGAGTAATTCCAATGAGCCTGATTCACAAATAACTGTGAGTTCCTCACAAAGCTCTTCCGTTAAACACAAGTCTAAGCACAGAAGCAAGTCACATACAGATAATGTGGATGTTACAGAAAAGCCAAAAGTAAGCCAGCCAGATAAAGAAAAACATGTTTCTGAAGTATTAACTAAAGCTCACAGGAAAGAAAAAGAAGTCAATCACAAATCTGAAATATCCAAGAAACATCACAAATATGATAAAGAACATAAAAAAAGAATAGATATAACTGTAAAACCCGAAAGAAAGCATAAAGAAGTGAAAAAACCGAAAAGCGAAAAAGTCGATGTAGCGGGATTAGTTGTTAAGTTATTGATGCCTTATTATAAGAAGAAGAAAATTAATAACAGAGACTTATTTAAAGTCACTGCTAGACATATCGTTCATCAACTTCTTGCTATTCAAGTTACAGGTAATTTTTACTTTCACATATTTAGTAATCAGCAAATAAGTGAATTCAATTTTTTTCTTTTTATTTTAATTACTAAATATTCTATTTATATTCCAGAGGAAACTGCTATCAACATGTTATTAAAGAAAGCTTTCAGCAAGGATATTACGATAGAAAGTGAAAGTGATTTAAATACTAAATTAACGTTAAGCAATGTGGTTTAATATGAAGTTTGATAATTAAAATAATTATTAGTGTTAATGTTAATAATTATTTATACGTAATTATTCTTGTATGTCGTTTAATAATAATTACATTTAAAGTGTTAGACGTGTGTTTTATTTAATAATCACCTTTCATAAAATTATCCTAGTACAAATTTTATATTTAATGCTTATATATTATTTGAAGTGAACTTTCTTAAGGCGCGTTGAGAGTAAGATTCAAGGTCGCCGCATGGCAATACGTCACGTCACGTCATGGAGTAAGGCGACGATTTTGGTATCTTGCGAAAGAAGTTTCACTTCTGACACGTGTGCTCGGCACACACGCTCTTTATTTTCGCATTTAATAACGGACATTGGCAGAATCAATGTTATTAAACTTAGTGCTTTTCAAACAAAAATCTATAAGCAAAATCTCTTCATATGTAATTCACAATTGAATGGCAATTTAAAAGAATTACTACTATAAACGACTTTCCAGTAATAAATAATTATGTATTTAGCAAAATTTTACTCTCAACGCCCCTAAAGAAGTTTCACTTCAAAATATTTTTAATAATTTTAAACTTACAATATGTATTAAACTGATATTCACATCAAAAACACAGGTCTATAATACCTTCATGGCATTTAAACTGTATAATATAAAAGGCAAATTAAATCAAACTTCCATGTCAACACAATTAGAAGAAATAACAATTATAGTCGCATATTCTGAAACTCGCAACTACTTGGAAAGGAATAAAAACCTACAGGGTAATTCCCGTGTACACGGTCTTGAAATTTGGTTATAAGCAATCTCAGCACAGATAAAGGAGAAATTGATAAAAATATAAATGTTAAAGTTACAATATAGGTAATAAAATAGGTTTGTTCGAAGACCTCGGTGCGCCGTGCGCAGGCCCAAACTCGCACTTGACCGGTTTTTATTTTTACATTAAATGAACATCAGTCAATGTGTTATATAAACTTCAATGGCTGTGCCTCGCGGTTTTACCTGCATTGCTCTACTCCTATTGGTAGCGTATTGATATATTATATGCCTCAATAAATGGGCAATTTAACACCGAAATATTTTTTCAAATGGGACTGAGATTACCGCGTTCAAACAAACAAACAAACTTTTCAGCTTTATATTTATTTAATAATTAGTATAGATAATCTAGCTTTTGATACATGTACTATTAGTAATAATTCGAATTCTGTACAAAGAAATAAACTTTATAAGGCGCTTTAAAATAGACAGAAACCACTTAAAAAAATTGTCCTACTGTAATCTTACAATGGTTCACACCAAATCTTCTGAACGGATTTATGTGTAACACAGTCTGATAACATGCTGATAACTGACATCTTACTTTGTAGTTAATGTGAAATAATTAAATAGACGAATTTAATTTGCCTTTGGGTATTACGATCACATATTTTGATGAATTTAGAGTATCCAGTGCAGTACTACCATGACACTTTGAAACTTATTGTGACGACAAAAATATGTGATAGGTGATATACTAAAAAAAACAAATTTTAATCTTCAATATACCTTTATTCTTATGAAAATAGATCTTTTTATGTAATAAAACAATAATATATTAACTGCCGTTAAACGGAATGACAACATAATTACATTTTAGTTTCATACTCTATCTCTACCTTCTCTTATCTAACTAGAAATAAAATTTATTTTGAAACTTTGCCATTGACCAATACCAGTAATTTGAATAGTTCTTTGTTCTCGGTAGAACAGTATAAATTGTGCATACAACAGTGGCATCACAACATTTACAAAATATAGAGCGGAGGCGGCTTGTTGGCGATGTGTTGTTCATATCTGTTTTCATCGTTATTCTTATATCTATAACGTGCGGTTCTTCAGCGAATAGGACAACAACACATTAAACATAATTAAGCATTAGCGGAAGCGGTGACGAGGTGGCGCACATTTTGAAAAGACAGTATCTATATCTTTAGCGCGCATTCCTTTGCGAGTGGGACAACGTAACTAGTAAACATATATACAGCTAAGGCGTCGTTTGTCTTTTCCTTGTTTTTATATTTTAAGTGCCCGTTTCCTTGGCGAGTGTGCATAGTGGGTGTTCGCGGGGGCCGCTTACGCGCAAGTGGCGTGTCGGGGTCGGGCGAAGCGGACACAATGACGAGGTTGCGCGCGTTGTATACCGACAGTATCTATATCTTGAGCACGCATTTCCTTCGCAACATTACTATGTATACAGCAGAGACGATGTGTTGTCCATATATATTTTCATTAATGTCCTTATATTTTAAGCGCACGTTTTTTCGGCGAATGTGCATAGTGTCTTGGTGTACGCGGGGGCCGTTTACGTGCGCGTGGTGTGTCGGGGTCGGGCGGCGCGGACGCAGTGACAAGGTTACGAGCGTTACCGGAGCTCACTTCTAGACCGATTGTCTCTTGGAAGTGACGCACGCGCTCCACCAGTTCTTCGTCGTCTTGGATCAGCTCCTCGATCTGAATACAATCAAGACAAATATTGGTTGATAATGGTACAATGATCTATTATTGTATCAGAATACATTTCTGTAAAATAACATGCTCGTTATGTGCATTTGATGATGTTTTAAATAATTAATTTAAATATCACAAAAAAAAAGTATTGCTTACATTAAACAAATTTTTATTGATTTTTTGAGAATTTTGTTGACTTTTATTTTAAGCTATTGCATAGCTTCTATCGCGGGCCTTGAGCGCGGGGACCGAATCCAGAAATTCCGTAACGAAAAAACCTCACGCTCCCCACTCCGACGGGCACGGCGGAGGTGTGGCTTGAAGGCATGCTATGCAATAGCTTTACCGCGGCAGTCTCCGAATGCCACACGTCTTTTATTTTTTATTAATATTAATTATGAGGGTAGTACAAATAATAAAAGAGTTTGCAAGTTGTAACCTCTTGTCTATAATCGTTATGCAGGTCAGTAGCGATGCGCACGATGTACGCAGCGAGTTGTCCGCCGCGCGAGCGCAGACGTGCGTAGAGACGCATCACCGCCGGCACCAACACCTCGGCGACTGTGCGCTTCATTTTCTGCAATTTTTATATTATGGTTATCTTTGTTAGTCAGTTTATATTTTAGTTATTTATTGAGTTGTCAAAGGCAAGTTAATAATTGCCAAGATGTGTGTATCTAGATACAAATAATTATACTTTTTTACATTCAAGTTTTTATTAGTAATTTATGTAGCTTCGTTAGTCATGGTTTTTCAGTTTAGTAGTCAAGATGTTTGTGTAAATAGATAAACATTAATTATAACTTATTTTTTGGCTAATAAATGTTTTAGAAAGGTGTACATGTGTTTCATTGTTATATTCTGAATAAATAAATATATATACTTAGCAACCTTTAAGTCGTAGGTTACACTTGGAACAACGAAACTTCAAGTATGACTGTTGATTTATTGCAAAATATTGAATTTTAGTAAAGAAAGGATTATAAAAACTCGCTTAAGTAGTTTCAAAGACCACTTAGGAACCTAATATCATTATAGTTTGAATATAGAATCGTTACACGAGTTTCCAGGTTAAACATATTTTAGTGATATTAGGTCAATTCCAATTTTGAAAAAACACGCTTTACAATCAAACTTACATGCGATACAATATTGGTTGTGACTCTTTCCTGAAGATCTTCAATGTCAGCATCACCGGCCTTCTCTGCTTTCTCTGTAATGCATATAATTAACGCTATAAGAAATAATAAATCCAAATAAAATATTTATTTTATTTAGAAATGCCCATCTTTATAAATAATTAGAAACTCAATTACAAGAAGGAATATACATACCCTGATGCATGGAATCCCATTTTGCTTGTAAAAATAAAAATATTTTTATATAAATTTAACATAATTGAATAAAACGTGAATCGTATGATACGTAATGTTTCACTGATCACTTTTCATTCCGAGCAAGTAAGCGATCAACCTTCTATTTATTGACTTTTTTTTGTTTGTCCCTTACGGTAATCGAACCTGGGACCTCTTGCGTTTACAACTGTACCTAGGAGGTGGTTAGTAAGAAGCGGTTATGGAGGAAGGAAGGTGGAATTCCTCCATCGAAGAAGGGAGGATCCTCGACCAGTCTACTCGACTGGCCGGCCGTGAAGGCCCCAATGGATGATGTCGGAAAGTTGTATATATAGCTCTGTAGCGAAATATATTTATAACAACGCGTATGTGTCAGTGCGTATGGTGGTCAGCGCTGGCCTGTCAGCGGCACGCCGCGCGTCGCTGTCACGTAACCGTCAGCATTCTGGTATCGAGTGGCTACCGATATAGAGCAGCACTTAGGCGCTGACTCCACGAGCGAGAGAATCGCGACGAGTCCGCCCTTATATCGTCGGATAATCTCCACGAACGAGCGATAATTCCGCCGCGTATCGTCACGAGTCGTAACGGAATCGCAGCGTTTCCGCGGCGACTCGTAACGGTATCGTCACGTTTCCTTGAAGAGAACTACGAGAAGACCAGAGGCAACGCTGAAATGACGCTGCGTTTGACAGCGGGCCCGCCGCGCGCTCGTCGCTAGCCCGCTGCTAGTCGCGGCGGGCTAGCGACGATGTAATGACGTTTCGCGCGCTCATTGCCACTCGTCCTATCGCGGCGATAATATCGCCGTGTGGAGACGGTTCCATAGAGAGTGTATAGAAATACGTGGCACGACGATAATATCGCCGCGATTCTCTCGCTCGTGGAGTCAGCGCCTTACTGGGCAGCTTCATGCGCGGGCCGCACAGCAGCGTGATGGTGTCGAGCAGCGCGGCGCCGAGGCGGTGCGGCAGCTCGTGCGTGTCGGCGATCTCGTCGGCCACGTCCGCCGCGTGCTGCAGCACCTCGCGCGCCAGCCGGCACTGCACGTTGAGCCGCTGCACCGCCGACATGCGCTGCAGCATCACGTCGTAGATCAGCTGCCGCGCGTCGAACGACATCTTGTCTGTTAAACGCGGATTCAACGAGAGAAAAAAATTTAATCATTAAGTCATTTTTTATATCTATAGTGGAGCCAATTTAATAGGCAACATTTGACGTCTATCAATTTTATCTTCGTAGGGAGGTAACTTGCCTGAAAACATCGATTAAAGTGAATTAATCGATACGGACTTGGAACATAATATGTCAATCGGACTTGAAACATATGGCAATTGAAGTAATCATTGCATTCGTTTCTAGATATCAGATTTCGATTTAACAGTAACGTCTCTAGTATTTAAAAAGAAAAAAGTTAACTGACACATCATTGTAGCGACGTCAGTTCTTTAAATTAGACATTGTATATTATGTTTAGAATGGTTTATTAATAAAATCAATTATTAAAATTACTCGTATCAGTCATTATTATTACAAATATGTAATTGTAATTGAAAAAAGTTAAACAAATGTGTAGTTCTAACAAAACGAAATAACATATTATTCTATGTCGTCGTTACTAGGTTACGTTGTTGAATTTTGTTGAACTGTCAAATGTTGCCTATTAAAATGGCTTTACTATAATTAGTAAAAAAAAATCTCATTCCCATAGTGAAATCTATTATGTATTTGTAGGCTTTTAATCACTCCAAAATGTAAGTCAATTAGTGTAAGTAATAGAATGCGTGTGCATTCAGTAGCGTGGCTGGTCCGTGAGTCGGATCGCGATAAAGAGCAAAAACAACGCGCTACGTCCCGCAAGTAATTTCATTTCACCAAACTAAATTCCGAACGAGTAACATTAATTGATGCAAAATCGCCTGTAAAAGATTAATAAAATATACATATGTGAGAAAAAAAATCTTAATACCTCCATCTTCTTTATTGAAATAAAGCACGCAGTCCACAAAATGGTGGTATATGACTTCCACAGTGAGACAGCTCGTCACGAAGTATTCAGCAGGCTCACGGACTTCAAGATCTTCGTCAGCGAGCAGTGCGCAATATCTAAAAAAATAATATATTTTGTAGTTCGATGAGATAAAATTAATCAATTTCAATTATTTCTGCACTCATAGTTCATTAAGATGCCATGGCGACGATGATGGATAAGTACCCATATTGAAATAGTATAGTACCTCATTCACTACGCGACGGTTTGACAATGTCGCAACGATTGGACATATCATATTAACTGCATATGAATTGCCTAAGCTGGCAACATTAATAAATAAATAATCGAAAAATAGTGACGACTATGTAGGTACATATTCATCTTTAGAACATTGAGACCCATAGAACATGTATTATTACCGATAATATAACGGAGTCCTCAATCGTAGATATCCAGCCAGCAGTAATTTAGTGAGTGCTCTAGCCGCCGCTCGACGTAAAGCACCGGGGGCTTCGTGTGCCAGGCAACCGCACATTGACTCCAACAACGGGTCCACAATGCAGGTGTATCTGTATCGAAATCACATTATAATTAAACAAGGGTAGAACACAAGGAAGTGGGCTTTCTAATACAACAGATAATATAATACTAATACACAAAAAATGTGCCCATTTACATTTTCGGACAATGAAATAGATTATAGAATATTAAATTTACTAGAATAACTAAGACATTTCAATTTTTTTTAATATTTTAAATGCATAAAACAGCATTTTCTTAGCGCTTTACCGTACAAAATGATATTGCAAAATAAAAATAAAAAAATAAAAAACATAAAAAGATTCTTGTAATAACTACGATTAGTTGAAATATTACGATTATTAATTAATCATCACTCCACCCACCTCGTACAAACATCAGTGAGCGCTAGCAGTGCGTTAAGGCGCGCACACAAGGGCGCGTTGTTGTCTTGTAGCAGAAGCGCCATTTTAGGCGCCGCGACTACGGCCGCCACACGCGACCGCACGCATATCCGCCCCACGCCCGCCACGCACGCACCGCGACGAGCGTCATCCCACTCTGAATAAATATAAAATTATTGATTAAAATTTCAAAGATTATCAAATTCTAAGCGGGTGGAATATTATTGTTTAAATCAGATGCTCTGAACTTGCAACATAAACTTTTGATCAGAAGAATTTGTGATTGGTGTTTATCTGACCGATTAAAGGGTGTGCCCTTTAATCGGGGTGCGGATTTAATAACCATTGATTTTGAAATCATCAAATAAAATATCATGCGTGCTGTTATGTGTTATGAGGATGGTTGATTTTGTTCAAGTTTCGTATTCACAGACCTCTAACTGAAAATATTATTAGGAACAAAACATAATGTAGGAAACATACCAGGTGGAGGGTGTTCCAAAGCGTTCAGGAAAAGTTCCAAAAGTTGTGGAGAAGGTGGGTCTGGAGCCACCAACGATAGATCAGCCGCTCGGACCCACTCGGCCACGTCACTCCCACCCTCGGACAGCGCACGACGTTCCGCTGTATGGGGAATTCAAATTCAAAAATCAAATCCATTTAAATATTTAAAGTTAGAAACTTTTACTTATACATCAATACATATAATAAAATTCTAGAAAAGTGGTGTCTGTACAATGAAAATATGTAAAAAAAAATTAGCAGGGGTTATTATTAAATCGATCCCAAACCCAAAACTGTAGTTAAAAAATTTTTTGTCTGTTTGTCTGTATGTTTGAACACGCTAATCTCAGAAACGGCTTATCCGATTTCGATGCGGTTTTCACTAATATATTGTGGTAATCTTCATTTAACATTTAGTGTTTATTTCATGTCAATCGGTTCATAAATAAAAAAGTTATGACCATTTAAGTACTCACGGCGAACATTTGCTAAGGCATTCTATGGTACAGGTACACATACAGTGTACGATAAAACGTAAGTTATCTGTTATACGCTACAGTTATGTGCAAGTGATCATATCGAAAGTCCCCAAGGGTGGGGGGGTAAGCTGAGGTAGTAGGGGGGAGGGGTCAAATTAAAATTATACTTATTTCTAGGTAAATTTTATACATAAAATGTCCTTTAAATTATGTCGTATTTATAATATTATATTTTTAACCCCCGATGCAAAAATATGGGTGATAAGTGTTTGACCGCTGTGTGTGTGTGTGTTTGTGCCACCGTAGCTCGCTAGCAGGTAATCCGAATTAGATGATGTTTTTTTGTTAGGCAGCATATTTTCCGACGCTGGTTCTTAAATAAACTGTATCAAAATCGGTTCATCCATTTATTGTGTAAAAGTGGGAATGAAAATAAATAAAGTTGTCGAATATACTTTAGTGATATATTAAATGAAAGTGAACGACCTATCAGTAAAAATAATTCAAATTTTATCAAAATCGGTTCATCCATTTATTTGATATAGGTATAAAAGTGGTAGATAATAAAAAAAGTGAATTTTGACTCAAGTGACATATGAAATGAAAGGGCATGACGTGTAAAGTATAATTAGACATATTTAATCAAAATCGGTTCATCCATTTACTATACCTATATACAGGGTGTAATCGTTAAGTGTGCACAGGCGATTTTTCCGTAAGTATTACAGATAACAAAAAACTTTAAACTGATATCGAAAGTACTTAACCTAATGAGTAAAATGGCGGTAATAAATTTTTAAAAATAAATCGAGAAATATCAAAAAAATTATCTTTAAACCCTCCCATACATTAAGTATGAAATATGAATATCCCATATACATTTAATATGAAAGATTTTAGCTTTCTTTTTCTTTTTTGGTTTTCTGCTTTAATTACTTCGCAAATTTGAAGTGGCATTTTCTACGCTTTTTCCGGACATTTTCACGCATTTTCCGGATATTTTCCGGGGATTTTCCGAGCATTTTCCGGGCATTTTCCAGGCATTTTCCACGCTTTTTCCGGACATATCCACGCATTTTCCGGATATTTTCCAGACATTTCCCTGGCATTTTCCGGTTATTTTCCGGGATATTCCAGACATTTTCCGGGAATTTCCCAGGCATTTTCCGAGCATTTCCCGGGGATTTTCCGGATGTTTCCCAGACATTTTCCGGACATTTCCCTGGCATTTTCCGGGGATTTTCCACGCATTTCCCAGACATTTTCCGGACATTTTTCAGGCATTTTCCGGGGATTTTCCAGGCATTTTCCGGATATTTTCCGGACATTTTCACGCATTTACTGGATATTTTCCGGACATTTTCACGCATTTTCCGGATATTTTCCAGGCATTTTCCAGGGATTTTCTACGGTTTTTCCGGAAATTTCTACGCATTTTCCGAGCATTTCCCAGGCATTTTCCGGTTATTTTCCGGGAATTTCCCAGGCTTTTTCCGGGGATTTTCCGAGCATTTCCCGGGGATTTTCCGGATGTTTTCCAGACATTTTCCGGACATTTCCCTGGCATTTTCCGGGGATTTTCCACGCATTTCCCGGGGATTTTCCGGATGTTTTCCAGACATTTTCCGGCGATTTTCCAGGCATTTTCCGGATATTTTCCACGCATTTTCCAGGGATTTTCCACGGTTTTTCCGGAAATTTCCACGCATTTTTCGAGCATTTTCCGGGCATTTTCAGGCATTTTCCACCCTTTTTCCGGAAATTTCCACGCATTTTCCGGATATTTTCCAGACATTTCCCTGGCATTTTCAGGCATTTTCCACGCTTTTTCCGGAAATTTCCACGCATTTTCCGGATATTTTCCAGACATTTCCCTGGCATTTTCCGGTTATTTTCCGGGAATTTCCCAGGCATTCTCCGAGCATTTCCCGGGGATTTTCCGGATGTTTCCCAGACATTTTCCGGACATTTCCCTGGCATTTTCCGGGGATTTTCCACGCATTTACCGGATATTTTCCGGACATTTTCACGCATTTTCTGGATATCTTCCAGGCATTTTCCAGGGATTTTCCACGGTTTTTCCGGAAATTTCCACGCATTTTCCGAGCATTTCCCAGGCATTTTCCGGTTATTTTCCGGGAATTTCCCAGGCTTTTTCCGGGGATTTTCCGAGCATATCCCGGGGATTTTCCCGATGTTTTCCAGACATTTTCCGGACATTTCCCTGGCATTTTCCGGGGATTTTCCAGACATTTTCCGGGGATTTTCCGAGCATTTCCCGGGGATTTTCCAGACATTTACAGGCTATGTCAGGGAAATGTCCGGAAAATGCCTGGAAAATTCCCGGAAAATATCCGGAAAATGCGTGAAAATGTCCGGAAAAATGTGGAAAATGTCACTTCAAATTTGCGAAGTAATTAAAGCAGAAAACCAAAAAAAGAAAAAAAAAGCTAAAATCTTTCATATTAAATGTAGGTATATGGGATATTCATATTTCATACTTAATGAATGGGAGGGTTTAAAGATAATTTTTTTGATATTTCTCGATTTATTTTTAAAAATTTATTACCGCCATTTTACTCATTAGGTTAAGTACTTTCGATATCAGTTTAAAGTTTTTTGTTATCTGTAATACTTACGGAAAAATCGCCTGTGCACACTTAACGATTACACCCTGTATAGGTATAAGTGGGAATGAAAGAAACGAATGTTGTCAAATATTGTGATAGTACCTACCTAAGTGATATATCAAATGAATGTGCATAACGGGTGAATAACAATTAGTAATGTTTTATCGAAATCGGTTCATCCGTTTTTTACATATAGGGCACTTTAGGGGTGACAGTGGTTAGATAAATAAACCAAATGGAGCATCAAACGATAGGATATGACGTGTACATATAGGTACAATTAGATAATATTATTTACATCAAAATCGGTTCTGCCATTTACTAGGGATGGAAAGGGAAGGGTTGAAAGTCTGTGAAAGAAGAGGGGGACATGGGAGCGAGAGGATAGCCACACCCTGGAAATTTTGAACTCTTCTCAAAGCCACATAGGCCTGGCCCTTGGCAATTTTTTTTCTTAAATATACCACTTCTTTTGCCACTGTGGTCCATTACAATTTATGCACGGTTACGGCCCAACTTAAAAGATGTCAGATGTAGGAATGTATTATGGAGGTAGAGGTAGGTCTCGCTCACTTGAAAATATTAAATGAAAATAAGAAACCGAAGTTAAAAAATTAAAAAAAAAAAACCCAACGCAACGAAGGAAAAGGAATATATATAATTTTACAAACTTCCCGACGATCTTTAAAATTAAGTACCATTATAAAAAAATATATATATAAGATATATTATTATGATAATGATGGTATGGTATGGTATATCCTTAACTTTTACCAAAATTGTAGATTATAAAATTATCTTTAAAAAACTTCACATAGGTACATTTTTTTCTAGGAGCCACTGTTTCTACGAAAAATCTATTTTTTCATTCATCGTTGATCTCAAAAATAAAAATTCCAATCACCAGAACGACAGGAAATTTTAATAATTGATTTTTAATTGTGTTTTGCACAATTTTATTAAATTGCGACTGGATGAAAATTTTGTTCGTGGTCGTCGTCGTCGTTGGTAGGGTGAACAAATCCTTAGCAAAACATCATACGCTTATGTCAATTAGTATCGATAGCGGATTCTATTCCTTTACGTTTTGACGTTTGCCTCGGCACTCAGTTGCTGCACAATATATTGTCAAAAACATCCATACAAGGAAGGAAGGTAAATAAATTTGCTCCTCTCCCTCCTGGTGCCTAAAAAATAATATGCCATAATTTAAAATAAATTTTACGTAGAAAATTAATTAGGCACTTATTTTTTTATTTTTTAGCTCAGTTCAGTAATAAATTTTACTAACTGTTCTTTTAATTATTTATGGTAGTACGTGTTTATTCAATAAAAGTTAAGTAGTAACTACTATGCAGTCACTATTCCACGCGGACGAAGTCGCGGGCACAGCTAGTATATAATATATTCTTATGTCTATTTGTGTATCGAAATAACAGAGACAACAAATATTGTAGACTTTTTTTATTTTTATTGGTTGATGGCACACGTCGTTTTGTTCAGCATTTTGTATAAATTTAATTTGCAAACTTACATAATTTCATCAAATCCGTAGCCCACTGTAGATTGGTAGGGTCTAAATTGGCGGCCAGCGAGGCGCTTGCTGGTCTACAATCTGTAGTGAATGGAATGAAAATTTATAAAGCCACTGCCAAAAAAAGCAAAATAACAATAAAAATTATTATATACATATGTACCATTGTCTAATACCGATGCAAGACGTGATATAAGATGCTCTCGTAAGGTTTGTCTCTCCGAGTCGCTGGCGTAACGCGACCAAAGTGATATTAGCTCTAAAGTCAGAGGCATCAAACGATTATCTCGCTCCTATAAAATTATAATTTCAACATTATAAAACAACATAATTATGCAGATCGTATATGGTTCCAAAGCCTTGAACTTAAACTGATGTGATAAATTTTCATCAAGAAATCTTAAAATGTCGATCAATAGGACAAAAAAATCGTTTATTTGTTACCTGAGCATCATCGGCCAATTTGTAGTAATATTCCAGCAAAAAGGACACCTCAGTGTATTCAACGTGTCTGGCCACACTCGTGAGTAGGACTAGGCTCTGTAGATCGCGATCGTCGTTTAGAGCACCCAAGTGCGTACTTACTATATCCACAAGTCGGAGACTGAAAAATTTATTTTACTCTTTACAAAATATGCATTCATTTCGATACTTTTATTTTAACGCTCTTTACTGAAGTAAAGAGCATTTATGAAACTTCTAAGTAATATTACTCAAATTCATATGTAACTTCTTTAGAACTGCCAAACTATACCTATTTATAATATTGGTATTAAGGTGATTTTAAATTTATAGTAACACCATAAACACTTACTTTATACAGTTTGCCGATTTGACGAGCAGCGTACAGGCTTTCTGCAAATGCTTCCTCATGTTCAATCGTGTGATGCCCGCTAGAAATAGCCATGGTAGGGAATCTACGGTAACGTTTGGATCAAATTTCTGCATCGGCGTAATAAGAACTGATTGTACGAGGTTAATAACTTGCTCTTGTATCTGCGAATGACATTTTAACTCTCATAATTCATTTAGCGCTGTTGCGTACGAAGTAGCAAAGAATAAAAATAATTTAAGAAATTGTATTCAAAATTAGCACATTTTTCGCTTTTCAGGTACATAAAAAAATAAAAAGAAGAAAATGCATTTATTTCCAAAGCTCACTTATAAAAAAATACAAATTACACAATCAAAGTTACAAAATTTCATTAGTTATAATATATAATTTCGATTTACAGACCTTAGCCTCAGGATCTGAGAGTTGATGAATTGGTCCAGCCAGAAATGCATTCAATGATAACTCAGATGGATTGTTTAGAGCCACGTCAGCGAGGGCATTGACCGCGGCACCACGCACGATGATACTTGCATCGCGACATAGAGACACTAAAGTCTAGTTTCAAAACACAAAAATAAAACAAATAATACATAAGAGCTGCATTCAGGTCGTTACTTAAAAATATAATTTTATTTCTAATAAGTACATATTTTAATTTAAAAAATGTTAAACTGTAAATTCCTTCTTGAAGAATTTGAGACAGGCGAAAATATAAGAAATCATGAAATTAATCAGATGTGGGATGGTTTTATACATTTCAAGTTAAAACGAGACCTACAAAACGGTTTCTATGGCCGCAGTCGTTCAAATAATAAATCTAAAATTTATAACTTACACGCATAAAACCAAATACAAAACAAGACTTATAATAAATTTTCTTAACACTAACCGCATAGTGCGAAGCGTGTTCATTTCGAACGAGCAGACGGTGTAAAAGTGCGACAGCCGCCTTACGTACTACGGCTCGTTCGTCCGCTGCACAACGTGCACCCACTTCTGCTATACGACAATGTTCCCCATCTCCACTTAATTCCTTAAAAATATTAATTTATTGAATATCCTTACAGAAAATAATTAAAAAATTTATATTCTGATACCTTATCATCACCAAACTATCCAAACATGGGAAAAATAACATATATTAATAATAATGAAATGTTTATGTATTAATATTAATTAATTGAATAGAGAAATATTTGAATTACAGTGGCTAAATAAAAATAAATAACTTACTTTCATAGCTTCATTAACAGGAGCATGATGGGAGTCGAGAAAATCAGTAAGTAGAACTAGAGCACGTGATCGCAGTGTGCTCGACACGTCGTTAACTCGCTCGAATATAGCACGCACTATGTCTGCGTGCGGTACGCAATGGCGGCGTTGGTTCAATAAACCCGATATATCTTCGTCCATTGCTTCTAGTTCTTGCTAAAAGTAGATGTATAAGGTGACTGATAATAAGAATTACTAAAATAATAATGTAGCCTGTAGTTTTTATTAGTACAAAAGAAATTTTTCTGAAGTCATACATAATAAATCTAATATATAGTATAATAAGTTAACGATGTGTATACATAAAAAGGAAAAAATAACCTTACGTTTTCTTGTGATGATGATTGTGACTGGCTACTATCATCCTCTATGGCCACTTTTAATTGGTTACCACTTTCCTTTTCACCATCAACACTTTGCTGTTCACTATTTGTGTCCATCCCTGTTAATAAATCTATACATATAATAAATCTGTAGAAGGGTCAATTCTGTACATTGAAAATATTGAAAAAATAAATAGCAGGGGGTGTTACTGGATCGATACCAAACCCAAATATGTGATTAAAAAAATTTTTGTCTGTCTGTCTGTCTGTATGTGAAGGCATCACGTGAAAACTAACGGTTCGATTTCGATGAAACTTGGTATAATTATACCTTATTATCCTGGGCATAAAATAGGATACTTTTTATCCTGGAAAAATACGTAGAAAAAAATAAATCTTAATTTTTCTTAATTTTTCCGCGCGGACGGAGTCGCGGGCGGAAGCTAGTTATAAATATAATTTTAATAAAGTATCAAAAGAAAGAAAGAAGTGATCAGTTAACTTTTTATGTTTAAAAACATTTGTCTTTTGTATTTTTTACCTTCATTGTTATCTTCTGTTGATGTTTTTCTACTTTCATTCCCAGAATCAGTAGATTCTTCAGGATCATTTGGTACAAGCTGTGCTAAGATTTCCTGGAAAAATATAATTATAAATGAAATACCAGAGGAATATTGATTTACTTTCACACACACAAACTGCAACACGAATAGTTAATTTGTTTCATTCATTTAATCTGTATAAACTTTTTGATGAACCCACACGAATAACACCTACTTCTGCAACTTGTATTTATAATATATACTGTGATTGCAAATGTTTAGAAAAAAATATTCTCAACACGCTAACTTCGGATCACTGTGGCCAGAAAGTAGTTTTTGAATGGGATTGCATACCTACATTTAAAAGAATTAATGTTAGGCCTATAACTAGAAAAGGCATTCATACATTTAGAAATAATATTGATAATAAACTGCCTGACCTGAATGATCAATCCTTTCATAAGAATCCTTGTGAAATGTTTACAAATCTTTTTAAGTTCATTCATAGTGAATATGAAAAAATATTTAAAATTAAATCTTTAACTATTACCAAAGATTTACCATTCAGCCAATGGGCAACTCCTAGTATACACAGATGCAGGAACGTTCTTTACGAGTTATATGGTATGAAACAATATAACAAAGACTTGTCATTTCTTAGTTATGTTAGAAATTATTCAAAAACATTTAAAAAAGTTTGTTTCACTGCCAAGAGTTTGTATGTCAGAAATAAAATACGCAACTCTGACAATAAAGTTAAAACGGTTTGGACAATTATTAATGGTGAAATGGGCAAAAGCCAATCAAATGATAGTACCATAAAACTTGTCAATGCTGGTAGGGTCATTGACAAAAGTGCTGATGTTGCGCTTGCTTTTGAAGATTTCTTTAGTAGTGTCCCTGCTAGTACTGCTAAGCAGTAGATACAGCTTTCCGAATCGGTGGTAAATGTTAAAAATATGTACCTAATGACGTTTCAAAAGTGCTTCTAGAAGAAGTCTAATTGAATAAATAAATGTTTGAGTTTGAAAATAATAAGTAAGGTAAGGTTGGATAATATTAATAGTATTTCTGACTTTATTTTTAATTTTATAAATTAACTCACCATAGCAATTTGGCGGTGAAGTATTTTTGATGTTGCACTTAATTTTAGTAACCATTTTACTATATTGCAATATGATCTTTTCGGTAAAAGGCTCATTAGACCAGCTACAAGCGAAATTCGAGTCTGACGTACTTCAGCTTTTTCCTGTTATAAAAGATGAAGACAGAAATTTCAAAAATAATTTTATTTTTTTTTCTAATATAGTTTATTAAACATTGTTATTTTGTTAACTTATGTACATACCAAGCCTTCCAAAGAATAAGTTAAATGTTGCAAAAGCACAACATAGCTTGAGAGTGCTATTTTACCATATTTACTCAAGATGAGACCAGAATATGTCACATATGATGCTCTTACTATATTCTGTAAGTAACAAAAATAATAAAGTTAAACTATGAAGTAAAACTAAAACTGTGAAGTTTCATTGTGATTTTATCAACAAGAAATTAAGGTTTTATTTAATATTACATTAAAGTTGATTTTTTAAATATTCTTTTTTTATTTAAAGAAATAAGAGAAGGTGAAGTGTGTTTTATTTAAAATATATTTAGTAGATCAAGAATTTTAATTTTCAATTATAATTTGTTATCCTTTTATAATTTGTGTGAAAAAAAGCAGATCAATTTGTGCATCAATATTTATAGTATCCTAAGTTTGCACATTATAAGATCATATTTGCAGCATAAATGACATACATACATGTGCCTGTTTATAATCCATAGATGCAGCAACTAACTTTTGTAGTATTGATTTAAAAAGCAATTTAATTGCAAGAGAGCTTGGTTCTCCATTTGAGTTATGTAAAAGGAAGTCTATAACTTCATATACAACGCGAGATAGATTATTGAGCTCTATCTTATCTGAAATATAAATCATAATAATAGTAACTCAAGCAATAATGAACAATAATTAGATTAAATAAAATATATCATTTACCTATGTTCAGTTTGTTAACAATAGCTCCACCAGTTATATCAACTAAATTACTGAGAATATCTTCAAAGTTCATATCATGAGGACTAAGTTGGAGTTTTTCTATTACATGTTTCAAATCATAAACAAATTCACTCAATTCTTTTAAAATTGAATTCACTTCTCTCGCCAATTGTTTTGTGTTAAAGAAATTGTCTTCATTTTCACAAACTGTCTTTGGATAACTTAGACAAGCTAGAGAATGGGCAAAAAGCTGTGAATGATATATGTGATATGCTTTGTGTCCAGGAACAGACAGAAGTTTATAATATAGCCTGGAAGCCCATAACGCATTATTTCTACATTCTGTTGTTAGGATATTCTTGTTACCATAGTCAATGTAATATCCTAATAAGGCCAATAAGTGTTGGTGTTTCACTTGATGTGACAGAGTGGCCCATGAAGCGTTTTCAGTGCTATTTTCTTCTGTACACATCCAATCATCGAAAGCCGACATTATGTTCCGAAACACCGATCGAATTTCATTAGATTCGGTGGCATTTTCATATTCAGATGGTAATTCACCAAATTCAAAAAATTCAGAGTCGCAAACAGATTGAACCCATTCATCGTTAAGACAATCTAAATTTAATTTGTTTAATTCCTCCAAAAGGATCATTTTTTTATATTTTACGTACCTATGTTTTGAAGTAAAATTAAATATTTTGCCCATACATTTTGTTTACAAGCGTTCAATGTTGTTCTTGACATTGACATTTCTTAACCTATGTCCTATGTCATAATTATTGTCTTAACTTAAGACAATAATTTACAAGACCACAGAGCAAGTAATATTGCTGTGGACCAAACTTGGACCAGAATCACGAGCGAGTGTAGAGCGCGCTCATCACATTTAAGCATAAAACGTACAATCACAGAATTACAATATTATTTCCTACAGTAAGGAAACGCCTTTGATGTCGCGCGATGCCGCCGCCAGCGTAGGTACTTACGCTGCCACACGAAAATATGCTAGGGTTGCAACAAATGGGAAATAAAACAATTGTGATTATTAATATTATGATGATGATTCATATGTACATTCAAAATAATTGCGATTATTAAATCTGATGTAATTATTTGTTCATAAATATACAGGGTGTCCCACTGTTGGTATACTAAGCTCAAAGGAGGTTATAGTTTTGCATGCGCCGAGAACGTAAAAAATACTTATAAAATTCCAGACGCAAAACGTAATAACTCTATGTAAACGTAAAAACTCTATGTGTACACCCATATCAAGCAACCCGCCCAGCTTTGCCACCCACTCGTGAATTATCGTTTAAGATTTGTTTTCATTGACAAAATGCTCACATTAGCGAAGCGGTTTATGCCGTCTGCTTGAAGCTAGAGAAGAAAACATGGATTTTCAGGAAAAATTTAGCAAAAATTTTTTGATGTAATTTTGTTGTTCAAGTATTTTTTACGAAATCAGTGTATGCAAAACTACAAGTCCCTTCGCGCTTAGTATAAAGTCCGGTCGCGGAGCAGGAAGAATTTCGTACATTAACCCTGTTATTACCTGTCACTGTCACTCCCGCGTAAAAATAATGTGTCTTGCTCGCACAGGTGCAATGACCGCCGTCCTTAGGGATTGTAAACCTTTAACCTGAGAACGTAAGGTTTGTGTTTGCTTGAGGTGTTAAATTATGATTTTGTGAATTCAAAATTTATAAGAATAAACCTCAAACTCTTTATGTCCAATCAAAATCCGCCTAAGTCGAAATCGCGTGTTAGACTAACGTATTTCTGTAATATTGTATATAGAAAATTATTTTTTGAAAAATAAGGTCATAAAGAAGTTTCACTTCTTATGTGTGTACACGCACACTTTTTTTTTTATATAATATATCGTGGTTATTGAAAAAGTTAAAATGTAACTAACTAATAAGTATTGTAAATGAATAAAGGACATTTATTTAATAAATTAGTAAAAAACATTTTCTCCTCCAAATATTTCATGTAAACTGCACGTCATTCAAAAATGTTTGTGACCACTGTCAGTAGGTAAAGAGGTCACTGTACGAAATTCTTTCTGCTCCGCGACCGGACTTTACCAATAGTGGGACACCCTGTATAATTACAGATATTGCACTGCTAAATATTATTTACGTGGACACTTTATTTTTGGATGTTCTTAATTGTATATTATAACATTTAACTAAGTAATGCATTCGCATTGGGATGTACAATCTGATTAGAAAATAATGAGGACAACATATACATAGCTTTGATTTTAATTCAACAGATTCAATTAATACAATCTTTCTGAAATGTTGTTTCCTTCTGGGATTTCAATGTAGATTTACATCCGTAAACGGAACAGTTTGTGCGCGCCATAATAGAATATGTAAGTACCTATGTATAATAAAATTATTACACAAAAAATACGACTGAGTCGTCCTTTCGCGCTAGGTAATGCAAACTAAGCGTGTTTGCCTTACGCGGCCCGCGTCGCCCGACCCCCCCGCCAGTTCCCCTCCGTTTCTCTGCACAAGTACATTCGTTTCCGTACTGTATAGATATTGTAATACTGTGGTACAATACTGCTAATGCGGTTTTTTTCACGAATAGTTTCAAAACCACAGATTGTTTCAAAATACATGCGATGAAAAGTTTTTATACGAGTTTAAAAAAAGTACCAGCCACCAGGTTTTAAATTTAAAACTTTTGACTGGGTGTACCGATTTTGATGATACTTTTGTTTATTCGAGAGCTATTTCCGCTTTCCGGCTTATCAGTTGATCACATTTAAAAATTTTCCAGTTCTGACAATTTGAAGGTTTAGTTTTTGTTTAAAAATAATTATTGACAATACAGCTTACCAATACTGTGCCCTGTGACTGTGCCAAGAAGCTTATATCTAATACACTGGAGATTGCACTATGACCAACTTGCCAAGTAAGGTGTGAAAGGGATAAAAAAACATACAGGCGTCATTCAACGTTATATTTTCTTGTTACAATTTAATGGTCATAGTGCAATCTCCAGTGTATTAGATATAAGCTTCTTGGCCAATACCAATCGATTTTGATGGAACACCGCTTTTTAACCATACAGCATATGTACAGTCTAAATCTCGGGTGGTTTTACGCTGTGCATAGATAATACTGTATATATAGGACGCTGTGTTTTACGCTATACAGCGATTAACTGGTCACAGGAAAATAACCGTAGTGTGGCCTCGCATTTACTCCTTCTCATTGTGGTTCTCATTACGAGAGCGAGATGTCACCAAGACATATTTGCGATTTAGAAGTACTCTGTGCAAGACCACTGCAAGACAGCCGAAGACAGCTGACTCCTCCGAGGCTGACTCTGTCAGTGTTAGGTATGTGACATGTGTATCCGGTCGAAATAAGTTTGAAGGTTATGTTGTTATGTCAGAGAATAAGATATAAACAAGGGGGATAAAATATATTATCTCAACCAAATATCTACTTCAGACTTATTTACAATTAAGAATATTTTATAATGACGACACGAAAACCTATATCCTGGTTTTTAACTGAACAAGGACGAAGATTTTCATTTGCAATTGTTACCGGAACAGGCATAGCACTTACTGCCGTAAGATATACTCCACATACATTTTTTATAGATAAATACAGAGATTACGTTCGTTACTACAGGTAAATAATTAGGAAGGATTCTGTTCATTTACTTCCATTCATAAAGCTGTGAATATTCTTGTAGGTATGAGTCATTAACGCAAATCATGTTGTTGCATTGTGCTTATATTATCTAGTTGTCATTGTATGTTACAACCTACCTATTAAAAAATCAAAAACTAATCCACAAAATAATTCTTTTTTTTAGTGCAGGAAAACCGGTTGAACTTAGTGAACCACTTCAGCAAAGGTTTAATAAATGCCTTGATATTCTCAATTTGTCTGATGTTCATAGAAGTATTGTGAAACCTTTTAGTGTATATGGATTTGATTTATTTCATGCTGGTATGGTGTTTCATTTTAAAAACCTAATGTTTTTTCATTGTCTATATAAATATATGATTTAAATATTCCATTACAGGAAGCACTTCTTCCAAATTTGGGGCACAAATTGGAATACCAGTAAATTTTAATTATAAGTCACATGAGGACATTGAGAAAGACAATGTGCTGGTAAATAATATCCTTAATTTTTTCCCTTGAATTTTAAAAATTAATAAAAAAGAATTTGGCTCTGAAACATCAATTGAATTTTTGTATATGTTCTTGTGTAGTCTTGAATCCTTGATAATATCAATTATCATTATCGCAATTTGCTATTAGCATTTGGCATAACTGAAGTTTGAAATTCATACATTTCAGGTTAATCAAAAAAGGATAGAATTAACAACAGAAGCAGGAAGTAAATTAAGTGAAGCTTTAATTTTACCTGAAAAAGTTCAAGAGTTTGCAATATGTAGGGAAATATTAATGACACATAATAGCAAAATTATGTTTGATTCTGCATATCCATTTACAGCTATTTTCTTTGTATATAACCTTTCATCATATTTGAATAGAAGGCTCAATTTATATGCTGCACCAACTGCTTTACGAAGTATCATGTATTCAATAACTGGGCTTTTTGGAGTAGGTATATATTTCCTATTTAAAGATATGACTGAAGTACATTATGAAGCCAGAACTGATGAAGCCCTTGCTAAGCTAGGCCCAGATTTTATAGAGAGTGGAATTATATTCTATGAAAAACTATTAGCAAGGAATCAGGCTTTGAGAGAATTAATGGGTTCTGAAGGTGAGAGAAAGTACACTACATTTGGAAATGAAAATTATGGTATACGTCAGCCACATATTGCATTGGTTCACCGGAAACAATTTTTTGAAAATATGTTGAAAGAGCACAAAAGTGAAAGTTCAGGTGATAAATAACTGTCTGTTACTTGTATATTCATTATTAGTCACTAGAATATTATGTCATTATTATAATGAACTACCTTATTTTTAATAAAAATGGTTAAGTAAGTTTACCAAGTTATTCTGTTTATATTTTTGTTTTATAAGTATCCCACTAGCGGTCCGCCCGGTTTCGCCCGTGGTACATATTTACGTTTTCTCTACTTAAGAACCATCCTCGTACTTCAAGAAATATAATAAAAAAATAATTATCGAAATCGGTCCACCCGTTCACGCGTGATGCCGTGACAACGCGAAACGGGTTACATTTTTATATACATAGATATCTGAACATAACACATATTAATATTATATTAATAGGTCGAACTTCAGGCAAATTAAAACATTAATTTGCCTGAAGTTCGACCTTTAATTTGTGATCCTAGATTATAAACTGATATAAATTAAGGAATCACGATTCATGATTTTCAGTAGGTACATACATAAGTTATGTTATTGTTTCTAAATTCTAGAATGGCTTAGATTGTGATCGGTTGAAACCACCTGTAAACCACTGAAAGTTTTTTAGCATAGATTAAGTAGGTAAGTAAAACGAAAGTTTTCCAAAACATAAAAATGCACCTTATCATTTTCTCGTAATTTTTAACCCGTTAGACGTATGCGTTAGTGTATATTTTATCATGAAAATGGATGTCCCCATTTAATTTGTATGAAAAAGTTTTGTTATCATAAGTTAATGAATATTTTTCAGGTATAGTCTCACTATTTGGTTTGATTTATCGGTTTTAAAAATATGTAGGTACTCATTTCCATAATCGACATTTGTTTAACAATACTTTCCGCACTAGTCGATAAATGCCAACGATGTAAGTTTTGCAAGACGTAAACGTAAAGTCAGATTGAAATAATTTCTCGTAAATGATATCGGCAATGTGTTCTTTCAGACAGAATAATTTAGGGAATAAATTACATTTCAATCTGTTAAAAGCCAATTTTTTTTTAAGATTTGGTAAGTTTTGTGCCTATGTTCAGTACCACTTCTGTACGCATTCAAACCGTGTTTTCCAATTACAGCACTAGAGCGCATTATGCGGCATAATGCTTAACGTTGAATGTTCCAACTACAGCAACGCTTCGCACAATGCGCGTGAATTGATGCGTGCAATCGATTTATCGTTAGTAATTATTAATTGTTGGAAAAAATTTTAAAGCTTTCGTTTCATTGTAGTTTTTTCGAAATAATCAAAGTTAATTCAAATTGTGTTAAAAAAATAAATATAAGTATGGATGAAGGTACAAACATTGAAAAAAAAGTTAATGAAATAATCAAAATCCAAATTACTTAAAATAACCGTAAATATTTTTCAACCAATTATTATGTATACCACTTTATTTACACATTAATAAGGTTATTGCTAACTCTATGAATATTTTTTTTTTCAACACTGAACTTAGCGCAACCTGCTGGTGCGTTTCACGTTCCAATTAAGCATCAGCATAATTCGGCATTGTGCGCCACTGAGTCGCATTATGCTCTGTAATTGGAAAACAGCCAATATCTGCATAAAAACCGGTATTTTTAGAAACGTCTAGAATCTAGATAGATCAAAGAAAGAATATACATGTCACATCACTAACCGACATCTGTCAATCAGCTGCAAGTATAATTTTGTCAAATTTGCTTTTGCGAATTACAAGGCAAGTGATTGTTGTGTTATATTTCAAAGAATTTGGATAATATTGATCTATATATAGCTAATCAATAAAAACAATTGAATTAAAAGATAGACGTCTTTGTTTCCCTACGTAATAAACTAATTTCTGGCAGTTGCTACAGAGTATGTTTTTTATCACCTCTATTTCATTTTATATGTGATCTAACAAAGGAGAGCAAAAGTTATTGTTTAAATAAGTGAAAGTCAAGTTCAAAATGTGTGGTGGGTTTACTTGTTCTAAAAATGCTTTAATAGCATTGAATATACTTTATGTGGTAAGTAAGAATTAGAATTATAACTAATTTGTATGTTTAGATTATTTTAGATACATTCTTATTAATAATTTGAATTTTTTAGGTCGTAGCTTCCATACTTATATCAGTGGCTGTGTATGGGCAAGCCTCATCCCTCACAACTTTGCCCATAGTTGGAGGCATAATGGCTTGTGGCATTTTACTGATATTGATATCATTGTTGGGATTAGCTGGAGCTGTAAAGCATCATCAAGTTATGCTCTTCTTTGTATCCTTTAATTATGAAAAAATAAATCAAAAATATAGCTAAGTATTAGCATAAACATTTAATTTATTTTATAAATAATATTTTAGGGCTCGCCGGTACATGAATTGCCCACGATTTGAAACTTGGTGATTTTTCTGAGATAAGTTCATATTATTTGGAGTGTACTCCTAAAATTTCAAGTCCCGGGCGTACATAGTTTCCGAGTTATGATTTATTTAAATCTTGTCTTTATTGTACTATATTTTTACATATTTTACTGTTTGACAGGTGTTTGACAGTTGTTTGACATTATACATTCCATTTTAGCCTGTCATAATTGAATTAAATTCGTAACTTTTGTGTTTATTTTAGTTATTTGGATAGGAATA
Organism: Colias behrii; assembly: GCA_029959065.1. Taxonomy (NCBI): domain Eukaryota; kingdom Metazoa; phylum Arthropoda; class Insecta; order Lepidoptera; family Pieridae; genus Colias; species Colias behrii. The sequence continues at coordinate 7,248,141 of JARWMC010000007.1, read as the reverse complement.
TTTAAATAACATTGTATATTTATGTTTAACTTTTATTTAATTATAATTTAACACAATTTAAAATTATAAATAAAAAAAAAATATATAAAAAATACAGTCCAAACGGAACGTGCGAGGTGACGCGCACGAAGTGACGCCATTTTGACGTCAGTCATTGTTCGTGCGTCTTGCAGTGTAGTTGAGAGCGTTTATCGTGTACTCCTCCTGTTAAGAAGCCCTACGTTGACTACCATGGCGTCTCCGAAGCCCCCGGTTTCGTGCTCTGCCCCTTCATCGCCTGAGGAATCGAGTGTAGTTCAAGTGTTGGACTCAAATGAGCCACTTGCTTCGAGCTCTTCTTCAGTGCCATTGTGTGTGCAAGTGATAGACTCTAGTGAGCCGCTTGTACCCGTGCTACCTGTGGATCCAGTACCTGGCTGTTCCAGAGCCACTGCAACGGAAGCTAGTGCTGGCGTTTCCCCAGGGGAAACGCCGGGCTCTCCGGCGTTGTCTGAGAACAGTTCGAGTGGCGAGGATCAACCTTCTGGGTCATCCGCGCCAAGAAAAAATTATTATGTGGAGGAGATTAGGTTTGTGTGCCACTAAATTGATCATTGTTTAAGATTAAATGGCGTGAAAAGAAATTTATCATCTTTTATTTTGTTTTAGATCTCAGTGGAACCATCACAGGCTCTTTGTAGAATTGAACACTCTTGAGCAGTGTCTGCACTTTGCTGAGGAGCGGGGTATGATTCTACGGGAGAAACTCTGTAGCCGCCATCGACAGCCTATGTCTCTTCATACATTTGGGGGACAACTTGGTACCTTCCGTTGCCGCAAGAGCACTTGCAGACATAAGTCAGTGAGTCGCTCTAAGGGAACGTGGTTTGAGAATGTACATCTCCCCATAAATATAGTATTCCAGATTATGTACTTATTTAGTGTGGGAGCGGACTATAACGCTGTGCAGCGTGAAACTGCAAGACGAGAAAGAGATACAGTGTTATCAACAAAAACGATAGCCGATTGGTTCTCATATTGTCGGGAGACCATTGTGGTTTATGAATTGGAGCACCAAGAAAGTGGAAGAAAAATAGGTGGACCTGGGAAAATTGTCCAGATAGATGAAAGCAAATTTGGAAAACGCAAGTATAACCGAGGCCGCCGCGTTGAAGGACATTGGGTCCTCGGTATGATTGAAAACGGCAGTCAGGATCTAAGACTGGAAGTGTGTCCTAATAATGAGAGATCTTCTGAAATACTGGTGCCACTTATACAGAAACATGTTGAGGAGGGCACAGAAATCCATACAGACTTCTGGAGAGCTTATGATTGCCTTCCTCAATATGGATACATTCACAAAAAGTGTAATCACAGTGACCCAGAACACAGATTTGTGGCACCAGATGGGACACACACCCAGAGGATTGAGAGCCAGTGGAGAAATTTAAAAAGAATGTTCGCTAAGGACCAATACAAAGGAAATTTCACCGACTGGCTCATAGAGTACAATTGGAGGAAAAAAATTATTGCTAAACATAAGGATCCCTTCGAAGAATTACTGACTGCTGTAAACTATGTATACAAATAAATATATTATTATTACATTATTATTTTTATTTCAAAAATCCCAATTCAATACAGAAATCCTTACTGTTGGTTAGGTTAAGTTAGTTTTTTTTTTCCCCGAGCGAAGCGAGGGCCATCCCACAGAGCGGGGAGGGCAATTTGAAGTCTTAATTAGCGATTTCCTTTCCCATTCTATCCTAAAATCGTGGGATTTGACTAATTAAACTTAACCTAACCTCAAAACTCATGACCCCCCCCTTTGGGGGAGGGGTTCCCACCACTCCCCCCTCCCCTCCCCCCCCCCAAAAACCTTAAATTCGTGGGCTATATTTGTACAGTCCTTCCTATTTTAGTAATTTACTATACAGTAACAATAAAATATTATACACAATAATATAAACCTTATAGTAAGGAAATCCATATCTTGCCTCGCACTGTGATTTATATATAAACATAATATAATATACACAAATACTAATTTCCTTAATGTTGTATCAGTATATGGTGATTTTGTTCCTTCTCTTTTTAGTCCAATTTTCTATAGCTTGCGCCTGCCTTGGAGTGAATTCTGATCAGCAAGAGATGCTTGCACAACAGGTATTTTTTAAAATCTTTATTATCTACTTTTATTTCAATAACTAATTGGGTCAAGATATGTGTTATTTATATATGATCATACCAGCATATGGTTATTGCTACACTTTTTGTATGAAAAAGGCAGTTACTCAATACACTGCACTTAGCGGAGCATTACATATGTTGAAATTTTTTTAAGAAGGTCAACAGTTACTGTTATGAGATCCATTTATATTATGTGCTAAGACCTAAGGCACTAAGCTACTTTTATTATGTTTGTTTTTTACTAATAGTATATTATTTCTACAGGGATGGAACACAGTTGATCTGGATATGAAGGCACAGGTGCAAGAAAGGTTCCAGTGCTGCAGTTTCAAGAGCAGGACCATTGCACCAAATACAACTGTGGACTATCCTACTTGTGATGTTGTTGATGTAAGGAATATTTCAGGTTTATATAACATTTGTTATCAAACGCTTTATGTAATCGTAAAAACCTACAAACCAACTGTTCAAATATAGCCTCAATAAAAACTGACAAATTATCTTGTTGTCATATTTTAAAGTAAATGTTAAAAAAATATATTATATGATATTTGTCTTAAAAATTAAGCACAAAAAATGTAGTTTTTTTCCTAAAACAAACATCTGTCAGTATGTCTGTTGTTGGCAAATGCATCTATTACAATAATTAACAAAGATCTAATCTTTATAAATGTACAAATTAGACATTTATGAATTTAATGTCATAATTCAATGAATGCACTAGTCATTCAATCAAATAGTAATATTGATCAGATGACGGCAACATATATATTATGAATTTTAATTTACAGAAAATTTGCTGCAATGGTTGGCCAGTCACAGATGATTGTAGATGCCAACCATGTATGGAGAAATTAAAGGAAACAATTGACTATGCATTCAAACTTTGTGGTGGAATTGGATTGTTCTTCAGCTTTACTGAGGTAACATAAAAAAGTATTCTTAAATATCTTCTATGTAAATTTAAATAAGACTCAAAGGAAATTAACAGATCTGGATTCATCTGATTTCTTAGTTATTTCTATCCTACACAATATAGAATTCTTCTGACCTCATTTGCTATTTTAAAAGCAGTAATTCATGGTGTTGACTACTAAAAAAGTAAATAACATTTTCTGTTTGTAACTAACTAAATTTCTATGTGACTAATTATTTATCTTATGTAGTATTGATGAGTAATGACTATGCACTATCCTTTGCTAAAAATGGCATACCTCTTGATACAAATTTACAAAATCAAATTAAATTGGGGCATAATAAAGTGGATAACAAGGAACTAGGGAACAGTATAGAGATGGTGTTTACAAAGTAAATATGTAAAACTAAATAACATAACATTATTAAACTTTAGTTTGTGGGCACAGCATTATTACGTAATTAAACCCGAAAGATTGTAATCGCTTGTTGATCGAAAAATCAGCTACAACTGTGGTCAAACTTCAACATGGTCAAACACACAAAAGATACTTACCAAAACGATCACGACGCGATATCACAGTCATTATAGAAGGACCAAAAAGCGAAATTCGTGTCGTGGCATAATATGACTATTTGACCTCAACGCGTTGTGTCAGTGAAAAAAGCCACGTGTTCGCCAAATAACGTGTTCTGTAAATTGATTGATACAGAGACATACAGATTTTATAAGCATCATTTTTTTCAATTATTTATTGATATTACAGTTAAACAATTCATATTTAAAAAAAATACTTCTTAATTGCTCATTAAAATATAGTTAGGGAGGCGAGGTAGCTAAATGGCGTAATTCAACGGCGCCGTCGAGACTTATCAAAATCGAAAGATAAAATAATTTCGAAAAGAAAAGCTTCTATGGTAAAAACCATTTTAGCGGTGGGTTTGGCGTGTACGGTTTTTCAAAAATGTTAAAAAAAACAGTTACTTGGGCATTCTCGAGCGCGTCAGATATTCATACTACGTATGCCCCAAGTGCCTCTGATAACAACGGTATACTAATCTGCCGGTTTGCGTGGTGGGGCTAGGCATATAAATTAGTAAAAAATGCACAAAAAAAAATTTACTCGAGCGCGTCAGATTTTCGGAAGGGGTGTTAAGTAGGCCCCAAGGAAGCTCCCCTTAAAAAAACTGACGATTTCGGCGTGACGATAAGTTACGATGAATTTTTGAAAATGCAAAAAAAAAAGTCTTTTTGAAATACTCGAGCGCGTCAGATTTTCATAGGGGAGGTTTATGTTGGTGGGTTCTCTTAATCTGACCGAAAAAAGGTTTTTGGGTTTCTTTTTGACGTGATAACGTTTTTAAAATCGTTTTAGTCGGGTGACATGTTCAGAAACTTGTGTCACACCAAAACCTCACGAGCACGATCGCAGGTATAACGAGAGAGAGACGGACCGATCTCCCGTCTCATCTCGAGCGCTGCCACCAATAAGACGTTATCACGTAAACATCTCGATCGTAAACCTAATTTACAAACAACCAATTTTTTTAATCATTGTTATTTCATATCAATTTTTTTAACACCCTCAGTTTTCGAGATATAGGTACTCAAAAAACCGGGATCTTGAGTTTTTATGAAGCTTCAAGTCAAAAAGTTTTAAATTTTGACAAAAATATAAAGAGACCTTTTTTGTGTAAAATAAAATTACCTTTTTTGTTTATTTTAACTTTTTTTTTGTAAAATGTATGTGTTATATGCTGCAACGCGTTTTTCGGAAGACGAAATGGCTCCTCCAGACTTCCGGTCATACGGAAACCGGCAGATTTTGTATTTTTAGTAAGTTTTAGATTATATTCTTCAAAATAAAAATAAAAAGAATCGCGCTCGAGAATGCCGGATTAACGTTTTTTTTTTACAAGTTCGCGACCCTATAACTCGGCGGCGTCAAGGACTTATCGTCAGATTAGTTAAATTAAGTCTTAAAACACTAAAATCAACCCCCAATATCTTAATCTGACGCGCTCGAGTATTTCAGACTATCGATTTTTTTTTACTAATCCGATCGTCTATCCTAGGCGCGCGTCACTACATATAGAGCTAAATAGTTTACAAGGTTGTTCTATTAAGTCTAAGGTATCTCTCATATCTTAAACTGCCACGCTCGAGTATTACCGAAAATTCCCCTATTCGCCTCCCTAACAAAAATACCAATGTTTTTCATCAAAGAAGAGAACAAACAAGCCTTGAATACCTATTACGATAAATTTTAATATGTAACGATTGCGTGATACAAATATTATTCATGGAACATTTTAATTTATATAATGTGTTTTAAGAAAGATGTTGCTACAAACATGGTTCTTATTTATTGATATTTGGTTTACGTATTGGTGATTAACCTTTACGGTTAACAGAATGTTGGCTTCGTTTACAGTTTGTTGGTGTGTGGTTGACAGTAAGGTATCGCAATCAGAAGGACCCGCGTGCTAACCCAAGCGCATTTCTTTGAATGGTTTCTGTGGACTAATCTAAGGTGGATTGGTATCATGGCGTGCATTATAATTAACAGCACCGCTTTTATGCCTTTGCACTCTTTTAGTTCTGCTACTAAAATGCATGTATTAATAAGAAATTGTATGTAGCATGAGAAATAATATGGTTTTAGTTGATTATTATTTAATTGTTCATGTTTTATGTTTATATAAACATATCTTACTGGATTTGTTCATGATATGATTTATGTTTACATTAACATATTATGCTACTGACGATCTTTATAATCTTGTTTATTTTGGTGATAATATTATTGTCATGTTAATGGAGTGATATTTCGTGTTATTTTGAAATTATATAAATTTAAATATAATTTTGCTGAGAAGATGGGAATGTGAAAAATAAAAATAACACTGAAAAATGTTAATAGCGCAAATTAGAAAATGTTGCTTCTCAGAAGATTTATCAGAATTATCTTGTGTTTCTTTTAGATGCGGTCTTCGTATTTTGCTAAGTATCTCATTTAAAATACTATTTTATAATTTACTACTAACTATCTTTACACTAACATTTGTTGTATGCATGTCAGCTTCTGATTAACTAGATAACGTTTATTCTTATTTTTGTTTATTTCCTCCATATTATATCACATCGTTATTGATAAATTATTAGCTCTAGAATTCTCATCTCATTGAAACGCAATGTTTTGATAATATTATCTCATTTAAAGATAGTAGATGTGAGCAGTTTAACCTTATTTGAATAAGCGATACGTAGATAGCTTCAATGTTTACATTATTATTTCGTCATAAACTTAAATAATGCTCTATATTGTTTTGTATGTAGAAGATTATTCCAAGAATACGAAAATTCAGTTACATATTTCTATTATGCTGTATATAATAAAAACTCACTATACATAACTGATGCAAAAAAATGATCGTTATTATCGTTTTCTCTAGCACTAGATTTTTTTATATTTTTTGGTTAGGGTAGAGATAATATTGAATAATTTTCTGGTATTCTTTGCATGCAACATAATATCTGAATCGTATTCTAGAAAATCTTTAAAAACAAGCCAAACAAACAAACATTACATTTTACCTTGTTTACATTTATTTAATATAGATGTCGTACACAAATCTAGTATATTTTTTTTTTACTTTTAGTATACAATATACATCCTATTGAATAATCGCATTATCGTGTTATCCAAAAGTCTCATAATAACCAGTATGTTTGATATTGAATGTTTTCAGTTGTTCGCCGTATGGATCGCCCGACGATATCGCAACCAGCCCGACCCTAATTACAAAGAGCCGCATGCAGTGTTCCCAAGGAAAAACTATTTATATTAAACTTAATATTATATTCTCTTCAGAATATCTAGTAAATGTTTTACCTTTAGATAGCTTTACTTTACAAGGTGTATGTGAATGCCGTTTTTGTCGATAAATTATGACTGTAATGTTTATCACAATGCTCAGTGCCAACAATGAGATTAAGTTTGTAGAGAAGTGTGCAATTTTTTAGACTGATTATTGGCTATCGTCTTAGTATAATTTCTCCATGTCTTCGTTTTAATTATTTACTATCTATACAGCCTTCCTTGCAATCAGAATCAGTGTTAAAGATATCACTAATATTAACAAGCTTTTTACTTTAACGATGTTTAAATAATAAAATCGTTTTTGCCTTTCTTGCCCTATAACTTCTTTGGGTCGGTGCGGACGTGTTGTTTATGGAAAGGATTGATATAAAAATAAAGTTAAGATTCCCAAAAAGTTAGAGGGATAACGGATGTATGAGAATCCTCCCAAAAAATGACATGAAAGTTATCAGATAGTATAAAAATTATTACCTGCAACATGTTTTAATTTCGCACAGATCACGGGAATAAATGCATTAATGATTAACCCGACTAAAATAAACAAACCAGTGACAAATACCTACATATTTTAAAACGTGTTTTGGGTGGATTCTTATAAATCGAAATGGATAAAAAATTGTTTTATTCGGTGTATCTATTTAATCGATCTAAGACTTAAATGTTGGTAGTGTTCGATATTTTTTCAATGGTCTGATGGTTGTAATTATAACTTGAGATGCTTTTAATCTGAAATTCCCCGTATACCAATTTAAGAAACTTATGTTTATTTTTAGAGCCTTGCGTTTGTTTGTATTAAATGTTCAATAGCCGTATTTATCGACATACATTTGAAGTCGGTCCTTGGTCTAAACTATCGAATTAAAAAAATCTCTATATTTAATAAAAGGTACAATCGAAATAAATACTTATTTATAGTATATTGCTGTTTACTCTCAATATAAATATAACTCATGACTATATACGATATTTTAAACAAGTCTATACCTAGCTGTAATAGCAGTTACAGGTAAATTAGCTTGGAGAAATTTTTGCGTTTGTAGTGGTGTATGGTCAGCAAATAAAATAAAACAACATTTTATTTTTAGTTTTTATTTTATATATATAAGGGATTTTAAATTAAACTATATGTGTTTCTCCTCTGAAAAAGATGAGACTTTATTTTAATATTTGCACATTTAACATACGTATAACTTTTACATTAACAATGTTACTAAAATGAAAAATTTACTAACCTGAAAAAGAAACGACATTTAAAGTTTAATTCTTTTTAGTTTGAGAAGTCAAAGGCTTGCCTCGACCATGTTTTAACACTGGAGCCATTTTGAATTAACAATATAAAGTTACAACACTTACACACAAATTAAACACTTCAACAAATATTATAACAATACAAATAATAACAACAATCAACAAATACAAAATTTAACAATTAAACTACTAGACCGGGAGATATTGACACAAAATTTCGAGTCATTTGTAACAGGATGGCGGTTCTACAGGGGTCTTAGTACGCAATGACAAAAAGAAAAACGATGGTGTGAACGCTGGTACCGGCGGCTTAGTCGCGTGGGCGTTAGTCGAACTCGTCGGAAAAATAGCGAAGTCAAACAATTTGTAACACAAAAATTTTAGAATTTACCGATAGCCCATAAAAAAGAAGTAGGCGGTAGTGTCATGCCATACTTTTCCGGTGTGACTTACAGCCCGCCATACCGACGCGAATGTGTTGATTTAAAAAAAAACAATTCAACCATTTGTACCAGGCTAACTTTTGCACAGGTAACCATCGTCGTGCAGCCATTTACGAAAATCGCCATGCCATACTTTTCGGACGATTCCAAATGGTCGCCATACCGCCGAAAATCTGCAAATTTTTTTTTCGCCGAACCATTTACCACCCTAAATTTTTTTTTCAACAACTCCTGAATGATTATAAATAGAAGTGTGATAATGTCATACCTGTGGGAGGTGGCGAATGTGTATAAGATTTTTTTTTATTGTAAGATTTTATTCGTATTTTGAACGAATAGTAACAGTATGGCACTAATTTTTCCTGTAAGTTTGAGGTTCAACGAATATAAATACAAAATTTCAAAGATCTAGGTGGTGGAAATCTTCACTTATATAAATTAATACTAAATTAATTTTTCAAGTATGGCAGCACTTTTTCCCCCTACTAGAAGTATGGTAAATATAATAATGGTCACATTTTATCAAATACTCTCCAAAAATCCAAATGCAATACTGGTACAAAAAGTTTGGCGAAAAAAAAAATTTTGCAGTTTTTCGGCGGTATGGCGACCATTTGGAATCGTCCGAAAAGTATGGCATGGCGATTTTCGTAAATGGCTGCACGACGATGGTTACCTGTGCAAAAGTTAGCCTGGTACAAATGGTTGAATTGTTTTTTTTAAATCAACACATTCGCGTCGGTATGGCGGGCTGTAAGTCACACCGGAAAAGTATGGCATGACACTACCGCCTACTTCTTTTTTATGGGCTATCGGTAAATTCTAAAATTTTTGTGTTACAAATTGTTTGACTTCGCTATTTTTCCGACGAGTTCGACTAACGCCCACGCGACTAAGCCGCCGGTACCAGTGTTCACACCATCGTTTTTCTTTTTGTCATTGCGTACTAAGACCCCTGTAGAACCGCCATCCTGTTACAAATGACTCGAAATTTTGTGTCAATATCTCCCGGTCTATACGTAATAATTATAATTTTTGAATGAAATGTGTGCTTTATGTTCTAAGGTACCAAACGACTGCACGTGGCACCTGCGGACAGCGTAAACTGGTTTATTCTGTTTTTGTGCGTGTTTCCACTTTCCACTATCAAGTGACGATTTATTTATTTGTTTTGTTTCGTAATTATTATGGTCAAATATTAATTATGAAACAAATTATTATGGACACGATATTTTATTGTTTCACGGTAGTCGTCTTGTCGTTTGCTCTAGGACGTGAAATTGAATGATATATTTTTTTTTATAAAGTCAAAACCATATTCTTTCAAATAAAAACTTGTTTTTATTGATAACAAAAGTGTTGCTACGAATAAGTATAAAATTAAATAGTAATGTTAGGATATCGAAACATTTTTGTATAGGCCAGAACGATATAGTGGAAACGCGCTCTAAGATCTGAGTAATATACACACCACTACATATGCAAAAATTTCTCCAAGCTAATTTACCTGTAGTCAAAGATGATATATGTATATCATTTTATCATTCTATCCACATGTTCTCATTTATAATGAATAGGTGTTTAGTTTAAGGACTCATTTAAATGTACATTGGAACTCCTAGTCAATAATAAATTTAAATGTCGACAAACTAATTTGTTCAATGAATGATTAATATAGTCGATGTGATCTATATATTTTGATGGTATGATGAATTTAGTGCATATTTTTAATGTATTGTATGTAGGCATGGATTTATCTACAGTTTATTTTTGTTTTTAAACATTAAGTGTGCCTAATGTGTACTGTGTAGTATCAAACAAAAAAAATCCATCCCTTCATGGGTCTCGACTTTTTACGTAAGCTGTTAATGTAATTAATAGCTTTAATGTTCTTACCACCTTATAAATGTGTTTTCAAGCTTTAGTCATTTTCTTTAACTGATTTATATAAGTCGAATTATTTTCGTAAGTTAGCGAGTATCCCGGTACTTCATAGATAGAAATATTAGAAATTCCGACGGTTTGATGTTTTACTATCAACCTAAGTGCTCATATATCGTATATTTGTGTAAAATTAATCATATTAAAGTGTTATGCATTGACTTAGTTTTTTATTTATAGTTGAATAATCATTTTATCCATATTTGTCCTAAACTTTTAGTTGCCACAATTTCAGTTATGTACCTAATCGATTTTATGAAAATATGAAAACGAAAGATAAAATTCGCATTATTAACGGTAACGCGAATAGGTATGATGTTTAATTTCTGACAAGATTATCAGCTCAGAGATTAGCGGTAGGAAAGGAAGAAGTTCTGTTGTTCGTGATTAGATTGAATTATGATCTGTAGCACATCGAATAACCGTAACAATTACGCATACCACTGCGCAAGCTTTCCGCGCACGGTCCGCGCCCAGACAAGATTGGGCGGAAGCGGCACAATTCGCGTCAGCCGCGCAGCAGTTCAGACTTCAGCCACCAGTCGCTCATCGATCCGCTGATAAGCGTTGTGTTCAAGAATTATCTAATAATCTCAAGTGCAGTGTGTACCGATGATGTCTTTCGATACTGATGAACTTCGTGACGAGTGAGTATCGCCGATAAACTAATATTACTCATCCACGCTAGATATTACATACAAAACCTTACTATGTTTTAGAAGTTCAACTTACATAGTCGACTCTTTTGTTATAGATTATCATTGAACTGTAAGTTAAAATAATAATTAATAACGTGTAAGTAGCCGCTTTCTTATAAAAATGAGCCGATATCTATATGTGGTTATACAAAACGTACCTATGAATCAAAAGTTACAGTATTATAATATAGTAGCTTGTAGGTATATAATTTTGGCAACGTTTACGATGTTCTGAAAAGGTACAACGTATCTAACAGGTTCGTTACACATTAAGATGTATTTGCTGATGTAAACAATAGGACAGACGACAGTCCAAAGACGCCTATTATGATTTCTGAAACTAGGTGAACTTGACTTGACTAGTAACCTACTTAAATTCAAGAGGGTATAGCACAATTGAAAGTCTCGTGAAAATTGTCAAAGGGTTGTCCTAATATTATGTACCTACCTATATTACATAATATCTGTCCTATATAAGAAAAATATCATAGTCTAAACAAATATATAGACGTAGTAGCTCCTTAATTCTGAATAAATTACCTAGCTGTATTGTAAATTGTTTGACAAGGAATTAAATTGGTACTTAATAAAATTCCATTGGCTCGGATTGGATAGAATAAAAATCCAAGGATCGTGATATTATATTGGTAATGAATAACAATAGATAATATTAAATTAAACTGCTTGTTTCTTGATAAAACATCACCATTGTCTACGTTACAATAAAAAAATCAAACTGAGATTAACGAATTTACTATAAAACTGCTATTTTTTACCACAGTAATTTAAGTAGGTAGATATTAAGTATATGTTTTACAGTGGTTTTACACAATGCATAGTCTAAAAAATATGTGCATTAGGAGATTTAAAAAAATCGTTTAAACAAAAGAATGGGAAATTTAACACCAATATCCTATTACATTTTGTACAATATAAATTTAAACTTCATTATTTAGGTATTAGTTACTGGAAAACATTTTTTTGCAAAAAAATCTATCTTTATTTTTTTAAAGGAGAGTGAAATTATCGCGCCCTTATCGCAGGAAACTTCTAATCAACACTTGTTTAGTCAATATGTAGGAAGTACCCGCCCTTTTTATTTTTTTAAATAATATCTCATATCTTCGTTATGGTACCTAGTTATTTTGTCGTAAAAAATAGGCACTTCATGTGGAAATCGATAATTTTAAAAGTAAAGTGCGTTCAACACCAAAACAATATGTTGTGCGCATACCTACTCTAAAACACAGAGAAACGAGAAAAAAAAAGGTTTTTACGTTTGACTAGTTAGATGTGCCGGTTTTCTCCGTTTGCGTTTCGCAGAATTGTGTTATCAATAGTTTGTGTGGATTACTCTTCGAGATGATTTTTATGTTGAAACAAAACAGTTATGTGTACATGTATAACTAAGTACGTGTGTACTAGCCACTAGGGCAGTATTACTCGAAGGTCGTATAGCATAGGTGGTTTAAAATGAACGTTTCGCACTTCATAGTGATTTAATGTACGAGTATGTATAAAACATAAGCCGTCTAACCACATTTCATTTAGTAGAGCTCTTGTAAGTGCACGCAGTATTGTAAAGTGTATTGTGTGGCTCTGTATGGATTTAAATTAAAATAAAATGTAAGTAACTAATATTTATAACAAGTATCATACAAATTGATTTTTATTCAATATATTTTTATTATATCTAGGTATTTGTCTGATAAGAATTTTTTATTGAAAAAAATAGTCATTAACTATGTATTTATTTTTTTGTGAAGTACCTACCTATACCAATCGCTAATGTTTCCAAAATATAGTTAAATTCATATCTTCATGATATCTCGTATACTCATTATTACCGATCCCAGTTAAATCGTAAATTCTTTTTTTTTTTTTTAATAAAATATTTTTATAGTTTGTTAGATAAAATGTTGTTCTATTTTTGTGAGTGGATAACGACTTCAATTAAAGTTAAATCCCCGCCCTGGGTCATCTACTCATGCTAAAACATGCATTGTGTTTTCTAGCAACACGTTTTTAATTATTATAAAGAAATAAATAATAGCATAAGTATAGCAATAAATTGTATATCTTAAGTATTATGTTTCTTCTCAAGTTTATCCTATTGCTTATCGAGCTTGCACAGTTTCATATCTCAAATTCGGCCGCACATTTGTTGATATCAACATTAATAATTTAATTGTTCAACAATTTCTTACACATTATAAAAATGATTATTGAATCATTCAATTGTGAATGCTCGTATTTTGTAATATTAAACATGTACCTAGATAAAAGAAATGCTGTTTACGTACCTATAGTAAAATTTTCAATCAAGTTTTATCTATCATGTAGCTGTTACAACAATCGCTCTCTATATTAATCGATTTTGTAAACTTGAACTCGATAACGAATCGCTACAACGTAGATAATAAAATATGAATATAACCGGCATTTTTTTTAAAGTTAACTATATTTTTCTCTGATTTTATTTTTTCTATTTGTATTTAGGTAACTAGTTAGTTATGTATTTTTCAAGTTTATATTTTGTTATCATTTTTTTTTTATTATTTTTCAGTTTATTTATTTAAAAATGTCGCACAATGGTGATCAAGTAATGAGTGGTTGCGATGACCACAAAGGTGAGAAAAACGGCTGTCATTCGACCTCAAACGGTTATCACCATCCACACAGAAAGGTCTATGATAATGAAGAGGAATATCTACAAAACGATTCAAACGAAAATTCGGATGCTGTTAGGTTGTTATCTTTGTTTTAAAGGAACCGTTTACATAATAACATAAATGCACGTTTTGTTATAAGACCTAGCAACAATTAATACGGTTATTATGCACACGCAACTGGTTTTTTAGTTTCAGTTTATTAATTGAGAAATCAGGATAACAGCATGAGTTTGTAGTAGGTAACTAATGAGTGATGAGAAATTTACGTACCTAATCAATCTTCATCAAACATAACACGTTAATCTGAAACTAAATAACTGGAAATTAAAACTTTGTAACAATTAACTAGGTAGGTACGGTCTACACATGGAGACCTGTACATGAGACATAGAAAATTATTTACATTAATAAAATAAAAATTATTTATAAATAGCGTGTATCAAAAATAGCTGTGTTTTACCTGAAAATAAAACACATATTAAATACTTACCTATATTTGAAGCTTACTTATTGAGAAGGCACCTAGCTTTTTCCGCCTATTTTTCCCTCTCTTTCCGTTGTATGTATGCTATCTCTCTCGCACACCTCCCCACCAGGTGGCGGGGCGCACGATAATGTGCGGGCGCTGGATGTTTTTCATTGAGTCGAAATCCACAACAGGTGGTGTCCCTTCGTCCAGCATACTCACCATGGAATCCTGATATTTCATGAATGTCAAAAAACTGTTCTGAAATAGTGCTAAATAGTGCCCAAAGGAAAAAAATAGTGCTCTTGTACTTGCGAAGTTATAGCCATAGTTCGATGAGTATGCTGGACGAAGGTTTCGCCCAGCATACTCACCTCCGTCCGGAGAATCTGTATACGCTTCAAACATAATTCATACTTCAAAAAATAGTTCCCAAATAGTGCCAAACGGTGCCCAAAAAGAAAAAACAGTGCTCGAATAACTTCGGAGTTACAGGCTTCGTTCAGTGAGTATGCTGGGCGTAGGTTCTACGCCCAGCATACTCACCTCAGTGCGCGAATATCGAACGAGCTATAGGTACAATTTACGTCTCAAAAAATTGTGCTTGAAATAGTGCCCAATATCAGTCCAATTTTTGCTTGACTTTTGACCTAGAAAACCATTAAATTTGATTGTAAACTTCTACATACATTACATTGAGTACAGTCGAATACAATATTAATATATTATTAACTTTCTTTCTAACAATTTTTGTCTTGTGTAAATTATTAATTGTCTATGTAAGGGAGTATTTTCTTTAGAATCGCAATATTATTAATTACACATTATTTTAATAATACTTTATAATAATATGATTAAGCCTTCGCGCGTCGCATGGGACCCCGGTAGCTAGGAACAATGATTTTATATATTTTGTCTAGATCACGGCGCTTGAAGGATTAAGATATCAAATGAAGTAAATCATGCATGAAAAATAAAGTTGCTGTTATTAATGCTTACATTACAACTGACAAAATTATTCAAAATAATCATTTTCCGGATCAAGGACGGTACCACAACGTTTACGGAATTGACCTGTATTCCTCATGTGATAAAGTTCAATATAGAGTGGCAGTAATGGATGCACGTACGGTCAATAGGTATGGGGCTTACGACGCGCGGCGCCCGCGACGCAAATGAATATGTTTATGTTTAAATACTAGATGGCGCTGCCCTAACATCTTACGATTATTAGACAAGACTGATCTGTATTTTGAAGGTGATAAGGGTCCATTTTGTGTCACAAAGCAATCGAAACGAACAAGCGCTTCTCAGTTTCTTTGTTTGTTTACTTCGTCGCACATCATTATAATAACGCCGGCTTTTGAGTTTGACTACATAGTGGGTTGCAAAACCAAACAATGTGTTGGTGATGTCATTATTTACCTATATAAAATTGTGTATCTAGTACGTAATCAATATAGGAGCTGCACCCAAATCAGTAAGTATATTTCAATTTATAATAGTGGCATTTAACTAAATTGATTTTACACTCATTCATTAATTGCACTGTAAAACTAGGTAGCAAGCGAGTTGTTTTTTACAAAACACACAATGCAATGAAGTAATAGACTTCATTTACGCTTAAAGTTTCATTCATTTATTATTATTTATAAAATATATAATAATGCATTTAATCGAAAGTTTTTGACATGTGAGAAAATACCATAATTATTTCCAATAACATGAAGTCTACAATTAGAAAGTTTAATATTTTTGTCCAAAAACATGTGTCGACGACTGTACCCCATTTTACGTTAGTATGTAGAAGTTTATATTAAAATTTAATGGTTTTCTAAGTCAAAAGTCAAGCAAAAATTGGACTGATATTGGGCACTATTTCAAGCACAATTTTTTGAGACGTAAATTATACCTATAGCTCGTTCGATATTCGCGCACTGAGGTGAGTATGCTGGGCGTAGAACCTACGCCCAGCATACTCACTGAACGAAGCCTATAACTCCGAAGTTATTCGAGCACTGTTTTTTCTTTTTGGGCACCGTTTGGCACTATTTGGGAACTATTTTTTGAAGTGTGAATTATGTTTGAAGCGTATACAGATTCTCCGGACGGAGGTGAGTATGCTGGGCGAAACCTTCGTCCAGCATACTCATCGAACTATGGCTATAACTTCGCAAGTACAAGAGCACTATTTTTTTCCTTTGGGCACTATTTAGCACTATTTCAGAACAGTTTTTTGACATTCATGAAATATCAGGATTCCATGGTGAGTATGCTGGACGAAGGGACACCAACAGGTGGACGTTAAGTGTAAGCTTATAGGTAAGTATATTGTGTATAGGTAAGTATTTAATATGTGTTTTATTTTCAGGTAAAACACAGCTATTAAACACTTGACCGTAATTTGAAGCTTACTTATTGAGACCTGTTTGTTACCCACCTGGTGTACAATATATGGACGCCAATGTGAATTTGAATACATAAGTAATTACTCATTTCTTTATTTGAAAGAGTAAGGTGTGCAGATAGTATACCAATAAATCACACAAATTTTTATATTATATAATATACAGACGAAAAGTTAATCAAATAAGAACCAAAAAGTTAATCATAATGATTAAAAGTATATTAGAACTTACGAGATTGGTTCAAGCGTACCTCAGTTAACCTTTTGGGCTTGAAAAGTTAGTTACTACAATTTCCACTATCTTTAGCGTAAATCTGCGAAAGCGCCAGTAACGACTTTCAATTACGCATTTAGATGTTACTTACAAAATGAAGCAACAGCTGATCCCGACGAGGCAAGAATACCTCAAACTCAAACCTTTATTTATTCAATTAGGCACCATTGAATCATCTTAACATAGAATTACCACCTGTCTCAACTCACACAGTTTTAACCCAACCTGCTACAAGCGGACAAGAAGAGACCTTGGTCTTTACTTTTGGGGTCAGAAATAAATTTAAAAGGTCACCCCTTGAATAAGGCAATAAAATAACAAAACAGGTAAACGGTTTAAATTATAATACAGATTTTTAACATCCAACCAAACCGTGCGGTATCTATTAATGTTTAGAGCCAACGTCACCAATCATAATCTAAACATGGCTGGTACTTTCAGTATAATGCATGAATTATTTATTTAAAACTGATAGGTCATAAACTCTGTACTGGAAACAAATATACTGAACTCAAGAAGTTAGAGACTAAAATGATAAAGAGCTTATCTGTGTCCCAAAACTGTAATTACTGCAGCTAAGTACGTTACTTTTAATCAGATATGATTATGATTTACATCAGAACTTATATACCGAAAGTCTCGGGACTACATAACGTGACTTATTTATAATAATAGTGTTTGTGCATAACACTAGGCAGTCAACAGCTATATGAACGTCAGATAGGAAAAGAACCAAATTTATCCAGTCAGTAACAAAGAATTTTAACTATATGTACTTATTCTAATTCAACCAACTACTACTAGCTACTCCGTTAGTCTTTTGAGTAGACGGAGGCAAATAGGATTTTTATTACGACTATATCATTTGATATTTGGAAAATGTACTCCACATTTTCCTACCGTACGAGTCATTTTGCAGATTCTAGTGGTGCAGCACTGAACACTAGTCTATTAGGCGGCTGGTGCTGCTGACCGGGCCTTCAGTTCCGCTTTCCAGAATACCTTCACCCTTTTTGGTGCTACTACTACTGAAATAGCGGTACTCTTACGCGTCGTTCAGGTCTCGAACTGACTAGGATTTCTCATATTATCGTAACAACCTTCGCTCGCTCTAACGAGAACAAATTATCGCCAAGGAATTCTGCTGCAGGATAATGGCAAGAGAGATTATAAGCTTAACTATGCATTATTATGTTCAGGAATATGGTGGATTTTGAATACTATTGTCGTCTGAAAGTATCTCTTTTCGATTAACTGCATTAAGGGTGCAGATCTGATCCCATCTTTGCTCCGTAGGAATGCTACGAGTCTAAACGTTACACTGGACAAAGAAAATTGCCCTGAATATAGTCGGTTGTTCCAACATCCGTAATATGGCTAGCCTACCTTAGTTATCCCTTGATTGTAACTGCTACCAATGGAGGCATTGTTCTTGTGTTGTCCACAGTTGTGCGAGTGCAAAAATGAAGAACTGAGCTCGTGGGGAGCTATGTCAAATGAATCTGTGTTAAGATTATGACAGTATAGGACAGTTAGCTGTGGATGCGAAGACAGGACATTACTTTATTCATCCGTAACCCGAGAGGCAGCCACGGACAGCAATATAGCAAGAACTAAACTAGCAAAGTTTAGTTCGCTTACCAGACTTTGTCATGTTTTAAATGCAGTATATCCTCTGTATAGCATTGCATTTATGACTATTGATAAACTTAATTCACCCGTAAACACGAGAAGCAGGCACGGATAGCGATATAGCAAGAACTAAACCAGCAAAGTTTAGATCGCTTACCAGACTTTGTAATGTTTTAAAAGCCGTATAGTCTGTACTGCATTGCATTTATTGCCCCCCCCCCCCCCTCAAAGCAAAGAAATGAGAAGTCATTTGGCAGAGCTTTCTCGTTAAGGGTAGGGGTTCCAAGTAATATCTAATAATAAGAGGCTTTTGTTTGGAAAGATTGACTTTCCGTTATTTATCCTCTATCCTAAGTAACTCAACAGTCAGTATTCGCAGCATTCGTTGAGTACTTAAACGTTTTACGTTAATAGTTGTATATAACTTTATTATACAATATAATAATCCTGGTGGGATGACAAGAAACTTGTCTAAACAAATGATTATCCTAATCACTCAGCGATTTATTGTTTGAGCCCTGAAGAAAAACTCATGGGTGCCATAATGTGGTCAAATGGGTTGAAAAAACGAGTCGAATAAATTGCCTACAAAACCGGGCAACTAAAATAGGCCTATGAGAGGTCAACTATACATAATCAATCGTCATTTGTACATTCAATCGCTTTGCGATTAAAAAATCTCTTCCGATGTTTTTATATGAAAATTGGTCGGCTAGTGCCATTGAATTACGATACCAAACATACCGTTGACACAAGGCTTGGTGACAATCCTCGAAACCACCGCCACAAATCATCTGCGAGATGATATTTGATCCGACTCGCCTTCCTTTGCTGTGAAATGTGAATAGGCTTTGCATTGGTAAATACAATTTGTTCAATTCCAATTTCCATAATTGGTAAACCAATGGTGGTTTCCTGATTAAATAAGCGTAAGCGGTAACCTTTTAGGATACGAAGTATCAATTTCATGCGCCCATTATTTAACGTCTCTAACCTATATTGTACTTATTAGGTCATATTACTATACTTATATTGTATAAATGGCCCACTGTGAAGTAGATTTCAAAACCTTTTTCTACCTACCTTAGAAGAGTGAAGATCCGATACTGTCATATCTAAAACTTCTTTCGTGGGTCCTCGTTGACGAAAGCAAATATCTATGATCATATTAATGATCAATCCTTTGTAAATTTGCAACAACCGCCATCAAAGCCCCGCGAGGGCTGATATATATTTGCACCATTTCCCCGTCAGGGACTGTTGTAATCAAAGCCCCGCGAGGGCTGATATATATTTGCACCATTTCTCCGTGAGGGATGGTTGTAATCAAAGCCCCGCGAGGGCTGATATATATATTTGCACCATTTCTCCGTGAGGGACGGTTGTAATTAAAGCCCCGCGAGGGCTGATATATATTTGCACCATTTCTCCGTGAGGGACGGTTGTAATCAAAGCCCCGCGAGGGCCGATATATATTTGCACCATTTCCCTGCGAGCGACGGCTGCGCGAGGGATGTTTGTAATTAGAAATAAGTAGGGCCTGCCAAAAAATGCTTAAGAGACACCCTGCGAGGGTGGGTTTGACCTGGCTAACCCCTGCGAGGAGTAGTGGCCACATTTATGTATTCTGCTTCGAGCAAGATTACACCTTAGTGCTAATATAAAATTAGCAGTAAATAATCATTTAAATAATATAGCAATTAACAAGGTCCTTTAACTTATTTTCCAATGTTAGCGACAACTGTCCAGGATGAAATAAGAATTGATTTGACAATGGTAATTAATTATTATGTTTATATAAAAAAGGCTAACTATTTAATAAATTCATAATTCAAATCAATACACTAAATTTTAAAATGAACTTCGATTCATATTTATTTTAGTTCATGCAATCGATGTAACATTTAGTTGCTTTAGGTATATATCCGTTAACATTCCTTACGAACGCAACCATACCGTCGTAGGACGTTATAATTGCACAAAATAATCTCCACTCACCCGCAATTTTTTACTTTTTGTCTAGGTGTACAAGTTTATAATATTATTCTAAAACGTTAGAATAAGTGAATTGTAAATCCTTTGAAATAAATGTCTCTAAATCTAATTTCTATTAAGGTATCTCGAAAATTATTATACGATAACCCTTTCAGCACAAGTTCAGTAAACCAAAGAATTTAATTGTAAAATTTTGGTACTTACTCGTTTTAACAAAAAAGTTGCATCATTTGAAACATAGGAAACGTAATTTTCAATCAAATTAGCATATAGCAAATATGTCTATTTTCACATAAATAAGGTTCAGATTAATACTCATAAAAGGACACGTATAGACTACGGATAGTTTTGAATGTGTGGTACATTCATGGTACATACTATACATGAGCGAATTCCATCATTATTCAGATGAGCGGCTAACTCACGACATGTTCTGGACATGTCGTGATTTCTTGGAGCTGACTCATCTCGTTCGATAATTTTTAGTAAAAATCTATGATTGGAATTCCGAACCGTTCCTAGTGATAACGACAATGTAATAAAGTCGTAGCAATGGATTGTATGCCTGTAAAGCTTTGAGTTGGCTCATAGGCGTTGGCTCATATCCATACTAAGTATTAATTGTAATTTTTCCACGAAAAATTCACTTGTAACCATGTAATAAAAACACATTATTAAAAATGAAATAAAATATTAAAAATATCTATATACAAGAGAGGGTATTTGATATATCTAGTCAATATCAAATAATCACAAAATTAATTATTAACGATTCGAGTAAAGCCGAACGGTAACACCGTTAAAATAGCTTTACTCACAGTATTAAAAATTCAAATATTAATTATTACATATTGCATAATGAAATATTTCAAAAGAAAAGTTACTATTTCAAGTAAAATGTAACGGTTGTATCGTTAATTTTAAATATCTTTATTCATGCTATTAAGTATTTAAGCATATTGAAAAATAAACTATTGCTGAAGGATTCATTAAAAACCTTAGCATTTTAAATGAAGTCCAACGATTATACCGTTGACTTAAACGATTTATACTCATTTTTAAGTAAAATATCATTGGAATAGATGTAAAAATAACTCACTGTACCGATCCGACGGGATACACTTTTTAACACTTGTAGCACTTGCTTTAAGCAATACTTAATACTTAATAGCACCAAGGTTGTAGTCTTGTAGACAACCTTCTCGCGGCGGAAGCTAGACGCCAATGAAAAACATCCAGCGCCCGCACATTATCGTGCGCCCCGCCACCTGGTGGGGAGGTGTGCGAGAGAGATAGCATACATACAACGGAAAGAGAGGGAAAAATAGGCGGAAAAAGCTAGGTGCCTTCTCAATAAGTAAGCTTCAAATTACGGTCAAGTGTTTAATAATTTAGTATGTCTTAATCTAAAATATCTCAATTGTATCGATGCAAATGAAAAAAAAAAAAAAAAAAAAACACTAAAATCTGTTCTGCTATTTTACAGTATTTACGGTATGCATGGCAACTGGAAATTGATTGTATTTTCTCTAGCTTAATATTCACTAACTTAGGGACGTTCATAAATTACTTGACGGCTGTTTAATGATTTTAAACACCCAAATCTCCTCGCGCTCCTTGGTTCCCACATTGGTGAGGAGTCGTAGATGAAAACCAGATTCCCCCGTACTTAATATCTCTTGACCTTTTCACTTCTGGTTTATTCTTATTAGATAATAGTCGGATATTAAATAAAAAAGTAAATAAAGCAATTTGCAAATGGATATAAACAAAATGTAGTGGAACTTATCCATGCTTAGAAGATGTTTTATTATTATTTTTAAATCATCAGAGCAATATAAAAATTCCTCATATTAGGAATTACATAATATATCTGCTGTTAAGAAAAAAAAATACTTGATATTTCCTGAAACACACCACATACGATTAATCAAAGAACATCACTCCTGATTAATGGACTTTCCCTTACAAGGAAAATAATTATGTATATTGTAATTAATTTCGCAGATATCCCGATGGCTCGGTTCGGCTCCGCAACCCAAACATCGAACTCATGGATCAGGACATTTTGTACCATCTTGCCCTGGGAAGTGGTTCCCATGATCTCGTAGAGATGTTTGGGGATGTCAAGGTAAAAAAAAATTAAGAAGTTAGACGTGTAATATTTACCAAATTTTATGAGAATACTTATATCTCAAGACTCAGTGGACAATTTCACATTTAAAGCTTGATTTGTCGCTATAAATTTTTCTTCCGGACACTGTTAATAAAATTTGTGTTGTCTGTTATATTCAAAAAAAATATATTTGTTTTAAATTGTTTTGGTTTAAATTTATTTCATATTCTTTTTAATATTTTTGTAACATTCTACTTCATTACAGTTCGTATGTATGGGTGGTACTCCAAAGCGTATGGAGCAGTTCGCTTACAACATCATGGCAGAAATCGGACACAAGCTGCCATGTGGGACCACTTTGCAAGATATAAGCCAATTTTCGTACCGTTACTCTATGTACAAAGTTGGGCCTGTATTGTCTATAAGTGTGAGTTTTTTTACTTCATCATTTTAAAATTATGTATAAGAAAATATTAGACATACCCATTTCCGTATATAAGGGTGCAATCCTCTTTCGGGAAAGGTCCAGAAGATATTCCAACGGCATACGTAGAACAGCATATTATTAACATTTTCTTACATAATGGGAGAAGAATAAATATGAAACTCTATATATAATTGTTACATAACGATAAAATTAAGACTAATTGAAATTAAATGTATCTTCATTCAATTGGTTCAACTATCATATTGTCCCTGAGTCTTGACTCATGTTTTGTGCTGAGACAATTGGCGTAATTAATTGTTATTGGGTTCGCTTATACAACAGGAAATTTGATCTAAATGTGATGCATTTGTTTGTGTTTATTAAATTTTTTGATTTCTTTTAATTACTACAAGGTTCACGTCGTATATGATGTTATATAGGTAATAGCCTTCCTCCTTCAATAGACTTCAAAAGTTTGGAAAATCCAAAAGTGCACGCCTCATAATTTTTTTTTAATAATTATTTATTAATTATTATTTTTGTTTATTTAATAACAATTAAACCACATCGAATCAGACCCTGAAAAATGAAAGGGTTCTATTCCTGAGCATACTCAAGCGTAAGAGAAAAAAAAAGACTCGATTAGTAAAGTATTTCGGTCGCTATCGTGTTAACAAGAAAATCCTCCGCACATACAGACACATGGACGTCCAAGACAGAACTTTTTTAAACTGTTTTTTAACTAGTTTAAATAACAAAAATGACATCAAAAATATCATGAATGTTAAAAATAGTGTTTTTTCTTAATATGTGTGTGTATGTATTATCTTACAAGTGCAATGTATGATACATAAAGACATTTTAAGTTTGAAAAATCAGATGTTTTGCGCGAAGTGACAGTAGTACCCACCTCAACGCTTCGCTTATGAGGCGTGCAATAGAGAGAAACAATACTTCCGATACCAATACCTACTTAACATAAACAAACATTCATCATAACTATTAGTATGATAATTATCATATCACATACGGTCAAGCTTTCGAGCACGTGATTTCTGCTATAAAATACGTAAAAATAATTGCAATGATAGTATTAATTTTCATTGTCACGGTGGATTGCATTGTGTTTAATTTTATTGAAATAAACGATGTTTATATTGAACTAGCTTACCGCCCGCGGCTTCGCTCGCTTTGTCTAAAACCTAATAAATTATATACTAAAACCTTCCTCTTGAATCACTCCATCTATTAAAAAAAACCGGATCAAAATCCGTTGCGTAGTTTTAAAGATTTATAGATTTATATAGTATACTAGCGGTCCGCCCCGGCTTCGCCCGTGGTACATATGAAAAATAGATGTTGGCCGATTCTCAGACTTACCCGATATGCACAGAAAATTTCATGAGAATCGGTCCACCCGTTTCGGAGGAGTATGCAGACTAACATTGTGACACGAGAATTTTATATATAAGATAATTTATTAGGTTTAAGACAAAAAGGGCGAAGCCGCGGGCGGTAAGCTAGTATTACCTATCATGCTAGGCGTCCACTAGGCGGATCGGGCCGGGCCGCATCGCAACGCAAAAATACGCCGGCCTATGTTTTGTATGAAACATCGTCCATTAGCGACGGATCGGGTCGGGGCGGGCCGCAACGCATTGGCAGATATCGCTTCGCAGGCGGATTTCTGCCGGCGGTGCGCTGCGGCCCGCCCCGACCCGTCACCCGTCTAGTGGACGCAGGCAGGCGGATGTGAGCGGCGAGCGTCTGTTAGATAAAATCCGCCTAGGCGGTCCGCCGCGCCCCGTACAGGTGGACGCAGGAGCAAACAGCGCGTCCATTAGAGACGGCCCGTTGCGATGCGACCCGCCCCGATCCGTCTCTAATGGACGCCTAGCATAAATGCGAAAGTTTGTGGGGATTCAAATTCAAATTAAAATTCAAATTCGTTTATTCAATCAAACTTGGTTAAGTTTGATTGAATAAAAAAGGTTAGGTTAAGGTTAGGTTAAGGTAAGGTTAGGTTAACCTTAGAGCTAAATACATTTAGGTGGTAACTGTATACTAATGATAGGTATACATCAACTGGCATCTTTGCTAAGTTACCGAGTAGGTAACCTGTATTAAAGATATCAGTTCCTTCCCCATATCATTTATTAATTTATATAATACTAGCTGCGCCCCGCGGTTTCACCCGCGTGGCTCCGCTCCTGTTGGTCTTATAGCGCGATGATAATATCATCGCGCTTTAGGCTATATATGTATATATAGCCTATAGCAGCCTCGATAAATGGGCTATTTTTTTCAAATCGGACCAGTAGTTCCTGAGATTAGCGCGTTCAAACAAACTCTTCAGCTTTATAATATTATTATAGAAAGTATAGATAGATGAGCATAATATTACATAATTATAAAATAACCATTGAATCAGAAATTTAGAACGGAACGTGTTATCTATTTACGGTCAATGGTTATTTCATTCCAATCAATCTGCATAGCAAATTTTTTTCAAAACGACTGTGTAGATTTTGCGTGAAATTGCAACAATCACATTCATATCCATTCACTATTAAATATTGTAAACAATATATTTACTTTAATATTATAAAGTTCTATATTATAATGAAATAATCGGATAAGGATCGATTTCTTTATTAAATTTTAAAGGGTGCATATATTCCGTAGGTCATAGAATAGGTTGTAAACTGTTATAAAGGATGTCCTGATTGAAAAGAGTTTTCCAAGCTATTACCTACTTATCTTGTAGTTATTCAATAAATATATTTAAAACAATTAATCGCAAAAATATCAAACATTGTTGTTTATAAATATTTCCCCTAAAGTATTGTGAATGTAACAATATGTGAATGTAGCTTGAATATAAACAAAGAAATGATCGATATATCGATTAATCGATTGATCGATTGATTACATGGATTGATTGAATGATTAATTGAATGATTGATTGATTGATTGATCGATCGATTGATTGAATGATTGATTGATTGATTGATCGATTGATCGATTGATTGATTTATTGATCGATCGACTGATCGATTGATTGATCGATTGATTGATTGATCGATTGATCAATTATTGATTGATCGATTGATCGATTATTGATCGATCGACTGATTGATTGATTCAATGATCGATTGCTCGATTGATTGATCGATTGATTGATCGATTGATTGATTGAATGATCGATTGATCGTGTTGATTGATTGATTTGATTGATCGATCGATATATCGATTGATCGATTGATCAATTATTGATTAATCGATTATTGATAGATCGATTATAGATTGATTGATCGATTGATCGATCGATACATCGATTGATCGATTGATAGATCGATTGATCGATTGAATGATCGATTGATCGATTGATTGATCGATTGATCGATTGATAGATCGATATATCGATTGATCGATTATTGATTGATCGATTGATCGATTGATCGATTATTGATTGATTGATCGGTTGATTGATCGATTGATTGATCGATTGATTGATTGAATGATTGATTGAATGATCGATTGATCGATCGATATATCGATTGATCAATTATTGATTGATCCATTATTGATTGATTGATTGATCTATCGATCGATCGATTGATCGCTTGATCGATTGGTCGATTGATTGAATGATCGATTGATTGATCGATTGATTGATTGAATGATCGATTGATCGATCGATTTATCGAATTGATCGATTATTGATTGATCGATTGATCGATTGATCGATTGATCGATTGATTGATTGATTGAATGATCGATTGATTGATTGAATGATCGTTGATCGATTGAATGATCGATTGATCGATTGATTGATCGATTGATCGATTGATAGATCGATATATCGATTGAACGATTATTGATTGATCGATTGATCGATTATTGATTGATCGATTGATAGATCGATTGATTGATTGAATGATCGATTGATCGATTGAATGATGGATTGATCGATTGATTGATCGATTGATCGATTGATCGATCGATTGATCGATTAATTGATTGAATGATCGATTGATCGATTGATCGATATACCGATTGATCGATTGATCAATTATTGATTGATCGATTCTTGATTGATTGATCGATTGATATATCGATTGATTGATTGATTCAATGATCGATTGATCGATTGATTGATCGATTGATTGATCGATTGATTGATGGAATGATCGATTGATCGTATTGATTGATTGATTTGATTGATCGATCGATATATCGATTGATCGATTGATCAATTATTGATTGATCGATTATTGATAGATCCATTATTGATTGATTGATCGATTGATCGATCGATACATCGATTGATCGATCGATGCATCGATTGATCGATTGATCGATTGATTGATTGATTGATTGATTGAATGATCGTTTGATCGATTGATCCATTGATTGATCGATTGATTGATTGATTGATTGATTGATTGATCGATTTATCGATTGATTGATCGATTATTGATTGATTGATTGATCGATCGATACATCGATTGATCGATTGATTGATTGATTGATTGAATCATCGATTGATCGATTGATTGATTGATTGAATCATCGATTGATCGATTGATTGATTGATTGAATCATCGATTGATCGATTGATCGATTGATTGATTGATCGATCGATTTATCGATTGATCAATTATTGATTGATAAATTATTGATTGAACGATTATTGATTGATTGATTTGATTGATCGATCGATATATCGATTGATCGATTGATTGATTGATTGATTGAATGATCGATTGATATATCGATTGATATATCGATTGATAAATTATTGATTGATTGATTTGATTGATCGATCGATATATCGATTGATCGATTGAACAATTATTGATTGATCGATTATTGATTGATCGATTGATCGATCGATACATCGATTGATCGATTGATTGATTGATTGATTTAATCATCGATTGATCGATTGATCAATTGACTGAACGATCGATCGATTGAGTGATCGATCGATATATCGATTGATCAATTATTGATTGATAAATTATTGATTGAACGATTATTGATTGATTGATTGATTTGATTGATCGATCGATATATCGATTGATCGATTGATCAATTATTGACTGATCGATTATTGATAGATCCATTATTGATTGATTGATCGATTGATCGATCGATACATCGATTGATTGATTGATTGATTGATTGAATCATCGATTAATCGATTGATTGATCGATTGATCGATTGACTGATTGATTTATCGATCGATCGATTGATCAA
Source organism: Colias behrii (assembly GCA_029959065.1). Lineage (NCBI taxonomy): Eukaryota > Metazoa > Arthropoda > Insecta > Lepidoptera > Pieridae > Colias > Colias behrii. The sequence continues at coordinate 7,219,588 of JARWMC010000007.1, read as the reverse complement.
TTTATCGATCGATATATCGATTGATCAATTATTGATTGATCGATTATTGATTGATCGATTATTGATGGATTGATTGATTGATTGAATGATTGATCGATTGATTGATTGATTGATCGATTGATCGATTGATTGATTGATTGAATCATCGATTGATCGATTAATTGATCGATTGATCGATTGATTGATTGATCGATCGATTTATCGATTGATCAATTATTGATTAATAAATTATTGATTGAACGATTATTGATTGATTGATTTGATTGATCGATCGATATATCGATTGATCGATTGATTGATTGATTGATTGAATGATCGATTGATATATCGATTGATTGATTGATTGATTGATTGAATCATCGATTAATCGATTGATTGATCGATTGATCGATTGACTGATTGATTTATCGATCGATCGATTGATCAATTTATCGATCGATATATCGATTGATCAATTATTGATTGATCGATTATTGATTGATCGATTATTGATGGATTGATTGATTGATTGAATGATTGATCGATTGATTGATTGATTGATCGATTGATCGATTGATTGATTGATTGAATCATCGATTGATCGATTAATTGATCGATTGATCGATTGATTGATTGATCGATCGATTTATCGATTGATCAATTATTGATTAATAAATTATTGATTGAACGATTATTGATTGATTGATTTGATTGATCGATCGATATATCGATTGATCGATTGATTGATTGATTGATTGAATGATCGATTGATATATCGATTGATTGATTGATTGATTGATTGAATCATCGATTAATCGATTGATTGATCGATTGATCGATTGACTGATTGATTTATCGATCGATCGATTGATCAATTTATCGATCGATATATCGATTGATCAATTATTGATTGATCGATTATTGATTGATCGATTATTGATGGATTGATTGATTGATTGAATGATTGATCGATTGATTGATTGATTGATCGATTGATCGATTGATTGATTGATCGATTATTGATAGATCCATTATTGATTGATTGATCGATTGATCGATCGATACATCGATTGATCGATCGATGCATCGATTGATCGATTGATCGATTGATTGATTGATTGATTGATTGAATGATCGTTTGATCGATTGATCCATTGATTGATCGATTGATTGATTGATTGATTGATTGATTGATCGATTTATCGATTGATTGATCGATTATTGATTGATTGATTGATCGATCGATACATCGATTGATCGATTGATTGATTGATTGATTGAATCATCGATTGATCGATTGATTGATTGATTGAATCATCGATTGATCGATTGATTGATTGATTGAATCATCGATTGATCGATTGATCGATTGATTGATCGATTGATCGATTGATTGATTGATCGATCGATTTATCGATTGATCAATTATTGATTGATAAATTATTGATTGAACGATTATTGATTGATTGATTTGATTGATCGATCGATATATCGATTGATCGATTGATTGATTGATTGATTGAATGATCGATTGATATATCGATTGATATATCGATTGATAAATTATTGATTGATTGATTTGATTGATCGATCGATATATCGATTGATCGATTGAACAATTATTGATTGATCGATTATTGATTGATCGATTGATCGATCGATACATCGATTGATCGATTGATTGATTGATTGATTTAATCATCGATTGATCGATTGATCAATTGATTGAACGATCGATCGATTGAGTGATCGATCGATATATCGATTGATCAATTATTGATTGATAAATTATTGATTGAACGATTATTGATTGATTGATTGATTTGATTGATCGATCGATATATCGATTGATCGATTGATCAATTATTGACTGATCGATTATTGATAGATCCATTATTGATTGATTGATCGATTGATCGATCGATACATCGATTGATTGATTGATTGATTGATTGAATCATCGATTAATCGATTGATTGATCGATTGATCGATTGACTGATTGATTTATCGATCGATCGATTGATCAATTTATCGATCGATATATCGATTGATCAATTATTGATTGATCGATTATTGATTGATCGATTATTGATGGATTGATTGATTGATTGAATGATTGATCGATTGATTGATTGATTGATCGATTGATCGATTGATTGATTGATTGAATCATCGATTGATCGATTAATTGATCGATTGATCGATTGATTGATTGATCGATCGATTTATCGATTGATCAATTATTGATTAATAAATTATTGATTGAACGATTATTGATTGATTGATTTGATTGATCGATCGATATATCGATTGATCGATTGATTGATTGATTGATTGAATGATCGATTGATATATCGATTGATTGATTGATTGATTGATTGAATCATCGATTAATCGATTGATTGATCGATTGATCGATTGACTGATTGATTTATCGATCGATCGATTGATCAATTTATCGATCGATATATCGATTGATCAATTATTGATTGATCGATTATTGATTGATCGATTATTGATGGATTGATTGATTGATTGAATGATTGATCGATTGATTGATTGATTGATCGATTGATCGATTGATTGATTGATTGAATCATCGATTGATCGATTGATTGATCGATTGATCGATTGATTGATTGATCGATCGATTTATCGATTGATCAATTATTGATTAATAAATTATTGATTGATAAATTATTGATTGATTGATTTGATTGATCGATCGATATATCGATTGATCGATTGATCAATTATTGATTGATCGATTATTGATATATCGATTATTGATTGATTGATCGATTGATCGATCGATACATCGATTGATCGATTGATTGATTGATTGATTGAATCATCGATTGATCGATTGATCAATTGATTGAACGATCGATCGATTGATTGATTGATCGATTGATATATCGATTGATCAATTATTGATTGATAAATTATTGATTGAACGATTATTGATTGATTGATTTGATTGATCGATCGATATATCGATTGATCGATTGATCAATTATTGATTGATCGATTATTGATAGATCCATTATTGATTGATTGATCGATTGATCGATCGATACATCGATTGATTGATTGATTGATTGATTGAATCATCGATTAATCGATTGATTAATCGATTGATCGATTGACTGATTGATTGATCGATCGATCGATTGATCAATTTATCGATCGATATATCGATTGATCAATTATTGATTGATCGATTATTGATTGATCGATTATTGATGGATTGATTGATTGATTGAATGATTGATCGATTGATTGATTGATTGATCGATCGATCGATTGATCGATTGATCGATCGATATTTAGTGTACAGAGGCTGGGGTCTTCAAATTAAATACCGGAAATGCTGAACTACTTTATTACATTTATAAATTTATACTTTATTACACTTAGGTGACTTAGGTAGGCGAGTGGCAGGCGACTGGCTCTCGCAGGAGTGTCGCCATTCGCCGCGCCACAAACCGCTGAATTTACGATATTCGATTACTGCGAATAATAACACACACTACATACACCCCCTTCTAAAAAAAAATGATTTTACATAATTGACAAAAATTAGCAAACATTAACATTTGGGAGTCACAGTCAACTCACGGCTTCGCACGGGTGCAATGCTGATACTAAATACGCTACAGAAAAACTGTGAACGTTGTACATATATAAAAACAGCGGCCCGCTCCGGCTTCGCACGGGTATAAAATAATATACAGGGTGTAATCGTTAAGTGTGCACAGGCGATTTTTCCGTAAGTATTACAGATAACAAAAAACTTTAAACTGATATCGAAAGTACATAACCTAATGAGTAAAATGGCGGTAATAAATTTTTAAAAATAAATCGAGAAATATCAAAAAAATTATCTTTAAACCCTCCCATACATTAAGTATGAAATATGAATATCCCATATATTTACATTTAATATGAAAGATTTTAGCTTTCTTTTTCTTTTTTTGGTTTTCTGCTTTAATTACTTCGCAAATTTGAAGTGACATTTTCCACGTTTTTCCGGACATTTTCACGCATTTTCCGGATATTTTCCGGGAATTTTCCGGACATTTCCCAGGCATTTTCCGGGGATTTTCCAAGCATTTCCACGCATTTACCGTACATTTTCACGCATTTTCCGGGTATTTTCCAGATATTTACCAGGCATTTTCCGGACATTTCCCTGACATAGCCTGTAAATGTCCGGAAAATATGCGGAAAATGCGTGAAAATGTCCAGGAGAAGCGTGGAAAATGCCTGGAAAATTCCCCGAAAAATGCCTGAGAAATGTCCGGAAAATGTCTGGAAAACATCCGGAAAATCCCCGGGAAATGCTCGGAAAATCCCCGGAAAATGCCCGGAAAATGCCTGGGAAATTCCCGGAAAATAACCCGAAAATGCCTGGGAAATGCTCTGAAAATGTCTGGAAAATATCCGGAAAATGCGTGGAAATTTCCGGAAAAACCGTGGAAAATCCCTGGGAAATGCCTGGAAAATATCCGGAAAATGCGTGGAAATTTCCGGAAAAACCGTGGAAAATGCCTGGAAGAACCCTGGAAAATGCGTGAAAATGTCCGGAAAATATGCGGAAAATGCGTGAAAATGTCCAGGAGAAGCGTGGAAAATGCCTGGAAAATCCCCGAAAAATGCCTGAGAAATGTCCGGAAAATGTCTGGAAAACGTCCGGAAAATCCCCGGAAAATCCCCGGAAAATGCCTGGGAAATTCCCGGAAAATAACCCGAAAATGCCTGGGAAATGCTCTGAAAATGCCTGGAAAATATCCGGAAAATGCGTGAAAATGTCCGGAAAATATCCGTTAAATGCGTGAAAATGTCCGGAAAATGCGTGAAAATGTCCGGAAAATATCCGGAAAAATGCCTGGAAAATCCCCGGAAAATGCCTGAGAAATGTCCGGAAAATGTCTGGGAAATGCGTGGGTAATCCCCGGAAAATGCCAGGGAAATGCTCGGAAAATCCCCGGAAAATGCGTGGAAATGTCCGGAAAAAGCGTGGAAAATGCCACTTCAAATTTGCGAAGTAATTAAAGCAGAAAACCAAAAAAGAAAAGAAAGCTAAAATCTTTCATATTAAATGTATATGGGATATTCATATTTCATACTTAATGTATGGGAGGGTTTAAAGATAATTTTTTTTATATTTCTCGATTTATTTTTAAAAATTTATTACGGCCATTTTACTCATTAGGTTAAGTACTTTCGATATCAGTTTAAAGTTTTTTTTATCTGTAATACTTACGGAAAAATCGCCTGTGCACACTTAACGATTACACCCTGTATAGCCGGGCGGCCGGCCGGTACCACCGCAAATGCTACGTCCCGCAATTTTTAAATCTGTAATATCTTCGAAAATATTCACTTAAATCATACGGGGTAAAGGGCCATATAGATCTATATTAAATGAACAATGTATTCAAGGTATGTAATTGGTTAAGGATTAATGCTGTATTGGTTAAAATCGCTTCGAAAATTAGCCATTATTTGTCGTAAAAAGTAAATGACAAAAAAAGTTATTGTGGGTTATCCATAAGAGATAGACATATACTATCGCGGACTTTTCTGTAGACCTTTTCAATGTGTACAATACTTAGTACAATATTTTGATAAAACTCGTAGGGTTCAGCCTGCGTTTGCAATGTAAGCGGAAAAAATGTAACTATTTACGACATCACATTAGAAACCTCAAAAATAACAGTACTTCTCCACTATTTAATGGATGTTATTATACATATAAATCTTCCTCTTGAATCACTCTATCTATTAAAAAAACCGCATCAAAATCCGTTGCGTAGTTTCAAAGATTTAAGCGTACAAAGGGACATAGGGACAGAGAAAGCGACTTTGTTTTATACTATGTAGTGATAAAAAAACGTCTCAAGGTGGTTATCACAACTTAGTCAACGAAATTAATTTTTAAGTACGGATATAAAGAATATAAAAAGAAATTAACTAATGGATATCTTAACTTATGAACATGAAAGGAGTGAAGTGATTATGTGTGGGCATTAGTGAGTGTGTGTGCGTGTGTGTATTGAGTATGTTTGTGAGTGCGTATGTGTACATGAATGTGTGTGTGTGTTTGGAAGGATGAATGGATAGATGCTTGTTATTCTTTCACGCAAATACTACTGAACCGATTACAATTAAATTGGGTATATAGGTAGCTGAAGACCCAGAATAAGACTTTAGGCTTTTTATCCCGGAAATCCCACAGGAAGGGAACTATGCGGGTTTTTCTTTGAAGGCGCGGGCGGAAATCTAGTAATTTATATTACAAAAAAAAATATTGAAAAATAGGTACTTACATAATATATTTGGCAATGCACTATTAGATAAATTAAATACTAATAAAATTGAAATGCTAGAATATGAATTTAAATACGGAAAAGTAAAAAAATATATTCATTTCGGAACTAATATGTATGGTTGTCTAGACATTTAGGTCATATTTATACAGGAAATAGGTAGGTATCCTTGCATTTTATATATATTTTTTGGTTTACAGTAATTTTAATTCCTTAATAAATGATGTATTTAATAATTAATTTTTCAATTTGAACCTTGTTATTTTTTGTATGCAATAGGCTTTTTCGATTTACAGCACGGCATGGGCATCCCATCCGTGGGCATCCTCCTCCACGAGGTGATAAAGCTAATGTACCACGCGAAGGTGCGCGATCCCGTGTTCTTCAGAATTGGCACGTGTGGTGGGATCGGTAACGAGGGGGGAACTGTTGTGATCTCGGAGGAAGTCGTGGATGGAGCGCTGCGGAATGTTCTGGAAGTGGTAAGATATTAGATGACGTGTAGAAATAAAAGACTAATGGATTAAACGCGATTTATTCATATAGAACACTCACGTAAAATAAAACATAAGAAAATATGTAGTAAATATTATCATGACGTGTATTTAATGTTTATATATTCCAAAAAGTTAAAGAGGACAACCCTCTTTTTGGAATTTTTATACATTTTTCGATAAATGGTCTGTAAAAAATTGTATGAAGCATAATATGTTATACTAGCCGTTCGGGTCGGATTAGCTCAGGTTAATCCGGGATAAAAAAAAATTGATAAAGGTATCTGATGCTTCTCAGGAATATTGTAATAGCTTTTTGTTAAAATAAATTTTGTAGATTCTTTGCTGCAAACAAAAACACAAAAAAACTTGACTGATTGAAATTAAAATTTATTGTATTTTATTCAGATCAACAATAGTGGATTTATCAATGCATATAAAATTCATTGCGTCTAAGCTGATAGATGACAAGAAATATAGCTCGCTAGTCTATTTCCAATGACGTTCTTACGCAATAAAGACCTTTATTGTATGTAGGTACGTAAGCAGCAAATACCTTTCTCTTATAAATAATATCTTGCCTATATGTATTAACCCTACCATATGTACTATATACTTACTATAGTTCAGTGCCAGGGCCACTTGATAACATTCCATAGTTACAAAAGTGATTGTGAATAAGTAATTCCTTGTTAAGGTTGTTATAGCTAATTTGATGAATTAGCCTGTGTAATTATGAAGATTATGAGAGCAAATGCATATGATTAGTTGTTACTAGCTCAAACCGCGCGACTTCTCGTGTAAAATATTTTTTTTTATTAATGAGATGTGCTACGGCTTGTATTAATTTGTTTTATAAACCTTGAAAATAAATTTAGGACTCGATTTTATAGTTTCGCAGGTAACATCCATTTGAACAAGTAACATACAATACAATATACAATATTTTCTAAACTAATATTACAAGGAGAACTTTTTTGTCATCATTACTTACGTTGATCTTATTCATAATTAAATTTGAATAAAGATGATAAGTACCTATTAAACCTAACAAAATTATTATAGACTGTGCTTGGCAAAACACTTCAACGGCCAGCCAAGTTGGATAGAAGATTGGCGCGGGAGCTCAAAGCTTTGGCGGATCCTGAAGACCCTTACGATACAGTCACGGGCAAAACCATGTGCACTTATGATTTCTATGAAGGTAAGTGTAATATTTACTGCCTGCATAGAGTTTGCATTGAATTGTAATAATTTCAGTCTCAACGCCTTATGCTAAGAAGCTCTATTCTTTAACAATTGTATGAATAATATAATTATGTAATTCAATCAATCTGCAAATTGTCGCATTGTATTCTTATTTAAGTAATCGATTGAAATGTAAAGCGAATTGGCTAACGTTCATTTGACACTGCGATAAGTGAAGTAATGGACAAATTTTAACAATAACAATTTATTCACAACTATAGGTAGATCTATTATAGATGTTCTGAATAGATAAATATGTTATGTAAATTGCAGGCCAGGGTCGTTTAGATGGCGCATTCTGTGATTTCACTGAGCCGGATAAGATGGAGTATCTGGAGAGGATCCACAAATCTGGAGTTGTGAATATCGAAATGGAGTCGCTTGCTTTTGCAGCACTCACTCACCACGCTGGTATAAAGGCGGCTGTTATTTGTGTCACGCTGCTTGATAGACTGAAGGGAGATCAGGTTAATATACTATTTATTAGGTTACATATTCATACTTCTATGTGGTTGTATGACCACTGCTATTGTAGGACAGATTGTCTCCCTATGATTTGGAGCCGTTGAAAAAAGGTCCTTTTTCTTGTTAAAAAAAAATCTTTTAATCTGTTTACAACTTGATGTATAAAATTACACTATAATTAATATTATATCAAATTAATTCAGGTCTTAGCGCCTAAAGAAGTTTTGGACGAGTGGCAGCAGCGTCCTACGAAACTTATCTCTCGTTACATCAAACGGTACGTGGTTATATTTCCTACCTATTTATTATGCTTTTACTTTTTATGATTTTATTTTTTAATTTGGGTTATTTTTTCAGTAGATACTTATAGTGCATGCATAACACGTACAAGATCTATATTTCAATCACATATTAATCGGGTATGTTGGTGTGATTTATGTTTTATATTTACTTCTTTCATAGAACTAATATGTTTTTTTCTGTACAGATATTTGCAAATGAAAGGTCGTCTGTCTTTAGACGGTCACGGATCAATTGCTGTGAAGAGTCCCCGACGATTTAAACTTGTTCAGCAGGAGTCTGAAACTTACGATTAAATTATTTGTCCTAACTCAAATCCTGGAACTATACATACATATTTGTAAGTTCAACGATATGAGTTATTTTATCAATGAAGATGTCGTTAGAAAGGTTAGATTTTACCTACACAGTATGAAAATTAGTACGTGTTTGGGCACTTTAGGTCTGTATAACACAATTATTAAAAATGTTAGAATGTCTGTCATTTGGTATTGCACCGATAAAATTTACTAATATGTTCATTGTTGAATTTAAATGACTCGATGCGAAACGTTGTATTGTTAACGGTACGAAATGAAAATGTTTTTGTACTGCCACTATTATCAAATAAACTTGGATGTTAGGTATAATTTGATGTGTATTTCATGTATTAGCTATAAGAACAGGATTGTATGAAATACACGTATCTATTTCAATAGATATTGTAAAATTCTTTGTTTCAATTATTATACACGCATAATATAGGCGGACTAACTGACTTCGATCATCGAACTGATTGATGCCTATCGCAAAAACTGTGTAAGCCATAGAAAAGTTATTATGTAAGTACCTATTTATCGCTTTTCGATGAGTCCGCAACTATAAAAAATATATCGATTGCAATTTTATAAGTGTTGTATTTTATATAAATAGGTATTTTACTTGGGAGTTTTGAATTTTTTATCTTCAGTGTTTATTGATAATGAGTTGAAAAGTCAAATATACATAAGTTATTGTTAAACAAAATTACATATTATAGTCCTTTCCACCTAAGATGATTTCTGTGACACATTGATTTTTGACATGTGTAGAGATGTCTTTACTGAAATCATATCAATTGTTTCCGATAATCGATAATATTTTATATGGAAATGAAATCGACTTGAATAAAGTACCAAAATTAGTTTTTTCGGCATTTCGCCAACAATTAACTAAGGAAACTTAGCAAACAACAACAACAAAAAATCAACAATAACAATTAGTAACAATAACAGAATACCACGTAAAGTATCAATATAAAAATGCAACTTGTATACAAGGCTGACGCACTCGTACAGACGATTGACTCGATTGACAAACGATCACAAGATGGGCGCCGATTATATGATTTTCCATCTCTATGATTTTTCAACGATCCATTTCATGTACACGAATTGCGTAGGTATTATATTTTTGTGTTATTTTATTTTATTTTTCATTATATTAAACTAAACAATACTGTTTTTGATTTATAAGCTTAAGATGTTTCATTTTTATATTTTTGGTAATAATGCCGCCATAAAATAAAAACATTATTCACTAAAATTATTTTGGCGTTTTAAACATAAAATACGTAATTCGGAACACGATGAAGTGTCACAGGAATCATCATAGGTGAAAAGGACTATAATTAGCGATATTGCACTTGTATTTCTTTTGATGGAATTTTATTGTTGTTTAGAACCGTTTAAAAGTATTTTTCTGTGTGTTTATATGGATTTGTTGATGATTGACCTTGACCTACACATGACCTATTATTATTAGTATTTTATACCGACATTGATATAAAAAAAAAAAACATATCTCTATTTCCTACGGAATTCTATCCTACTTACCCATTTTATTCTAAATATCTTTAAGCAAATATATTTCTTATTGATTAGAAAATTATGACAGTTAAAGGCTACTACTTGATATTTATTTCCTGCACGGGTTTTAAATGTAGTTTGCCTAGACATGTTCTGCTTAGAAATTATTAGAAATATTTGATATTTTTGAATGTGTATATGTATTATGTACCTATTTATATCCGTATGCTAATGTTTGTAAATTTCTCTATCGTTTTGTTATTACACGACAAACGACGTTGTAATACATTTTAAACTGTAACTTGACTTTTAAATTTTTAATATAATTATTAATTAGCATTGTACTTGTAGAAATAAAAACATTGACGTTAATATAAAACATTTCCGTTCTACTTAAAATATCTAAGACATGTTTATCTGCAAACTCGTAATAAAACATTTTATGGTTTTAAGTAATGTTAATTGACCTTACCGCTGACTAATAACTAAATAAGTAAGTACTTGGTTCAATTCGACTTCAAATTTGTATTTACTTATCATAATTATACTTCAAATTAATAATTTCAATATACCTTGTAGGTATAAAATACTTGTACTTGAATATATTAATACTTAAGGATATATATCGAAGTCGTGAGAGGCTTATGATATGCTTTGCCTAAATTCAGTTCCTAAATGAACGGTAATGTTATTTCCAATTTACTTTTTCATTTCCAGAAAAAAACACTATTTCTGTCTGTATGTCGTTATCAGTTGTGTGTGTAGACGTCTTCTTCATGAATATAATGTAGAGTGGAGGTGCAAAGTATGATAATTTGTACCTTAGCTTAGTGTCGGCTATCGAGTCGAGGTCTAATGTGCTTCCACAATATTGTATTTTATTGTTGTTGATTGTTCATACACAAGCTGTTGTCGATATTGCTTAAGGCGTTACGGTCTTTGTTAATAAGTAGATGTAGAATCTCAACACGGACCTAATGTTAAGATTGTTTCCGTGTAATTTATCTTATTGAAATATTTAATGAAAGTAAAGTGTAAGTTAGTTATTTAATCAACGATTGAGTTTACGATTATAATGACAAATTATTATAAGTAGATAGTTCGCTATGAGTATATCACTTGTATTCTATGGCACCAATATTAATTATTATTATAGCCTGTATTAATGTAATTAATTAAGTATTTGTAAGTGTTATACAAACTAGCAAAAAAATCATAAAAAATATGTTCTTTCTTCTCGCTAACCTTAGACATGGCATGGACAAAACCTTATACTTAATGATGAAATTCTATAGATCCCACTCGCCGTTGAATAATAATTAATTAAACAGTATATGAAAAGTTATATATCCATTGTTGCTACTGTTTTATCTACAATATAATGTTTTGCACTAAACATCCTGTTTCTTTTTGTTTTCGAGTTGTATATAAAATTAAGGTTTGTCTATAATATTGGCTTACATGTGTTAAACGTTTAATAAAAAACTTCTGTTTCACCAATATTTTTTTTATTTAAATATTTTAAAACAAGGGTTTTACAATTTGTAATGAAAATAATGAAATGGAATCTGATGAAATCAAGTTGTAACTACTGCAATTGAATTTAACACAATACAATCAGCAAATGGTTTACATTAAAGGATTTAAAATTAAAAAAAACACGTCAGTCTTACTATACGTTTATTTCAAACAACCTACAGAACTTAAAAATATGCAGTCGAAACGAATTCGTTTCAAAATGGCAACAATTAGATTACTGAGCAAATTTTTAGTGTTTGATATAAATTGATTTTATACCAACTACTTAAGCTGTAGGAACTTCATAAGTGCATCGTGAATCAGACGAGGACTAGCTTCACTGTCAGCTGTGTACCGGACACCTCTCAACGCTCCGTCTTCGTTTCTAACTACGCCATACTCCCCAACTATAAAGCCATCAGAAGTCCTTTCTTCAACTCTATATTTTCTATATTGCCGTCCTTCGACTACGTAACCTACTTTGCAATTTTCTTGCTTACAATTTTCAGGATTGTTGTTAGGTTGGACACCGTGGCTGCGACCGTCGGTCATGACGCTCACTTTCTCATCTACTTCATAGTTTTTTTCAGGTTGATGTTCGGTCAATCTTTGTTTGTTATATGAAGGATTTGTGGCAATGTTGGGTGGTGTGGTACTGTAAGTGCTAGAGAACGCAGTCGTGTCAGTGCGTTGCAACCAAGGATTACGAGTGGTCGGAATTTCTTCTGGTCGTAGGTGTAAGGATGCTGGTTCACTGTAAAATTTAGCTGGTTCACTATAAATTTTTGATGGTTCACTATAAATTTTGGCCGGTTCACTGTACACCTTTGCAGGCTCACTATAAATTTTTGCGGGTTCACTGTAAAATTTAGCAGGTTCACTATAAACTTGAGCCGGTTGACTATAAACTTTTGCCGGTTCGTTGTAATACTTCGGCGGTCCTCCTACTGGTTGGCTAGGATTTACGTAAGTTGAGCTATGATCGTTATAACTAAGTAACTTAGGGGTATCATGTACAACATTAAAACTGACTGTAGTTAGTTTTTGATTATTTTGACCTTGTCTATGTAAATAACTTTTAGATGAATATGATAAAGGAATAGATCTTGCCAATGGGACGTCTTCAATGGGTTCACCATCTTTTTCCTCAATAACAGACGTGTTTTGAATTGAAGGTTCTGCTACAGAGTCTACAGTTTCATTAGAATGAATGTCACTTGGTCTAGTTTGAAATACACGCTCTGAATGACTGGGAGCTTGGGTTTCTTTTCTTGCTTGCAATTGTTTTATATATTCAATATTAGCACCGGCAAGATGTGGTGGCAAATCAGTTATTGGCTCAGACGTTTGATACGTACTTGTTAAAAAATCGTAATTTGTAGCCGTAGGATAATATCCAGCTATATCAGCAGTTTCTGTCGTAATAGGTTCATTAGTAGTATAAATATTAATATTAACGGGAGGACTCGTTTCTTGTTTAACCTTCCCAGATCCTCTTCCAACAGCTACAGAAGATGTTATTCTCACAGATATGATTTGTTCATTGCTTTCTGAATCATCTGCATGCTTTGGTGTGTATTGAGCGTCATCTATTTTTTGATCGCCATTCTTATAACTGGTGCGATGTATTATTTGGCTTTGTGCCGACTGTATGTTCACCAATGTATACGGCAAAATCTGTAAAGAAAACCTTTTGTTTAGTTGATGGAAAATATAAATGATCGTATCTCTGGAATACACGCTAGTAACCCTAGCATTGGTTTAATAATAACAATTTATATGTTAATATTTCTTCTTTAATTTATGATAATTAAGTATTTATAAAAAACGGCATATATATAAAATGAATAATTATTTTTCTATGAACTGGTATAAAAGCATTCCTATCTATACTTCTATACTAATATTATAAAGAGGAAAGGTTTGTAAGTATGTATGTATGTATGTATGGTTTTCACGCATAAACTACTGGGCCGATTTCATAAATTCTTTCACCATTAGAAAGCTGCATCTTCACTGAGCAACATAGGCTATATTGCATTTAAAAAAAAATTAGAGATCCTTACCAAAAATGCAATAATGTAACCCAAGGTGTAAAAAATTCCTTAATAAAAATTCTGTCATCGCGTGCGCTGCGGAATCTATTGAAGATAGAACAAAAAAATGTTCTACGGTATTATAGAATGGATCAATATCTACAAGAAAGTCCGCGATACCATATTTCCATCTTCAGTAGTTATGTTACTACAACAACTTTTTTACGTTTTCAAAGTAAATAGAAGTGCCGACAGTAATCAAACCATGTAATCCATACACATATAATATTAATCCTTATCCCATTAAATGATGTTTTATTATAGACTGTTTCAATACCAGCAAAATACTTTTTAAATTAAAAAAAATTGGATATTCCATTCAAAAGATATAACGAATTTTTAAAAGTGTCAATCTACAGAAAATAGTCGGTATACTGTTTAATACAATGAGCAGGCGTAGTGCGGGACGGGGTGAAGGTGATTTAAATGTGATTAAAAATTAAACCTATAGCGGACTATAGGTTTAATTTTTAATCACATAGGTCGGAACCTATAGTAGACTTTTCACTGTCACATCGTGACATCGCGCTATCTATGCGGGTGAAACCGCAGGGCATTGCTAGTCCGAAAATATAATTTATCATAGTAATTCAAAGAATACATATGAATTGCAATTACTTAAATAAAAATAAAAAAAGTATGTATTTACAACGAAACTTTTTTTGTCTGGTGCCGGATGCATTGGTCGGAGAAATAAAACATATGATACTAGTTTGACCTATCAAATATGTGGAAGAGGTTGTTGAGCGAGCGTGAGTTATTCAGGGATACATTAAATGTTTTTCATCATTTCTTATAACCTATACCTCTTAAATGTAAATACATTTTATATTTTAATATGAAATAATATGCCATTAAAGTTAAGCTTTTATGGTCATTTAAGTACGATAATGTCAACTCAGAATTTATGCTGGTACATAACCATTTGTTTCCCATTGTACTTACGTGATTCAATTTTATACTCTCTTTCATATTTTTGTGCAATATGTATAATTGTATATACATTATTTTTATTGATGTCAGAGATTTCAATAAAATATACTAAGAGTTGAGGGATAAGCTCGTTAAATAAAGTCCAGTCTTTACATTGATCAATATTTTTGAGTTTTGTTATTTCACTTTGCATTCAATAAAGATCAGGTATCTCAACCAGGGCGGAAATCATTAATTGAATGGCCTAGCAATGACGGGCGGTGGCTGTCAGTGACCGCACTGGCCTTGCGATCGAGTGTTGATTTCTAGACTACAGCAAGAAAAATACCTACTTATCATCCTGATAGATTGCAACATTTAATTAAAGGAAGGTAAAAAAAATCATCAAAATTCCATCCTCCAGCCCAACCTTTTTTGTATGGTTATAGTTTTTTATTAACTTTGATTTGCTAAGTAAAAAGTTTATTTAGATCTACTCTTTAATAATGCTAAAATTAATATTGACATTTTGAAATGCTACACTTGCTATTGTTTTATTTTATACATGACTGACTGAAAGAGTTACACAAAAAATGGCGCAACACTGGAATTTTAAGATGTAGGATGGACCTGTATTATAAATCTTGCATAGATACCCACGGTCTCCGGGGAAGAGGCCGTGGGTTATGTCGGATTTCTACCGACCAGTGGGGTATTGGTCGGTAGAAATCCGACATAACCCACATCCTCTTCCCCGGAGACCGTGGGTATCTATGCAAGATTTCCCAACTTACAAAAAAAAAAAAGGTAGGTAGATAAGTATCTATAGCTAGAGATTATAATTTGGTCAGTGAAATGAAAGTATAAATTATATATATTGTGATACCTTATTTCAATTACCAAAATTGTTAATATACATATATGTTTTGATTTCAATATTATAGGAACTCAACTGTCAAATTCATTGTTTTATAGTTATTGTAATGATTCACTGTTCAATTTGATCTTCGTTGTATCTTTCATTTACGATAATGTTTTATAACTGATTTATAACAGACTTTTCAATTTGTAATTAATAGTAAATAGGGAATCAGAAAAACTCTGATTTCTCTAACTTTCTCGACTTGTATGAGTGAATGAGGAATAGCATGGGATAAAATATATAAGTATATATATTTTTATAATATGGTAATATAAATGAATTTGATCATTCTGACAGATTATACATACGAGATCGGCGAGTTGGCGCCCGCCTTGAGTTACACGCTATGCGCACGCGCCGTGACAATGAAAAATGTGAAGGTCTCATTTCTTTCTACACAATGCTTGCAATTTCAAGATAAGTATAACATCGTACAAATGTATAATGTTAAGTCTTAATACATCTTTTTAGGCAGACGTGTGTTACATATTAGTCGATATCTCCCTAGATCAAAATTCGTAGCATTGCATTGGTTGGATTTAAAACTTTTTCTAGTGAAATTATTGAGATGTATTTTAGCACAAGATTGATATTTATTGGGCGATTGCCTATTAAATGTCAATATAATTTATACAGAAGTTAATGTGGGTAATATTGAAAATATTTTATGTATACTGTATAGATAGTATAAAGTAAGTAACAGAAATATTAGGTAGTAGCTGTAAGGTAAAGAAAAAGGAAATTAAACCGATCGTAATGTAATAATTAAATTCCATTACGGTAGTTCTAAAAGGGCACTGGATTATACTAAGATATATTGAGACTAAAATTATTATTAGTTTGTAAGTATAAGCATTATTTATTCCAATTATAACAATTAGCTCAGGCTATCATTGTGCACGCACACTAGGCGGCCTTCAGAAACCTTTTATCAAATGAAACGCCTTCAATCATTTTATTGCAAAACGTGAAGTTTGTTTGCAGTTATGTAGTAAAACTATTATTTTTGTTTTATTTGGCGTAATCTTTTCGGTTTTGGTAATGTTTGTAATAAAATTATGCGCTATTAAGAGAGAAAAAGAGAGATTTTCTGAGGATTACGCACGCACGTACTGCAGGCTACGTCGAGCGTCACCAAAAGCACTAAAAAGTAGAACAAACGGTGTAGGTCACTTGCTGTGTCCTTTCTGTTGATAAGCATCAACAATTCTGGGGCCTCGGTCCTTAAATTTATAAAGGTATGATAACTTGTCCACTGTGTTTTACACTAACTTTGTAAGGTCCGTATTGAGTGCAGGGCCAGGTGATAAAACCAGTTCTGATTTACCAGATCGTGCGGTATTTTAAACTTGAATGCAAATAAATTGAGAGATGATAGTGCACTTGAACAACAAAGAAATACCTATAATAATTTGTTTTATTACATTCAGGATTTTGAAAATCTCCGATTCACTGAAACTTAGGTAGATAATTACTACAATAAATCATTTGAAGGTAAGTATTACATTTTACCTGTTTATAAAATAGACATGTAAAAACTACAGTAGGATCGTTTTTTCATCAAGTTAATGTTTTTATTTTTGAATAACTAACTTATGTTTAAAACATGTTTTAAATTATGTTTACCACTTCTGCTGGTATGCCAAAAGTGACTATGAAAAATGTGTACCTAGTCATAATTGAGGTCATATAACAAATAAGAAGGTAACTCGAGGAAGTGATACCGAGACCCGTTTCGCCCTCAACTGGATTCAAATTCGTAAGTACAGGTGATCAAGTTTGTTAAAGATCACAGTGACATTTATTACTTCATAGTGTTTTTTTAATCGAGATATGCGAGAACTTTTTTTTATTTTAAATCGTTTGCACAGAGCATTCTAGGTATTTTATTTAATAATAATTGCCATTTTATATACGTTGGTAATGTTCAACATATATAGCATTAAGATTTAAATTGCGTTCGTTACTTTTTATTGTTTATTTTGTAATATGACCGAGCTTTTACGATGTATGTAGGTACGAGGAGGTAGTTGCTCAAGTTTTAAAATGATTCAAATAATATTACGCTCGTATTTTTCGTAGAAATAAAATTATTATTTATTTCACACGGAACAAAACTAGTAGGTACATAGAGGTACAAACTGTCTACTGATGGACGTTTTGTTTCTGAAATTACCTAATCTTACATGACTGCAACAGTCTATTATACAAAAAGGCAAAACCGACCCCAATAGTCAATACATGGGTAAGTACTACATATTGTATTAGTCAGTCATTAGGTAGTAATTTATTGTATCGTTTTTGTCATCTTTTGTCATTTAGGTTATTTATTTTTTAATCCACTTATGTGTGCTAAAGCTTCAATACGCTGCCAAGAATTTTTGTTTCAAGGTATCTGACTAGAATTTCAATTGGTCATGCAATCGTCGCAGAATTATTTATCGCGATTATGTTGATATCTTGCCCATCCATTTTTTATAAATAAGGGCCGATTTTCCAATAAAGTATTACACGATAATATTAAAATGTCACGTAAACTGTCAAATACGGGCAATTAGAATACGTTTTTAAAATGGTAGTTTTATACATTATTCGACGAATAAGTTTTATCCAAGCATTGAAAAATCGGCCCTAAATCAACTGAAAGACAAACTGTGCTTGATTAATGACACTAATAGTCTAATAGCCGGTTTAACCACTTGCTGATAATGTCCCTGATAGACTATTTGGCATTTTTTGTCTTATACATATTTTCATACATTATCTCACAGATAAGCTAAACAGAATATACCTATAAAGAAGCTGTGAGTTAAGTTATTTTTACAAAGTTGGGGTTTTATCAATGATATTTTAAGCTATCACTACATGTACAATGTCATTGATATAAGAATTAAAATTATATTAAAAGTAAGAACATAATAATATTATTGTTTTAAATACGCAAATTTTTTAGACGTTCTCAGTTCAATCATTTATGGCAGAAAAGACTATTTGGCGCGTTTGTCGCTGGTAAGTAGGTGTATACTTAGTACCTACAGCTATGTATTTAAGGTTATTTTCCCTTGTTTACGGGAATGAGATGACATTATAATACTATTTCAGCCCAAGGCGCTAGAAAATAAAGAATATTTCACTCTTTTCCAATTTTCGCGCAAATTATGGGACGCATTCATTGTTGGGCGGAATTATTTTACTTGTTCTTGCACAACGGGATTCAGCATTACGGCAGAGTGCGGGGCAGTTGGCCTCCTTATTCAAAATCACAAAGAGGTTCTATCACAAATTGTTTGTTTTTATTGCAATTGCAATACCTATGTGTTTGCTATGGAAGTTAGTTTTTACCAATTAAAAATCTTCATTTTTATAAAACATCTAACTACCTAGTTAGGTAATAGGTTATGCATGTCAATATTCAATTAATTAATAAATCAATGGATAAAATATAAATAAGTAAGCTTCCAGTCTCCAGATCGTTATACATGTATACTTAGTACAAAACATATTAATTCCTATCAAAAGATGATCTAAAATGGAATCGACGTTTCATACATGACTGAATTTTGATATGGCGGGCCAAAGGCGAAAAATGAGGCAAAAACGTTTTATTACTTAGATTTTATATTTTTTACTACTCTATCAAGAAACTACTGAAAATCTAGTTATAACGACGCGTGATAGATTTCTAAATATGTATTTAAATGTATTTGATGTAGAGCCAAAAGGGTTAAGTACTAGGTAATTATAAATGCAGTGTCTGAAATTATCAATTGCAAATTAGAAGTGATTATATTCATAAGTATAAAGATGAATAGGTGACCATCAACAATCACACTGCGCCTCATTTATTTTAATTTACTAAGAAATTAGAATGAATTACTTCGCTATTCGACCTTGTAGTTCGTACATAATTAAGAAATTATTGTAACGGTATAGTGATACTTTTAAATACTGTAAATATTTAGTATAAATTTATTTTCAAGTACATATTATGTAGGAAGTGAAAAACTTATGGTTGAAATGGTATCTAGACTGTTACTTTTAAAAATTGAGTACAATTCAAGAAATGAGAATCCATACAAATGCCATCTAGATTATGTATATCAGATTCTTTCCATCCATTTTTTCTGTCATTTGTGATATTGAAGGTCACAATGAGTGAAGTGAGCGATGTGGGCGGTAGGCGTTGTTGCTGTCTAGTCCTTTACGACATTTATTAGTATTTTAAATGGAACATTTAATGCAAATAATCACATATAATATACGCATTTATCTGTATTTGGTTCGACATTAAAACGAGAATGTTTCAATACGTTTATTTCCTGAAACTGAACCGGTATTTTATTCAGTAAAATTAATTCGTACGATAATTGAACATTATTGTCCTTAATACTCTTTTTTATGTTAGTCGCTCTTATTATACTTATTTCATAAGTCATACCATGAACAAAATCCATGTAAGTGTGATCCTCATCTCGTCACAAGGGAACGTATCCGCACTAATGCAGTCGATTCTACTACTGTATTGATAAGGACATGTCCACTTTGAAAGGAATAATTACAAATAACATTTCGAATATGTTATGTAAATGTATTTATAATAACTTTTTACAGCATTTTTACTATGGCGTCAGTCAATCCGGCGGCACTCTGTAACACGGTGTAAAACTAAGCGAGGTCTCTTATTCTATTCGAATTCCGAATTGGTAAGAGCGAACACTTCTAGTACACGTGTGTCTGGCTCGCGCGCCGCGGTTAACTACAGCGTTCAGCAGTAAACACCAACTACTTCTGACCTTACAATTAAGAATTTAATTTATGTAATGCACTTTCTTAAGAACCGGTGACGTATGGAGCGAGTGCGTGACGACGGCCAGGAGATCCAATTTGGTCGCTGAAGCTCGGTGGGATGACGCGACCGCCGCAGCTGATGGCCCGTTGATGTCTTTCGTTTGAAACTTGTCGTATGAGTTCATTGTCGTAGCAATTATACTTACTATTTATTAACTCACGATTATCGAGACACATTGTAAAGATAGCGTTTTAATCAAATATAATAAAATACTTTTAATAATTTAACATTTATTTCTGAATTGTTTTATATGTTTAAAATCAATTACAGCTTTAAATAATAAAGATCATTAATAATATTATAACAATAAAAAGTACAAATGACGTCCAGCGTGTCAGCGCGGCAATCTCATCAAATTACCTTTGCTATTATAATCCGAGATAAGGGTCGTGTCCGTAAGGAACAGCAGCGAATTGCGCATATTGAGGTTCATAAATCTGAAATAAAGAAATACTTTTTAACAATCACGTGCAATACATTTACGGTATTTAAGGTTGATAATCCAATCTCATCGTTTAATTTATATCCATTAAAGGTATTTTAGCTGCATTACTTTCACTTGTAAAATATTGTGCCATCTAGAGAAGGTCGACGGATAACCTAGACCTTCTGAAGACTGTTCGAGTTTGAGACAGCCAACATAAATGTCATTTCACTGCAACTTATTGCAATTTTGAACTATTAAATGCTATTTTAACCCGAATTGGTTTTTAATATATTTCAATAAAGTTAAAGTATGTGGGAAATATACTTTAATTGTATTTTTTTTTTAAATAAATGGTAGGTAGTATTTACAAGTATGTATATATTGTACCTTATTATGATTTTACAACATATATAGAAGATTAAGTATAGTAGGTTCTTGTAGGTAGGTATTAGTAGGTACCTAGCTAGATTCAAGTAAGATAGTAAGAACTATATATAAAAATTGTAGATTGAAATGTTTTTCAAACAACACTCAAATAAAACGTGTGTGTGACCAATTAAAATGGCCGTTTACCTCATATCCATGCTGTTTCTTCTTTTCAAGAACACCGTATTTTTTCGCGACTATTTTATTCATAACTAGTTCCTTGAGTTTAAGCTTTGTGCTGAGCAAATTTGCAGCTAGGGCCTTATTGAATGCTTTCAATTCTTTCATCTTCGCTTTGAGCGCCCACATGCCGTCTTTAACGAGGTCCACTTTTCCAAGTTGTTGGCCATCGTCATCATCACAGTCATCTTGATATGGAGGTGTGTCGTAAACGTTTCGGAATAATTCCTGTTCGTCTTCATCCAATTCCACGTACCGCGGCTTGGACATTGCTAAAAATAGTCAACATTGTTGTGAAGTCGTATAGAATTTATTCCATAAATAAGGTCTGTCTTTAAAATCTTTAAATATATACTGTTTGAAATAAATCACTAGTATGGCGTTAAGATTGAAGTAAATTGCATTGCTTGTTGAAGTACACAGTACACGTACATTTTCAATAGTTTTACATCTATCAAGATTAACAAATTGATTGAGACGTGGCAAGCTATAGGCATATTGCTATTAATGAACGCGTTATTTGTTCGGACACTTGTTATGCCTTATACCAACGCATATTTCAAATTCTTTTACTCTTTATAAGGTAACAAAGAATTATCGTCAATCTCATTATCACTACATAGTATAAAACAAAGTCGCTTAGTCTGTCCCTATGTCCCTTTGTATGCTTAAATCTTTAAAACTACGCAACCGATTTTGATGCGGTTTTTTTCATTAGATATAGTGATTCAAGAGGAAGGTTTTAGTATACAATTTATTAGGTTTTAGACAAAGCGGGCGAAGCCGCGAGCGGAAAGCTAGTATCATATAAGTTACATACATACATAATAAATTTCTTAGAAACGAGACAAAATGGCGACATACAAGAATAATTTGCTATTACAAAAGCTGAAGCAATAAATAATGCACTTACCAGTACTTAGGAATAAAATAATTAAAGATGTATACAGGAACATGCCTTTTCAAGTTCACACGACACACCACAAAACGATGTTCTTTTGTGTGTCAACCATTTTTTCAAAGGTACCTACCTCCATTTCCAATTATTTTACTTTTGGGTCTACCCTCAAATAAATTCACAACATGTTATAAGATGTATAAATTATGCTATCTAAACAGTAGTCAGTAATGCTGATGCTTATGTAAATTTTTCTTGGGTCTATTGGATAAATAGAAATAATTTTAATTTCATGGGAAAATAAAAATACTATATAATGTTATTACATTACTTTTATTCTGTAAATGCCATTTCTAAAATATATTTACGTGAACACATTCAATAATGATATGTAAATAGGTATTGCATCTATCATAAAAACAAATTAACAACAATTTACATAGATTAAAAATATAATCTCAAATGAAGTTCGTAGCGGTGGTTTACTGTACTAATAAAAGCGCACTCTATATTTAAAGAAATCTTCAGTTTCATAGTCGAATAGTTTATTTGCCACTTTCATATTCGATTCGGCTTAACAACAACATTTTATGAACTAGGCTGTTCAATTTGGCCTAAGAAAGTTGTAGCTTAGTGCAGATTAAACATCCCGCGAGCGTTCCAATGGAGATGTTAGTAAATAAGATGCTACCTATATCTTTCGATTCGAAGTTAGAGTTAATTTTTACCTAAGTATACATTGCATCAAAAAAAATGTTGTTTTTAATATATATAATTTACTATAAAGATATATATAGAGCATTTCATTAAAGAAACGAATCTTAAATGGCGACGCTTATCATTCCCTCTCGCTTACACACGGCCGTACGGCATGCAAAAAAATAGGGAAAATTAAAATCACTAAAATGTATTTGATTTTCCCTATAATAGTTTTTATCATAAATTTACAATGACAATTATGTATTTGCGATAGTAAATAATGTTTTATTGGAATTTGACAAAATATGTTCTTTGGGAAAAGTTGTTCAGTTTTATGGGCTCATTACAAGTATTATGGGGATTTTGTTGCATTCTGTATACGTAAATATGATAATTCATATAAATACACAAGTACCATAACAAACAAGTTTGTCAATAAACAATTTGAAATAATTAATAAAATGATTATCCATTTAAATTATTTTTATTTTCTTTTTTACTGACCCTACCATATGTCAGTGTCAGCTTTGGCCGCCATTGAAGATTCGTTTCTTTAATGAAACGCGTTTTACATATGGAAAACATAGTGATTTAATATGTGTGGGCACAAAACTACGTCACAGAATATAGTTAATAGTACAGACTACGTGTTATCGGTGAATGTTATATTCCTATAAACTTTAAATAAGAAGTGAAATCTTTTTCTAAAGTAGGTAAGCTATAGGTATTCAAATTTTATTTTGGGGCCTTAATATATAAAATCTAGAAAGAATAATTTAAATCTAACATCTATCTTATACATATTATGTAATATGTTTACAGTATGTCTTCTTATTTAGTTGTAAATATTTTTAACATGCGAACTAAACATATAATTTAAGTCTATAACACTTTACTCTTTCTTATCTATAAAGTATCATAATAAAACGTATAACATAACTTATTTTTTATTATTTATGGAAGCATACTTAAAATTAACAGAAACATTAACAAACAGCTAGTTAATTATTATTACTATAAATAAATAAATATTGCAAAAAACCTAAAGAAACCGTCCTCTGTGGGATCAGGACTTGCCATTCAAGAAGAAGAAGACTCACTCTGAATTTAATATTTCAATCCTTTATAACGCCAACTTTAATTTAAAACAAATCCATCAAAATTTAATATAAAGAACAAAAAAGTAGGTTCCATTTTACGCTTAAAATTTTGGGAATACTGTTTCATTTACCGTCTCTCCAGCTTATTCCAGAGCCTACGAATTTGCTTACTTAGAACTATACAAATAAATATAAACAAGATTAATAGAGCAGGCTCCAAGGAGATGTTCGTTTGCAAAAATCGCGGACCTAAATCTGACTTCTGATATATATTGTATAGATCCCAGACATCCTATAGACAGATGTTGCCAACCATTTTTGTGGTCCCCCTGCCCGCACCCCGGTAATTAAATATGGCATACAAAGAAAAAAATAAAAATTTCCAAAACATGCCGTGTGGGGTATCAAATGAAAGAGCTTATTGAGTAGATCACGAATATATAGCATACTATATACATTTCTTACACTTTCTCTAAGATTTTTTAGAAAATTTACGAAAATGGTCCATTTTTGAGTTAACTTTAAACCACTATAGATTGAAAACTCATGAATATATTTTTTAAATTATTATTTTAAATAATTAACAATAGTCCATTGTTTATGATTCAATAGTTCGTAATATAATATAAGTGAGCTATGTGGTGGATTTGATGAAAATAACTATATACTATATGAACTTGAAAATATACTCGCCATCTTTGAATGCTCCCCCCACTCCCCCATGCAACTATTTCACTGTACGAAATATTGAATCGTAAACAATGGACTATTGTTAATTATTTAAAATAATAATTTAAAAAATATATTCATGAGTTTTCAATCTATAGTGGTTTAAAGTTAACTCAAAAATGGACCATTTTCGTAAATTTTCTAAAAAATCTTAGAGAAAGTGTAAGAAATGTATATAGTATGCTATATATTCGTGATCTACTCAATAAGCTCTTTCATTTGATACCCCACACGGCATGTTTTGGAAATTTTTATTTTTTTCTTTGTATGCCATATTTAATTACCGGGGTGCGGGCAGGGGGACCACAAAACTGGTTGGCAACATCTGTCTATAGGATGTCTGGGATCTATACAATATATATCAGAAGTCAGATTTAGGTCCGCGATTTTTGCAAACGAAACTCCACTGAGAGTCCGGTCTATAACGTAACATTGTTCCGAAGAGTCCTACATAAACTTCCCTCGTCCCTTAAGGATGAAATAGTTATTTCAAAGTTACAGGAAGTATTATCCGGATTTGTATACAATCAACGTGGGTTTGCGCCAAGAATTCCGCGTGGTTAGAAGTGGGCGCGGCGGCGGCGTGACTGTCACAAGGCGGCGCGTGTTTTGTACAGATCGTCTTCGAGGTCGAACGCCGGGTCCGCGTATCCGGAGTCGTCGTAGCGGAGAGATCTGGAAGTGGTACTGTGATTTTTGTGATATAGTCGGGAGAAATGGGATGTTAATGATGTCTGACTTTGATCTACGTGAAAAGTAACCTTTTTTTTTAGTGGGTAAATCTTGCATAGATACCCACGGCCCCCGGTTATGTCGGATTCTTACCGACTAAAAACGTGAAAAATAACCTACTCTGATCAACAACAAAATGTGCTGGTTTATTTGTTTAGGAGTATTCTCTAAATGTTGAAAAAATTGACGTGTCTGAATACCATTGTTGAATGTCTTACATGAAAAATTTTGTAATTGGCGCAAAAGACAAATGCCACATGAAAGCAAAATTATCGGGGAAATTATTTAAACACATTACCTGTCAGGAGTTCTAGTCCTACATCTTGATGGCGGTGGGGACCTAGAAGATGCCCGTAGCAGGGCAGGATCATCGTAACGCCTAGACACGACAGTGAAGTCGTGGTGGGCGTCAATGAGCTTCTGTAGACGGGACACCATCTCGAAGTCCGATACAGAAGCCGGCACCAGAATACCCAGTAACTTTGCTATCGAATGTCTGGGAATAATGAGAATAAAAAGTTAACTATATGTACCTATGCAATTGAAATGTACTGAACTAATTATTGAGATGCAAGTTATTTTTTTGTAAATAATCGAATTACTTTATTTACTATAAATATAGCCTTCACGATAATAAATGAGGCGTAAGCCCTAATATCATAAACTTAAACGTACCTAAAGCTTTGTAATTGCGCCTCACGTCTCTGACACTCCACAAGAGCTTCCTTAGTTCGAGCAAGATCGTCTCGAAGAACACTTATCTGATGCTCAGTACTATTTCTCTCTTGTTCAAACGTCTCTCCTGTAGCACGTACTTGGTCTTTCAATACATTCACTTTACGATTGTATCGCGCTCTTAGCATTTCTGCTTCTTCCAGCTTTTTCTGAAGCTCCTCTACTTTCCTTGCCCTTTCTAGTGATGTAATCTAGAATAAAAAATGGTAATAAGAATTAAAAATAATCTGAGATGTTGTCGCGAATTTGATTATTTTTTAAGGTAATGATAAAATATACAATGTTAGTAAGTTATTATTAAATTCGTAACCATTTCATCTTTATTAGACACGTGGTAATTTTGTTAAAGGTCCATTGAGGACCTTCTAGAAGTGAACAAAAGCTTTTGAAACGAGTACTTCGTCACAATGAGATCAGTGTTATTACAAAGTAATCACTTTAACCTTGCTGGCAATTTATTCCAGTAAGTCCACTTTACGACGCCGTTTAAATGTGTATTTATGACTTATATTTACGAAGACATTTACAAATCAATCTATAAGTGTAATCTATGTGAGCAACATATTATTTGCGGAATCGTGACTGATTAACGCATAAATACTTCCTATAAGCTTTTTTTGTACTTTTTTTATATGAATTACGTACTTAGACCAAATGTACTTAATCCTTATAAGTATCTTGCTCTAGTTACCCGAGAAGCGATCATACTTCCGCATTATCGGTAAATATGTAATTCATCTGGTGATTATATTAATTACATGTTAGTTTTTTTATCGATGAATAGAATGTCATAAACTCGTTAATTAAATAAAATTACAGTACAAAGCACAAATCCTTAATCTTTTTCCTTAATCCTTAGCTCTGTTCTCTCTATTTAAATAGTACCTACGTTGACTTATATGTATTTTATGGTACATGTGTAAAATGCATGAAGTCTTTATAAATTTCAATAGAAACCTTGTATTCTGCTGCATCTGCAAGTTGAGCATTAAGTTCTCGTAATTGGGATCTAGCGTCACTAAGCTGCACAGTTAACTTGTCACATTGTCTTGCTAATTTCTTACTTCTTCCGACTGCTTCATCTCTCTCTGCCTGCAAAACTGCGCGAACGCGGGAGCTCTCATCCTAATGAAAAATGAAACAAATTTTGATACAAATATCAGTCATATTTATGTAACTAAAAATAACAAAAGTAAGGAAAAATATATTGAAATTAAAACTTACTTGAACGCTTAGCTTACGGCGCAATAAATCTAGATGCAGATCCTTCCTTTGAAGCTGTTCCCTCAATATTCTAATACGGCGTTGCAGTTGGTATACTACTGCTGTCTAGAAATATAAATATTATGGCATATTTGAAGATAAAAGTATTTCGCAGGATCCTAAATTAGTATTTCCATAGATACCGAAGAAACATAACTATTTCTAACCATTAGATAACGATTAATTAGATTTTTATCTACTTCTTGTGAATCTGATGATTTTGATGTAAATATTTAATCTATAACAAGTTCTAAGAAATTAAACGCAACTGGTAACTACTTAATTACATATTAATTGATATCAAATGGCGTGAATTTAGATGGTGGTGGCGCTAGATTACCTACTTAAGACCTACTTATACTGTGTACATTATCGATATAAATGCAATTTGGTGTCGTAAAAATAATTATACTGTCTATTTTAAGCTAAGTTATGCAGATGCAGTTATGTACATGCCAATTTTTATTATTATATGAACAATCTTACTTCTTTAATATAAGGTAAATCATGGAAAGATCTTTCTCTGCGCAGTCTCGGCAGCGTGCCATAATATCCATAATATAGCAGCTATACAAAACACAATTATTATCATCTACCAAAATACATAAAACAGTTATTTTGTTCAAAACATAACAAAAAAACGGTGCCTTACCTCACCGTTCGATATAAAAGTGCACCGTTTTTTAGTGATATTGGTCACGCAATGTTTATGTACCTAAATCAAATAATAAATACTTAGGTATTTTTTTATAATTTGTAAGTAACTAACGTATCGTGTGTAAAAATATGATACTAAGAATAAATATTGTAGGTACTTAATATAAAGGATATAGGTGACATGAATAACATTACAACAATAAGTTTAAAATACATATACAAAATGTATAATCGGTTTGCAGTTTTCGTAATTTCTTTCCAACGATATATTATTTCAAGAGTGTACTGTGTTTAAAGTCGAGCTATGTTGGTACGATTGTGACTGGAATAAAAAATAATTATGTTTTTCCTTTCACTAAGTATGTTACTGGAACTGACCTTGTCTACAATTTTATCGCTCTCGAGTCTTGCAAGTTGCTCGGCCCTATGCATAATGGACTCGGTGTGGAGTTCTATACCGATATCCTGCGTCAACTCATCCATATTAAGCGTCCGACTCAGTCTTTCAAGGAATGCTACGAACTGTTAACATTAAATTTCGTATGACTACTCACATATTATAGTAACAATTACAGTCCCAATAAGAAAGCTCTTACGTTAGCTTTGTCCTTTCGCAAATTGTCTCTTGAGAGCTCCAAAGCATTTAATTCGGATTCCAGTTTATGTACTTTAGCTTCTAGCATATTCCTTTCATCCTCCAATATACGAACACGTGTATTGGCTTGGTCGTGTAAATGTGCAGTTCTTCCCAATTGTTGGCTTTCCATGTTTAGTTTATCACGTAAAGCTTCTAATTGCTGTTTTAAATAAATAAAAACATGTAAGCCAGGCTTTGGATCTTTTTTAGGACGAGCGGTTTATAACCTAAAGCTACGCTATTAGTCTACTTGATAAGTTGAAAATGGCGTAAACTAGAGATAAGGCTCTTAAAAATACGTGCGATAGCTCATTTGATTCGGAATGACGTCTAGAAAAATGTATCGGAAATGTTTATTAGCACACAAAAAATTGAAAAAGTTATAGGCAAATTAAGTTTCAAAAAAATAGGTATTTCGTTTATTGTTAATAACTCCGAAATTATTAACATTTCAGAAATTTTGAAAAAAGATTCTTAAAGAGGAGGAAATTTCCAACGAAAACCTCCCGACTCCCGGAATTCTATCTCCATTATTTATAATTTTAATTTAACGCTGAAAATAGGCCTCCGCGCGGCATTTTTAGATAGCGCGCGCGGCTTCAAAACCGAGCACGTCACACTAATTATTTTTTTAAGGTATTAAATATTAATTTAAAAATTTAAAAAAATTATGGTGTTAAGTAAAGTTTACGCCATTTTCAACTTATCAAGTAGACTATATAGCTTATTAGCTAAGTTTAACGAATTTGTGTCAAATATTTAATTTAACCGTTTATTTTAAAGTTTATTCAAGTCATAGCGGCTAGGTTATGAATAAATTTAACTTACCACAGATTTATCCTTGTTGTCACTTAGGATTTCTCTAATACGGTCTTTAATAGTACTCTCATGAGCTTCAACGAATCGAGTTGGCAAGCTTAACAATATAGCAATAGATTCCATGGTATTGCGAAATTCTTGTTGTAACCTTTGATATTTCTCGTCCCGATGTCTCAAGTCCTCTAGAAATCAAATTATGAATAAAAAAGTGAATTAAAGAATTGTAAATTAATTTCATTAAGTGTACTCTACCTTTTAACTGAATAATCATAGATTCATTTTGATTAACATTATCTGTGACGACATTGAGATTTTTAGAACAGTGAGATAATTTTTCTCTAGCTTCATGAAGTTCTCTATCTAATACTCTGTTAGAGACTGATAGAGACTCTTTTTCTTGTTTTAACCTTTCTATATCGAGAAGCTGTGAAGAGAGTTGTCGTTGCAGAATATCCTTGTCAGCATTAGCTCTTTCCAACGTATCTCTGCAGCTTCTTAGATCCTGTTCAATGGTAGACAAATTTTCTGTTGTGTTCATACATTTGTTCTTAAGTCTCGTTATCTCTTGAACCAATTCAGCAGCTTTTATAATTAAACTTTCCGGGGAATGTGTATGTGTCGTATCACAGAATTCGGCATCTAAAGCGACTGATAATCTCCTTACGAGGTCATGAAATTGACAACGTGCATTTTCCTTTTGTTGCTCTTCATTATGGCATTCTAACTCCAAAGATCTTAATTTCTTTTCTAAATCTTTTACTTTTTCTTCATAATATCGATTATCCCTTTGAAGAGTCTGAACATTTAGCTCACTTCTACCTTGCGAAGTTTGCAAATTACGGTTAAATTCTTCAAGATCTTGAATTTTCTTTTTAAGGGACGATATAATTGCACTTTGTCGAGCATTTTGTTCACGAAGGTGATCTATTTCTACTTGTTGTTCTAGTATCCTTTGATCTCGGGACAACATTTGATTTTTTAAGTCACTATTCTAAAATAAAGGCAGCGTTATAAGATACAGGAAATCATTCAATAAACTGCACAATCAACAATGAATATAGTTAATGGACCTAATTTACCTACCTCTGAAATTAATTTATCCCGTTTGTACTGTAAGCCGGCTAAATCACTTCTGAGAGCTGTTACGATATCATTGCCCACGTCTGGATCCAACTGATAACAAATTAATTAAAATTATTTTTTAATTAATAAATCTTACAATTCGCAATATTTAATACTAACGCATAGCGAACATCATGTAAAAGGGGAAATTGAAATTTTTGATGTCGAAGTCAGTTAAAAGTGGCGTGCAAAAGGCGACTAAGTAATGGTAAGGAGAAGGTACTTTTAGTCGGATATAGCGTGATAGGGAATGCTATTTCAAACTCGCATAAGTCACGATCACGATATCTTCTCATATTATGATAAATAAACGTTGCTACATAATTTTTGTCGGGTAAATTTACATAAGATATTGATTTTGATTGAACTGTATTGAATTGTCCTCATTTTCATGAATTTGATTGCCATTGATTCAGCTACCTTCCTTGGATTTTATGATTATTTTTAAACGATCATAATATGTAATTATTTAAAGATAATTTGTTTAAATAAACAAAAAAGTCATAGTTACTATTTCGTTTGATTCTACGTGTAAAAGATGACATCCTATTTGATCAAATAAAATAATTTGATCACAGGGAGGATCTAGGCAATTGAAATTAAAAATTTGCTTAGTTTAAATATTTATTATATAGGTATTCCTCCTATCATTGTCGATTGGCTGAATCGTTCGTTCATAAAATTTCCTCGACCTGACCTGCTTCTCATTTCAAATTACAAGGGCTTCTTCGTGTGTACGGTGTACCTTACTTCCTCTTCGAGTACCTACATTTAGATATATATACATAGATAAAAAGATATGGATTGCGACGTCTATTTTGTCCAGACGTACCTGATAACTCTCAACTATAATCTACACTACCGATTTTAAAAATTCAGCAGAAATATAAATTCAATTCAATGCAAAAGCAAAAGCTAATCCTGAGTGTCAACCGACTTCCAAAAAAAGGGAGGACTGCGGTTCTATTTTTCTAATCGTGTGTTCATTTGAACATTTGGAATTTTAGTTTATCCTATTGTATACTTATTACTTATATTTTATACTAATATCATCTAATATATAAAGTTGAAGTGTATGATTGTTTGTTAGTTTGAAAGCGATAAACTTAGGAACTATCTAACTGTCGAATTTCAAGAATTCTTTCGTGACTTGACTTTATGACAACAAGAATCGTTTCTTTTGTTATACATATATTGATGATTGAAAAGTACAAACTTTCCATAATTCCTTGTCTCCGGGATAATAAGCAGGTATAAATTGATCGGTGCAAGTTACGGTAAGGCACACGCCAAATAAAAAATGGTAATAATATAACTACTTTCGTAAGATAATAATGCACTTGAAAGGATTGAATTGGTTTATTCTTTTCGTATTACATGTCGTTTTTATTTAAGTTATGACTTATGAACCTAAATAAGAGCATTGATGATATCTAGGTAACTATTATATATTCAGCTACTTAAATTTTGCTGAATTTTTACATTTCAAAATTTTATCCCAACCCTAACTAGTCATAAATAAGTATTTTCCAATACAATTTCTAAAATGTGTTAAAAGTTCATCTAGTATGTTATGAGTTACGTACCTATACAGTGTATTGTTTAACAGATTGAGTTAGATTTAAGTATTGCACTTTTTACTGATGTTTCAACTTAGGATTTGTAGCTTGTAAGTAGTACCTACATAATCGGTTGTTGAACAGTACTGAATAATAGGTAATATGCCTACTTAATTCCATTTAAGTATAGCGTGGTTACTTAGATGATCAATATGTAACATAATATGCGATATACGATATCTAAGTATTAACTTTACGTATAAGTTACACAGGTGCTTTTAGGGATCGGCAGCTAAATAAAAAAAGATGAAAGAATATCTTATTTCTTTAGGTACCCTCCTACCATGAATGCTTGAACATTTGGGATCGGTTCATATAAGTATCTAAAATATCTATAATGCTCGGCATATTGTTGAATTACTATAGCGCGTTCATTGAATGGTGATAGAATTTACTTTTTGCAAACGTCCACAAGAAGTTGTCATGACTTGAACGTTACATTAAACAATTTGACGAGTTGTCCTTTAGTCATTCAATTAATTAATGTCGCCATTCAATGAAAGCGCTATAGTAGGGGAGCCCATGATGTTAAATGTGGATTTACTCGAGCGTCACGGGAACCTATTAGAATTGGTAGATTAGACCATAACGAGAAAAAAAGGTCCTTTAATGTTTTCCCTTTTTAGCGGTGGGGAAGGGTTTTTTGATGTTTTTAATTAAAAAAGAATTGGCTTGGAAATACTCATGCGCGTTAGATATTAATATTTTGTATGCTCAAGGACATCACTGAAATAAAAATATACGTTAATCTGACGATTAAAGTGGCGATTTAATCGCTATGAAGAAAGGGTAAAAAAATTAAAGTTATAAGTAGGTATTATTCGAGTGCGTCAGATTAATAATATTAATTTAATATATGGGGGGATAATTATGAGAAGTCCCCATTTCGCTAATCTGACGATTCGAGCTCAACCTTAGGGAATTTTGTTTTTTTTAATTTTCCAGCGGGGCCCCTGAGCGCACCCACCAACCAACCATAACTGCTCATATTGACTAGAGGTACTAATGAATAGCTAAGATACCGTCATTTATAGTCTGATCTGACGCGCTCGAGTAAATCCCAAAATCCCCTCTTGGGCTCCCCTACTAGGTACTAGTCATTTAATCAAATAGCACATTCAACCAGATGACTTCGACATATTATACATTCATAATGGCCAGCGCAGACGACGGACTTTTCTCCGTGGAGGTGAAAAAGTAAAAAGAAAAAAAATAAAAGCTCCGCCGCGTATTTACCGCGAACTAACGCGCACACGGAGTGCCCGGAATTGTAGAAAAAAGTACCTACGCTTTGGAAGCAAAAATTCAGAGGTTTCAACGCCGACTAAAATCCGCCGTGTGCGTTGTTCTATTATTTAATATTTTCGGGGACTACCCCGTACTTTTATCCGGTCTGCTCCCTGCATGTCCGCGGTTAACATGAGTTGATATCAGAATTTTTGTAAGTATACCAAATATTTGTAGACCGTATTCGATTAGAACTTAATTACGCAAAATATTGTTTAATACGGTCACAGATACGGTAGTATAGCAAAATCATATCTCTTATTTGATAAGTTGTTTTATAATTTTTAATGACTTACTGAATGTTTGTTTGATGTTTCGGAATGACTTACTGAATTCCGAAACATCAAACATGTACTGTGGTCTGTGAATAATATATTTTAAATAATATGATATATGGGTCAATCAATTTTTAAAGGTCCCGATCATAATTTTCTCGTATTTTTTTTTTAACTTAATTTTCAGCATTTTACTATTTCATTTAGAAGATAATTCTTCGTAGATTAAGATTATATAAGCAGCAGTGATGTTGATTAAATACATTTGTGGATTTAACTTCACGAACCGATCTATTCACGGGAAATAATGTCCTTTGGACAACTTACACAATAGTACTTTTTTAAATGTTAAATTCCCTTAAGAATTAAAACAAATTCTTATTAAATAATAAATAATATTTTGATATTTGTTCTATTTACACCCAAAATACGAAATATTTTTATTAAAATTGAAACGAATGATGTCTTTTGAACAACCAAATAATGTTTCATATTTAAAAAAGTTTCAGTAAAGCGGAAATAGTGATATTTTTTACAAAAAAACTATTAAGGCGAGGTTGTTACGTATCGTATTATTGATTTTACTTAATTAAAATGAACTGATTCTCGATAAAACTGAACGAATGAAGTATAATGTGATTTTCATATGGGGACATCTTAGTTGTAGTAGTAGCGTCT
This sequence comes from Colias behrii, assembly GCA_029959065.1. Classification (NCBI taxonomy): domain Eukaryota; kingdom Metazoa; phylum Arthropoda; class Insecta; order Lepidoptera; family Pieridae; genus Colias; species Colias behrii. Next base: position 7,184,360 of record JARWMC010000007.1, on the reverse strand, counting down.
TGATTTTTGAAATGTTAAAATTACAATTAAACTAGACATAAAATCGCGTAATAAAAATGTGTTCCCGAAACAGCCGAGTAATAAACAAAACATGAACTATTTAACTGTTAAAGTATAAGTTTTATATAATTATTGTCCTAGGGACAACCAAATTGTCCATGGTACAACCACTTTGGTTGACCAAGTGACTGGTTGTCCGCGGGACATTTTTAAAATTTTGAGCCGCCAAGCAAATACTATTGTTATTTTATATATTAATCTCAGCTCACACTAAAATATAGACGAAAGCGCATCTCGTGTAGTATAATTGATAACAATGCATCAAGTACTTACGTTTTAATCACAGTTGTCTGACGGACTGACAAAAAAGCCACCCCACACTCACCAACGTCGCTCGGACGACTGTTGCCGTGATTTTATACAAATCAAAATGGCGTTTGAGCCCGACAGTTAATTATTGTGTTTAGCTTGTTGTTTAGGAATCTACCGCGCCATCTGTGTTTTGGTTTCATAACTAAATTACGGTTGTCTGTGAGACCTGTGCCATGTAGATGATTTATAGGGACAAAAGTAAAATGCCTGAAAATCGTATTATATCCAATAAAAAAAAATTGTTTGTATGTTTTTATGTCAATAATTATGAACTGAAACAAGAAGTGTATTTGGTATTTATGGTCGTGATAGTATCTATGTGTTCGTGATGCGAAGTTTGTTAATGCATTGTAGCTTGGGGACAAATGTGATAGTACTGGAAAATTGCATTTAGTCTCTGGACAACCATGAAACTACGCACAAATTAATAGAACAAGTAAAATATTGTTCACAATAATGTTAGAAAATATTAAAAGGAATATAATTAAAACCAATTTAACTCTTTATGATTTCATGTTTATTAATTATCGTTCAGGGACATGATGCGTGTACCGTCGGACCAATAAAAGTTGATCGACCCATATCTATTTTATTTAAATGCTAGAAACTTCGTAAATGTTTTTAAAATGTTAGGTACCTACCTATAAACATTTTTATGAGGCGAACATAATATACACCTACTCAGAAAAAGAGAGCGAGTATTCTAATATACGGTCTAGAAGATATTTGTTATTTATGTAAAATTAAACACTGACCTCTGTAGTACGTAAAGTTTCATACACCTTCCAATCTTCTAATTCATCTTTATTCTTTTCTTCCTCCATTGTTACTTATTATTTGTCGTTGTTTAAAGCAACACCTTGATTTTTCAAGCTTCAATAAATATTGTGGCTTAGACCTTTCGGTTGCTATGAAATGAAAAGCGTAAACATACTTAATCGATTTTGAGGCATGCGTTTTGGTTGCTTTGGTACTGTACATATTTATTTTATAGATAATTAGATAGGTAGGTACTTAAATATGTTCAAGTAATTAGGTATCTAAGTAGGTACTTACATTGAGATCGAGAAGTTTTATATACAGTGCAACCTCGATATATAACAAATCGGAAGGGAACAAATAAATATTCGTTACCTATATCAAGTAATTCGTTGAACTGAGGTTCGTTATGTTGAGGTTAGGTTGGTCTAAAATTCGTTATAAAGAGGTCTTTTACGTTTCTGATCCATTTCAACTTGAATCTTTAACAATAGTGACGAGCAGCAGTGTTTACATTACTTTCCAATTACCATTAAACAAAAATGATCGTTTTACGAACAAGAGCATGTCGAAACCTGTCGCGACATGAATCACATACTATGAGATTAAGAATCATTACATTGGTTGGAACTTGGAACCTGTGGTTGGAACTTTATATATATAAAGGTTTTGGGTTGACGAAATTCGTTAATTAGAGGTATTTATACTTTTCTTTATAGTTAAAAATTCGTTATAAAGAGGTTGTTCGCAAAAAAAGTTCGTAATGTAAAGGGATATTTTATATTGAATCTTATGGACAATTCAAGGGGATTACGAAAAATTTGTTAAATCGAGGAAATCGTTATATTGAGGTACGTTATATTAAGGTTGCACTGTATTACACGTAGTATATTATTATTAGTCTGTGGTATTACCTATATAATACGTAATAGATAATATTATATAAAATATTAAGTATCTACTAATAAAGAATGTTTAATTCAATAAAGTACCTAAGTATTCTCAGTCTAAAATGTTTACTGTGAAATATTTGTTCCTAATACAATTCGGCCTGAATAACAACAAATTTAAAATAATTATTTTGAGAAACGAATAACGATCTAAGATTGACCTATCAAATGATTTACATAAGTTTTGTAGTTATAATCTTAGATGTTATAATATGAAAAACTTATTTGGCTATAATTACGTAGGTAAGTAGGTACGTAGCCTTTATTTTATACTAAGAAATACAGAACTAAAACACATTCGGATTTTTTTAAGTCTGCATTTAAATTGGGGATCCACCGGGCACCGCATGATTGAATAATGGAATGAACGCATGATCGTAGCATGCGCTGTCAAGCATGCTGTTAACTTCATACAAGAAGCTTCATACCAATCTTCATACATTACATGTTCTGTGGACTGTGGTAATCATGACAGCGCCGAACGAAGTCCTTTTTATTTGTTTTGGTAAAGTTAAAACTATTTTCATAAGTTTAAGGTTGATTTTTCCATAAGCGGAAATTAGCCGAAAACTCACGAATTATGTTTCGGTAAAAAATATTTAAATTCGGAAATCCTTATCCTCCAAGCTTGTTAGGCGGCCATGTTACAACAAAAACTGCATAAAACTTATTCAACGATGTATGAAAAACAAATCAATATTAACAATAAATATTAATATTTTATTTTAATTTTAAACTTATTTTTCATTACATTATTATATAGTAAAGTATTAATCAATGCGTAAAACAATGATATGTTACAGATTCTAATGTTTCGACCTTATATCATTAACTTAATGATCTAAGGTTTCGACAGACAGGTTTAATATCTCGCGTGATAGATTATAATAATATAACGGTGTTTACATTTTAGTTTATTTTTACATAATATGATAAATTATGTAGCGTAGCATCAATATAATTTGTATTAGAACATAGAACCTATCATAGAACACGCTTGTTTTTCAAGCAATTTGTCCCTTATTTTGTTTGGCCATGGTCACCTCATTAGAAAGAGACAATTTCTCAGTGGGAACCTTCTCACTCGGGCTGGTTTTCAGTGTGACCAGATTAAATTTTACAAAAATACCGAGGCACCTCAAAAAAATACTGAAATATACCGACTTACATATGACAGATATACCAATAAAAATACTGATTTTCTTAACACGTTTTATCTATTCATCCTCACAATAAATGTTAGTTTTATAGATGCTAATCTACTTTGCAGTTTCGCATTGCATGCTTTACAAAATGCGGTGAACTCATCATCCTTATAACGTGAAAGCCACAAAGAAAATTCCGGAATTTGTTCCCACTTCGCTAAATAACTTTGCTGAAAACTAGACATGCTGTCCGGATGGATGCAACTAAGTAAATAAAAACAATGAAAATCGCGTTCTATTTATATGATGACAAAAACCATCTCCTATTTTGGGGAAATTCCCGAATTATCGAAAGAAAGTCCTCAAAGATTAAGTCGAGTGCAGAAGAGACAATCATTTCACTTGAACCGTATTAGACGATTTTATACTAGTAATAAAATATGTTATATGTTTAACTACTACCTATTCATCCAACTGAAAACTTAAAAACTAGACGTTGTTTTGAAAATTATAGATAAACTAGCGGTCCGTCCCGAATTCGTCCGGGTAAACTGACATTCATGAAACACAATGGATTTCAATGTATGCAATCTGGAAATTACGCTCTATCGAGTGGTGCAAACCGCATTAAAATCGCGAACATATTACATTCTGCAACTCTGATTTATACTATGTATTGATTGATAATTGTATAGGTAGTATGACAATACTATAACGCCGGCGACGGCCGTCTTTCTTGTCATATCTATAACTTAGTCATCTTTGCTCATAGATAACATGTATAAATCCGGAAAAGTCCCCAATGTTCGCGTTCCGGGGAATTCCGCAAACATTGTCACGATGTCGATCACTCACGACGGTGTTGCCATAACGTCAACCAAAATATACCCAAAAATACTGACTTCCAGCAATATACCTGAAAATATACTGATGTTCGGAAAAGTCGATGAAATATACTGAAAAAGTATTAAAATACTGAATCTGGTCACACTGCTGGTTTTTGCAGTCTTTAAAATAGTTAAGCCACAGATAAGCATAATTTCAACGTCAACGTCTTGTCTTTGGTCCTTTCCCAATTTTTTTATTCAAGTTGTCGAAGTTAAAGATATTTTATAGATCATCAAAGGATCATCAATCATCATCATCAAGAATATTATTAAGGTTACTAACTTGAGTTTAAACACCACAAATGGCTGTAGAATTTTTATGGTAGTTTTCCAATTACAGAGCATAATGCGACTTAGTGGCGCACAATGCCGAATTATGCTGATGCTTAATTGGAACGTGAATTAGTTTTCAAATGCACCAGCAGGTTGCGCTAAGTTCAGTGTTGACTGTTGAAAAAAAAATATTCATTTAGCAATAACCTCATTAATGAGTAAATAAAGTGGTATACATAGATAATTGGTTGAAAACTATTTATATATATATATATATATATATAATATATATATATATACTAATATATATATAAACAGTTCTATTCTGTTAATCTGTATACTATACGAAGTACTCTGTGGATCTATTTTTTGCGCTGGTATGACGATGGCGCAGTGATGTTGTGAAAATTGTTAGAAAAAATGTTTCTCATGTAATTGAATTGTGTTCTAAGTGAAAGTCGCAATAAACCTATACCTAGACTGTTTAATTAATAAAGCAAATATATTTTGCATGGTAAATGCAGTTATGATTAACTAACGTGAGTAAATGTCATTTTACGATTTCATTGTCCATTTTCAACAACCATTTATTTATTTATTTGGGGGTATTTGTTTTCTTCATCACAATAAATATTATTCACATACATTCGGGTATAATATGTCACGAGATCAAATCCTAGTGTGTTTAAAATTTCACATATTCACTGAATAGGAAACGGTTCATTATTCTTTTGTGTCTGAAGATTAACCTACTTAAATATCGTTCTAGATTTACAATATTATAAAAATAGTACATTTATCAAGGTATTAAGTTTATTTTACTAACACGTGCTATTTATAATTCAAGTTAACAAAAGTAATGAGTAAATACTCATTATAGGCACGGAAATCGCGTTGTTCTTATTTTGTGTTACACAATTATAAGAACATAGCGTTGATTCGTCAAACATTGGTAAACTCATTAAAATGTTCTTTCACAAATTAAATATTGTGCTAATATGTGACCTTTGAAAAACAAAAAACTTAAAGTTATTTTTTATTTGTAGGGATCAGGAGATAAAAATAGCCTAAGGTATGTATAAAATTTCTATAAGAATTTAAATAAGTAAATATCTTTGAATCATTAACTGTTAGGTATATATGGTGTTCATTATTTACCTATGATTCTTACCTGTTATAATATTATTGAAGTGTATTTTATTTATTCACTTGAGTTTTATAAAGAAAAGGAATTTTTAACTCCTCAACAATTTTTAGCCTTATTTCTATGAAAATTTAATGTCATCAATTAAACTAAAACATTGGGCAATATTTGAATCTGTTTCAATTGTAAAAATTAATTTCACAACAATATTTCTCCTATAACTAGAAATTTTTGGCTCTGCATCAATTAAACAACATAAAAAGTGGCTGAATACTGCTATAGGTATATGTGACAAATGGGGAAAGGTAGAAAAATACAATCTTTGGTTGAATGTTTTGTCAAAAAATTACCTCAAGCAATGTAAAACTTTTTAAAATTTATTTTCTATATAAAAACAAACATAGCATGATTATACAGGAAGACAGCTAGAAGTAAATACTTTTTATAAAATTAGATGGCGGAGGTTGATCCAGAAACGTTGCTGGAGTGGTTGCTGACGGGGCAGGGGGATGAGAGGGATATGCAGCTCATTGCCCTGGAGCAGCTATGTATGTTGTTGCTCATGTCAGATAATGTGGACAGATGCTTTGAAAGGTAATGTTGATTTACATGTAAAATAATCATGAATAAATTATAATTAATTTGTTGAATTTGGAATTAGCTACATAACATTCTTAATTCCTTTTCAGTTGTCCACCAAGAACATTTTTACCGGCATTGTGCAAAATATTCCTCGATGAATATGCACCTGATAATGTTTTGGAAGTCACAGCCAGAGCAATCACTTACTACTTGGATGTGTCAGGTAAAATAATTTACCAATATTACCTAAAAATGTGTACAGATTACATTAAAACACTGTGTAAATATGAAATGTTCTGTTATCATCTATAATTCTTTGTTTACAGCCGAATGCACTCGCAGAATTGTGGCCATTGAAGGCGCCGTGAAGGCTATTTGCAGCAGACTACTCACAGTCGACCCTAACAATAGAACAAGTCGGGATCTTGCCGAACAGTGTATCAAGGTAAATAAGAAATATATTTGATGTAATTTTGAATTAATGTTCTTAATATTTAGCTTGCTTTTATAATGAGTAGTGTTAGTAATATTAAATGTTAATAATTAAGACTAATGATTATTCATTAAAACTGTTTCAATACCATTACACACATTACAAGATGTTACAAAATTATAAAATTGTTTCTCTTTTTTAATTAGGTACATAGAAATATTATTTTTTAATGATAGTAATTTGTAGGTAACAATAAATATATAAATCATAAATAATTTTCAGGTATTGGAATTGGTGTGCACCCGTGAGCCTGGTGCAGTGTGGGAAGGTGGTGGTCTGCCGGCCGTTTTACATTTTATTACCCACTATGGCACTACAGTGCACAAGGATACCCTCCATTCAGCAATGGCTGTTGTGTCAAGGTACACATTTCATACGTTTTCTTGTTTATGTATGTTTTAAGTCAAAACCTACATACATATTTGAATATGTAGTGTATCTTTTATTACTTGTCTTTCTTACCTCCATTTTACTGTGTAATATCTGTTTTTTTTTAAATATATTTAGATTCAAGACTTCGCGTCTCTACAATTATCATTATTTATATCCATATATGTATCTAGACTTTAAACAAAACCAAACATATACATTTATATCCATTCTACCAGGGTCTGTGGCAAGATGGAACCAGGAGATGCTAGAGTGGGAGATGCGGTGTCGTCGCTATCATCTCTGTTACAGCATAGTGACACTCGCGTAGCGGACGCAGCGTTGCGTTGTTTCGCTTCTCTCGCCGATCGGTTCGCTAGGGCTCATGCTGATCCTGCTCCACTTGCTGAACATGGTAAGTTCTATTACATATTATAGTATTTTGTTTATATTAAAATATTCTAGTTACTATCAATGATATTACTATGGGTGATAAATGATTTAACAGAATTAAGGCTTTAAGTAAAAAGGTGTAGAAAAGGTATAAGCGCTCTGGGAATCGCACGTCGAAATCTTTTTCGCTCGAATGTTGTCATGCCTTCTCACTTTGACGTCTAATTGTGTGTTTGTAAAAGTGCCGTTTTAGAATCTACATCTAATGATGTTGTGGTAATCTATCTACACCTTTTTACATTTAATATAATTGGTTACTATATAACATTATTTGTTATGATAGGACTGATTGAAGAACTGGTGCATCGCCTTGGAAGCACTGAGAATAGTGATGATAAATGTTCAGTGCCCTCAGTATCAACTACAGTGAGTCTGCTAACAACGTTATGTCGTGGTTCCGAGCAGATAACTCACGTAAGTTTTTATTTACAATATTTTTATTATTCTTTAAGTTACAAAAAATCTATTTTTGATGAAAATTCGCGTTACATTTATGTATCCTTTTTATTACAGGATTTAGTTCGTTTAGATCTTTGTTCTGCAATAGAAGCGGCAGTGCAATCAGATGAGCGTTGGAGTTTGGAATGTATGCGCTTAGTTGATCTGTTACTTGTACTGCTGTGTGAAGGGCGACAGGCCATACAAACGTAAGTATTATTTCTTCATAAAAGAAGTTACAAATGTGTATATCTTTATCAAATTTTACAATATACATATACTATTATAAAGGCGAAAGTTTGTAAGGATGTATGGATGTATGGATGTTTGTTACTCTTTCACGTAAAACTACTGAACCGATTACAATGAAATTTAGCACACATATAGAGGGTAACTTGGATTAACACATAGGATAGGTTTTATCCCGGAAATCCCACGGGAACGGGAACTATGCGGGTTTTCCTTTGAAAACGTGGGCGAAGCCGCGGGCGGAAATCTAGTATACATATACTATTATCACCCTTTTTAAATATCGCAATTTAATAGCATCACCCATTTACAGTGGTCTTAACAGAAATGGGGCTGCATCAACAAGCAGCAGTGCATCTGCAGTTGGCTCGTCAAATGTGACCGCGAGTGGAGAGGGCTCAGTACGCGATAAGTCACACAGACAACTCATTGATTGTATTAGAGGAAAAGACACGGATGCCTTAATGTCCGCAGTTAATAGTGGCGCGGTTGATGTCAATTTCACAGATGACGTAGGCCAGACATTATTGAATTGGGCCGCTGCGTTCGGAACTAGGGAAATGGTCGAGTTCTTATGTGAAAAGGGTTAGAATTCATCTATTTGAGCATGTTAATCTTCTTTAATTGTTTGATAAAAATATAATTATAATGCTGTTTTTATTATTAGGTGCTGATGTAAATCGCGGACAACGCAGTTCATCTTTGCACTATGCAGCTTGCTTTGGTAGGCCTGCAATTGCCAAAGTTCTATTGCGATATGGTGCCAATGCCGATCTCAGAGATGAAGACGGTAAAACCCCACTTGATAAAGCAAGAGAAAGGCACGATCAAGGTAAACGGACCGGTCAGTTTGTATTATAGCATTTTCATTAATCAATAATTTACTAATCAACTTTTAGCGATTCCTTCGACGACTCATTCATGGATCATTCAGTAGGCATACTAATACTCATATTTGCTTACATACATGCTTGTAGTTAGTCTCCTTTAGTCGTTGGTCACTTTGCAGTGAGTTCAGGTAAACATGCATTGTAAATATTTTGGCTATCATTAATGATTACATATTTTTTTTTGTATGAATTATTTGTGATCAAAGTCTTCTGCTTATTTGTTTTCATTTTTGAATGTATTATTATATATGGAAGAAAAATGTATGGTTTTATATTCTTGTCATACTTAAGCATGTAAAAAAGGGCATGTACTTTACAAATATGTATATCATAAATTTATATTTATAAATTTGCTTAGATGGAATTTTTTGCGTCAGCTTATTCTCTGTTGTTTTATTACTGAACAATTTGTATAAACTCTCAATACGAAAAATGTTCCCATTTTAATATAAATTTTAATTGAACACAGGCCATAGAGAAGTCGCTGCTATATTGCAGTGTCCCGGAGAATGGCTTGTAGTCAGTAACCAGGATTCACCATCGTCATCCAATGACGAAGATTTTCCCGAAACAGGGGATAAGGAGATGGCTGCGCTCTATTTAGAGTAAGTTATAGTGTATTATTTGTATATGATGACTTTATGTGACCTTAATTAACTAATTTATTATATATTCGGCTGAGAATGTGTCAATAAATGTTAACCTTAGAATGCATTCAAATAATCTGCAGTATAATTCTTCAATCAGGGAATCGAACCTGTCTCCTCTGCATTACCATGGCAACTTTTTTATAATTTAAACATATTTGAAGCATTTTAATGCTTTAAAAATATTTTGATGTTAAATATTATTGTGTTTTTGTCTATAGGCGATTGGTACCAGTGTTCTGTTCCCGCTACATAGCAGCGGGCGGGGCGGGAGTGAAACGCGCGTGCCTCTCGCTGGTCCGCAAGATGGTGCACTATGCGCCCGCGCATCGCCTGCGCACTATCTCCTGCCCACGCACGGCCTCGCTACTTACCCGACTCATCGCACAAGTGCTTGATACTCAGGTCAGTTGACGGTCTGTACCTACAATCGTTAATAACAACTAGATATACTGTATACAAAAACGAACTTTAAACTGTCGTTATTATGTGTGTAAAATTCGAGTCGCAAGAAACAATAATTTAAGCAAAAGCAAGTTAGCATTATCAGATTTAAAAACATTTTGTATGGTGTATCTAGTTGTTATTAATAACTGAAGCTCTGAACACTAACGCGCTCGGTTCTCATCAGTCCGCAAGAAGGCGCGTGAAGATGGAATTAGACGCGGCTGCGCAGGCGCTCCGCCGCATGTAAAATGCATCGCTTCGTGCTAAAGTCGCTCGAAATTATTATATATGAATGTTTACTTCCTTCTATGAAATTCAAATTAAATAAAATAAAATATAATTCAATCAGTATACAGAAATATTTTAACATTAGTTACACAAAATAAAATATATGCATTGGCTCAATGGAGATGATACCACATATTTAATTAATGTATGTAAATGAATATATTTGTATAATTAGGATGATCCGACGATGTGTCGCCGGGCGCAGTCCCGGTATCTGCGCAGTCGCTATATTCGCCCGCCCGTGGTAAAGTTACGATGGTGTGATGGTTGTTTCCTCTCCACTCTTTCATTGTTATAATATTCCTTGCACTGCTTTCTCGTTTATTTACCATTTTATAAAAGTTTTAGATGTAAATACTATTTTTTAAATGTTGTGAATGCATAATTTAATTATATTCGGATGATTCTTACGAATATGTAAATAAATGTTGCATAATATTCTAGACTAATTCAATGTAATTTTAGTGAAACATACTTTCCCGTCATTTTCATATTTCATTAAACTAATTTAAAAAATAAAAAATGTGTGAAGCATCACACCATCGGATTTTATCTGCATCCAGTGGATGTTTGTTTTTCTTTAACCTTAAATCCATTTAGATTTTAGTTACCTTCTATTAGTTTTCAATATTTGGATGTTGATAAATAACATGTTATGTTAAGTAAAGTAGTACAGTTTCCATGATTCTCCACGAAGAAAGCATGATTTATCCTAAATTTTATAGTAATAATATACTCATTTAGACATACATTTTTTGTTATTGAAACATGTTTGTGGAATAACAAAAATCTCTTTGTCCTTAAATTGTAGCATTTGCATATGGTCATGTAGGGTTTTGTTATTCTAATTTGTATAAGTGATATACAGGGTGTAATTGTTAAGTGTGCACAGGCCATTATTCCGTAACTATTACAGATATCAAAAAACTTTAAACTGATATCGAAAGTACTTAACCTAATGAGTAAAATGGCCATAATAATTTTTTTTAAATAAAACGAGAAATATCTAAAAAATAACTTTAAACCCTCCCATACATTTAGTATGAGATATGAATATCCCATGTACATTTAATAAGAAAGATTTTAGCGTTTTCGTTTTTGAAGTGAAAACTTCTTTAGCGGCGTTGAGCACTTTTTCTGTAATGGGTATAAAATCTTAGGCCGAGATTCACAGATCGCACTTTAACTTTACTTTGATGGAAAGATCTACTTTCACAGAAAAATATATTTCTTAGTCGTGTCAAGCTCATCTTTACTTTCCGAAAATTATACTTTACTTAGTAAAGGCTAAGGAGTCGATAATCATGACTTTGGTCTCAAAGTAAACTTTACATGACGATGCGTATAAATCATGTAGGCCTTCATTTTAAACTAATTTCCTAGAACAGAAACGCATTTTAATATGGTTGGGTTATAGCTCGAAACGTCATGTCGATTTGAGTGACATTTTTTTGTTGATTTGTTGATCGTTGCATTGCTTCGTTTGTCTTATAACATTATAATATTTTTCTGACGAATTTTGCTGTGGCTACCGGTTTTTGATATTTCTACTACAATCTTCCCGACCCTGGCTTGTTATAACGGACTTGAAACTGCTACCTGACTGACAATTATTATTGCAAATCCACGTAATACCTACATTGTGTTTTTTTTCTAATCAATTAATTTTTGATATAAAATAATAATGTTATTATTATATATGGAAATATAACTTAATTCAATTATATGTTCTCAAAAACATAAATTATGCGTATAATGTAACAGTCACACGTCTTTCCCTGTACTTTACTTTGAGGCCGTACTTTTCTAAGGAAAGTCAAGCAATTATTGTCTCTGAAATTAAATATGTTGAAAGTAAACTTCGGTCATACAAAGTTTACTTTGTGAAGACTCTTTTGCGGTAAAGTAAAGTCACGACTGTGAATCTGGGCCTTAAACTCGCGTCAGGACACGTGACCTGATCGAAAAAGCGTAAGACGGATACCATTCCAAAATATCAAACATGCTCAACGTTAATAATCAAGTTTTCACTTCTGCCGGCACTCCCGGAGTGCAACCCGTCTTTTTTTTTTTTTTGTTTTCTACTTTAATTACTTCGCAAATTTGAAGGGAAGTTCATTTAGAAACTGTAAATAGAGCTCTTCATTGTATTGCAAAATGAGGACGTCACTTCGAAAATCTGCTATGAATACAAAATGTATGGGAAATAAAATGTATGGGAGCGTTTAGTGTTACATTTTTGGACATTTCTCGTTTTATTTAAAAAAAAATATTATGCCCATTTTACTCATTAGGTTAAGTACTTTCGATATCCGTTTAAAGTTTTTTGATATCTGCAATAGTTACGGAATAATCGCTTGTGCACACTTAACGATTACACCCTGTATATTTCAAAATCAGTTAAAGAGTTAAGCCTTTTGGCCTTAGATTTAAATTTTATAATTTCTTTTCACAGGATGATGACGACGGCCACTTAACTGTTTTGGGCATTGCCGAAGAGCTGATGGTGAAAGCAGCAGATATCTATTTGGAGCAGTTTGCGCGACTCGGCGTTTTCAGTAAAGTGGAGGCTTTGGCCGCTTCCCACCCTGCACCTGTTGTTGAAACTGCTACTGTGATTGGTGCAGGTATTGACATGTTTTGACATACTTAAAAATATTATTATATAGTGGTCAGTGCTTGTCTAAGTAAAGAAGGAGAAAGTTTTTAACATAATTACAATGTCTATTTATTTTTCCATCTTACCAACACAAACAGAAAAGATATTCATAATTCATTTTTGTACATTCATTTTATTTATAAACTACTAGCGGTCCGCCCCGGCTTCGCCCGTGGTACCTACATGTTAAGGTTTTTTTTCATAAGAACCATCCTCGTACTTCAAGGAATAGATAGGATAGGAGGAGCGCACGCGATGACAGAATTTTTATTAAGGAATTTTTTAAACCTTGGGTTACATTATTGCATTTTTGGTAAGGATCTCTCATTTTTAAAAATGCAATATAGCCTATGTTGCTCAGTGAAGATGCAGCTTTCTAATGGTGAAAGAATTTTTGTAGTAGTAGTTGATGCGTGAAAACCATACATACATAATTACAAACCTTTCCTCTTTATAATATTAGTATAGAAGTATGAATACACATAATCGGAGTTAAACTTTCCATGATCTTATAGCAACATTGACATCTGTCTACATTTGATTGTATAAATTCAATTTTAACTTAGTGGCTCCTACATTATTTTCAATAGTGTTTAATAATCATCAATGAAATCTAATAGCAGCAGGCGAATCTCGCGGCGAAGACGCATCATCCCTAGCCAGCGGTACCGCATATTCTTGGGGCGAGTGGTCGCTGTGCCGCGGCCGAGACGCGCTGTACGTGTGGAGCGACGCGGCCGCGCTCGAGCTCAGCACCGGCTCGAATGGCTGGTTCCGCTTCTTGCTCGACGGGAAGCTCGCCACTATGTACTCGAGTGGTAGTCCTGAGCACCAGACGGATAATACTGGTGAGTGTTAGCGGTACCGGATTCGTCACAGCAGTTGCGTTCGACTGTACGGGGCGTTATAAAGTGTAAAGTGTTGCACACATGGAGCGCTGATTTCGTCATGAGGACGCTTTGGAAAGATAGATGGACACACAAAAAAAAAAAAAAATTGTGGATATAGCTTTCATCATCATTTCAATTTTATGGACATGATTGGTGGCGCTGATAATTTATTCTCTATTTTCTTTGCAGAAAATCGTGGTGAATTCATTGATAAACTTCAGAGGGCGAGAGCGTCTGTGAAGAATTCCGTGCCCCAGCCCATCCTTTCGAAGCCAAGCAGTACAAAGTTAATACTTGGAAACTGGGTTTTGTCGTGTAAAAAGTAAGTTATCAAAATATTCTATCCTGACTACATGTGGTTGTAAAAATTAATGCTTAACCATCCAAAAAATATATGTCGTAATAAAACAATTGTCATTTTTCAGGGAGAAAGAACTTCACATTCACAATACGGATGGCCAACAGCAAACAACTATACTCCGTGAAGACCTACCTGGTTTTATATTTGAGTCAAACAGAGGAACCAAACACTCATTTACAGCTGAAACATTTTTGGGTATGTTTTTATTAAAATGTATGTAATTAGATGATTTTACGATTTAATTTAGGTAACAGACTTATTTGTTAAGGTTTTACGTTTAAAAAAGTATGCATTTAAATTTATTTTGACAATATTTTTAGGTCCCGACTTAGCGAGCGGCTGGGCAGATCGTCGCCCAACAACCACTAGTAATGGAAATGTAACACAAGGCCGAAGTCGGTTGTCTGCCAAAACTGAAGCGCAAAAAGCACAGGTAATTAAAAAAATAAAAATACATATTTATATACACATTGTTTTGTATGTTGGATTTATTAAAAAAAGTGAAGCAAGTCGTTTTTCGGATTCATGAAAAAATGCCGTTTTATTCAAACTTTATGTATTAGGTGGGTGAACGAGCTCGAGCTTTATACTCGCGTCACTTGGCAAGCGCTGCTTGTCGCCAACCACGTCCGCCTGTGGCAAGACTTCGTGCGTTATTGGCGGTTTTACACCGAGTCTCTGCTGAAGCCACTGGTATGTAATCATTTCAATAAAGAAATGTATATTGATAATTGTGTATTGATTCCTTAGATATTATTTAATTAATTGACTTATCTGTTTTATTAGATGACTGGAAGAAAGAGCTGAGAGACACTTTAAATCAACTCAATGAGCTGTTGTGTGGAGAAGAATTATTGTCGGCCTATGAACTACAATCATCCGGATTGGCGCCTGCACTGTTTCAAGTGCTTTCACCTCAGCCAAATGGTAAGTTAATGCTGCTTTAAATAGAATAAAACCAAATCAAATATGAAATTACTCTGTTACTGTTACATAGACCTTGTGCCGAAATATATTTTAAAATCAAAAACAAAAAATCATTTGCCAAAATCCTTGGCGACCTATTTCAACCAAGTTTCGTTTTCTAGCATGTATCATCATCCCTTTTTTATATGTCATGTCATCTTTTTTCCAACAGATGCCCCTGGCCAGTTGTTAGAGCGAGAGCGCATCATCCGCGAGTGGCTCATGGAAGGCGACACGGGTGCAACAGTGGCCTCTAGGCTTGTGGCTGTGCTGGAAAGTGTGGAACGTCTTCCAGTACTTGCACCAGCTCCTGATGCACCGCCTACACATCCGGCGGCGCTCCATCATCTTACTAAGAGAATACGGTATGTTTGGTTTTTATTGCGTGATATAAGCTCACGGAAGCAGCCATGACTGTGTGAATGTTGCGGGTACCTTGATCTGTCTATTTATGTGTACTTAATCATAATAAAAAAAACTGCAAGTGTCATGATCGAAATTATCTTGGAAATAATATTTATCCATGAAAAAGATGCTTGTTGTTACCATTTTTTATTCAAACTTTCAATGCAAGCATGTATACTTAAAAATATTCTAATTTTTATAAACTGATTGCAGTTTACGAGTTGAACGCGCAAGCGATGAAACTTCTGAAGATTCCTCAACTGGTAGCACCAGTCGTAATCTAAGAGTGGAAGCATTAACTACAATTCGCCAGTTGGAAAAATTCCTTGCCAAGTCTGTAGCACGCCAGTGGTACGATATGGAGCGGCCTACATACAATTTTGTACAAAAGATTAAAGCAGAAGCTCCAATTACATTCTCGTATGATGTAAGTTGTGTTGTTTATAAAGTTTGATTTTGTTATAACATGTTTACAAGTGACGAAATGAAAGGATACATTTCAAATTATTTTTTCAGCATGATTTCGATGAAAACGGCGTGATTTATTTCATCGGAACCAACGCGGGCACATGCGAATGGGTGAATCCAGGAGCACACGGCCTCGTCAGTGTTTGGTCTTCAGATGGCAGACAGTTGCCGTACGGTCGTGCTGAAGATGTTCTATCACGATCTCCAGAGCCGTTGAACGTTCATACAAATGACGATAGACGCGCCTTCATTGCTATTGACTTGGGGCTTAACATTGTTCCCTCTGCGTATACGTTGCGTCACGCACGCGGATATGGACGATCGGCACTTAGGAATTGGCTGTTCCAGGTTAGTATTTTTTTTATTTAAGTACAAAGCTTTCAATGTTTTACATATTTACGAATATTTGTTATGTACTTCATTTTTTTATTATAAAAAGATACTGGAGGGTATTCAAATGAATATAAAAAATGTAATGCAGTTGTTAGGAGGAGTTTACATCTAAAAACTTACTAAATGTATTATGTGTAATAAATGTTTTATTATTAAATGTTGTATTAAATGTCACTGCATTAAAGATTATACTTTCTCGCATGTAATTTTCTTAAGATTGCATATACCAAACAAAATAATCTCACAGATGTCGACGGACGGCGTCACGTGGAGCACGCTAGTGTCCCACACGGACGATCAGGCGCTACAAGAGCCGGGCAGCACGGCCACGTGGCGGGTGCGCGCAGACTCGCCCTACCGCTACCTGCGCGTGCAGCAGAACGGCAAGAACGCGTCCGGGCAGAGCCATTACTTGTCGCTGTCTGGCTTTGAGATATATGGCAAGGTAAGTTCACAAGTTTTTTTTTCTATTATTGTTAACAAGATAAATCAAAAAATATCTAATACATTTAACAGGAGCATTAAGGACGCGTTTACGAATCTGACAAAAATAAGCAGTTTTTCGATGCATTTTGCGGCAAAATAATACAAAACCAAATTTGACTAATAATTACCATAGATAGATTACTCCTTAATCTTTAAATGGTAGGAATTTTTTAGTCGAAAATTTTGGTTTATAATATTGTAAAAAATAATTTCCGTTGCCTCTTCACACAAAATTGACAATATCGTGCTGAATATAAAAGCATTTTTCTATTATTTAATAAACTAAATTTATTTATTTAAAAATATTTTAAGTAAGCAGACATGTCCAACTCAAAAAGGTAGGAACTAAAACTATCAAAATGTTACAAATAAGCTGAGAAAAAAATTAAAATCAAATCCTATTTTTTCACATATTTAGCTGTAACGCGTGATACTTATTGCATGGAAATAAGGGTTATTTTATTTGTCACTATCTTGATTTATTGCACAAAAATTTGTAATGAAATATTTTAGTAATTTAGTCTGCGCTCGGCCGCCGTTGTGAGTAGACACTGTGACGCTTGTAAGCAGCTCCTCGTTTACGAAAAGATCGCTGTACGTATACAAAATAGTTGACAAGGTCAAACTTGATACTTCACGCATTCTGCACCGAGAACCAAGGCACAACAAGGTAAGATTTTATTTATAGTATTTTATACTTATGGGATAATAAATTTCATATTTAGTTTCTGACTTGACGGAGTGACCTGAAGGTGTACTTCGAAGACTGCTACTGGAACTACTAGACGATTAGAGCTAGGTATGCCGAGTTTGGGCTCGTTTTGTTAGTTATGTTGAGACCTTACCTCCGGACTTGATGGAGTGACCTGAAGGTGTACTTCGAAGACTGCAACTGGAACTAATAAACGATTAGAGCTAGGTATGCCGAGTTTGGGCTCGTTTTGTTAGTTATGTTGAGACCTTACCTCCGGACTTGATGGAGTGACCTGAAGGTGTACTTCGAAGACTGCTACTGGAACTACTAGACGATTAGAGCTAGGTATGCCGAGTTTGGGCTCGTTTTGTTAGTTATGTTGAGACCTTACCTCCGGACTTGATGGAGTGACCTGAAGGTGTACTTCGAAGACTGCTACTGGAACTACTAGACGATTAGAGCTAGGTATGCCGAGTTTGGGCTCGTTTTGTTAGTTATGTTGAGACCTTACCTCCGGACTTGATGGAGTGACCTGAAGGTGTACTTCGAAGACTGCTACTGGAACTAATAGACGATTAGTGCT
Source organism: Colias behrii (assembly GCA_029959065.1). NCBI lineage: Eukaryota > Metazoa > Arthropoda > Insecta > Lepidoptera > Pieridae > Colias > Colias behrii. The sequence continues at coordinate 7,166,069 of JARWMC010000007.1, read as the reverse complement.
AGGTATGACGAGTTTGGGCTCGTTTTGTTAGTTATGTTGAGACCTTACCTCCGGACTTGATGGAGTGACCTGAAGGTGTACTTCGAAGACTGCAACTGGAACTAATAAACGATTAGAGCTAGGTATGCCGAGTTTGGGCTCGTTTTGTTAGTTACGTTGAGACCTTACTTCCGGACTTGATGGAGTGACCTGAAGGTGTACTTCGAAGACTGCAACTGGAACTAATAGACGATTAGAGCTAGGTATGCCGAGTTTGGGCTCGTTTTGTTAGTTATGTTGAGACCTTACCTCCGGACTTGATGGAGTGACCTGAAGGTGTACTTCGAAGACTGCAACTGGAACTAATAAACGATTAGAGCTAGGTATGCCGAGTTTGGGCTCGTTTTGTTAGTTACGTTGAGACCTTACCTCCGGACTTGATGGAGTGACCTGAAGGTGTACTTCGAAGACTGCAACTGGAACTAATAGACGATTAGAGCTAGGTATGCCGAGTGTGGGCTCGTTTTGTTAGTTATGTTGAGACCTTACCTCCGGACTTGATGGAGTGACCTGAAGGTGTACTTCGAAGACTGCTACTGGAACTACTAGACGATTAGAGCTAGGTATGCCGAGTTTGGGCTCGTTTTGTTAGTTATGTTGAGACCTTACCTCCGGACTTGATGGAGTGACCTGAAGGTGTACTTCGAAGACTACAACTGGAACTAATAGACGATTAGAGCTAGGTATGCCGAGTTTGGGCTCGTTTTGTTAGTTATGTTGAGACCTTAGCTCCGGACTTGATGGAGTGACCTGAAGGTGTACTTCGAAGACTGCTACTGGAACTAATAGACGATTAGAGCTAGGTATGCCGAGTTTGGGCTCGTTTTGTTAGTTACGTTGAGACCTTACCTCCGGACTTGATGGAGTGACCTGAAGGTGTACTTCGAAGACTGCAACTGGAACTAATAAACGATTAGAGCTAGGTATGCCGAGTTTGGGCTCGTTTTGTTAGTTACGTTGAGACCTTACCTCCGGACTTGATGGAGTGACCTGAAGGTGTACTTCGAAGACTGCAACTGGAACTAATAGACGATTAGAGCTAGGTATGCCGAGTTTGGGCTCGTTTTGTTAGTTATGTTGAGACCTTTCCTCCGGACTTGACATAACTAACAAAACGAGCCCAAACTCGGCATACCTAGCTCTAATCGTCTAGTAGTTCCAGTAGCAGTCTTCGAAGTACACCTTCAGGTCACTCCATCAAGTCCGGAGGTAAGGTCTCAACATAACTAACAAAACGAGCCCAAACTCGGCATACCTAGCTCAAATCGTCTAGTAGGTCCAGTGGCAGTCTTCGAAGTACACCTTCAGGTCACTCTATCAAGTCTGGAGGTAAGGTCTCAACATAACTAACAAAACGAGCCCAAACTCGGCATACCTAGCTCTAATCGTCTAGTAGTTCCAGTAGCAGTCTTCGAAGTACACCTTCAGGTCACTCTATCAAGTCCGGAGGTAAGGTCTCAACATAACTAACAAAATGAGCCCAAACTCGGCACACCTAGCTCTAACCATCTATTAGTTCCAGTAGCAGTCTTCGAAGTACACCTGCAGGTCATTCCATCAAGTCCGGAGGTAAGGTCTCAACATAACTAACAAAACGAGCCCAAACTCGGCACACCTAGCTCTAATCGTCTAGTAGTTCCAGTAGCAGTCTTCGAAGTACACCTTCAGGTCACTCCATCAAGTCCGGAGGTAAGGTCTCAACATAACTAACAAAACGAGCCCAAACTCGGCATACCTAGCTCTAATCGTCTAGTAGTTCCAGTCGCAGTCTTCGAAGTACACCTTCAGGTCACTCCATCAAGTCCGGAGGTAAGGTCTCAACATAACTAACAAAACGAGCCCAAACTCGGCATACCTAGCTCTAATCGTCTAGTAGTTCCAGTAGCAGTCTTCGAAGTACACCTTCAGGTCACTCCATCAAGTCCGGAGGTAAGGTCTCAACATAACTAACAAAACGAGCCCAAACTCGGCATACCTAGCTCTAATCGTCTATTAGTCCCAGTAGCAGTCTTCGAAGTACACCTTCAGGTCACTCCATCAAGTCCGGAGGTAAGGTCTCGACATAACTAACAAAACGAGCCTAAACTCGACACATCTAGTTCTACTCGTATAATAGTTCCAGAATAGTTCCAGAAGAATAATAGTTCCGAAGTACACTTTGGCATGTACTTGTTTACCAATCAATCACTGTCCCATGAAATTAGGTAAATGGTATCTACTTTTGTGACCATTCAACGTTACAAACAAATCAAAGTAAATTATAAAAAAAAAAATATTGCAATAAAAATAAGTTCAATTATCAAGTCGTGTCAGTTTAGTCATAATTTCGTCGTTTCTCGCATTTCGCTGTGTGTGTGAGCCGTGCACGTGTAGTAGTAAGACTCAAAACTTAAAATTGATGCGCGTCAATTTGTAAATACGTCCTTAAATATAACTTCTCATACATAAGTAGCAATTAATGGTTGTTAAAAATCGAAATTTAAAATGTGTGTTAAAAATGAATTTTAAATTTTCGAGTTTTTTTAGTTTAATTTTAGAGAATTAATTTTTAGAGTTTTTTTTTTATTATTATTAAGGGCCAATCTTTGGTTAAACACAACACAACAATTTAAAACGCCACACGTTAAATATTTCAAGACTTTTTGTTTAATATGATATTCAACAAATAAGAATTAACCAATTATTGAAAAATAAGCTCAAAGAGTTTGAAAAATTAATAAATATTCAATATCGAATTTCACTAATTATAGTAATTTCTATAGTAACATAATGTTTGCATCAGGTGGTAAGCGTAGTAGACACAGCTCCCCGTCAAGTGGGCGGCCCCACACCAGCAGCGGGCGTGCCGGCCGGCAGCGGCGCGACGGGCGGGCGCACGCGGCGGTTCAGCCGCAACCCGCGGGCGGTGTGCGCGGGCGCGCGGGTCGTGCGCGGCCCCGACTGGAAGTGGCGGGACCAGGATGGCGCGCAGCAACCCGCTATGGGCACGATTACGTCGGACCTGCACAATGGATGGGTGGATGTTAAGTAAGTCCTGTTTTTGTGTTATGTGTATAAATTGAATTTCATTTATTCACGCGCAACCCCCGCGCCGTGTGCGCGGGCGCGCGGGGTTTCTGCTAGGGTGTAGTTTAATTACAACTTGTACATCATACTAAACTCAAACATTTATTTATTCAATTAGACTTCTTCTAGAAGCACTTGTGAATCATTACATATTACTAAAGTACGGTTGCATACTACGAAGAACTTAAAATAATGCGTCCCGCTTGTACGCCATGATTTATGAGAAAACGCACATAATTGTTAAGTACGTAATTCTTCGTAATTTTCTACCGTACCAAACTATATATTTTTTTTTTATTAATTTAGGTTTATAATGCTATTATGCTATTTTTAACTGAATTATTATTTTTTATGTTAGATGGGATCATGGAGGTCGCAATTCGTATCGCATGGGTGCTGAGGGAAAATTCGACTTGAAACTAATTGGAGTTTTCGAGTCGCAACGTTCACGTAAGAGCCATTCCACACCAAGCCTGCCGGATGCTACCAACGACAATCAGGTAAAATTATTTGATTATTTGATATAATTTTATTCATCCTAAATCAGACATAATATAAACATCTAAAACATCTTAAAAAATCTTAATTCTTAACATACAGTTTAATCAAGAGGTAACAATTCAAAGTATAAATAAAATGTATCTTTCTTGTTACTTACTTTCATCTTACATGTTAAGTATTTATTAAAATACAAAACATTATTAATTATAAATCATTATTATTTTTGTGTTAGGTGTCCGTAGCATCAACGGAACAAGCTTCATCAGCGGATAACATTTCTGGCGAGGAGATGGCCAGCAACATGACGCGGCCGCGCATGCACACTGCAGACCTCTCCGCTATTAACAACTCTACGCATCATATTAATACAGGTGAAATTTGAAAAAAGAAGTTTCTTGTTTTGCTTTGTTATATTATTTATTTGAGCGCAATGATGATTATGTTTTAACATTAAATTCATTTTAATATAAACTTAGGAAAACCATTGATATATTAGATAATGTTATTCACGTAGTTTCCTCACAAAAAGTCATGCAATATCTCCTTTATTTTTACAGATCTTGCAACAATCGTAGAATCATTGACCCTTGGAGCTGAAGGAAATAACTGTATGGCAGATTTGGCCAACACGTCATTTACCAACATGGAAATGGGGCCTACAAGCATTACAGATATAACCAAACCATACCCAGCCAAAGAACCTGTGCCCGAATCTAATAGTCAAGAGGTAAGTACATGTACTGCAGCGTTTGGGGTGCTTTTTTGTTACTAATTATTTAATTTTCAAATACGCTACTAATATAAGCAGCTATTGAATGTAAACGATTGTCACTAATTTAATTATCACATTAGTATGAATACTGCTAGGTGAATTATTAGGATGCTAAGGCCAGGCGCTCAGTGAAGTAGTGGTAGAAGATAAATAAAAAATACGATAGTAAATTTCATGGAATAAAACAAATAACGTCTTTATTTTTACGTAAACAAGTATCTTTGCGCAAAAATAATACATACATCATGTACAGTTTTAAAGTACTCTTAAAAAATGGTCGGTTGGATGGTTTTGTATAGTGTGTTGTGACAATTTGAATTTTAACTACAATAAACGAAAAACACACTAACTTTTCGACGTTCACACACGCACATAACACGTAATAAAAGAGCCAATAGCAAGTGAATGTAGGCGGGTGGTACTTAACTTGTGAACGTTGCGAAGGAGGAGCGCCGGCGCCGCAGCTCGGGGGAGGCGCAGCGCAACAGTGCCAATGCGCTGCTCTCCGGCGAGCTGCTGGCCTTGCCCGCCTCGCTGCTGCACACGCTGCGCAATAACGCTAACCGACTGCACATACAGGTACATTGGGCGTGGGGAGCAACAAGGTTTGTAGGGGCACGTTAGGTGGTCTAGGGTTATTACTTTTTTTTTAGTTTTATGTATGCAAGCAAAGGGGCAGGTGGACCTGATGTTAAGTGATCTCCACCACCCATAAACATTAGTAACATCACATTGAATAAGATTCTATGCTTGTCCCGGCTCCGACCTGGTTGACTGCCGGAATTTTATAGAATCTCAAACAACATACTAGATATTATGGATATAGTTTAAAATTTGCATCTTGATGTCGGATATTTTTTCTTGTCTCAGAAGAAGGTTTAAGGATTGTTTACTCTATATCTAGTTTTTTCGAAACTGGAAAAAATGATCGGTTACTTAGAATATAATTCCTGCATTTTATTTAAAAAAATATTGTTTATATTCATGATTTTTTATTACCGTGTTGCTCTACATGTGTACATGTCGGTAATTCGAATTGTGGGACGGACTTAGTTGCAGAAACAGTAGCAGAATTCTTATCATGTAATTTGCATGCGCATCCATTAGCAGGCAGCATATTTGGGTTTTTATTATTAGAAATTACATCATTATTTATTTGTAATAAGTAGTAGTTTATTAGTTTATGACATGCAATCATGTAGTAGAATGTAAATGGTTGCAGTTTGTGTCAAAAGCTTATAATATATGTCTAACATGTATGCACTCATCTGTGTAATTGTATATCATTGTATATGCATGAGCATGTGTCAGAAGTGAAACTTCTTCGGCGAGATTAAAAGATACTAAAACCGTCGCCTTACTACATGACGTGACGGTATTGCCATAACGCGTCCTTAAAATTTTACTCTCAACGCGCCTACAGATGTTTCACTTCAAAAAATATATTTATGTATTGTATCTCGCATGAATGCATAATATATTATTGTACATAGTACCATTTTTGCTTCTTTAATGGAATCATTATTTCATCTTAAATAGAAGTAGAGTTAATTTTAAATATATTTTTGAGTACATATTTCGGCAAACAATTATTGATTTCATTATTTAATTTTATAGTGTGAAGATAACGACAACGGTGAGGGTCAATTTAATGAGCACAAGAATGATGGACAAACCGGCAGCGGCACTATGAGCGCAAGCGAACCTGATTTGACACAACAGGTATGTTTCTATTAAATTACTAGATGACCTAGTTGTGGAAGTTTTTATTGGAATCATTAAACCATTGAATTAACCACAATTTTAGCTTGAATAGATTTAAAAAGTAGATAGGTACCTCTGGTTAAACAGAATTATTTTAGTTCTCTTTTTAAGTGTATATTAAAGTTTATTTGATATTTATAAATAAAATATAATATTTAGGGTGCTGCAAGGCTTCTGGAGTCGTTAGGTGTGGGCCGTATAACGAGTGGCTCACGAAACAGTACCAACCAACAACGCTCCAACCGCGGCAATCACCCTAATTCCTTGTTCCCTAGGTAAGTTATTTATTTACGTTGTTATTAACTGGATTGTGTATTTTTTCCCTCCACTTGTTGATGGCCAGATTAGCGGATAGCTTGTGATATATGCATGAATATGTGCTACAGTTCATGCATACGTGCATACAGGCAACTCTTTCTTATTCCATTTCCTGAAATTTATATTGCCGTTGATTTAAGTTTCATATTTTGTTTAAAAGAGTAGAAGATATATATATTGCACTATGTTATTGTTGAAGTCAAATATATGTTTTTGTTTTATTTTATAGCCTCGTTCGTCTGGCGCTTTCGAGTAATTTCCCGGGTGGGCTTCTATCGGCCGCTCAAAGTTACCCATCATTGGCGCCAAACGCACAAAACGCATTGACACTCTCACTCACATCTACGTCAAGTGAGAGTGAACAGGTTAGTACCTATGTTATGCAATTAAATTAATGTTTTAATTGAGATTGCAGTAAATGTGTGGTGTTATTTAAGAAGAATATACCTTTGTTAGTGTCAATACTCAATGGGTTAAAGTGAGCGAATTGAATATGAATTCTTAACAAAGCATTCACATTAAATTTCTGTACATTCTAGTTGAATTTTCGATTTATAATTGTTTTAAATACCTTCTAGGAGATTATGATATTTTTATTCGGGGGTTAAAACAATAAATTTTTATATCAGGTGTCACTGGAAGACTTTCTGGAATCATGCCGTGCCCCCGCGCTGCTCACAGAACTGGAAGATGATGATGAAGGCGACGATGCGCTCGATAGTGACAAAGAAAACGAACCCACTTATCATGAGGTAGTAAGTACTTATAAAGGCATTTAAAAAATATTTTCTCATATTTTTAAAGTGAAACTTTTATTACATCGTCTCAAACTTTTTGGTCTGTGTAGCGCAGTAGCGCATGTCGCGTGTATCGCAGCTGCCGAGTAGGTATTTTTTTTTTTTTTTTTTTTTTATAGTGGGGAAATCTTCTTAGATACCCCCGGCTCCCGGGGATGGAGCCGTGGTTATGTCGGATTTTTACCGACTAAAACCCCACTCTGTTCCATCGCGCTGCTTTGGACGGAACTGCGGGAACGGTTACGACTCTACCGCGTGTCCCGCCCAGCAGATGCCCGTTTCCAGGCCCACCACTAGAACCCCCCTCGCTGGCGGCTGCTGGAACGAAGGCTTACGCCACCAACGCGCAGACAATGGATCTTTCCCCGCTCCATCATCCGCGTTCCCCCGAACCCCCGACCCCAACACCGTCCGGCCGGAGGGTGCACGCCGGAAGGTCCTCCGATGTGTGAATACACGTCGGGGGACCCTCCGGAGCACTTTTATAGAGATTACCTCGCAGCCCCCACCTCACCATAGGTGGCGACCCTCGGTCCGGCCCCACGGACCGGATTACGAGTTGGCAGACGGCCGTTTTACAGCGGCCGCCGCCCCACACCTCTCTGCAGGAGTCTCCGCGCGTCATCACAATGACGCGTCGGGATCCCGCCCTCCGCTGCACGGCGTTGCTTGCTAAACCAGCGAGCCCGCCGCGCCGCGACCTCTGGCCGCCATCCACCGCCGCATAAAAGCCGGCTCCTCTCTGGTCCACAAACAGGACCTCTGCCGTCGGGTCAGTCGAGGCTTTCCAACCCCAACTGCCGTCCAGCGCCACCCTTGCCTAGTGGACACGGGGTCCACCAAGCCACGACCTCTGGTCGCCATCCCACGCCGCACACAGCGGCCGCTGGGCCACACCTAGCCCCGGCCGTCGGGCCGGTCGAATCTCCCCGACTCAAAACCAGCCGTTCAGCCCCTCGCTGGTCCAATTTCGCTTCACTCAGAGGGCCATAACTCTGAGCTACTGAGCCCCTCCGCCGCGACAAGGCCTGGACCGTTGGGGGGGAGTAGGTATACCTACTCGGCAGCCGACCGACACGCGACATGCGCTACACAAAGCAGTGTTCGGAACCGTTCGAACAGTTTCACTTTTACCGTGGTTTCATAAAACCACACAACATTTTTGTTTGAATTTGATAAGTATGTTAACATAATCATAAAAAATTAAAAAATGAGAATTTGAATAGATATATTTTCGATAAATTTGTCTAGACTGGACTGTATCAAACATAATAGATTTTTAGTTTAAACTAAGGCCCTTCGCTCATGGAGCTACTCAAAAAGAACTAGTCACAAACTCAAATTACTAACGAGTTGCCTGAGCGTCACAGCCCATACATGTTCTATGGAGATTCGCACACGACGCGACTAGTTACTAACTGGTCAGTAACGCGTTAGCAACCAATCACGCGCGACGCGTCGTGCCGGTCTCCACGCTACTGGTTTCCCGAGTTTCTTTGTTTTTTATGATAAAAATGAACGAGCAAATAACAGAAGTGACTGAAACCTTATAACTTGAGTAGCGTTGTATGCGAGATACAATTTGTAACGGGTTTGTAATCGTAATTACTGATTAGTTCAGTCATTTTTGAGTAGCTCCATGAGCGAAGGGCCTTACATTTCAATTTGTGTGTCTGGTGACTACCATCTTGGGTCCATTTAATCGTCTCGTTTATTATTTGACCATTACATTACTCATGCTAAGTGCAACCATTCAATAGCCAGTCAACATTTGTTTTTAATACAGAAAGTAGTATTTTGAAATTTTCATAATTTTCATCAAAGCCCATCTTGTAACTAAACGAAAGTAGCTAACGTGCGTCACGTCGTGTAACACTTATAGTGGGCGCAGGTGTCGCGCAACCTGCTGTCGCTGATGGAGGAGGAGGCGCTGGAGGCGGTGGCGGCGCGCGGCGCGTGGCGGGGGGGCGCGGGGGGCGCGGGGGGGGCGGGGCCCCGCAAGCCGTGGGACGACGACTTCGTGCTCAAGCGGCAGTTCTCCGCGCTCATACCGGCCTTCGACCCGCGCCCCGGCCGCACCAACCTCAACCAGACTGTCGGTATGTGTTTACGTTATCATTGGTCGTGTGATATCTTTGATCTCACCATCTATCCCTCCCTAGTACCTGCTACCTCATTCAGATTTCTTAAATTATAGTGATTTTTTAAGTGAAACTTCTTTATCGGGGTTGGAAAAAAATTTAGTGTAACATTTTTTCGTTACGCGTGACATTTTTCCGTTACGCGCCATATAGTAAATTATTTTTTGAAAAATAAGGTCATAAAGAAGTTTCACTTCTTACGTGTGTACACTAGTACACGCACACATTTTTTAATAGAAAAAAGTCTTCAAATGGTATTTGGCTCTTTAATTGTTCATGGAGTACCCATTTTGAAGTTGCAACAGCTGATGATAATGTTTTTTTTATATGTAGTGTAAGTTTTCAAAGAATCATAATTAATTATACTTTCAATTTAAATTTCATTACATCAATTTTTGTGTCCCTAGATCTCGATATCCCGTTAAACGATGATTCCGACGTGGAAGAAGCGGCGGAGCCCACAGCGAGCGGTAGCGACGCGACTCTTATAGAAAATACTAGCACTACTAACACAACGCGTCTGCCTTCCCTGAAGCTCGTGTTGAACTCTGGCGGAGTTTCGTTACCTTTAGATAAGCCGTCTTGGACGCTCTACCGCGCCGTGTTGGCTCTCAACGCTAAACTACCATCTCACGATTCGCACAGAGATACGACGTATACGTAAGTAGTGGAATGATTATGCCATTATATTATTATTTGCCCCTTTAAAATTTTAAATATGTGTTGTTCAATCTCTATCATCAGTCTTTATAGTACATAACAATGTTGATGTTCGTTGTTAGTAACCATAGAATATAAACTTAAAAAGATTGTATTAATATTACAATGTTTTTATAATTCTTGTTGATATAATTTTATTTTTCCCAAAAATACACTAATCTTCTGCGTAGAAAATGTATATACGCTGCCAGGATATGTTTATAATTCAGGGGGTAAGTAAATATTGTTGTAGAGGTTGAAAAGCTACAATAATTTCATAATTCTATTTGTTCATATAGGTTAACATACAAGGAGATAGAGGGAGGCGATGCGTTTGCAGTCTCAAGCGATAGTGAAGAAGATGAACCTGGTGATCCTGGTAAGTAACGTAATTTACTTATTTATTTTATAAAATTTTATTAAAATATTTTGCGTCCTCTTATATTATTAAAAATATTTAACGTTGATGAAACAATTACTTCAACAACAACACCAACATTATGAGTTTGGAGGTCATTTTATAATATCAACATGGGCATAAAAATAACTTTTTCATGAAAATGTGAAAAATGTTTAGCTTTATGTGATTTCGATTAAATTATCTGTAATTTAATAGCTATATAATGTCGAGGTACTTATTTGTTTTGTTGCGTGTCTTGTAGCGGAGCGCGGCGTGGCGGGCGCGGAGGGTGGGTGGGCTCGCATGGTGACGTGCTGCGTGCGCGTGCTGCGGCGGCTGCGCGGCGCCGTGCCCGCGCTGCCGCCCGACGCGCTGCTCTCCACCAAGCTCACCAACAAGCTGCACCACCAGCTGCAGGAGCCGCTCACGCTAGCTGCTGCTGCTACGCCCAGATGGTAAATAGTAAATACTCTAATCCTAGTGGGGGTTAGAAATTAGAATTGTTGCTCTTTTATGAAATCCAACTGGGAGGTTTTAAAGATTATACAACTATGATAGATTATGTTTTGGAATGAAGTCTAGGTTTGTGTCTGTAGATCATAGAAAATTATTTTTATTTATTTCTGTTGAAAATTATGTATAATTCAAATTTATTAATTAATATAAATACGTCTGAAGTGGAAAATATATCTTTACTATGGTTATTGTAATTTCGTGATTATTCTTTCTATTGCTTAGTAAACTGTAGTACACTTTTTCCTGTTATTTATGAAATAATCGGTGTTCCAATAATTTTATGTATTTTTTTAGGTGCCAACAGCTAAACGACTGGTGTCCGTTCTTATTCCCGCTAGAGACGAGACAAATGTTCTTTGCGTGTACCGCCTTTGGAACATCTAGAACGATAGTATGGCTTCAAGCACAACGGGATCGTGCACTAGACAGGCAAAGGTATGCATTTAATATACTGAGTTGTTTTATTTTACATATGGCAAGGGTAAAAATATATTTTTGTTTTGCAGAGCGGGTAACACAGTGTCTCCACGTCGGGCAGAACTGGAGGCATCCGAGTTCCGTATGGGAAGACTGAGGCATGAGCGAGTTAGGATACCTAGAAATCCTAATCTACTGCGATCTGCCATGCAGGTAATTACTCAATTTATTACATAATTTTTAATTCCAAATTTTTCCAATTTTTCATCAATAGTAAAACGCAGGATTGTTAAGCAGTATGTGCAGCGTATGCGCATGTGACTAGATCATAAGATACATATTCGTTATTAACATATCTACTCGTTCAGGTGATGCGCGTGCACGCGGGCCGCAAGTCGGTGCTGGAAGTGGAGTTCGCGGGTGAAGAGGGCACCGGGCTCGGTCCAACGCTCGAGTTCTACGCGCTTGTGGCTGCTGAGCTGCAACGTGCTGACCTGAACATGTGGCTCAACGACGCGCATCTACACGACGCGGAAGCCGCGCCCCACCACCTCACATTGCCCGGCGGTACGTAGCAAACTAACAATCTGGCTCGAAGGACCAAAAGTTCTACGACTTGGTAGCGGCTGAGCTGCAGCGCGCTGACCTGAACATGTGGCTCAACGACGCGCATCTACACGACGCGGAAGCCGCGGCCCACCACCTCATATTGCCCGGCGGTACGTAGCTTACTACACATCCGGCTTGAAGGACCAAAAGTTCTACGCGTTCTACTACTACATACTCTAATCATACATAGTATAATCTGTGCACTGATATTATGTGCTATTTTGCCTTTTTAGGCCTCGTTGACTAATCTCAACTTTGATATTCAACATTTATCTTAGCCAAAATTTTATTGCCATAATACGAAGGTCTTATTTGTGTCTTCTAATTGTGAAAAAATAGTAATATGCGGTATTCAAGAAACATAATATTTTTATCAACAGAAAAACCTGTCGGGTTCTACGTGACGCGCGCGGGCGGCTTGTTCCCCGCGCCCCTCCCTCAAGACTCTGCTATCTGTGATAAAGTTTGCAAATATTTCTGGTTCCTTGGAGTATTTTTAGCTAAGGTAAGAATTTTTAATTGTAATTAGATTTTTTATTAGAATAGTATTATTTGTATCTGTTTGCTAAAAAAAAATGTTCATTGCAGGTTTTACAAGACGGGCGGCTAGTTGATTTACCTTTATCTGAGCCTTTCTTAAGAATCATGTGCGGCGAGGAGCTAACGACTGAACATTTGCTAGAAGTTGATCCAATTAGACATAGGTAAATATAAGATGTATCTGTGTATATTGTATAGATTATAATTATTGTGTGTATAAGTAAGTACTTAATTTACGAGAGCGTCGTTTGAAATGTCGTTTCTTTCATTAATTATTAATATTCTTTACTTGATGCATCAAATTTATTTTACTAATGAGACTGAAACTTTTTTAATTACCCATTTTCTCGTGTATCGTTTTAAATAATTTCCCACATATTTTTTGACACGAACAAATATTTAAAACAGGTTCCTAACGAGCGTTCTAAACGCGGCGGACGAGTACGACTCGATACAGCGTGACGCTTCGCTGGACGATGCGGAGCGGGCGAAGCGTGCGCGTGGTCTGCTAGTCGAGGGCGCTACATTCGAAGAGCTCTCGATCACTATGACGCACGTGGCGTCCAACTCGGATCCCGAAGTGGCTGTACAACCGCTGTGCGATGGTGGTGATCAGATTGAGGTAATTGAACATGCTATGATAATTATTGTAGGTAGCAAGACTCTATATTTTAAAAGTTTACAAGGTGATGCTGAATATTTGTTGAAAAAAAGTTGCTCAACTGTTGTTGTTGGTGAGAAGTTGCTGGTAACAATGTCGGTTGAAATGAAGAGCGTTAGCATTTAAACAAAATTTCTAAGAACATTGTTGGACACCTCTTGTTCCTTATATATCATAAAGTCACGTTGTTACGAGTCTTAAAGTAAATTGCAAAGCATAGCGACTATTATTGGGGTAATTTTGATAAATGTTATTCATAATCTTGATTTTTCTGTTAATTAATTAATATAATTAAAAAACGAAGTATGTAATTAATCAATCACTAATATAATTAGGTGGGAGCGCACAACGCGCGCGAGTACGCAACCGCAAGCGCGCTGTGGATGGTGCAGACGGGCGTGCGGCGTCAAACCGCGGCGTTCCGGCGCGGCTTCGGCGCGGTGTTCCCGCCGCGCCGCCTGCGCGCCTTCTCGCCGCCCGAGCTGCGCCTGCTCGTGTGCGGCGAGCGCGGGCCCGTGTGGACCAGGGACCACCTGCTGCAGTACACGGAGCCCAAGCTCGGGTATACTAGGGATAGGTATGTGAGATAAACAATGTATTGCTTTCTATACGTTGTGAATATGTGAAAAAAAAAGTAATTTTAGTCGTAAGTAGGATGTAATTACATTATGAATAGTGAGCGTATGGTAATTCTTACGTCGTAAATGCCAAGTTTGAGTAATAATGTTTCCATAAAAATATTTAATAGTAATCTGCTATCGTCAATATTTTCAATCAACTATGATAGTCAAATCAAACAAAATAGCTCACCCCTAATATTTAAGCGAAGCTTATAAGCGAATTTAACGAACTTAAACAACAATTTATTGAAATGAAAACTAAACTCGATTTAGCACTCATAGAAATAAAAGAACTTAAAGCAAAATAACAAACAAATAATCATTTACAAGCAGTTACTACATCACCTATATCCTCAAATAATAATAAAAGTGGTACAAAAACTATACAAGATTATGAATCACCGTCAAACACTTTAAATTATAAGAATGGAATGGATAAACCTAAAATAAATATATTTGGAACCCAATGCTGTTCCGGTATGGCGTCCCAGCTTAGACAACGGTTAACCACGTCCGAGAACTATTTAATAAGAGGCAACATTAAACCACACGCACCGTGCGATGAAATTCTGAAAGACTGTTATCGACTTAATACAAATAATTCCGATATTGTATTAATATGCATAGGTGAGAATGACGAGAGCCCGGAAAAAATCATGTCAGAACTCAATACAACTATAAGCAGACTAAATAACGGTAGCGTCATAGTAGCCAGCGTGCCTAGAAATAAATATAACTTAAATATCAATTACTTAAATAGATGTATATCCCGCGTCTGTTCACGTTTTAAAAATTGTCATTTTGTTAATGTTTTTAACAGCTTTAGATCAATGTATGAATTTTATAGAAAAATAATTTTTAACATTAATTGTATAGAATATGAACGTACTTACTTAAATTGTAAAGCGTTAAAAAACCTCATAAATAGGCACAGCAAAGTTGAAACGGGTATTAAAAATATAATTACAACAAATACTTCATGTGATTCCCCATGTTTGAATAAAACTGTCGAAAGTGCTGTCTTAACATTCAACACACCAAAAAATCAAACAAAGAAACACTCAAAATTTTTTCGTACCTAAATTAAACAAAAAGTTTTTTACAGTATTGCATCAAAATATTGCTGGCATCTTATCTAAACTAGAATTAATTGAAATAACATTACTAGAATTGCGCGATAATAATATTCACCCGGATGTATTATGCTTTTCAGACACATTTATCAAGGAGGGCCATGAACAATACTTAAAACTTAATAACTATTATATGGCAGTGAGTTATAGTCGTGATATATCAAGAGGGGGAGTGTGTATTTTTCTTAAAAATGATCTTAAATTTAAGGATGTCATTTTCATTAAAAGCTTTAGTACTGATAAAAAATTTGAATGTTGTGGCTTAGAAGTATTAGATAAAGATATAATAATTATATGTATTTACCGTACACCAGACTCCGATGTAAATTTCTTTTTAACCCAATTAAATCTACTGCTATTTAAAGTAACTGAAAAATACGATAAAAAGAAAATTATTATTGTCGGAGACTTCAACATTAATATACTTAAAATAAATAAAAATTGTTCTGACTACAAGAATTTAATTAACACATAATTTTAAGCTACACATAAATCAACCTACAAGGGGAAATTCTTGTATTGATCACATTCTAAGTAATATTTACAAAGCGAATGCAAGTATTATTCCCCTATATCTATCTGACCACAACACTGCTCAATTGCTGAAATTTCAAGTTAATAATTATAATCACAGGCAACAGCACAAATCTAGATTGACCACCTATAAAAGAGACTTTAACACAGAATACATTAGCAAATTTAAAAATTACCTTAATAGTTTAACATTTTATGATATTTATAAAGAAAATGATCTAAATACAGCCTTTCAAAGTTTTCATGACCTTTTTTGTCTTTTATATAAATTGTGTTTTCCACTTATAAAAATTAATGTGGGTAAGATTAATAATACAAAATGGATTAGTGAAGGATTAAAAATCAGTTGTAGAAATAAGAGAAATCTAAGATATTGCTATTATAATAATAAATCAAATATAAATTATAAATCTAAATACTTAACTTATTCTTAAATTTTACGCAAGTGCATATATAAAGCTCAAAAGCTTTCTAATATTGCTTATATTTCTAACAGTCAAAACAAATGCAAATCATCATGGAAACTTATAAAGAATGAACTGAATTCCCATAATAAGTCATCTGATATAGATAAAATAGATATAGGATCCGAAACATTATCTGACCCAGCCAAAATATCGACACAATTTAATAGTTTTTTTGTTAATATTGGTAAGCCCACACCAAATTCTTGTTATGGTTCCAAAATAAAAAACACACACAAAAATCCATCCTCAATGTTTCTTAGACCCATGAATGAAAATGAAGTTATGAAACAAATATTAGCCTTAAATAATACAAACTCTGTAGGTTACGATGAGGTTTGTACGAAAATTATAAAAAAATGCGCTGTAGAAATAGTTCATATTTTAACACATTTGATAAACATGTCTTTTTTAAGTGGATGTTATCCAAATGCCCTCAAAATATCCATAGTTCGACCATTATTTAAGAAGGGAGATAAACGTGTGATGGAAAATTACAGACCAATCACACTTATATCAATGTTCGCAAAAATTTTTGAGAAATGCATGAGTCTTCGCCTTAATGAATTTTTAAATAAACATAATATAATTAAAAGTGATCAATACGCATTTCAGAAAAATAAATCTACGAACAATGCATTATATTCTCTGACTCATTGTATTATTAAAAATATTGACTTAAAATTTATGACAACTGCTATATTTTTTGACATGTCCAAAGCTTTTGACAGAGTGTGTCACAACATATTATTAGAAAAGCTGGAAATATATGGTATACGTGGTATTGTGTTAGAGTGGTTTCGTACTTACCTCGAAAATAGAAAACAATGTGTTGTAATCACAAAAACAAATAAAAATAAAGAACAACAGTCGTACCAATCTAATCTCATTTGCAACGAATATGGAGTACCGCAAGGTTCTGTACTAGGGCCAATTCTATTTCTTGTTTATATAAATGACTTAATCGATGTTTCGGACAACAAGATAATCTTATTTGCTGACGATATATCCATAATCTTTAAAACTGACATTAAAAATTTTGACCATATAAATTACCAACGAGACATAAATTATAATATTGACTATTTAATTAATTGGCTGACCTTGAACAATCTCAAATTTAACCTAAATAAAACAAATTTTATTCAATTCTTAAATAAACCTAGATCTGACTTAAAACTAGAACATAACAATATAATAATAAATAAAACTCATGAAACACAATTCTTAGGCATAACAATAGACATGAATTTAAATTGGACATCTCATATTGAAAAAGTATGTAATAGAATAAATAAGTATATATATGTACTCAGACGTCTTCGTAAAATAACTGACATAAAAACAGCAATATCGGCATACCACGCATACGTAGTATCAATTTTAAGGGACTTATAGTATGGGGAAATGGAGTAATTTATAAAACTTAAATTATTAACTTTGCCGTGCCTTTACATATTTGAAATTTGCAAATTTGTTAAAAATAATCAAAGATTATTTACCACGGCTCAAGAAATGTACGGGAATTTACGGCATCCCAATAGATTGATACTTGACCATAAACCTAGAACATCTTTGTACTCAAAATACTGTCATGCTATGTGTGTTAAAATATATAATAATATTCCAGACGATTTAAAGAAATTGGACGCAAAACAGTTTAAGACAAAACTTTATATGTGGCTATTAAGCAAAAATTTTTATAATGTAAGGGACCTTTTGGATTGTAAACATAAATATTGACATGTATGTTATTCTTTGTTGTTCGTGTGTGTAATCGTTCGTTTGTGTGTAATAAATAAGTATTTGAACTTAACTATAATATGTACCTAATGTTTATGTAATAAAATTGTTTTTTTTTTTTTCTGATTATGCGGAGCTGTGAAATTATGTTTGCATGCCAGTATAACTGGCGAATGTGCTGTACTTTTCCATAAAATAATAACTTGTGAACCACATTTGAGCAAATAAAGATTTATTTATTTATTTATTTATTCGGCGATACATTTGCAGATACAATCAATATAGTATTGTAAATGCGCATGGACAGAGGTGATTGCTTGCTCTAAGTGGTCCAAACAGCTTTCGTTCCTGCAAATTTATGAAAAAAATAAAAACAATAGCAAATTATTTATGCTTATTTTGATTAAATATAAAACATTTCTCTTTCTATATAGCCCTGGCTTCCTACGACTCGTTGACGTGTTGGTGGAGATGTCATGGCGCGAGCGCAAGGCGTTCCTTCAGTTCGCGACGGGCTGCAGCAGCCTGCCGCCCGGCGGGCTCGCCAACTTGCACCCGAGGCTCACTGTTGTTCGAAAGGTACCTTATTTATTATTATGTCGATAAAAAAAAATAATTGCTGCTCTATAACTTGAAAATTTATGAGTTCTTTTTTCCAAACTGAATAATTTTATAACGCTGTTTTGCATTTAGTGATATGTGTATCATTTGTTGGATTCTATCAATAATTATACCCGGCGCGGCGAATGATGATTCCTATGACACTGACAGTTATTCTCAAGAGACAAACTTGTAATGGCGTCACCATTACATTAGAAACGTATTGGAGGCGTCTAAAAATGGCATTTATTGATTTTTACGTAGCTTTATGCCATAACAATGATATTCCGTTGGAATTATAACAATTCTTAACATTTACGAGAAATTATATCAATCTGACTTTACGTTTACGTCCTACAAAACTTACATCTCTGGCATTTATCGACTAGTGCGGAAAGTATCGATAAACAAATTTCGATAATGGAAACGAGTTCACATTTTTTCCATGCTTAAGCTTTAGTTCATTCACTATTGAATGGAACAGAAGATCGCAGCATAATTAATTAATTAATTCGCGTTCGCGTTAATTTACTTACCATTAATAATATAAGTTTTTTAGACAAATTAAATGGGGGCTTCCATTTTCATGATAAAATAATATACACTGTGTTAAACGGGTTAAAAATTACGTGAAATGATAAGGCGCATTTTTATGTTTTGGAAAACTTTCGTTTTAGTTACCTACTTAATCTATGCTAAAAAACTTAAATTAATACAACAACAACATAATAGACGTTAAAAATTTTAGTTAAAAATTCATTTTATAATATTTGTAAAAACATGTTTACCGACGTGGCTGAATGCAAGCCACGCCTTTGCCTATAAAATAGTAAAGTATCGACACGACCCATCATACGAGCAATCACTAAGACGAACTGTCATAGGGATCATCATTCGCCGCGCCGGGTATAACTAAACTAAAATAACGGATTGTCAGTGCAAATTGATATGTTTTAGTCGTTTTTTCTCAGACGGGATCTCTATTATTTGCAATGTGTGAAAAATCCTAAAATGGCGGATTATTACTGTGAAATTTTGTTTTCAGCCGTTTTTTTTTACGGCAAGGATCTCTGTAAATTGCAATGTCAACAGTTGTCACTTAATTGATATCATTACATCTCGCACACAGGTGGACGCGGGCGACGGTTCGTACCCATCGGTGAACACGTGCGTGCACTACCTCAAGCTGCCCGAGTACTCGTGCAAGGAGGTGCTGCGCGAGAGACTGCTCGCCGCGACCAACGAGCGCGGCTTCCACCTCAACTAGACGCATATGCTTACTGGGAATGTGGGACTGTTGCAGATGAAAAATATTGAAAAAATATTTTTTTTTGTATCGGTTTGCTAATTTGAAGGCATAAATGAGTGTAACGATGATCAGAAAGGTATAATGATGAGATGACGTGATGTGGGTTCTAAAGTATTGTAAGATGAGGTTAAAATATAATTTCAATTCATAATTTTGTCTTAGGGTTAATGAAAACTTGACTAGGTTATTTCGCGTATTTTCTGTGAATTTTACAAATAATAATCAGTACAATTTGGAAATAGTCCCATGTTCACAGTGATCCCAAAGCACCCTATACTAGTGCATTACACGAAAACGCTTCATATTGTCACGTGTTTAAAGTTCATTTTGGTATTGGTACTTAAAATTATGGCAAGGTGAGGTCTTTTACTGTTTACATATTAGGCTGTAATTAAACAAATATAGATTGGAATAATCGAGTAACACTTTTTGTCTACTCGTTCTAGTGTAATAAATGGAATAATTATGTATGTTTGACTTAGGCACAAATAAGTATTTCACGTTTTAATCAAATTATTTTTTGTTTAATATTGAAAGATAAAACTTGATAGAAAGTTTACTTGTTGCTAATTAGAATACAGTGTAAGATACAATTTTCAATATAAACGTTTTTAAAATTTATTCTACATACATAAATTGTGTTGATTTGATAACATTATTAACCATAATATGGTTTTATTAATATTCAAGTAAATGTTAAAGATTGTTCACTTCCGTTTATAAGACCTACTTGGAATTGAAAATGCCGTTATTAAAAATATCCTGGATAAAAAGCGTTTTCGTAAAATGCAAATATAATTCTGATTGGACGCTCTTCACGTTACCTTACAAGTGCACGTTCACCAGCATACACGTTGACTTTAAATGTATAATATTATATCCTATTTACCTTTTAATATACTTTCTGTCGTAATAACTTGTATGAAATAAGGAACTAACATTTTTATATAATATAACCTTGTGATGATTTCGAACATGTGGTCAAAGAAATGGATTCTCTCAATAAATATTTCAACAAATTAATGAATTAATATTTTGAATATTTGATATCGTACAGACTCTTATATGAAATTCATGTTCGCATTAAAGCACCTTATAGCATAAAAATCTATATGAAAAAAAAAGTTAACACAAATAGACTTAATATAAATTTTTCTTAATAATATCTTGTTTCGGGAGAAACGCTTCTACATTACAACGTTATATAAAATTTTTAACTTTCAAAGCGTTATTGTTGCCTTACTGTACTAGGTGATAACGGTGTGTATTTTTCTAAAATAATGTTTGTCGTGAGGCTATTGTAAGATCTCTGATTAACTGCATATATCTTATGTCGCATTCAATTTGTATAATTATATAATTGGCGTTCTATTTTATGATATAACATAGGTTAAGCTTTCAATTAATGTGTCGGTTATTGTTTATATATTATGAGATTTATACTAAAATTTAAAAAAATCTGAGTTCTTTATATATTTTGTTTTAATTAACAATTATAACCTAAAATTTTACTTGGATTTTTTTTAACTCATAAGTTTATTCGGTTTAATAACGAAGCTACATGTAGGTACGGTTATATTAACACATAAATATGGTACTAATATTTGCGTAACACTTTAAAAATAAATACCGAAACGTGTAATTAAATCGGAAGAGTCAATCCAGATTTTCATTTATTCTGTGTGAGATAAACAAACGAAGTCCATTAAATTATTTTCGAACACAAGGATGCATTAACTCCTGAGGACTGACAAACATGTATTAAATTGTAATTTCAAAAGTGTTTAACACTTACAGATTGTGAGGAACGATCAGTAGCCTATTATTCCTTTAGTTAATTGATTTTTTCAACTAAAAGTTGTTCATGTGATTTGTTAAATAAATATATGGAATAAAGTATATTTAGTTTAAAATTTATGTTAAGTGTTTAGTGTATTAACAATTTAGAATTTTGTAGAATGTACTCTGCTATTTGTTGTTGAGGATTATATCAATAAAATAAGTAAAAATTATCGGCTCTTTTATTTAAAACCTTAGTCCTTTTTAGATAAGAACAGGAATATAAATTTATAAAGAATAGAAAAAATTCGATCACGAGGCGGGACTCGAACCCGCATCCTTTCGCGCCATTCCGGGGCGGATGCCTGACCAATTCAGCCACTCGTGACCCGCCAGAGCAATCGAATTTATTCTATTCTTTCAGTTTTATATTGGTCAGGCATCCGCCCCGGAATGGCGCGAAAGGATGCGGGTTCGAGTCCCGCCTCGTGATCGAATTTTTTCTATTCTTTATAAATTTATATTTATAAAGCATTTGAATGCCATAAAACCAAAAATATCAATTTCAAGAACAGGAATATTATAATATTAGTGGTTTTATGATTATATTGAATTATTAGATTTTTACCATCTTCATATTGTTCTCCAGTGATATATTTACATACTTGTATAAACGTAGACAAATACAAAACTATTTATCGATTACTTACATGCTATTATAAATAACCCCATTTGTAAGCAGTGTCAGTGACATAATGTGAAAATATTTTGGGAGTGGGTGCCACAGAGCAAGTAATTTTGGTGGGTGCCAAAAACAATATGTTGTAAATTTTTGGTAAGATAGTCAATACTGTTCTTTTTGTAAATCAATCTGTCGTAAATTGGTGAGGCTATAACAGAGACAAGAGACAATAAAAAGGAATATAAGAGCTATGTGCTATTATGTTAATCATTTCTTCCTGAGAAAAAATTTTGGCTGAAAAATTTTGTAATGATTAAGATAAGCGTATCAATAAGCATGGTGAACTTCAGCTACACACCGATCGCGATGGTAGGTTGAGCAGGAACTTTCCAAGTACATATTTAAAAATTCATTTTCAATTGATTTTCAAGTAATTTTCTCCGACGTTTATTTGTGCAAAAATAAATCGCCAAATGTGTTGCTAAGGCATGCAACGGCTCGACCAATTCGGCATTTTTTTTTACTTTTATGTTAAGCCACAAGGAAGATTCGATGGAGAGAAAACACGAAAAAAGGGTCAGAACAACGTCTGCGGGGGCTGCTAGTGATAAATATTAATTACATATTACTACTATGTATGTATTGAATGTTTTTATACAGGGTGTCCCACTATTGGTATACTAAGCCCAAAGGAGGTTATAGTTTTGCATACGCTAAGTACGTAAAAAATACTTATAAAATTCCAGACGCATTTTTTTTTCAAGTAGATGAATTCTTAAAACTCTATGTGTACACCCATAACAAGCAACCCGCCCAACTTTGTCAACAGCACATGAGCTATCGTATAAGATTATGTATTCATAGACAAAATGCTCACATTAGAGAAGCGGTATATGCCGGCTGCGCGAAGCTAGAGAAGAAAACATGGATTTTCAGGAAAAATTTAGCAAAAAAATTTTGACGTAATTTTGATGTTTAAGTATTTTTTACGTGATCAGTGTATGCAAAACTACAAGTCCCTTCGCGCTTAGTATACCAATAGTGGGACACCCTGTATATTGTATCCTGCATTGAACTTCTATTAAAGAGGAGGGATTGGCGTCCTTTGTCATATTTTATGTGTCAGAGAAATGAACATATTCGGGGCATCTTGAAATCCCTAGGGATGTATTGATATCATACAGTAAGATATCGAACATTCCAATCGATTCCCCTGTCCAAAATATCTTTATTGGCATTTGTTCACTGTATTATAAATTTTAAATTAATATAAATTGCTAGAATATTGTCCCTTCTTCGCCCATGGTACATACCTACTTTAAATAGCACTCGGGATTGTATATGTACCTACTGGGTCAGCTGTAGGTACATATACAATGGCGAAATAATTTTCGAAATCGGTCCAATAGTTCTTGAAATAAACGCGTTTATAAAAAGTGCTTCATATTATTTTATTTATTGAAGTACCTAGAAGCGTTTATAAAAAAGGTACCGTTTTTTCCTAAGATGTGTTTAAAGTTATAGAAACGTTGTATCTACACGCTACAGATTAGCAATACGAAAGTTAGGTAATTGCCTGACTCGCATTTATTCGGGCACGCTCTCACACAGTACCTCCTGTGTAAGAGCCTACGTACCTACGTAGTGTGAGAGCGACTATAACTACGATGCGTTATCTTTTTTAGCTATTTCTTGCAAAATGCCTTCCTGTGGTACGCAAAATACGTTTCAATTGTTAGAGACCAGAAAAGTGTACAAATTAATTTCCGTAAATACGATATTTTTATTAACATAATAAATGCATTTTGCCCATCTTTTGGGCGTGAGAATGAAAGAGAAAATTAAGGGCGGCAATAATTGATACACATTATAGTTTATACAATATACATATTTATATTATATATCTACTCATTCCTGCCTTACGACAGGTATGCCCTTTCATGTGTCTCTTTCTTAGTGTAAAATGTTAATAAATAACTTTACGTAGATATAGTACAAAATTCATAATATAAAACTCTACTTTTGATACGTCATTGGTTTTTCCCATTAGATTTCAGACTCACCGGTAAACCATAAAACCCTCACAAATAAAATGCTTAGAACGTCGACAAAGGGACGCAATAATCGCCTTGGCCAAACTTAGGTATTTTAAATGAGTTATCACTTATCAAGTTACTACTACGTTGTTATTTAGTTATCTATAAAATTAACATCATATTTGACGCCCTATTTATAGCGCACTGTGAAACAACACCGTCAAAAGAAGGACGAACAAGAATGTGTTCTAGAGCTTTTTCTCATGTGAGAACTGAGGTCTGAGGTTATAAAAATAATGTAGTTATCTTATGTTAACGATACTTAAATACATAATATATTATGTTTTCAAATGCGTCTTAATAATACTTTTTGGTACAGAACATTTTCCACTGTGATATTGGAAGAATGGATATTATTTGAGAACATGCGAAAATACTTAACTATTGTATGATTTATTTTAAAGTAATATTTACATGATGGAAATAAATTAAAATTTTATAAATACTAACGAACATCATAACGTGGCACTGTAAACACTGTTATAATAGAAAAAAGTATATTTTAAAGTCGTAAGTCGTAACCACTAGAGGGAAATATTGCGTTGTTCAATGTTCACATTGCAACGAATGCCAGTAACAAGCACGTTTTTTATGAATGTTTTGTTCGGACAACGGGTCCCACTGCGCAATGCAGTCGTATCTCGACTCTACGACATAGTTTCAACCTTGGTGTTTTACATTACACAAGTATAAACTAAAAGAATTATTCAGTATAAAAACTTAGTCGTTATCGGAAAAATTATCAGTTGTTCACTTCGATCTTACGGATACAGTGGAAATATGAGGAGTATACTTTGGTGTTGTGTCGTGGTCGCGGCGCTGGCCTACGTCAGCTGCCGGGAAGTGTCCCGAACAAAACGGGAAGCTGATCTCGAAGAAGCCGCTTCTCATCATGGTGGCAAGTGGGACAAAGGAGGCGGTCACGAGCACCATGAGGATCATCATCATGACCATGGAGAAAAGGGACACAAGGGATACAAAGGTCATCACCATCACGAACATGGCAAAAAAGGACATCATCACCACGAAGGACACAAGGGGCACCATGATGAGCACGGTGGACATAAGAAACATCATCACCACGATGACGGTCACCATCATGAACATCACCACGGGGAGAAGGGCCACAAAGGACACGGACACCATGAAGAGGGACACTACCATAAGGGTCACTCTACTAAGGGACATCATGGAGTACATAAACATGATGAGTTCAAGAAGGAGAAGCACTTCCACGATCACCATCATGACGGTGGTCATCACGAGCATCACGGTGGACATCATGAAGAACATGGACACAAGAAAGGCGGAGAATTCCACAAGGGACACAAGCATGGTGGACATCACCATCATGAGCACGGCAAAAAGGGCCACCACGAGAAGGGAGGACATCACCATGACCACAAAGACCACCATGATGAGGGCGGCCATCATGAGCATCATCATCACCATCATGATCATGGAAAGAAGGGCGGTCACGAAGATCACAAGCATTGGGGCTTCAAGAAGGGACACAAATAAATGCCAAATATTCCCACCGACTGTTTGTTATAGATAGATAAGCTTAAAAATATTATTAAGCATGGACGTATAAAAAAAGACGGACGCCGTTTTACGAACAAACAACGTGAAGCCACCGTAGTAAGCTAGCGATCGTGTAAAGACAATGAACACGCACACACTCTCACCATAGTAAGCTAGTCGGCCGCCATTACGTCGTAAACTACCGACTGATTAACTGCGTCACTGTTTCACAAAAAATATTTAAAATGCCGTCTTGCATGGTTAAATGGTGTCGCAACAGTACAATTTTAAATAACAAAACACAAGGGATTACATTCCACAGGGAAACAAGTTATTTCTTTTATGTTTTAATGACAAAATTATTACGGCAAAATTTATAGAAAAAAATACAGCCGCCATTGTCATCAGGACAGCTGTTGCCATGGCAACATGGCACACACACATGGATGTGTCACCGCCATTACTAGGCTTCACTCAATGTTTAGGCGATACTCCGTCCGTCTTTTTTTATACGTCCATGTTATTAAGTTTATGTTTTTAATCTTATGTTAATTTTTGTTGATATTAAAATTGTTGAACTTGTTAATAAAAAAGTAAATAAAATAACTGTTTTTCATAAAGCTTCGGCGATAATACGTTTGCAGACTAAACAATTTCACAGCACGTTTGGTTTCGACAACAGAGTTATATAAAACTGGTGACCGAGGTTCGTTGGCAACGTTTCCCAGTAAGATAAGTCAAAACGTTGAGAAACTATATCGGTACCAAAGAATGGCCTACATCTTATTTTACAATAGGTACCTACTTCTATCCAACCTAACAAAATGAAAAAATAGTTTGGTATCTATTAAAATAAATGCTATCAATTGTGGAGAGTATCCTATAAATTTTAATAGAGCCTTTTTAGGAATTGGTTTATTAATTAATATTAATACCTTTTATTTAGAATCAAAGATTTATTTATAATAAAGGTTATCGTGTCAATGACGACACTAAATAAGCTGTGATCCATTACGGATAGTAGTACCACAGTATTACAATATTATTTCCTACAGTAAGGAATCGCCTTTGATGTCGCGCGATGCCGCCGCCAGCGTAGGTACTTACGCTGCCACACGAAAATACGCTAGGGTTGCAACAAATGGGAAATAAAACAATTGTGATTATTAATATTATGATGAAATCATTTATTCATATGTACATTCAAAATAATTGCGATTATTAAATCTGATGTAATTATTTGTTCATAAATATATATAGATTATTATTTACGTGGACACTTTATTTTTGGATGTTCTTAATTGTATATTATAATTTATAACATTTAACTAAGTAATGCATTCGCATTGGGATGTACAATCTGATTAGAAAATAATGAGGACAACATATACATAGCTTTGATTTTAATTCAACAGATACAATTAGGTAATACAATCTTTCTGAAATATTGTTTCCTTCTGGGATTTCAATGTAGATTTACATCCGTAAACGGAACAGTTTGTGCGCGCCACAATAGAATATGTAAGTACCTATGTATAATAAAATTATTACACAAAAAATACGACTGCGTCGTCCTTTCGCGCTAGGTAAGGCAAACTAAGCGTGTTTGCCTTACGCGGCCCGCGTCGCCCGACCCCCGCCAGTTCCCCTCCGTTTCTCTGCACAAGTACATTCGTCGCACTACTGTAGATGGTAATACTGTGGTAGTACATTAATAGATGCTTTCAAATACAAAGCGTGTGCTTTGTATCAATAGCATTATTATCAATCTGTAAATAGGGATGAACTTATGAGTATGCCTGGTTTATTTTGGGACTGTGAAAAATGGTTAAAATATTGTAAAGCACAGAGTTCAAATCCATTTCACCATAATATGCTGTTGGATTTTCGCTCCCGGTATTATCGTGTCAATGTCGTTTCCATGAAAATAATTAGGTACAAATGTTTTGGCCGAATTCCATCAAAATCATAACAACGACTTGATCATAATAAAACTAAAGTAGGTACATATGGAAAGTAAAGATAGAGATAGAGATCAAATAAAATAAAAACATTGATTATGTATGTATCGATTATCATGAGTAAACAGACCTTTAAAAAAGTCGGTAAATTCATATATTAGAAAGAAGAAAGAAAATAAAATAGGTACGTTTCACCACAAATAATTTTATCAAATTTCACTTACAACTTTAAAGAACAATAAACATTAAAAATTTATTAATAGTATGTATGAAGGCTTGATTGGAGAATTTTTAGCTTTTGTTATAGGTACATAATACACCTACCTATAAGTCATGAGTAAGATTATACTGCTATTAGCAAAATAAAATGTAATAATTATTGTAAGCATGACATAATATTATAAGTACATCTTCTTAAAGTTTTTTTATGGTAATTATATGAAAGAACTGTCAAATTATTATTATACCTTCTTTTTTTTTCATCTATACTTTATCTATACTATGTATTATAAAGAGTTTGTTTGTTTGAACGCGATAATCTCAGGAACTACTGGTCCGATTTGAAAAATTCTTTCGGTGTTAGATAGCCCATTTATTGAGGAAGGTTATAAGGCTATATACCTATCATCACGCTAACATAAGGTGAGAATTAGTAAGAGTTGTAAACATAAACTACAATCTAGACAACTCATCATACTCAATTTGATTTACTGAAACAGTTTTCAAAATGTTTTAGTTAATCATTGATGGAAACAAAAGCTAATGAAAAGCGAAATGAAACGCAGTGTTTTGTTTAAACAATACCACTCTGGTATCTCGTTAAGCCAACAAAAGCCAATTTTGTTGTGTAGGTATATTTGTTCAGTAAGTAAGAAGTTCTCTGTATATTTTACACCGCGAACTTTAGCAGTTTCTTGTTTAATATCGTTTCAATCCACGTTCCAATAACATAAAAGTTTTTCATTGAGATATAAGCTGATTGTTTTGTTTTGAATCGAAATGTTTTTCGACAAAGACAAATTAACCTTAATGGTCTTGTTCTTTATAGAAAATATTACAAATTTTTATTTCAAATAAAAGATGTTTTCGAACCTAGTTACATTTTTAAAATTATAGAAAAAATTGGTTGTTTGTAAAGTAGGTTTACGATCGAGATGTTTACGTGATAACGTCTTTTTGGTGGCAGCGCTCGAGATGAGACGGGAGATCGGTCCGTCTCTCTCTCGTTATACCTGCGATCGCGCTCGTGAGGTTTTGGTGTGACACAAGTTTCTGAACATGTCACCCGACTAAAACGATTTTAAAAACGTTATCACGTTAAAAGTATATGTACTTACCTACATAAATCTAACGAAATCAGTTTTATAACTATTAGAAAACTTACAGGTATTCAAACAAGAACTTGAACTATTATATTGAACTATTATATTGAACTATTATATTTCTTTTATAATGAACTAAGACAAAATTACTTTAATATTCCGAGCGATGTTCGAGCGTCAAAGTTAAAGTACTAGGTGAGCTAATTTACTTTAAAATTAACTTAATAAGCTGCATCAGAAAGCTGCTCCATTATAACAATATTATACCAACCTACCTGTCTAATAAAGTAGCAGGTATTAATAATTGTGCGGCAGGCACGTGTAGGTACATAAGTGCACGATGAACGAATTATTTAAACGACCGAGACTAATTTCATTTGGAAGCTTTTATCTTGAGTGATAATATAAATGCTTTTAATTAAGACATAATTAAGGAGAGTATTACTTAACATAATAGTAATAATTTTAATTAAATACGAATTTAAATAATACTTTCTGCTAACTGATAGGTTTCAATTTGAAACAGTACACAACTGGACGCTTGCCGCAATAAACCACTAAGATTGACACGATTCGTCATTTGACAAATGTTACACAACTGTTTATATAAAACAGCTGCGAAATTAGTTATCTGGTCAATATAAGAAATAGGTACGGTGGATCTGGACCACGTAATAGTGATCAAATATGAGGTTATTTATTTTAGTAGGTTTGTTAATATTCTATGTTGTCATTTTTGCTGATGCAAGGAGAATAAAACCTTTAAAAAATGAAGAAGAAAGTGTAGAAGTTAAAGATCAAGTGGACGCGGCAAGCGAACATAAAAAAGAAGAAAAACCACAAAGTCATGAATTCAAGAGAGGAGGTGGTAAAGATCACCATGCAGAGCATCACGACGATCATGGAGAAAAAGGTCACAAAGGTTACAAAGGTCACCATCACCATGAGGAAGGTAAAAAGGGTCACCATGACAAAGAACACCACAAAGGAGAGTACGATGATCATGGCGCTACTGAAAAAGAACATCACCATCAGGATGGTCACTATGATGAACATCATAAAGGGGAAAAGGGAGAGAAGGGTCACAAATATGAAGAAAAAGGACATTACAATAAAGGTCATTCTACTAAAGGTCACCACGAGATCCATAAACTCGACGAATTTAAGAAAGATAAACACTTCTTCGACGAGGAAGGGGATTCTGGCCACGAAGAAAAACATGGTGGTTTTCATGAGGAACATGGTCATAAAAAAGGTGGACATTATCATAAAGGTCATCATCATGGCGATCACCATGAGCATGAGCATGGTGAAAAGGGACATCACGAAAAAGGAGGACATCACCATGAGCACAAAGCCCACAAGGAATCTGCCGGTCATGATGAGCATCATCACCATCACGATGATCATGCTAAGAAAGGTGGCCACGAACACCACAAAAAATGGGGATACAAGAAAGAGCATTAAGATACTAAATGATAAAATAAAATTTAGCGAATCAAATTATGGATTTTCATGGCTTATGACTATGATTGCCCACGTCTGGTCATCTATTTATTTATTGAGAATAGTAAGTAAAATTAGTCTTTGAGACGTTGTGAGTGCTATTGTTATTTAATTTATAAAATAAATGTTTTCATTTTACGTTGTTTTTCTTTAACAATAATTCGTTTAATGCGTTAATTTACTGATAACTAGGAAGATATGGTTCTGAAATGAAATAAAAATATGAACCTACTTGATGAATGATATAGATGTTTGTAGCCTAGAGATGCCTTTAATTTTTTATAATATTATCTACTGAATATTCGAACGATTATTGCTGATTCGTGAATCGGATATTTTTCTTGTGCAAATCTAATAAACGTATTATTAAGAGTACCTATTTATTAAGAGTAGTCACAAAAGTTTATGAAAAATATTGCATTAAAGAGGCATTGCATCACAGTCGACTACGATTACGTCTACAAAAAAATAAAAAGAATCTAAAGGAATACGACGTTTATTGAATTTTTGCAGACTCCCAGAATTCTATAGGTACCTACACTAATCTTTTGCTGGGCTCTGGATTCATGATTTCTTGTCGTTATTTTATATTATTTCTAGAAAGCTCTGAACCATTCACAATTTTACTTAAGCTTATAATAATTTGAATGGGTTAACTATGTTAACCTTTATTGCAGAAGGTAAAATTTTATGCAATTATGACCAATGAAAAAATTAAAATCAGAAATTCGATCACGAGTCGGAATACGAACCCGCGTCCTTCGCATTACCGTGGCGACGCCTAAGATATTTGATTATAATCTACTATTTCCTTCTGTTTTCCTTTCTTATTTAATCTAAACAATCAACGTAATTAATTCCTTATGTTTGACCAAAATTCGTCAATCTTACAATTTTCATTCCCGGCGGCTCGATGTAATCTACTGATAACGCTTTTACACTAATTAACGAGCAAATGTGGGGCTTACTGATGTCACACCTCACACTGGATTTATGGCCCTATGTGACGTAACTTTAAATCCTTCTTTGTGAGCAAAAGCTAATGTGACACGAATTGAATGACATTTCCTAATTGCTTGAACATTAACTTATCACCCAGCCCTAAATAAGAAATTTAATGAAAAGGTTATGCGAAGAAATAGATGTCGTTTATGTTTGTATAATACATTAATATTATTAATTCGTGTAAATTGACGCATTCAGTTAGGTTTTCACCACTCTCATCATTATGTTAATTATAATTATATCATATTATTATAGTAGGTACTTATTATTATAGAAGCTAATAAACGATTTTTATTCTATGTGTAGCCTTATGCATTTTAAAAAAATAATTGATCAGAACCGCATTGGATTTAAGTATTTATAATACATTTAAATAAAAAAATAAAAATACCTTTTACATGCAACCGCTGAACTTGTATACGAAATATCACTTTTGTCAGCTGTTTGATGTCGAATAGAATTCGAAAGTGAAACCAACGGAAAACAGCAATACAAAGTTTTTTTTAGTTATCACTAATACGAATATATTATCTATTCGTTAATAATATACGAATAATACTAACACATAAAATCATAAAAACGGTATATTTACAAAAAACAACATAACAAACTATTTACTAAAACTACTAAAAAACTTAATGGCCCTTTTTGAATCCCCAATGTTTGTGGTCTTCATGACCGCTTTTGTTACCATGACCGTGATGATGATGATGATGTTCATGGTGACTACCTTCATCATGATGTCCTTTGTGATCGTGGTGGTGCCCTCCCTTCTCATGAAAACCTTTCTTGCCATGGTGATGCTCGTGGTGGCCACCATGTTTGTGCCCGTGATCAAAGTGACCGCCCTTTTTGTGACCATGCTCGTCGTGGTGACCTCCATACCCTTCTTCGAAACCAGATTCACCATATTTGTCATGGAACTTCTTGTTCTTTTTGAATTCGTCTAGCTTATGAACTCCATGGTGACCCTTTGTGGAGTGTCCCTTATGGAAGTGTCCCTTTTCTTCAAATCCGTGGCCTTTTTCGCCCTTTTCTCCATGATGATGTTCAAGGTAGTGCCCATCGTCGTGGTGATGGTGCTTCTTGTGGCCTCCATGTTCACCGTGATGTCCTTTATGTCCTTCATGATGATGGTGCCCCTTCTTGCCGTGTTCGTGGTGATGGTGTCCTTTGTATCCTTTATGGCCTTTGCCACCATGATCATGGTGGTGATGATGATGATGCTCGTGTCCTCCTCCCTTTTCATGATGATTTGACGCAGAGGGTTCCAAATCGGCATCCACATTCTCGCGTATATCACGAGCGTACGATATAGCTAGAGTAATGAGAAGACAGCTCGCTACGAGAACTGCCTTCATTGTTAATGTTATTGTACCACAGTTTGTTACTAAAATGAGAACGACATTTTTCAACAACGTTTTATAGACACTGCGGCGTGATTTTTCTGCGCACTGATATTAGGCAACTTTGACCAGTAGACTGTAATGTGTTCATTAATTGCCAAGGTTAAACGCTTTATTGGTACTAATAAACCGAAAATTCGATTGCAGAAATGTATAATTACTGTTTAATATTATGAAAAAATAGTTTTTAGACAAGGGGGCTATAAGGAATTGAAAACCTTATGTTTTGCAAAATATGGGATGGGAATCAGGTACGAAATAAGTATAGCAGTATTACATTCGAGTATTTCTTAATCATGACATATAAAATGTGTGTGTTTTCAGTCATATAATAATTCTCTGTATATCTTCTTTATATATAAAAATGAATCGCAAAATGTGTTGGTAAGCGCATAACTCGAGAACGGCTGAACCGATTTCGATAATTCTTTTTTTATTATATTCCTTGAAGTACGAGGATGGTTTTTAATTTTTATGTAGAGAAAACGTAAATATGTACCACGGGCGAAGCCGGGGCGGACCGCTAGTTAAATATATTAATGTAATTGTCTGAGACGATCTTTCTAGAAACAAGGTACATTTACTACTCCCACGTTGTCGCTTATGGTAAATTTCGAGAAATATGTTAGAATTAAGTAGGTGAAAATCTAGACATTTCTTTCTAAGTAGGAATATTATTTATGACAAGAGCTGTTTTTTGTAAGTTCAGTCAATTAGACATTTGAAATAATAATGAGTCTGGTTGGGTTTCCAGGAATAAATGTTACTTAATCACTATTTTTATCTCTAACTTGACCGGGCTAAAAAAGTAAAATTACACAATACATATAAAGTTCTAATTTTTTTTTCGTAAGTAGTCCTATAGGTAAGAACTTTTCCAAATTTTAAATCGCTGAATCTAAAATTCTCTATGTCTCCTCTGTGCGTTTTCACCGGTGTATGTCCTTTAAGTAATACGGTTCTTATATGTAGGAATTGCTCTTTAACAACGGACGAAATAACACTCATAAATAATTATAAAAAAAGAAAACGGTCGAATATTCTAGAAGCAGCTACCAATGGTTATACTTCTAACCGCACGATCGCTTTACCAATAGCGCAGTCAATTGTAATAGGAAATTGTATAAACATTTATCGTATTGTATCGTGTCACGTGATACCAGCTTAAAACGTAGACATATTTATTCTACATCCAATTAGTCATAAAAGAGTCATCATCTATCGTCGCTAATAGTATAAGAAGATATTTTTAAAGAAACACAACTCATTTGTTCCACTTTTATTTCGATTTATATTATAAACTAGCTGTGCCCGCGACTTCGTCCGCGTGGAATAGTGACTGCATAGTAGTTACTACTTAACTTTTATTGAATAAACACGTACTACCATAAATAATTAAAAGAACAGTTAGTAAAATTTATTACTAAACTGAGCTAAAAAATAAAAAAATAAGTGCCTAATTAATTTTCTACGTAAAATTTATTTTAAATTATGGCATATTATTTTTTAGGCACCAGGAGGGAGAGGAGCAAATTTATTTACCTTCCTTCCTTGTATGGATGTTTTTGACAATATATTGTGCAGCAACTGAGTGCCGAGGCAAACGTCAAAACGTAAAGGAATAGAATCCGCTATCGATACTAATTGACATAAGCGTATGATGTTTTGCTAAGGATTTGTTCACCCTACCAACGACGACGACGACCACGAACAAAATTTTCATCCAGTCGCAATTTAATAAAATTGTGCAAAACACAATTAAAAATCAATTATTAAAATTTCCTGTCGTTCTGGTGATTGGAATTTTTATTTTTGAGATCAACGATGAATGAAAAAATAGATTTTTCGTAGAAACAGTGGCTCCTAGAAAAAAATGTATGTGAAGTTTTTTAAAGATAATTTTATA
This sequence comes from Colias behrii, assembly GCA_029959065.1. Lineage (NCBI taxonomy): Eukaryota > Metazoa > Arthropoda > Insecta > Lepidoptera > Pieridae > Colias > Colias behrii. Next base: position 7,131,239 of record JARWMC010000007.1, on the reverse strand, counting down.
ATCTACAATTTTGGTAAAAGTTAAGGATACCATACCATACCATCATTATCATAATAATATATTATCTTATATATATATTTTTTTATAATGGTACTTAATTTTAAAGATAGTCGGGAAGTTTGTAAAATTATATATATTCCTTTTCCTTCGTTGCGTTGGGTTTTTTTTTTTAATTTTTAAACTTCGGTTTCTTATTTTCATTTAATATTTTCAAGTGAGCGAGACCTACCTCTACCTCCATAATACATTCCTACATCTGACATCTTTTAAGTTGGGCCGTAACCGTGCATAAATTGTAATGGACCACAGTGGCAAAAGAAGTGGTATATTTAAGGAAAAAAATTGCCAAGGGCCAGGCCTATGTGGCTTTGAGAAGAGTTCAAAATTTCCAGGGTGTGGCTATCCTCTCGCTCCCATGTCCCCCTCTTCTTTCACAGACTTTCAACCCTTCCCTTTCCATCCCTAGTAAATGGCAGAACCGATTTTGATGTAAATAATATTATCTAATTGTACCTATATGTACACGTCATATCCTATCGTTTGATGCTCCATTTGGTTTATTTATCTAACCACTGTCACCCCTAAAGTGCCCTATATGTAAAAAACGGATGAACCGATTTCGGATTTCGATAAAACATTACTAATTGTAATTCACCCGTTATGCACATTCATTTGATATATCACTTAGGTAGGTACTATCACAATATTTGACAACATTCGTTTCTTTCATTCCCTATACCTATACAGGGTGTAATCGTTAAGTGTGCACAGGCGATTTTTCCGTAAGTATTACAGATAACAAAAAACTTTAAACTGATATCGAAAGTACTTAACCTAATGAGTAAAATGGCAGTAATAAATTTTTAAAAATAAATCGAGAAATATCAAAAAAATTATCTTTAAACCCTCCCATTCATTAAGTATGAAATATGAATATCCCATATACCTACATTTAATATGAAAGATTTTAGCTTTTTTTTTCTTTTTTTGGTTTTCTGCTTTAATTACTTCGCAAATTTGAAGTGACATTTTCCACATTTTTCCGGACATTTTCACGCATTTTCCGGATATTTTCCGGGAATTTTCCAGGCATTTTCCGGACATTTCCCTGACATAGCCTGTAAATGTCTGGAAAATCCCCGGGAAATGCTCGGAAAATCCCCGGAAAATGTCTGGAAAATCCCGGGAAAATGCCAGGGAAATGTCCGGAAAATGTCTGGAAAACATCGGGAAAATCCCCGGGATATGCTCGGAAAATCCCCGGAAAAAGCCTGGGAAATTCCCGGAAAATAACCGGAAAATGCCTGGGAAATGCTCGGAAAATGCGTGGAAATTTCCGGAAAAACCGTGGAAAGTCCCTGGAAAATGCCTGGAAGATATCCGGAAAATGCGTGAAAATGTCTGGGAAACATCCGGAAAATCTCCGGGAAATGCTCGGAAAATGCCTGGGAAATTCCCGGAAAATGTCTTGAAAATCCCGGAAAATAACCGGAAAATGCCAGGGAAATGTCTGGAAAATATCCGGAAAATGCGTGGAAATTTCCGGAAAAAGCGTGGAAAATGCCTGAAAATGCCAGGGAAATGTCTGGAAAATGTCTGGAAAACATCCGGAAAATCCCCGGGAAATGCTCGGAAAATGTGTGGAAATTTCCGGAAAAACCGTGGAAAATGCCTGGAAAATATCCGGAAAATTCGTGAAAATGTCCGGAAAATATCCGGAAAATGCCTGGAAAATCGCCGGAAAATGCCTGAGAAATGTCCGGAAAATGTCTGGGAAATGCGTGGAAAATCCCCGGAAAATGCCAGGGAAATGTCCGGAAATTGTCTGGAAAACATCCGGAAAATCCCCGGGAAATGCTCGGAAAATCCCCGGAAAAAGCCTGGGAAATTCCCGGAAAATAACCGGAAAATGCCTGGGAAATGCTTGGAAAATGCGTGGAAATTTCCGGAAAAACCGTGGAAAATGCCTGGAAAATATCCGGAAAATGCGTGAAAATGTCCGGAAAATATCCGGTAAATGCGTGAAAATGTCCGGAAAATATCCGGAAAATGCCTGGAAAATCCCCGGAAAATGCCTGAAAAATGTCCGGAAAATGTCTGGGAAATGCGTGGAAAATCCCCGGAAAATGCCAGGGAAATGTCCGGAAAATGTCTAGGAAACATCCGGAAAATCCCCGGGAAATGCTCGGAAAATGCCTGGGAAATTCCCGGAAAATGTCTGGAATATCCCGGAAAATAACCGGAAAATGCCAGGGAAATGTCTGGAAAAAGCGTGGAAAATGCCACTTCAAATTTGCGAAGTAATTAAAGCAGAAAACCAAAAAAGAAAAAGAAAGCTAAAATCTTTCATATTAAATGTATATGGGATATTCATATTTCATACTTAATGTATGGGAGGGTTTAAAGATAATTTTTTTGATATTTCTCGATTTATTTTTAAAGATTTATTACCGCCATTTTACTCATTAGGTTAAGTACTTTCGATATCAGTTTAAAGTTTTTTGTTATCTGTAATACTTACGGAAAAATCGCCTGTGCACACTTAACGATTACACCCTGTATATAGGTATAGTAAATGGATGAACCGATTTTGATTAAATATGTCTAATTATACTTTACACGTCATGCCCTTTCATTTCATATGTCACTTGAGTCAAAATTCACTTTTTTTATTATCTACCACTTTTATACCTATATCAAATAAATGGATGAACCGATTTTGATAAAATTTGACTTATTTTTACTGATAGGTCGTTCACTTTCATCATTTAATATATCACTAAAGTATATTCGACAACTTTAGTTATTTTCATTCCCACTTTTACACAATAAATGGATGAACCGATTTTGATACAGTTTATTTAAGAACCAGCGTCGGAAAATATGCTGCCTAGCAAAAAAACATCATCTAATTCGGATTACCTGCTAGCGAGCTACGGTGGCACAAACACACACACACACAGCGGTCAAACACTTATCACCCATATTTTTGCATCGGGGGTTAAAAATATAATATTATAAATACGACATAATTTAAAGGACATTTTATGTATAAAATTTACCTAGAAATAAGTATAATTTTAATTTGACCCCTCCCCCCTACTACCTCAGCTTACCCCCCCACCCTTGGGGACTTTCGATATGATCACTTGGACATAACTGTAGCGTATAACAGATAACTTACGTTTTATCGTACACTGTATGTGTACCATAGAATGCCTTAGCAAATGTTCGCCGTGAGTACTTAAATGGTCATAACTTTTTTATTTATGAACCGATTGACATGAAATAAACACTAAATGTTAAATGAAGATTACCACAATATATTAGTGAAAACTGCATCGAAATCGGATAAGCCGTTTCTGAGATTAGCGTGTTCAAACATACAGACAAACAGACAAACAGACAAAAAAATTTTTAACTACAGTTTTGGGTTTGGGATCGATTTAATAATAACCCCTGCTATTTTTTTTTTACATATTTTCATTGTACAGACACCACTTTTCTAGAATTTTATTATATGTATTGATTGATGATGATGATGAAAATACCAGCCTATATTAAATTAAATATACAATGTAGTTCCATCAAGAGGTAACAATACAAAGTATAAATTATATTATCGTCGTTAACTTTCAAGTTAGTATTAATATAGATATAGGTATTAAGTAACGCTTAACTTGACTAATAGGTTTCGTCCAGAACAATAAGACACAATCATGATTCTAATTTGAAGAGTTGTTGGAAAGTAGGAGTAATAGTTAATACATATCTAAACGTCAATAATTAAAAGTCAATTAATATAAAAGTCAAAAAGTCAATTAAAATAAATTAAATTTTGCAGAGAGGATGATAGCAAAAATCTCAATCTTCAGCTTTATAATATTATATAGTATAGATATTACAAATTGTCTCTGATTTTGCGATAGCTAAGTACCTACTTTCTTATTTCGCAGGCTTTCCTTTGCTTTGTGGTTGTCCTTTCTGCTGTCCATTGCTGATTTCGCTTCGTTTTTTTTGCTAGGTAATCAGCCGAATATTCATGATTTATTAAAAACTGCACCATATATGTATGTTGTTTGTGTGTATGTATGTTTTCTTATAAGCATGCTGCGTAGTGTCGTTGTCGACATTGGTCGATGTTGTTAGATTATCTTAATTGAGTCAGTGAGTTTTCCAGCTCCTTTCATTTTAGATGGAAATCTGAGGCTACTATTAGTTACCAAAGTAACATTACAATTAATAAATTGTAATGTTACTTTGGTAACTAATAGTATTAAATATTAGCGTAAATAATAATTTAGTTAACATTACAAGTATGGACAACTGGTAACAAATGAGCATTTGAAATATAAATTACATTCCTTTGTGCTTTACGATTAAAGAAGTGAAACAATAGTACGCAATTAACTTTAAATCAACACATTTAAAGGTGGTTAGCTTTTAGTGGTACTTTGCTTAGGTGAGACAAAAGCTTTTACTGCTTTCCGTGAAGCGAGTGCTGAAATTCCTGTTGCGAAAGGCACAATGCATTAAATATAACCTAAGTTTCCAAATTGGATTACTTTTATACGAATAATTAGAATACATTTATAATGCCGTAGAAAATAGGTTTCCTTTAATAAAGATATATTTTAAAGGAACAGTAAAGTCAGATAGCAACTTCTATCTTTACTAAAGCGTCTCGTCGTCGCGTAATTTTTCAATGTCTCTGTCGTGAAACTGTTGTTTATTATATATGATTTTTAAAATTAAATAAAATTTTCGCTGTTGTTTTGCAGTTGTTTCTCAATTTCATTAAATAAATTATTATTCATAAGAGCTTCAGGAAAAAGTTTGCTTAATGTTTATATGTAGATAAGTAGTGGGTCAAGTAATCATTACGTTATTTACCTCTAAGTATATTTTTTTATTTAATCTATATTTATAATATAATAATATGTTACTTTTTATATACCTAAATGTTTGTTTCTGTTTTTATAAGGTAATAAGTAAAGTCAAACTTATTTTTTAAGTTTATTTAATGTTGTAGTAAAAAACGTAACAAAATAATATAATTTGTATAGTATCAACAAATAACAAGTATTTTAAATTACAATTTTTAGTGACCAGATTTGTGTCCCCAGTGCTTGTGGTCTTCATGGCCGCCCTTCTTGCCATGGTCGTGGTGATGGTCCCAATGTTCATGGTGACCGCCATCTCCGTGGTGTCCCTTGTGATGATGATGGTGTCCTCCCTGCTCATGGTGTCCCTTATCGCCGTGATGGTGCTCATGATGGCCGCCGTGTTTGTGACCCTTGTGGAAGTGACCTCCCTTCTTGTAACCGCCTTCATCATGGTGTCCGCCGTAATGTTCATGGTGTCCCTTATCGCCATGGTGATCGTGGAAGTGTTTGTCCTTTTTGAATTCATCGTGCTTCTCGACGCCATGGTGGCCTTTGGTGTCATGACCTTTGTGCCAATGGCCGTGCTCCTCGTGTCCATGGCCGTGTTCGCCCTTTTCACCGTGTCCGTGGTGATGGTGGTAGCCTTCATCGTGGTGGTGATGCTTCTTGTGTCCACCGTGTTCGCCGTGATGTCCCTTGTGGCCCTCATGATGGTGATGTCCTTTGTGGCCATGATGGTCTTCGTGGTGTCCCTTATGTCCCTTATGGTCGTGGCCGCCATGGTCGTGGTGATGATGCTCGTGGTGCTCGTGGCCACCGCCCTTGTCCCATTTGTGACCAGACGCTGCTGCCTCTAAATCCGCTGATCTCTTCTCCCTTATTTCCCTCGCTGATGCAATGGCTGCTAAAGCCACCAGTCCGAAGACTGCGAGCACATAACTCCTCATGATTGGTTTGATAGGTGTTAATTGTTGAATGATACTTGATTCAGACGCGAAGATATTTTATACTGTTAACAGCCACGGTTAGGAAATTTAGTATTGACTGAGAGCTGAGGTTAAGGCCAAATATTATTATCGGTCTATAGATTTCTACTCCTAGACTAAAGACTAAGTTAAGTTACCAATCATTGTAACCAATGAAAAAAATTAATGATTTTTAAGTATAGGTAAGAAAAATATGTTAAACAGTAAAAACGTTTGTAACAAGTTTTAAAACAATCTTTTTATTTAATTTTGAAATTTGTAAGCTGAAAATATTTATAGTTGTTCTAATTGAAGAATTAAACAATGTCCTTAAAAATAAAGTACGAATGTGAATAATTATCATAATTTATCTAACTATGACAAGTTTAGGTGATAACAAAAGTTTTCAGTACCTACAATCTACATATTTTATTATTTATGCTCAGGAACCTAGTCTAAATACATAAAACAAAGTGCCTAACCGCGCTATGTTTATGTGCGCCAATCTCAGAAGCGGTGTTTCGGTTGTTTTTCATTTGGCTTTTACTAGAAAGGTAATAATTTATAAAGTTATAATTCTCATGAAGTAAAAGTTTATCTGGAGGTATTTATATTTTTAAATAAGTAGCATTTTTTATATTAGTTTTACATTAACCTATTATACTTACATAATATTAATATCACATCACCTTATCAATGAAAATTCACAGGTTTTGTACCTTAAACAGGATTTCCCATATTGGCCATTATATTAAATATAATATATAGCTTACATGATCTAAATATGTAGGTACATTGTACAACCTAATTAAATTATTTGCGCTTATTGGATGATGTAATAAAAATGAGAGCATGTCGTTACCTTGTGAATTACGTTTGTCTTATGACAATACCAATAATTATCTGAATTATTGAATTGAACATTTTCGCCGATTTACACCCTTTATTGCGCTTGGTCGGTGTATCTGCAACTATTATCGATAAGTTATGAAAATTTATGAATCCTGGCTTCGTTTAAATAATGTAGGATTTTCTTATCAAATTTGTTACATAATTACTTTTGATCGAAGTATCTCATTCTATCACTTGCATATAATAATATTTAATATATTTTATATATTCAGAACCATGGTCCACATTTTCTGATTTACTGTATAAACATTATAACTATATTTAATAAATAATAAACTCAAAATGTAAAGTCAAAATAAATAATTTTTCATTTATTGTGTAAGTATCACAAAATAAGCAACAATAACAAAACTATCTTTAATGTCATATAAAAATCCAAAATTTAATAATTTACTTATGTCCTTTTTTCCAACCCCAACCTTTTCCCTCATCATGTCCTCCTTTACTAGCGTGTCCTTCGTGATGATCCCAATACTCTTCGTTGGCTCCTTCATCATGGTCTCCCTTTTGATCGTGATGATGTCCACCCTTTTCAAAGTATCCCTTGTTACCACCTTCGTGCTCATGGTACCCACCATTGCTGTGTCCTTTATGAAATTCGCCACCTTCTTTATAACCACCCTCATCATGATGGCCACCGTATCCCTCTTCGAATCCTGATTCGCCATGCTTGTCATGGAAATGCTTGTCTTTTTTGAATTCGTCTAATTTATGGATTCCATGATGACCCTTTGTTGAATGGCCTTTATGGAAATTTCCTTTTTCTTCAAAGCTGTGTCCCTTTTCTCCCTTCTCTCCGTTTTCATGTCCCTCATGATACCCTTCGTCGTGATGGTGATGTTTCTTATGACCGCCGCTTTCATCGAAGTGTCCTTTGAATCCTTCGTGGTCGGAATGACCTTTCTTTCCGTAGTCATGCCCGTGATATCCCTTGTAACCTTTTTCGTCGTGTCCTCCTTCCTCCCCGTAATGTTCACCGTAATGGTCTCCACCCTCACCTTTCTCCCAAACTCCTGAAGCCGCTTCCTCAAGATCCGCTTCACGTTTGTGCCTCACATCTCTCGCATAGGCGATCGCTACGAGAGCAATTAAACAAACGAACACTGCGATCCTCATGTTCCCTTCGTTTCTAAGGTCTGTGGACGATTGCCAAATGATGCCCGTTTCAAAATTCGAACAGCTTTTATAGTATTGCCAAACGTGCAACGATATTGATATAATTCAATTGAATTTAATGTCAGGGTAAAGAACAATGACCGTCATAGCCGCATGAATGACCTAAATTAGTTTCTTTGTCATTTAGTAAGAGGTCTAAGTATTAAAAGTGCAATTATATGAATACTAATGTATATGAATATTTTACATTTACTTCGATATTTAGAGATATTGTTATCACACGGATTTACAAACTTATCGTAATTCTTTACCACTACTACGTGGACAGCAGGTTGCGATGTATTTTTATTACTGCAAAATGTAGCATTTCAAATATGATATTCTATTTTATGCTAAACTTAAGTAAATCTCTTGTACTTTATTAAATGTGTGACCTACTTTTATGCTTAATACATTCTTACTTCTTACATTCTTGAATTGACTTCTTCGTTGGCTCATGTGATTCACACTGAGATTCATATAAAATAGGCTCTATAAAATAGTAGCAAATAATTGTATTAGCAAAATATTATTATAAATTAACAATCTTCCTTGTCATCATTTAGTTTTCAAATTATTATCTTTGTTATAGTAATACGGAAAATTGTTGTATTATCTAACGTTAGAGTAATATTAAACAACCATAAACAGTGTAATCATAAATAATATTTCGGGGATGAGGCTTTGCTCGTTTTCACTAGAGTCAAGGTTGTCGCGTGTCAAGGTGATATTGCGAAGCCGTCGTTCTTGTTGTTTTCAATAAGTTTTATTTTAACTTCTTTTGATCAATGCTTGCGTCACAGTTCCGCTTGAGAGCACATGGTGTATCGGTACAATAACAGTAAAACCACGTCGAGAGATTCAGTGAAATATTATAAAGAATACATTTTCTGTTAATTTATTTACCTGCAATGAAGAAACATTTAAACGTCAGACGGAAATTATTTATACTTACAAGAAATAAAAATTAGATTCATATAATGATGTTAAAATATTTCAGAGGAAAAATGAACGCTTTTATGAGCTTTCCTTTAGGGATTCGCAGAATCAGAAACCTGTATGTATATTTTATATAAGTAGCCGTATTTTTATATTTATTCAGTAGGTATACCGATTCTTTTGATAAACTTTTTAAATTTTGTGTGGATGAAAGATTAGTTTTAATATTTATATACAACACATATGACTAGTTTCACAACTTCTAGAAATTTTCCGTTTAGCATATTTTTAGCTTAAATGATAATTATATTAAAAGTTTTTAAAAAAGCTATCAGTGACTTTAGAAGCCCTGCAAGTGGTCGATAGACTTATATTTATAATTTTTGACAATAAACGTAGGTAAACAAACTAAAAATGCGAAGAATTAACTGCCAATAAAATGGTAATCTAACTTATAAACAATGTTTCACTTCAGTATAAAGAACCATACAGCATTGAGAGCTTACTGATATTGAAAATTTATTAAAGTTCATATTGCATGATCATTCGCACAGTCTTTAGTTTGTGTATACAGAATAAATGGGTCAATTAACTCCGCGTCGCTTGTCGATAGTGTTGTATACGTATCCGTTAACAATGGCTCCATTATTGATTGTAATAGCCGCGTAATGATCCGTGCCACTTGTTTTCATATTAATATCGATTAATGCATGTTAATTACACTATTAAATACCAATGCATAAGTGTTTGTGCTTAAATTAGGATAATACGTTGAAATACGTTAGGATATTGTGGCTGGCTAAAAATGGCCTGTCATAAAGATATTCATAGGAAAGAGTAAAATAACAATCCATTAGTTTTATATTTGACGACTATAAGGTACATATCTATTTATGTCTCTAGGAAAAATAAGACACTTTATAAAGGTCAATAATAATGAACGTTGGTCAATAGTAAAAACATTTTCATTGTCTAGTCGTGAACAAGAGCGGATGCTATAGGAATTCCATCATTGGAATGGAATGGGATCGTTCGACTGCAACGGAAACTATTAATAAAATTGCAACTGCCGTCGGTACGCCTTGCTCCTCAATTGATTTTCATAAGGAGAATTGTCATTCCGACGGAGAATCTCTCTCGAATCCTCCGGGTTGACAATAGTCGTGATATGAAAAGCAGGTGGATCGACCTTTCGTGTCTTGAATACTAAACGTCTTGTTATCATCTCATTCTCGGCGCCGATGAAGGCTAAATTATCTCTTCCATTTTCCAGTCGCGTTTTTTGAATGTGATTTTATAAAAGATTTTCTTTGTCTCTTGGCTCCCTATATTGAAAATTATCATCGTTTATATATTTATACAGATCACAGGCATAATTCATTATTTTGACTGCCTATAAAGATCGAAAGAAATTCTGAATAAAGCGGTCGCTTTTAAAATAAAACATAAAACACTAAACTAATAAAATACAAGTTACTTTGTTGTCCAATTTGCATATTTAACGAATGCAGCCCACAGTTCATTAGAGAAAAGTATGTTACAATTTACCAAACACATTCCGTTATTCATATTTCATTTTATCATATATTATCTTGTTCAGGCAGACGTATAATCTCAATTAGTCAATTGAAATTAACAATGCGAATAATTTGGTTCCCATAGCTGTTTTATTAAGCCGTGCAGGTTATTATAATTCTGTGCAGCAGCTGGTGTGTAATAAAATAATGAATTATAGATATTTCTTGTGATATAAAAGCCGGGGCCCGGGAAGGTGCTCGACATTAATGTGAGTAAAACTTTTGCAGTCTCGTTTCCGTGGCCATTTGTCAAACAAAAATATTACTCAACTTCTACCCTAGTGTTGCCCGACATGACGTTTATAAATACCCTTATGGTTCCAGAAAGCTTTATGCAAGTTCTCGGGTTAATGTGACATAAGTTTGGTTTAAGTTAGAGATATGAATACCAAAAGTACTTGTGTTGCAACGGAATTTCGTGATGTGCACATCTGTTAAATTTTATTAAAGTGTAACAGCTTGTGTTGTATTGTAAACTTTTAGAAAAAATAACTCATTAAATGACTTAAACTTAATACAACAGCAGCAAAATGTAAAGCTGCGGATTTTTTTTTTCAATTTTTATCTATCATCGATTAACATTTATGCTGTTTGATTTTATGATTGATTTTGTTAAATAATATTTTTACGCGAATTAATTATTAACCGTCATAAATGAATAAAAATATTATGTAGAATGATTGAAAACTGTAACAAATATCTGAAATTTGTTATCTATTAAATGATTGAAATTGCCTTCGTGCTGAATAATATTCACATAACGGACTGGTCCCCAATTTTACATGCTAAACCCAAAGGTACTAAAATTTACATTCGTGCTGAGTGTGAAACAACATCTCTGGCAGCCGTCTGTGGCCGGTTTATCTCACCCTTGCTATTACTGTGATATCAGATTTGCGTCACTGCTCTTCTTGTATAAGTTTAGCAAAAAAATCAAACAAACTATCAATTAGGACCAGTTACTAGTTAAAATATGACGTCGACGAGCAGAAATGCCAGAGCATGTTACATGAAAAGTTGGAAAAGCAAAATAAGCAATACATATGTAGCGGTAAGTGGCGAATGCAACACGCTACGATCGATGAGCACTCGTAGCCGCGTAGATTGAACGTAGCTTTCACGGCACCAATAACACTTTAGATAGCTACTGAGAATTGCAATTACTAGCTGAGCTATATTTTTAACTTACTACGTAGATATTTAATAGCAATGTTCTTTTTCATTGTTTTTGACAATTTAATGATTGTGTTAGTAGCTTAGAATCTTTCATCGTGATGTAGACGTTTTGTTTGAAATAATAAATCATTGTTTCTGTTATTGTTAGTAAATTATTTTGCAGCAATGCGCAAATTAATTAGCGTCAAATCTTAATCTACTCGGTTCGGGTCGATCTACCTATTAACATTTTTTTTAAAATTTTTAACACTGACATTTTGAAAACATAAATTAATGAAAAATACTGTAACAATACTATTAATTATTATTATTCATTTAAATATGTCTGTTCGATACTATTTAAAAGCTTTGTATAAACACGTATAAATTACGCTACGTAGTTTTCAGATCAAAGCCTAGATTTCTACCTACGAATTTAATGAGCTTTCGATGTATAGATTATTTGATGTCTGATAACTGGATTAAGATTTAACGTCTTGTAGCACAGTATACATATACGTATCATCAAAGTAAGCTTTTCAATAATTCATTTTATAATTCTGTGTCAAATCAGTAGTAATGATAAAAAATACATATATGCACATATCGCTTCGACATTAAAATGTTAAAATCCATCAAGCCGTTTGGCCTACAAAGTGAGCTAGTGCTAAAACTAATGGAGCCTGTGAATGTTTTATCTATTGCGCTTCACGCTTTGCATCTATAAAAGTGCGTTTTTCACAAACATTCGATGGAGCAATAATTCTTCCTTATATCTTTAGCTGTGCAGAGATCCTTTTGTCCCTTGTCTGTGATAGAAAATCTCCTCGATTGATGACTACTATTTGCCGGGGCTTGAACTCTACGAACGACTTTCGAGTTTGCCCTTAGTGACAGTGATTTGAATGTAATTTAAACGGTTTATTCGCTTTATATTGGAGTTTTATTCCTGCAAGAAACGCTTACGATACATGACTAAGCATCGCAGCTGTCTAAAGACATTAGCCAAAGTAATGACGTGTGACGTTGCCACACATAAACCGATTTACTTAATCGAGAACTGTGATATGTATGCATAGCTTAAGTTAGATTGATTAAGGTAATCTACATTCTACAACGTCGGATGGAGGGTACGTAAAGTGAACATCGTAACTTTATACTCGTATTACATGACTATTTTACACTTTGTATCCATATATTGTACATTCAAATATTATTGAGTCGTATAGATTATTAGAATGAGTAATGAGATCGATGTACAATTAATAATTATTACAATATCTACAGGTCACGTTATCTCTACCATATGCAAATATCGGATTTCAATTTGAAATAATGGCTCAAAACTTTTAACGAATGAAGACGAAATAAATCCAGGCTTACAGTATTCTGTCTCATTGTTAAAATACTACTATACTATAGCGCTTGTGGCGTCCGTTCTGCTTATGGTCCCAACAAACGGAAATTTTATTTAACAAATAAACTATATTAATATGTATATGTAATAGTAAAATATAATTGTTATTTATAAAACAGTTTTTTAACTTTGAAGAAGTATTTATAACTTCTGGAAAACATGAGCTTCCATTGTAAATAATTAACATTATAAATCGTGTTATTTCATTCAAACCAAAATATAAAATTCAATAGGGTGACCGTGATTCTTAAATTGGCATCAGATGCCTCTTTCTTATGTGGATAGAATACCGTTTCCCTCAATTCAAATTTGTATTCCAAAATGAAATCCTTTACGCAATCTGTCCCCGATACCTTAACTTTTTGCACATAGCATTAATCTATAGCGGGCTGTAAAGTTTGTTTCGACCGATAGACCATTTCCGACGCAATCAAACCACACCAAAGAGCGCCGGCGCCCCGCAACAACGTCAGCTGAACTTCATTTTTGTAATTATGTTAATGTACAACGTAATTGCTATTTGTGGTTGTGGTGTGGATTTCACATGAGGTGTCCGAGTGTAAAGCTGTTTATATGCTAATTATTGCTATACGATCAAAGACTTGTAGCTTAAAATAATGTTTAGGTATTTAATAAAATGTTAATGAAGTGTACAATTGAATTTATGCTTTTTATATAAATAAATCGGAAGGAAAGGAATCAATCGGAAAGGAGTGAAAAAAAATTCGAAACATATAAATATATTATATATGCAGTGGCTATTCTGCACGTACATAATTTAGAGTTACCTACACGTATCGTGAAGACACATATTCTATCGTTGTTTTCGTATTATAATGTAGATTTGTGGAATGGATATTTCATTACGATACGAGCCGTGAAACGCAGGTGAAAGTCATTAGAATGAAAAGGTTGAATTTCCACCATCGGATCCTAATACATAAAGTTAATAAATATAATATTATGCTATTGCTTTTAAATCTCACGCACATTCGGATAATATATCTGTGTTAATTGTGAGAATTGTATGTTTTAAGCAACATTTTAGTTATTTTTGTTTAAGTACATTTAAAAATTAATTGTATCTTCTAAAGGTATAATAGAAATACTCTTAGCGCTCCTGTCCCTGTAATCAATATTTCATTAATAGCATTTGAATTTAAGTCGCATTAAAAGTTTGCGTGAGCAGAGTTCGTAGCACAATGGGGCGCTGGAAAAATTCTAATTACTTTAGCGAGTTGAGTTGGAATTTTAAAAAGTTTCATTCGTTTGGCAGCCCTGCTCCCAGTCTTAACGCTTATAATAAATTTTGCGTCAGGAGATATCAATAAGGGCGTTCAAACCCTTCAATACATTTGATTAATAGGGGCGAAAAGTTGAACATCTTTTTCAGAAACTCCGCCCTAATTCTTTTGTTCTTTCCGTGAAAATGATTTAGCACGATTTTGCGTGTTATTTAATTCTCTCCATTTTCAATTTTTAATTTTGAAATGAAAATAGCAAATGTCACTGAATCCGCACCATGTAGCATTAGATTTATCGAAGTTGTGCTTTTATTAAACTTCTAAGCGGGATTTAAAATCGATGTCCTTTCAAAGACGCGTTGGCGAACTTTAACGTTGTTTACGGGCTTAAGTTTGGTGGGCTAGTGTCGCCGACTTAGAAAGTCTAGATAGATGTATCGCAAAAAATAATGAAGTGTAGTAAACTCCAGTGAACGCCTCCGGCTCACGAGAAGTGTTGGCAATTTGATACAGCCGGCGCCGCTTGTTGCCGTCGTTTTTCTCCCCGCTTTGTTCAATAAATGTACGCCCCGAGTGCCTTTCTACACGATGTTATTATGTTCCGTCGATATTCTTTATATTATCATAATTTTTATAAACGATATGAAATTGAGCTCATTCGCAGAATTTGAACTTCAAAGCTTCTTAAGGTACTGATTTTCTCCGTTGATTCTTATAAATGTGGATAATCTTGATGTGATGCTAGGTTTTATAATACATACTTGATACTATTTATGTTTTGATTATACTATGGCGATAACTAAACATGACATTCAAGACTAATTGAATATAGTACAGACTATTATCTATCAATTACCTTTCATATTTTCGATCCAAAAAAGATAAATAAATCCCACTGGTACATTGAAATAAATTCGGAAAAGTGTTTAGGCTTGAACTCTCTGGAAGCGAACACAATCACAGAACCCGTAACGTTCTGTGCAGTGATGAATGTTGACGCGTGGCGGGAGAATTAAAATCTCGGCAACAATACGTGAGGGCAGGTGGAGCGCGTGTTGTGTTTATAACCATTATCCGGCTACATCCGTGATCCGCCATACCTACTTTTAGACCGTTTCATCTTGCGCCCAAGCGGGTCGGTGTAATTTATTACCTATTGTGCGGATATTTCATTTATCACGGTGAATTCAATTTACAGAACAATTAATCATTCCACAATACCTACTAGTCGACAACGGGCAGCGCTGGCCAGTGGATATCAGTACAAACCAGGTACATAGGTACTATGGAATTCTAAACCTCTTATGTAAAGGGTTTGCATTGCCATCCATGCTCGCCATGGTTTCAGGGCTGTTATTTTTTAGGTAGGACAAAGACTGAGTATTGCTGAATGCATGTAGGTATTAAATACAAATTAACCGTTTGTTAATAGGGATAATTTTGCTGCTCTATTATTTTAATATAATAAAATCATGTAAAATTATTGTTATATACACATTGCCAATTTTAGATTGTTGCGTTGCGAGCGGGTGGAGCGGAGGCGAGACAAGAGATCTAGGTGGAAGAACGGACTATTGAGATCTGATATTCTTGTATAAGCTGTAACCGAGCCTATAGTTGTCGTACAACACCAATGACGAAAGCATAATATTTTGAATCATGGGATATCTTTATAGTTATGATAATACTTGTTATAGAAATCACTTTTTACGATTACTTACACTTATTCAATTTTATTTATTACGATTCAACGACGATTCTTACTTGAGAAAGTTTGCTTATGTTTGCGTTGTCATATATAATGGATTAAGGTACCGGAGACGCTGATCAGAATAGGCTTTATAACTTATTCGAGATCGTCGTTTTATTAGTTTTATTATCTACTAATATGTTCACAGTGTAATATACAATATGTGTATTATGAAATCACTACATAGTATAAAACAAAGTCGATTTCTCTGTCCCTATATCCCTATGTATGCTTTAATCTTTTAAACTAGGCAACGGATTTTGATGTGGTTTTTTGTAATAGATAGAGTGATTCTCGAGGAAGGTTTTAGTATAACATTTATTGGGTTTAGAAAATGCGGGCGAAGCCGTGGGCGGGTTGCTAGTATATCATATTTTAATGAACCAAAAAATATACCATTATTTTCTGAAACATATTTTACAATAAAAATTATAAGTTGAACAAACAATTATAAAGTATGGTGTTTCTTAACTAAATGCCTCATATTGAAACAGAAATATTAGCTTAATTACACAAACTCAACTTTCATACATTATCTTCACATTCATAAACAATGTGTTAAACAC
The DNA here is from genome assembly GCA_029959065.1 of Colias behrii. Classification (NCBI taxonomy): domain Eukaryota; kingdom Metazoa; phylum Arthropoda; class Insecta; order Lepidoptera; family Pieridae; genus Colias; species Colias behrii. The sequence continues at coordinate 7,114,673 of JARWMC010000007.1, read as the reverse complement.
ACCCAAAGATAACTAAGTATTTGTTCTTTTTCTGAGCGCTTGAAGTCATTATTTTCTATACACCACTAACTTTTACGTTTTAGTTTATTACCATATCCTGCAACACAGCGCAGTAACAAAATGTGAGCAATTTAAAATCGCATGGGATTTACGAAAGCGGTCCTTTAGTAGTTAATAAACCAACAATTTGTCTCCCAGCTGGAACCTTTCCAGCGAGATTTTGCCAGCTTGTTGTCGGTAAACTATTATATCAGATTTTAAAGACATTTTAAATTATACTTCCATTTCTTGAAGTATTAGTAAATCATTAACAGTTTTTATTATTAACAATTTTTAACAGGCAGTATGTTATTCTTATGTTATGATAGATTAAAAGGGTACTAAACAGTTACAAGGAAATAATAAATGTAGACGTAAAACTGTTTTAAACTTTGAAATTATTTTCAAATGAAAATATGAGGAAATATATTTTCTAATCTTATATCCAATTAAATTCTAGGTCTCTCTACGGCTTTATATTCCCTTCAGATTCCAATTATGTATGGAGTAATAGCAATCTCACTCAAGCCGGGAACACAGGAATACTGAACTAGGGATACGTGTAAATGATGTCGTGAGCAATGTTTATACTAAACTATTAAGCAGAATTTTTATTCAACTTATCAATTTATTGAATACTAGTCATTCAGTTATTTAAATGTTATGCAAATGTATGAGCCCCAGTCTTTTAATTATTCAATAACATAGGAATTTCGACAATTAATACTCTACCAATATAAATCCCTTTACACGTGTACGTTTCGTAAGTTTCGGCAGTATTCAAAAATAAAAGCAGGGTTGTGTTGTGGTTGAGAAAGTCATTATAGAGCGGGTATGGATGTACGTAAAGGTATAATTATAAAGGTTTACGTCAGCCATTGAGTTGCCATCCTTTCACATGACAAAATTATAATATAATCATCCTGGCGGTTAAACCACACTTTGGAAATTCTCGGTTACTATAGGTACCCGTTTTAATATTTTGTTGTAGGGTCATAATTAAAATATTGAGGAACTTTTTAAAAGTTTTAATTAATAGGATGAAGTAAAAAAGAAAGACCCAAATTTATAATGCGGAAAGTTTATTTTAATTCGTCAGAATTGTTCTGTACAATTGTTATAATTTTTATTATTATGAAACTGTAAGATAACATTGAATACATATTCAATTCTATGGGATTTTAATTTCCGAAATATATGAGTGAATTTTGGACGAAGTTAGAGTTTTCAAGTAAATTTTCTTCAATTGTAAAACGATTAGAGCTCTTCCATGAACAAGCGACATAGAACTAACGATTAAATTCACAGGTTTGCTGAGACTGTAAGCCCACTATTATTGAACTATTTCATGGCCAATGCTCTGATGGTTTTCGTGATAATTTATTAGATACGCGCCCCTTACTCAGATTTTGGGAATAAAGCTACTCTTTAAATAATTATATATAATATAATAATTTTAATAACTTATATAGACATTAAACATATTATTTGTTGTTCCGTTGGTATGGCGATTAGTTATACGGTTCAATTATTTTAACGATTAATCATGGGGTAAAGCCTCTGTCAAGTGTAGAACAAAACATGTCATGATTACGGTTTCGCTCAACTTTGACATTAGTTTAGGATGTCTATTAAAGTTAATGTGCTTATTTTGAAGTAGTTATTTATGTTTTTGTATATGGAAATTATTGCGATTAATATATGGGTTCAAGATAGGTATATCTCTATTCTATAGAGATAAAAAATATATAGATATAAAAATGAATCCAAATTTCCCTTGGCATGACGTGTGAACGGGTGGACCGATTTGATAATTCTTTTTTATAATATTCCTTGAAGTACGAAGATGGTTCTTATGGAAAGAAAACGTAAACATGTACCACGGGCGAAGCCGGGGCGGACCGCTAGTAGAATAATAAAAGTACATAGTGATCATTATGGCTTTAGAACAGTTATTGACTTCAATTAGCCTTATCAAACAAAACGTTTCCGTTCACATAACATTTTAGAAACAGGATCTTATACGCGCCCACCGCGTAAGCATATTCAGTACAATATTAATATTTGTCGGACCGTGCGGGATAAGGAGAATAAATTAATTTTTGCGACTCCAGGCCTCACTTTATAATTTCTGCGGGCTGTAACGTGTTCCTACCTCGTTGTATATTTATTGTGCTTAAGGCGCCCTTATTTTGAGCGCTGAAAGTTTTTGTCAAATTACAATGAGGGTTGGTGTACGCAGCGGCAGTCGTGTTTTAATAATGAACGTAGCGTGCATTAAAACGTGACATTTAAGTCGGCTACTTCCCCGCGGGGTCGCGGGAAGCGCCCGCCATCGGCCTCGAGCCGGACGCCGGCGCCCGCCTTGATTATAACATAATTGAGTGCTTCCGCTGATATAAGGAGCCTCCATTAAACCAGCGCCGCGAAAGATAATAGAAGCTGAAATAGAATATCCCCGCCTAATAATCCCCTGAAAATTATTGCTTTCATACGCACTGGAATTAAGAATTGGTTTTTCGATAAATCATTTTTATCTTAGCAACAAAACAACGGCACGATATGAATATCTTTAATATTCGCTTGAAACGTACCGTTGGTATTATATTAAGTTGACTAAGTATGTCTTTTAATAATAATTAATTTGTAACATTACTTTGTTATCTAATATTTACATAATAGGTGTGTATTTGTTATTTTTTTTAATAGAAATTTAATAATAACCACGAATCATAAGTACTTTTGCTGTAAAGGAACTGAGGTAATTCTTTTCACTATTCTATGTTCTTTTACGAGAGTCGACATTCTTTAAAACTTTCTTAACTAGCAATAAATAATCTTACAGAGAAATTATAACTTTTAAAAAGGCACTTTGGTAAATTTTAGCGTTAACTGGGACGTATTTTTGGTAGCAAATGCGGCATTCAATCTTTTCAAAGTTTTGATTTTGCACATTTGTTACCTCGTGCCATTTCTCACCGTCGGTTGCTAATTCTATCTGAACTTTTCAGTGATTTAAGGAGAGCCATCAATATAGGTATTATCCATTTCAATATTGAATCCTAAATTTATATAAGTAATAAAATGTATAATCTGATGCACAGAGTATCCCGGCGCATTACACTGATTTCCTTGCATCTTTTGAGTCTAGTAATGTTCAAGCTATCTGTGTATCCGAATCCTGGCTTAAACCTTCTCTTCCTTCCTCTTTCTACTCCCTCCCGGGTTTCCGTCTGATCCGCTACGACCGTATTGGTCGGGGTGGTGGTGGTGTTGCCATTTACTTACGCTCCCAAATTCCTTTCACAATTCTTAGTTCATCTCCTCAACCCACCCCTGCTGATGCAGCGGAGCACCTTTTCCTAGAAATTATTGTGTCCCATGTTAAGATCCTTCTCGGAGTTGTTTATAGTCCATCTTCAACTCTTGACTTCTTTCCTTCGTTTGATATTCTCTTAGAACAATTCACACCTTCATACAGCCACACAATAATAATGGGGGATTTTAATATGTACTTGCCTATTAAAACGCGATTCTCGATCTTATAAATTAGAAGCAATTATTGATTCCTATAATCTACATATTCTTCCTCTCCAACCCACTCACCAATTTCCTAATTCTATTCCGTCCTTACTTGACCTGATAATTATTTCTAATCCTAACTTTATCTCAAATCATGGGCAATGTAGCGCTGATGCCTTTTCCTACCATAACTTAATTTTCCTTTCGTATAATATTCGTCCTCCTAAATCCAAACCCCAAGTTGCTCTCCAGCGAAATTTTAGTCGTATGGACTTGGAACGACTTTGCTCTGATGCCAAAAAAATTGATTGGAACGTTATTTACCAGTGTGACAATGTCAATGATAAGGTTGAGATTTTTAATTCTCTAATTACCCAGCTTTATGATGTTCATGCTCCAGTTAAGCCTATTAAATTAAAACATTTACCAGCTCCCTGGCTCACTGAAAACATCAAGTCACTTCTCAATAGGAAAAATCAAGCAAAAGGAAAGTTTAAATCGAGTGGCTCTGATGATGCCCGAGAGAAATATTTATTTATTAGACTTAGGAACCGCTGCAATACGTTATGTAGGGATGCTCAGCGACGACACATACATAATTCAGTAGAGAACAGTGATTCATGTAAAATCTGGAAATTCCTCAGGAGCCTGGGTGTTGGCAAGCAAAAACACTCCTCGTCTGTATCCAAAATTAACACCGACGAGCTAAACGCACATTTCTCTAACATACAATGTAACTTTGACAGTGCAACTAAAGCTAGGACACTAAACAACTTATCTTCTACATCATCTTTCCCATCCTTCTCTTTCCAACACTTCAGTGATTTAGATGTGAAAAAGAGCTTGTTATCCATATCTTCTACAGCAGTCGGTTGTGATAACATTAGCCGTGCTATGATCCTTCCCATAATTGATATTGTTATCCCTGTAATTGCACATATACTAAATTTTTCTATCTCTTCTGGCGTATTCCCTTCAGTCTGGAAAGATGCATATGTGATCCCGTTACCTAAGAAACCTAATCCTAGTTCCTTCTCTGAATTCCGTCCCATATCTATTCTCCCCTTCCTATCAAAAATTCTTGAACGTCTTGTCCATCAGCAATTGAACACTTTTATAAATAAGCATAATATCCTTAATCCCTTACAATCCGGTTTTCGCCCAGGCCATAGCACGGCTACTGCCTTGGTTAAAATTACAGATGACATACGAGCTGGTATGGATGACAGGCTGCTTACCGTATTGACACTGCTAGATTTTAGCAACGCGTTTAACTGCGTTGACTTCGACATACTTCTGAAAAATCTAAGTTCTCATAACATGTCTGCGTTAGTCTGAGCTACCTCAGTGGTCGTCGGCAAAGAATAAAAATTGATGACTCTTTGTCATCCTGGTCGAATCTCACTGCTGGCGTTCCACAGGGCGGCATCCTCTCTCCTCTTCTTTTCGCTATTTATATCAACAACATAACAAAAGACATTTTATCACAGCATCACATATACGCAGACGACCTTCAAATATACACTCAAGCTCCTATCTCTGATCTCTCGTCGGCTATTTCCACCACAAACACTGACTTGGCCACAATTGTAAGTTGGAGTAAATAGCATGGATTACATGTGAATCCAATAAAAACACAATCAATAATTGTCGGTAGTTCACAATACATCCAAAAAATTAGATTGGGAAAATCTGCCGCCAATTGCTGTTGATGGTGTTGTGGTACCGTACAGTAAGAATGTTAAAAATTTAGGTCTCTGCATTGATCGTTCTCTGTCTTGGAATGAACAGGTAAAGCAGGTCAGTAAGAAAATATATGCCGCATCACATTCGCTTAAACGGATTCGTAACTTTCTTCCAATTCCGACTAAAATTTTGCTGGCTCAATCCCTCCTTCTCCCTATCCTAGATTATGCCGATGTATCCTATCCTGATCTCACCGAACTTCTATTGGATAAGCTCGAGCGATTTCAAAATTTATGCATTAGATTCATATTTGGGTTACGCAAATATGACCATGTATCCGATTATCGTGCTAGACTCAGATGGCTCCCTATCAGATTACGCCGGGATACTCACATACTCCATTTGCTTTACAAAGTTTTGTTTTATCGTACCACTCCCTCATATCTCAAAGATAAATTTCAGTATTTATGTACTCACGGACTGAACCTGCGCTCTCATGAAACTCTATTTCTATGTATTCCTACACACAAATCTTTCTTCAATTCTTCATTTACTGTGAAAGCTATTAAACTGTGGAATGATCTCCCTGTCACAATTAGAAAAGCTCAAACTTTCGAGACTTTCAAACGTTTACTGAATAAACATTACATTAAAAAGTGATATAACTTATTGTATTTAGGTATATATGTAAGCGCGTTTAATTTAACGATAAAATTATATTTTAAAAGTAAATCAATTGATGAACTTAATTAATTATTTTAATAATTAAATGGATAAAAGTATTAATAATCATTTAATTATCAAATAATAATAATAATACATGTCATATTGAAAATAACGATCAAAGCAACACAAATAACACCTGCGCTGACTCACACATTCACCCCACTCGAATAGTTGTTTTGATCGTCCTATAAATAAGGGTCGTCTGCAGTTGCGAGTCATTCTTGTTCCGACTTTGGTCGAGTGAATATGTCTAAAGATGGGTTCCCACGGCCTGATTTCTTCACAGACCTCGGCAAGCGACAAGCGCCTGTCGCCATCCGTCGCGATCTGAACTGAGCGTTCCCACGGCATGTGTGCGTCCGGCGAGGCGTGTGGACGGTCATTCCTACTAATTAATAATTTAATTCAACGATAGGTATATTTTCATGTGTTAAGTTGGTTTTTATTCGTAACCACGCATCATTAACATAATTTCTATTTTTATGTTGAGGTTTTGAACAATTCCATAGCGCTGGTTCATTTTGGTATAGAGTTAAAAACTCGAAAATAAGTTCGTTCGTCCACTCCATCAGCACGTGTACTCGCATACGCGGCCGCAGGTGAAATGAACGATTACAACCGACGCATACGCGCTACAGACGGCAGGCCCCGACGGACCACGACGGACGTCGACGGACGCCGTCGCGCCGCGCCACGCCGCACCTTTGATCTTACCGACTTCCGATGGATAGCACGGGCCTCGGCAGACGACCACAGGCGCGCCGATTCCCACGGCATGTGGTCTGGTGTGGCGCGGTCGGATCTGTGAAGAAATCAGGCCGTGGGAACCCACCTTAAGAAATATTATATCAGTATTTAATTACGTAATACAGCCACGCTCTAACATATATTTTTAATATGATATTTATTTAATTTATGCTTTATGTATATACTAGCGGTCCGCCCCGGCTTCGCCCGTGGTACATATTTCGCAATAAAAAGTAGCCTATGTTCTTTCTCAGGGTCTAAAGATTATCTGTGCCAAATTTCATCAAAATCGGTCCAGTAGTTTATGAGCCTATTCATTACAATCAAACAAACAAACAAACAAACAAACAAACAAAGTTTTCCTCTTTATAATATTAGTGTAGATATATATATGTATGTATGTGTGTATGTATGCTTTTATTTATAATAATTTTAATGTACTTATGTATGTGTATGTTTATGTATATTGTTTTTTTTTTTTTTAAATTTTTGTTTTTTAATTATTAATCTAATATAGCTTTACCACCACCATCTGTCATGATTTTATGTTTTTTATCTTGTGTTTGGTTGCCTGGAAGAGATGGCTACTAAAGCCATAAGTGCCATTTGTGCATGTCTCTATTCTGTATATGTATGTCTTTTTTCTGTTTGTAATGGTGTACAATAAAGCGTTTTCATTCATTCATTCATAATCTATACATATAATAAAATAATAGGATAAAGAAACAACTCTTGAGCGATTTTAAATTGCATTTAAGCCAGAATGGCCGGGTCACGGATGGTATCAGGGGAGTACCATCTTTCAACTTAAATATTATTTGCATCAAGCAACCAGAATTTCAAAATAAAATTACAAGTAATAAAATCTTTTAAAGCAGACTTATTGAATAAAAATTGTAAATCATTTATCGTCTACGTCCCTCTCCATTTTTTACTTCTTTTAAAATTTTTGGCTAAAATCTACTTTGGGCTTATAGTAATTTGATACCTACGATATTTAAAGATTTTAGATTAAAAATGTAAATATTTTATAAATTCAAAAGGTAAATATTTTGAAATAGCTGTGCCAAGCGGTTTCCAGGGGGCAAGCATTTCTTAGCTAGTTATAGTCCTTTTTGCGTAAAAGAGCAACAAACATCCATCCATCCATCCCATATCCATCCCCACAAACCGTCACGTTTATAACATTATAATATCAAGCTCTATAAAATCGCTTGACCTTAGAAAATCCTTGGAAAGATTTTAGTTTATTACACCATAAATCCACTGAAATACAGGGACTTAACTGAACTATGACTTACTTAACTGAAGTATGCTTATACTTAGCCATTTAGTAAACCACATACTCAAGTTGTGGCCGAAGGTACGTAATAATTCTGACACAGTTATAACTTTGCTTAATGCCTGAACTGCTTTCGTTGTAAGTTTTGTTTTGCTGTTGTTCAAAATTGCATAGTTTAACACGTTTCGTGTGCAGTATTCGTGTTTATTTGGAAATAAATTTAAAGTTATAATGGCCACACCTGGAACGTTTATGATATATCTCTTTTTAATTCGTTTGGTCATGAAACATTATATTTTCAATTCACACAGTCATAAGAATTGCTTCGCGATGAATTAAGCTATTATTTTATTAAGTTCTTACCATTTTACAAAACATGTGTTTCGTAATATTATAGAATTAATTTGTAAAAAGGGGTACTACCAACTGTACTAGTGACTTATTGGAAATTTGTATCAAACTTCTGGCAATACTCTTCAAAAATAAAATGTTGTGTAAAATAATACTATATGAAAATAAGGAACTGCCTTTCACCTCAAATTCTAAATTATTTTACTCTGAAAATTTCATAGTATTAGCTTATACATATACTTAATCTTATTTGTTATTTTTTTTTTTATGTCAGAGCAAGCAAAGGAGCAGGTGGGCCACCTGATGTTAAGTGGTCACCACCGCCCATAAACACTTGTAACACTAGAAGTGTTACAGGTGCTTTGCCGGCCTTTTATGGACAAATAAGCTCTCTTCTTGAAGGCCCCAATGTCGTAGTTGTTCGGGAACACCGCAGGTGGCAAATCGTTCCACAGTTTCACCGTACGCGGAAGGAAGTTGCGGGTGAAGCGGACAGTGGTGGAGCGCCAACCATCCAGATGGTGCGGATGGAACTGGTTTTTACGGCGTGTGGTCCGGTGGTGGAACTGTGCGGCTGGTAAAAGGTGGAACAATTCCTCAGAGCACTCCCCATAGTAGATTCTGTACAGTATACAGAGAGACGCAACGTCTCTTCGCATTTGTTACATAGAGTTCCTCACTTGGAGAATATTCTTTTCTATTCTTTGTTTTAGAACTACCTAACTTAGCCTTACGAAATAGCACTTAAGACATCAACATATGTTATTGCTTGAATTGAAATTGAATTTCTTTTTCAGGTTATAAAGTAATAGCAGCACAATTCTGCACGTGCACACAGCAATTTTGCAGTGATTTTTTTCTTTTTCGTTCTGTCAACGAAGCGAGAATTTTGTACGAAGTAGCTGTGGCACTCGAATAAACTTAATCCAGCCAACAGCGAGTGTCGAATAGAGGCGGCGTTAAACTGGGACAATAATAAGCACTGGATTCAATAAAACTCAACTGCGACCCTCACAAGTTCGGAAAATGGTCAACTTCTAACTTGTACTGCTTTTATTTCTTTTCAAGAGCGCTTTTCTGTGCCGAAAATGTTTTAACAGCTTTCCTAATGATTTTTTGATAAAATTAACAGATCCTTTGTAAAATGCTTCTAAGATTAACCCAAATTATATGTAGAAGATGAGAGTGAATGTTAATTTGTTTTGTTAGTAATATCTTATAGTAAGCTTTTTTCATCTATTTTTTATGAATTATTTTTACAAATGCCATGGACGTTTGAAATATTTGTGTATATCTAAAACCTTCAATAAATATTACTTATTTAAATAGATTTATGTTGAAAAACACTTTTCATCTCATTGGACACATTTATTTTTTTATAAAACGTCTATCATCATATTCATGCCACATTATGTTTTCATAAACAATGAAAGGCAATATTATTAACCTTCATCAAGATTAAAATGTATCAATAGATTTTTACATAAACTTTGTATATTTTTGCACACGTTTTATGTTTATTTTATTCCCTTTTCCTCATCGTTATTACAAACTAAAATGGGAACATTTGCTCTATTTTTGGCTTCTGTACAAACGTTATAGTTTTTTCAGGTGCTTCTGTTAATTGAAAGTTTGGAGCATAATAAAAAGTTTAATGAATAATGAAAACTTTTTTGTTTTCCCTTTTCAGGCCTTTAGAATATTATTCCATGAGTATTTAAATAAGAGATAAATTTTTATGGAATATCTTGCGTTTATATATAATTCTGATTACATCGTGTAGTGTTTTCCCTTCAGTTACCAGCTTTGTTATATTATGATAGCTTTTCCCAAAGCTATTAATGCTTTAGTTTCTCTTCCTAGTGGAACCGTTTTAATCAGCTTAACTTGGTGCCGTCACTAAACGCGTCGTTGACGGAATGACTCTCTACTAAGCTATGGTTGTTCTCGTTTATGGAATAAATGAATTTTTTGTGGCGCTTTATCTAAGAATGACCGCTTTATGGTGTTGAATTTTTTTTAAATAATGAGATAATTAAGTCATTGCTTTATCATCATCATTAGCCTATAGGTATATATGTTTCCTCTGCAGAGATACAGGCCTCCTATGAGGCTGAGAGCTCAGAAAATAATCTATTTGAGAATATGTTTTATTTAATTCCTAATAACATTTACCTTCTGTAAAAGGCAAAACGAAATACTAATACAATTCCTCAGGTACGGTGATTAACTAGTTCCGAAAGGATCGTGATCAAAATATTTACGCGCGATTATCCGTAAACACAAATGACAAAAGCCATTACGATCGCAAATTACAGTATCGAAGTAACAATTAATATGCATAGTTACTTTAAACTTTGGTTCAACTCGGAGTAAGTTTTAATAAGGGTCTCTTTGGGTCATTATGGGCTCGTAGCGGTAATTGTCAGAGACGGTACGACCCAGCACTTAACGACACTTCTGCTTGATCTAGTCCCTCCTCGATGCCGTTCATACTACATACTTACATAGCAACCGGTTCAAATAGATCTCTCACTTTTCCAGCAATGACCTTCCCACTTGTAATGTCCAAATTAAATCTAAAAAAGGCCGGGCTTAAATAAAGCTACGCAGAAATATGTAATCAACGAATCTAATTGTACCGCGTTCAAATAATGAGTTAAAATCAAATATTTACTTTTATATTTTCTGTGAAGAGGAAAACAAATATTCAATTTATATTTGAATACCAATTTTCCTTAATCATAGCGCTTTTAAAGCAGCTTTTTTATTTTTCTTGCCTTTCTTTTAACAAGAAAAGAAATTGTGTGATGATACGTTTATAATTTTTACAGTCTATCTACAGTCAATCTAAATAATTTGTCGACGCAGTTTGAAAGTTTGCACGTATTTTTGTCTCAGAATATTTTTTATAATACAGCCTAGAGGACAGTAGAAATTTACAGTAGTAATAATTATTATACCTTACAGTTACATTTCAGCTCAAGTTTATTCATTCGTTTTGATGAGTCCTAACTCCCAATCATTGCAGTTGGTAAACATGATTAAGTATATGAATATGATTAAAGGTCACAATGTTACCATACAAAAGCAAGAAAGGTGGAAAGCGTTCTTTAGTTTTGAAAGCAGCCACCAAAAGGAAACAATAATTGCCTATCAATCTATAAATGCAATTGAAGAATATATAATATCTAAGCGCCAATACAAATAGCGAATGCGTTGTTTAAGTTATCGTGACAGGTTGTTTGGGCATTGTTAGATTCACGCTTACATAGTGTAGAAATTGGCGATATAGTGGTTGTAAATTTACATGTTCCCGGCTGCTTTCCATTTGTGTGTTGGTGATAAATCTTAGACAAATTTTATTGGTAAAAGACTGGAGACTTTCTGTTTACTAGGTAGCGTTTAATATCTCTATTAGTGTATGATTTGTATCATGGGCCTATGTACCTACTTATTTGTTATCTATACATTCTAATCATACTCTTATATTATATCATTTTTCAAGAACAATTTGTGTCTGTATTTTACATTTTAGAATTTCAAATAAACATGCAGAACAAAAGACCATTATTTAGTCGCGATAATGAAATTTTATGATATCTTTCTCGACTCGGTAAAGAGCTAACAAATTTAACGATTATATGTCTTAGCTGGGGAAAATGAATGCCGCCTTGATTAGTTAAATAAATTGTCGTCATTAAACAGACACTCCGGTAGATGATCCTAAATGTTGAACAACTTTGCGAAGTTAAAGTCATTTTAGACTTCTGATTTATATTTCTTTAAAGACACACCTATTAAAACTTTTTTCAGATTGCAACTCCTTTAACACTTTCAATTCCAACAGCTATAAATCAGGTCTAACCGCAGCAGCTTTCACGTTATGACTTCCTCGTAAAATTTACATTTAAAAGTTAATTTTCTCGTTCCCGGCTTAGGGCAATTGTTAATCTTGGATTCCCGCTTACGTAGGAGTATCTATTTACTTGAACTGTACAATAATAATTATCAGCGCTTTACTACAATATGTGTATGTTATATACATTGTGAGCTTTAATTGAAATTTTGTTGTACATTATAACCATCTTGTTTACGACGTCATCTATGATTATTATAGCATAGGGGCGAGTCCTATTTCGATAAATATATTATGACAACATTGTTTTTATAATATCAATTTGATGCACAAATGTTGCAATTGAAATATTTTAATGGTAGATACTTATTAGGTCATGTGGGTGTTTTATGGCTTATGGATTAAAAATTGCAACTCAAAGGAAAAAACAAAAATGCAATACTGCTCGCTCAATTGTAGAGTCAATTGTTATTGGAATTTAAAATGTAGCTGTCACTTTTAACAAAACACGTATAAAAACAAAATCAATATTAGAAGCAATCGTTCTAACAAAACGTTTCCAAACACTCACTAGAAAAATAACGAAAACATAACTATAGACAGGTATGGTTCTAGATCGGAAGTTTAACTATGTTTATATATAATTGAATATGATTATATCATTATACAATTATCTCACAAATGTTGAATCTATCTTGTATCTAAAATAAGGTATATATACCTATAAGTGTATAAGTTGAAATGAGGTACTTATATAAAATGTAAGTATCGACCGAAATATATTTTATAAAATGAAACCGACAGAATTGTCACTTCGGTAAAATGAAGAAGAGTAAATTCGAGAACAAGTCGAACACTTAGATCTGCGAAAAATAGTGTGTGACCAAACTGCATAAATATGCCGCGTCTGGGTCGTCAACCGAGAAATCCACAAAAGAGTTGGTCTAGCGGAGACTATTTCGTAGTCCACAAACGAATTGCAAATTCGGCCGCAGCGCGAGTTTCCTCACCCAGTCGCCAAACACGACCGCCTTCCCGCTAAGCATGCTGATGGAATTCTAACGCCATACCTTCTAAGCGCTTTTGCAAACTTTCTATTTATTCACTCGGTTCATTTAAACAACTTATGCGGTATAAATATTAATTTTTGACAATATTAATTTATAACACGTGTACACTTTTAGTTTTCTACCTATCAGTAACAGTCCCTAAGATTATTTTTTATTTTATATCGACTTTAAATGAAGTGGAAATAGAAGTTGAATATACCAGAAAGTTGATTAAGTTATCTTCTCTCAAGTATCCCCTCCTTATGTATTTAATTTAATATCGGTGTTAATTTTAAATCCGATATCGTAGTCCCGCGTTAAATGAATTGAAAAAATTCATCACAATTTATGCCTTTGTAGATACGATACCCTCACTAAAACAAGATTAAAGTTCCGATTTGGTCGAGCTCACTCGATTCAATCGGGCCACTCAAAGAATAAGTTTGCTAAAGTTACTTTAGATTTTCAGTTGAAATTACCGTGGGAAAACTTCTCACCATGGAAATGAAATTCGTTTTTATTCAATTGATCACTTAATAACAATTTCAAAGCCTTTAAACCTTTAACAATAACAATAGCATATTTACAATTGATCAACTTTTCCTTAAATATATTTTTATTTTTTATGATCGTACTTACCATTTTTTTAATTGGAAATATGTTTATAAAAACGTCCAACATCACAACACCTAGACGAAATCATACCGGATCAAGTAGGTAATATAATCGCTATCAAAAATATTGTTGATCACTCAAAAGTCATCAAACATAGGAATAGTTCAGCGTGATTATTCAAATACATAATATTTAGTTTGTTTTTGGAATGTTGATGAGCTGACTGAATGAGCTGGGAGCACAATTCGGCTCGGAGCTACGAGATTCATGCGTCCTCGTGCATTAGTAATTACAAATATTCTACAGAATATGGTATTCTATGCATTTATTTGTATGAGTTCAATTAGAGCGCGAGAGCGTGAGGCGTCTGTCACCAAAACTGAGCCGAGTTAACCGCTTCTGTGTGAGTAATTACACAGAACTTCATTTAACTTAGTCTCAGTACAAATTTCAGTACCGCTAAGCATTTCGCTTTACTTAGCCTGTAACAAAACGATACAACTTAAAGTAACAGGATTGAAACTTTGGTATTTATTACGTTTATTGTTATTTGAATTTTAATCAAATGAATATAAATTGAATCTGAAATCCATTATTAGTCCGTAGGTAGACTATACATCTCAAAAATTAAATTTTCTATGTCATCTTAATAAAATGCAGGCCATTATTAACTTTATTTTCTACGTTAATAATAAAAAAAATATTAAACGACAACCTTTAAAATATATTCAAAGAGAGTTTCATGAAATAGGTGTTAACGCTATTTGAGACTCAATTCGAGTAGTTTTATTTTATGACAAGGGTTGCCAACTTTTTTTACAAGAAATAAAGTATATTCAGGTCTATGAAGATTATTAAACAGTATTTTATCAAAACAAACAGTATTTATTGTAGTGTGCGCCCTCTGACTAAATAAAAAAAAAATTGTGAGCGTCTAAATGTAACACATAATAATGTGTCTGCACTTTGATGCTGAAAACAGTATTTTGTATACGTACTTTTTTTTTGTTAAACAGTAAAAAGTATAATTTAGTGAAAAACAGTAGAATACTGTTTAAAACAGTATAGTTGGCAACCCTATTTATGACACTAGATTTTATAACTTCCAGATAGTTAGTTCTTTGAGTCACCTGCTTCGATTTTATCTAAATTTCATCGAGCACATTTTTAACTAAACTATTGCGCATATTGATGACTAATATATTATGTGATCTGGATTGAGAAGTTATAGTTATATTGTATTTAATATTTAGTTTATTTTAGCAATTGTAATGCTATAACAAACATTCTTCATCAACTAAAAACCATCTTATCAGTTCTTCATTATTTTTTACAAACAGATATAGTCGTTATATCTTATTGTCCTGTGACATAGATTTATTGTTATGATCAAAGATAACTAGGCCTTTCTGCCTTACATAACAATATAAAAAGTAAAAAAAGAAGTACTTGTTCTTGTAACTCTGCGCCTGCAAGAAAAACTTAGCATTAATGCATAATAGCTTATAATGCTCTACCTTTCATATTATATTATATCTTAATCAAAGCTACAGTCTGCACACTTTATGAAAAAAAAAAGTCGTGTGGCACTCAGGGACTGCCGCGGTAAAGCTATTGCATGCTATGCCTTCAAGCCACACCTCCGTGCCCGTCGGAGTGGGGAGCGTGAGGTTTTTCGTTACGGAATTTCTGGATTCGGTCCCCGCGCTCAAGGCCCGCGATAGAAGCTATGCAATAGCTTAAAAGAGTAAAGACGTGTGGCACTCAGGGACTGCCGCGGTAAAGCTATTGCATGCTATGCCTTCAAGCCACACCTCCGTGCCCTTCGGAGTGGGGAGCGTGAGGTTTTTCGTTACGGAATTTCTGGATTCGGTCCCCGCGCTCAAGGCCCGCGATAGAAGCTATGCAATAGCTTAAAAGAGTAAAGACGTGTGGCACTCAGGGACTGCCGCGGTCGTAGAGGGAGAATGAACTATAGAGGAGGCACTAAAATGACAAGTAATGCGTGAGAGAAATACACTTATGACTATAAAGCCAAGAGCAAGCGAGACAGAAACATTGTTTTTTGTTTCTCTCATGTTATGCGATTTCTTTTGTTGGGGACAAAGGCAGTTTGTCCCAAACAAGCGGCTACAGTCCATTGTTTTGCTAGTTTTCTGTTTTTTCTCGCTGTTAAGTGACTTCAAAGTTTAATAAACGTTGACAGTGATCTGTTTTAATCCGACTTTAAGTGAAAATATGGTGCGTTGTAGTGTGATTGGTTGTAAAAATCGGCCGGAACGAAGATTACCAAATATTACCTTTCACACGTAAGTAAACTTATTTGAAGTATATTGTTTTATAGAACTGGATATAGTTGATACATTTTCATTAACTCTAATGTGAAATTATCTACAAATATATAATATTTTCATCGAAATAGACGTAAACATTTTTTTGTGTTATCCGACTAAATTACGAAGTGTTCTTGTTGTTCAGGACGCCATTTGTTTTTACGTAGTTTCAAATTTATGGTATAATCATGTGATTAACATTAGGGATACCAGTACAGGGTAAAATTTTCCCCAAAATCGTGAAATGTTTTTTAATATTAAATATGTTTTTCAGGTTTCCAAAACAAACAAGTACATTAAACAGATGGATTCGAGCTACCGGAAGGAAGAACTGGTTACCAGGAAAAAGTCACAGAATATGTTCTATACATTTTGAGTCGCGTTATTTTCGAAAAACGAAAAAAAAAAACCTATTTGATGCCCAATGCAATTCCAACACTTTTTACAACAGTGAGTAATTTTTGTGATGCGTTTAGTTTGGATTTAAATGTTGTAGTTTAAATATTCATAGACCGATTTTGTTGCTACGTCTACATAATAAACAAAACAAGTTATTAATTTATTTTTATAGGGGTATATTTTCTATTTCTACTTAATCAAATTTTATTTTTTTAGGATATTATTGTTGAGCGACTGAGTACTGCCCAACAATCAAAAATCCATGGACCAGGTCTTAAGGTAAATTAATAATTTCATTGCACTTTCCCACGAGCAACGACACTGCACTATTTTAGAACTGCACGAAATACCTTGGAGAGGATGTTTATGTGGTGTTGTTGTGTGTGTACACGGCTCATATGAATGTGTGAAGCCTGGATTAGTCACCGTTTTTTTTTACACCTTTTATTTTGTACATGGATGTTCTTAGTATTATCTGATTCAACTAACTTAATCTTTTCAGGATGTTGTTGAGCTACCTAATACAAGCGAACAGTCGAAAACTGTAGTGTATTTACTATTTAGTATCAGCATTGCACCCGTGCGAAGCCGGGGCGGGTCGCTAGTTAAGTTAATAAATAACAAAATCTTTTCAAATCTGTCTTTTTCTTCATAAACCTATCTTACAAAAAAATACCCAAACATTTATAGATATTTTGCCAGTTTTTAGGATAAAAAGTTTTTGTAATAGTTGGCAACATTGACGTAAGGATTCGCCATCTCGTTCGGGTATACGCCGATGTCGTCTCTATAGTTCATTCTCCCTCTACGGCCGCGGTAAAGCTATTGCATGCTATGCCTTCAAGCCACACCTCCGTGCCCGTCGGAGTGGGGAGCGTGAGGTTTTTCGTTACGGAATTTCTGGATTCGGTCCGCGCGCTCAAGGCCCGCGATAGAAGCTATGCAATAGCTTAAAAAAACAGAATAGAAGAAAGAACATAAAGGAAGATTATAATAAAAATTTACACAGTTAAAAATATAAGTTACCACTTACCAAATTTTGTATAATTTTGGTATGTAAAAATAAAAAAAAAACGATGGTTTTTAAACCGGAAGGAAGTTAGCGCGGAAAGTTTTTTTTTTTAATTATTAATATCTCAAAAAATTGCTCCTTAAATGCTCCATCAGAAACTGTAATTGCTCCACTTCTATAATTATTAGTTTATTTACAATTAATTTTTAAAAAAATCCAAATACTGAAAACTTGATTTCCCTATAGAATGAAAAATATTCACTTTTCATAAAAAATTTTTTTACAAAAAAATTGCTCCCGATTTGCTCTATCAATTACAAAAAAAAATTATTTAATTTTGATAATTTTTACAATAATTAACTGAAAAACTATGTTTGCATAGTTAACTACCTACTGCGCTGTGACGTCATCAATTGTCGTTGTGATGCATAAAGGCCATATTTACATGTATCAGCACTGCAGCGATATCTATAGACCTATAGACATATATGTTTATGTTTTCTTATTTATATTATTTACTAGATTTCCGCCCGCGGCTTCGGCCGCGTTTTCAAAGGAAAACCCGCATAGTTCCCGCTAACGCAAACGATAGCAACTTGACACCGAAACATGAAACAAGCGACTGAAACACAAATTAATTAAATATAAATATTTCAGGACAGTTTTCACACACGGCACAATCTGATCCCATACTTAGCTTTCGCTTGTGTTATGGAAACCAGATGGCTGATAAACATACATATATAATTTTAAATAAATACTTATTTAGATAATTAACACCCAGACACAGAGCAAACATCTATGTTCATCACACAAATATTTGCCCCGGGTGGGAATCGAACCCACAACCTCTGGCTTGGAAGGCAGGGCCACTACCAACGCCAACCGGTCAGTCAAAGTAATTAAAAAAAATTACTTGAAGTTTTAATATTACGAATAAACGTGATATGCGAGTTTAGGGATGGGTAGGGAAATGTTTATAAACATACCTATAATAAGAATGATTTTAAATACATACATAATAATATCTGTTCCTTTCAACATTTGCTAGATGAAACTAAATAATTAAAATATTATGTCGCATAGATATTATTAGCCTTTTAAAAATACGGTTCCGTTGTTTATTTAATATTCTATTTTACTTATCTTTCTAATATAAAAATAAATAATTAAATAAAACACAATCATATTACAATTTAATATAAAAGTACCATGAAATGACATTAATAAGTTTTATCATTTAATGCTGGGAATAATATTATTATTTAAAATTTACCTTATGTTGCTATTTATACTCTATATCCATGCGACATATTTTAATTATTTAGTTTCATCTAGCAAATGTTGAAAGGAACAGATATTATTATGTATTTAAAATCATTCTTATTATAGGTATGTTTATAAACATTTCCCTACCCATCCCTAAACTCGCATATTACCTACGTTTATTCGTATTATTAAAACTTCAAGTAATTTATCAATTTGTGTTTCAGTCGCTTGTTTCATGTTTCGGTGTCAAGTTGCTATCGTTTGCGTTAGCGGGAACTATGCGGGTTTTCCTTTGAAAACGCGGGCGAAGCTGCGGGCGGAAATCTAGTAAATAATATAAATAAGAAAACATAAACATTAAGGTCTATAGATATCGCTGCAGTGCTGATACATGTAAATATGGCCCTTATGCATCGCAACGACAATTGATGACGTCACAGCGCAGTAGGTAGTTAACTATGCAAACATAGTTTTTCAGTTAATTATTGTAAAAATTATCAAAATTAAATAATTTTTTTTTGTAATTGATAGAGCAAATCGGGAGCAATTTTTTTGTAAAAAATTTTTTTATGAAAAGTGAATATTTTTCATTCTATAGGGAAATCAAGTTTTCAGTATTTGGATTTTTTTAAAAATTAATTATAAATAAACTAATAATTATAGAAGTGGAGCAATTACAGATTCTGATGGAGCATTTAAGGAGCAATTTTTTAAGATATTAATAATTAAAAAAAAAAAACTTTCCGCGCCAACTTCCTTCCGGTGGTTTTTAACTAAATTATTATTTTTTTACATACACACAAGAGTTTCAATAGTAGAGTACATTTGACTTATTTAATTATTAAAGCTCTGTCTTAGTAAGCCTGCAGAGAAAATATAGAATAAAGCAGGAGCTCTAAGAGGTCTGATGAATTGCCTCATAAATTGTACCTCGCGCGGGTCTCCATCTGTGAGGCGCAAGTGACGTGCTCATGCTTTAGTGCCCCTTAAGATGTCTCATTTTTCAAATAACAAATAGTTGCAATTTTGAACATTTGGACAATTTTTATAATGTGCACTTTGTCTTTAATATATTATGATCCTACGTTATCTTCGCGTACTCTATGTAAGATCTAAGGTGCTTTAATATTAAGATTACATTATAGAATAAGTACATAGTAAAACCTTTTAACAAAGGCAAAGTTGAGAAATAATACAGAATAGTGATGTAAGGAACAGTATTCATTCATGATTATCCTTTCCAAGGAACTGGATAACAAATAAGAATAGCTAAACAAGCTCTTCGTAAGGACAATAATTGTATATGGCCTAAGTACCTACCTCTATCAACGTTTCCTAATGAAAACGTATGTTTTGTTTACTAAATTGAGGTCATAAAACGGGATTGAAAGGAATTTTGAATGTGACATTTTAAGTTCGGATGTTATTCCGGGAACCTTCGCGTTTTCATTACCGTCAGTAATTTCCAGGCCAGGAAATTAAACTCGCTCCGAATAGTCAACAGCTTGACACACAGATTTACCTGCTTGTAGATATGTAAGGTACCTATATGTTATTCACGTGTAACATTCAATTGAATAAGTAAACACATTTTCCTACATTCTTGAAACGTTGAGGTCGCCCTTTGTGTATAGGACTTCTAATTCTTTCTTTATTCCTTTTCCTACTTTTTTAAATTTCACGAATGTTTGATACAATATCTTTATAACAAAATTTATGTTTAACTTTTAATTAGACACGTTACACAAGTAGTTGATGTTTTATTGCATTTAGTGAAAATGTTATTAATCGTTAATGTCATATTCATTATTTTCTACAAACATTAGTAGACATGGTAAATTTATAATTTTGTCTTTATATTTTGTACTTAATATATGTTTGTATGTATCATCTCATAATTTTTTGTAAGGAATTTAAGATATTCTTATATACTTACTATTACACCTACTTATTACTTAATACTTATACAACTAAGACCACAATTTCCTGCACAATGTTGCGGAGAAAATACAGGAACAAATAGTTGTTGTACATCCTGTTTACTAAAAAGGGCACTTTATCAAAAAAATTCGGGCTATTATTTATTTGTATCATTTATTATTTTCCTTGTATGAGCAATATGGGCTAAGCGTTCAATATTTCAAACCAACTTTCTAACAAAGCATCTGGAGAATTTCTTGAATATGTTTTGGTATAGTTTAATATTATATCGTTTATGCCTATTTATCAAATGTAATAGGTATATTATACAGCTGATAATGCAAAATAGTTGTTTAGAAAAAATAAAGTGGTTACTGGCTTTTAATGCTGATGCTATAAAATCAAAGTACCTACTTGCGCTATTATTAAATTTATCGGAACATTAAAATAAAATTGATTTTAATCCCATTATTGTATCTCTATAAATCTAACTTCATAAATCTGATATAATATCTATCTATATAACTATAACATTTTTTATAATAATTATAGAAATCAACATTTACAGTGTACGTTACGTTAACATGAATTTAGTTCATGGCCATATCACGCTAGTTTATCGATGTCAAGTTATGTATTTATTATGATTATTACAGAATCGGATGAAACAACATTTTCCTCATATCTTATTTTGTTTTATTTATTTGCGCCTTTTGCGAAGATCACTAGAAACGAAAACTTTTAGAAAACAAAAGCTTTTAGTACGTTTCATTATTTTTTCTTTTTGATCTTATTTTGTTTTCTTTTTTAAATGAAACTTCATATTAACGTGCAAAAACAGTTCAAATAAAAAAATAATACGGTTTGGTAGGATGGAATATACATTCCGTCATGACATGTCCACTACAGCCAATTTTCCTGTTCTTGTTCTTAACAGGAACTCTGCGTAATTGTCTCTCAAGTCCAAGTTTTTTATGTGACGAGGTCGTTCCGTGGGTGTGCATTTGCATTTAAATTAAGATCGCCATTGAGCAATAATAGAATGTCTTATTTGCTTGGGAGACACTGCATTGAACTTTAAAATGGGATGTATCCAGAACTTGGAATTCTGGATGATAAATTTTGTATTGTAATAAAGAATAAAAAAATATAACTAGATTTTTTTTACCAGGACTGACATACATATTACTTATGTTATTGTGACGTTGATCAGATTCATATCACACCTAAAGGTTTATCAAAAAAAAATTGTAACTAAACCCTATTAAAGACCGTATACAAATATGTTATGTTATTTTATGTATAATAAATGACTATTGCTCTTCATGAAAAATTTCCCCGATTCGAACAATGCAAGTTATTATTTAATTTCTACACGATTGACGTTATTTGCCCTCAATGTGTACATTTGCGATAGTGATTGCCAATTGAATTGATTGATTTCATGGAAAAAAAGCTGGAAACTGGGCACACTGAGTGCTTATAAATAATTTAATTATAAATATTGCACGACAGATAAAAATACAGAAATGTGTATTGAGATACCTACTTTTAAGTAAAATTGAAAACGTTATTTTGTCAATAAGTTAATTAATAATTTATTCAATTGCTGTAACACCGTAATCACATCGTGCAATACAATACAGGTAAATTAGCTTGGAGAAATTTTTGCGTTTGTAGTAGTGTATGGTCAGCAAATAAAATAAAACAACATTTTATTTTTAGTTTTTATTTTATACAGGGTTACTTGTAAAACACCAGCAACCTCGCAGGACAAGATAGCTAACATCATAAGTAACAACATTTGTTCTACGACTTTTGGCATAACGCAATAAATTATTTTTAAATGATTTTTTAAACTTTTATTGTACTCTCCTTACATTTGTAAGTCTATGTTCTATTAATTATCGGATGGACGACGCGACGCCCCCTTCCCCCTCTCGTTCGCTTTTTGTTTACGTAATTTTTGGGAGGCGTAGAGTTTATAATATTCAGACGGAAAATTAAATGAATATTTATTTTTGTATGAAAATAAAATCTAACAAATTATCAAAAGTCGAAATGTTGTTACTTATGATTTTAGCTATCTTGTCCTGCGAGGTTGCCGGTGTTTTACAAGTAACCCTGTATATATAAGGGATTTTAAATTAAACTATATGTGTTTCTCCTCTGAAAAAGATGAGACTTTATTTTAATATTTGCACATTTAACATACATATAACTTTTACATTAACAATGTTACTAAAATGAAAAATTTACTAACCTGAAAAAGAAACGACATTTAAAGTTTAATTCTTTAGTTTGAGAAGTCAAAGGCTTGCCTCGACCATGTTTTAACACTGGAGCCATATTGAATTAACAATATAAAGTTACAACACTTACACACAAATTAAACACTAGTTATGGCCCTGCCTTCATACAAAACTGCTGAATACGCCGTTCGCACGGGAATAGAATGTGGATGCGATTTCCCTTAGTTAGCATCCAAGCTTACGTCTTTATAATTATTAAACTGTATAAATTCATTCTTTAACTCCGGTCTGCATCGTGCAGACATGGGTGTAAAAGTCTCATTTTAGCTATTAAATGTAGTTTTTAAGTACATCTGAGTTTTCATTTGGGGCCTCCGGCTGCGGGACATGTAATTCACTTCAACAAATATTATAACAATAATAACAAATAATAACAACAATCAACAAATACAAAATTTATCAATTAAACTACGTACATAATAATTATAATTTTTGAATGAAATGTGCTTTATGTTCTAACTGTACCAAACGACTGCACGTGGCACCTGCGGACAGCGTAAACTGGTTTATTCTGGTTTTGTGCGTGTTTCCACTTTCCACTATCAAGTGACGATTTATTTATTTGTTTTGTTTCGTAATTATTATGGTCAAATATTAATTATGAAACAAATTATTATGGACACGATATTTTATTGTTTCACGGTAGTCGCCTTGTCGTTTGCTCAAGGACGTAAAATTGAATGATATATTTTTTTTATAAAGTCAAAACCATTTTCTTTCAAATAAAAACTTGTTTTTATTGAAAACAAAAGTGTTGCTAGGAATAAGTATAAAATTAAATAGTAATGTTAGGATATCGAAACATTTTTGTATAGGCCAGAACGATATAGTGGAAACGCGCTCTAAGATCTGAGTAATATACACACCACTACATATGCAAAAATTTCTCCAAGCTAATTTACCTGTACTACCTATCAGACTTTCAAACGTTTTCAGTTTATACCTATACGTTTTTCGTGGAGATTGCCCAAGTGACTATGGCACTTGGTATCGCAATCAAACTTATTGTGTCAAGATGAAATATAGCTCAATTTAAAGCTTGATGTTAGTTCTTTTAGAAACGATTAAAGTTGTTATGTAAATAAGCCGCAGTTCGCGACAATAAAAATAAAACAATAGTTTTATTCAACACTTCAAAAAATACTTTATCGAGTTTAACTAACGATGAACGTTAAGTTTTATAGGTAATATTTTAATTTACATGACAAATGTGAAAAGTAAATCGTAATAAACATTATTTCAAAATAAATAACGTCGAACAATGCGTCCAACACATTCATTTCAAATAGAAACATAATACATATTATTATGACGCTTGCAAGAGAGATAGATATATGTGTCAAAACAAAAACTTTTACTTTTATTTCTATTTATTCGGTATAATTACGACTTAATAGTGATAAATATGATCATTATAAATACAAATAGGAATTAACAATATCACGAACACGTGACTCAACTAGTATTTTGGGGTGTCATGGCCATATAACACCTATTGGCCAAAGCCAACCTCACCTGCTCGTGGTGCACCCTGCTGGTCTACAAACGAGGCTCTGGCGATTAGTTTAGAGTGGTAGAACTACAGCTGCATACAGTCTCTGTATGTAGCACGAACGGGCTGTAGTTCGTCCGGGGCAGGACCACTAGGTACCTCACAGGAAACCGGCGTGAAGCATAAATTTGCGTTTCGCATTGGGTAAGTGAGGCATCCGGAAGCCCATCCCCCCCCCTCCCTTTAAGCATCATGGCAGCGGTTTTAAACAGAAATTTACCCCAGGAGGGTACCAGCTCCATCGATGCTGGAGAATCCCTCCCTGAGCAATCTTGTTCAGGCCGCCCTACGTATTCTGGGGAGGGCAAAATACCGCTCGTTACTTCCCTACCAGGCAAAAAGAGCAGAAAGACCAGCGCACCCCTTTCCACGCTTCGCGTTAACTTCTGCAATATCAGGGGTATTCACTCAAACATCAACGCCGTGCATTACCACCTCGAAACGGCGAAGCCGGCCTTACTGTTTCTAACCGAAACTCAGATATCTTCACCGTCTGATGCATCATACCTTAGTTACCCTGGCTTCAGCCTGGAGCACAATTTTTTACCCCGCGCTGGTGTATCCGGGAAGATATCTGCTTTCGTCGCCTTGGTCATCTTGAAGGTAGGGACCTTTCCATCCTTTGGCTACGTGTAGAATGCGACGACCACCCGCGCATCTATGCGTGCCTTTATAGGTCCCATAGCGGAAATGACGAATCGGACCGACTCTTTGAGCACATTCAGTCGTCGGTTGACACCGTGCTTAATCCGACTCCTGCTGCAGAAATCGTTGTCCTTGGTGACTTCAATGCTCATCATGCTGAATTTCTCAAGTCACGAACAACCGACCACGCGGGTAGATCTGTACACGACTTCGCTCTTGCCTATAACCTCACGCAATTGGTATCATCGCCCACGCGAATTCCAAACATTGAGGATCATACGCCTTCTTTGTTGGACCTTCTGCTGACTTCCCACCCGGAAGGCTACCAGGTAAATGTCGATGCTCCTATGGGCTCTTCCGACCACTGCCGAATCTTGCGCTTACCTCGGCCTCCACGTGCAGGCCACCGTCGCGTTTGGCACTATAAGTCGGCAGATTGGGATGGGATGCGTACTTTCTTCTCATCGTATCCCTGGAGCCGAGTTTGTTTCTCCGCGAATGATCCTAGTGCGTGTGCTGACTCTGTCGCCGATGTGGTGCTTCAGGGAATGGAGCTCTTTGTTCCAAACTCTGTTGTTCCCGTGGGTGGCAAGTCCCAGCCTTCGTTTGGTCGCTCTTGCAAATCGGCATCGCGCCGTAAACAAGATTGCTTCCAGGCCTGGGCCAATGCACTCGCGTCTAGTGATCCAAACGCCCGTACATTGAAAAGAGAATTGAACTCGGCCTCTAGGTCCTTCAAGAAGGCTATTGCAAGAGCGAAAGCAGTGCACATTGCTAAGCTTGGCGAAAAACTTGCCCTACTTCCTTCGGGAACTCGAGCCTTTTGGGCCCTCGCTAAAGCTGTGCAAGGGAATTTTTATCAGCCGTCCCTACCATCTCTGCGCATGGAGAATGACTCGTTGGCCCACACAGCAAAAGAGAAAGCCGACCTTCTTGGCTCTCTTTTTGCTGCTAATTCGACGTTGGACGACACAGGGTTCTTGCCACCTACCATCCCACGATGTGAAGCATCCATGCCTGACATTCGTTTTTGTCAGAGAGCAGTGCGTAAAGCACTCCTTTCCCTGGACGTCCATAAGTCAAGTGGCCCTGACGGTATTCCTCCCATTGTGCTTAAGATGTGCGCACCTGAGTTGGCTCCGGTTCTGACGCGACTTTTCCGGTACTCCTACTCTACAGGCGTTGTCCCGAACTCATGGAAGACAGCTTTAGTGCATCCGATCCCGAAAAAGGGCGATCGCTCGGACCCGTCCAATTATCGACCCATAGCTATCACTTCTTTGCTCTCCAAGATAATGGAAACCATTATCAATCGCCAGTTGCTGAAATATCTGGAGGAGCACCAGCTGATCTGTGACCGTCAGTATGGATTCCGTCACGGACGATCGGCTGGTGATCTTCTAGTATATTTAACACATCGTTGGGCGGAGGCGATAGAGAGCAAGGGTGAAGCATTGGCGGTCAGTTTGGACATAGCGAAAGCCTTTGATCGGGTCTGGCACAAAGCGCTTCTTTCGAAGCTTTCTTCCTATGGGCTTCCCGAGAAATTTTGCCGATGGGTCGCCAGTTTTCTCACTGAGCGTAGTATGAAAGTCGTGGTCGACGGTTCATGCTCCGAACCTAAGCTCGTGAATGCTGGTGTACCTCAAGGCTGCGTTCTGTCTCCCACACTGTTTCTTCTGCATATCAATGATTTGCTGCGCGTTAGCAGCATTCATTGCTATGCAGATGACAGTACGTGTGATGCAGTTTATGCCGGCCGAAGCAATATTTCTCGGGATCGCGTCATTGAGTGCCGGAACGATCTTGTGTCCGAAATCGAAACTTCCTTAGATGAAGTCTCGAATTGGGGTCGAATTAACCTGGTCCAATTTAACCCCAATAAGACACAAGTCTGCGCATTTACCGCTAAGAAGAATCCCTTTATCGCGACTCCCATTTTTCAAAGTACTCCCCTAAAAGCCACAGCCAGTATCGGAATTCTTGGTCTCGAAATCACGAGTGATGTGCAGTTCTCTTGTCATCTGGAAGGAAAAGCTAAGTTAGCTTCCCAGAAATTAGGTGTACTCTGTAGAGCGGGGCAGTATTTCACTCCGAGCCATCGCCTTAACCTTTATAAGGCGCAAGTCAGGCCGCATATGGAATACTGCTCCCATCTCTGGGCCGGTGCACCTCAACAGTATCTCCTTCCATTTGACCGAATCCAACGGAGAGCTGTACGCCTCGTTGGCGAGCCAAGTCTAACCGATCGGCTTGATTCTTTAGCACTGCGTAGAGAAGTCGCCTCCTTATGCGTCTTCTACCGCATTTATCATAGGGAGTGCTCTGAAGAAACTGTTTGGAACACTGCCTGCGGCTGAATTCCACCACCGTACAGCACGTCACAAGCTCAAATTCCATCCATACCATCTGGACAGCTGGCGATCAACATCAGTTCGCTTTAAAAGAAGCTTTTTGCCTCGTGCTACGGAAATTTGGAATCTGCTCCCGCGGGCAGTGTTTCCAATGAGTTACGATTTGGGGACCTTCAAGAAAAGAGCGTACACCTACCTTAAAGGCCGGCAACACACTCGCCATACCCCTGGTATTGTGGGTGCAAGTGGGCGACGATGTTCACTTAACATCAGGTGACCCGTCTGCTCGTTTGCCTGCTATTAACATAAAAAAAAAAGTATTTTACCGATTCCATCCGTGGTCATACATATTTCAAAACACAAACTTTTACTATTATTTCAATTTATCCGGTATAATTTAGACTTAATAGTGATACATATGATCATTATAAATACAAATAGGAATTAACAATATCACGAATACGTGGCACAACTAATTTTACCGATACCACCCGTGGTCATTCTCCTTTCACCTTGTAAGTTCGGCTATGGGATCTTCGTACTTTTGATGTTAGAAATAGTTTGTGGAAACGTTTACCTACTAGCACGTAAACTTGATCTGTGAATTCAGCCTAGGTGTTCACTTTGAAATGCTAATGTCTGTGAGAACTTCCAACTGTTGTTTGCAGTATGAATAAACCGCAAATGGTAAAATTTGTGTTTATCTACATCTAATAACTTTACAGTACACATGATATAGTTAGTTGTTCCTTACTTGTTTGAAAGTAGGGCTAGTAGACTCATTGTTTTGGTTTATAGATACTTATGTTATTGTGACGTGTGTAATTGTATCCTTTTATGATAATTTTACGTCCATAAGAAATCCCGTTTTTAGATATTGTCTCTGAAATTTACCAACTCATACAAATCTTACAACTAGTAACTATATAAAAAAAAAACCGGCCGAATTGATAACCTCTTCCTTTTTTTGAAGTCGGTTAAAAAAGGTAGGTATATAAAAGATAGTCGAGTTAGTTACGTCACTTATCTACAACTCAAGAAAAGCTGTCTGGAATTTATAGACTTGGGTTTGCTGGATTGGTCTCCATTGAGAAAATTTGAAAAACTTGAATAAAAAGAAAGAACTACCCGGGCGTAGTCGGATCAAGCAAGTAGGTAGTAATAGTGTAAATATAATAAAACGCAATATTCAACTCTTCATTTCTGTTAATATTTTCTCAGGTAATTTAAATAAGAATAGACGATTAACACAATTTTAAATTTTATCTATATGATATATTAATACGGAATTAAATTAAAAGTTGTCAATTATTCAGTAATTTACATTAAATTTACATGTAAAGACATTAATTTTATATTATCCTAAGTGACTCTAAAGTCTAAACGTATATTTCTATTTGGTAGTTAAGACCAAATCCACGTTCACTCTTCAGTCTGATGTTGGCGTAAGATAGGCCAACGCCTCCCGCAGTTACAGTTGCTATTGCCTCCGTATGATCCAAGTCCCGGGCGACAATACCCTGAAAATTGCGAAATTGTATTAATTATTAAAACATCTTTAATCTACGCTAGATGAAATGAAAGGGAACATAATAGGAGAAGCGTAAAGTTTGCAAAAATGTAAATGTAAATTTTTAATAAATTAATATAACAAATATTTATACGCATAAGTTGTAGATAATGTACTAAATGCCAGTATTTGGAAATTAATTCTTAAAAATACATTACATCAATAAAAATCAATTTTATGCTCTACCATTAGATTAAATAAATTGCCGAAATTGGTCGTTTCAATTTGGCTTCGTATTGTGTGTATATTAGATAAAAGGAATAGGATCATTCATGCAGGTCATTGCTATTCGCGAACTCATTGCTAAATCGTAAAACACGTCATTAATATAATGAATATGTAGGTACCTACGGGGAACAAATTACGCCTGTTGTCCTTTGGTATTAAGTAGATAGTTTGTTTTATTTAATATCCAGATAATAAAATGAAAACGATAATAAAAGTAATGGAAGTATTTTTATGAGCGCCAAAAAACCCTTTAATTATTTCTAGTTAAGGATTTTTTCTGACTTCAATTTCATGTGTACTTCAATTGCACTCAATAATAAATAGACCAGCAACGGATTTGCGAAATAAACCGCTTTCTATTCAATGCTAGAACTTGCTTCTGGTTTATTTTCTAATTTATATTTCTCTCTAACACTAAATACGAATTCTACGATAAAACAAAGGTTCTAATTCACATTTATTGGACTGCCTCCTTGTTCGAATGGTGAGCTTGTCGGAGTTTTATTGTAAGAGGCTAGCCTGGATTCTTTTTATTCTGATAATACATTAAGCCCAAGTAATAAGTAACATAATATTGGTACCTATGTAAGTGTATGTAGATAGAAGATAATTATAATATAAGGCATAAGCCAATAGTTGCCCAATACCCATGTCGTTTTAAAGCTATTATGGAATGACGAAACGATAAAATATGAAACGTTTATTGAAACTAATTTTTAGAATGTATACTACTTAGCTTTATTATTAAAATATAAGGATAATTTATAAAAGTAAAAAAATATATATATATATATGTATAATATTATCTACGGATACAAATAAAATTCTAAATTTTAGCATGAAAATTAATTATATTTCATACTCTTGATTCAAATATTTCTAAATTAACTTAAAATAGAGATATAGAGTGCTATCAATGTTTATAAGATAACCTGTGTATTGTGTAACCTTTGGTGTACCAAGAATCTAATTGATTACGCGGAATCCATAAGTCGAACAGATTTAAATTAAGATATTGTATCACGCTTCCAAACATAAGGGATAAGTTCTCTACCGAAGAAGAGTTCTGGAAATTAATTTTAAAAATATTGGCATAGGCACTTTTGAATATTCAAACTGTAATTGCCAAAATTAAAAATTAGTACCTAAGTGGTAGATTCTGCCATTGCGTTTGTTTACAATCAACTCGCTACTTTATTTCGCTTTATACTCATTATACTCATATTTATTTTATTTAGGTATTTATTTATTTGTATGCTTTGATGAATTTTAGCAAACAAAATTCTCGGAACTTATTCTGACGTCTTTACATGTGTTTCGGTGTAAACATTTCAAATTTTCTTACGGCAGCAATAAACGTCGAAGTATATTTATAATATAAAATATAGGTCTGTTACACCGCCTTAATCTTAAGAATGTTTGATTGGATTTTAATGAGTATTCGTGTGTTGGATTTGTCTTCGTTTGGATTCAGTAAACTATAAAATTATCATACTACTACTTAACAGACAAAAGTATGCCCGGCCGCAAGTGAGCCGGAGCGATATTACTGGAAACTGTGACATGAATGTCAATTTAACATCTAATCTGCGATCTAATACTTGACTTATGTATACTATTGAGATTTGATACGCTAGAATATTAACCCGTCTCTCGGGCTTATGTTAATTTTTAAAGTCAGATATAATACAGAACTGATCGAAAGTAAAATAATTAACATTAGTATCTGGGTTTATATGTTATATTGAGTGATATATTCGCAATTGTCCCTAAAAAGGTCGGTTCATATGAGTTCATATCGCTATATTACTTTTTAATATAAAACAAGCAACAAACAAAGTTTTGTAATTTACAAAGTTATTTTGCGTAAAATATTGTTCGGCTAGGGAATCTATTTGATTATATGTCTTTGTGCCTATTGGCTTTTTGACTACGCAATCAAAATAGTAGTTTATGTACTTGAGGTCGGGTATTCACCACAAGCAATATTCGAGGAAACTTTCGGTGTAGACTCAGCCAGTCAATTGTACTTGAAAATTGTCTACGGAAACTCAATGAACTTCCACAAACATTTCGCCGCCCACATAGAACTTTGAAATGCAATTTTTAAGATGAAGAACAAATATTTATGAATAAGAAAATTTTTACACAAACAACTAGGGAGGCCTTATTCAGTCAGGCGTAAAGAGGTTTTCCTCTTAAGCAGAGGCGGCTCGCCCTAAGGAGCGCTGGTGCAGTGAACTCCCATAAATAATTATAATAAAATCAAACTCCTTAATTTCATTATTAATATTAATTATTACTATTTAAAATCAATCGTAATCGTAAAAAACTACTGTCAATACCAATGAATATATCCATCATTCCATACACCTGTATAATACTGTATTATACAGTAACGCGCGAAGCGGAGCGCTCACGATTGCGCTCCAATGAAAAAATATTTAGTACATTTCCTAATACGAAATCCAATAGGAGTGAAAGAGAGGGTTTGCCAGTGCCCTGCGCGTGAAACAGAAGATTTTCTATGGAAAAATAGCAAAATTCGGAGCGCCGCTCCCGCAAACATTGCCGGTTCGTTTTTACCACCGCGCCTGGGCGCCCGTACACAGGACAGCGATTGCGCGCGACGTTGCCACTCCAAAGTCCTATATTATAAACAAACACTCGACTCTCGAGTCAACTTCAATGCACGCGCGCGAATGCAAATTCGAGAAATTTCTAATTAAAATCATGAGATACGTGTTGAAATAGTCTGTAGTTATCAGTATTACTTGTGAGTGTGAAAATGAACAATTATAAAGTGGCGTTCATTAAAAAGTGTGTTAAAACGTTACAAATTCGGCTTAAATTGAAAGCTAAGGGACTGCCACGGCCTTGTGTGTTTAAATCCGAACAATATTATGTGAAAACACCGTGGTTGTGTGGTTGTGATGAAAGCACGAATGTCTTGTCGCTTTAAGTTATAGATATTTTTGCACACCAAAAAGAAAGACGTATGTATTTCCTTTATAAGTAATTTTTTTGATAAATGTACTGCTTTACACCATGTATTTTCAGTGTTTTATTTCAAGTGAACACCCATAAAATTTTGTCACGAGCCGCCTCTGCTCTTAAGTAGTTAATCGTAGTATAATGTAGTGGCTCTTTTCTTTATCGTTAAGAATCTGTTATGTTGGCTCTTTATTCGTCTTATTATTATCCCAGAAATAGTACGTTCTTTTTACATTTAGTAAGAAATCCCAACATATAGAATGTTTTCACTAGCCATTTTCTATTAAACCTGAATTAAATATAATATAAGCGTTTCCATTGATTATACCTAACCTTACCTACTCGAGTAGGTAAGGCGGAAGAAAACATGTACATATTATAAAATTTCATAACTATGATCTTCATATATATATCTACCTCAGTAAAACTAGTTCTAGTGTTATTGTTTTATTTTAAATTAGAAAAATTATCTTACATAAGCAAAAAGTAAAAACCCACTAGCGTCTGCTGCATTAAAATAATTATGATTATTCAAGCATGTATAATGTTATGAGTGCAGAGTAGTATGAGAGTACTCCTATTTTATTATTGTTAAACTTTATTATGCCTTACGAGAAATGAGCTCAGAGAAATTCGAGATAAACGTATGTGTTAAAAATTAGGTATTCATAGTCATAATAATAATATATCTTCATAAGAATACCTCCTTTATAAAACCAGTCGCGCTATAAATTTATATTTTTATAGTCTTCGAGTTTAGAGCTACTTAATTAAATAAAGCGATAAATAAATATAATAATCAAAATCAAATCAAATCATTTATTTATTAATAATAACTGGACTGTAAATATGTATTAATTACAAAATTAGTATTTGTGCACTCATTTCATGTGCAAACATCGAGTTTCGGGCAAAGTAATAGTTTCGATGATACCGTCTATTAATTAGCGATTATAATATGTGGGTCATGGGACATATAGTTGTGGGCTATTTTATAATTAATTCAAATGTAATCATCTGTGACTTCTGCATACGCTGTGCAGATATATCATGGTTGATTTACCTGAATAGATGTTAATTTACAAACATAGTTTTTCATACTCAGGAAAATATAAAGGTTTCCCTGTGAATTATAGTAATTCTGTTAATCCACTCTTTATTGTAAACGATATTGTAACAAGAGAGTCGCATTTATATGACAAGCTATAAAGTAGTCTTAAGGTAAAGTGGAGCTTAGTTAAGCTTACAATTAGAATATAATACAAAGAAATTGAAAATGCATTTAATATTTTTGGACATATTTTCACACATTATGCAGTCCCAAAATAATTACAGTTTAAGTTTCGAATCCAAAACGTTTGCTGCAATATTGCGCCTACCATGCGCCTACTAAACACTAGGTACGTCATTCGGGTCATCATTGTTATGGATGAAATATTATCCTACCTTCTCCCCACATAAACGTATAGCAATTGTTTTGATAGTATAATATATTAGGCTTATATTAGGTATTTTATTTGTGCCAATTATTTTGACAATGAGCATTGACAATGAGCATTGACATTGAGGTAAACTTAACGATTTTTTTAAACGTTTCAAAAATGGTTACTGTTTCATGTGTGAAATGTCTCTATGATAAATAATATGACAATAGACATCAATCACAAACTATCAGAGATATTCACAGGTATGTACATTGTACAGTGTAGACTGTGTAGATGACGTAAAATGTAAACAATTCCTAATAGGGTTATTGTTTGTTTTGTCATGCAAGGCAGGTTTTAAAAGCGTTCAAGGCTAGCCATACCTTCAAAATTTATGTAGGTACCTAGGTAAATAAAAAAGTGAATTTGCATGTCTGTATGTTCAAAGAATTACAGTTAAGGACCTAATTAAATCTTGTTTTTTAAGTTAGAGCTTTCGTCATAAACGATTTTTGTTTTTATATACAACTATAGCGACCCGCCCCGGCTTCGCACGGGTGCAATGGCGGCCGGCCCGTACCGCCGCAAACGCTACGTCCCGCAATTTTTAAATCTGTAATATCTTCGAAAATATTCACTTAAATCATACGGTGTATAGGGCCATATAGATCTATATTAAATGAACAATGTATTCAAGGTATTTAATTGGTTAAGGATTAATGCTGTATTGGTTAAAATCGCTTCGAAAATTAGCCATTATTTGTCGTAAAAAGTAAATGACAAAAAAAAGTTATTGTGGGTTATCCATAAGAGATAGACATATACCATCACGGACTTTTCTGTAGACCTTTTCAATGTGTACAATACTTAGTACATTATTTTGATAAAACTCGTAGGGTTCAGCCTGCGTTTGCAATGTAAGCGGAAAAAATGGAATTATTTACGACATCACATTAGAAACCTCAAAAATAACAGTACTTCTCCACTATTTAATGGATGTTATTATACATACATATAAACCTTCCTCTTGAATCACTCTATCTATTAAAAAAACCGCATCAAAATCCGTTGCGTAGTTTCAAAGATTTAAGCATACAAAGGGACATAGGGACATAGGGAAATAGGGACATAGGGACAGAGAAAGCGACTTTGTTTTATACTATGTAGTGATATAGCATAGTAAAAATCGTATTTTATTATCTGTAGTCAAAAGAAGAAATAAAGTAAATAAATCGTTATCTCATATTTAAAGATAGGTATACTTTTATTTTAAAATATTTAATTAAGAGATGTTATGATTTTTAGACAACAGACTGTTAAATATTTAACATAGCTCTATACAATAAAGTACAAGATAACTAATTGCCTTTTGCCCCCATAATTTCTTATATATAAAAATGAATCGCAAAATGTGTTGGTAAGCGCATAACTCGAGAACGGCTGAACCGATTTCGATAATTCTTTTTTTATTATATTCCTTGAAGTACGAGGGTGGTTCTTATGTAGAGAAAACGTAAACATGTACCACGGGCGAAGCCGGGGCGGACCGCTAGTTATATATATATATATATATATTATGTACTCCGCTTAAGTTTATACTCGTTTTTATTATTCATACGTTCTAGTTATCAATGCCAAATCGTTTATATATTTACCTTAATGATCTGTTGTCCTGGATCCGAGAAGAACACCTCCTTAACCCTCTTCTTCAACGGTATAGCATTATATTCTGCCTTTTCTTGCCACACTAATCTATGATTGAAGCTGGTTCCCACTATCAGATCCTTGCAGTAACTGGCGCAAATACACGACACCAGAACAACGAACAAAATCGACGCGATTTTCATTTTGATTATTTGATTGATGTATAATTATGTAACTGTGTGAGCTCGTTCGCGTATGCCAGCTAACTGACTTGGATTATTTCTTAAATGTTGACTAAGAGCCTGTTTACCGCATCGTATGAGTAAGCGGAAAAAACTTATCAAATGAT
This sequence comes from Colias behrii, assembly GCA_029959065.1. NCBI lineage: Eukaryota > Metazoa > Arthropoda > Insecta > Lepidoptera > Pieridae > Colias > Colias behrii. The sequence goes on along the minus strand of JARWMC010000007.1, from coordinate 7,078,792 downwards.
TAAACATGTATTGCGTGGCAAGTATATACCTAGCTGAGTTCATTTTAGCCTCATTCTCTATAAAAGGGATTTGGGTTAATGTTAAATAATTATGTAAGCTTGTGTTTGATTATTTTTCTTGTTTATTATTTAACGGTTTAAATTATAAAAAAGAAAAAAGAAGATACAGTTACCAACCAAAACGATTAAAAATTAGAAATATAAGTAATTAGTATAAATTAATCACGCAAATCTGCAGCAATAACTTAATCTATGGCGCATTCTTAAGTACATAAAGTTTTACTAAAACTACGTAAAGACTAAAGATACTAATTTGCTTTTTAATATGTTTAACTAAAAAAATGCGACGGGAAGTTCAATTATAATTATGTATAATGAATTTATTCAAAAAATAATAAATTGCATCAGTAACACCATAAGTACCAATCTACCTATTTCTTAAAATGTATAAAGATAATTAAACATAATCAAAATGCTATTAAAATTATTATTTTCTTTGGATATACTTAGTGCTAAAAGTAATAAATTGCTTAATCTCTATTAAATAAGATTTAGATCATATTTTGCCAATATCTTATTTTCGTCCCAATATTTATAAGCACAAAAATAAAACTACCGTCTCATATATTGACTCGAATATGTTTTAAATGAAAGGAAATTCGGTATGTCTCGAAAGGTACTTTCCCTTTTATTGTCATGACAAGTGTACGCACAGTGCTTATTTATAGAATGTGATAGGGGAACAACCCAAAGAAAAAAGTAAGTATTCAACAATTCAGTATGGCAAATATGTACCTACCTATATAAAAACAACAGGTCTATTTATATTTCAATGTTAATATAATAAATATAGCAATTATTTCATAAATATAACAAGTATTTAATCATCATCAATACATACAATAAAATTCTAGAAAAGTGGTGTCTGTACAATGAAAATATGTAAAAAAAAATTAGCAGGGGTTATTATTAAATCGATCCCAAACCCAAAACTGTAGTTAAAAAATTTTTTGTCTGTTTGTCTGTTTGTCTATTTGTCTGTTTGTCTGTATGTTTGAACACGCTAATCTCAGAAACGGCTTATCCGATTTCGATGCGGTTTTCACTAATATATTGTGGTAATCTTCATTTAACATTTAGTGTTTATTTCATGTCAATCGGTTCATAAATAAAAAAGTTATGACCATTTAAGTACTCACGGCGAACATTTGCTAAGGCATTCTATGGTACACATACAGTGTACGATAAAACGTAAGTTATCTGTTATACGCTACAGTTATGTCCAAGTGATCATATCGAAAGTCCCCAAGGGTGGGGGGGTAAGCTGAGGTAGTAGGGGGGAGGGGTCAAATTAAAATTATACTTATTTCTAGGTAAATTTTATACATAAAATGTCCTTTAAATTATGTCGTATTTATAATATTATATTTTTAACCCCCGATGCAAAAATATGGGTGATAAGTGTTTGACCGCTGTGTGTGTGTGTGTTTGTGCCACCGTAGCTCGCTAGCAGGTAATCCGAATTAGATGATGTTTTTTTGTTAGGCAGCATATTTTCCGACGCTGGTTCTTAAATAAACTGTATCAAAATCGGTTCATCCATTTATTGTGTAAAAGTGGGAATGAAAATAACTAAAGTTGTCGAATATACTTTAGTGATATATTAAATGAAAATGAACGACCTATCAGTAAAAATAAGTCAAATTTTATCAAAATCGGTTCATCCATTTATTTGATATAGGTATAAAAGTGGTAGATACTAAAAAAAAAGTGAATTTTGACTCAAGTGACATATGAAATGAAAGGGCATGACGTGTAAAGTATAATTAGACATATTTAATCAAAATCGGTTCATCCATTTACTATACCTATATACAGGGTGTAATCGTTAAGTGTGCACAGGCGATTTTTCCGTAAGTATTACAGATAACAAAAAACTTTAAACTGATATCGAAAGTACTTAACCTAATGAGTAAAATGGCGGTAATAAATTTTTAAAAATAAATCGAGAAATATCAAAAAAATTATCTTTAAACCCTCCCATACATTAAGTATGAAATATGAATATCCCATATACATTTAATATGAAAGATTTTAGCTTTCTTTTTCTTTTTTGGTTTTCTGCTTTAATTACTTCGCAAATTTGAAGTGGCATTTTCCACGCTTTTTCCGGACATTTTCACGCATTTTCCGGATATTTTCCGGGGATTTTCCGAGCATTTTCCGGGCATTTTCCAGGCATTTTCCACGCTTTTTCCGGACATATCCACGCATTTTCCGGATATTTTCCAGACATTTCCCTGGCATTTTCCGGTTATTTTCCGGGATATTCCAGAAATTTTCCGGGAATTTCCCAGGCATTTTCCGAGCATTTCCCGGGGATTTTCCGGATGTTTCCCAGACATTTTCCGGACATTTCCCTGGCATTTTCCGGGGATTTTCCACGCATTTCCCAGACATTTTCCGGACATTTTTCAGGCATTTTCCGGGGATTTTCCAGGCATTTTCCGGATATTTTCCGGACATTTTCACGCATTTACCGGATATTTTCCGGACATTTTCACGCATTTTCCGGATATTTTCCAGGGATTTTCCACGGTTTTTCCGGAAATTTCCACGTATTTTCCGAGCATTTCCCAGGCATTTTCCGGTTATTTTCCGGGAATTTCCCAGGCTTTTTCCGGGGATTTTCCGAGCATTTCCCGGGGATTTTCCGGATGTTTTCCAGACATTTTCCGGACATTTCCCTGGCATTTTCCGGGGATTTTCCACGCATTTCCCAGACATTTTCCGGACATTTCTCAGTCATTTTCCGGCGATTTTCCAGGCATTTTCCGGATATTTTCCGGAAATTTTCACGCATTTACCGGATATTTTCCGGACATTTTCACGCATTTTCCGGATATTTTCCAGGCATTTTCCAGGGATTTTCACGCTTTTTCCGGAAATTTCCACGCATTTTCCGGATATTTTCCAGACATTTCCCTGGCATTTTCAGGCATTTTCCACGCTTTTTCCGGAAATTTCCACGCATTTTCCGGATATTTTCCAGACATTTCCCTGGCATTTTCCGGTTATTTTCCGGGATTTTCCAGACATTTTCCGGGAATTTCCCAGGCATTTTCCGAGCATTTCCCGGAGATTTTCCGGATGTTTCCCAGACATTTTCCGGACATTTCCCTGGCATTTTCCGGGGATTTTCCACGCATTTACCGGATATTTTCCGGACATTTTCACGCATTTTCCGGATATCTTCCAGGCATTTTCCAGGGATTTTCCACGGTTTTTCCGGAAATTTCCACGCATTTTCCGAGCATTTCTCAGGCATTTTCCGGTTATTTTCCGGGAATTTCCCAGGCTTTTTCCGGGGATTTTCCGAGCATATCCCGGGGATTTTCCCGATGTTTTCCAGACATTTTCCGGACATTTCCCTGGCATTTTCCGGGGATTTTACAGACATTTTCCGGGGATTTTCCGAGCATTTCCCGAGGATTTTCCAGACATTTACAGGCTATGTCAGGGAAATGTCCGGAAAATGCCTGGATAATTCCCGGAAAATATCCGGAAAATGCGTGAAAATGTCCGGAAAAATGTGGAAAATGTCACTTCAAATTTGCGAAGTAATTAAAGCAGAAAACCAAAAAAAGAAAAAAAAAAGCTAAAATCTTTCATATTAAATATAGGTATATGGGATATTCATATTTCATACTTAATGAATTTCCACGCAATTTCCAGACATTTCCCTGGCATTTTCAGGCATTTTCCACGCTTTTTCCGGAAATTTCCACGCATTTTCCGGATATTTTCCAGACATTTCCCTGGCATTTTGCCTGGGAGGGTTTAAAGATAATTTTTTTGATATTTCTCGATTTATTTTTAAAAATTTATTACCGCCATTTTACTCATTAGGTTAAGTACTTTCGATATCAGTTTAAAGTTTTTTGTTATTTGTAATACTTACGGAAAAATCGCCTGTGCACACTTAACGATTACACCCTGTATAGGTATAGGGAATGAAAGAAACGAATGTTGTCAAATATTGTGATAGTACCTACCTAAGTGATATATCAAATGAATGTGCATAACGGGTGAATTACAATTAGTAATGTTTTATCGAAATCCGAAATCGGTTCATTCGTTTTTTACATATAGGGCACTTTAGGGGTGACAGTGGTTAGATAAATAAACCAAATGGAGCATCAAACGATAGGATATGACGTGTACATATAGGTACAATTAGATAATATTATTTACATCAAAATCGGTTCTGCCATTTACTAGGGATGGAAAGGGAAGGGTTGAAAGTCTGTGAAAGAAGAGGGAGACATGGGAGCGAGAGGACAGCCACTCCCTGGAAATTTTGAACTCTTCTCAAAGCCACATAGGCCTGGCCCTTGGCAATTTTTTTTCTTAAATATACCACTTCTTTTGCCACTGTGGTCCATTACAATTTATGCACGGTTACGGCCCAACTTAAAAGATGTCAGATGTAGGAATGTATTATGGAGGTAGAGGTAGGTCTCGCTCACTTGAAAATATTAAATGAAAATAAGAAACCGAAGTTTAAAAATTAAAAAAAAAACCCAACGCAACGAAGGAAAAGGAATATATATAATTTTACAAACTTCCCGACGATCTTTAAAATTAAGTACCATTATAAAAAAATATATATATATAAGATATATATTATTATGATAATGATGGTATGGTATGGTATCCTTAACTTTTACCAAAATTGTAGATTATAAAATTATCTTTAAAAAACTTCACATACATTTTTTTCTAGGAGCCACTGTTTCTACGAAAAATCTATTTTTTCATTCATCGTTGATCTCAAAAATAAAAATTCCAATCACCAGAACGACAGGAAATTTTAATAATTGATTTTTAATTGTGTTTTGCACAATTTTATTAAATTGCGACTGGATGAAAATTTTGTTCGTGGTCGTCGTCGTCGTTGGTAGGGTGAACAAATCCTTAGCAAAACATCCATAGAAATCTAAATAACAAGACACATAGAAGTGCTATAATGTCATAATTCGTATGAAAACCGCTGTCGCCAAAATCAACACATTCAAACCGAAAGCTAAACAGTACACACAAGTAAACTATGCCTTTTATTGGACAGCTTGATTTTAGTGAAAACTAACTTAACTATTAAACTAAGCTTTTGAATATGTATCCTAACGCACGAATTTACGGTTTATTTTAGAATAACATCCCTAAGTATATGAGACTTTTTGCTCCAATACGAACAAAGGTGATAATAAGAATGGTCGACTGTGTCATTCATTGTTATTTCGATTACTATGGTGACACTCGTAATACTTGTAAATATTCTATAAATTTAAGGAAAAACGGCATTATTTCTAAAAAAAAATATTTTCCGATGAAATATTATTCCTTTATAAGTATAATTACAACTTGTGGAAGAATTTCCGCAATGGGAATTGCTGAAACACACCATGTATACACTCATACGTCTCCAGAGCAACTGAACAGTGACGAATGCACTGGTGATGTGAAAATCACCTGAGTGGCGACAAGGTCACGCACGCTTACGACTTCTAGTGTCTTGTTATTTAGATTTCTATGAAAACATCATACGCTTATGTCAATTAGTATCGATAGCGGATTCTATTCCTTTACGTTTTGACGTTTGCCTCGGCACTCAGTTGCTGCACAATATATTGTCAAAAACATCCATACAAGGAAGGAAGGTAAATAAATTTGCTCCTCTCCCTCCTGGTGCCTAAAAAATAATATGCCATAATTTAAAATAAATTTTACGTAGAAAATTAATTAGGCACTTATTTTTTTATTTTTTAGCTCAGTTTAGTAATAAATTTTACTAACTGTTCTTTTAATTATTTATGGTAGTACGTGTTTATTCAATAAAAGTTAAGTAGTAACTACTATGCAGTCACTATTCCACGCGGACGAAGTCGCGGGCACAGCTAGTTAATAAATATAGCAAGTATTTGATTCATAATCATAAATATAATAAATAACAATATCTTATGTGATTCAGTTACAAGTATACCTACATGAATAGTGGTATCATATTCTTAAAATTAACGACCATAAAATTGTTTAAGATGTTATTGTTCTCAATACGGAACTCGGCAATTAGGTATTTACCAGTAATAATCTCTATCGTTATTAAATGTAAATTATGATAAAACGTTTGAAATTGTTCCTTTAATGTGCAGACTCAATAACTAACTATTTATAGTTTGATCTTTTAGCAGATTACCAGCTATTTCCCAATCGTAACAACTAATGGGCTGTAATAATCAAATTATACTCTGTCCATTATATTATTTGCTTTTTGACAGCTTCATGCCTATGAACACACCTATGAAGGATTGTATTGTTTATGTTAAAATGTCATACAAGTAATATTGTACTTCATGGACAGGCCCCGCCCACTTAGTGATGTCTACACAGAATTATTCAATGATGGTTCGATAGATTATAATAATCGATAGAAATACTCTGTAAAATATATCCGATACAGAAAACTCTTCTATTATGTTATGTAATTTAAACATAAAGACAACCAAATTTTAAGATAGAAACCAATAAATAATACCTAAAATATTAGTTTAGTTTTAACATAAAATGCATCGATATGTGGTCTTATTATTACATATCTTATTAGTACGTTTACGTTGTAATTATTATTTACGTACCTGATTCGATTTATGATAATATTTTGAATTTATAATCGGAATGGTATCACAATCGATAATCTTTTGGACATCACTTCTGGTATCACCCGTCGAGCTGTTAAAAGGCAATTCTTATAGTGGACAGATACTATAGACAGACAGAATACATGCTAAACTCATACAGATGCTCTCAATATCAATTTTGTTTTTTAATCATAATAGCTTCCAATATTATTCCAGATTCAGCGATAAATCCAACTAATTAAGAAATCAAACGATACATCATCGTTAGAGCGTGTGCAAAGTCGCGAAGGAACTTAATGTGAAAATAACTGAATTATCTATAGAGAAATTCTTTGTAACGCGCCTCTGCTCACCAGGATCCCTGAGCATAATTTATTTCCTGCAAAAGAGCAAAGTATGCCGTCGAAGCCAAGAGCGTTTGTACACATTAACGCGGTACCTATAGCTCATGAAAAATCGCTTAGGAGGAAGCAAGCGAACTGAGTTTGCGGGGCGCAATATAATGTAGAAGCCATTTATCCCTTTTTTGTGTTAAAATGCCAAAGCCAGGCATATATTTGCCTATTACGTTTAAGAAAATAAATTAGATTCGTATGTTTTGTATACATAGTACCTATTTAAGACGTTTTTTGTATTAGGTAGATTGTTTAAGATTGAAAAAACGTGTGAGTCTTTGTGTAAATTGTAGCGTCGTTATTAGATTAATAAATTATATACAGGGTGTCCCAAAAAGTAGTGATGAACGGAAGCTGGAAGGTAGAGGACCTAGAGAGCTATCCGAATCACCCCCATGTATGTTATGCGATTTTTCGTATTTTCGGAGTTATGACATTTTTTTCAATTTTTCATCTATCGCTGAGTACGATGAGATTTTTATTTATGGTGACGTGAATTATTACGCTAGATGTTTGATTTTTTTTGTGTGCTAAGCTGAAAGATAGGCCAATTCAGTATGGTAACATTTACTATCGTTAGATCTTCGAATGGAATAAAAAAACGAATTAAATGTCAAGGAAGATAAAATTACCCAGTACTTTCACCACTTCAAGGGCCCGTAAAAAAATTAAATCACATAAAAAAAGTTTTCCGTTTGGCTTTTAAAAACTTTCTCTATCTATCAGGGAGCTACCCTGAAAATTTCATTTTATTATTCAGAATGCTTCAATCGAAAAATTGAAATCTAAATGTGGTAAGTGCAAAAATTTTATTAACGTGATGATCATTAAAACCAATAAATAGGTGTTTAATTACCAGAAATTTTTAAAACAACCCGGCTGTTGCTCAATGCAAGTGCGACATCACCGTAAAAAGTTGTCTTTTAAATGTCTGAATGCCCTTTTATCATTTTTAATGGTTTCTTCTGCTACTATGAATTTCAGGGTTATTTCGTCCAAATTGTGGCATTCTCTTAAGTAGCCGAGGTCTTTTTAGTATCTCCATTGAAACAAATCAATGGGGTTTAGGTCGAGGGACCGTGGAGGCCAGGCTTTAAGGCAGGCGTCACCGGCGCATGCGCAGGCTGCAACGACCAATCCATCTTTCAGGGTATCTTTGCCCTTTAGCCTCGCCTCCACGGTTCCCGGACATAAACCCTATTGATTTTTTTTTCCGTGGGGATACTACAAAGACGAGAGACTGACACAATTTTGACGAAATAACCCGGAAATTCATAGTAGCAGAAGAAACCATTAAAAATGATAAAATGGCATTCAGACATTTAAAAAACAACTTTTTACGGTGATGTCGCACTTGCACTGAGCAACAGCGGGGTCATTTTAAAAATTTCTGGTTATTAAACACCTTGTAATTGGTTTTAATTCTTTTTATGAATCATCATGTTACTTCAATTTTTGCACTTACCACATTTAGATTTCAATTTTTCGATTGAAGCTTCCTGAATAATAAAATGAAATTTTCAGGGTAGCTACCTGATAGATAGAGAAAGTTTTTAAAAGCCAAACGGAAAACTTTTTTTATGTTATTTTATTTTTTTACGGGCCCTTGAAGTGGTGAACGTACTGGGTAATTTTATCTTCCTTGACATAATTCTTTTTTTTTATTCCATTCGAAGATCTAACGATAGTAAATGTTACCATACTGAATTGGCCTATCTTTCAGCTTAGCACACAAAAAAAATCAAACATCTAGCGAAATAATTCACGTCACCATAAATAAAAATCTCATCGTACTCAGCGATAGATGAAAAATTGAAAAAAATGTCATAACTCCGAAAATACGAAAAATCGCATAACATACATGGGGGTGATTCGGATAGCCCTCTAGGTCCTCTACCTCCCAGCTTCCGTTCATCACTACTTTTTGGGACACCCTGTATAATAAATTTACAATCCTTTTATTGTTATTGATTGGTGGAGCAATGACGACCATAATTAGTATTTTTTTTAATAAAGCATAGCATAAGCATGCCTTGTTTATTAATGTGTGTCTTTCGGTTTTTTATCGTTTCATATTATCAGAACATGGAGACGGACAATATCATACCCTTCGCATTGACCATTGTCGCAGACACAAACTTACATCGTTAATTATTTTTATTTACTATAATGTAAATGTGTTTGGCGTGCGCATTCATCTGCCCAGTAGAATATAATTTAAACAGATTCCAGGCTTGAAGGCTTAGGTATGTGGTTACTCTGCTACTCATAACTCCAGCTTTTAGAAGACTCTCTCATACGCTGCAATTGAAAAGCAGGTGGTAGCAACAGCCTGTTAACCAATAAAAATAAAAGTATTTTATCCATAGATCTCACACTTGAAATTATTTTTAAATATAATACGTTTCTTCTAGTTTTCAGATAAAATTTAATACAACGATTATGTTCGCAAATATAGCCGGCGCTGAAATACGATCCTTATAAAGTTATATTTAATTGTTATAATTTAATACGATATTATAAATTTAAGGTTTAATCACCGTCTGGCACAACAAAGACCTTTGAAACGTTAAATCTTAAATTTGAAAAATTTAAGCGCAAGTTTCAATTTAAAATTCTTGAAATACATTTTTAACCTTTTAAATACCAATATTTATATTCAGATAATACTATAATTTGATTTTAGGACTAAATTGAGGTAAATACATGCAACATGACGCCCTGTCAAAAAATATCCTTTCAATAATTTCTTCTTAAAATCTTTACAATCTTATCTTTTATAATAAAAGCCATTTTCACATAATATAAAGATCTGATATGAAGCCACCTTCCCCTATTGAGGCTGCTATTAATGAAATATAAGTAGGTATACTAAATCGGTTACCTAATTATTAAGCTAAAGAGTTTATTTCTTTGGTTGGTTGTACACGCTACTATCAGGAACTACGAGGCAAATTTAAAAATTCTTACAGTGTTAGAAAGCCCATCTATTGGGGAAGGCTATAGGGTTATATAATATCATCACGCTAAGACCAATACCTAGGTAATGAGAGTAAATCCGCGGGGCACAGCTAGCAGCTAGTAAATATAGCTAGTGTTTTTATATATTCTATCAACCTTTTACTTATAATATAATATCCATAGAACAAGAACCAACAAACAAATGGAAGATCATTTTCGAGATCAATCTTGTACAATGCCCAGAGTATAAAGTTTTGAATCAGTTTAATGGGCTCCAATGCAATTTTGCTTCATTTCGGACTGCTTAAGTTCGAGATGTCTGCCATAGTTCTACACGAAATACAATAATACCCATTTAGGATTATGATGAACGATCACAAAGCGTCTTTATTGAATAGGATTTCATGAAGCGTAAATTGAGCCTACCGCGGTAATACAATAGGGATCGGTCTCTAATACAGGTCTTGGAAATTTACTACAGCCTATAATTTTCATCTCGCTTATAACCTATACTATAGTGAGAATGACAAGATTGTGGGGAACTTTTCAAAACTTTAAGAGATCTAAGAGGTTTCTATACGTGCCTATCATTTTAATTGGAAACCGACAAAACGGTATTCTGAATGTTTAATTTTATGGTAGATACACACAGGCACATGCATTACTAATTGTGTATTCAAATCTTACCATACAAAGTACAAACGTAAATATCGTTATTATCATTGACATTATATATATATCATACAGAATAGATTACAAACGGTAATTCAAAACCTTATGCTAATCGTTTAAATGCGGCTTCAAATAACATCTATTAGAGAGTGTTAATGGCGTGCTCAAATAAAGCTTTCTAAACAGCAAATATATAATAGAATAACATGTATAATAAATACATAGTTAAGCTCAACGAATTGAATCCTGCAAATTATCTCATACATAATATTTACACAATACATTGTGTGGAAATCCAAAGCGATCCGTTTACTAAATTGATACAGAGCTAAGAGGAATCGTAATTAATGATTCTGTTGTAACAGCACCGTTTGGAATTTCAATCGCAGAAATTAGTTTAAACATTTCACTTGCATCGCGTTAGCAATGATAACTAACTCAGCAAACGCAAACTGTGATGTGATCAAACGAAAACGGCATCCAATTAATATCATCATTGCTTGTTAATGCCCAGTCATGTGAAAAATTACCCATAAATATATTATAATATAGTCCGATGAACGTTCTGAAAGAAAAAAACAATGTTTTAATTGTTTTTGTAACTAAAAAAAACTAATAAATTAACGATAAGTAATTTAGGTAAAGGTTTAAAATAATTTTTGTCTACAGGTTATCCAAGTTCTATCGATATTTCGTAGTATTGACTCTTAAAAATTAATATACAGCAGAAAATCTATGAGATAATGATAAACAAATACTAATTATTGAGCGTTAAATATATCCTGGAGTATATTATGTACCCTATTGTATATTATGAAAAACATATTTTACATGTCCCTTTTTCCTCACAGTATTACAATATTTGTATTATAGGTACTGATATAATATCCTGATAGCCTCGTCAAAATATTTTATAACCAACAACAATGATTTCATACGGTCGCGAATGACATTAATAAAATTAAGTTAAATGTCCCATTACATCCTATTTAAATGGCCATCGCGGGCGACAATCATCGTTATTTAGGGAAATCGGGGGCTGCAGATCGAACACAATAAATCCATTTGAATTCTTTTAAATTGTCAATTACGAAGGGATATTGGGCACGTAATCTGTAACTGTTTTTCGGCGCCAGTTGTGTATGTGTACTCAGTTGTTGGAAAACTTTTTTAGGTAAATAGAAAATATAATTTCTGTACTTATCATCTTGCAGGGAACTGGGGTATCTATTTTTAAATTCAGAAAGTTTTCTTATGAATTAAGCTGTCTCGCCTAATTGTGAATTTTGCCCCAAATATGACGATGTTAACTTTCACATTGAGTGAGTCCGGAATGATAATAAAAGATTTTCTGACAAAATTTCGAATAAATATTAAATATACTGGAACTTGTTATATTTCATAGGACCTATTTAAGCTTTGCCGCACTCTGACGCAGCTCTACAATATTATTCAATTTTAAGTTTTATAAATGTGTTTACTTGGGATGGATAACGTTTTTTAAAAATACCTTAATAAATAAATAATGGATTTTTTTTTGTTCTTTTAATTTTATATTTTTGACAGAGGTCGCAAGTCGCAACGCAGTAGATAACATTTATAGCGGGTGGTATTTTACCTAAGTTACAACAGAATTATAGGACGAGGTATTCATTCGTCATTGAAAAGTAGAAGTTCGATGATTAAAACATTGAATTTATTATAATATGAATAGATTAAAAAAATAACCCCAAATCTAAAAAGATCTATTAACAATATTATGTATTTACTACATATATTGTAGATTTCTAATATATCATACCTATCTGTTTTGATAGGTTTAAGGACTGTTTGAATCATGACAATTTTCATGTTAAATTGTTGCCAATTTTTATGAACTTTATAAATAAAGATAAGCTATTATAAGAAATAACACGCGAGGCCGGGCACAAATATTAGTTTGAAATGTATTAAGAATGTACTGCGATTCTACACAGCTACCTAATTGATTAACAAATCGCAGCAAGTCAACGACTATTAGCAAAGTGAAGGTAGTTGGGTCAAACGTCGTATAAACAACGTCCGAGCCCCTAGGCACGATCCGTACGATTGCGCCACGAGTCAAAGGAAAGCGGCAATTTATAGTATTCGACAGCTAAGCATGTTCTGACAGGTGACAGTGACAGCTATATTGACAACTATTCATCCACAAAAATATTAAATCAAAAGTTACGTCTAACACGGCCATACTGACAAACGTACGTCCTCGTACGCCTTTTCTAGTATTACAATACAACGGTAGTTCATCTCGGGATTTCAAAAACACACTGCCTCGGCCACACTGACCATACTTTTCTACGCACTCGTTAGTAAAACAGCGACTAGACAATACCTCAACGCTCAAATCCGACTAGCGAGTCAACTCACTACGGACATACAGACGGCGACTTGACGGTATATCTACGCTCGTACGACTAGTGAAATACATCACTACGATACGTCAGCGACTAGACAATACCTCAACGCTCAAATCCGACTAGCGAGACAACTCACTACGGACATACAGACGGCGACTTGACGGTATATCTACGCTCGTACGACTAGTGAAATACATCACTACGATACGTCAGCGACTAGACAATACCTCAACGCCAGGGTTCGACTAGCGATTTGAATCACTACGAGCCAATAACAATCATCGTCAAAAAAATTCGGCACATGCTTCGGGACACCACTCGCCACGCCAGGGCACCATATTATGCTGTGCCGCGGCTTGAGTCTTCTTTCCGTAGTCACCACAACGAGTTTCAACTCGTATCGACCACTAGGCAGGATGTTCACTACTTCGTAGGGCCCTCGCATCCCTGAATCTAATTTACCTGTGAACTGAGAGGTTTTTATTACAAACACTGGACCGCAGCCCAGATAGCACACACAATTTCTTCGATGGACTACATTCCCGTTACAATAATCCACGTAACAAACTTTTACTTTACACAACGCACGAAAAAGAAAAACACAAATGCCAGTTACAAAACTACGTAAACATAAACACATTTAAAAATACTGGGCTCGAATTCTATCCCAATTCTGATATAAGAAATAACACGCGAGGCCGGGCACAAATATTAGTTTGAAATGTATTAAGAATGTACTGCGATTCTACACAGCTACCTAATTGATTAACAAATCGCAGCAAGTCAACGACTATTAGCAAAGTGAAGGTAGTTGGGTCAAACGTCGTATAAACAACGTCCGAGCCCCTAGGCACGATCCGTACGATTGCGCCACGAGTCAAAGGAAAGCGGCAATTTATAGTATTCGACAGCTAAGCATGTTCTGACAGGTGACAGTGACAGCTATATTGACAACTATTCATCCACAAAAATATTAAATCAAAAGTTACGTCTAACACTATGTTATTTTAACTCTTGCAAGGCACAGTCAATCTTTACTCAGAATAAAATTACATCAGTTGTTTGCAATCACCGATTATAATGGAACCTTTGAAGCAATTTATCAGAAGGTAAAAATGGAAAAAATTGCCCGACTTCATACTCAGCGTGGAACCAAACCGGTCGATATTAAAATTAACTTATTACTTTGATTGCAAATAAAACTGGCAAAGTAAATAAACTAGTCTGCTCAATCAGCAGTTTAATTTTTTAAATTATCAATTTAATGTCAATAAACATTTTATTCATCGTTGTTCATATTTTTTTTCTTAAATCTCACAATTAGTTAAGACATAGAAAATATGATGATATGAAGCAAAAAATATACAGTGGGACAGAAAAACCCCCTTTCTTGGGGGCTTTTACTATAGTAAGCAAGCTTCAATCTACAAAAAATAAAAGTTTGTCAATTTGTTTTTGCGAAAAAAAAGAAGATCAATTAATCTACTACACTACAGCCCGATTAAGAAGAGCTGGAACGTCAACACATTTACACATTGCACATGTGTAGTGTCTGTGTAGACGCGCGCGGCGTGACGTCATACTGCATACGCATCATGAAAAATCCCGTCTCTCTTTAACTACAACGCACCCATTTTACAATTCAAGTCTACACTTAAACTAGAGTCGCATTTATTTTTGAACATACTGTATAGTAAAATTGCATAAGTGTGAGTACTGTGAAGATGCCAGCTTTCCTTAATCGGCCTGTACCTAATTTAATTCGAATATATATGAGAATGAGATTGATTATAGTCAATAAGACGCAAAAATACACCAACATTGTATATCAAAAATGATAGAATGTTTGATTTACAAATTGTATTTCCGCAATATTAGTGAACGTAATGTTCACGTAGCGTAAACTTATTAATCTATTTTACCCATGTGGAAATCTGTAACTGTGTTAACTGAAATTTGCATAAAGCTTATCTTGTCACATAACCTCGCAGCACGTTGGTCGACGAGCTTTAATTGCATTTTGGTGGAGAGGCGCGTCTCTACAGCTATCCGAAATGGAATTTTAGCATAAAATACGTTAATTATTTATTCACGGAATTATAATGACAATGGAGGCGACAATTAATCTCGTGTCTAGTTTGGCATTGTTTCACATTTTTCTTGAGACGTCATATGACTTGTTCATTTTTAATATACATCATTGTATTTTGTATGACTTGCTTTATTAAAAAGAACACAAATCCTGACATTTTTTTATTTTCATTTATAGGTAGGTATATATATCTATAGGCTTTTGACTCAAATAACTTTTAAGTAGATAATAATGTCTCATCTGCCCCATATGTTTTTCTTTCTGTGTTTATTAGGGATAGAAAGATATATTATTTTGTTAAATTAATTGTTAATAATTAAATTAACAAAATTATAACAAAATTATATATCTACGTCGAAATTTTCTTTGTATTTTCAACCGACTTCATAACAGGAGCCTCCTCCTTTTATGAAGTCGGTTGAAAATATACAAATTTCTCAATGCGACTGTATTTGTTTTTGTTTTGTTCTCAGAACATTAATTGATTGTTAAGGATTAATTAGGTTTATCGCCGTTTATCAGAATGAATAAGAGTGTGTGTGTTGAGTTATTTTTACATACTTGCTTTTATACTTGGATTTTTAAATTCTTGTTCGGAATAGATAAAATAATTAAATGGTCACACTGATAGCGGAAACGCGATGTATTCAATTGGCGACGAAGCGGGGTTCGCATTCGGTTATTGCATTCTATCGGAGTCCGCCAACCGCGCCGCTAGTGTGAAGTCGTGTATTTAGTGTTGTTATCGGCCGCCTCGGAAGTTATTTACGCGCGCATCGGAGCGTGTCGTCGATTGTTTTACGTGCTGACCACGTAGTAAATTAGTAAAATCGGCCCGCGGAATTGTTAATTGTACTTTTTATTGATATTAGTAATCACGCGCTGACCGCGAGTTATTTATGTGACAAGTGAAGTTTAATGGCGACGTAGTGTGCCTGGCAGTAGTGGTGACTATACATTAAATTGTCTCTTTTCTGTTATTTTATCTTATGTAATTTAAATTATTCCCGTAAATATAGATTTTCCTCCCCAAGGGGGAGGTTGTTTTGACTAATTGACTGACCGACACACCACATATTTATGGAAGCAGCGCACGAGATTTCAGGTATGTACTCAGGATGTATTTAACTATTGTTATTGTATTATGGTAGCAGAGCAAAATAAATAACAAACATAATTTTGGTAAACAGAGCGTGGTTAAAATCCACCGACCTCTGGGTTGTAGGGCCCAGCGTAGTTAAAACGGAAATTTTGGTAATAATAATTACGATTTTATATGTTCGGTTATGACATTACGGTATTTTATATGTTCGGTTATAGCATTTAAATTGTCATACATATAATTTTCGTAAGAAATATCGGCAATTTATAACAATGGTTGAATGTTTCAATCCTAGGTACATTAATTGCGTCAAGTCATTATAAGGTTAAATCAAAGTCATAGGTATTGCGTCATACTGTGTTGAGTGATTAATTGCGTTCTAAGAATAGAAAATTCGAGATTCGGATAAGTACATTTGATATATTGTGATAGTTTGTTTATTTCAATACGGTTTTTTAAATTGTGTTTTACGTTCTAAAAATAGAACTTTCTATATTCGAATAAGTGCATTTGATGTTTTGTTATACTTTGTTTATTCGAATACGGTTATTTGTTTTTTGATATGCGTTTTTCATTTGTGTTTACGGAAAGTTTTTGTTAATTAAAAATGGCTGCATCTCACAAGGCGCAGTTAGCCGGTGTTTTGCGATGGCTAGGTTCAGCCGTATTGAATATATCGCGTCAAGATCGCATTCAGGCCCTTTTGTCCCGGGGAGAGGTTTTGGAAGAAAAAATGAATGATTTATACAATTCTTATCGGGCATTACATGCACTGGGTTTGGAATCAGAGGTTATGGATAGAATATGTGCGGATGTAGATCAGGCTGAGGATTTGGCGGACCAAATACGACAAGCCGTGGGACAAATTAAGTCCACGGTCCAGCCTGTTGGTGATCTACAATTAAAAGAAACTTTATTTACGTCCGGTGGAATAATAGGTCGGTTGCCTAAACTAGATTTACCCCATTTCGGTGGCGATTTAAGCCAATGGGTTGCTTTTATTAATTTATTTGATAGTTTGGTTCATAATAGATGTGATTTAACACCTGCTCAGAAATTAGCTTATATGTTGGCTAGTCTCACCGGTGAGGCTAAGGGTTTGGTCCAACATTTGGAACTTATTGATAATAATTATTCTATAGCGCGGGATTTACTTATGCGTCGGTATCAAAACATCCGCCGGTTAGCGGATAATCATGTTGCGGTAATTTTAAACTTGCCACATATTAATAAAAATTGTAATTTACGGACTCACTTATTAAATCCTTTATTAGTGGCGATTAATGCGTTGAAAGGTTTAAATTTACCTATAGACAGTTGGTCGTTTATTTTATTGCATATTGTTTTACAAAAATTAAATGTTGATATGCGTAACCGGTTCGAACAGGAATACGGCGGGGACTCTTCCACTCATCTCCCTTCGTTTGAAGATTTTATTCGTTTTTTGGAGGATGAGTGTCGCAGGCAGGACAACGTCCCTTTGCCGTCGCCGGCCCCGGCCCCCGCGAGGCCCCGGCCGCCGCCGGTGCGCGCGGAGCGCCGCCCGGACCAGCGAGTGTATAATTTAGTTGCGGCCCGGCAGCCGGACAATTGCTGCTCGTATTGTAGGGCCCCTGGTCACGGTGTAGTTTATTGTTATAAGTTTTTGGCATTACGTTTTCAGGCGCGACGTAATATTGTGCGACAGCGCAGGTGGTGTTACGGTTGCTTAGGCTCCCACCTCGTGTCGCAATGCAATTCTTCTCGACCGTGCAAGCAGTGTGGTGGTAATCACCACTCTTTACTTTGTGGCAACAGGAACGGGACGCCTCCGCCGGCTGCTCCGGCGCAGGACGCTGTTGTTAACGATCGATTTGAAGGTAATAATGTTGATAATCAATGGGCAGGTGGTGTGCAGGTTAATAGACCTCGAGGTTCTGGTCACACTTACAGGCGTGGTGGCAGAAAGGATAATTTGAATTATCGGAGCCAGGCACGTCCCCCCATGGGCGGGGGTGGTAGTAGACGTCAAGTATATCGGGCACCGGATGTGTCGCGACCATTTAGGGCCCGGGGCCCTAGGGGCCCTGGGGGGCCCAATGTATCTCGGGTTGCTGCTGATCAGCAACGATCTGATTTTATCAATCCTTTGCAGTATTCGGAGTGGCCTCGCTTAGGACAGCGGGGATTTCAGCGAGATTATTGACTCGAACACACGCCGTCTCCATCTAAGTCTTCGACCTCTCCTGTTACTGTTTTGTTGCCCACCGCTCAGGTTTGCGTCGCCTCCCCATCGGGTGAGCAGGTTGCGGCGCGAGCGATTTTGGATTCTGGTGCACAGGGGAGTTTGGTGTCGAGAAGTTTAGTGGAGCGGTTGCGGTTGCGTGTTGTTCCTGCCGCGAATAGTATTTTTGGTGTAGGCGGAGTTAAGGTGTCCGGTTTAGTGGGACAGGTCTCACTCACCTTCTCTCCTCTTAAATATTCTTTTCCTCGTATTTCAACGTCTGCTGTTGTTTTGGATAATGTTATGGGAAACCATCCGCTTGTTAAATTGCCATCGGAGGTATTTGAACTTGCAACTCAATTGAATTTAGCTGATGCCAAATTTAATATTCCAGGTCCAGTTGATTTGCTACTCGGTGCAGATGTTTTGGGAAAGCTACAGTTTAGAAAATGCATTCATCTGCAACGTGGTGGGTTAGTAGCCGTCTCAACAGACCTTGGTGATGTCATCATGGGCCCTGTATTTTCATTATGTGTTTTTAGTGAAGAGGATGGTAACTTGAATGTAGGACTCTCTCTCGCTGAAGCGGTTCAGCGTTTTTGGGAAGTTGAGGAGCCCCCTACAGCACGCCGTGATAACCCAGAGCATCTGGAATGTGAGCTGTTCTTCCAGAATAATACAGGTCGTCTCTGTTCGGGTAGGTTTGTCACGAGGTTACCTTTTCTACCGTCTCGTCCTCCATTAGGTCAGTCTAGAATGCTAGCTGAAAAAAGGTTAGCATCTATGGAGCGACGTATGAAGAGGGATTCGGCATTTCGTATTAAGTATGTTGAGTTTATGAAGGAGTATTTAGAGCTCGGTCATATGTCTGTTTCTAATTTTGATTGGAGGTCGCAGGAGCACTACTTTATTCCACATCATGCGGTGTTTAAGGGTGGTAAAATAAGAGTAGTTTTTGATGGCTCTGCGCCCAGCTCTAATGGCGTATCATTAAATCAATGTTTGCATTCGGGTCCTAAGTTGCATCGGGATATTGGTGATATTTTAACAAATTTTCGTAGGCATCAGGTTGTGTTTGTTGCGGATATTAAAATGATGTTTAGACAGACTGTTATTCATCCAGAGGATCGTCGTTACCAGTTGATTTTGTGGCGAGAGAAAGAATCAGATCCTATTTCGGTTTTTTGAGTTGAATACTAATACGTATGGACTTAGGTCGAGTCCTTTTAATCACGTTAAATCGACGTTAGGTCAAAATATTAATATTAGAAGAATTTTCGCTTGGACTGATAGTCGGATTGTTCTTGCATGGTTGCAAGCATCAGTTCATGCATTGGAGGTTTTTGTTGCGAATCGGGATTCGCAAATTCAGCAATCGGTTGCTGTTTTAGAGTGTAGACATGTGCCAGGGGATGTTAATCCCGCTGATTGTGCATCTCGCGGTGTGAGGCTCCAGTTTTATTGAATCATTCGTTGTGGTAGGGTCCTGGTTGGCTGCTCCAACCAGAGAATTGTTGCCCTCAAGCTTCTATTAAGCTTTTTGAGTCTCTCCCGCGTTTGAAGGTCCTTTCGGTTATAAGGGAGCCTGCACAGAATTTAGATTTTTATTAATGCGGTTTCGTTCTTTAGATAGGGAGTTAGGTGAAACGGTTCTCACCTTCGGTATTTTGTAAATTGAAGCTGTACTTAATTCCAGGCCACTATGTCCTATTTCATCGGACCCAAATGACTTGGAGCTTTTGACTCCAGGACATTTTTTGATTGGGGGTCCACTTAATGCGCTCCCTGAATATCCATTTGAGAATACTCCGGTTAATCGGCTCTCACGTTTTGAACTGCTGCAACAACTTTCTCAGAGTTTTTGGAAACGGTTTAATTTAGAATATCTTCATTTGTTGCAGCAGCGTGTTCGCTGGACAGATAAAACGGATCCACCAAAGGTCGGTGACCTCGTCCTAGTTAAGGAGACGAATATGCCCCCACTGTCTTGGAGACGTGGTCGAATTTTGCGGCTATTCCTAGGCGCGGACGGTATTCCTCGAGTTGCAGAGGTCCTGGTAGGAAATTCTGTCCTTAAAAGAGCCGTTGCGGGCTTATCGCGGCTGCCCGTTATGTAGGTTTTATCCTTATCCTCTGGTTTTGGACTCAGTCAGGTTTTGCCTGACTGGGACGGGGGAATGTTCGGAATAGATAAAATAATTAAATGGTCACACTGATAGCGGAAACGCGATGTATTCAATTGGCGACGAAGCGGGGTTCGCATTCGGTTATTGCATTCTATCGGAGTCCGCCAACCGCGCCGCTAGTGTGAAGTCGTGTATTTAGTGTTGTTATCGGCCGCCTCGGAAGTTATTTACGCGCGCATCGGAGCGTGTCGTCGATTGTTTTACGTGCTGACCACGTAGTAAATTAGTAAAATCGGCCCGCGGAATTGTTAATTGTACTTTTTATTGATATTAGTAATCACGCGCTGACCGCGAGTTATTTATGTGACAAGTGAAGTTTAATGGCGACGTAGTGTGCCTGGCAGTAGTGGTGACTATACATTAAATTGTCTCTTTTCTGTTATTTTATCTTATGTAATTTAAATTATTCCCGTAAATATAGATTTTCCTCCCCAAGGGGCCCCTATTGTTTTGACTAATTGACTGACCGACACACCACATATTTATGGAAGCAGCGCACGAGATTTCAGGTATGTACTCAGGATGTATTTAACTATTGTTATTGTATGATGGTAGCAGAGCAAAATAAATAACAAACAATTATATTACAAAGATTTATTAATATAATTTAGCCCGAAAAAGCTTAAATATATTACTTACAGCGAAAAATTGTTTTGAATTCTTCTACCCTGTCAGTAAAGTCTATATTATAAGATACACAATATTTTCGTTAAATCCTTTTCAAAGCAACAGTTGCTTACGATTAGATTCAAAACTTCTGATTTGCCCTCTTGGCTAAAAATAAATCGGTTCAAAACTTTGGCAATTTTCATGTTTAATACAATTAAGTTTACGTAATTTACATTTTGCTTGCATTTCACGCTTTCTATTAACGTATAATATTACTTAAAACACTTTTAAGAGTAAAACGGTTCAGATTGTTAGGTATATCAACCTAATAACGGCATAAGGAACTACATAATATTATTTATTCTTGAACACAAACAAAAATGTAATTGTTCTCCATTATAAAGATTAGATTATCACATAAAGCACTATACATAAATATGTCACTCACATAGAGCACTATACATTCAGTGTATTGTTTATTCCTTACAAAGATGTAATTAGATGTCAGGTTGCGGTTCAAACATAACGAGGTGTATAAAAATTAATTACGCAATAGTCGTCCGCTCGGTTTACTTCACGCTTTTTCACCGCAACTTCGTAAATCGCCACCACAACACGGAAAAACATTAATAGCACGGCAATTTAACAGGACGTATAATATATAACATTATTTAATTTCCACTAGAAAAACCATAATCACAACTGTTCATGGCGGTACATAAATAACTCTTTTAATATCGTGTGCATTATTTTAATATAATCCTATTTAACATTCTGATCGCTTCCATGGCACAATAATTAACGTGTGTGCGTAGAATATGTAATTAGTAGGGTACTAACGTAAAAAAGGTCTGGGTCTAGCAGCAGGATGATTAGCTTCTTGGCAGCAAAAAAACATCACGCACATTATAGGCACATCATACCTCACAAGTCGACGCTGCAATTTTCCTTTATTTTTTGAATCTATAAATATCGTCTTTTTGTTTGTTAATAAGAAATTTAAGAAAAATAGATGCTCTGTTTATGAGGTTTTACTTTTAAATTATTAGGTACGTACTACAAATATAAGTTAAATTACTATGTAGTAAATAAAGATTGCGCAACGGTCAGGCGTGAAGCGGTTGCTTATATTACGCACATTTTAGTGCCATGAAAATAAAAGTGTCCCTTACTTAATTGGACTACAAAATAAACCTGTTTATTATACATTACATACGCTACAGTTTCGCACATGCTTCTGTAATGTTTTCTTTTCAAGACCATAATATTCAACAAGTACCTAGTTTATGTTAATAGTCATTTTATACAGTTTTCTACCCTTAATATAGAGATAGAACAATTGAACTGATTGATAGACGATGAAAAATTTAATCCACTCAAAATATTCTACGTATAAGATATACTAAGTATAACAATTTAATTCTATATAAAATGAGAATTTCCTCTCATAAGATCTGCCTTAAATCAAATCAATCATCAATACATATAATAAAATTCTAGAAAAGTGGTGTCTGTACAATGAAAATATGTAAAAAAAAACCGGCCAAGTGCGAGTCAGACGCGCGCACCGAGGGTTCCGTACAAACCTGCAATATATATTTTGTAATGTAACTAAAAATTTAAGGTTTTCGGAATTTTTCCTTTATGTGTGCTATAAAACGTTGCTTCATGCCAAATTTCAAGATTCTAGGTCGACTGGAAGTACCCTTTAGGTTTTGATTCCCTTGCGAGTACTTGCGAGTTTCAAAATATGCAGCTTAAATTGCTGTTTCTTTTGATTGCGTTGACATAGAAGTTTGATTTTGTTACAGCTTAAAGGTATTATAGACTTGAGTATTTGGTATGAATTTCAATTTAATACCTCTACGCGTTTATGAGGAAATGGGTAGTAAGTTTAAAATTATTAAAAAAAAATATATTATGTGATGTAACTAAAAATTTATGGTTTTCGTAATTTTTCCTTTATCTATGCTATAAGACGTTGCTTCGTACCAAATTTCAAGATTCTGAGTTCACGGGAAGCATCCTGTAGGTTTTGATTCCCTTGCAAGTGTCGAAAATTTGCGGCATAAACGGCTGTATCTTTTGATTGCGTTGGCTTAGAAGTTTGATTTTTTCACAGCTTCAAGGGACAGTAGACCTGAGTAATTGATATAAATTTCAGCTTCATACCTCCACGCGTTCCTGAGAAAAAGGGTCTTGACAGACGGACGGACGGACGGACGGACGGACGGACGGACAGACGGACAACAAAGTGATCCTATAAGGGTTCCGTTTTTTCCTTTTGAGGTACGGAACCCTAAAAATTAGCAGGGGTTATTATTAAATCGATCCCAAACCCAAAACTGTAGTTAAAAAATTTTTTGTCTGTTTGTCTGTTTGTCTATTTGTCTGTTTGTCTGTATGTTTGAACACGCTAATCTCAGAAACGGCTTATCCGATTTCGATGCGGTTTTCACTAATATATTGTGGTAATCTTCATTTAACATTTAGTGTTTATTTCATGTCAATCGGTTCATAAATAAAAAAGTTATGACCATTTAAGTACTCACGGCGAACATTTGCTAAGGCATTCTATGGTACACATACAGTGTACGATAAAACGTAAGTTATCTGTTATACGCTACAGTTATGTCCAAGTGATCATATCGAAAGTCCCCAAGGGTGGGGGGGTAAGCTGAGGTAGTAGGGGGGAGGGGTCAAATTAAAATTATACTTATTTCTAGGTAAATTTTATACATAAAATGTCCTTTAAATTATGTCGTATTTATAATATTATATTTTTAACCCCCGATGCAAAAATATGGGTGATAAGTGTTTGACCGCTGTGTGTGTGTGTGTGTTTGTGCCACCGTAGCTCGCTAGCAGGTAATCCGAATTAGATGATGTTTTTTTGTTAGGCAGCATATTTTCCGACGCTGGTTCTTAAATAAACTGTATCAAAATCGGTTCATCCATTTATTGTGTAAAAGTGGGAATGAAAATAACTAAAGTTGTCGAATATACTTTAGTGATATATTAAATGAAAGTGAACGACCTATCAGTAAAAATAAGTCAAATTTTATCAAAATCGGTTCATCCATTTATTTGATATAGGTATAAAAGTGGTAGATAATAAAAAAAGTGAATTTTGACTCAAGTGACATATGAAATGAAAGGGCATGACGTGTAAAGTATAATTAGACATATTTAATCAAAATCGGTTCATCCATTTACTATACCTATATACAGGGTGTAATCGTTAAGTGTGCACAGGCGATTTTTCCGTAAGTATTACAGATAACAAAAAACTTTAAACTGATATCGAAAGTACTTAACCTAATGAGTAAATTGGCGGTAATAAATTTTTAAAAATAAATCGAGAAATATCAAAAAAATTATCTTTAAACCCTCCCATACATTAGGTATGAAATATGAATATCCCATATACATTTAATATGAAAATTTTAGCTTTCTTTTTCTTTTAAAGTGAAACTTTTATTACATCGTCTCAAACTTTTTGGTCTGTGTAGCGCATGTCGCGTGTATCGCGGCTGCCGAGTAGGTATACCTACTCGGCAGCCGACCGACACGCGACATGCGCTACACAAAGCAGTGTTCGGAACCGTTCGAACAGTTTCACTTTTACCGTGGTTTCATAAAACCACACAACATTTTTTTGGTTTTCTGCTTTAATTACTTCGCAAATTTGAAGTGGCATTTTCCACGCTTTTTCCGGACATTTTCACGCATTTTCCGGATATTTTCCGGGGATTTTCCGAGCATTTTCCGGGCATTTTCCAGGCATTTTCCACGCTTTTTCCGGACATATCCACGCATTTTCCGGATATTTTCCAGACATTTCCCTGGCATTTTCCGGTTATTTTCCGGGATATTCCAGACATTTTCCGGGAATTTCTTAGGCATTTTCCGAGCATTTCCCGGGGATTTTCCGGATGTTTCCCAGACATTTTCCGGACATTTCCCTGGCATTTTCCGGGGATTTTCCACGCATTTCCCAGACATTTTCCGGACATTTTTCAGGCATTTTCCGGGGATTTTCCAGGCATTTTCCGGATATTTTCCGGACATTTTCACGCATTTACCGGACATTTTCACGCATTTTCCGGATATTTTCCAGGCATTTTCCACGGTTTTTCCGGAAATTTCCACGCATTTTCCAAGCATTTCCCAGGCATTTTCCGGTTATTTTCCGGGAATTTCCCAGGCTTTTTCCGGGGATTTTCCGAGCATTTCCCGGGGATTTTCCGGATGTTTTCCAGACATTTTCCGGACATTTCCCTGGCATTTTCCGGGGATTTTCCACGCATTTCCCAGACATTTTCCGGACATTTCTCAGGCATTTTCCGGCGATTTTCCAGGCATTTTCCGGATATTTTCCGGACATTTTCACGCATTTTCCGGATATTTTCCAGGCATTTTCCACGGTTTTTCCGGAAATTTCCACGCATTTTCCGAGCATTTCCCAGGCATTTTCCGGTTATTTTCCGGGAATTTCCCAGGCTTTTTCCGGGGATTTTCCGAGTATTTCCCGGGGATTTTACGGATGTTTTCCAGACATTTTCCAGACATTTCCCTGGCATTTTCAGGCATTTTCCACGCTTTTTCCGGAAATTTCCACGCATTTTCCGGATATTTTCCAGACATTTCCCTGGCATTTTCCGGTTATTTTCCGGGATTTTCCAGACATTTTCCTTGAATTTCCCAGGCATTTTCCGAGCATTTCCCGGGGATTTTCCGGATGTTTCCCAGACATTTTCCGGACATTTCCCTGGCATTTTCCGGGGATTTTCCACGCATTTACCGGATATTTTCCGGACATTTTCACGCATTTTCCGGATATCTTCCAGGCATTTTCCAGGGACTTTCCACGGTTTTTCCGGAAATTTCCACGCATTTTCCGAGCATTTCCCAGGCATTTTCCGGTTATTTTCCGGGAATTTCCCAGGCTTTTTCCGGGGATTTTCCGAGCATATCCCGGGGATTTTCCCGATGTTTTCCAGACATTTTCCGGACATTTCCCTGGCATTTTCCGGGGATTTTCCAGACATTTTCCGGGGATTTTCCGAGCATTTCCCGGGGATTTTCCAGACATTTACAGGCTATGTCAGGGAAATGTCCGGAAAATGCCTGGAAAATTCCCGGAAAATATCCGGAAAATGCGTGAAAATGTCCGGAAAAATGTGGAAAATGTCACTTCAAATTTGCGAAGTAATTAAAGCAGAAAACCAAAAAAAGAAAAAAAAAGCTAAAATCTTTCATATTAAATGTAGGTATATGGGATATTCATATTTCATACTTAATGAATGGGAGGGTTTAAAGATAATTTTTTTGATATTTCTCGATTTATTTTTAAAAATTTATTACCGCCATTTTACTCATTAGGTTAAGTACTTTCGATATCAGTTTAAAGTTTTTTGTTATCTGTAATACTTACGGAAAAATCGCCTGTGCACACTTAACGATTACACCCTGTATAGGTATAGGGAATGAAAGAAACGAATGTTGTCAAATATTGTGATAGTACCTACCTAAGTGATATATCAAATGAATGTGCATAACGGGTGAATTACAATTAGTAATGTTTTATCGAAATCGGTTCATCCGTTTTTTACATATAGGGCACTTTAGGGGTGACAGTGGTTAGATAAATAAACCAAATGGAGCATCAAACGATAGGATATGACGTGTACATATAGGTACAATTAGATAATATTATTTACATCAAAATCGGTTCTGCCATTTACTAGGGATGGAAAGGGAAGGGTTGAAAGTCTGTGAAAGAAGAGGGGGACATGGGAGCGAGAGGATAGCCACACCCTGGAAATTTTGAACTCTTCTCAAAGCCACATAGGCCTGGCCCTTGGCAATTTTTTTCCTTAAATATACCACTTCTTTTGCCACTGTGGTCCATTACAATTTATGCACGGTTACGGCCCAACTTAAAAGATGTCAGATGTAGGAATGTATTATGGAGGTAGAGGTAGGTCTCGCTCACTTGAAAATATTAAATGAAAATAAGAAACCGAAGTTTAAAAATTAAAAAAAAAAACCCAACGCAACGAAGGAAAAGGAATATATATAATTTTACAAACTTCCCGACTATCTTTAAAATTAAGTACCATTATAAAAAAATATATATATAAGATAATATATTATTATGATAATGATGGTATGGTATGGTATCCTTAACTTTTACCAAAATTGTAGATTATAAAATTATCTTTAAAAAACTTCACATACATTTTTTTCTAGGAGCCACTGTTTCTACGAAAAATCTATTTTTTCATTCATCGTTGATCTCAAAAATAAAAATTCCAATCACCAGAACGACAGGAAATTTTAATAATTGATTTTTAATTGTGTTTTGCACAATTTTATTAAATTGCGACTGGATGAAAATTTTGTTCGTGGTCGTCGTCGTCGTTGGTAGGGTGAACAAATCCTTAGCAAAACATCATACGCTTATGTCAATTAGTATCGATAGCGGATTCTATTCCTTTACGTTTTGACGTTTGCCTCGGCACTCAGTTGCTGCACAATATATTGTCAAAAACATCCATACAAGGAAGGAAGGTAAATAAATTTGCTCCTCTCCCTCCTGGTGCCTAAAAAATAATATGCCATAATTTAAAATAAATTTTACGTAGAAAATTAATTAGGCACTTATTTTTTTATTTTTTAGCTCAGTTTAGTAATAAATTTTACTAACTGTTCTTTTAATTATTTATGGTAGTACGTGTTTATTCAATAAAAGTTAAGTAGTAACTACTATGCAGTCACTATTCCACGCGGACGAAGTCGCGGGCACAGCTAGTGGGAAATAAGTATCCACTAAAGTACACTTCACAATGGACTTATCAAATGAGAGCCAGTATTTCAACACGATCTAACTTTAAAGATACCGCTCAGCATTGTACTTGAATGGTTCTAATATTCAGTAGCTGATAGCATCACACTGCTTCGAAGCAATTCAGATTAGAGATAAGTTGTCTTTTAATTTGCTATTGTCTTATGCAAATAAAGCTCTTTTTGCGGCTTAGCTGGACCCGCTTACGATGATAAACGGTGACATTTTGCAAAAGCAGATTCCACTGAAATTGTATAATGTAGCTACTAATGATAGCTGGAATTTATAACGCTGTATCTTTTATTACTCAAGAGCATTACGAAGTCCTTGAAACATCGAATGACGAACGCTTGCTAGTGCAATAATATTTTCTATTTATAACTGAAATGCACACAGAACCACCCACTAGGTGTATAAAGTGTAGTGAAGTAAATATGGAAGGAATGTAGAAAGTTAATGCTATACCGAACTTTAATAGTACAGCATTTATTAGAGACAATAAATAAGCCTACAACTTTACCATTATAATTAATAAACATATTTGTAAGGCGACGAACGCGCAAGGCGAAGGCGAAGGGATCGGATCTTTGGAAGCCTGCAGGATTAGCGTCAAACGAAGAAAAAGAGACGCGGGAAATTAGCCGTAATCCGTGAGACGTGACCTCAATTTCTTCTTAAATATTACCGATACGATATTATTGTAAAAGCAATTTAGTTTAAATTCTCATCGCATGGCGTTTGCAGTTAAGAAATTTGAATAATCTTGACGTAGATTTATCAAATTATATTTAAAATTCTTGGGAAGATAATGTTTTCAAAATAAACTTTTCACACGCATCGTTTGTTGAATGTTATTGAAATATATATTTTAATATAGGTATATGTTTTTCTAAAAAGTTATTTCACACGTAGAACTGAAAACATGTCTTTTAAATGAATAGAAAATATTTTATATCCAATATAAACAACAATGATATCACATCCTACTGAATATAAATATAGCAAGTAAAGTAAACCAATTCACATTGAAAAGCTCACAACAGAGCAAGGAAAAGATTAGAGGAAGTAAGCCCAAACTTATTTCCAATCCCGGCAGCTGCCTGCCAGATTCTATAATAGAACTGAAAATATTGATTCAATACGAAAATAACAATAACGCTTATAAAAGGATTTAATAAAATACAATAAGTATGCGATAATATATTATTATAATTATAATTTATGATATACAGGTGTATGATTTCAATGCAAACGTTAGTTAAGTTCAAGTTTTAACCGCATCCACAAAAACTACTGTATTAAAATAAATAACATGCAGAATGAGAATGTGTAAGAACAAAAAATAAAATGTAATTACTGCACGTTTAGAACACTCTGAACCATGAGAAGAATCGCATATGCAAACTAAAAAAATTACACTCCATGAAAAATTACTCTCATTATTTCTACGAGCACTGTTAAACAAGAACAATGCAAGTCGCGAGACGTAATCGAGCTAAATGTTAAAGAGCAACCATTTACATTAACCGCTTTTGTGAAACAAATGAAAACTGCGCTCTGGGGTAGTGCTACTAAGAAAAATGTTTTATTTACGATCGCCTGTTTTGCCCGTTTTCACGTCCATCTTAATTTATCTCCTGCGGCAGCTTCAGATAAAATACATATTTTATAATATAAGCATCAAAACAGAACGCGATAAACGGTGATAAATCTACAAATGGTTTGTTTACTGTAATTAATTATTCAGACTGCTTTCGTCACCCCCCTTTCATTGGTAGATTAGTAGAGGCGAGGAACCACCCTAACGTTGTTGACATACACCCACGCGCCGGTTTGAAACGATTTGCTTCATCATTCATGATACGTATTCTTAAGATGGAATTCTCATTTATGTCTAATATAGTCCAGGATCCTTCGCCCATTTTTGCAAGTGATTACTACGCAATTTGTAGGACAATATGTCTGTTGAATTATATAAATATTAACTAAGTGAAAACAAAAAAATCAGCTGGTTAGTAATCATTTATGATGACCTCGTTATCGATACACATTGGAAAGAGGGGACTCTTTGATCAAACAATAGATTTTGTAGGACAAATATTTTCTCGAATAATTTAGATAATTATCTTGAGATTGAACACAAAAAAAAATTCAGTTAGTAATAAATATTTGAGAACCATCAAATCATAACATTTTATCCTTGTTACCTCTGTTAGCTACCACAATCGAGAGTTTCGTACAGGAAATTATTGGGCGTCTCATCAAAATAAAGCTACTCACGGAAAATTAGCTTGATAGTAATCACTTGCAAAAATGGGCGATGGAGCCTGAACTAATAGTCGCTCAGTAAAAATATTTTTGCAACCATCATTTCTACCAAGGTTTGTTTTTACTTCCATTTTATTATATTATCAATATGAGCCTGCCACAATTTTGTCTATAAAAATATATCAATATCATATTGTCGTTACACATTTTCTTTGATGCGTACAAAAACGATATAAGAATCATTAATCATATAAGACATTAGCGTCAACGTGGAAGAAAAAGCACAATATTCATTTCTCAAAAAAAGACTATTACAAAATCTTATATGGACTATGAAGTAATTGATAGCAACTAAGTTAAAAGTATGCTTATTGGTATTTTATTTTTAATATTCTGTCGTATACTGCTATTGCTGCGTATACAACACTTATATAAAAACAACAAAAAAAAAACCGACCTAATTTTTATACTTTCATTACCATATCATAAATAAAAGAAGGACATTTAACAAGTTATACAAGAGCCTTTACAAAAGGTCTTAATATTTGCGTTATGAAGGGTTTCGCTAAAAAATATGTAAAGGTCACATGTATAATTACATACAAAATGGAAGCCAACTTGACTGAATAGAAATATTTTCCGTCAAAAAGCAACATTCGATAAATTGTAACACAATCTTAAATCTATGTTTGTTAACAAGTGGAAAGAAATATGTCCCGTGGGCCGTGGAGGCACTCGCTTTCGAATGATAAGTCAGTTGAGTGTTATCCCGAAGGATTCGAGTTCGTATTTGGGTATGTCAGTACCGTTTCATTCAAGATGAAAACTTTTGGTTTACTGTTTGTTGTTGCTATGAAAACTTTTATGATTTGTACAGATTCAGGAATATCATAGATCAACATACTTTTTTTTTATTTTAGTTGGAAACTGGAGGAATTGGATTACGGATTAATAACTTATGATTGCGGCTTAACTTTTCCTTTGTAATAAAAAAGAAGCACGTATGTATGCTGATTGTACATTCGTTTTTCAACCAAGGTCTCACGGGCTCAATTCTACTTTTAATAGGTTTTTAATACCTTAAAGTCAACATGAATTTATGTCATAAATTGTTAAATAAGAAATGGACCAGCCAACTTTCGGTTCCATAACATCGCATCACCAAGAATTTATTACGTATTTTACACAAAAAATAATAATTATATATTAATTTAATATTTTGACACTATCAATTCAATTTCTACGAAGAAAGTTATTGAGTTTGGTAATCCCTTCTACCTTACCACAATCACGTTGAACCTTTTGAAGATTTGTGTATTAGAATAAATTATTATTTTCTTATTAAAATACCTAGTAAAGTATTATTATATTATCTGTGATATTACTATATTTTCATAAAGTAAATATAATTTCTTATAAAGTTCACATTAAGGACGTATTTACAAATTGACGCGCATCAATTTTAGGTATTGAGTCTTACTACGACTCGTGCACGGCTCACACACATCGTATAGGAGCTACCAACGTTGACAAGAGAGAATTTTAGTATAGTTGGTTCTTTGATATACTGTTTTTCTTCCTATTTCGGTTAGAGTCCGGGCTGTCTGGCTGGCCGCAGTGGTTGCGTTTATTAGTGCGCATCTTATCTGCACAGGAAAATATCCGTAATTTAAAGTCATTTATTAACGCGTAATTTTTAATCTTTTGCCTTTAGATAGATCCATAAGACATAAATTTTTTATTGCAAGACGTTTTTTTCGTTGTTAAATAGGTGCCAGACGCAATTTTTTATTTCAAAATCATTAAAATGTCATCGAAATAAGTGAAATTCCATCAACATGAGTCCCCGTGAAGGATATACTATGTATAATATTCATTTTACTATTTACAATTTTTTTGCAACAATCTACCATGGTGCCTCCTTTTCCCAACGAACCTCAAATAGGACGTTAATGTAAACTTGATAAAAACCAAATATCATCAAATTCATATTGATACCCAAAAGTGTAATAAATATGAAACCATCTATGAAAAATATTAGTTTACTAATTATTCAATATAAGTATTAAAAAAGGATAATATAATATAAGTAATAAAGTGATTACTTACCTTTTAAGCGGACTCATGTTGATGTAATTTCACTTATTTCGATGACATTTTAATTATTTTGAAATAAAAAATTGCGTATGGCACCTATTTAACAACGAAAAAAACGTCTTGCAATAAAAAATTTATGTCTGATGGATCTATCTAAAGGCAAAAGATTAAAAATTACGCGTTAATAAATGACTTTAAATTACGGATATTTTCCTGTGCGCACTAATAAACGCAACCACTACCGCCAGCCAGACAGCCCGGACTCTAACCGAAATAGCAAGAGAAACAGTATATCAAAAACCCAACTATACTAAAATGATTTTTTTTAAAACGTTAATAGCTCCCGTACCAACACATCGAAATGCGCGAAGCGGCGAAATTATGAGTAAACTGACACGACTTGATAATTGAGCTTATTTTTATTGCCATGTTTTTTTTAACTTTACTTTGATTTGTAAAGTTTGTAACGTTGAATAGTCACAAAAGTAGATACCATTTACCTAATTTCATTGGACAGTGATTGTTTGGTAAACAAGTACTTGCCAAAGTGTACTTCGAAGACTGGTACTGGAACTCATAGACGAGTAGAGCTAGGTGTACCGAGTTTGGGCTCGTATTGTTAGTTATGTTGAGACCTTACCTCCGGACTTGATGGAGTGACCAGCAGGTGTACTTAGAAGACTGCTACTGGAACTATTATACGAGTAGAGCTAGGTGTGCCGAGTTTAGGCTCGTTTTGTTAGTAATGTTGAGACCTTACCTCCGGACTTGATGGAGTGACCTGCAGGTGTACTTCGAAGACTGCTACTGGAACTAATAGACGAGTAGAGCTAGGTGTGCCGAGTTTGGGCTCGTTTTGTTAGTTATGTTGAGACCTACCTCCGGACTTGATGGAATGACCTGCAGGTGTACTTCGAAGACTGCTACTGGAACTAATAGATGATTAGAGCTAGGTGTGCCGAGTTTGGGCTTATTTTGTTAGTTATGTTGAGACCTTACCTCCGGACTTGATGGAGTGACCAGCAGGTGTACTTCGAAGACTGCTACTGGAACTAACAGACGAGTAGAGCTAGATTTACCGAGTTTGGGCTCGTTTTGTTAGTTATGTTGAGACCTTACCTCCGGACTTGATGGAGTGACCTGCAGGTGTACTTCGAAGACTGCTACTGGAACTAATAGACGAGTAGAGCTAGTTGTGCCTAGTTTGGGCTCGTTTTGTTAGTTATGTTGAGACCTTACCTCCGGACTTGATGGAGTGACCTGCAGGTGTACTTCGAAGACTGCTACTGGAACTAATAGACGAGTAGAGCTAGGTGTGCCAAGTTTGGGCTCGTTTTGTTAGTTATGTTGAGACCTTACCTCCGGACTTAATGGAAAGACCTGCAGGTGTACTTCGAGACTGCTACTGGAACTAATAGACGAGTCAACTCAAGTGTAGGTGTTTGTTAGGAGCTAGGTGTAACAAGTTCAACGTAACTAACAAAACGCGCCCAAACTCGGCACACCTAGCTCTACTCGTCTATTAGTTCCAGTAGCAGTCTTCGAAGTACACCTACAGGTGACTTCATCAAGTCTGGAGGTAAGGTCTCAACGTAACTAACAAAACGAGCCCAAACTCGGCACACCTAGCTCTACTCGTCTATTAGTGCCAGTAGCAGTCTTCGAAGTACACCTACAGGTGACTCCATCAAGTCCGGAGGTAAGGTCTCAACGTAACTAACAAAACGAGCCCAAACTCGGCACACCTAGCTCTACTCGTCTATTAGTTCCAGTAGCAGTCTTCGAAGTACACCTGCTGGTCACTCCATCAAGTCCGGAGGTAAGGTCTCAACATAACTAACAAAATCAATCTCATCATCAGCATCATTATCATTATTAGCCCATTTAAGTTACCTCTACAAGGACACGGACCTCTTATGGGGGTTCAGGGCATAATTGTGGCATAATCCACTACGCTGGCCAATTGCGGGTTGGCAGATGTCACATGTCGTCGAACTGTTTGATTCTTGGACATGTCGGTTTCCTCACGATATATTCCTTCACTTTTTCGAGCAGTGGTGATGTTATCCACATCCGCTGAAATATAAATTTAGTTCCCTGCACGCTCGCGTGGTCCGAACCCCCGACAACGATCCTTACCCACTCCATACCGCTGAGCAACAAATTTTTCAGCGTTATAATACTTTGCTCTATTACTGAGAAAAAATTGTCGATACAAACGAGATACCATAGGAAGAATGTCTAGATTCTAGACACATGTTGTACACAACTGCTATAAAAATAATTTTATATATTCCTATTGCATTTAAAACAAAAAATATGATTATTTTAAACGTAAACTCAAGCGTGTTTGATTTTATGATTACCTTTTATAAAAGCGGAATTTTTATAAGCAAACTGAAGGACATGAGTACACAAAGTAATTTCAAGGCTCAAGGGAAAATCGATTTTCAAAGAAAAATAATTTTATTAACTAGCTTAGCTTCCTCTCATGACATTGTTATCACATTTTTGAAGGTTTTTTTGTAACTACAAAGATTTTTGTAATTATTAATTTTCACTTTATAACTTACTAGGTTTCCGCCCGCGGCTTCGCCCGCTTTGTCTTAAACCTAATAAATTATATAAGTATTAAAATTTAAAACCTTCCTCTTGAATCACTCTATCTATTAAGAAAAACCGAATCAAAATTCGTTGCGTAGTTTTAAAGATTTAAGCATACATAGGGACAGAGAAAGCGACTGTTTTATATCATGTAATGATGATAATCCTTATATAAAAATAAAAATTAGGTAAACGTATATAGAAAAAGATGGAATCCATTAACATAATTCCTATTAAGTGTTTTGTCATACCATATTATTAACGTTGCCTATTGCATACCATATTGGTATACCCTCTGTATAAAACGACGGTCAAATGATCGTTATTTCTTAGCATGAAATAATAATGTTAGTTGGTCGAATTGCGGGAGTTTATTAACTCCTACCATGAGCTCCCCCCTCTAGTAAGACCGTTTTATTTGGTAGGCACGAATTAAGCCAAATTCTTTGTACCAAGAAAGTTCCCAAACGCTATGAAACATCATCAGTGTAAACACTTTTTTACTTTACTAAAAGTGAAACAATTGCTTCTATGTATTTTGGTTCGCATTTGTCAAAAATATGCCAGGATATCTAGAGTCCCTTAGATTGCTTCACAAACTATTCCACTTTATCATACGATATTTTCGGGTCCGCGTATATTGCTTCAATAACCTTAACCCGGATTAAAGTACTTTGGTTTGCGTATAATCCTTTCTTATTTCTTAGTAAATGGATATTGCGATTTTTTATGGTCCCTCTTTATCGGAAGCTCTTTTTAAAAGTGTTCTATTTTGCCTTTCGCAATGACGACGATTTAAGGTGAATGAACGAGCGAAATCCCTCTACACGAAAGAGGCGGCGTTGGGTGCTGAGAAGGTGATGAGTTTATACAGTACCATTTAGTCAACTGCGCACCTTTCAACCGAGAAATTGCCATCAAAAGGAACTTTGTTACCCTCTTATCGCTTTATCAGCACTTTTTAAGTATTTTCGTATAGGACGTTCTATTCATGAATGCAGTTTACGACTCTATTATTCCGTTCCTGAGTTTATTCCTATATGACGTGAACAAAACGTAACAGCTTTTTTATATTTCTTGAGATATATCGATATACCTTGTATACAACAAATAGGATTTATTTGAATCATGCATTATGTTTAACACGACTAGAACATGTAAATGTATTCTTTTTTTACAAAGATAGAGCAGGATCTTAATATAATAGATAAATTGTTACAAAAGCTCTACGCGGCCTATTGCTCTTTCAACCTGACAACATATTAGTATATAATAAGTAGTATGGCCTATTAAATACTTAATTTGTAGTTTGAACATTGTCGTTGTTGAGAACTACATATGTTCTCAGTCACAACAACTATTGCGTGGTTTGGTACTGCTGACGTTAGTCGCGTTTAATTTAACATAGTTTTACCGCTACGCTATGCGGTATCTGGTTAGCGAAGTTTCCATGGCGGCTGGCATGACGTGATGGCTTGAAACAATTTCAGCAATGAAAGCATTCTTAATATGGATAGCGTGTCACCAATCTGACGTTATATAGAAATTAGTTGTTTATCTATCAACCATTTTTCTCTTTGTGAATGTTTAACAAATAGGCGCTACTGTTCGGGGTAACGACATTTTTTAAAGGACAGCTATCCGTTTTTTGTTATTTCTAATGAAAATCTTAACAAATAAAAACTTAATTACAAGGTCTGTTGACTATTGCAGCTAATTGTTAAAATTTATGATCAGTCTATAATATGATATGGTTTGTTTTTATAAACGCAATCAAAGAAAATACATTTGAACAGAGAACCGAAATAAAATAACCCAAACTATGCCGTCCGCTGTTTAAATAAAACGCCCATGATTTTACACACGCCCGCAATTTGCGGCTGTGATGTGATGGCGTAGACCATTAACTTGATCGCCTACTCCTTTGACCTTACTGGGTTAAAAATAAACAAAGCCTGGATTACCCGGATCGAATATTAAGATGAATATATCAACCTTAATCTTCACGAGAAATCACTACATAGTATAAAACAAAGTCGCTTTCTCTGTCCCTATGTCCCTATGTCCCTATATCCCTATGTCCCTTTGTACGCTTAAATCTTTGAAACTACGCAACGGATTTTGATGCGGTTTTTTTAATCGATAGAGTGATTCAAGAGGAAGGTTTATATGTATAATAACATCCATTAAATAGTGGAGAAGTACTGTTATTTTTGAGGTTTCTAATGTGATGTCGTAAAAAATTACATTTTTACCGCTTACATTGCAAACGCAGGCTGAACCCTACGAGTTTTATCAAAATAATGTACTAAGTATTATACACATTGAAAAGGTCTACAGAAAAGTCCGCGGTGGCACATGTCTATCTCTTATGGATAACCCACAATAACTTTTTTTTGTCATTTACTTTTTACGACAAATAATGGCTAATTTTCGATGCGATTTTAACCAATACAGCATTAATCCTTAACCAATTAAATACCTCGAATACATTTTTCATTTAATATAGATCTATATGGCCCCTTACACCGTAAGATTTAAGTGAATATTTTTGAAGATATTACAGATTTAAAAATTGCGGGACGTAGCGTTTGCGGTGATGATTTTGGTTCGCATTTGTCAAAAATATGCCAGGATATCTAGAGTCCCTTAGATTGCTTCACAAACTATTCCACTTTATCATACGATATTTTCGGGTCCGCGTATATTGCTTCAATAACCTTAACCCGGATTAAAGTACTTTGGTTTGCGTATAATCCTTTCTTATTTCTTAGTAAATGGATATTGCGATTTTTTATGGTCCCTCTTTATCGGAAGCTCTTTTTAAAAGTGTTCTATTTTGCCTTTCGCAATGACGACGATTTAAGGTGAATGAACGAGCGAAATCCCTCTACACGAAAGAGGCGGCGTTGGGTGCTGAGAAGGTGATGAGTTTATACAGTACCATTTAGTCAACTGCGCACCTTTCAACCGAGAAATTGCCATCAAAAGGAACTTTGTTACCCTCTTATCGCTTTATCAGCACTTTTTAAGTATTTTCGTATAGGACGTTCTATTCATGAATGCAGTTTACGACTCTATTATTCCGTTCCTGAGTTTATTCCTATATGACGTGAACAAAACGTAACAGCTTTTTTATATTTCTTGAGATATATCGATATACCTTGTATACAACAAATAGGATTTATTTGAATCATGCATTATGTTTAACACGACTAGAACATGTAAATGTATTCTTTTTTTACAAAGATAGAGCAGGATCTTAATATAATAGATAAATTGTTACAAAAGCTCTACGCGGCCTATTGCTCTTTCAACCTGACAACATATTAGTATATAATAAGTAGTATGGCCTATTAAATACTTAATTTGTAGTTTGAACATTGTCGTTGTTGAGAACTACATATGTTCTCAGTCACAACAACTATTGCGTGGTTTGGTACTGCTGACGTTAGTCGCGTTTAATTTAACATAGTTTTACCGCTACGCTATGCGGTATCTGGTTAGCGAAGTTTCCATGGCGGCTGGCATGACGTGATGGCTTGAAACAATTTCAGCAATGAAAGCATTCTTAATATGGATAGCGTGTCACCAATCTGACGTTATATAGAAATTAGTTGTTTATCTATCAACCATTTTTCTCTTTGTGAATGTTTAACAAATAGGCGCTACTGTTCGGGGTAACGACATTTTTTAAAGGACAGCTATCCGTTTTTTGTTATTTCTAATGAAAATCTTAACAAATAAAAACTTAATTACAAGGTCTGTTGACTATTGCAGCTAATTGTTAAAATTTATGATCAGTCTATAATATGATATGGTTTGTTTTTATAAACGCAATCAAAGAAAATACATTTGAACAGAGAACCGAAATAAAATAACCCAAACTATGCCGTCCGCTGTTTAAATAAAACGCCCATGATTTTACACACGCCCGCAATTTGCGGCTGTGATGTGATGGCGTAGACCATTAACTTGATCGCC
Organism: Colias behrii; assembly: GCA_029959065.1. Lineage (NCBI taxonomy): Eukaryota > Metazoa > Arthropoda > Insecta > Lepidoptera > Pieridae > Colias > Colias behrii. The sequence goes on along the minus strand of JARWMC010000007.1, from coordinate 7,039,675 downwards.
TACTCCTTTGACCTTACTGGGTTAAAAATAAACAAAGCCTGGATTACCCGGATCGAATATTAAGATGAATATATCAACCTTAATCTTCACGAGAAATCACTACATAGTATAAAACAAAGTCGCTTTCTCTGTCCCTATGTCCCTATGTCCCTATATCCCTATGTCCCTTTGTACGCTTAAATCTTTGAAACTACGCAACGGATTTTGATGCGGTTTTTTTAATCGATAGAGTGATTCAAGAGGAAGGTTTATATGTATAATAACATCCATTAAATAGTGGAGAAGTACTGTTATTTTTGAGGTTTCTAATGTGATGTCGTAAAAAATTACATTTTTACCGCTTACATTGCAAACGCAGGCTGAACCCTACGAGTTTTATCAAAATAATGTACTAAGTATTATACACATTGAAAAGGTCTACAGAAAAGTCCGCGGTGGCACATGTCTATCTCTTATGGATAACCCACAATAACTTTTTTTTGTCATTTACTTTTTACGACAAATAATGGCTAATTTTCGATGCGATTTTAACCAATACAGCATTAATCCTTAACCAATTAAATACCTCGAATACATTTTTCATTTAATATAGATCTATATGGCCCCTTACACCGTAAGATTTAAGTGAATATTTTCGAAGATATTACAGATTTAAAAATTGCGGGACGTAGCGTTTGCGGCGGTACCGGCCGGCCGCCCGGCTATATATTTTATGCCCGTGCGAAGCCGGAGCGGGCCGCTATGTTTTTATATACAACGTTCACAGTTTTTCTGTAGTGTATTTAGTATCAGCATTGCACCCGTGCGAAGCCGGGACGGGTCGCTAGTTCATAATAAAATTATTTGACGGTAACTTTCCTGGATTTAATCAATGAGAACAAAATGTTTTTAACAAATTCTACATAACATTGAAAACGCTTATTTTGATACAACGTAAGGATCCTTTGCTAGAATTGCTTAGATGTAGATATACATATCGATTGCCATAATTTGAGCTCGCCTTTGTTCCCATCGCTTGATACATACACCTCTATAATAATATAACGTCAGTGTAAAATACAAATTATTGATACGATATGAGCGAAGGGAAGTATCCTCTCAGAGGCGGCGTAAGGCGTGGGCGACGTGGGCCACCGCCTACGGCCTCGCGGTACAAGGGGCCTCGCGCCTCAAAATTTTTTAAAGCGAGAATAAAATAAAAAAAAGATATAAATCAATTTTGTTGTGAAACATGTTTTCTTAATCTGGCAACATTTGCCGCCGACCGATCAGAGTTCCAATGCCTTAATAAAAAATAAAAAAAAACCAACCAGAGTGCGGGGAATCCCTGGTTTTATTTGTTTACTTTCTTTACTAGGAAGAAGTCAAAACTTAACGCAATAAAAACTTGGCAGTGTTAATTGTTTTGTTTGTTTTTATTATTTTACTAGCGGTCCGCCCCGGCTTCGCCCGTGGTACATATTTACGTTTTCTCTACATAAAAACCATCCTCGTACTTCAAGGAATATAATAAAAAAAGAATTATCGAAATCGGTTCAGCCGTTCTCGAGTTATGCGCTTACCAACACATTTTGCGATTCATTTTTATATATAAGAAGATAAAATCCGTCTTCAGATCGCCATAGAAGTTAGAACAGGGCCTCGCGAAATCTGTCTTGCCCAAATCAAATTTAGGTCTTGCCCCGCCACTGTATCCTCTCCATCTATACGCCCCTAATGAGACAAGGAAAGTGTGCGGTAATTGACAATTAATTGCTCCCACAAGTCGGGAAACGGTTACAGACTCTGTCGTACAAAGGGTCAAGTTAGACTTTAATTTTCTATTATATTATGGCATTAGTGCCTGGAAAATTAATTCTTAATTGCAAGGAAAGTGATAAAAATGCAAATGCTTTATACCTACTAATTATCTTCACAGAAAGTTTTCAAATTTAGTCATATGTTTATTTTATTGTACAATTATAAAAAATGAAAATTACAAGTGACAACATAATCAAAGGCATTAATTTATAGATTGAAATAATTGAATTCAATGCAGCTGATGAGTCCTTTGTCACTTGTTTGTCACTATTCTGTAGGTAGTTATTTGTTAAAGTGTTTTATTATCGAAATTAATTATGTATTTAACCTCTACGTATGAAGGTAAATTAAATACCTACTTACCATAAGAAGATGTTTCTATAGTACTTGTTTCGTAGATATAATTTTTAGTATCGTTTATGCTTAAGAAATTTCTTTGCAAACTTATTTTTTAACTATCCAGACCGTTGTTGACCGTATCTTTTAAGATAAATATACTCAATATACATCAGATGGGTACTAGTAATTCAGTATATGCATGCATTTAAATAGATAAATTTAATTATATTATGTAGGTATACATAATAAAATTAAGCAAAATATTTCGCAGTACAATCTACATTATTTGAACACTTTATTAACGTTTAATGAAATCGCTGTCAGTGGATTCGTAATACATAATATCACATTAGCAGAAATACAGTAATTGCACCAAATTAATACCAAGTAAATTAACATAAAATTTATCACTAAAGACAATTACTTTATATTGGGGATTACCAGGCTTTGCCCTGTATCTAGAATTTCATTTAACAGTCCCAGGTTGGCAATACCTAGTCGTGGAATTTAATGGTTCGTAAAGCGGTCTCGATTAAAACTGTCCTCTATATGGATGGCACTAGTCGGTTTAGTATGTAGAAGTTACTCTTAATGAGTTTATTAGAGTTCACGTCGGTCCCTTGCTCGGAGCGTTGTTACAAACTTTGTATGACATCTTAAAAACGATTGCTTTGCATAAATTGAATCAGGTTATTTGTTATTTTAATAAAATATTTCAATTTTTCTCAATTAAGCCGTGAGTTCTTTGTCCAATAGAATATCGAAGTTTCAACCGGGCTGAAAAGGACAGGCAGGAAGCGGTAGCAAAATTATGCATTAATTTACTAATGGATTAAGCGGCATAGGTACGAAGTCCACTTCGAAAGTAAACATGAAGATGTTCCATTTTTTGGTACATAAAAGTACCGCCTCTTCGCATCTATCTGAACCCCTATTTCAGGATGTCATGTACAACTGCTACAGAAACAAGGTGCAGAAAGTTGGACAATGTTGGCACATAAATCAGGTCGTGGAGTGCGGCAGCTGGCAGTCCGTGAATAGTTCTGTCGGGTTGCGACCGCATATGACATTCGATTACAGTACTGAAAGAAAAACATGTCTAAATTCAGAAGCCTTTTTCCTTGCATTCTAGATTAAAATATTGTATTCAAAGTCGATTGTGCTTATGTATGGTAAAATAACAATCAACCTTCTCGTACTGAGCTTAGTTCAATTTGTCTATTATGTAGGTATGGTATCGTTTATGAAATACATCTATCCAAATGGTGAAATTCATTTGATTTATCCATACTTAATATTATAAATGCTAAAGTAACTCTGTCTGTCTGTCTGTTACTCAATCACGCCTAAACTGCTGAACCATTTTTCATGAAATTTGGTATGGAGATATTTTGATACCCGAGAAAGGACACAGGCTTCTTTTTATCCAGGGAAAATGACGCAATCCCGGAAATCCAACGGGAACGGGAACTATGCGGGTTTTTCTTTGACTGCGCGGGCGAAGCCGCGGGCGGAAACCTAGTAGCAAATAAAAATATGCAGACGTTATAATAGGAGCAAGTATGCATAAAATTACTTATTCTGAATGAAGCCTTCTAATATATCGAATTTGTTTTTCTACGGGAGAGGATTAAATTTATATTTATATTTAAAGTATTCTTTACTATACATACAGGCGTATTTATAATATACTCTTCTATAGTATATCTTAATCTTATCTTAATCTTAATCTTAATACTATTATAAAGGCGAAAGTTTGTAAGTATGGATGTATGGATGTATGGATGTATGGATGTATGGATGTTTGTTACTCTTTCACGTAAACACTACTGAACCGATTACAATGAAATTTAGCACACATATAGAGGGTAACTTGGATTAACACATAGGATAAGTTTTATCCCGGAAATCCCACGGGAACGGGAACTATGCGGGTTTTCCTTTGAAAACGCGGGCGAAGCCGCGGGCGGAAATCTAGTAGTAAAATAAAATAAAACATCTAAAGATGATATAAAGGATCGCTTTGTCATCAATATTATGAACAACACTCGTTGTTTTGTCTTCGAGATCTGCAACCACGGCCGTCACGTACCGGGCCGTACTTTGAGCTACTATATGCGTCGGTTACATTTATCTTACTGTATAAGACCATAAAATAAAGAGAATAAGTTACGGTATCAGATTACAATAATACAGAATGTTTACGTGGTACAAGTATTACTTGTCCATTCTGAGCTTCAAAAGTCAAAAGTCGTGAAGTGTAAATTTTAGTATACCTATGTATACAGGGCTTACTATTTATGTTAAATGAATTGGAAATTATATTATTATAATAAAATAAAAGTGCTACTGATGTTGTGCCCCACGTTTCACCTGCATTAAATTGAGAAAAAAACATTTTTTTTTTTATGGAATAAGAAGGCAAACGAGCAGACGCCTTACCTGGTGGTAAGCTAAGTGCGCCGCCCATAGAACATTAGCTACCGTAACTGAGGTTACGGGTGTTGCCTACTGGAAAAGGGAGAGGGACAGGATATTAAGCAAAGTAGGAAATGGCTTCAGTGGATCAGGGAGTGGCTTAATTTATTGGCCCTTCAGGTATTAATAAGCTCTCTTTTTCCATACTGAAACATAAATTTATTTTTCAATGGGTCATAACGAAAGATAATATGGTTAGACAGTAGATATCTATTATGTTATACATAACTTTATTGCGTAAATATAAAAATAGAAAATTGCTACTTTAGCTCAATTAACTGCGGATTATTTCAATTGGAAAATATTTTAACGCTGAGCTGTGGCGTTACATTTTAATCCTTATTTAAAACTAGGTTTCGCCCGCGCAGTCTAAGAAAAACCCGCATTGTTCCCGTTCCCGTGGGATTTACGGGATTACGTCATTTTCCCGGGATAAAAAGTAGCCTATGTCCTTTCTCGGGTATCAAAATATCTCCATACCAAATTTCATGAAAATTGCTTCAGTAGTTTAGGCGTGATTGAGTAACAGACAGACAGACAGAGTTACTTTCGCATTTATAATATTAGTATGGATATAAATAAAGCAAAGCGGACAGGTGATATTTATAATGCAAAACCACAAAGGAGACCATAAAACATTTTATGGTTTAGCGTTTGCATAATATTATTGTGCATTACAACACAGGTAATTAGGTTTGGTCTCGGTAACAACATGGTTTTACGGTTGAATCAGCGTCGCTCATGCAGCCCGACTATTCTATAAACATTATAAAGGTTGGCTTCGGTTGTACAACTGAAATGATTTCACCATGTTTGCATAAAATGTAAAGCGGATTGCGGCCGTGCTGGGGAGAAGTATCAACGATTCACATTGTGCCATCTGCTCGCATTTAGATCCCTTATAAAATGTTACTGCGCATTTTCACACGTGGATATGGCCTGGGCTCGCGGTTATTCCGAAATTCTGCCTTTTTATGACACTAATGGAACATACTGTTTAGCTTCAGGCTTATATTTTTCCTTAACGTTACAGTAGGCACTCAGCAACTCCATATTTCCCAAAGAAATGTTCGCGAAATAACCGGGCGTGTAAATTTAAAAAATTACACGACGCATGTTACCCTTATTCATGTTTATGAATGAATTGGTATGCGTTTTGAGGACCACGTTCACGAAATAGCGAGGAACTGTTTTTACAGGCTTAAAATTCTGTATCAAGTGCGTGATTTTCTAAGTGAAGATTTACGTGTGAGGCTTTGTGAAACTTTGATCTTATCAAAATTTAATTATGCAGATGCACTATAATATGGGACAAGATTATTGGCAAGAACCGAGCGCGTAATTAGGAGAGTCCATAATGCTTGTGCGCGTTTTTGCTATTGTATCCCTCGAAGAGCGCATATCTCTCCATTTCTTAACAAATCCAACTCGCTATTTATGACTTTCAGGAGAGAACTACATTTTAGCGTACTTTTGTTCGGTGTTGTTAAGAACGGTAAACCTGCGTACTTACATCATAAACTTGACTGGGCCAAAAATGATTATAATTCTAGGTTCGCTAATTCCGGAAGCATTAAGTTATCGCAACATTTTTCTTCGTCATTTCGTGGTAGTTTCCGTTATGCTGCTTCAAAGTGCTGGAATAATTTACCTCCCCCTTTACGAAATCTTTCTTCAGTTCCATGTTTTAAAAAACGTCTGAGGTTTTTGTTGCTCCAGCATCAGAAGCAATTACCGATAGGAGTTCGGCCGGTCGCCACATATTTGAGCCATTGATCATTTTAAGGTATTTTATTGTGTATAATATCTAACACTCTCCCACTGTTCGCAAAATAAAATTAAGTTGCACATTATATTTTTTCTCTACCTATGCTACATAAACACACTTTCATAATTATATGTATCATTTAATACTGAATCATTGCATCTGTACAGTCACGTGGTCTCCTCTGAAAATCAGTGCAGCAATACATTTTAAATAATGGTTGCTGCTTTGCTGACGGGGAGTCCTTTTTGCCTCCATTGCTATTTTTTTTTTCTGTTTTGTGTATTATATTACTAAGAGTTACATGGTGGCAAATAAAACGCTTTCTATTTCTATTTCTATTTCTAATTGTATTTCATTGCTGTGCTACTTTAAATTGTACATTTTACGTCAAATACAAGAACTGAATATATTTCTGGTACACAAATATAACATATTTATTAATAACTACAGTGAAACCACAACTGACAGGTTTTTACGCAACATAAAAATCACCTAAGTAGAGATTGGTAGGTGACCGAATAAATCATATTGAGTGACGCAAAATTGACATATCAAAGTCATAAATCATAGGGGATAACATAAGAGAACAAGTTTTGACAAGGCACTTAGTGTGAAACAGGCATAAAGTGGATTTCGCTAAAATTTATATGCACACACGCTGGAAACATACCTAAGCGTGACGCGACGTACAGAGCGTAAAAACCAATAAAAGAGAATATTCAAATTGAATTTTTGTAGAACCAGCATACTGTCTATTATGAATTGATTAGTTTATTGAGATTACAAATAGCATCGCACCTTTTTCAGGTTTTTCAGGTGTTCAAATAAATTGTAATACAATTACGTTTCACTTGTTATATTTTTTATTTCAAAGAAATAAATTAAAGATGTTTTTTAGGTATCGATGCAGACTAAATATTAACAAAAACTTTTCTCTAGGTTATATAATCATAAAAAGATAATTAATTTTTTTTTTCTGTAATCAAGTGGGGAGATCTTGTCTGCAATATATTATGTAACATGCTACATATTATGTGCTTAGCGAATTTTTCGGGTCTATAAGCCATTCTAATATCTTCTACAGCAGCCGCGCCTGGGTGAACCCTTTCATTACCAAACCAAACAATTGAAAACAAAACCTTGAATTCTAAAATCGTTGTGAAGTCTTCAATTTCTGAAAAGGCGTCGAAAATATATCTAAAAGGAAAGGAAAGTACTTACGTTACTACTTTATATGTTCAACAGGCAGCACCTTGCACGAGATTCAACAGCCAGTACCTAATAAATATCTTCTGCAACAGGGTTACCCCCGACGTTAATTTTGAACAGATTGCTTTGTCAACAAATAAAATCTATATATATAAAAGAAAGTCGTGTATGTTCCAACACTTATAACTCGAGATCTGCTGAACCAATTTTCATGCTTTTAGATTTGTTGGATTTGTCTCCGTCCAGAATAGCAGAATAAATCATAAAAACAACAAAAACTAGACGAATAAATATTTCCCCAAAATTTTGATTTTCGTACATGTCAATCATTAGTTGTCAATCCTGTCAAATACGGAAAACAATGTTTGACATTCATGCGTTCAAAAATGTATTATGTGTAAAATAATTAAAAAGTAAAAAGGGTGAATAAATATTGTTTGTATTTTTTTTTTAATCAATTATTAAAAAGTGCAATAAAAGCAGATACATAAAAATTCCTCAAATATTTGTGTTTACGCGTGTTTTCAGAAATTGATAAGGTATTTTTGGTTAGGAAACTAACCAAGGAGGTTAGTTCGCTTAATTATTAAAAAGAAATTCTATAAAAAATGTAAAAATTCTGACAATTATAATTTGTTGCAATTTCGTCGACTGCTTCAACAATATTGCGTTGACATACCTAATATTATTATTATGTATAACGTTAAAATTGAAACGGAGCCCCTGACTCATTGGTTCGAACCAAGCTAAATTGCGTTTTGAAGATTACATCCATTTACGCGATGCAATTAGCACAGAGAAGAAGATGCAGAAAATGTTGGTCTGTTTTCCTAACGGCGACATACACAGGTCATGAATATGCGCAAGATGTAATGACATACATAATATTTTCGTTATTATGGTCGGCCAGATCTATTCATTACATTTACATGTAATCCGAAATGGATGGAAATTATTCAACTGCTGCTTCCCGGACAGATATCGAGCGATCGGCTCGACATTACCACACGCGTTTTCAAACAAATAATCCGATCATGAGTTACAAAAGCAATACATCTTTGGGATTATTCAATGATGGATGTATTCAATCGAATGACAAAAATAAGGCTTGCAGCATGCACACATTTTAATTTGGTTAGTCGAAAGAATTCGGGCAGATAAAAATTGTATGTGCGGGGATTGCTAATCCTGTAACCGATCCAGACCGACATGACATGATGTTCTAATCACGAATATGATTCATGGACCGTGTGACACCATCAACCGCCAATCACCATGCATGGTTGACAGCGAGTGTTCCAAAAGGTATCCACGAAAATTGACGGCAAAGACCAACACAGGCAACGATGGTTACCCACTGTATCATCGTCGGTCGCCCGATGATAGTGGTAGAACTATCATAATTAAAGTGAAAGGAAACGATTTGTGGTCGACACCAGTTAAAGAACGAAAAGAGTTAATTCGAGTGCATCCCAAGCTGCTAAACGTAGTTTAATTCAATAATTTTTCACTGACACGTGTAGGTATGAAGTAATTATTTTTTTATTCTATTTCTATATGTGTTATTCATCGAAATAAAAAGCCATTATACCTATATCTATATTTATTTTGTATCATAGTATTCCGTTCATCAAAGCCTAAATTAGTTCCAAGCCCAAAGGTAACACGACATTCATTGACTGGGCGGTACAAAGTTCGCCGGGCCAGCTAGTATACACTAAAAATTAGTAACCGATAGAATTATTATGTGAGTGTGTGTGTACCTACATGAGTCTATATTTCATGAATAAAATAATATAATGAAAAATTCCTTATTGTACGCTCTTTAAAAAACTTAGTAGATAGGTACATGTAGAGAATATATGGTGATTGGTGGCCTTATCTTTAACAGCAACCTTTACCAGGTAACTCAAATGACAAAGAAAGTTACTAATAAATTACTAAGTAAATAATCTGAAAATAATAAGTTACTGAGTTATATGGGTGGGTTCCACTTAGTTACTATTAGTCTTTTATTGTTTGTTTTTCTGTATATACTCCTTTATTCCTCCTCATTCTTCACTGTATTATAAATACAACATAGATCAACTTCAGCTTAATCAAAAGAAAGAGATTCAAAGAAAATTTAAAATGAACTCAGAATTCAGCGTAGCGAACTGACATAGCTCATAGTAATGGTCTTATAATGCTCTTTAATTTATATTTCGTCGTCATGGCTGAGATATTAGCTAGAAATATATGAAAACCAAGAAAGTTACATAGGTGATAAATTATTAACAAACTTTTGCCGGTTGTTTCAAAATAATGGCAAACTTACGAGCATTGTATCCATAATGTAAGAGGTCATGAATATCATCATATAATCCATCATTTAAATATTCATAACAGAACTAAACCAGAATAGTGGCTTATGAAATAAATTGAAAGTAATACCTAATACCTACTGTGATAAAAATCAGAATTAATAAATTCAAGAAGGATAAGCATGACCGAAAGATAAGTAATGCCTATCTTAAGTTATGCAAAATCATGTTCAACTATTTCATTTATTCAGTAGACAAAAAAGGCTAATTTTCTAATTTAAATACTTGTATCAAAAGAATCTTAAATAGAAGCTTTAAGTCGTATGGCGGTTAATAAATAATTTATACGGTTTTGAAATAACGAGAACAGTGTTTTTAAAAGCTTTATTTAATTATTGCTTTATTCTTCATAAAATATTTTAAATAATAAAATAAGAAGTCGACTTGAATAAAAGGGTTACACTGATTTGTTACTCCTGCAAAACAAAAGTAAATGAGAATTGTCCTTAATTGGAATTGTAAATGAGTCTTGCGGCGCTTTCTTGTCGGTTGAACGCCCGTTCCACCATCTCAGTAGAATAAACTGTGATGATTTCATTTAAATTAATTCTCCTCTGTACGAGTGTACGGGACGCCGGTCGAAAAGTTTAAATTGAGACGAAGCTGGCTTATTTGTAATTAAAAGTAAATGACTTCTTGTTCGTCTGAACGCGACGTTTGACATTCATTTTTATTGACGTCTTCCCATCGTCTTCCCCATTCTTCTTTCTTACTCCTTATAAACGTATCTACTTATTACAAAATTGACGGGATATAAATTAACAAATTAGATAATATATTCTTATAAATTTATAAAGAATAGAAAAAATTCGATCACGAGGCGGGACTCGAACTTTATTCTTGTATATAAAAAGCAACTTAAATTTTAAGAAGGTTTCTACGAATTAAGAGTAGATATAAACTTCTATGGTCAGAGTAAAAAAAAACATGGCATTATAGACTCTTCATATTATGACACTCGTGCATCCAGAAAACCGTACGAATACACTTCTTTTGTTTTAACAAGCTAGAAATAAAATTAAAATAGTATTTGCGTAACTATCAGTACAACTTCCACTAGTTCTAAGAGTGAGCATTCATTATAGGATCTGTAGGACGCGGGTACTTTATGGGGGCCATTACAACCACTTAGAGCATGATCTACTATGCTGGTCAAGTTCTGGATGATGGATGTTACATGCCATCAAACTTTGAAAAAGTTATATGAATTAGTATATATTACGATTTAGGTCCTTTTATGTAGGTATTATGTTAGATTTATGTATAGGAAAAATGTAATTAAGATTTCAAATCGAAAAAATGAAATTAATTAAGATGGGAAATTATTTAAAAATTGTTACACATCTTAAAATCATCCGTCAATTTAAACAAGCATGGAAGAATTGAATATTGATTCTAATTATTAATAAAACAATAATTGACTTTTATTCTAGTAACCAAATGAACCATGAACCCGGAAAATTCCACGAAACAAACGCCCAAAACGCACTCAAACTTTGTTATTGGGAATCAATATTTATTTCTCGTTTAAAAAGTCGTCGAACGATTTGCCCCTTGTAGAATCTATATTCGATCATCAACGCGGGAATTTCACTAACGTTTACCTTACCTTCGTCACCAGTTGAAGCGGGTCAGATACATTAGTCACACCTGCGTTCGGCGTGAGCATTACATGTGGTCCCAGAAAGTATTTATTTTCCAAAGCAAATTTTTTCCTCGGTCAACCGTTTCATTTACGAATCAGCAGCCACTTATAGAAACAGTAGTTTCGTTTTTATTCTGCAAATAGGTAAAGTCTACAACTTATTTTTCGGAAACTGTGAAAAGTAGGTAACAGCAATAAATAAACCGTTATTGTTAGCTTTAATTATATCAAAAAAAAAATTGGAACAATTTATTTTCATGTGCCATAGACTAATAATTGGAGTCGAAAATATTACTAGGCTTAAAATAAAACAAAAACTAATAATTCAATTTCAAGCCTCATGTATTTTAAACTTGTTTGTTGGACACGTTAACGAAGCGAGTAATAGTGACAGGATTTATAAATTCGTTACAAAAAAAAACACATGCTTCTTCTACCAAGTGCAACAAAATAATTAGCTACCTACATTTTTTCCTGAACGGCACGGAATTTTTTCTTTTAATGATCTATTGGAAATTGTGTTGTAGCTTTTTAAAATTTGTAGAATGAGAAAGCAAAGTGAGAATGCATTCATAGTTCGTAGCAATTAACTAACAAAATGTCACACCCCGTATAATTGATATAAAGGCACTATTTTCCAGAATTTTCCCGCTCGAAGTGAGTCAATCGTAACAGACTGGTTTGATTTTCGAACGAGCTAAACTGAAATTACAGCAGACAGAAACCGGTGGATTGTCTTAAAGACTTTACTGTTTCTGTACGAGAGGCATTTACTGAATCCGCTATAGCGAGCTCTCTGACATTCAATTTAACTTACTGTTAAACTTGCTGAGATTTGGAATAGAACGTGGAACGAATTCCGTCAAACAATATTTGCTTAGATCAATATTACAATGTTATAGTTAAGCTGCGTTGCTGAAAAACATAATCTGATTTTAATGTTTATTCAAAGAAGCGCTGTTAATCCCATAAGTAAACAATGTTAAAATACGGCCGGGAGATACTGACACAAAATTTCGGGTCATTTGTAACAGAATGGCGGTTCTAGAGGGGTCTTAGTACGCAATGACAAAAAGAAAAATGATGGCCAGAACGCTGGTACCGGCGGACTAGTCGCGTGGGCGTTAGTCGAACTCGTCGGATAAATAGCGAAAGTCAAATGATTTGTAACACAAAAATTTTAGAATTTACCGATAGCCCATAAAAAAGATGTAGGCGGTAGTGTCATGCCATATTTTTCCGGTGTGACTTACAGCCCGCCATACCGACGTGAATGCGTTGATTTAAAAAAAAAACAATTCAACCATTTGTACCAGGCTAACTTTTGCACAGGTAATCATCGTCGTGCAGCCATTTACGAAAATCGCCATGCCATACTTTTCGGACGATTCCAAATGGTCACCATACCGCCGAAAATCTGCAAATTTTTTTTCTCGCCAAACGATTTGTACCGCCCTAATTTTTTTTTCAACAACTCCTGAATGATTATTGATTATAAATAGAAGTGTGATAATGCCATATCTGTGGGAGGTGGCGAATGTGTATAAGATTTTTTTTTTTGTAAGATATTATTCGTATTTTGAACGATTTGTAGCAGTATGGCACTAATTTTTCCGTCTATTAAAAGTATGGCAAATATAATAATGGTCACGTTGCATCATATACTTTCCAAAAATCCAAGTGCCATACTGGTACAAATCGCCAATTCTTTTCATTTTTTTTACGTCTTGGCTTAAGTCTTACAGTCGTCCGCCCCATGTTTGCAATCTGCGATATTTTTTTCTAGGTAGAATTGTATACAAACAAACAGAATATAATGATCCCATACTGTAAAAAATATTTTACGTATTGTACAGTCGTATTTTTGAAACGTGACGAATAAATTAATTTTTCAAGTATTGCAGCACTTTTTCCCCCTACTAGAAGTATGGCAAATATAATAATAATGGTCACATTTTATCAAATACTCTCTAAAAATCCAAATGCAATACTGGTAGAAATCGTTTGGCGAAAAAAAAATTTTTGCAGATTTTCGGCGGTATGGCGGCCATTTGGAATCGGCTGAAAAGTATGGCATGGCGATTTTCGTAAATGGCTTCACGATGATGATTACCTGTGCAAAAGTTAGCCTGGTACAAATGGTTGAATTGTTTTTTTTAAATCAACGCATTCGCGTCGGTCGGTATGGCGGGCTGTAAGTCACACCGGAAAAGTATGACATGACACTACCGCCTACATCTTTTTTGTGGGCTATCGGTAAATTATAAAATTTTTGTGTTACAAATCGTTTGACTTTCGCTATTTATCCAACGAGTTCGACTAACGCCCACGCGACTAGTCCGCCGGTGCGTTCTGACCATCATTTTTCTTTTTGTCATTGCGTACTAAGACCCCTGTAGAACCGCCATCCTGTTACAAATGACCCGTTTTGTGGCAGTATCTCCCGGCCTATATTTGCTATAATATGCTAACTACAACTACTATCCGTAAATAAGGCTTTTATTCATGCACTATAAAGTTGAACAAGCGTATGTATCTACCGAAGTGTCACTAAAGTAGGTTCGGTGTTAAAATAAAATCTAAAACCATTCAGTCCGTTTTACTTCTTTATTAGCATAAAATCGATCGTCGGTAGAATTTGCTCGTATAGATGTTGAAACTTCATTCATGATTAATATGAATGTAGAAATAACGAAAATAATTTTCTTTACTTTATATACTTAGATAATGTTTAAATCCATGTACCTACAGTATACTTTATACGCACTTACGAAGCAATTCAGATTGAGCACTATAAAGTTAAAGTAAGACTGTACCATACAAGATTAAATTATCTTAATTTTCTTTTGTTTAACACAAAATCCTTAGTTTGAAGATGTTTTGTCGAATTTGCGGTAGACGGAATGACGGTAGAGCACGTTTGCGGCGGCTTTCCGTAGGGCCGTTACGGCCCATAAATTTTATTTTATGTACACTCTGCCGATCGAAAAGCTTGAAAATTGTGGGCTCGGTACGCGATCAAATTTATAAATTGCTCGATGAAGTATAACTTACAAGAGATTTATAAAATATCAACAAATAAGTATTCTCGAAAATAAATGGAATAATGCTGTGGATAGAATAACGACTTCCTACTTTTTCCTTATACGATTTCTTTCTTATTTAAAACAATATTAAAATTTTGGCTTAAGCTTCACTTGAATATTTGTAATTTAATTAAATAAAGAGAAGCTACAGAAAATTATAAGAAAAACATTACGTAAAGCGGAATATTATACCCATGAAATCTTATCGTGTTGAGCTATTACATTTACGAAATTGCCCATTCTTCCAAAGTTTACAAGTTTGCGTTAGCAGGTGCGAATGTCAGATTATTTTGAAGGAAACATTTTTCTTATCAAGTTATATTCATGACTTTTCTAAAATAGTAATTTATAACGTTTGACAAATTTCTCAGACTTAGATGTGAATTTTATAATAGTTGATGAGAACGCATCACTTTTATCAATTAATTAATAACAGTTTGTTTAATGATGTAATTTACTTAAAACAAATATAATAAAAGAACCAAAAAAAAACAAATGTAGGAATAAAAAATCATATTTTTGTAAACATGTAAAAATCTTAACTCGTAGATATTTTGGTAGACCCGTATACATTATAAATTCATGTAATGGCTGTGACAAAGTAGGGCACATGTTCAACAAGTAAATAGTATACGATGACGGGGCTAATATTAACGCGCGATAGAAAATCCCATAGCGGCTTGATTTATCGCCCAAATATCCTTGCCGGTATGCGCTTTGGAAAATTTTGCTAAATCTGGCTATAATCTACAACACGGGATAAAAGATATTGTTATTATATTGTTAGAAATAAGGAGCGAGGTTGACTAGAGTGAAATAGAATGAGGTATCGTGTACGGAAATGTACTTAGAGATACAACTAGGCAATTGAGTTAGCCGGTTGATAACATTTAGTCACTATGACTATTAATTGAGTGAGGGTAGTTGGGTCCGTTATCGATTAGACAATGAAAATGCATTTGTGCTTACAAAGTGTAATTGTGCTTTTGGAAGTGTTTCAAATGCACTTGAAATAAATGGAATTGTAATGTTTTAAATTTTGTATCTAAAGTTACAGTTAAGCATTCATTAAAATACTATAAGTACCTACCGCACAACATACAATCAAGTATTTTACTAAATGCAAAAATAAAAACATTTATATGATTCCCAAGAAATACTTTACATTATAATATTATGTACGATCAACTGCAACTCACAAGATTTTGCTTCAAAACTGCGAGAGTTTTAACTGGTACTTTAAGATATTAAAACGCTCCTATATGCAACACATGTGGACCGGAGTAGAAACGAATATGAAGTGCTATCCAGCACCTAAGGCTTGATTACCCGGAAGATGTAATGAAATACGAGCGCAAAAGGCTTACTCTATCTTATCGCGGCGGCAGTTGGCTCACTCTGAAAACTCCACTGGGAAACACTTGGTTGAGAGCTCAAAAGACAAATGGAATCCTTCACGACACTCTCAAGCGGTAATTGTAAAATAACATTCATTTATTTTCAAACGGAGCTTATAAAACTGCGACTTTCTGTAATGCTATTAAAGCTTAACAAACACGCGTTACCTAATCGCGGGGAATTCGATTTCATTCTGCTTTGTCTAATTTGAGTATGTTGTTACAGATTAACGTCATGAAAATCATTCTGGTTATTTAATATTTAATATTATATTCCAAAGCTGAGGGCGATGAAATCCAAAATCTAGTTAATTACGATAATATTGTTCGAGATTTTAAACATAAACACCACCATTTTGCAGAATTACATGCGCACTTTCGTAGCGCTCTATTGTCCCTAAAATACATTATTTATTCAGTTGTGCTGACTTTGTGTAACAGCTTACCATAAAATAGGGCCTTAAGGATTATAAATAAAGACATTGTTAAATTTTTTACTTGTCGTTTAATTTTAATTACATATATACCTAGATTTTACTTTATCTATATTCAAAATTTCTACATTTTTATCCGTCTTCAATAATTTATGTAATTCTTGATGACTGTAAATTTAAAAGGTTGACATTAATTTCCCAATCCGCTACCTGCGCAAGGATCACTCTGGTCGGATTATTTAACACAGCTTTCCTTCAACACATGTTCACGTTAATGAAATCGGAATAAATTAAAATGAGATTCGGATTGCTTTTGTTGTACAAGTTCGATGAATAAAAGCTCTCGTAAGCGGGCGAGAGCATGTCAGGATTTAATTGAAACGGACGCAATTCGAGTAGGGTCGACATCATATGTGTCATACGCGGCACAGTAATTACCGCAAGCGCAATCACCAGCAGAAGCAGTGACGTCGAGTGGCCATCGTCCCCGGCGCGGACACCAGAGCTCCGCGCAATTAACCCCTTATCAAATTCCATATCCATCAACCCTGGGCTACTTTTGTGTATTCCCAATTTTGTACGTATATGTTGTAGTGAGAATGGTACTGATTATTTACTTGTCATGCAGTTTATATGGTTAAAAATTATATCGGTTTATTCTGTTGTGTTCATACATTTATACATAACGATAACGAAAAGACCTTGATTTATGTTTTAGGCATTTTATTTATTTATTTATTATACTTTACTCAATTTTCATTATCTATCTTCCTTTTCTCTCTTTATTTCTATTTTCCTTAACTTTGATATTATGGCTTTTATGTTTAACATGGTTCATTATTTATTTGTGGAAACGTCTAAATTCCAGTTTTTAGTTCACGAGCATAACATTTAATTTTGTGCCAATTCAATTGAAAATTTCATCGTCAAATATCATTTTCACAGGAAAATTTAAAAATAATTATGTTGAATAATTTATTTGTTACAAGTACTTTTTAATTCGACCATATAAAAAGATTGTAACTACTACTATTTACGTCGTACTATTTTATATTATGTAGATAGATTAGTTCACCTTCGTGGAAAAACCACAACTTTGATTATACCACAATTGGGATTTTAGTATAGGTGTAACTGCCTAAGGCGCCTAGGCGAAAAGGGGCGCTGTGACAAGGGCGGCAAATTGTTACTTCGATTTATTTTGGTCCTGAAAATCCAGTTTATTTTTCTTTATTGATGTGCAGAACATACTCTTATATTGAAGAGTTCAAAAGCCCTGAATGTGTTTTATCCTCTGTGTTTTCGGCAATAAGTCATTTTTTTTATTTCAATCAGAAAAATCCTCATTGATAATTATTTCGTTTAGATTTAGTTTTTAAATCATAAGGGACATTTAATAAGGAAACTTGAATTTCACGAAGAATGAGAACGACCGCGACGTGTATCCAAATCGTTCTAGAATTTAAATACGATTGTTTATAAACTTGGAAATGTTGGGAACACGAGAAAAGCAGTTATAAGTTGCCATATTCAAGCGCTCAGTCGGTAATAGCTTCAACTTCATATGAAAAGACATACCAATGTGTTCGGAGGTTTTTGCCTTTATATAATAATGCCAACATACAACGTGGAAATTGTTTTCAAAATATAAATAATAAATGTTTCGTAACTTTGTAAATAACATAGTAATTTATTGCTCTTAATATTTGTATTATATTAAGGTAGATATTAATGGAATATTTATTCAATAAAATATAAGGTTTCATACAAGGAAACGGGGATAGTAAAAACTAAAAAGAGAATGAAAGCTCAATTGTTAAAAGCATCATTATTTCCCCGTTGTTTTTAAGCTGTTTCCTATGTGAGTTATCTTCTTTTTGCATCATTGGCGTATTGGCTCCTTTGTGGTACGTGCTGAAAAGTTGAACGAACTATACTTTACATATACCTAAGTAGAAACCGCTACATAAGTAGATGTTAACGGATTTTTATTTTTTATTGTAATCAAATAAACAATTACGCTAATAAGGAAATCAAAATCTGTGTAAAATTACAAGAATAAATTACAAGACGCCAAGGACAGCAAAATTTAAATTTAGTTAAATTAAATTCCAGAGCAATCTTCATACAACCTCCCGTTTTATCTAAAACAAAAAGCCGGACGTTCGCTTAACTATGCATACTTTGGGAATAATTTAAGGCTCGGTGATCGGATATCGAAGTAGGACAAACGAAAAGGGACAGCGAATAATTGAAATTCACAAGGGACTGTTTAAGGATTAGTTTATGTGGTGAACCGCAAACCCTTTAAATCTGGTGCACAGCGGAAACCAGGTCTAATCAGCGCGAATCGTTGCCCTTACGCCAATCTACGCCTTGAATCAAGTAAATGAGAAAACTTTCTAATTGGAATTTCAAATAGGCCCCCGTTTATATAGACAGACGGGCGCTGTTCACAATACCATGTCTGTAGCACATTGAAAGGATATTAAAAATTGCATTAATTGAATCCCAATTGAGTTGTTTTTCTGCATCACAAACTACGTCACCATTTATAGGGATATCGGTATAGAGATTATCTATTTCTGAACTAACATAATCGTGATCATAATATTTTCTTTTGTGGACAGTACAAACTCAAATACTAGCAACGAGAAATACTTTAAAATAGTCTAGAAAACAGAATACCTCATGACAGGGACATAAGGGATGAGTGTATTTCTAATTCATCATTACATTTAAAGCACATTGTTGTGCACATTTGATGTAACAAGTTACCTACAGTACCAATACCAACCAAAAGTCTTTGAATATCTTACAAATTGTACACTTTCTATTTACCTCAACACACATTTCCGAATTCAGCTTTTGCGGACTCCAACTTCCGAGTCGCTTACCTCTAAAAGAAAACTTAATACAGTACAAGAAAGTCAAAGACAATAACGCTCCTCTGTAGATTCAACAACTATTCGAGTGTCGTTAAAACACACACACGCAAAATCACAAAGATCAAGTCAAAGAATTATCATTGATTAATAAAAGTTCAACATAGACCCGTATTCGCTAAAGTGTTTCATCAGAACCTTCTCGATACATCAGAGACGTTGTAAAACTTCCAGCCGATGGTCGAGTAAGCTCGGAACGAAATTGCCAATCCTCTTTCACAATGGACCGTAAAATGGTTTTCCGTTTTTGTCCGACCGAGCGAAGCGGTGCTCGTTGATTCACCGGACACGTCGCACGGCGGGCTATCACTAGTTGGGTGAATTTGTGAAAATAACTCTTTTATGGCCTCGCACCTGAACGCTGTGCCACGTTGTTTTTAATGGCTCCTATCAAAATCGCATCAACGTTTCGAGCAATAATGTTGCGTCGTAATTTTATGACCAAAACATTACCCAGTTTTATTTTTGTTTATTTGGAAAACAAACATAAAACTACAACTAAAATAAGTTCGTACAGAAAAATGTATATTTGCTTTCGGTTTCGATTTTAAAAAGTAGACTTTATTTTTTCGTTCGTATGAGGATAGGTTAAATATAGATAAGACTAGTAGGAGCATTAGTATAATGCAGTAGGTATGTATACTTGTATCTACGCAACACATTTATCTCACTTCTCATTGTTTATATCCGAGTTAGTACTTGAACCGCAGAAAATTGTGAAACAAAACAAGTTTATGCCAGTTGAAACCTCTGTTAGTGACAGTTACATGCAATATCTTCGTTCCACCCAACCAATATCTTTTGTGTTGTAAAAATAACATCTCTGACGAAAAACTTACTCCGAAATACTGTTTCAACATTATAATCTGGATGTCTTTAGCACGATATTTTTGTTTTCTATTTGTTGATTGTTGAATTTATGAAATAGATCGCTCAAAAAATATTTCAATATGTGTATGTAAAAGTTCATAAAGAACGTGAAATCTTGAACAGCTGTGGTTTTAGAACTCTTTTGAGGATACTAATAAAGTCTGTCCTAACATTTGTGTTTAATCACTAAAAATAAAATGTTTTACGTTGACAATATAATCTTCACGCGTGCAATTTCCATGGCAAGAGTAAATGTCCCTGTTGATCCTTTCCGGTATTTTTAGTGAAATGGGTGGACAATATAGCTGGTACTTTCAGCGTAAAGCTTACCATAACAATCACTATTATATGAAATTTTCGATTCAACAGTTTGATAATAAAGGGCTATAGCTTACTATAACATGATGCGGTAGCCGGTGACTACATAATTATAAGATATCGAACTTTTTTTTGTATATTATAATCTATAAAATATGAAATATACAATTTTATAAATACAACAAAATGACCAAACAGGGTCCTATAACTGTCCTATATAATGCTAGAATTTCATCATCTATCTAATGGACACCATTCACAAAAGGCATAAGTACTAATATTGTAGGTAAAAAATATATTACTCGCGTTTCACTATTATCTTTCCTATAATGTAGACAATAGAGATAATATATTAATACTCAATTCTCAATAGCAATTAAGCATGCAATCATGAGCTAATTCAAATGTATACTAGATAAATTGCAATACATATATATCTAGCAGTTATTATAAGCTGTTCATTTAAACTGAACAAAAGCAGTTTAAATAAATATTATTTGTTTAAAACGTAAATGTACTTTTATATTCTTATTCAACTTCACGTAATGTCTGTCTCAAATTATTCAGCGCCGCTTTTGTCATCGTTCGTCAATTCACCATTTTGTAACAAAGTAGAGCATTAAGGAATTAAATTGAAATGCCTAAAGGCTTTGCCTGGGGGATGATAATAAATTATTTTTTATGAATGCATCATTTTACAAATAAACACTTGCTACAAAAGTAATATTTTTATGATTGTATATTTTTATTATCAATTTACTTAATCTGTTTTTAATCAATATTATCATGACGCCTTACAGGAACGTACTAAGCCTTACATAGTTTTAATAATTTTGTAGATACAGTACATAATCGATATACTATCAATAAAGAAACAATTTTCTTCATTAATAAATAAAACTACATTTTTTCACAAAAAAAAATAAATGCTTAACTAATTTCTATCGGAAATTGTCAGAGTACTGATTACCAATTATATACAAAAGTACCGATACAGATTAGTAGAGACTCAAAAGCCAAAAAAAAACATTTCAGTAAACCAGCATGTCTAAGAACCAAAAAAAAATACGATAAATGATACCTATCCTGTTTGCAGGGAGAACCAAAATAAATTAATGATGATGATGCTGCTGCTTGTTTTGTTTTGTTTTTGATCTTTAATAGGCCATTGGCATACACGCTATTCAGAACAAAAGCTTGATACAAATTACATTACCGATTCAATTTAAATTACCTCCTCATATGTCATATCCAAGATAAACTATTCCCATAACGATAATTCCAAGCCCGCTAAATCAGAATGAGAACGATAAGGGCACCTTTATCCGAATTCTTAAGTACATGGAGGGAATATAATAAAGGTGATCGTATAGCTATTTACTTGCGCAGATCTGATTCGGTTAGGAAAAGATCGCGTCTCGTAACGGAAACATTTCTGAAGTATCCACGAACATTTGGTCGTGGGTATTCAGGTCACGTGCGGGTAACAACGGGAACGATGCCGTGGCCCCGGGGTTTGTTGTGATATCGACGCTGTTTTTTCAACAATACATGACCCCACTAGCCGCGAGAGATTTCGCTACGATAGTTTTTGTTCAGATAGTAGTGGTTTAATAAAGTAGCGATCCTGGTTCGAGATAGATCAATAGATTTATTACTGCAGTTCGTGGGAATTTCTGACACTTGTAACTGCAAACGACATTTTAATTACACATAGGCAAACAAATGATCAGTCTTTCAGCTACAGTCTACACAATGTTTTTGTTTTTTATCGAAATGGTAATATGCCATTGAGGGGCACGAAGCAATAAACGTTTTATTGTTACTCATAGAAAAACTCTAATTCATCATTGATATATTAAACGCTTAGTCGCAAAAATGATGAGTTAAAAAATACAGAATTTATGAAACTTGCAAAAATGAAGAGGGTTCATCATTACAATGCAGAAACCGTACGGTTGCCGACACAAAAACATGTTGTAAACACGCAAACGAGAAATTATGGATATCTTGTTTATCTCATTATCTAAAAGGTTAAAAATTTAGATGCGAGCTTTTATGTTAGGTAATGATCCTACTATTAAAAAAAATCCAATTTTGCTCAGACAATTTAGAAACATCTAAGTTTGAACAAACTGTATTTTGAACTGTAGTCTAGCCAACTTTAATATTGTAACCCCCACGCAAGTATGTGAGTTTGTATGTATGTAGCATAATAGCATCCGAATTGATGTAACGATTTGAGAGCAATTTTTAATAGTAAAATTTATCTATCGAGTTCAATATTATTTTTGGTAAAAATGGAAGCAATCATTTTGTAGATATTCAGCTCTCAATCCGCAGAAGTGCCAGCCAATGTAAGCTAAGAATACCAAATTTTTGTTATGTAACATTTTCAGTAGATGGTAGTCTCTAGGTATAGAAATTTTTAATATCCGTTGTGAAAATGTTGTTGAAAAAAATAACAACCCGACTATAAAAATACAGTGGATACCCTTTTGAAACTATATTATGATAATAAAGTCCACATGTTTGATCCATCCTAACTAAGGACTCTACTCTTATGGGAATAATATAATAATATCTTATGATCCGTGATTTCATCAATTTTTATTTTATATTTTGTTACAAATTTGTATATGGATGTTTTATTATCAGTAATAAAAACCACTTCAATATCAGAATCTGAAACATAAAATTTAATAAATATGGATTGAGCTCTTATATTTGATATCATAATTTATTACATGACCATTTTATTATTATTATATGTTAATATGATTATGAATGATAAAGTATATTTCCAACGTAACCATCACAAAATCTGAAACATGAATAAAATGAACATTCAAGTGAGTTCCTAGAAAAAGCTCCTGTTTTCTTTTGATGTGCTGATTTCAGATGCGATGAAATGCAAATCCGAAACGCTTGTTAGTCTGTAAAACTTTTGTTTGGATTCCGCAGTGGTTGTCATCAAAACATTCATGTAAAAATTTATACCGATTCCATTAGTAAAACTTCTAAATTTTAAATACATATATAAAGTTGTCTAGTGCGCATGGTAAATACTTCATTCAAAGCAAAAATAGGATCTATATAAAAAGGCTGATTTCCAGATATTTGTGCAGAATGTTCATTTAAAAGAGAGTGCTGATGGATAAATGGAGGCAAACATTTAAAAAATGCCCTATATATAAAAATATATAACTTTTTGTCCGACATTCAAATGCTTCGTTTAAATCAAACCGATAATAAATATCAATTTTATAACTTTATTATTAAGTTTTCGATGTCGCTTTTAAAAAGATTTATTAGCAACTTATCTGTAAATTTTTTAAGGTTAAATTTATGAAATAAATCGGACTTACCGGTCTGAATAAAGATTAATGTGGTGAACTCGTTCTTTTATATTTGTTTCTTTACTCTTATATATCTAAACGTTACTGCCATGCCGCTCCCATTAATTTATTAGCTATAAACACATCAATCTATGGCTTAGAAGAAAGTTAAATATTATCTATACGTACTTATGTATCTTATATACTCATAATACTACTTACAAAATTTAAAAGAATTTAATTTTTGAATTGCGAAATAATATGCTAATTATATAAACCATTGAGGAAGAGAAAATTAAGTCTTTGAAAATTGACGAGAGCCCTTGATACTTCTAATTAAACAGTTAGTTAAATGAGTATCACAATATAAGAAATAAATAATTCTCATTCAAACAAAACGCGATAACACAAATTACAAAAAGATTATAGCAGATCTCAACTTTTATTGTCGAATACAAGTAGTGTTGATGAGCTTTTGACAAAAATCATATGAATCTGTGACGTTTTGCATTGATATAGAAGCGTTTAATTTAACTTGTACCTAATGAAGTGTCTCGTATTATGCGTAATATCCTTTGATACATTATAATAGGAGCAGCAAAACCACAAATTAAATCAAACGCGAGCTTGCGCAGCCTACCATGTGACTGTAGTTTACAATCATAGACGTAATTTAATATCAGCGATATTACGCTTAATAATTATAATGTGATTTTATGATTAAATTAATAAAATATAACTTAATAATAGTACAATGATGACATAATACATAGCCGCGATGTTCTTTTATCTCTATGTATATTTTTTAACTCATTATGACAAGCGAGACTGATATAAATATATAAGTCATTGGTATAACGAGAAAATTTATAATTAAGGTTTAAGGACGATCATAGTAATAATCTTATAGAATATTTACACCAACATTGTCCTTACATAAATCTGTAAATTTGGTTTCAGATTTGGGCTTCCAGCGCAAAACATTCGCTGTCACCCCTGCCATGTTATAATCTTTTAATAGTGGTTTTTACAAGGTTTTTACACAATGTAAGGCAAAGCCTACACGAGCATGACATACGTTACACACTGTCATATGTGATTGATTGTTAGGCGATATTGATTAACGGGAATGACATGCAAACTACATGCTGGCGATTGGCTGAGGGTAAGTGCATGTCATGACCGTCTAGAGTCCATCTAGGGATCTATATTGGTTAGAACTGAGCCTGACCAGATTTAGAACAAGTCAACGTGTCAAGTGCCGCCGTGGGAGACAATGCAAAGGTTGTAAGAGCTCATTGATTCTTCGTCTATACAACCTTCTACAGGTTGTATAACCAAATCACCGAAGACGCAAAAAAGTGAAGTTTTATGGATTGAATATGATTGAATAGGATTGTAGGTACAATGTACTCCTACATTCCAATTGTATTAAAATCACTTTCATCTTATACAATTGTGAGTATTATGTTTCTTTATGGCTTTGAAGATTGATTCTAATTATATAAAATATGGCTTATATTATAAGGGAAAATAATGAAATCACCCACGTAAGTAAGCTTTATTTAGTTTATATATCTAAAATCCCAAACTCCATTTACGGGGATTTTAACATTTTTGGGCGAGATTTAGATAGACTGGCATATTTTTAAACGTTTTAGTATGAATTAAAGGAAATAAAAAAGAACAAGATATTATTAGATGATCTTTTTTTCATAAATCCACCATAGATAGGTGTTATTCCTGTAACATTATAATTTATACTGGCTATAATAATATATTATTCTTTGTATGGTGAATGAAAATAAAATTGTTCGTTACAAAATGATGGTAAGTATAATTTTTCAAGTATTTAAATATCCATTTCATTTTATTTAAATTGTTAAAAAATAATTTAATATAATTGTTACTTGGTAAATATATGTATATTTATTTTATTTATCTCTTTCTAGATCTGATAATAGTAGCACCTTTATTTTTGTGCTGCACCTTTTGAGTTAAAATATTCAATTATTATATTAAATAATTTTTTAATTCATCAATATTCCTTAAAATAAATTGTACAGTCAATTTAATTGAATAAAAAAGTATATCGTCAACGAGGGTAGGTTTAGGACAAATCTAGAGTACTTAAACTGTAGGTAAAATTAATATACAGTCTATTTTCTTTGTTGCCTAAATTATAGTCTAACATGCTGTTCGTTGTGATGGTTTTTCAATTTTTAAACAGTTAATGTGGGAGTTCAAGCGGACACAAAACCAACAATCAATAAAAACCTTTCAGTCGCTCTTAAGATATAAGTTGTGTAACAGACATGACTTTGGCTCTGGCTTGTAACTTATTTTCATTTTCTATACCCGTTAATAATTCATTTAATTAAATATTACAAAGACGCTACTACTACAACAAAAGCAAACGCCATTTAAACTTACTTGTTCGCCTGGAGTTTATCTAAAAAAAACTTTAAATAAACAGTGGAATCCACTTAAGTGAGTTTGTATTTTACTGTTTACAGACTACAGTTCTACTATCCAATATTTAATTTTGCGAGCATTATTTTGTATTGTGTCTGACGTAATAACGTGTTATTCTATCGGACAAAGTCATAATAATGATTTAACTTCACACACAGATAAGGCTTCAATATGTTTTAATTCCAGTTTATTCTGTACAAATATAAAAGACAACAATGCAAGATGTAAAGTCGGAAGCGACAGAGGGAGTTTATTAATCAGATTGAGTCAGCCGCGTTGGCTCTGACGAAACCATAACAAGCAATATTCTGGCCGATATTGTCGACCTCGTTTCTACACCGTCCGGTACGCCGGAGCTTAATTACTTTCAGTCTCTCTGTCAAGACAAAAGTTACACTCACTGTTATAGTAGCCGTTACTTTGAAATATTCTCCTTACTCCCGTACAAATTTTATTCCCGACCGTTCCTATCCATAGCATAATTGGATATAGACCGTTTTATGGACCCTTCATTTCACGTTATTGTATTTTTATTTATCGTAATGTATATGATGTGCCGGTGATGATAATATTCATTTACTAAACTGCGTTTAGGTCTCTTTATAAATAATAGTGTAGTAAGATATTTTTGTTCAAATCTAAATCTGAAATTATGACTGAAGGAAGGCTATTTATACAAGACCTATGTCCCTACAGGGGTAACAAATATGGGCTTATAATGATCATTGATCAACGGTAGCAAATATATATGGTTTGCTCAATTGTCATACCTACATTAAAATTGTTTTGTAAAGTTAAAATGTTTTTAGTTTAATCAATACGAATAATTCAATGCTAGAACTCCTACGACATCGCAGTATGTACTCCAGGAAAACAGTTTGGGCAAATAACAAATTCGTCGTCGGATTCGCGGTCGTTTGTCAAAGGAGCAACGAAAAGATGCGACCGGTGCGGGGAGCGGCAATCTATTTGTCCAGCTGCCACCTTCCTTCTTTTAACAAGAGCTTTACTTGATATCCGCGCATTTATCCTACCCATAATTTCCTGTTGTGACAGGGACCTATTCAGCTAATTTCTCGTTAGAAATGATAAAAGAAAAATGTGAAGATAATTGGAGCCGCAGAAAGCTAATAATAAATAAACGACGCCGTTTTAATTCTACAAATGAGGGACATATTAAGCTATATTATAACGTATTCTTGTATGTTTGATAGAAACAGTGCATAGTTTGAACAGGGAAAATGTTCATCAGTGCTTAGACACGGTCATTAGTCACCTGGTAGCTGACACAGGTGCACTCGATGCCTACTTGATGAAAGCACATCAAAGAATTTGACATTTCATTATACATCAGCGTATGAAACTTTAGCAAACAAGATTTAACACTTTATAATGTGAATCAAGATAATGATAAGTTCAAGTGAATTATATAAAATAATTATATATACTGCATAAAGCAGGTAGGTATAGGTACATCCGAAAATTATATTATTACATATTGAAAGGCTCTTTTTGGACAACGACTATCGTTTGATAAAATTATTCGACATAATTAATTTCTCACATAACATTAGACAGGCTATTAAATATTACGTACCTATACTTTTTGTCGTGTATTCTTTATATTCGCCTTTAAAATAACAAAAGTTAATCCGAAGATTTGTCATTTAATTTTATTCCGTTTTTAGTAAAAAAAATTATGTATGTAAGAGTAATGTACCTATGTAGTTAGTAGTTAGAAGTATTATATTATTCAGAGCTTTACCTTAAAATTGTAATAACTTCAATTGAGCCATTTGTTTTTTCCTTTTTTGTAAGTTAATTTTTAATAATTTATATTTTATTCGCACGTTTATGAATTTATAACTGATATTTTCATGAAAGTAAACGTTCTGTTATATTTTCACAAGGTTAGGATCTATTATCCACGATCAGGCCGTTATATTTCGATTATTGTCTAGCAAATAATATTACGGGCAATATAAGAATCAATCCTATAGAAATAACCTTGTTGTCTTTTTGTACAGAAAGCGTTTCATAGAAATCAATAGCCGTCGGAACACAGTAAGCGTATATCACGCATCAATAAACTCTCCAATAATTTTCCTTTCATCTTATTCCCTCCGTCCACACACACAAACATATGACCCTACAGCCGTGGATGTGAAGAACTTCATCTATATATTATATAGAGAAATCTTGGGTAAGTTCACGAGCGCACGAATCATTATCTCATTGTTCTAAGGAACTCGACTCACGTCGTTCATGACGGCGCGGGCGCTTTGTTCCCAAAATTATGATCGTCCCCCGGTTATCCAGGACCATTAGTAACATTATGTCCCTGTAACTGCGATTACGGTCTTGATAACTCACGTGTAATATTTGTAGCCAACGTTTATACTAGTTTTGATTCGAAGATTGGCGTATTTCTTGTTTATTAAGAACCTGCAAGCTGCTGTTTGTAAACGGATAAATATAGTCACGATCCGAAACCTTTTTCGATACTTAGTTAAGAAAAAGGTTTCGGATCGTAACTGTATTTTACTTTACCTATAAACATGTTTAAATGCGTACATTAATGAAAATGAAAATTGATATAATAGGTATCTTTTTAATCGACTAATAGCAGTTATTTAATTCCATCAACTAGGTACATATTATGTGCGACAAAAATAATTATTAAAGTGAAACTTTTATTACATTGTCTCAAACTTTTTGGTCTGTGTAGCGCATGTCGCGTGACGGTCGGCGTCCGAGTAGTAGGTATAAAGCAGTGTTCGGAAAGTTTCACTTTTACCGTGGTTTCATAAAACCACACAACATTTTTTGTAGCTGCTATCTTATTTTGATAAAAAAAAACTAATAAACTTTTCTCGAATTGTATGCGAATTAGACGCTGAAATAGCCACAAAGAAAATGTCAAACAAAATGTGATTTACAAATAGTTCACCCAAACATTTTCCTCATACAAGTTACAAGGTTATACGAAGGATTTTTTCTAATAACATAAGAAAGCAAGGAAGTTTTACTCAAGAAAGTAATAGCAGCTAGTTACCCCTACAAATTAATTATTATTATTGATCACATAATTGAATTGGAAACAGTCAGTATATTTTTAAATATCTACATATTTTTTTACTAACAATAAACCTTCGATTAAGTTGAATATAATAATGTGTAATAATATATGCTTGTATTTACAAGTAGTTTTAAAGAGCTATTGTAAAATGTCACGTAAAATATATTCCATCCAATATTTTATTATAGCAGAAGCACACTTCTGTATTCGGAATAACATTGTAAATTCGAAAACATCAACGCAATATTATATTTCAACTTAACGGTCCTTAACGGTCCTATAAGTATATTATTGTTAAGGTTATATATTTCTAGAACCGAATTCAGAATGTAGTAAAATTACTTCTAATGTCAACGATCGCACAATAGGTATCAGCCATCTTTTAACATAAGTTGGTCATACAACTTTGAAGCTGTCTTAAAACACTTGAAAAACCTACACAGCGCTCGCAATTTATGTAGCAGTATATAATAATATAGTATAGCAAACAACTCCTATTTTGTACGTGCATCAATGTATCCCGCCTATTAAAGCTCCGCTGGTGTGTTTAGCATGAAATATGCACATGATATTGTCAGTAACGTATTATGCGATGAACAATATTGCATGCGTATTATGTGGGTACTTGTTATGCAGAGTTATTACACAGGGCGGTCATCCGACGGCACGCGGGCGTTTGATAATCCCTCAGTGCATCCATCATGCCGGCATTACGAGCCCTAGTTCACCTCTACTCAAAACGGCTTTAACCCGGATTATAGAGATTACATGCTCCGGACACATATTACACTATAGATTGTTTGTTAATCCGCTAATTTAAATAAACCCTAACTTGAACCTATTAATATACTCGACGAACAGTCCTCGTATATATAAACTTATTGTTTTTTTACTACTTTTGCAGAGAATCATTACAAACGTCGTTTTAGATTGTGATAAGCACGCGAGAATAAAATTTTCTCGAAATTTATGGGAATGACACAGTCGATTGACAGATTCATAACTCTTTATGAAGTAAAAGATTATAGGTAACATTATTATCATGTAACATTCCGATAAATATGTCACGTCACAATCGTTTAAAACATGAAAATCAAGTCGGAGTTTATACAAGAATAATAAAGAAGGGCACACAAACACTTAATTTAACACGAACTCTGTTATAGTAATTAAAAATTCCTGTCGCCCTCGTGGAACAGTAAATATTTACGATTTATTAAGACTAATAACAATTCGCACTAAACACTACCGCGTGGAGTTTATGTTGTGAAATCCTTATAATTACATACTACGTTTTAGAAGTTATATCATTTCGATGTTACAGTTTTGTTTCGCTAATTACGATTCTGAATGTATCTTTGGGTTGAGACTTAAAACGCTTGTGATGCGGCGCACGTAGTGCTTAACCCGAGGGTATTTCCCGACGGATCTCCTTGTTTTTGACGCTTTATGCTTAAACAAACTCACTGAATTTATACATATATAGCTACAGGTATGAAGGAAAAAATTAATTAATCCTACACAAAGAGGATTTGTGAGTCCTCACGCCATGAAAATGCTGTTTTCTTTTTCTTTCATTTAGCGCAATCCCCAGTAAGCTTTTGTATTAAGATTACCTTTCGGGACATCGTTATTAAATAAATATATTTTTATACGTTTCAATATAGGTAGCAAGAACAATCGATTATTTAATTAAATAATTTAATTGCAAATAGTTTCACTGATTGAAATAATTTACCTAATATGAAATACTTTCATCCCCTAAATACCAAGGTATTTCCGCCCTATTTATTAGAAAAATAAGCGTTTTCTATTTTTATCTTCATAAAATCAATTTATTTCCAAGTTCTTGGAATTGAAAACCTTGAGCACTTATAATAATTTACCTATAATGTATTGGAAAACTTAATTCGTTTATTTTATAAATAGTACATACCTTTGTTAACAAATTCAATTAATAAATACTGAGTGGGAATAAATCTTATATTTTCTGATAAATGCTTTGTACGGTAAAAATAAAATAACAACATGAGATATATATTTAGATCTACAATGTCAATAATTCTAAATAAGCATGGAAAATTTGATGAAAATTTTCCACTCCGGAACGTAGGCAAGAGGTGATAGTTGGATTAAAGCTCAAACCAATTTAATTTCTGGTATAATTGAATTGATAGCAAAGGAAGCGCCTATCGATCGCAATTAGAGAGCTCAGAGGGCATGCACTTCCTCGTAGACCTCACGCCTCTAAATTCATTGCAATGAACGCCGAGCCAGTCGAACTACACAATAATGCACTACACGTACTCGCTAAACTTTCGGCCATCTTAATACACGGAGACATGTATCCTACATACGTGAATTTGCTGTAACTTTGCTAGCATTTAAAAAGTATACAACACGTTATTTCTTTTCTCGTAGCATTTTAAGTTTTAATTGAGTGTACTCGTGTTTAGACAGTAGTTTCACAGTTTCTGTTCTTTTGAAGATAATTGTTTTATGTAGGGTGAAAATATCATCCATCAATAACTGTTAAAATAGTTATATTAATACAACAAAATAATGTAATCCATTTTCTCTCTTATTAATGGCTTTATTATCAATATTCTAATTTGTTGTTATAATGAAAATGACTAAAGCCAGATAACGCACCGAGGTCCACAAATTACCTACATTCAAATTTTACACGCGTCCAATAATACGTTGTCCATAACGTAATTTAATGTCTACCATCAAATTACTTCTCTTCATTGAACACAATAATTATTTACATTGCGGGTTAAAACCGAAATTTTATACTGCGGTCTGGCACTCGTACTTAATTGCGATCGGTTCAAATAAACAAAAGCTTCGATACAATTATTTAGGATTATTATTAAAAATAATATTGCTTATGTGAAAAGTTTTGTCACCGATTCGTGGAGTTTGTGATGAAGCAACGCTTTCTATGCTATGCTTGTATTAAATTATATTCAACTGATAGATATGTTCTGCTTTCAATCACCTGGATGAGCCTGAAACCATGCACATTTCAGTTAGAACAATTCATTTGAATTTGAATAATGTTATAACGGATATAATTACTTGGTAATATCTTTATACAAAAGTTAACAATGTCGTGAGTCGTCTGTAGAATAGTTTAAAATAAAAGACTTTTCTATTTATTTAAATAAACAAAATAGACTTAAAGGACTTTGTCATCGAAAATTGTATAAGTAACTTACTTTTTAATTATTGAACACTTAAGTTTAACTCGCCATTTCAAACCTCGAATGTTGTCTTAGTTCTGTGAGTCGAATTTTCAGTAATGTTTCTAAAAGTGCTTTATTTCAATATAGTATGTACAAATAATTATTATAATATGCTTGCTAAAGTTATGTGAAACAAGTAATACTTACACTCTAGACCGTAGCAGATTTATTATTCTGGTTATGGCGGTAACATTATTTCATTATTAAGAAATACATTAAATTATTTGTCTTTTATTTAGAACCGTATACGAGTATACCTATAAAGTACACATGCAGCAAATGCATTTTGCAACTCCCATCTTTAACGATGTCACCTCCCTGCAATTTCTCAAAGCATAATACCAGGTGATGTATTTACACGACAACGCACACAATACCATATTATAATATAACGTTCACGTACGTTTTCACTTCTATTTAATTAATCATATTATAAGTATTCATTTAATTTCCACTCCAAAGTAAGATTGACTCTAGAGACGCACTGTCAGTTATGTAAGTTACAACATAGTTTTATCGATATAAATACTTATAAGTATCATTCCAGACCTCTTTAAAACATTAGTAAAGAATTTTAAACTGTTGTAAAATCTACGAACACAATAGAAATGTCGGTGATAAATATAGTGAGCTAATGTTAAGAAATTTCTTCTTTAAGTTACGTGCATTTATACGTGAATACGTCTTTATTTTCTCGTTTTACAGTACTGATCATTCTGCCGTCCTTTAACTAGAAAGCCGTTAAGCCCACGAAGTGAGTTTCGAGTAAATGGCAAAAAACACGGAAATCGTTATTTCTTAAAAATTATGACACTTACAATAATTATTGTGAGATACATCGATCGACATTTAATTATATTATATATAAATATTAGTTTTTACCCAGAAACTGTTATAATTTATTTTTAAATTCACTTTTTCTCGTTTAGTTCAGCATATAATCTGAAAATTTTAACTATTTACTGGACAAGACGGCCGTTCACATACCATAGCGACTTTTTAGCTAAGTAATTTAGTATTTTTATTTTCATTTTGTGATTTTTTTTTTATTTAGTAATAAAATGCTTACCTAAAACGTCGTTAAGCTACTATAACTACTTTTAAGCTATGACTTTCGTTTTAATTTAAATTTCAAAAACTTTATAATCAGCGTTTAAGGGCTTTTGGATGCTTTTGTACTATGATTCTATATAGTTGTACTAAATTTTAATCTTACTAATGTTAAAAATTTGCTGTTGTCTGAGGCTTTGCTCTCGGGAATTACATCCTCTAGGTCAACCAATGGAAAGGAAAAGGATCAAAAGCTTTTAGGTTTAAGTATTAAGGATTTAAACACTATCTAAATTAATGGTTTTAGCGTCTTATTGTGAGTAACAAGTATTTTAAACTCTTTTACTAAATGACTCTTTTAAGTTTTCGATAAAATTAACCTTTAATTCTCGTCATGTTCACGTTTATTTCATTACAGTGGCTCATTAAGGGGTTAAGATTGAGATAAATCTTCTCGCTTTTCTTTTTTGGAACCGTATATTCATTTAGAATTGCAATTTTAACGTTATTTTTTAAATATTCTTCTGCGAAGCCATCATACGAGTCACGGATATGTGAGTACATATAGAACCACAAACAATGTAAACATAAATCGTTTCCTGAAAAAATTAAGACAAGGTTTTTGAAAAAATACACCCTGGTTTCAATAGGGCTTCAAGCTCTTACATGTGGGATGCTCTTAATAAATAATGTAGAACCGCTTATCAAATGATTAGAAGACTCTTTCATCCACATTCAGAAAATATAATATACCAGAATATGTGGAAAATAGCAGGAGGTAGAAAACTTTTTATTTGCTACAATGTAAAAAATACAAATCTTAATAATCTAATACATATAAAGATAAGAAAAAATAGCAATAGTTGCAAAATGGACTCCCCGTCAGCGGGTCAAAGGTAGTGTACTCCTAACAATTTTTGTATCACCATCTCTAGTACATTGCTTGACAGTCGATTACTAATTCCACCCAAGGGGTAAATTACATAATTAATAAATAGTTTTAAAAATTAAATAGTACAGACTGTCTTTCTTCTCTTTCTCGGTTACAGAGACAAATCAGAGTCTAAACAGAGAAGTACGATTGAAAGTTCGCACTGTCGTAACCATTACCTACCAAATTTTCGTAACTTTGACTTGTTATATTTTCCGTAATTTAGCTGCTAGATTGTTTAAAACTTAGTGAACCTGATCAGAAACAATACGTCTTGTAAAAGAAAATCAAAAACAATCGGTACTCTGCTTGGGAGCGACATTATTTCATCATCACTCTCATCCCCAAAACTGATGCATCACCAGAATCGGATAACTGCCTTTTAGCTAAAAAATGAGGGTTAGCTGCTTTGTAGCTAAGCAAAAAAGTGTTATTAGAATTTTTCCTAAATAAAATTACTTAACTAAAAAAGCGTTAAGGGCGAGTAACTGCAAATAAGGTAAGGATTTCCATTGGAATCGTTATATGAAAGCATATCATAAAGCAGTTATAGTCCTTTTGCGTCCCTATAGTCAAGTATAATCTGATAACGTACTTTTAGTCAAGTAAAAAGCTAAAAAATAATTATTAAATCTGGCGGTTAAGGTACTTTAAAGGAAATTTAGCGAAGTAGTGTTGGTTAGACGCTTTCAAGTTATGGAATCGCTGAAAATTGTGTTACTTAACGGCTTACAATATTTTCATATCTCTATAACTATTAATGCTAGAGAAATGATTCTTAGACAGAAAGATAGAGAATTCTGAACTCTATCACCCTACATTTAAAACTGAAAATTGACCATTTGAGGGTTAACGGCTTTTTAGTTAAAGGACGGCAGCATTGTCCACTATTTTTCTCTGAAACAGGAAAAAACTCAACTGAACAATTACATGCAGCGCTTCACAGCTCACGACTACAATCCAATTTATACCTATCTAACGATTACAAAAGCTTTTCAATTTTTTTATGATTAACGTTGCTAACTTACTTATTTGTTCCCATGAATTGTTTATTTATTTTCATAACCAATGTAAAATAGTTCAGTACATAAGGCAATAAATTTTCTGTGGTTCCGTGGTTTGATACTGAGTTTTAATGAGAATTTAATATAGCCAGTATTAATAACGCTCTTTGAATAAATTCGTTTGTCGTGCAAAATGGTTAAATCGTCGTACAATTAATGAAATTATGAAATAAACTCGCTCACTTGAACAAGGTTTGCATTCTTTATAATATAATAATACTCTCTGAACACTTGTATTCGCAAGATTTAAAAATGAAATTTATAATGCAGGTGACCTGCGGGTGGATTAGGGTGGGCGACCGGCGACCCCTCCGACCTAATGGCGCTGTCGCAAGTCAACAAGCCGACGTGCTTCGCGTCCCAATTAACATGTCCTGAAAGAAATAAACATGTTCCGATTGACTTTTCCATTTCGTATATATTTAACCTCCATTCCCGATTTGTTTGGATTCATTTCACGTATAAATCTTATTATAGTTGAACGCAATCTGGTTACATGTTTCGTGATGCCTTATTTTTTCTGAGAATCAGATGGAATATAGTTATTTCATTAACGTAGATTAAATAAAATGGTTTCCTACAAAGTACTTTATTGAATTTTCCTTATAAAGATTTCTTAGCAATATGTTCATAAATACGGCATTCAGAGTAATTGCTCTTCTTTTTATTTGAATACAGTCATTATCTATACTTTTAAGGAAATTGAAAACATACTTTAATGTTAGTTTATTATCTCTCTTGTATAATAGCCATATACTCAAAAAGTATTAAAGAAAACAATAGTTGGAGTCTCTGGACATATAATACGAAACATATAATCCCGGGATTGATCTTGGGTCCCATGGGCAAATCAAAAGAACCTACGCTATACTCCTTTCAACGGAAAGATTTATGATAAATTGTATGAATACAAGTCAGTAATTCACGTCATGTTACATTCACGTCCACGCTAATGTTAAAAATAAGAAAATCAATCACACATACATGTTGTATATTATTATTAAGAGATTGATGCGTGGGGAAGGTAGGAATAAGAATTAGCTACATTGAATCAGCAGATGAAAATTAACTAAGGCTGAGGTGATGGAAATTTCGATGGCATGGCAATCACCGGATAGCATGGAATTTATGGCTGGAAATCTGGTACTACAATAATTGTATACATGTTTCAACAATACTGAATTAGGTTACCAGGACATGAAAAATTATTTAAATATTCATATTAATTTTTCATAAGCTCAGTGTTCTTTTAAGAACATATCTGAGGACGAAATTGAAATTCTGGACTACCCCTAGGAGTACGCAGTTAGGAGCGGTAAATTCTAGATAAAACACTCTAGCGTAATGATAAATGTTTAACATAAAACTCGCATTTTAAATTAAAAATTTAGTTATAATGATTGCAGTAGACAATAGGAGTTGCCTGCTTTAATTAGAATAACGAGCAATTGTGTAAATGACTTTAATGAAATTGACTATTCAGTTCTTGCCAGCCGCATTTATTATGGTATGCTATTACAACCATACACTTTAAAGTGAGGAATCCAATTATCTGGTTATGCATTGTATTGAAATACTTGAGATAATTAGTCCCATAACCATAAAGATTGTTCAACCTCAACATTAGGTTTTATTTAGCTACCTCTCTTTGTCGAACGAATCTCATTTAAATTGGCAAAAGTGGTATTCCGTATTTGTGTTCAATCAAATATAAGCTTCTTGTAACAAAATTACACCGAAATCATTTAAGGCATGATTAAGTAAGTCATTCTTTATCTAATATTGTAACGTAATATTCAGCATATTGTATAGATATTTTAAAACTTAGATGGTAAAGATACACATTAAATATATTCTAATACAACAGTACTGAACTGCAGAGACGTATTATGTGTCTGTTTTTCTTTTATATTAATGAAAACCTTTCCATCAACGTATACCCTTATTCTTTGAATTCGCCTGTTCTGACTATTTGACTTGAACACGATATATTCAAACATATATAATTTAATAACTATGAATTGTGTACCAAATTGTTTGAATAGAATACCGGAGACCGCAATCCTTCATCTATTTGATCTCATCCCATCCTGATCGATAATTACTTTAAGGATGGCAACAATACCTATATAGATAGAAGCAATTAATCAAGATTGTGTTTTGCCTCCTTCAATTAACACCCATATCCAACATAATATATTTATAGAAATATAATAATACGGAAATCTTGGTATTATTACTCGCACTAAAGCTAAACTTTTCTTGGAAACATTTTTGCCTTGAAACGTCAACCATTCATAATTGTGTATTTATTACTTCAAGTAGTTAAAATTTAATAGTTTTTATGAGTCAAAATCTGCGAATAAAGTCCGCACAAATTCCTTTCAATGTTATCTTTAGAAATTGGTACATAAATTAGCTGAATGCGAATTTTAATTAACTAAGTTAAATTAAAATCAGCGAGCGGTCCTATATGATAAGAATTTACACTGAACACATTTAAGATCTATAATAACGAGGGTTGGCGAAGTCAATTCAGAGAGAACGTAAAACAAATTTTCATCACATAACGATTAACCTGATTACGGAATGAAAATACAATGCGATATTTATATATTTATATTATTAAATCGGCTTTATTAGCAAACTAATAAAATGGATATTAATTTTGTTTATTACGTAAATATTTAAAATGTGTTCATATTTGCTGTAATTTAGCTTTCAGTAATTGATATCGTATAGACACTGATTTGTTTGGTTAGTATTTATGTTGTTCAAACATTTCACAAAATCAATGTACCTAAAGCACGAAAAGGCAAGTATATTAGAAGCTGTTAAATTACCAAATCTCAGGCTTCTCAAGCTCGTAAATTTCGAAATAAAATCTTAATTCAACACTGTAAAATTGCAATTTTTATTCTTCAATCGTTCGTCCTAAAAGCTCGGTTTACTTCGAAAGTTATGAGTTTCTGAAATAGGGGAATGTTTTTTTCAGATTTCGACTCTATGACGATGTAATTATACTAGTTAACTATCATGAATAATTTTGATATTATGCACAATAATTTACGCTTAAAAATTACGTAACACGATATATAATTGAAAACCTAGTAAGGAGATAATTGTAAGCATTGACGTTGCTTATGCTCCCATGAGGCGAATTCCTGCAGGAACGTGCTGACGTCGAACAGCAAGATTGCATGCTAGGCTAATACTCCCGTAAAGGTTTTACTTATAATAGAGGGTGATAGTCGGAAGGGTCTCGAAAGAGATGTTCCCTGAACAAACAACAAATAATGTAAGAAAGAGGAAATTCCATTTCAGGCTGAAAAAAAACCTCAACTAACCTGTTTATTGTTCGAAACATAAAATTGCGAAATTAACAATATAATTTGTGTCATATATTTTGGCAATATTTTGGAAAGCCTTCTCTACCTCCCGTTGGTTTGGATCTATAATATCCTAGACTCTATTTGTTCTAAGTTATGATCAATATAATATGTCTCTCCTGTATGGTCAGTTTTTACATTTATATTAACTCCGATTTTAAAAACCTTCGTACATTTAGGTACATTATAATAACATATTATGTCTAAATAAACTTGAACACAGAAGTTGGGGAAAATGATATAAGCTTCATAAAATTCAACACATAATTGTTTTGTAATATAGAGTTAAACATAAGTTATACTGTAATACTGCAATTTTCAATATAATGCAGTGAATTTAATCACAACTACATAATGACAATAATATTTTTGCCTTGAGTAATTTATTGACCGACAATTTAAATAAACCAGTATAATTATTGTAATTAAGTAGCCGTATTACTCGATATTTCCATGAAAGCTGGAGGAATGTGCTGCGGCTAAATTAATTATTAAAAACCCAGCGTTTTATGTGCATCGATTTTTTCTCTTTTACAACAAAGCTAATGGTAACGTATTGTGTTTAGTTTTATGTTCACCTGTATGTGGCGCATTATTGTATAATAGGGACATAACTATAAGCAATACATATAGGTAGCATTGGATGAAAAAATAAGAAAATTACTGAGCTCCAGATGCGAATTAATTAATCACACCTGACACTGCAATATAAATCATCGTTAAATTAGTTATGTAATGCAACCTCCATACATTTGCTCTACCAACAAAATATATATATAACGTATGAATTATACAAATATTTACAGCATTACATGAAACAAACATCCCTGATGTAAATAATTCATATTACGCTCGATATACATTTCATAAACCACAATGAAACTATGAAACATTACACATGAAACTCCGTCTTTCATTTATATTATTTATACCGTATATGGATCACTGTGTATTTGTGATACTTACTATTCTAATAATAAGGAAATATGGTATTTATTTATCATAGTGTAGGAACATGCTTAACAATACAAATGGTTCTTAAAAAAAATATTTATGAAATGAAAAGCTCTAAAATTTAAATGAATTGACACAATAGCAACTATGGACACAATCAAAACTAAACATTAAAAAAACCAAGGCTATAACTGTGACCAAGATCAATTATGATAATGTTTCAGATCAAATTAAATCTGAAAACTTTAATGACATCCTTCAGCTAACAGATGTAAATCTTGCTTCCGAAGCGCTCATAAGATATTTGCAAAATGTAATTCAAAGCAATGTGATATACAAAGTGATCGCCAGGAATTTTGTGCCAAGGAAACCATGGATACACCGGGCCTTTTGCGTTGCATAAGAACTAGGGACAGAATACATTTGAAGCTGAAGAAACAACCTGGTAATCAATCTCTGCAAATAATCTATTGTCACTACAGAAATTTCTGTGGTAATATTTTAAAAAAAGTCAAGCATGCATATGAAAAAGCTGAATTAAGTAAATGTAAAAAGAACGACAAGCAAACTTGGAAACTGATAAAGGAATTTACAAATATGACATCATCGAAAACTGACAACTTAGAACTATTAAGGCATAATCAAACTATTGATGACATAAATAATTTTTTTGTTAATATAGGTAAGAATATGGCACAAAATATTTCAAAGGATTTAAACTCAAATGACCCAAATTATACTCATAGCTATCAAACACCCCGCGATTCCACGGGCCTAAGGAATACCGATACATATGAACTAAGCGATATAATAAATAACCTAAAAACTGAATGTGCTACAGGTTACGACAATATACCTGCTAAGATCTTTAAACTTTGTAAAGATTCTCTTTTGCCAGTACTTGTTCACATATTATGTAATCTTTCCTTGCAAACTGGGGAATTTCCAGAATCATTTAAAATTGCCTTAATTCACCCGATTCATAAAGCTGGAGACTTAGATAAAATCAATAATTACCGCCCAATATCTGTCTTACCAACAATGTCCAAAATCTTAGAAAAAATTATATATTTTAGGCTTTCCAGTTTTCTAAACAAAATAAATTTCTTCTCAAACAATCAATATGGTTTTCTTAGGGGTAAGTCTACAAATGATGCTGTGAATAACTTAACTGGCCACATTATTGAACATCTTGATAGAAAGAAATCCTGTATCGGTATGTTTTTGCACTTGGCTTAAGCCTTTGACACCGTATCCATACCGATACTCCTGACGAAACTGGAGAGAGCTGGTGTCAGAGGTTTACCACTACAACTATTAAAAAGTTACCTCACAGACAGAAAGCAGGTTGTCAAGATTGGAAACAGTATTAGTTCTGAATGTACCATTATCTATGGAGTGCCCCAGGGTAGTGTACTAGGCCCAACACTATTCTTAGTGTATATTAACGATCTCTGCAACCTATCTCTGTCTAATGGTCACGTGGTCAGTTTCGCTGATGATACGGCTCTCGTTTTTTGTGGCAGTAATTGGATGAAGACTAAGCAATCAGCTGAAGCTGGCCTATGTAAAGTTATGACATGGCTAAATGAAAACGTCCTAACATTAAACTTGGATAAAACCAATTTTATGACTTTCTCTTTATATAAGTCTACACAACCAAAGGACCTCACCATTACGGCACATACGTGTAACACCCACCATAATAAAGCATGTAACTGCAGATAATTAATACGCACTGTCACCATTAAATATCTGGGTGTACACTTGGATAATCAGCTCAACTGGAAGCACCATATCCAACTACTGTCGTCTCGTATTAGAAAACTTATCGTTATATTTAAAAAGCTTCGCTCAATTGCTGACCAAGATGTTTTGAAAAAAGTGTACTATGCAATATGTCAATCAGTGCTTTCTTATTGCATTCAATCGTGGGGTGGGGCGTCTAAAACACAAATGCTGAAAGTCGAAAGGGCACAAAGAGCAGTTTTAAAAGTAATGTTGAGCAAACCTATATACTATCCCACTACAACTCTTTATAATGAGTGCAAAGTTCTCTCCATTAGAAAGCTTTTCATATTAAACTGTCTTGTTGCTACTCACACTCAAGCGAACTGGAATGATCTGAAGACTGTTAAAAGGCGTAGGGACAGAGTTTTTAACATACCGTTTGTACACACCGCAGCTGCAAAACGTTTTCACGGTTACTTGGGTCCTCTTCTCTACAACAAAATCAATAAAGTTTTAAACACTCGAAATTTAACATTACCTGATCTGAAGAATAAATTAACAAACTTGTTACTTACCTTGCCTTACGGAGAGACTGAAGATTTTATGAAAGCTTAGCCTCACATTTTAGAATAACCGCATATCAAATTTTTATACACATATGCGTACATTCACACCCTGACACACACACACACGCGCACACACACACACACACACACACACACACACACACACACACACACACACAGACATACACACACACACACACACACACAGACATATACATACATAAAACAATCTCAAAAGCTCATACTCATATATACATTGCATGCCTGATATTTGAATACGTACCTTGTTTCTAATTCCGGCTTTTGTTTCTTTATGTTTCTTTATGTTTTTGTACTTTTTAATATTTAATAATGTATTCATTTTTTGTATAGTACTATACTGGCAATGTCCTGTGTGGAAGGCGTCGGTCGCCTCTAGCACAGGTTTATACCTAGTTGAGGCGATCGTCGAGTTTAAATTTAGGTCAATGTATATGTACTAAATAAACGATTTTTATTTTTATTTATTTAATCTATGGAGTTGCTTGCCTGCTCTGGCTCTGTAGAAACTGCTTTCCGAATTGGTGGTAAAAGGTAACACTTTGTTATGATGATTCAAAAGTGTTTTTGTTTAAATTTGAAAAAGAATAAAAAATTCAAGTTCATAACCCTTTAAAGCAAATTAATAGTCGAGGAAAATAGATTGTTGTGTCATTCATGTAGATAAAATGATATGAAATTTTAACCTTACACGAATGTTATCACAAGTAACGAGCATCAACATAAACTGAGAATTAAGAGTACAATGTAAGTGCTTTCTCCTCTCAGTCGTTGGGTATGCGGAAAACGGATGTTGGTAAAGAGTAGTCTGATGATAGCGGACAGCAGCTAAGTGGTCCATCCGGGCTCGCTTTCGAGTGATGGATAGCACGGCTGTTTCTATAACGCCATCCCATTTAGCTCCAATCGTTATTGTCTGTCTACGTATAACAGGCACGCTGCAGTTTCCACAGAGACGCAGAACGACATAGCTAAGTATGTGGCGCATATATGTACCGATCCTTTCTTCCCTTGTTCATTCTCAGTAATGTGAAAACTAAAATACCTAAGTGCGCTAGCGTTTCTTTGAAGATACTGACTTGACTCAGGTGTTTGAAAATATTGTATGTATGTAATTAATTGATAAGTAAGTCATATGACTAGGTAGTCATATGACTTTACATACATACAATATTTTTAAACACGACTTTTCAGTCTGCCCGTATTCAAGCTGGAATGTAAAAAACATAAATAAAT
Organism: Colias behrii; assembly: GCA_029959065.1. Taxonomy (NCBI): domain Eukaryota; kingdom Metazoa; phylum Arthropoda; class Insecta; order Lepidoptera; family Pieridae; genus Colias; species Colias behrii. The sequence goes on along the minus strand of JARWMC010000007.1, from coordinate 6,995,920 downwards.
CAATCTATAATCTCATCAAATTCTTGAAGAAGAAAGACATTTATTTTATTTCCAAAATAATTATAATTTTACTAATATATAACATTTAGTCATTCCGAAACAATTTTTGAATTAAACAACATATGTGATGGATCGATGTTTATCTAAATTCTACATTAAAATTATTGATTTTTTTTATTGTTCCTTAATAATTTCTTGTGTTAATAACAATATAGGTACCCAAGAGTACTTTAAATGCCTTTGTCACCCAGACAAAATGTGTCTAAAACATTAACCACAGACCACACTACTTCAACGGTAATACAAACGAGATTTTAAATTGAGTCTTATTTCTTTCCAGCGTATTAGGCTATTATAATAAGCAATTTATATTCTTCTTTTACTCAATTATACTGATTTAAAAGTTGGTATTGTTCAGAAGATGATTACCATTATTAATGTAATGATTATGAATTATTTTTTAATAAAATACTGGCTGCTGCAACTCATTTGTAACAAGTTCAAAAGAAGGTGCCTATCTAAATAGTGGGTCAGGTCTGTCTGCGTTATCAAATAAAAGAAGGTTTGTGTGCGTGTATATTTATGTGAATATACACGCACATAAACCTTCATATTCATAGTATTAGTAGGATATGATTTATAACAATAGTTCCAGTTCGGTTGTTATTGAATTCCATTTTAAAAAATGACGCCTGGCACAATAAAATGGCAATACCTTTTGTATCTTTTAATACTTTTCGAAACGGTTTATTTAAATGCAATATTATGATTGAGTAACACTCATCGCTCTTTTATTAATTCGAAGAATTGGTTTTACTATCTGTGTTTAGAATAATGTATTGTATTAAAAATATTTTATCAGTCAGGGAAATGTTATCTAATATTACTGACACACAAGGTCAGGTCTTTAATGTTGGCTGGAAAAAGGAATTTTCAATTACGAAATCCTATCAATATAACCTTCATCGTATGGACTAATTTTTAATATTTATTAATTTTACTACGAAAACTATCTATGCGAAGCTTTTCAAAGCTACCAATGTCCGACAACGTTGTAGTTACCTACTTATTTCTTGCCAAACAATATCTCAACAAAAAAACAGGTGAATGAAACTTTAATTTTTACGTCAAATTATAATACGTACTTTTAATTGCTTGTTCCCCCAAGCAATAAACTCATCCATTTTTTTATGACGTCAAACAGCTGTTGTACTAAGCAACTCTGTGAACCTGAATTGCAAACATATTCAAATTCAGTTGCTATGCCAAACTTCACTCACTTATTTTGCTTCATATCTTTAGCACAACGAAAGATGTTTAAACATGTTTTACAATGAGCAATAACATAGCGACAGACGACACAAAGAAAATAATTTAAACCAAAGGCGTCACCACTAGGGAACCTCTAATCACGGCAACACTAAAGCCTTTCCACGCCCAAAGTGATGCAAATGGGGTGCTGTAAACTTTGGGGTCGCAAACGGCTTTGGCTCCATTCATTGTCTTTGATCGACACTTCAAAGTCACAAGGCGGTTTACTTTTCGAAGTAAACACAGAATGCATGAGAGGTGCTAACGTTCTGTAAAATATATTAAGACAAAACTTAGATTTTTCACGTTGTTGTTGCTAATCATGGTTTGACAAATCATTTATAACTTCTATTCAGTATAATATAACATTTTAACACAATCTGAAACTATAAAAAAGAATAGAGCTAAATATAAAACTAAGATTCTGTTAACATCAACATTAAAATTTAAATGTATGGGTATACCTAAATGAAGCCTTCTTATAGGTTCACATAAATATATCCCATTTATTAAGTACTAGCGGTCCGCCCCGGCTTCGCCCGTGGTACATATTTACGTTTTCTCTACATAAAAACCATCCTCGTACTTCAAGGAATATAATAAAAAAAGAATTATCGAAATCGGTTCAGCCGTTCTCGAGTTATGCGCTTACCAACACATTTTGCGATTCATTTTTATATATAAGAAGATTACGAGTTCACGTTCAAATCTTATCTATTATTTGAATTCGAAACAAAAGATGCAGAATCAAAATATTTGGTCAATAACTCACTTATTTTATGAAATATTCCAAAGGTCGAATTTTCTCTTTGTCCCAAATATTCTACAAAAGCATGTTACTTTCGAAAGCTGATTGTTATTGTGTGGAAACAGTTCTCAAAGCGGCGACATTGGATAAAAGTTTAGCAAAACTTTTATGTAAGCACATAGCAAATATTCGCCTTTGCGACTAACAATTAATGAGCGCTTCACATCCTATTCTTGTCAACTTGTCGAGGACAATTTTTCTTTAGAACTCTTTTTTAAATTGAGTCTTGAATGCGTGATGAATTCGAAAAATCCTTCGTTATAATGGTAATCCTTGACTGTACCGAATCTGTAATGAAATTCACAGCAGTCGAGAACGAATTCACTTGATTAATGTCAGCTCTTCGAGTCCTAGCGGAAATTAAGCTTTCTAAGCGAAGTTTATTGCAGTTTTTGTTAAATTGTTTCCTTATTAATTTGCAGCAAAAAGTGCTTCATAAACGTTCAGTTTTAAAATAAAGGCAAAATTGATTTCTCGTCAATTTGCTCATGAATTTTAAATAGCCTTTTGAGACTGCGAAAAATTTATTGCATTTTCGGCTGAAATAAAAAATTAATGTATATAAAATAAAATTTATACTTAAAATATTTATCTTAATTATACAACAAGAAAAATTGGTACCTACCTACATATTTTATTGTTCGGCGATTGACACAGTAATCAAACGGTTATTAATGTATAAATATAATTTATACATATAAGAGGCATTACTTATATTACATTAAAATTTACTAATCTATATATATATATAAAACTCAAAGGTGACTAATATAGTGACCTATCAACGCACAGCCCAAATCACTGGACGTATCGGGCTGAAATTTGGCATGCAGGTAGATGTTAGGACGTAGGCATCCGCTAAGAAAGGTTTTCCCGAAATTCTTGCGGGAACGGGGAAAAGCGGGGATGCACGTACAAAGTCGTGGGCGGAAGCTAGTCGTTAATAAAGATGTTGCTAGCCATTATTCGAATATAAGTAGGATAAAAGCTGCTAACCTATTTTATTAGAGCCAAGCCTCGCCCTAAAATTTTCCAATCAATTCATCCCAATTTCAGACAGGCACCTTATTTTTAGTACGAAAAAAGATAATATGATATATTATGTTGCCGGTGTCGACTAAATTTATTGAGCACGTGAGCTATTGCTAGTTACCTACGTTTGCTTACAAACTATAAACCACAGCGCTGTTTACATTAATAAACCCTAATCCATGATACAAGTATCGTAACACTATGTATATAGTGTTATTATAATATAGAAAAAATTATATATTTGTCAGGAAATTGTCTATTGTCTATCTGTTCACTTAATTGAACATAATTTGTCTTCGAAATATTAAAAATGGATATCTCCAATGTTCAAAACCATCTTGGCCATATATAAAGTCTATACCGCCAACCTCAATCAATGTATTAGTACTGGGTTTTTAAAAAAGGCATCCATTACTCTGTATAATTCAGTTTCCTATTAATAGCTTTCTGTACAATGTACGTCATCTTATAACTAAAGAACGTCCACTCATTTCAAAGGCTAGAAGCTATAAAGCGCCTCTGCAAATCCTTCGGCCATTATCACCCGCGTAAAAGACCAGCAACATGTGTAGTAGGGGCGATATTGTGCCTAAGTGATACTCGTATCAAAGAAATGGATTGCGACGTCGCGGACGGTATAGGATCAAATAAATGCCAAACAACAAAGAGTTCGCCTTGTTCGGCTGGACCATTAATCACTTTATTACTACACGTAGAGGTACAGAACGATATTGCCTTTTGACGGTCGAAGGCGCTTCACTTGAAAACACAATAATGACTTTCTATAACGAGAATTTTGTTGCGAACATTTGGATCAAAGCAATAATTTTCGTAACTTAAACTTAAAACTGAGTACTTATATTTTTATTTTTACTTTAGGTTATTAAAAAATGTAGAAAAACTGTAAGTCTCTACAAACACTGAAATTATTTATGCTAATAGATAAGCGTACATCCTTTCCCATTCCATGTACATATGCATGTTTCTATTTCTAGTATATAGGTACTAGGAATTTTATAAAAAAATATACCTATATTTTATCAAAATATAATATTTTACATGATTTTCTTTCAGAAAATGTATAAAATTGTTTAAGATTTATAAGCGACGTTTTATACGATTTGCTCTTTATGTAGAGATTACAAGCTATCTGTATCATTTTGAAAAATAATTATTAATATTGTACTATTATTTAAGGTCATCGCTAGCTAGTATCACTTTAAGATAAAAAACAATAATTATATGGTTACCTATCTTAATCTCGAATTTTAATATTCCGAATATCATAATCCAGAAAACGTTTGGACATTTTTTCATAACCCCGAATTTTAAAATTTCGAAGTTTTGTTTGCCATATAATCGCAACTCCGAATTTCATTTGCCCATTTCTTTATTTGTACGACGTTTTACAATCCAGACGAATGAGTTCCAGACATACGAAATCTAAATGCACAAAATCCAGATGACCGTAATCCATATGCACGAAAGCCAGATTTTTAAAACACAAATTTTTGAAATACAGTTAATTGATATCCAGACAAACAATGTCCAGATTTTTGAAATTCAAATAAACGATATCCAGCAAAACGAAATCCTTTTCGCAGCACGAACCTAACCTAACCTACTGAATAGATTTTAACACTTTAACCTTTCTGTAATGGGCAAGTAAAACAATAGCGAGTCGGTTCTGGCACTCGCCGGCCGCTGCCGCGGCACGCTCGCTTCGCTCGCTCGGCTCGTGCATGGGGGGTCACACTTCAAACCTAACCTAACCTACTGAGTCGAATTTGACACTTAAACCTTTCTGTAATGGGCAAGTAAAACAATAGCGAGTCGGTTCTGGCACTCGCCGGCCGCTGCCGCGGCACGCTCGCTTCGCTCGCTCGGCTCGTGCATGGGGGGTCACACTTCGAACCTAACCTAACCTACTGAGTCGAATTTGACACTTAAACCTTTCTGTAATGGGCAAGTAAAACAATAGCGTGTCAGTTCTAGCGTGGGGGTCGTAGTTCAAACCTAACCTACTGAGTCGACTTTGACACTAAAACCGGTCTGTAATGGACAAGTAAAACAATAAATTTACTTACTGACAATGTTTATTTTCAGTCGATAGTAAAGGTATAATCACGATTGTATGGAAATCAAATAAAAAGATTATGAAAATCTGGCAATAGTTTATCTGTTATACGATTATATGGGAACCAAATAAAAAGATTATGAAAATTTGGCAATAGTTTATTTGGAAAATGGTACGATGGGAAACAAAAAAAAGTATTCTGAGAATCTGGTATAATGAGATCTGTATTATGAGAATACGGGAAACAAAAAAATACTTTTTAAAAATCTGGTTTTGGTGCATCTGGAAATTGATTCATCTGGGAAATTAAAAAAGGAATTTTAAAAATTTGTCATTCATTACATCTGTCTTTTAAAAGTTCTAACAACCGTTTTCGGGGTTTTAAGATTCGGGTAATAGAAATTCGAGTTTTTAATAGGTTACCTAATTATATTCCTGAACGGCTAGCATGTTAATATAATAACAATAAATAATATTCATTTCAAACGCTTTCAGTACTAAATTCAGGGTCATTAGCCACATAGCCATTGTTTATAATTATCTAAATCGTAAATAACATTTTATGTGCCATTGATTTTCGTGCGCAATAAAGATCGCTCCATGTTTTCTTTATTGCTTCGGATTAAAATCGAAGACTAGGGGAGGTTAATAAATCGGCTAAATATTTTTATATAAAATGAATTCATTTTAATTTCAAAAGGGAATGAAGTTTCCATTTTATTCATCAAAAAAAACACAAGTCTAACATTTGATATATATATTGGTATCACTTTTGATAACGTGTGGTCTACGCCACATAATACATTTAACGGCAAGGGACTACCAATAAAATGCTTAATAGAAACATGAAGAGAACAGAGGAATAGGTAATAAGGAAATAAATAAAAACTAAAACGATAGCTATCACTGAACGTCGTGCGAAACACCTTTCAGTGACTAAATCGTTCCTGGCGACTCACATTGAAAACCGACCCAGAGTTCGTAGCGCAGACCCTTCAAACGGTCTTTATCGGCCCATAAAACTTTTTTTATGTTACACGAACTTTCTGTACCAGCCGTAAGCTGTACGATGGTCACTTTTGAAAATAATTTTTCTAGTCCACTTCCAACTTTCTCCTCGTTTTTCGCTGTAGGCGCTAGCGATAAAATATACTTTTTATATATTGAATAAATTCCGTTATGATCCCTTTTTCTTTTAGCGAGAGTTTGCGAGAGTAATAATAGGATAATCCGTGGATGAATGCCTTCAATAAGTCGACCCTTTTCAAAAAAATTCCAAATAATTTGCATTAGGTATTTGATGTCCAATAGCCATTTAACGAGTCATTTGCTACTTTACTTGAATCATTGTGAATTATTCTGTCATTCCATAGACAGTATTATAACCACGTGTTTATGGATGGTAATTACGAATCGCAATTTACGTGTAATAGCCGCGTAAAACGCAATTGCTAGCTGAAATAAAGGAGTTAAGTAGATTAAATTGCTGACCGATACAAATTATGGTTTTTATTGTTTAATTTTTAGGTGGATAAAATATGCTTAAAATAACACTATATGCATGTAATAACTCATTTAGTTCATTCAGCTCTAAGTAGACTGAGGAAAAAGCTAAGTGTATTTTTGTCATATGTTCGGAACCCTCGGTGCGCGAGCTCGACTCGCACTTGGCCGGTTTTTATTAAACAAAATACTTACTATAATACTCGTTCTGCACTTCTACAAATTACAATATACTAGGATAATATATATCCATCAGTATTTGATCATTAAAGGGAGAAACAGAAATATTATTTCTATTTTCGCTACAATAAAATAAATAAGACGCCGTAATCAATCATACGTATTATGGTTATTTTAATATCGGCTGAAAAATAGTGTATCGTTTAAACTACCGTCAATGTAAATATAGTCACTAAACCAAGGGCTGAAATTATTTCCAAGTGAATTCGTCCAGCGACAAAGTTGAGATTAGCTCGGAAAATACACACGTAAACTTTAACACGTTATTTTAAGTTAAATACCAAGCAACGTTAAACAGCTCATGTTTAATGATCCCCAGCTGGCCTCTTCTGATATATTTTATGGTAAAACTTTAACAGTAACGCGTTTAAGATCATTATTATTTATTATTTTGATTTATAATACACTTGAACGATACGTGAGAATATAAAATATGGATTCAATAGTATTATAATCGTGAGATTATAACGTACACGTGTAGGAATCGTTATAATAACGGACAATTATTATTAAGAGCCGAAATTTCTTCAGTGTGTGGTACAATCATATTATATTTTCATGGTGGGAGCCGGGCACGGTGCGGCCCGTATGGGCGTCGACGCACCACCACCTTCCACCACCATAAGTATAATATCACCATATACAACGCTCAGATCAGCTTATAATTGAACTTCCAAGTACAATCTTTATATAAATTTAATTTTTCTGTTTTTAAATTAAGCTCGCTTCAACATTCGATCATAATTTTTAATTGCTACTAAAATTATTACTGACCGCCACAAAACATTTTCTATCATGGTCAGGGTTTCATCAGTATTTTCAATTATACTTATATGCTATATATTATATCAAATATATTAAACAATATCCTCTAAGCATATCCAGAGATTATAAATCGATATTTTTAGAAAAATAAATATGAACGTATGATGGTTTATTTTATGCTCGTTACGAAAACTGCACGTTCGTCATAGAGTAGGGACATTCATGCTCGTAGGTAGCCGAAAACTTCCTTGCTAACGAGCAAAAACAAATGGATCACCAAACGAATATAGCCTCGAACCCAACAACGGTAAAAATAAATTGGTTACAGTTATTTATCTTCCAAGTCAGCAGTGACGTAGTGACAGATATAACTAACCTTTCTTTAACGGAAGAGAAAAGAAATTTTGAATAAAGCGAATTATCCATATAGTTTGAATTTGTGACGAAGTGCTTTATAAAACTTATGTTCGAGTGTAGAAACGAAGCATAATAATAAACTTGTATAGTACGCATTACCTATAATTATGACGCGGACGCTGAAAATAGAATCTGTTAGGGTCTCGCATAGTTTACTACAGTCTTTCCCAACGTGGGCGATAACGCCCCCTTGTGGGCGCTGCAGGCCTAAAGGGGGGCGGTAAGAGACCCAGAAAAAAAAGGGGGCGTTGTGTAGGGCTTTGGGGTCGATTTATAATTTCATCTACCTAGCTAGGAAGACTCTTAGAAACCGACTGAGCTCTCGACTTCGAGAGTCGACATCTTGTGAACATCAACTAATATTAATTAAGATATAGCTCAAAATCGGTTCGATATAATAGACCGCGGGCAATCATGTTTTAACAAGTTTTTGTTAAATAATCCGATTTGTACATTCCTGTATCAATCGGCTGGTTCTATAATACTTGTTCTTGCTTGTCGAGTACGATTGGGCGTCGAATGAGATAAACGAGTTTATGCACGTTTGATGTCTTATTCCTGTTGGTGCGTGCTGCTTATGCAATCCTATATAAACGACGTAAATTTATTTTATTTTCATTTGCGGTTTCGCGCATAATAGATAAGCAGTACTTGATTTCAACACTTACGTATTTCTCAAAACAAAACAATGTCGGAAGTAAAAAAGAAGAGACGGCAATACTCTGCGGAATATATTAAATTCGGATTTATTGAAAATCCCACAAACCCGTCGTCGCCTTTGTGTCTTCTATGTCTAAAAACATTTTCGAACGAAGCAATGAAGCCTTCAAGACTGCAAGATCATTTGAATAAAATGCATCCAGATAAGAAAGACAAGAATGTAGCATATTTTCAAGACCTAGAGAAGAAGCATAATACTCAGCCAAGTGTATCAAAACTATTTTCGGCGGCTGCTAAGCAAGATGACGACGGACTTCGAGCTTCGTACAATATCTCTTTGTTAATTGCTCAAAAAGGCAAACCACACAACATCGGAGAAGAGTTAATTTTGCCAGCAATAAAGGAAGTAATAACTACTGTGCTTCATAAACCGGCCGCAGATATTATCCGAAAAATTCCTTTGAGTAATAATTCTGTGCAAAGACGAATTGATGAAATGGCTGAAAACATTGAAGAATCATTGTGCAATCATCTGAGGACTAGTCAATTCTCAATTCAGCTCGATGAGTCCACTTTACCAACTAATGAAGCGTTGTTGCTATCTTACGGGAGGTTTATTAAAGATGAGAAAATACGTGAAGAACTATTGTTTGCCAGAAATTTGGAGACAGATACAAAAGGCGAAACCATATTCAATACATTGGAAAAGTTTTGTGAAGAGAAAGAGATTCCTTTGAAAAATATTATATCAGTTGCTACGGATGGCGCTCCGGCTATGACAGGGCGCCATAAAGGCTTCATAGCGTACTTAAAGAATAAAATTCCAGATGTCCTTGCTATACATTGCGTTATTCATAGACAACATTTGGTTGCTAGAAACTTAAGTGAACGACTATTTCAATCACTGCAATATGTCATCAAAGCAGTCAATAAAATCCGTAGCAGCTCTTTGAATGATAGATTATTTCATCAGCTTTGTGCTCCTAATGACGAAGATTTCAACCGTTTGTTGCTTCATACTGAAGTTCGTTGGCTGTCAAGAGGCAATTGTCTGATTCGATTTTACAACCTGTTTGACTCTGTGATAGAGTTCTTGGAAACTAAAGATACAGAACTGCGCAACAATCTCATAACATCAAAGAATGATATAGCTTACATGACAGACCTGTATAAACTGTTCAACGACATGAACCTCCAACTGCAAGGCGATGAACTAAATTTAATTAAAACAAAAAATGTCGTTGCTGCTTTCGCAGCCAAACTGCTTCTGCACAAAAAGAATATGGGCAGACGTGAGTTTCACAATTTTCCGAATTTATCAGTATTTTGCAGTAACGACGACTTGTTTGCCTACTGCCAACATTTGGAAAACCTCCACATTGACTTCACCGAACGATACCAGGACATTTTAAACTTGGAAATACCAGACTGGGTGTTGGATCCGTTTTCAAATGTCAACACAGCAATGTCACCTCAGCTGGAAGAAGAACTTATAGAATTGACAACAAACGAAGAAACAAAAATCAAGTTTAAAAATGGATATCAAGAATTTTGGCTACAAAAACCGATCCCACAATTGTACCCTGGATTGTGGTCAATTGTTCAACGATTCTTGATAGCATTCCCATCGTCATATTTGTGTGAACGTGGATTTAGTGCTGTGGCAACGCTGCTTACTAAAAAGAGAAATCGTTTGCGTGTTACCGAACGTGGCGACTTGCGGCTGTTTTTGAGTAAATTGGAACCTGATATCAACAAACTTATTGAACAGCATCAGATTCAACCTTCACATTAGTTTTTATATAAGAATTGATTATGTTTGTTTTATTTTCAATAAAAGATACTCTACTATAAAGTTGCGTTTCAATAATCAGTTATAAGTACTTAGCGTTTTTTAAGTATGTTTAAAAAGGGGGGCGTTAAAAAATAATTTATTCTTAAAGTGGGCAGTAGACAAAAAAAGGTTGGGAACCCCTGGTTTACTAGAATAACTTTTGCCCGCGAATTCGTCCGCGGGTATTTTTTTGGAAAATTAACTGTTTCGAATATTAGCCTGAAGAACAGAGAGACAACAAAAAAAAACGTTTAACCTTTAGTTATAACAATATGGTATTTTTCAGATTTTAAGATTTTATTATGTAAGAAATTGGTTTAGTCATTTGACATTAAATATAATATTATGTGGTTCACTGTGATTCACAGTTATACATTATAAGAAAGCGCGAAAAGATTATTAAACTACTTATATTGACTCACTCGTTCCAATAAAAAATCAATAAGGTTCCCTTCTTCACGCTCGGAATCTGTATTAGTTCACTCTATTCGTATGTATTGGATGAACGTAACGTAACTATTAAATTTCTGTTATCATATATTTTTATATCGAATCCGCTCTTAGAATGTGTATATCTATTATTAAAAATGTATGTATTGCTCTGAAAGGTTAAGTAACATTTTTTCCTTCTGAGAACTCAGGTTTTAGCTTATTCGTTGTAATAATTCTCTTGAATATATGAAAATGCATTACCGACCAAATACATTTAATAATGATTTAGGTACTCTCAAATTCTGATTTTAGGTACTCTCAAACTCTTATTTGGAAACGTTTCGCTGATGATGATTGTTAATTTTCTCACTAAGTGAAGATGCATGTAAGAATCATTATTACTTTCCACAATCAATGTCAAAAACCTTGTCACGGTCTGATTATGATTACTCATTGTTTTAGTTATCTCGGCAGTCAACGGTCTACGGACATCAGGTTAAGCAGTTGTAACTTTTGTTATTACAAATTTACCAATATTATTCCATTATTCATATCAATCGATGTACAGAGATATATAATGACAAATGTGATTTTAATAATCGTTGAAAGTATGAATGAATATTCACTACCACAAGAGCTTCAAAATTATCGGGTATTTTCCGATAGGTTCGTTGCAAACAAATGAAGGAGTCAAGTTTTTAGTCAAGGTTAAAAAATCACGAGCGCGAAGCGCGAGTGATTTTTCCTGAAAAACTTGACGACTTTATTTGTTTACAGGGAACCTTGAGGGAAATGCCAGATAATTTTGAAGCTCGTGTGGTATTCGGGAGATTATTTTTCCGTCCCAAATGTCGGCCAATAATTTCACAATTGAATTGAACCTGTCAGTTTGACGTCAACGACCAGAGAAAATTTTCAAAAAATTATCAGTATAATACCATGTAGGTTGTACCACGTGACGTCGAATGGTGCAATTCTATTGGTCGATATTTGGGTCGGAAAAATAATCATTAGTATTTTATTTCACTTTTCTCGATTTCCCTGAAGCGTACCTTTTGCTCGCTATTATCGCTAATTGCAGTGGCGGCAACCTTATGATATTGATCTTATATCCTACTGCTTCCTACTGTGATAACATAACAAAAGCAACTAAATAATCACTTGAAAGAAATACGATCTGCAGAACAATTACCTTCACATACCTACTCGTATTTTCATTAAATAAATTAAAAGAAATATGTTACAAACATATTCAAGGGATATCTACGAACAAAATTTAAAGGGATTTACTAAATTAGCTTTCTATTGCTCCCTCTTGCTGAATGAAACGTGACCACATAATGCTTCTTTGAACTTTAAGAGGTAGAGCAACTAAATTAAATTATTATTTACAATTTTGCGCTTGATTGCTACTATTGCAATATTTCCATGTATATTGAGAGGATTCATCTTTACTAATATAAAGCTGAAGAGTTTGTTCGTTTGTTTATTTGCTTGAACGTGCTAATCTCAGGAAAAACTGGGCCGATTTGAAAAATTATTTCGCTGTTAGAAAGCCCGTGGAAAGCCCATTCATCGAGAATGGCTATAAGTAATATATATTATCATCAGGCTAAGACCAATAAGAGCGGAGCAATGTAGGTAAAACCGCTGGGCTCAGCTAGTATTGCATAATTGGGAACAAATAATTTCTTAGTTTTATATCTTTTAATTTAGTTATATATATATATATATATATATATATATATATATATATATATATATATATATATTTAATTTTACTGTGTTTGTATTGTCATATTCCAATTGTATTGTGTGCTAATCGTGTTATTTCATTTTTGTGGAGTCAAATAAATGATCTTTCTTTCTTTCTTTCTTTCTTATATGTATAAATTATAAATTTATAATCATTTATATGTATTCATTCACTGAAAAGCTTCGGATCATATAACATAGATCACATAAAATTTTGTGAATAAAAAATGGATGTGAATCGTTAAAAAACCTTTTAGACATAGAATAATCTTGTTATATTTATTCTCTATTGCTTGATATTTATTGCTAGATATTTTGCCCTTTAACACTTTAACCCATTGAGCCCCGAACGGCCAGATCCGACCGCGACACAATAGATTTTCTATTGTGTCTGTGATTCCGGGGCCTGATGGATTAATCTGATATCCGTATCATGAGATGCATAAAAAGTAGGTAACTATACCGTCGTCTCGGGCAGGTAGAGCCATATTGGATTTTGATCGACGTCAATTTATTATTCGTACTCTTTTCGGTGAACCCTTACATTTGTCACCTACCTAAATTATGGGATATTTTGCAATTAATACTTAGATTACAAAATAAAAGACAGATGGAGCATGACAATCATCCATCGCCCTTGTCAAAGAAAATACGAAATCAAAAACGAATACGAACCTCCGCCAGTAATATAGCGATTCTAATGTCATGCAATACGTCAAAAGGGGTTTGTTATTTTAGTAAAAAAATGCTGTCTTGTGATATTAAAACGCTGTAAAATTTGTTCCCGAAAACAAACAAAAAGATAAAACATCGTTTTACAGGTTTTCTGTAGATTATTTGGCTTATTTAATTTTGTATAAAAATAATAATTTTACTTATACGAAGGAATACAAAACTTCAACGTGTGCTGCCAGTTTTTTGAAAATGAATTTGCCATTTTTATGGGTAAAACGGTAAAATGGTTAATAGATCTTCGGGGTAGTGCTGTTGGATTTTTCGATCGTGAATGTGATTATTTGTATAGTGCAATAAAGGTTCATGATCATTATTAGATAATTTTAATAAGCATAATACTTTTTTTTTGTTACTTTTATATAGCTTAAAAACGTCAGAGTCGTTTTTGCTCGATATTTAATTCATTTGAACTACGTGATGGATATGACAAAATTATTATTATTCAGGAATTATATTTATTTAGTATCCAGTAAAGCAGCTGACAATGTGGATGTCGTAAGGTGTCACTGAAAATCAGTGTTAAGGTATTATGCCTCAGGTATCCTGAGTGGCTTCCTTTTTTAGCGCAAGCAACCATACATAAATTTATGTTTTCTATTACCTATTATTCATAATTTACAATGCTATTGTTGTGTGTTTGTGTGTATTGGAATAAATGGTTTCTTCCTTCTTTCTTTCTAAAAATAAAATGTCCCGTGTTCTCGACTAAAAACTACCACTATCCGCATTCATATATTTTGAAAATAAAAAATAATATAGTACTTAGTTCATTGTAATTTTGAAACATTTTTTTATGTTATTTATTTAATTAAAATTTTATCATTTATGTAACGATAGAATTTTACAATATTATAAAAAAAATATCATAAACAAGAATTCATATAAAAATTTAAATTAAAACCTGACAGCTAATTTATGTAGCCAACGTCACTAACACCACTACCATAATAATTCAGATGATTGCAATGTCACCTCATAAATCAAAATCGCTTCAGCGGTTTATACTGCAGGGTGTGCCAAAGAAATACTATACATAGATACACTCGAAAAACATAACCCTCTTTCTTCCGTAGTCGGGGAAAATTTTCAATATCTGGTAACATAACACCCACACAGAAGCACCGTGTATGTACAGTGCAGCGGCGAAATGACAGCACACATAGCTTTATGGAAATGACGATAAATTATTCGGTTTAGTTCGGCAACGCTCCATCTGTCTTTTATTTTGTAATCTAAGAATTAATATTAGGGTATGTTAAAAATTATATTTACATAATATTGCTTGACAATTAATCTATAAATAAAATAAAACCTTCTGAACTTTAATATCTGTTTTTTATTATTGTTCTCTTCACTACATAGTATAAAACAAAGTCGCTTTCCCTGTCCCTATGTCCCTATGTCCCTTTGTACGCTTAAATCTTTGAAACCACGCAACGGATTTTGATGCAGTTTTTTTTAATAGATAGAGTGATTCAAGAGGAAGGTTTATATGTATAATAACATCCATTAAATAGTGGAGAAGTACTGTTATTTTTGAGGTTTCTAATGTGATGTCGTAAAAAATTACATTTTTTCCGCTTACATTGCAAACGCAGGCTGAACCCTACGAGTTTTATCAAAATAATGTACTAAGTATTATACACATTGAAAAAGTCTACAGAAAAGTCCGCGATGGTATATGTCTATCTCTTATGGATAACCCACAATAACTTTTTTTTGTCATTTACTTTTTACGACAAATAATGGCTAATTTTCGATGCGATTTTAACCAATACAGCATTAATCCTTAACCAATTAAATACCTTGAATACATTGTTCATTTAATATAGATCTATATGGCCCTTTACACCGTATGATTTAAGTGAATATTTTCGAAGATATTACAGATTTAAAAATTGCGGGACGTAGCGTTTGCGGCGGTACCGGCCGGCCGCCCGGCTATGTATTTTATACCCGTGCGAAGCCGGAGCGGGCCGCTATGTTTTTATATGCAACGTTCACAATTTTTCTGTAGTGCATTTAGTATCAGCATTGCACCCGTGCGAAGCCGGGGCGGGTCGCTAGTTCTTAATAATTCGTATACCTACCTGCTTAAATGAATGAATGCACAATTTTTTCTCTAATAATAATAAATTAGTAACATTGATTTCATTAATTTAGACGTCATTAGCCGTAATTAGAATATTAATTATTATGCATTAACAAACACTCTATCCCATTATAACGTAATAATAGGTAACATACTACCACCGTACTATAGATGCCCATTAACGTACACGGTTATTGTTGCTTAAATAATTAATTAGAACATTTTTCCGCCATTTATTATATGCGCTATCAAAATCAAAATTTATTTATCGTCAACAAATAGAAGGTTTAGCCACGTGGTTCTCATCACTCACGAGACAAAAGGCGGAAGTAATCGCTATACAATAATGTAAGGCGCGCCAGCTTGCGCTTCGTAATGTTTCTCTCTATACTCATTTAAACATTGGTAAACTGTACTGTTATTGCAGGAAGTAATTTCACATTTTGTAGCGGTTTTTAAAGTGAGATGATTTAACCTCTAAAGTCTAAACTGTAACTGTGCTATAAATACGTACATAATCGATCACACACAAGCGCGTACCCATGCATACGTATTTTACAAAAGTTTCGTCTTAATTATTCTTGAATTGAAAATTTAATTGTTGCTTGAACATTTCCCCAACATGAGGTCAAAGAACAGCTTTAGGTCATATTTTTATTCCACTTATTATATTCTACGTAGTTCGTATACCTAATCGTAGTATTAGGTATATTATCTATGGTAGGTAGGTATAATTAAAAGCAGATAAGATGGTATGAATTGAAAAATGTATAAGTACAAGGATAAAAATTGTATTAAGATTTGGCGAGTACTAATCATTACAGTCTGCGTAAAAATCGAATAGTTTGAGACGTAATAATGTACGGCTGGGAGCGATTTCGTGGTCGGATGGTCGACACACGCCGCTGGCCAACGACAATGGTCGCCGGAGCACTGCCCTCGCTACGCGTCTCCACGCCGCACAGCCAGACTGTAAATTATTTTTTCGAACCATATTTTAGTCGAATCCGTGAAAAATTGAAAGCGCCATACTGGAACCGTAAAGTACGAACAGCATAGTCATCATTTTTTGTGGGAACTTTATGCTACGCTTTGTTTGTTTCGACTTTCAAATTGCCTTTTACTAACGTTTTATAAGTAAGGATCAAGTTTATGATTTATGGTATCGGAAAAAGTATTTATCTCAGAATAGTGATTGATTGAATGTTGTCTTTATCTCAATAAGCTCTTTAGATACTAATAATTATTGAAGCTTTTGATACAATTAGGTACAAAGAGACAATTTCATTATTTTCAGGAATAATCCAATTATACTTAATTGTGAATAAGAATTCGTTCATATGATATTCTAACTCATCATTTTATACTTATTAAAAATTTTCAGTAAACATTAAATTAACTCTATACAATTCCTTCTATGTGAGAACAGGTAAATAATTGAAAAATCTGTGCTTGACTGCTAAACTCCAGAAAGACAAACGTGTGTTACAAAAACGTGCGAGTCCGTTGGAAAAAGCAGCTGACTAAGAAATCTCGGTGGGTGCAAACGGATCTATATACAATATTGTTAAAATGTATGTGTTACGTCACAAGAATATAAACAATCTTGCACCGGAAAAGTGCTACACCCAGACTAAGAACAAAGGCCGGCACCAACCGATAAGCATCGCAAGTCAAGTAGCTCGACAATGACTCATCATGCCATGGATTACAAAAACTTAAAAGCCTTATTTTCTGTCACTTGCTTAAATAATATATTTTCTTTACTTGTTAATTTATATGAAATGTGATATTTGTGAAAGCAAAAAATTGATCTTGTAGATGTAATGATTCTCAAAACTTTAAGAACGTCATGAGAATAAGACACTCAACACATTTTAAGCTCGAAATACTTACAGTACTCCAAAATTAATAATGCGCATGCAGATCTTCGCCAATTATCGTATTTCCAGAAACACCCGAATCACCCCGAATCATTGAATCGTAAGTGCCCTAAACAATGCACTTGCATCTTGCACCTTGTTCGAAAGAAATAGGAGTCGATTCAGAGTCATACACAATAGAAAACAATTCGGGCGATAGGTGACGGTAGCCTGTCAGCCAAAAAATTCAAAAATCCGTCAGTCGTCTTTAAATATTGGTGGTGACCGCACGGATTATCTCTGTATGGAATTATATAGAGCTGCTGTTACATACCCTTCTTAGTTTTGTTTCAAAGTTGAATTTTCCGGTAAAATGATTATTTACACAGGTAGCAGAGAGTAGTGGGGAAAGTGAAAATTAATAGGAGCATAATGAAAGTTCCGATCATTCTACGATATAAGAAATAGAGATAATCTCTGATTCTGTAAGTCCTTTGTACTGAGATTTTAATGATAAGATTTTACAATTTAAATGTAAACCAGTGTTTGAAAATCATTTTTTTTTATATAAACTTTGTCTTATTTTAACCTTCCATACATCCATCATCATACGCCAGCTTCAGTAAGACACTTTAATAGTTCTAAGTAGGTATAGAATTTTCCAAGTAAATCAATACAACAAATATATATTCGCAATCGTGTGGCTTATCCTCGCTATTAACTTACATTGAATTATCGAAACAAATTTCGTTACTTATCTCTTTTACCATAAAATCACAATAAAACTCATAATTCTAATAAACTATGCATGAATAAAATACATTTAACCACTCTATATACATATCGTCTTCGGAGGCTCGGGGAATATGACAGTTGCCGAACAGTGACGAATTTTTCTATGCGCATTATCAGTTTGGGAGTACTGTACTATCGTTCTTACTTACTTCATTCGCAGTTATTATTTATTCCAATGCAGTATTTATAACTTCGAGTGTTTATCTTACCCTTTCAGGAAGGATTCCTTAAAACAGCTTTAACACTACCTTAGGAACCTGAAACGAGTTTGTTTTTGTGAAAAGAGCAACAACAACGAAACAAATGAATTTCCGTGTTTGTGTAAATTTAATTAATGAACATAAACTGTTACACAGTCATAACAATATCTTGGAATTATAAAAAAGCTTTAGTAGCTTTTCAGTTTTCGCATTGAAAACACCCTATAATAATACTTTGAATAATACCAAGAACTCTTTAGAATTTTCAATATGCTTATTATTGTATGTTGATATCTTAGTTGATATGTTGACAATATTCAAAGAATTTTAGCATCTGAAAGCAACAATTCTTAAAAGTACATACACTATATACTATGTGCCTACATACATAACGTTTCTAGATAAATTGTATGAGACAAGGACATATTAGACTATTGTCACCGTCGCTTTTAGAAGATATGTAAATACTTAATAATGTAGGTGTCGTGCTCCACAGCCGTTGAAAGTTTGATTACTCGGAGTAATTATTCAGCAAGTGACGTTAATATACCATTGGAAAGACGACTCGACGGCCTAGTAACTAGATCTATTGAGTGATTTATGATTAGTAGAGTGTGCTTTGTCACATTCACAGAGCATAGCTATGTGTGTCGGTAAAGTTGTTGAGTGGAGTTATAAAACAATGAGTAGATCATCAATTATACCGGAATATGTACATTATTTAATAGTATAGTTAGTATAAATAATACAATTACTAATAATAGTTTAAGAATAAATACTTTGGATGCCTGATGCCTGGTACTCGCACATTTAGACTTTCAGCTTGCATTTATGATTTTTCATTAGCATAATTAATATAACAGTTTTTATTCAAACAACTTTCGATTTTACTTATTTTTTCGTATGGAAAGTTATCAACAAATGCATATTGATTTATATGATAAGAATAATGATACGATTTAAGTAATAACACGATTTCTTTGTTGAATTTAGGTTATCCATTTCCTAACAAATCATGTGTCAGAA
Source organism: Colias behrii (assembly GCA_029959065.1). Taxonomy (NCBI): domain Eukaryota; kingdom Metazoa; phylum Arthropoda; class Insecta; order Lepidoptera; family Pieridae; genus Colias; species Colias behrii. Next base: position 6,976,376 of record JARWMC010000007.1, on the reverse strand, counting down.
AGGAAGATGACAATATCTTTGATAGTCTACCGTATAAGGGTAATAGGTGCATATAATATGTCCTCTATACTCACTCGATTTATAACCCGACGAACCGTGTAGAGAGTCGTCTTTAATAAGAGCTCTTTGCTGTAAGGTTCTGCTCTGTTTCCTTATTGTGACTTTATGTGCAGTCGAAGTTGAAATAAGAAACGGGTGATATTAGATTACAGGTAAATTAGCTTGGAGAAATTTTTGCGTTTGTAGTAGTGTATGGTCAGCAAATAAAATAAAACAACATTTTATTTTTAGTTTTTATTTTATACAGGGTTACTTGTAAAACACCAGCAACCTCGCAGGACAAGATAGCTAACATCATAAGTAACAACATTTGTTCTACGACTTTTGGCATAACGCAATAAATTATTTTTAAATGATTTTTTAAACTTTTATTGTACTCTCCTTACATTTGTAAGTCTATGTTCTATTAATTATCGGATGGACGACGCGACGCCCCCTTCCCCCTCTCGTTCGCTTTTTGTTTACGTAATTTTTGGGAGGCGTAGAGTTTATAATATTCAGACGGAAAATTAAATGAATATTTATTTTTGTATGAAAATAAAATCTAACAAATTATCAAAAGTCGTAGAACAAATGTTGTTACTTATGATGTTAGCTATCTTGTCCTGCGAGGTTGCCGGTGTTTTACAAGTAACCCTGTATATATAAGGGATTTTAAATTAAACTATATGTGTTTCTCCTCTGAAAAAGATGAGACTTTATTTTAATATTTGCACATTTAACATACATATAACTTTTACATTAACAATGTTACTAAAATGAAAAATTTACTAACCTGAAAAAGAAACGACATTTAAAGTTTAATTCTTTAGTTTGAGAAGTCAAAGGCTTGCCTCGACCATGTTTTAACACTGGAGCCATATTGAATTAACAATATAAAGTTACAACACTTACACACAAATTAAACACTAGTTATGGCCCTGCCTTCATACAAAACTGCTGAATACGCCGTTCGCACGGGAATAGAATGTGGATGCGATTTCCCTTAGTTAGCATCCAAGCTTACGTCTTTATAATTATTAAACTGTATAAATTCATTCTTTAACTCCGGTCTGCATCGTGCAGACATGGGTGTAAAAGTCTCATTTTAGCTATTAAATGTAGTTTTTAAGTACATCTGAGTTTTCATTTGGGGCCTCCGGCTGCGGGACATGTAATTCACTTCAACAAATATTATAACAATAATAACAAATAATAACAACAATCAACAAATACAAAATTTATCAATTAAACTACGTACATAATAATTATAATTTTTGAATGAAATGTGCTTTATGTTCTAACGGTACCAAACGACTGCACGTGGCACCTGCGGACAGCGTAAACTGGTTTATTCTGGTTTTGTGCGTGTTTCCACTTTCCACTATCAAGTGACGATTTATTTATTTGTTTTGTTTCGTAATTATTATGGTCAAATATTAATTATGAAACAAATTATTATGGACACGATATTTTATTGTTTCACGGTAGTCGCCTTGTCGTTTGCTCAAGGACGTAAAATTGAATGATATATTTTTTTTTATAAAGTCAAAACCATTTTCTTTCAAATAAAAACTTGTTTTTATTGAAAACAAAAGTGTTGCTAGGAATAAGTATAAAATTAAATAGTAATGTTAGGATATCGAAACATTTTTGTATAGGCCAGAACGATATAGTGGAAACGCGCTCTAAGATCTGAGTAATATACACACCACTACATATGCAAAAATTTCTCCAAGCTAATTTACCTGTACGTATATTTATTTTTAATCTAACCAGTTACTATTTTTAGTAGGTAATATTAGATTGTACATGTGGTACCTATGCTACTTTTATATTACAAAATATGAAAATATTACCTATTTGTTTTTTGTGAGGTGTGAGGTGAAATTTGAATTATTTGGATGTAGCTTTTCATTTGACTTCTCATGTGATTGAAGGTTTTTGTATAAATACTCAGTGATTTACTCAGTCCTGTCTACTAGAAGTCTAGTTAATTTATGGCGTTTCATATTGTTACTACTTCTATCCTCAAGCCGGATGCTTTGCTTTAGATGTTTCATGTGGCAGTTTCATTTCCTCAGTGCAGTGCATAATTGGCAATATACCATTACGTGAGACTAAGAAATAATTGGCGAAATGTGAGTGTACTGAATTTGCACGTCAACCGCTCGGGCAGAATACAGGCGTGATGCAATGCACTATGTGCTGACATACAAAATACCGATCTAACTACACAATTCTACACAAAACATATTGCTAATAGATCTTAGTCTTTTAAAATCTTAAGATCTTAATTTTTTTTTTAATAATATCAATTTACAACCACAATATTACAAACAATATTTACATAACAGTTAAACTGAACAGCTTCATAAAAACTTGCATAATGATGATTTTAAATCTTAATTAAGTGTTAAAACCTCGCCCACGTCGAATAAATATATTTCCAACAAAGCGACGTTGAATAATTTTGAAAATAAAATAATAAAACATAAATAAAGCTCCATGGGTATCGGCCGTGAATCACGAATCGTCATGGAGTCGATTGTAATGGCATCACGGTTGAGTGCAGCCGTAACCGATCCCGATAATGAGTACCAGCGGAATAAAATCACAACACTGCTTCCCGCCGTCTCCGTTCAGCTCGTTCAGATGAAAAAAGGCCACGGCACAGCAATGCTTTAACGTCATTGAGTTCCAATTTAAACTGAATAGAAAATATTATATTGCAGATGCAGATACGATAAATATTGCTCGCTTCTTTCCGGCTTCGCTTTAATAGAAGAAAATAAGGCACACATAATTATCATTTTCCTTTGGTCTCCAGCGAATGCTCTATTCATCGCCATCTAGACCCAAATTAAACAAATAATATACTATGTTAACTAAATAAATATATTGACCTAAGCGCATACCGATATCACTCAATCAACATTATTAAATTTCTATTTAAAAAGTTCTTCATTTATCGTATAATTTTTTAACCACCCACAACAATAACCACTTATAATGTGATCGACTACAACTCCATTCTTATAACGACATTCATTTCAGTACATCAAAGACTCCATCATCATTTTACGATTTCGTCGAGCACAGTTTTCAAACTTACTACCTACTATCTCACAAGAACATTATTATGCTGGCATAGAAATTCTCCTTCTACAGTAAGCTAGATGTATCATAGCCTAAGTGAAAACTAATATTCGCAAGCTAAGTATATTTCTATGTATGGTACAATATTTTTGTAAGTAAGAGGATTTTATTTTTCTCCTTCAGCTCGGCATTAGTCTCGGCGGATCCTTGCTTGCGTTTCTGTATTTTTATATACTTACTAGCATGTTCCACTCTTAAAATAAGTCTTTAATATTAGCTTACAAATAATGGAAGGCGAATATTAAGAAAATGAGGCTCTGGGACCTAGTTTACATAAAAAATGAAAGGTACTTTAAGAACGAAATCAACCGATTGTTTATTGCCATAAAGTGAAACAGAAACAAGTTTTGCTTATTGTTCGGCAAGGTATAAGTATATTACTTTGGAGTATTAACTCCAAAGACACGGGTGTATTTGGATATTTTGGTCGGAGAGATATTCCAATATTTCATATTTAGTTTAGTTTATAAGTAACATCAAGTGAAGTCTTGTTAAGTATTGATTATATTTTCAAGAGAGATTATTGGGCATAGACCGCATCACGCAGTTTCCTTTTTTTTTTGACGGTTACCTTACTACTACTATTCAGTTTCAAGTTTAAACTAATTAATTTTATTTGGGATATACTATGTATTTCCCAGATTTTTTTATAATTAATTTAGTTCAATAAATATTATGAATTCGTTTATAAACTGTTTATTTTCCTAGTAAATATTCGTTAGTGTCATTAAAGCACTATAAATGGCTAGGTACAGCATCTTATAAAGTATACACGTGGAGATGTGACCACACTATCTCTTATATATTTGTAATTTTAAGGAAAACATTATCAACGCTGCTCTGAAGTCTTATCAAACTATCAAGAGAGACTTTTTTTGACGTGACAACGTCTTATAATTCGATAGAGCCGGCTGCACGCACGAAAAAACATGACTCATGCGGCGTTACCTCGCTCTGAGGCGTTCCATGTAAGGCTTGAAGTGCAAGCGAGAGCGCGGAACGAGCGACAAAGAAGCACAATCGGACGTTGTCACGTTCAACTATCGTCAGTAAACCGACTTTACAGACAACCAATTTTTTTCTCATTAAATGTTATATTAAAATGAGTATAAGGGCTCTTTCAATTTATGCGTTTCGTATCGGACCGCTGCCGCACGTTTTCCGTGCCGCTAGTTATAACCCGCTGCCGTGCCGTTGCAGTACGGTAGCAGTCCGTTACCAAACGCTTAAATTAAAAGCGTATCTGACTGCCGTGCGTTTGTATGCTAGTGCTGTTTTAAATTTATTTGACACCAGTTAAGCCATGGACTCTGACGAAGAAACATTACTGTTAGTGCTCTTGTTGAAAAACATCAAACAAAAAAATAAACAAAAACTACGCCTCCGTAAAAGAGCATCACCGATGTTATTTTGGTGATTGTGTTGTGTTGACATGTGATTTTGGTGATTTCTATACTCTTTACCCTAGGTTAAAAGAAGACCCAAGCAGTTTTTTTAATTACTTAAGAATGCCTAGAGAATGTTTCTTCGAATTATTGGAATTAGTTAAAAGTAAAATTCTGCGACAAGAAACTATATTCAAACATTAGTATGTTTGAATATAGTTTCTTTTTTGTAAGATGTTTGTTTTTGCAAGATTTAGTAGTCGTTCTTCAGCTGATATAGTTATCAGCTGAAGAACGACTACTAAATCTTGCGGTACTACAAGTAAATCTTGCGGTTCCTAACAATAGAAGCCGGCAGACAGCGGAACATGTAAAGAGCAGAGTTTTTCTACTTTCACTATCAGATAAATACTGATTTGCCTGATTTATTAAAAGTTAGAAGATCGCTTTTTTGTGTCTGATATGTATGTTGTTTTGTCTAATAAAAAACAATAACTATAAAAATACCTTCGTTTCTATTGAGATATTTGTACATGAAAATAATTTACATTTTGTATAAAAATTACAATTGATATTATTGCGCTAGGCTAGCTAAATACACTGTTATTTTAAAACCACAATATTTTTTTTAAATTTTGCCGATATATCGACATATCGATAATTTTTCCGCGATATATCTTGATTTTTTTAAAATATCGATGTATCGATATATCGATATTTTTTTTCACTTTCGACATCCCTAAACTGAACACGTGGGACTTGCGACGTTGCCGTCCTGCTGTCGAGCGTTCGCGGTACGGACGCCGCCCTGTTGCCGCACCGTGTTTTTTGTATGAAAACAAACGACCGGCCGTGCGCCGTACGACAATCGCACCGCTTCGGCACTGTAGCGGTCCGATACGAAACGCATAAATTGAAAGAGCCCTAAAGCGGAGGCAATTGCTATAGTCTGATTGATGTATCCTTGTTTTAGGACAATGTCATCAATCAGCCGGACCTAATCGTCCGATCGATCTCTCACTACGGCTCTTTAATTGATTGCACACGCTAAGCAAATAGATCGTTTAATTTACAGAATGGGAGAATATATTCAAGCGTTATAATTAATGTATAATTAACCATACTTTCTTTTATCAAGCCTCTCAAGTACTGAGGTAAAAGTTCTTGCGTCCATCTAGGTACTAGCAACAATAACCTCTTTACTTACATGAGTTTATTGCTATTAAATAAACGAACATAGATATTAATATTTTCGCATCAAAGTAGTCCCAAAACACGGAATAGTAATTAGCTGGAATTTTAAAAAAAGTGAATCGATCCATAAAATCTTTTTTATGACTTTATATACCAATCTTAAATGAACAATATATAATCAATAAATACTATAAATCCCATAAATGAATCAATTACTGCTATTCACATAATTTGTAAAAATAATGGCAACATTAAATAGCATAACTGCAGGTAATAAAAATGTATTCAAAGTATTTACTGGTGCCCGTAATTTAACAAAAATAGCTGAAGCATTAAATACAAATTACACATTAACCACAAAACCAATATACAACGAATAATAAATGTGATTTTAATCGCGTTGCAAAAATTTAAGCTTTGTACGTGTTATATTTTCGCAGAAAGCTTTTTCATAAGCTCTCTAATTTTATATACCTAAATATGAAATGCAATCTAAATAGCACAGTTTGAATAAAATACTCAATTGAAATCTAAAATACATTATCAAATGTAAATTATTTATTTTATTTACATAGATTTCTTACAGATTATATTACAATATTATATCTAATAATTTGTAACAAAACAATATGGCGATAAAAAGGACTACTAATACCATAATGCAACCTATTGCAGAGTATTTCATGAAAAAAAATGAGTAAATTAAAACGCACGTTTAATTTAAATATATCTTATAATTTAAACATAAAATTCAAGCTGGTAATTTAGCCCACTACCGCGTTCGCTTTTAAGTCGAATGTTAGCGAAAGAAGTTCCAACACCTCCAGCTGTAATGGTGGCGGAGGCTTCTGTTCTGTCCAAATCGCGGACAACTATTCCCTGAAACAATGATTTATCTATAAAAAAAATCATTTGCATAAACTACTCTGATGGAATAACTGTGGATATACTACCTAAAACCGACACGTTAAACATTGATAAAAAACGCTTCGTTTGATTTGAACCATATTTCAAAGCACGATTTGAATAATAATGTCGTACTTTTTTAAGTATTTATACTGGTTTGTACTCAACATTTTCAACTGAAATAATTCTTGGCAATAACATGTAATTTTAACATTGAACTTTCATTAAAAACACTGACTAGAAATAACGCAAATCGATAGAACTTCTTGTCCTCATAGATCGATACTTAAGTACTGAAAATACTTTTATTTCGACCATCCATCAACATATCATGTCATATAATAAAAAAAAATATTCTTATATCAAAACTTACTTTTAAGATTTGTTGTCCGGGGTCTGAATAAAACATCTCCTTCACTCTCTTCTTAAACGGAATGGCCATGTACTCTGCTTTTTCCTGCCATACTAGTCGCGTATTATAAGAGGTCCCAACTATTAAATCACGAGCCCAACACGAAGACAACGTTATTATTAGTAAAACACTTAAAATGAGTAAAAATTTCATATTGAAGTGAACTAGTCGTCTTTTACGAGCAAGATGTTAAATTTAACTGTGATAAGAAGCTATAAACATGAGCAACGAATCTTGAGTGATAGGTACTTAAATATATTTATCACTACTGTACACACTACTTCCCAGGCGATGATAGCACAACGTGTACATAAACATTTCGCGTTGTAGTTCATACAAAGTGACACTGATAAATATAATGATAATAATAACTCATTTGAATACGTCGTGAGCTACAATTACTCACACTAGAGCAGGCTCCAAGGAGATGTTCGTTTGCAAAAATCGCGGACCTAAATCTGACTTCTGATATATATTGTATAGATCCCAGACATCCTATAGACAGATGTTGCCAACCAGTTTTGTGGTCCCCCTGCCCGCACCCCGGTAATTAAATATGGCATACAAAGAAAAAAATAAAAATTTCCAAAACATGCCGTGTGGGGTATCAAATGAAAGAGCTTATTGAGTAGATCACGAATATATAGCATACTATATATAAATTTCTTACACTTTCTCTAAGATTTTTTAGAAAATTTACGAAAATGGTCCATTTTTGAGTTAACTTTAAACCACTATAGATTGAAAACTCATGAATATATTTTTTAAATTATTATTTTAAATAATTAACAATAGTCCATTGTTTATGATTCAATAGTTCGTAATATAATATAAGTGAGCTATGTGGTGGATTTGATGAAAATAACTATATACTATATGAACTTGAAAATATACTCGCCATCTTTGAATGCTCCCCCCACTCCCCCATGCAACTATTTCACTGTACGAAATATTGAATCGTAAACAATGGACTATTGTTAATTATTTAAAATAATAATTTAAAAAATATATTCATGAGTTTTCAATCTATAGTGGTTTAAAGTTAACTCAAAAATGGACCATTTTCGTAAATTTTCTAAAAAATCTTAGAGAAAGTGTAAGAAATGTATATAGTATGCTATATATTCGTGATCTACTCAATAAGCTCTTTCATTTGATACCCCACACGGCATGTTTTGGAAATTTTTATTTTTTTCTTTGTATGCCATATTTAATTACCGGGGTGCGGGCAGGGGGACCACAAAACTGGTTGGCAACATCTGTCTATAGGATGTCTGGGATCTATACAATATATATCAGAAGTCAGATTTAGGTCCGCGATTTTTGCAAACGAAACTCCACTGAGAGTCCGGTCTACACATATTTCTCGCTAATGACAATTACCAAAGTAAAACACTAATGACATATTCAAGATTAATGCACAATCTAAAGGAATAGACCGGGAGATATTGACACAAAATTTCGAGTCATTTGTAACAGGATGGCGGTTCTACAGGGGTCTTAGTACGCAATGAAAAAAAGAAAAATGATGGTGTGGACGCTGGTACCGGCGGCTTAGTCGCATGGGCGTTAGTCGAACTCGTCGGAAAAATAGCGAAAGTCAAATGATTTGTAACACAAAAATTTTAGAATTTACCGATAGCCCATAAAAAAGAAGTAGGCGGTAGTGTCATGCCATACTTTTCCGGTGTGACTTACAGCCCGCCATACCGACGCGAATGTGTTGATTTAAAAAAAACAATTCAACCATTTGTACCAGGCTAACTTTTGCACAGGTAACCATCGTCATGCAGCCATTTACGAAAATCGCCATGCCATACTTTTCGGACGATTCCAAATGGTCGCCATAGCGCCGAAAATCTGCAAAATTTTTTTTCTCGCCGAACGATTCGACGATCGTAAATGGCTGCACGACGATGGTTACCTGTGCAAAAGTTAGCCTGGTACAAATGGTTGAATTGTTTTTTTTTTTAAATCAACACATTCCCGTTGGTATGGCAGGCTGTAAGTCACACCGGAAAAGTATGGCATGACACTACCGCCTACTTCTTTTTTATGGGCTATCGGTAAATTCTAAAATTTTTGTGTTACAAATCGTTTGACTTTCGCTATTTTTCCGACGAGTTCGACTAACGCCCACGCGACTAAGCCGCCGGTACCAGCGTTCACACCATCATTTTTCTTTTTGCCATTGTGTACTAAGACCCCTGTAGAACCGCCATCCTGTTACAAATGACTCGAAATTTTGTGTCAATATCTCCCGGTCTAGAATGAATTTGTCTTCATTAAGTTTTTATTTTTGAAATGAACCGATTTATTATTGTGTCCGCTTAGCGATCGAGTAAGTTTCTATTAAAAGCTACTGTTACAATAGTTTACTACAATATATCTGTTGTGCTATCCATTAGCAAGACCAAATGAGCTTTTTATATAAACGAGCAGCGATCTTCTGTTATGTGTGCGCTCTAGTTAGCGCAATTGCCATACAACTGTTCACGTATTGATAAAATAAATGACTAGAGTATCAAAGTTGTTTTAGTAGTGAATAAATCGCTTCCTACGCTACGCTACGTTAAAATAAAAAGCAATGCACCTACATTTCAATATTTTACCGCAATGAAGCACGAAGTCAGTCTCACTGAATGAAAAAGTCAGTTAAATTATTCACGTTTCAATATTGCTCATACTTTATAGGTAGTTATTACGTAAGCAACTTAGAATCTATCCATTAAGTCTATAAGCAGTGCCCACGCAACGTTAAGATTTAATCAAACGTTACAACAAACACGCAATGCTGAAATTTAGCACAAAGAATTTATTGACATCACATGCATCAAGTCCTGTTTGTTAAAATAATATTTTATTGTTGTTTTATTGTAATATTTTATCGTTGTTGACGATTACCATAACCTACAGTAGGTAAACTAAGGGTGTAACAAAAAACAAAACCAACATTTTATATGCTACAGAATGTACTAAACATTAATCTTTGAATCATAATTATTTAAAACGACATAAAAAAATCTAAAACATTAATTTTTCATACTCTACCATATACCTATTTTCTCATTTCGAATATTCATACGCTAAAATGTAAAGTAAAAAGTACTGTAACGCCTACTAGGCACTTCGAAATCGATAAACATTTGCCTAAACAAGCAAGGAGCGTAGCCTCATCAAATACAAGAAGGTCAAAATTAATATTACCCTTCTTACTCAGCAACTCGACCTTCATTTTATAATGATAATTAGACGTTTTTATATTGAGGAGTACCGTGAAGAAAATTAACCATAAAATATAAGATAATTGTAGTTAATAACGTCTTCTTAAAAATTTTCGTTCATGAATAACCTGACTACTCAACGATTATAACAGCGCATAAGAAAGAGGGGTAAATATAGACGCAAAAACAATTTTATTATAAAGTGTTATCCGAGAACAATCAGTAGGTATTCTCATAGTTTTCGAACAAAGATTTCAGAAATTCGGAGCGAAAACTTATGATATTCGCAATCTCAATAATGAAACTTTCGTACTGAGACTGGGCACTTTGCGCTTTATAAAAAGGAATGAGCTTAATATCCAAGAAACACAATAACTACGTGGAAAAACAAATGATGATTGTGCCAATGCTACAATACAATGATATTTTAAAACAACCAGTATTATAATAGATACATATATGTGATACAACATAACACTAAACATCATGCAACAGCACGATAAAAACATAATATGTATAATTAATATAGGTAAGAATACTCTGATGATGTCATAATTTTTTATTTTAGATTTCTCACACAATCATTTTATGAATAAAACCGGAATAGTAAATTTGCATAAAATATAAATAAAACTATTAAGTATATAAAATTTGAAATAAATTAACACTGAAACATTCATCTTATTATACGAAATAAAGAAACATAACAATGGAAAGATAGATAGATCTTAAACATACTTTATCTGACGCTTTAATAAAATCTAAAAATAGAAGTGAAACATAAGATGTATGTTCGCATTTTTCACAAAACCGCATTCGTTTATTAAATAAAATAAAAAATATGACAGCATCTTCGCATGCACAAAATAAAAGTAATAATCTATGTAAATAAATACACGGTTGTAGCTTACATAAGTAGTCGCTTAAATCTGTTGAATAATAAAACACTTGGTTTTTTATCTTGTAACCTATCCAGCTTTACAAAATGACTAGTCATCGATTCGTATGAGCTTTAAGTGCACGAATGTCTAAGCGATATCTAGAAGTTTGGCCCATAGCGCACAAGCAATCTGTTTACGTAACAGCCCCCGTTATGCCGAAGAGGGTTCCCGTAGTAGACGTTAAACATATTGCCTCATAAATCGTAAGAATCCCAGCCAGCGCTATACATCTGTAACCGTGCCGATTTGACTACGTTTTCTTTACGATTCCCTGATACTATTTGGATTCACTACGGAGACTGTAATGCACGCTTGTTGATTCTATTACAAATTGATTATTATCTCTACTTTCGAAGAATACAGTTAGCTATCGGTCGCTAAATAGAAGAAAAACAACAAGGGTGTATCGAAAAATTCTCGTGAATAAATTACAAAAGGCAGTTCGACCTTAAAAGTAGGTTAAACTGAGTTTTATAAGTTTGTACAAGATTAGACATCTACCCGAATACGGCAGGGTGCTCAACATCGCACGCGTTACAAATGTTACAAAATTGCTTTTGTTGCCCGATAAATTAGAAATACTTCAGGGGCAGCGGAAAGTTTTCTTTTGTTCATCGTCTGGAGATGTTATTTTCACACTGTAACTTAATTTTTCGCATTAAAGAATAACAATAACAGACCGGTAATCATTTTAATAACGCCATCTTCTTAACATCATTGGGGTACGCAAGTAATTGTTTGAGTTTACAAAAAAAAGTTGACTTACTTAATTCTTTTTGAGGAAATTCTAAGCGAAATTTATCTTTATCTTATCTCATTTCGTATGTGTATGTCATGTGAATGAATACAATATCATCTTAAAAATATTACTTAAGATGTGTAGGCATAATTCGCATCCGCTCTGTTATGAAGGAGGTAGACATATTCATCCTTTCATTTAAATGTGGGTTATTTATCGATCTAAGGTTATTTTTATAACTATACAATTGTGAGTGGGATAAGCTTGAATAACTTTAAAAAATCCTTTATAGAACCCACAAGGTAAGCACCATTTTATGTCGCCGCCAAACATGCTATTTGAATACCAATTTAGGTTCACTATTCTGATGCAACAAGCAATGTTCAAAATAATAAATTCAATTTAGGGCTGATTTTTCAATCCTTGGTTAAAACTTATTCGTCGAATAACGTATGACATTTTAAAAATGTATTCTTATTGCCCGTATTTGAAAGTTTATAGGTAACATTTTAACCTTATCGTGTAATACTTTATTGGACGGGTAAGTTTTAACCAAGGATTGAAAAATCGGCCCTTATTGCTAGGGTTCCCGCTAATATAAGAATAGTCTAAATTATGAACACTGAATAAGAAATATTATAATTGTAATTTTGTGTGAATTCTAATAATTGCACTGGCGACTAACAAAAAAAAACAATTTCTCAAAAAATAATTAAAAGAAACAAGACGCAAAAATACCTACCTATTAAAATTTGAAGAAGTTTAAAAATAGAATAAAAATTCGTCTATTAATGCAGCAATCTTCACAACTCTCGTTATTACGAAGAGTTGCGACGGGAAAACGTAAAAAGCTTTTAAAAACTTATTTACTGGAGACGTTGGAAATAATGAAACATCCATTCATTTTTAGGATTTACAGGTCTTTTATTCACTTTATAAGACAACAAAAGGACCTAATTATTTTATGGTTCAGGCCATTATACAATGCGAATATTATTGTGTATATAAATATATTAAGATAGCGTATTAGAACGAAATAAAGATTGAATTTATTTCTTCCCTTCTTATAAGCTAAAGGCCTCTGCCTCTGCCTTAAAGAAGGGAAGATATATTACAGTTCATTTATTGCCCAATGCCGGGGAGTAAGGTTGTGTAATTACTATACCTAATAGAACTATGCTCAAAATAAATAACCCCACAGTGCATGCATAGATAACGGTGATGACACTCATTGATGGTGTACTCAACTAAATATGTACGCAGTCTTAAAATAAAATATTTGTTTATTTAATTTTTCTTCGCTTATATGTTTGCCAAATATAAGATTTGATTTCTCTGATTAAACTGTTGCTATTAAAGTGCAATTTTAGCACGTTGTATGTACCATAAAATAAAAGTCTTTGTAGATTATGGATAGAACGAACTTTGAATACCCAGATTTCCATCATTAATCAAGTAACTAGGTACGAACAAAACTTAAATATGTTCTGAAATAACTGAAATGGAAAAAAGGGTATCAGTGCATGTAATTTAGGGACTCCTAGCGTGATCTCGTATAGCGAGCTTTCGTAGAAGTTGAATACGAAATTTTCAATTTATCGCTATAAAATGCAGCAAGTGTAGAGGTGAGGGTTAATGTTTTGAAGTATTTCGTGTGGAATACATTATTTCAGCAAGCGCCTGTTCTGAATATTGCCACTTTAAAGTTTTTACATCATCATTATTGAATTTAAGCTTTTAGAATAATGTTAAAATCACATTTAAAATGTAGAGTATTTTCTAAAGTGCTTTAATTTTTAGATTACGATTCAAAAGAACCTAAACGTATCTATATATAGAATACTTTGTCTCAATTAATTTATTTTAAAATCTTAAATAGCATAATAAAGAAATGTGATTTTCGTTTGTTACTAGTATTTACCTCAATAACCACTGTACCAATTTGAATTTCAGATTTTAGTTTACCTATACTACCTAGTTAGGTACACTAGACTGTGAGCAAAAACTCATGCAAAGTCAGGGTCCAGACAGTTAAGAAAAGCAATATCGAATTGTATAAATGGGCTATTTATTGGAAATGGGTTTACGCCTGACTCGTCGACGCGACTATTACCAAAGCTGTATATGTAAAACTGCTTTCCCTTGAGATATTTTTGTAAGAGATACTTAAATATCCACTGAATCAGTAAGTGACAGACAATAAACTACGAAGCTTTTTCTCTGTATAACTATTGTTGTTGAAGAAATATTATTTGAGTTATATTTTTTGTACCTACGCTATGAATACAAGTGCCCGTATACTGAAATATATATGCCGTGTCTTATATTAAAAATTATATTAAATATTAAAAACTTTATTAATAGATGTTAATTGCAATAAAATAGTTACCTAGAGTAGTTTTTTATTAAAACAAATTTTTGTTTTTAAAACTTTTTCCTACAATACTTTATTCCCAGAGGTAACAGTGCTACTCAAAATAAGTCTTAAAATGCAAAATGTGAGCACTGAGTTTAAAACCACACGCTCATAAAGCGCCAATTTATTTACAGCAAATGTAATTCTCAGGAAGAAATACCCACCCAACTTTTATTTGTCACAACCACGCTCATCAAAACATCATTAACCAAAAAGCAGTCACTTTACGACATAACGTAAAATCTCATCTTGTTAGCATGTTTACTGGTTTCTCTGATATATTTTTAATAGACTATTAATTCTGGAATGTTCTCATCTTTGATGTGCTAACATCTTTTTAACTAAAAAATTTTTAAACATTAAAGTATGATACAATTTTATACATGTTTAGTGTTGAATATCAGAAGCACTTGAAAGTAATTGTATGTAATTGGCGATAAATTATTGAAAGAACTAGTTACTGAAAATAATTTGGGACAAATTTTTCTACAAACTCTTGCTCCAGCTCCGCACGTTAAAGCTTTTTTTTCGTTGCAAGTACTCCATTTTTTATAAATTTAGTATCCTAATCCATATTATGTATACGAATCCAACCAGTGGCGTAGCTATCATGTGGCCAGGTGGTGCAGTGCACCAGGGCCCCGGAGCTCAGGGGGCCCTCAAACCTCAGCTTTGAAAAAAAAAATTTTTTTTTTTCAATTAAAAAAAATTTTTTTTCGATACACTAAATTCATCAATGTTTCCAGTAAAACTGTTCAACTGTCAAAATTAGATGACATCACCGATTTTCATACTGGGGGGGGCTGAGGGATTAATTAATCTCATCTGTATAATAAATATTCTATAATGTCATGTGCGTCGTTGTTTATTTATTCCCTTTTTCTTCTATTAAACACATGGAGATTCTAATAGAGACGACGTATGGATTTAGCCTACTAGGGATAAGTTCACTTACTGTTTTCTATTCTTATTCTTATCAATAATTTTGAAGTCAAATATAAGTTCAAACTACGCGGAAAGAGGGGAGGAGGAGGGCCCGATTCCTTCCCTATGCACCAGGGCCCTTGTCCCCCTAGCTACGCCACTGAATCCAACAGTCCAGAAATTATTCAAATCTGTTTAGTCGTTCTTGAGTTACAAGTGGTGTAACACACGACTTTCTAATACATATAGATAACTATGTTCATATTAGCTAAAGTTCGAAGTGATAGAACTTACCAAGTTAATTTAATACACGATAGTTAATGTTATCAGTTGTTAGTATTACGTAACATCGCGTAGTGTTGCGAACAAGCAGGTGTTGTTTTATCAGTAGCGGGCGGGAACATTGGCCTCACTTCCGCCCTTATCTTAGTTTACTCGCTTTGCCTGGGAATCGTATACGAGAAGTCAGCTGTGCTCTTTCAAGTATTACGGAATCGCGGAAATATAAAGATAGAAATGCTTCTCCCTCGCTGTTGTGAAGTTTCCATGATATCATTGTTACTGCAAATTCAACGTCTAGGCTATTTTCCTCAAACAAGTTTAGTTTAGAAGTACTTTTGGTTATAAGTTAGCGGATGAATAAATCCTTTGCACACGATGTAGACATTTTTAGTGACAACGCATGCGTGTCGTCAAACAACATGCTAGAGAGGCATGTCTTTCTTGTGTTGTTACTTTTGAATGAACTTAGTGGTCCTTGAATTAGAATTTGTAAAGATATATTCATTCTTAAAGGATTCATAAATAAATTATCATCAATTCAAAATAAATTGACTAAATGTGATCGTAAATAACGTTTTGAGATATAAAGAGAGAATATTACATTTCACTACGATTCCAATTCCCGGGGCCTCAATTAGAAATGAAAAAGGTACCCAAAATAAATACCTACAAATTATAATCTATAAATAAATACAAAACTAAACAAATGTTGAAGAAATATTCTCAATCTTGTATGCCTTCATTTCGTAAATAAAATTGAATGTATTATGTATTATAAACATTTATTATATTGATTTTTCACGATCTGTAATTCCTTGGCCTATTTATTATTATTTTTTTCCGGTACGTTAATTTCAATTCAATTTATAGATAGTTATCAAATTAACGGGAGGCAAATATTCTATGGGTTGTGCGAAACTATTTTCCCCGAATCTTGTAACAATGTGCGTAAATTCGACGAAATGAAAGTTCGCCAAAGCTAATTTGAAAACTAATTGCTAAATCGTTCGGTTCTCTATATTCTTAAGACGACAATATATAAATTCATGAAAAAATAAGAAAACAATACATTCATAATTTAAAAATAATAATTGTACTTAAATAACTAGCCCAACATGAAGCCAGAACATCTGTCACCAAATAGATTGCGGGTCAATGAAGCCAAACCACGACAAATTAATTATTTGGCGTTTTACACCTCACAACATGTGCATATTATAACAAAACGGTGATAGAACCGTTTTTCAGTAAGCAAGCGTTTATGAAGCATTCAAACTCGATAAAGAAATCTGGAAATGGAAATCCAAGACTAAACAAAACCGATAGTTTCCAGTTTGTTGCTCACCCTGAACAGGATTCATAGGTATTAGGGAAAGTTTGAGAGTTGAGCCCACGACTCAACGGCGATCGATGTCTGGTCGACGGAAAGCTCCTACAGATTACTGAACCATTTACATATGAAACGTTTTACTGAACGCCTGCACTTGCCTTGTACTTTTATCCAACTGTTCCATAACATACTTATTCCAGTAAATCCGTCTTATGTAAAACGAATTCGCCTCGTATATTCATATGTAATGGACGCTTCGATAAATTTTCCTTTTATATTATCTTTGCTCGCATTTGATGTTTTACAAAATCACGATTGAAGGCAAACTCTTTAACTCGTGATTTCTTTGGAAATCTATAGGTTAGATGGTTTTACTTCTGTTATTTATTTATATTAAGACGTTTCTATTATTAACGTCAACTTGTTCTAAAACTAACAAAAGAAAAGAATGTTTAATGTAGCTGTTTTCATCAAATACAATCTTGACATAGTGAAAGTTCAAGAACTTACTAGCGAAGCTTTCGTTAAGTAAATTTCCGATATGATTACTAGACTAAAATAAAATACTGAACATTTTGTGAACAAGTGATTTTATCAATTAATTAGTAAATTAGTACAAATTGATAGATTATTGAATTAGCTTTAATGACTCACAGTGCAATGAATTAGGTAGACGATGTCCCTTGATGCGTTTGTCTATTTGTTGACATAATATAATTTCATCCTGTACCTTTATAAAACTATGAAAATTAAACACATTAAACTTAAAAAAAACCGTAAATTGCAGCATAAAGTTATTAATAATGTGTAACAATTATTAGAAGCTATCCACTCCCACACAAGATTTCCCTGTAGTGTACCTAGAATATATGTATCCGTAATAAATAATAAGTATCCTAAAGGTTAGTAAATGAAATATTAAACACTTGACCGTAATTTGAAGCTTACTTATTGAGAAGGCACCTAGCTTTTTCCGCCTATTTTTCCCTCTCTTTCCGTTGTATGTATGCTATCTCTCTCGCACACCTCCCCACCAGGTTGCGCGGCGCACGATAATGTGCGGGCGCTGGATGTTGTTCATTGGCGTCTAGCTTCCGCCGCGAGAAGGTTGTCTACAAGACTACAACCTTGGTGCTATTAAGTATTAAGTATTGCTTAAAGCAAGTGTTAAAAAGTGTATCCCGTCGGATCGGTACAGTGAGTTATTTTTACATCTATTCTAATGATATTTTACTTAAAAATGAGTAAAAATCTTTTAAGTCAACGGTATAATCGTTGGACTTTATTTAAAATGCTGAGGTTTTTAATTAATCCTTCAGCAATAGTTTATTTTTCAATATGCTTAAATACTTAATAGCATGAATAAAGATATTTAAAATTAACGATACAACCGTTACATTTTACTTGAAATACCTAGTAACTTTTCTTTTGAAATATTTCATTATGCAATATGTACTAATCAATATTTGAATTTTTAATACTGTGAGTAAAGCTATTTTAACGGATTTACCGTTCGGCTTTACTCGAATCGTTAATATTACTTTTGTGATTATTTGATATTGACTAGATATATCAAGTACCCTCTCTTGTATATAGATATTTTTAATATTTTATTTCATTTTTAATAATGTGTTTTTATTACAAGGTTACAAGTGAATTTTTCGTGGAAAAATTACAATTAATACTTAGTATGGATATGAGCCAACGCCTATGAGCCAACTCAAAGCTTTACAGGCATACAATCCATTGCTACGACTTTATTACATTGTCGTTATCGCTAGGAACGGTTCGGAATTCCAATCATAGTTTATTACTAAAAATTATCGAACGAGATGAGTCAGCTCGAAGAAATCACGACATGTCAGAACATGTAACAGATATTATTTTATAAATCGTACTGGAGTTAGCCGCTCATCTGAATAATGATGGAATTCGCTCATGTATAGTATGCACCATGAATGTACCACACATTCAAAACTATCCGTAGTCTATACGTGTCCTTTTATGAGTATTAATCTGATCCGTATTTATGTGAAAATAGACATATTACACACGGCTAATTTGATTGAAAATTACATTTCCTATGTTTCAAATGATGCAACTTTTTTGTTAAAACGAGTAAGTACCAAACTTTTACAATTAAATTCTTTTGTTTACTGAACTTGTGCTGAAAGGGTTATCGTATAATTATCGAGATACCTTAATAGAAATTAGATTTAGAGACATTTATTTCAAAGGATTTACAATTCACTTATTCTAACGTTTTAGAATAATATTATAAACTTGTACACCTTGACAAAAAGTAAAAAATTGCGGGTGAGTGGAGATTATTTTGTGCAATTATAACGTCCTACGACGGTATGGTTGCGTTCGTAAGGAATGTTAACGGATATAAAGCAACTAAATGTTACATCGATTGCATGAACTAAAATAAATATGAATCGAAGTTCATTTTAAAATTTAGTGTATTGATTTGAATTATGAATTTATTAAATAGTTAGTCCTTTTTTATTTAAACATAATAATTAATTACCATTGTGAAATCAATTCTTATTTCATCCTGGACAGTTGTCGCTAACATTGGAAAATAAGTTAAATGACCTTATTAATTGCTATATTATTGAAATGATTATAATCATTTAAATTTATTTACTGCTAATTTTATATTAGCACTAAGGTGTAATCTTGCTCGAAGCAGAATACATAAATGTGGCCACTACTCCTCGCAGGGGTTAGCCAGGTCAAACCCACCCTCGCAGGGTGTCTCTTAAGCATTTTTTGGCAGGCCCTACTTATTTCTAATTACAAACATCCCTCGCGCAGCCGTCGCTCGCAGGGAAATGGTGCAAATATATATCAGCCCTCGCGGGGCTTTGATTACAACCGTCCCTCACGGAGAAATAGTGCAAATACATATCAGCCCTCGCGGGGCTTTAATTACAACCGTCCGTCACGGAGAAATGGTGGAAAATATCAGCCCTCGCGGGGCTTTGATTACAACGTCCCCACGGGGAAATGGTGCAAATATATATCAGCCCTCGCGGGGCTTTGATTGCGGTTGATGCAAATTTACAAAGGATTGATCATTAAAATGATCATAGATATTTGCTTTCGTCAACGAGGACCCACGAAGCAAGCAAGCAAGAAGAAGCTTTAGATACGACAGTAACGGATCTTCCCTTTTCTAAGGTAGGTAGAAAAAGGTTTTGAAATCTACTTCACAGTGGGCCGTCTATACAATATAAGTATAGTAATATGACCTAATAAATACAATATAGGTTAGAGACGTTAAATAATGGGCGCATGAAATTGATACTTCGTATCCTAAAAGGTTACTGCTTACGCTTATTTAATCAGGAAACCACCATTGGTTTACCAATTATGGAAATTGGAATTGAAAAAATTGTATTTACCAATGCAGAGCCTATTCACAACAAAGGAAGGCGAGTCGGATCAAATATCGTCTCGCAGATGATTTGTGACGGTGGTTTCGAGGATTGTCACCAAGCCTTGTGTCAACGGTATGTTTGGTATCGTAATTCAATGGCACTAGCCGACCAATTCAATAAAAACACCTGAAGAGATTTTTTAATCTTAAAGCGATTGAATGTAACAAATTACCATTGGTTATGTATAGTTGACCTCTCATAGGCCTACTTTAGTTGCCCGGTCTTGTAGGCAATTTATTCGACTCGTTTTTCAACCCATTTGACCTCATTATGGCACCAATGAGTTTTTCTTCAGGGCTCAAACAATAAATCGGTGAGGGATTAGGATAATCATTTGTTTAGACAAGTTTCTTGTCATCCCACCAGGATTATTATATTTTATAATTAACGTAAAACGTTTAAGTACTCAACGAATGCTGCGAATACTGACTGTTGAGTTACTTAGGATAGAGGATAAATAACGGAAAGTCAATCTTTCCAAACAAAAGCCTCTTATTATTAGATATTACTTGGAACCCCTACCCTTAACGAGAAAGCTCTGCCAAATGACTTCTCATTTCTTTGCTTTGAGGGGGGGGGGGCAATAAATGCAATGCAGTACAGACTAACAGGCTTTTAAAACATTACAAAGTCTGGTAAGCGAACTAAACTTTGCTGGTTTAGTTCTTGCTATATCGCTATCCGTGCCTGCTTCTAGTGTTTACGGGTGAATTAAGTAATGTCCTGTCTTCGCATCCACAGCTAACTGTCCTATACTGTCATAATCTTAACACAGATTCATTCGACATAGCTCCCCAGGAGCTCAGTTCTTCAGTTTTGCACTCGCACAACTGTGGACAACACAAGAGCAATGCCTCCATTGGTAGCAGTTGCAATCAAGGGATAATTAAGGTAGGCTAGCCATATTACGGATGTTGGAACAACCGACAATATTCAGGGCAATTTTCTTTGTCCAGTGTAACGTTTAGACTGTCGTAGCATTCCTACGGAACAAAGATGGGATCAGATCTGCACCCTTAATGCAGTTAATCGAAAGGAGATACTTTCAACGACGATAGTATTCAAAATCCACCATATTCCTGAACATAATAATGCATAGTTAAGCTTATAATCTCTCTTGCCATTATCCTGCAGCAGAATTCCTTGGCGATAATTTGTTCTCGTTAGAGCGAGCGAGGGTTGTTACGATAATATCGAAATCCTAGTCAGTTCGAGACCTGAACGACGCGTAAGAGTACCGCTATTTCAGTAGTAGTAGCACCAAGAAGGGTGAAGGTATTCTGGAAAGCGGAACTGAAGGCCCGGTCAGCAGTACCAGCCACCTAATAGACAATGTTCAGTGCTGCACCACTAGAATCTGCAAAATGACTCTGACGGTATGAAAATGTGGAGTACATTTTCCAAATATCAAATGATATAGTCGTAATAAAAATCCTATTTGCCTCCGTCTACCCAAAAGACATACGGAGTAGCTAGTAGTAGTTGGTTGAATTAGAATAAGTATAGTTAAAATCCTTTGTTACTGACTGGATAAATTTGGCTCTTTTCCTATCTGACGTTCATATAGCTGTTGACTGCCTAGTGTTATGCACAAACACTATTATTATAAATAAGTCACGTTATGTAGTCCCGAGACTTTCGGTATATAAGTTCTGATGTAAATCATAATTATATCTTAAAACCAAATTGATTAAAAGTAACGTACTTAGCTGTAGTAATTGCAGTTTTGGGACACAGATAAGCTCTTTATCATTTTAGTCTCAAACTTCTTGAGTTCAGTATATTTGTTTCCAGTACAGAGTTAATGACCTATCAGTTTTAAATAAATAATTCATGCATTCTACTGAAAGTACCAGCCATGTTTAGATTGTGATTGGTGGCGTTGGCTCTAAACATTAATAGATACCGCACGGTTTGGTTGGATGTTAAAAATCTGTATTATAATTTAAACCGTTTACCTGTTTTGTTATTTTATTGCCTTATTCAAGGGGTGACCTTTTAAATTTATTTCTGACCCCAAAAGTAAGGACCAAGGTCTCTTCTTGTCCGCTTGTAGCAGGTTGGGTTAAAACTGTGTGAGTTGAGACAGGTGGTAATTCTATGTTAAGATGATTCAATGGTGCTTCTGCAGAGTTCTAATTGAATAAATAAAGGTTTGAGTTTGAGGTATTCTTGCCTCGTCGGGATCAGCTGTTGCTTCATTTTGTAAGTAACATCTAAATGCGTAATCGAAAGTCGTTACTGGCGCTTTCGCAGATTTACGCTAAAGATAGTGGAAATTGTAGTAACTAACTTTTCAAGCCCAAAAGGTTAACTAAGGTACGCTTGAACCAATCTCATAAGATCTAATACTTTTAATCATTATGATTAACTTTTTGGTTCTTATTTGATTAACTTTTCATCTGGGATTGTTAATATATTATATAATATACAAATTTGTGTGATTTATTGGTATACTATCTGCACACCTTACTCTTTCAAATAAAGAAATAAGTAATTACTTATGTATTCAAATTCACATTGGCGTCCATATATTGTACACCAGGTGGGTAACAAACAGGTCTCAATAAGTAAGCTTCAAATTACGGTCAAGTGTTTAATAGCTGTGTTTTACCTGAAAATAAAACACATATTAAATACTTACCTATATTTGAAGCTTACACTTAACGTCCACCTGTTGTGGATTTCGACTCAATGAACAACATCCAGCGCCCGCACATTATCGTGCGCCGCGCCACCTGGTGGGGAGGTGTGCGAGAGAGATAGCATACATACAACGGAAAGAGAGGGAAAAATAGGCGGAAAAAGCTAGGTGCCTTCTCAATAAGTAAGCTTCAAATATAGGTAAGTATTTAATATGTGTTTTATTTTCAGGTAAAACACAGCTATTATAATATTAAATACAAATACTGTAGATGCCAGATAAAACCGTGTTAGTAAAATTTCGCTTTTTTATAAATCATTATGAATGCTTAACTATAAATAACAAATCTATTAATAAACAATTGTTTTTTTGGTATCAAAATCTACAATCATAATAAAATGATGTTTGTTTTTAAGCTATTGCATAGCTTCTATCGCGGGCCTTGAGCGCGGGGACCGAATCGAGAAATTCCGTAACGAAAAAACCTCACGCTCCCCACTCCGACGGGCACGGAGGTGTGGCTTGAAGGCATGCTATGCAATAGCTTTACCGCGGCAGTCCTCGAGGGCCACACGTCTTTTTTTTTTTCGTAATAATAATCTTGTAATAATCCTACTTTCTTAAAACTAGAATTTCAAATACATTTCTATTAGAGAATGTACATTATTATCGTATTATCTTTTAAATATGTTTATTGCAACTCAATTTTTGTTAAGCTTCCCAGTCACAATTTATATTTATAATTTATGGGCATGCTTAAATCAAGAATTTATAAGGTTTTATCCATTATGTTACTTAACCCGAATCAACGTCGTCGAATTTTATTCCTAAGGGAACCTGGGCGTCCGACGCTAGACACGGACACTAAAACTTTCTTGAATTATGGTAGCAATTCATAGATAAACGCTTCCAATAAAATAATATTAAATCATGAACTTTATGAACTATGAAATGTAAAAATGTCCAATATAAATCAAGATAAATTAAACATAGATTTCTATGATAATATTTCGTCACTTGCAATAACTCAAGATATGTGTTAGAGCTAGCGATAAATTCTGTTGAGGATTGAAACTGTCTCATTCCCTCATATATCATTTTCCCTCGAAATCGTTTGATCCTTGCTGAATAACGAATCCGACATGAAAAGCGAATAGTTATGGAGCGATGTCATCGATAGTTACAAATTAAGGTGCTCTTAATCCTGATCCTCCCTAAGGTGTGGATTTTTTAACGGTTATAGCACATAAACACGCAAACGACTCGACCATTTAATTTTAAACGACTTTCCAACGCGATAAATAATAGCTCTTTTCGTGTTTTAAGCAAACTTGAATGGACTTTTTAACATATTTATTTTAAGAACAACGATTATAACTTGGCACTTGACTTATTGCAAATGCGAAACACCCCTTTCAATGAAACCTTCATGCAACCGTCGTTCGAGCAAAATTATACTAGTTTTGCAGACTTGCATATTTCTTTGTATACCTTGTCCGGTTTTAAATAAATTCATAGAAATTTATTGAAAATGAGCATAATATCTTTTTCAAATTGATGATGCTCTTATAATACTGGCTTCCTTTATTTTCAAATAAATATGAGGAAATACCATAATAAATATAATTTAACATTGAATACAGCGCATAGCATAGGTAATGTGAACACAATTCCCTTGAAATAAGCGAGGGTATGTTGATCAACACTAAGTCTTACTTATTTTGATATTGATAGTTAATGAACAGTCAAAAATGTGGTAAAGTAAGGTTCATTCTGGACGGTTTAGTCATTGCAGTCTTGAGACTAAAAAGAATTTAATAAAGAAAATATTAAAGTAAGTATGCTCTACTGAAATTCCACGAGATGAATTTTCTTTAAAATAGTTTTAAATAAATGTTTAACAACTGTGAACTTTATTTTTGCAAATATTTGCAATATAAATTAAATGAATAAAATATATAAAGAATGTAAGTAGAGTAGGTATACTTTAAAATTCCAAATAGGTCTCTGTAACTCCACACGAAACTGAGATACAAATAAGACTTAAAATTAAGCGAGTTTTATAATGTTCATACCATTTTCAAAGCATCCGATCTTTTGTAAGTCACTTTCGTCTATTAAAACTTCATCTAGACGAGATTTAAACTTTCTCGCTAAAAGCTTCGTATGCTACAAAACAGTTCTTATTTGTTTCAGGAACACGAAGCGCTCGGCATAAAATCCAATGCGACATATTTTATGTAGATTAGGCAATTTAACTACAACAACCGTACATGTTTCAATTACTTTACGTTATACTGACAACACACATTCAATTCTTCTTATACAAACAATGTTCAGCTTTGCGTATGCTATTACGCGTTACAATCTGGGTGATATTTATGGCACGAGAGAACTTACGGTAGATTTAACTTTGGGAATGATTTCTGAAGTTCCGGTTATTTTTCAATGTATGAAAAGGAAAATGGGCCCATATTTTAGGCGTCACTACTCCATTAGTGACGTAGGAACCCCAACCAATGTGGTAGGGTGAATCTGCAGTGACAGGGGCGTTCACCCCGAGTGCAGGCAACCCTCGTTTTTGTTACAAAATCGATATATTTGGACCACTGCTTGCTATATCTAACAACTGACAGCACAAGAGACACTTTATACCATTCTAACTTAATCTTGTTTCCATTTTAAAGCAATTGTTTTATTAGGTTTTGCGCAAATGGAAAAACATTTCTTGGCATTTTCATGTAACACTTATTGCATTAAGTCCTCTTATTTATTTTAATTTAAACTAGGTCATGTTTATCGATTTAGGACTGCACAGAAATTGAGAGAATGTTATTGCTCATTTCGTATTTATTTCATGTCCTTTTAGACATTCAATGAGCAAGTAGAACATCAACCCGTTAACCAATATAGAGTAAGATAAAAAGGAAGAAAAACTATTTACGTCCGACTCTATTTAAATAGTTTTTTATTCCTTAACGACGTAATTAATTTCGTCTCTACAAACAAGGTGCTTTACATGAATGAAAACAGCGAAGCATCTTTATTGGCATACAGCCAGGCTTATAGAATTCCGATATATTATCCTCCAACATACAGATAGTCCATGCTATTTGCAATGCATTGAATGTAGTAGATATTACCTCATAATACCTCTGACTGTCTGGCATATCTACTGAGTACCCATTTCGGCAGTTGATACCTTCTATATCTGTATTCTGTATATTGCGTTATTATAGGACTATCTAATATATTAAACCTACTGAATCCACTAACTCTAATTACTTATTGTATTCAGTAATCAAGTTAATTGTATCAATCAGTACTTCTTTTACAATGATGTAAATGTGTGTTACTTAGCATCTTCTGAATATGTAAATATTACTAACAAAACTGTACTGCAATAAAAATAATACGATAGAAAATAAGAAAAACACACCAAACTACTTTGTAAACAAAAGAATACACCCATGAAATTATACAATTTCATGTAGGAGCTTCTTAAAGGAATTCCGAAAGAAAAGCGAAACTTGTAAAGGCTTGTAATGGCTTTAAGGAGATTGCAGCTTATTTTCGAGGTATTATTTTACATGGATTTTTATTTCTCGTTACGTTTATTTCGAGGGCTGAGCCTTAATACACTTCCCTTTATCTAAAAAACAATATACTTTACATAACTTAACTTTGTTTGATCTTACGTAATGTAAAAGAATGGTCGCGTTTTCATGACATGTTAAAGACATGTTATTTGCAAATTTGTTTCCAATTAATGTAGTAAATCTTTTAGGTATACTTTTGTGCATTTATTTCCGCACATAAGCCTACGTAATCTAACGAATAAAGTACAGGTAAATTAGCTTGGAGAAATTTTTGCGTTTGTAGTAGTGTATGGTCAGCAAATAAAATAAAACAACATTTTATTTTTAGTTTTTATTTTATACAGGGTTACTTGTAAAACACCAGCAACCTCGCAGGACAAGATAGCTAACATCATAAGTAACAACATTTGTTCTACGACTTTTGGCATAACGCAATAAATTATTTTTAAATGATTTTTTAAACTTTTATTGTACTCTCCTTACATTTGTAAGTCTATGTTCTATTAATTATCGGATGGACGACGCGACGCCCCCTTCCCCCTCTCGTTCGCTTTTTGTTTACGTAATTTTTGGGAGGCGTAGAGTTTATAATATTCAGACGGAAAATTAAATGAATATTTATTTTTGTATGAAAATAAAATCTAACAAATTATCAAAAGTCGTAGAACAAATGTTGTTACTTATGATGTTAGCTATCTTGTCCTGCGAGGTTGCCGGTGTTTTACAAGTAACCCTGTATATATAAGGGATTTTAAATTAAACTATATGTGTTTCTCCTCTGAAAAAGATGAGACTTTATTTTAATATTTGCACATTTAACATACATATAACTTTTACATTAACAATGTTACTAAAATGAAAAATTTACTAACCTGAAAAAGAAACGACATTTAAAGTTTAATTCTTTAGTTTGAGAAGTCAAAGGCTTGCCTCGACCATGTTTTAACACTGGAGCCATATTGAATTAACAATATAAAGTTACAACACTTACACACAAATTAAACACTAGTTATGGCCCTGCCTTCATACAAAACTGCTGAATACGCCGTTCGCACGGGAATAGAATGTGGATGCGATTTCCCTTAGTTAGCATCCAAGCTTACGTCTTTATAATTATTAAACTGTATAAATTCATTCTTTAACTCCGGTCTGCATCGTGCAGACATGGGTGTAAAAGTCTCATTTTAGCTATTAAATGTAGTTTTTAAGTACATCTGAGTTTTCATTTGGGGCCTCCGGCTGCGGGACATGTAATTCACTTCAACAAATATTATAACAATAATAACAAATAATAACAACAATCAACAAATACAAAATTTATCAATTAAACTACGTACATAATAATTATAATTTTTGAATGAAATGTGCTTTATGTTCTAACGGTACCAAACGACTGCACGTGGCACCTGCGGACAGCGTAAACTGGTTTATTCTGGTTTTGTGCGTGTTTCCACTTTCCACTATCAAGTGACGATTTATTTATTTGTTTTGTTTCGTAATTATTATGGTCAAATATTAATTATGAAACAAATTATTATGGACACGATATTTTATTGTTTCACGGTAGTCGCCTTGTCGTTTGCTCAAGGACGTAAAATTGAATGATATATTTTTTTTTATAAAGTCAAAACCATTTTCTTTCAAATAAAAACTTGTTTTTATTGAAAACAAAAGTGTTGCTAGGAATAAGTATAAAATTAAATAGTAATGTTAGGATATCGAAACATTTTTGTATAGGCCAGAACGATATAGTGGAAACGCGCTCTAAGATCTGAGTAATATACACACCACTACATATGCAAAAATTTCTCCAAGCTAATTTACCTGTATTATCATCGTCAAATAGTTAAACTTTTGACTTACCAATTACTTTTTTTCATAATTTTCATAATAGATACATTCAATTCAATTCAACGTAATGAAATAATGGAATACCTTCATGCTCTACATTTCCATTTTAATAACATGTCATGGTAACCCCCGACTCTCAGGTATGAATTTAATTCTAAGTCAGTGGGGTTTGGTTTCTTTCCTTGTTCGCTTGCCTTACATTTAAGCTAGATATAAACAAAAGATTCATTATTTTAATAACTATATTTATCGTAATCATAGTATATCATGCTTTTACTTCTTTGTCGTATTGTACTCTTTTAATGGTTATTATATTGATATATCTTTAATATATTTTTATAATCTGTTTGTATAACACGTGCCCATTTGCCCTTCTGTATTACACGTGGTTTCTATATCATTTCGGACGTCGTTCCACTAAAATGACACTAAGCATAAGGAAAGAGCAAACTCTTATTTCTAAATATCTAGTTTATATCACGTCTTCGTCTAAAAGGATTTCTAATAAGCGGTAGGGATTGGCTGCGGAGTGGCGCGAAAAATGAACATTTCCACTGAACCCTCCGCTTTTATAACCCAGATTGAAATGTAACAAAGTGTAGCTTAGTCTACAAAATCGCTATTTTACTGTTCTCCATTCTTAAACGTATTAAAGTAAACCTGCAGATAATTGCATTCACCGTAGTTTCAATATCCATTTCGATTCGTATAATATATAATGTAGATACATTTTTAAATTACTCACATTCAGAAATAAACACTTTCATATACCTATTTATTTATTTTATTTAGAGGACAAATCAGTGCATTTGATTTTATTCTATAAATAAATAAAATAAGAAACAGTACGAAAAAAAGTACAAAATACGGAACAAATTTTGCACCTGTTGTGTTAACGCCTTTTTGTGAGGTATATTGTATCTGCTGTATATATATGAAGATATCATTACCGTATGTGAATTATGACCTCAATTATTTTCCAATTATTACTTATTAGGTATTATATAAATGATGTATGGGAATATTCTACACTAATATTTGACACAGTTAAGTTTTTGTTCCTAGTTCATTACTATGATTGAAAAATATTATAATTTTCTGTTTACCTGGTTCAAGGGTGAACATAAACTGTTTTGTTTCACACGAGCATGGCGCGATTAGCGCTACGAACGTAGATATTAAATTACATTTTCTCGGAATATAGCTATTTATGTTGCTTTACCAGCAAACAATATGGGTCGTAGAAACAGTTTAAAATAATCGCTAGAACAATCAACTAATATTATAGCCCAAAGTAAAAATAGCTATATTATAATTTTAATGTGATGCCTGTCGTATGTTTTCTAATTTAATGGATCGACTTTATTGTGTATTTTTTAATATCTCTGTTTATATGGAAAGTCTAGTCTGGAAGATATTCAATCCAAATAGGAGAATATTGTAGCAAAAAATAATAAATTTTATGAAATAGGTACGTTTACTTTCAGTGGAATTTTCCGAGTTTTCTTACCACTCACATATTGAAGATGAATAAAGCTTATTTTAACTTTATTATACTTTTAGATAAATACCTAGTACCTTACCACGTATGCATAAATAGTTTTTGAATACATACAGAAATGTATGGAAACTCTTGAACATAAATCGCTGTAATTGCTTGACCTACTACAACTATGTCTACGGGCCAATTAGATTGAGTGCGTGTGGCTAACCGCTAAAGTCAGATGTGTATGTTGAGCCTATCCGTCTACATATTTCAGCCGAAACTAACACTTGAATGCTATACGAGTATATACAGGCATGTCGTCGGTGACTAATCTATTAAACACTTTTTAAACATATGTCATTTAGCATATAGGGAATTGTTCGGTTAGGTTAGAATCTGCCAACGTGAATCTGAACTTCATCTTCTTTGTGTTAAGCTTAGTCCACACTGAAATACATTAATAGAATATTATATACAATTGTTACAACTAAAAGAGATGAAATAATTCGACCGACCACGCAAGCGTCAATGTCAACAAAAGGCGGATATTTATTTTTGTTTCGTTTTACTCCGAGCTTTGATATACCTACTCGTAATACTCAGAGTATATTACTTTTTCGGGAAAACTAAAGCCCATTTAAATAATTGGTATTGCATTATGGTTGAAGGATTAACAAAAAAACTTTTACAAAATTCAAATATTAACGTGAATAACTACAACGATCTATTTATTACCTTTTTTATAATTTTTTTTTTTCAAATTTCGTTTATTCAAGTATGAATATATCTGTCAGTAAAGCATCAATGGCTTGAAAGAAAATCTCGGTAGAAATATAAAAAAACAACACAGTGCTATAGTGACTCGTGCCTACAAAACAAAGGTAACCAGTCTCAACCATTGTCTAGCTTTCCTCTGTTGTGTTTAGGAAGAGTAGTTATTTAGCGGGAAATTCTGCCATTGTGTCAAAGCAATACCTTTTAAGTATACTTTTAGCAAACGCTTCTAATAACTGATGTAAATTTTATATGATTTCCAAGATAGTTACAAAACAACCTACTATTTAAACTAAAAAATAACAATAATGCGATTTAATTTTGGGATACCTTTTTAATTGGATTATTATACTTAGGTACTCTGCCATCCGTTAGACTATGAGTCAGCATTTTAACAAGATAACAAATAACTAAAGCAATTCATCAAGCAAGTTAGCCTACTAAAAGTTTCCATTTACTGTTGATGGTCTTTAATGAAATTCATCTTGAAATCTTTATTGTTTCTTCGATATTAACAAATATTAAACTTTTCTTATAGAAATTAATAATAGTGTAGGTATTCAAATTTATTTTTACCCTTATCTTAGTATATAAAGAGACTATTAAAATATATACTATAGGGCAAAATATAATTTTAAAATAAACTTAATTTAGCAAAGAATTGTACACCGTACTTATTAAAAATTCTACTTATTTAGTCAGTTTATTTTTAGGGTTCCGTACCTCAAAAGGAAAAAACGGAACCCTTATAGGATCACTTTGTTGTCCGTCCGTCCGTCTGTCAAGACCCTTTTTCTCAGGAACGCGTGGAGGTATGAAGCTGAAATTTATATCAATTACTCAGGTCTACTGTCCCTTGAAGCTGTGAAAAAATCAAACTTCTAAGCCAACGCAATCAAAAGATACAGCTGTTTATGCCGCAAATTTTCGACACTTGCAAGGGAATCAAAACCTACAGGGTGCTTCCCGTGAACTCAGAATCTTGAAATTTGGTACGAAGCAACGTCTTATAGCATAGATAAAGGAAAAATTACGAAAACCATAAATTTTTTGTTACATCACATAATATATATTTTTTTAATAATTTTAAACTTACTACCCATTTCCTCATAAACGCGTAGAGGTATTAAATTGAAATTCATACCAAATACTCAGGTCTATAATACCTTTAAGCTGTAACAAACCTTGCAGGTTTGTACGGAACCCTCGGTGCGCGAGTCCGACTCGCACTTGGCCGGTTTTTTTTTTGTATTATTTCATCCATGTATCTAATTAATATATTACTTAACGTTTCTTCATGACTTATACTTGGGCTGTTTTCGTTTTTCTTGTGCTCAGTCAGCAATCACGAACGACGCGATGAAAGCAAATTAGATTAAATTTAGTTCTAGTAAATCTCTCCGAAAAAGGTGATAAAATAAAATATTTCTAAGTATAATTTTATTATCCTTGAAATATGCGAGCTCTTGACAACGGACAATCACTTACTGCGTAATTTAAATAAAATACGTATAAGAAAAATCAACGTAGACATTGTTTTAAGACGCCGCTATGAAACGTGCTAAAGGCTATTAAAAGTTCAAAGTGTTTTCCTAATTTTCTTTTCAATTTATACCGAGGCTTAGGTTGAAAACTTCCCTTTCGTAACCAACTTAACGGCTCCTAGACATTATTCTGATTAACTTTGTCGATTAGCGGCGAACAATTTTGCTTACATACACTAATTTCGTTTTCTTTTATAATAATGCTGCAGTATTTTCATGATTCGGTTTCAATGTAGAGTTTACTTATCTTACATACCTATAGGCTATACTTTCTTTATCTAGAAAACCGGGACAAGTGACTAGATAAATCCATCGTAAATAAATAATATGTAATAATATTTCAGAATAGGGATAGAAAAAATGATACACTTAATGATACATATATAAAAATATGATCGTTTCCATTTCAAATGTCAAACGTCATTCTTTTACTTATTCTATTCTATCCTCTATAGGTATTATTCTATTAAACCACAACAATCGCACAACGTGGTAACGTAGATGTTCCCCTAGCGAAACGATGTACACGTGGTATGTTATCCCAACAGGAAAAACTGGAATAATAATAAAATCGCGTTGAAATCGCACTGAATGTATCATTTACTTCAATATTTAGGTTTTATGAACCCGCTATTTGATTTAAAGTGAATAACTTAGGCAAAAAATTGCTATGAATTGAAAATTTGTGGTTTTTAAACTTATTTGTAAAAATAAATTAAAAATTATGCTTGAAAAGATAGATATTTATAAACTATAAAGTGACATTTTTCTTATATGTCTGAGCGTTAATATGTAAATTTAATATTATTCTTAATTCACAGGGCAGTTAGCAGTCGGGCGACGCCGGGGAGGGACGTTAGCAATCAATAAAAGGGGAATTTGGCAGGTACAGAGCGCGAGACCTCATTAATCTCGCTCTGCCACTCATCTATAAATATGCTTGCCGTCATATTTCACCATTTAAAATTTTGAGTCTGTAATTAATTCTCTCGTGTAAAATTAATCAGATTATGATCTTAAATAGATAAATATTTAATGATATTTCGCTGCTTTTATAACCTATTCGTTGTAAAATTATCGGATCCATTCTTATTATAAATTAATTATAAGTAAAGTGAGTGACAATGAGAAACATTTTCAAGAGAGAAATCAAAGATGATATTTTTAGTTGAGCAAATGTTGAAATTACTTCCTGAATCTCGATGCTATAACTCATTAATTATTATTTTTTATTTTTACACGTGACGTATAACATCGGCCTCTAATGGCTACTAATATATTACTGAAGTGAATGGTTCGGATAAGCAAACAAGCTTTTGGTTTATAAATTATATAAATAATAATGTTTTCAAATTCAATAACGTGTTGCAAAAGACTTAATATAATTACATAGTGTAACCTCCGTCGTTTTTTGGACACACTACACAACAACACAACACACGACCTTACGTCTTATTACCTATATTTTAAGGTAACTAGGTAGGTATATCACACCACAACATAATCTAACTATTTTTAATTCTTTCTTTTCTGTGTCTGTCCTAATTTTCTGTCTTTTGGTTTCTTCGGAGTTATATTTGGAACAGCTGGCTTTATTATTTTTATTATTACTTTACAGCTGGCTTTACTTTGAGCTCTGGATTGAAGAAGAGTTTTTAAACCCCCCTTTTTATATTATATGAAATTAGATACCTTCAATTAAATTGAGGACAACGTTTATTTGTAAAAAACATCAGTACACCTTCTCTCTTTGAAATCCTTTTATAACTTCCCGGCTATTAAAATTCTAAATATATTTCCTAAAATTTGTGCTTATTAAATATTACTTCAGTGCTTTTATTAAATTTATCTTGAACAAGAGAGGTTTTACGGGGAACAGGAAAATAAAATTGAATTAACAATTTACATCACATAATAATTTAATAAAAAATTAGAGTTCTATAAAAGTTGCACCATACGCAAGTCTATTTTTAGATGACTTACTAGCTTACTACAGTATTTTTGCAACGCAATTATATAATTGGGATTACTAATACTCGTAGGTCGTATTATAATCCTTCATACAAGGAATAATTTAATAAAGACATACTATTCTCATTCTCATCGACAATTTAATTCGTAATTCCGTTTGTTTAAACGAAACGAGAAACACATTAAAAACATAATATGTATTAGATCCTGAGTTCGAAGACAAGACAACATGCTTTCAGTATTGTTTTTTTTTTTTTATTGAAATATAAAGCTGTCATAATAAGTTTATGAAGGAAATAAGTAAAAGGAATATTTTAGCGGTTGTAAACGGCTATAAATTGAGATGCATCAAGCTTCCTGTAGAGGGTGCTAATTGACGTTAAGGCGTCGGAGAGCTGACCGCACGGATACTGGATAAGGTTATCCCAGTATTAGCCCCAAGGTGCTAAGGCTCACGCGAGGCAAAACGGTGAACACGAAACATTGCCGAAGAAAGAATTTACTGGACTTATCGGCTAAGCGAAGTGTATACAGAGAACCTTATCTGCCCAGACCAGGTTTTATGTAGACTTAACTTTATTCCCACTAAGTGAATGCCTTTTAGATTCTAATCATGATTTAGTATTCTTGATTTATTCTAGTTTAAGACTCTATTGTATTAACGATTCATACTTTCATAAGAATACAAAGGGTAGTAAGAATAATTTATCTTTATGTAGGTACGTAAAGCTGGCGATGAAAAATTAGCGAAATTAAAAAAAAACAACACCAGAATTTGTTGCTTATTTGTTGCTAATTAGTTGCTATAATGACGATTTTGTTGCTCAACCCGTTCGCTGAAAATCAGCAACAGTTCTAGCTTAACATTAAAATAGCGTGAAGAAATCGGAAAAAGGGATGGATCGTTGCAAAAATGCAGGTGAATTTGTTGCTAATTTGTTGCTGCATAAAAACAGTGAAAATTTTGAATTTTTTTCATTGGCGCCAAAAATAACACTGGCCACGTCAACTTAATTTTCGATTTTCGGTAGTGAAACATAAAAAAATAATTGGTTGCTGCTCACATCGTTCACTGGCACAGTGTACAGAGCCAGCAACAAAATAGAAACCGGAAGTAGAGTTAATTTTGAAACCGGTTTGCTAGAAATTCGTCCACGCCAGCTTAACTGTCAATTTTCGGTAGTTAAACATAAAAAAATAATTTGTTGCTGCTCACATCGTTCACTGGCACAGTGTACAGAGCCAGCAACAAAATAGAAACCGGAAGTAGAGTTAATTTTGAAACCGTTTTGCTACATAATCGTCCACGCCAGCTTAACTGTCAATTTTCGGTAGTTAAACATAAAAAAATAATTTGTTGCTGCTCACATCGTTCACTGGCACAGTGTACAGAGCCAGCAACAAAATAGAAACCGGAAGTAGAGTTAATTTTGAAACCGGTTTGCTAGAAATTCGTCCACGCCAGCTTAACTGTCAATTTTCGGTAGTTAAACATAAAAAAATAATTTGTTGCTGCTCACATCGTTCGCTGGCACAGTGTACAGAGCCAGCAACAAAATAGAAACCGGAAGTAGAGTTAATTTTGAAACCGGTTTGCTAGAAATTCGTCCACGCCAGCTTAACTGTCAATTTTCGGTAGTTAAACATAAAAAAAAAAAATTTGTTGCTCCTCAC
This sequence comes from Colias behrii, assembly GCA_029959065.1. Classification (NCBI taxonomy): domain Eukaryota; kingdom Metazoa; phylum Arthropoda; class Insecta; order Lepidoptera; family Pieridae; genus Colias; species Colias behrii. The sequence goes on along the minus strand of JARWMC010000007.1, from coordinate 6,940,433 downwards.
ATCGTTCACTGGCACAGTGTACAGAGCCAGCAACAAAATAGAAACCGGAAGTAGAGTTAATTTTGAAACCGGTTTGCTAGAAAATCGTCCACGCCAGCTTAACTGTAAATTTTCGGTAGTTAAACATAAAAAAAAAATTTCTAGCAAACCGGTTTCAAAATTAACTCTACTTCCGGTTTCTATTTTGTTGCTGGCTCTGTACACTGTGCCAGTGAACGATGTGAGCAGCAACAAATTATTTTTTTATGTTTAACTACCGAAAATTGACAGTTAAGCTGGCGTGGACGATTATGTAGCAAAACGGTTTCAAAATTAACTCTACTTCCGGTTTCTATTTTGTTGCTGGCTCTGTACACTGTGCCAGTGAACGATGTAAGCAGCAACAAATTATTTTTTTATGTTTAACTACCGAAAATTGACAGTTAAGCTGGCGTGGACGAATTTCTAGCAAACCGGTTTTAAAATTAACTCTACTTCCGGTTTCTATTTTGTTGCTGGCTCTTTACACTGTGCCAGTGAACGATGTGAGCAGCAACCAATTATTTTTTTATGTTTCACTACCGAAAATCGAAAATTAAGTTGACGTGGCCAGTGTTATTTTTGGCGCCAATGAAAAAAATTCAAAATTTTCACTGTTTTTATGCAGCAACAAATTAGCAACAAATTCACCTGCATTTTTGCAACGATCCATCCCTTTTTCCGATTTCTTCACGCTATTTTAATGTTAAGCTAGAACTGTTGCTGATTTTCAGCGAACGGGTTGAGCAACAAAATCGTCATTATAGCAACTAATTAGCAACAAATAAGCAACAAATTCTGGTGTTGTTTTTTTTTAATTTCGCTAATTTTTCATCGCCAGCTTTACGTACCTTCTTTATGTTACTTTCTCCCTATTATGCTTTAAATACCAAAGCTTATTAATGGTAAGTAAGTAGCTCAATAATTAGTTTAATTCTGATTTTAAAATAACATAACTATCAAATAGGTAAACAGAAATCCAGCATATTGGATTCAGCTCAATCACATTTCATTAATGTACTAGCTGCGCTTCGCGGTTTCACCCGGATAACTCCGCTCTTGTTGGTCGTAGCGTTATGATATATAGCCTATAGCCTTCCTCGATAAATGGCCTATCTAACACCGAAAGAATTTTTCAAATCGGACCAATAGTTCCTGAGATTAGCGCGTTCAAACAAACAAAGTCTTCAGCTTTATAATATTATAGTATAGATTCTACATAACATCTATAAAGCTCCTGTAATGAATGACAAAACTGAACGCTTCAAAAATAACAATCGTGTTATAGCCAATATTGAAGAATTAAACCAAACGGCCGATTAAATAAATATGTACCTATAAAAATAAACTGCGTTCGATGAAAAATCAAACCGTAAATTGATCAAACGTACACACCAAAAATTAACGTTCTTGACAAGCGAATATTGAATGTCACAACAAATGACAAAGGAAATTAAAAACATCAGTTCCAATACAGATTGCTTTTGAATTGTTAAAAATACAATAGAAAGCGAGCGTACCCAAACCGCGGCATACGTCCTGATTTGATCATCTACTCGATTTTCCAATTACTCTTTGAGGCATTTCCATTAACTCAATTATCAATAGCGGCATTTGCGTTTACTTCCATGATAAATGGGAATTGATTTAATTTCTTTTTTATATGATACTAAATGTTGGGGCGATACGTTTAATTAATTGGATACAAGTTAGTACACAACACAACGATTTTCTTCTCATATAAATACTAGTCTCATATCGTACAGTCGTACTTAATTAGTGATGAAATTTTATTTATTTATTTATTTATTTATTTTATCATTACATCAAATTACCATTACAGGCTTAACCTAATGCGGTATTGACTTACACTAAAAACTTTACACAGAAAACTAAAACTAATAATAAAACAACTTAAACTAACGAACTAGATAGTAATCTAAGGAATAAATTAACACGATAATAATACAATAATTAATAGCTAATAATATACAAAAGAACCTTTACTAATTCACCCAATGGGCACGTAAAAATGTCCACTTTGCCATGGACGTCATTGAGAATGCGTAGTGCTCGCACGAGAGGAGACTTCGCGAGCAGCATGGTTCGCGCCTGAGGGACGTAAAGTAGCGGCGGCCTGTGACGCTTCTCAGTGTACTTGTCCGGCACACATAAAGAGAGGGATTGCAGCATTCCAGGGTTATGTGCAAATCCCCGCAATAATTTAATTAAATACAGCGCAAGGGAAAATTCCCGTCGCACTCTAAGTTCATTGTACCCTACCATACCCAGTATGAATAAGGTAGGATACATTAATGGGTAAAAGGGGTATACCCCGTAAAGTTTAAAATAAAGGTGTCTAACGAATTTATTTTGAACCCGCTCTAACATGACATTATATTTTTCTTCGTGTGAAGACCAAATAATGGAGTTGTGCTCCATGTGGCTGCGTATTAACGCGTTGTATAGCACTTTTACAGTTGCTACATTTGTAAAGTCCCTTACGTGCCGCAGTAGAAACCCAAGATTTTTGTAAGCCTTTTTGCAAATATTTGTGATGTGCTCACGAAACATCAGGTCCGGTGTGAAGTATACTCCTAGATCACGCACCTTATTCACCCGTTGAATAGGTACGGATCCAAGCGAGTAGTTGTAGTGTATACTCTTATTCGCGCGAGTGAAACTGACTACGGAGCATTTAGCTATATTGAAATGTAGCTTGTTTTGCTGACTCCAGCTGAAGATGTTTAGCAAGTCACTTTGTAGACGCTCACAGTCCATCTCCTCGTTTATTCGGAGAAAAACTTTCAGGTCGTCGGCAAAAAGTAGGCACTGACTGTACTCCAGAACATCCGGTAAGTCGTTAATCATTAGAACGAACTCCAGAGGACCGAGATTGCTGCCTTGACTTACGCCAGACCTTGTAAAGAAGGGCTCGGACTGACTTCTATTGTAAGAAACATACTGCTGCCGGTCCTGCATATACGATGCCCAGAATTGCAAGAGCTTCGGTGTGCATCCTACTTCCGCCAACTTTTATTATTAACAAAGGTCCGTTTTTCTCAATTATTATTAGAAAATTAACATAGACAACAGAGTAATTTACTGCTATAATCGAATCATATGTTTTTTCCAAAGTAGAGTCGACGCAATCAATAAAAGTGAAAGTACTTTCGTAGAATTTTAATTTGTTTGCGGTGTCGAGTAAATATAACGAAGGTTAAACAGCTTGAGTAAATTTTGATTTAATTTCCAACGAAATAAGCATGGATTGTAGAAATGCTCTAGACTAATTTTCCAAATACGGGAGGCATTACGAATATTTTAAAATAAGTGTATTTTTTAAAAAGCAACGTGTTTCTTATTGAGGTTCCTTTGGTTAAGTTATATAAGTGGGTTGGGAATCAATTTATATTATTTTATTAACTTTTTTGTTACCTTTTTGTCATGAATTGTTACAAAAAATATGTTTTTCTTTACTTTCTGACCTAGTTTTATATAAATTCATCGAACCTTTTTATAAAGAAACAGAGAATAAATTTTTACCTGAAAATTTAAACAATAATGTGTTGTTGCTTAGTTGTAGTGATTTAAATTTAAATTTCAAATAAATTTTTAAGTTTGTTCAGGTTTATTATTAATTACTATTGTTATTTCAATTTGTTCTTTTTTGTGTCTTTAGAATACATTTCATATATTTAATAATGTATACAGTGTTAAACTTTTATTAATTGAAGTGTCGAGTACAAATTGGGGTATAATTTTAATATTAATTATATCTTTGTGAGTTGATGTAAATGTTTTGGATTATATTCTGTAACTGTGCCTTCTACATATAAATAAAATAATATGTAGTTGCTTTGGATTTTAAGTACAGTGTAGATATACTATTTTCGATATACGAAACTGTTTATTTTATTTCATCTTTTATTAATGTTGTCACCAATAATTATGTAAAAAAACAACGCACCGGTTGTAACTCAATATTTTACATGAAATAAAAGGAAGCTTATCTATTCATCACTTAGTACATAAAATATCATTACAACCTAGTTACGCACATTGTTTGGAAAAATAATATTTACCTGGTAGAAACTTTTTATTATATCTAATACCCAAAACAAACAGGTAGAAGTCAAACTATATCAAAGTTTTCGAAGCCCGTCTCAAAAGTTTCGAACATAAATAATACGTTGCCCACAAATTTTTTAAAACGTGTTATTCTCAACATAAAGTAAATAACGCACGCAATAATAACTCGATTACAATTTATTGCAATCAACGAGTTCAACACGCAGACAATTCATCGTGAGAACGAGGTCCCAATTCCGTGTTAAATCGTGCGACATACTGTGTCAATACAATTAAAACAAAAATCGACTGCCGTATGTATCGATATTGAATATTGCTGTGTTAATGATGAATTACGTTCCATGCTTTCGTATTATCAGTATTATTGTAACTTATAACGAAGTCTATGAATTATCCTAATCGATTCTGTGTGAAACATGGTTAATCTTATTCCAAATTTCGTTAAATATAACACAAATGAGCGATACTAATGTTGCAAGGAATTTGAACACACGGCACTTAGCCGGGTGTGTATTTTTATTCAAAAAACGAGGCATATGATCACCGTGGATACAAACATAGCAGATGTTTCGCGTGATCGTCGTGTTTGCGGCTTTTTATAGAAAATATTGTGGTGTATTAATAGAAACAAAAAAAACTTGCTCATAATTATTACATCTACACGGGCTTAGCAATTTTAGGCAGTTTATTTTTATCGCACGGATCAACGACCTTTTAAAATAAGCACGATAGAGCCGTCAATAAACAATTAATCAATAGTGATAGAAATATCTTAATATGCCCTATTCAAAGTATCTATATATCGGCGGCGGCTGGATTTTGAAACTATGTGGGCTGGTTATATCCCCTATATGGGGCATCTTGGGTAACTTCGAGCATCAAAAGACATAAACGGAATCTAACACTGACAATAATAACTGAAATCACTTATGAACTGAAATGAATACTTTGTATAGCGAATCTAAACTCAAACTAATATAGACTCGAACAGACAAGTCCGCTCGGCACGAGCTCCAATACTTGAATGCCCGTCCGCTACTACGGCCATGTCCAAGTGCACTTCGTGAGTCATGCGCTTGCGTTCGGTAATATCAGGGGGGGATCTCCGACACGGCCATCTCTGACGATCACACGTCCTCGTGTGAGGTCTCTGCAAAGACTACATACTCACAGTATCCTGCTCGGCCATACTGATTCTTGTCAACCATTTTAGGTCGTTACTAAAACAAACAATAATCATTATTCATCAATCAGCGCCGCACCAACAGCTCTCCTCGATTTCGCACCTACGAAACATAATAGCTCTGAATAACGTCGCACCAACGACTCATATCGATTTCGCACCAACGAAACGACTAAAGCACGGAACATCGTCGCTACAACGACACACCACAATTTCGCATCAACGAAATGAGGCTAACACTTAATAACGTCGCTACAACGACTCATCTCGCTTCGCAACAACGAAAACAAGGATATCTCAAAAGGTCGTCGCTTCAACGACTCATCTCGTTAACGCACCAACGTAAACAAGGACAACTCTAAATGTCATCGCTGCAACGACTCATCTTGCTTTTGCATCAACGAAAGCAAGGATAGCCCGTCGCTACAACGACATTACTTGTTAACGCACCAACGTAACGAAGAACAAGACAAGAGACAAATGGCAACTGCATCTACTACCACTCAATAAACGGCACTACAATGCATTACAAAATCCAGATAAAACATTTAACATCTCCCCTTTTACACAAAGCTCTTACGTCATTTTAACTACCACTACTAGCTACTACTAATAACCTCATGGTTGGATATTTTCCTGACTGTTGTGAGGATTTGGGAATTGAATGATTTGAAGTGGCACTAATAACTATACCTCAACAATTTTAAGCGTACCCTTCAACTTCAAGTCAAGCTTGCTTTGATTTATTTCCTCAATTTCGAAAAGAAGATTATCACCGACATTAAATTTCCATTAGTTAGCTTTACTTTTATCATAACTTGATCGACTTCATTATTAATTACAGACATTAATCCCAAAAGTCTACTGCTCTATCAGCTATCTAGCTTTTGTAACACGGTTTATAGTGAAGTTCATTGCCAGTCGTACGTCACCTAACGCATCTTTGACAATATCGATGTTTGCTAGACTATTTCCATGTCCAGCAGTGTACAACCAAAGGCTGATGATGTTGATGATGAAGACGATGATGACTTCCATGTCCAGCAGTGGACTACAAAAGGCTGATGATGTTGACGATGACGATGATGATGACTGCCATGAGCACACTTTTCAGCGTACTCGTCACTATCTACCTGATCATTAACACCACTACCCCCGGTGGAGACTACATCTTAATGTAACTTTATTTTTTTTTACAGAATAACTGAGAAAACATTCACTTTCTAAGCACCTTCCCGATTATCAAAAATATTGGCTGGTTATCCAAACAAATTAACACTGGACTCTAGTGCCATTATACTACTTCTACTACTACTAAACCACTACACATTTTTAAAGTAATAGAGCAAAACATATCGGGTGAAAGTATCAATTAGACTAAAACATACTCCTTAACATCATTCTTCCCTCTAAGTTCCCCTGTAGCATCAATGTGCACGAAATACTAACTTAAGAGTTTTGCTTGAATTCTGCCCGAGCTAGGCTTAGAGATTTAGCAAGTGATAAAGTTGACAACGAACTTACGCACGAACTTAGACATGTAACCCAGATGCATGACTAAATCGTGGATATTATGTACCACTGATCTTTTACCATTTTATCTGCACCTTGACAAATAATTGTCGACCTTACCGCATATGTCTTCCAGACAACAGTAATAACTCAACATGTAACAACTCATTCTGCATGTCCAAATGCATCTCTTGGTCCTAGCGGACAGTCAACGGAAAGCTCGGCTATGTTGACTCCATTCTGCCCCATACAATTTGCAATAATCAAAATACGTACTGTGACAGCCGACGTGGATTGCGCGAAAAGCAATCAACATGCTTTATCCTAGCGCCCTTTCTCCAACTAACATCAAAGTCGAAAGACTGAAGGCTGGCCCCCACCGGCACAAGCCGAAGACAGCTTTATACTAAACGGCTCCCACCGAATTGCACTGTTAATCTGTCACCACTGCAAACTTGCAAACCTGTAAATAATACCTGCAGTGCATAACTGCATTAACCACTGCTATGCTGCTACAAATTAAACTGCGGTCTCGTGTGCATGGGAGTAAAACCTGGACTCTAAGGCAGTAGTTCTACGTCTGTAGTAAGCAACTGGATGTTACTAACCGTCATGTTTGTGTATCAGTTCAGTACCACATCCGTCCGCGCTTGGATCTATGTGAACTGGGATCATACACCATAAGAATAGGCTCTGATGTTCAAAGATTAATAAACGTTCAACTGATTTGCTCATGTGATGATGAGTAATCACTAATTAATTTTACTTCCCTTGTATCTTGTAAGCATAAACAATAGTGCTATAATTTAAGAAAACTGTTAATAAACTAACAGAAATAAGAAGCTGTATGAGCTATGTGACTGTACTTTACCGTACTTAATAACAAAGCCTAAGTATTCAACACTACGCTTTCAAAACTTACATTTGGATAGGTTGAAAGAAGATACTACCTTCCTCAAAGCACTTACTCCACTCCTTACTACAATCCGGAAGCGCACTGTACCTTGTTCCACGAGAGAAGCTAGAACCAGATAACTACTTGGTTTCACTAATCCAGCTGTTAAAAACTCATTGATTTGTTACGCAACCTGCTGTTCGTTCAACGCACAAAACTCCTTAGAACAGACACATTTCAACAGCTGTAACTCAGATGGTAAATTAGTGCTAATGCAATAATAATAATACACTAAAACACAACACATTAAAATTCTCTAATTGAAATTCACGCCTCTGCATGTTGGACTTATGTCCCTAAGTAAGCCTACCAAACCGCTAGGTATCTTTCTTCTATCGGTACCCGTGTATAATAGAGAGAAACGTAATTAACTAAGCAACACGCTTCAATAAGATGAAATTATTGTATTGTCACTATTCCTTAGTAAATGTACACAGTGTGAACTAAATCTGTCTAATTAAAGTAGGTAGTTCAAAATCGAGTTCGTTGCATACGAACAATAAAGGAAGCAGTAAGCGTCTTAAAAATCCAAACAATTTTTCGTATCAGACTTGCTACAAACAAGAACATTATTACGCAATAAAATAACACATTAGAATATCACACATGTAAACTTTGTGTTTAATTTCTCAACCTAATAAGCTAGCATCGCTATCATAATAATTATTAGGCACAACACAAATTAAAATTACTAAAAAGTAATCCCCCATTGTAACTTGCCATAAACCTTGTTATGAACTGTCTACAATAATGTTAACAGATTATTTTGAAATTAATGTTATTATTAAAAACGCTTACTAGTCAATTTGCTACTAGCAATTATATCTCTGATAAGGATACACTCAGTACCAAGAAACAAAACTAAACATGTATGACTCACAGTTGTCCATAAGTTTGCCACACGGCACGTGTTGACTCAATGATTGCGCTCAGGCAACGTGGATGTACCTGACCTGCTGGTTTTCGGTGATTCTATGCCTAGTGCAATCATTAGCACCTTATCCGCTCGTGCACTCCGATGCAAAGTGGCCAGACACGCCACACATGAAACAAATGACTCGCGATGGTTAAACCCTGCACTAAGAGGACTGCTGATCCGTCGCGCGCCCTCCATCTGCTGTCTGCGAATGGCATTCACACGCAGGTCTCATACAGACTTATTGATAGCACACAGTCAGCGAAGCAGCCCTGTTACGCCTCGCACTTGTCCTGTAAATGTCACTAATTTGCGGAGCCCTTCACCGCATAAAGACGGCTGCCCTGAGCTCTCGCTGCAGCAATCCTCGGCAACAATCTCAGTAGCAAGGGCCACGCGCTGCAAACGCTTGTCAAGCCGTGAAACATGCGACAAGTTGAAACGACAACTTCCTCCACGCACACATTTTGCCATTTCGAAGCCAATGACGCACACAATCAGACGGCACACACCGACAGGCACTCGCCGTTGCTTGGCTCGCCACCCTGCAAGTAAATAAGAGCAGCCGCACGGGGCTCAACATAGCCACATTACGGTACACAATATTATAAACAATTCTCGTAACTGCGACCACGGCTAATAGAAAATGAATTAAAGAGACATGATAGACACTTCGAAGTACTTTAACGTATTATAAATAGCAAATACTAACAAATAATAACTTTAACGGCTTTTTTCAAAACACAGATCAACGGACAATGGCATTACATCACGCACGTTATTGATCCACTTGTTGTATATTGTAAGCACTCACCGGTTTTCTTATGGCTACGATTAAACGTCGCATGATACTATTTGCACCTCCAGAATAATTTTATAACGTGTCTACATTACCACATGACGATTGTAAAAATCACGTTTATTCTTTGTGCTCAAAGCAATCCCGCTTCTGATATCGGCGGCGGCTGGATTTTGAAACTATGTGGGCTGGTTATATCCCCTATATGGGGCATCTTGGGTAACTTCGAGCATCAAAAGACATAAACGGAATCTAACACTGACAATAATAACTGAAATCACTTATGAACTGAAATGAATACTTTGTATAGCGAATCTAAACTCAAACTAATATAGACTCGAACAGACAAGTCCGCTCGGCACGAGCTCCAATACTTGAATGCCCGTCCGCTACTACGGCCATGTCCAAGTGCACTTCGTGAGTCATGCGCTTGCGTTCGGTAATATCAGGGGGGGATCTCCGACATATATATAAGGTTTGGTGGTTTTATTTCTATATAATTCTAAATTCTTTATACCTATGATTACATAGGCCGCGATAAAAAAATTCATAAAATAAATATTATCATTGCATTGTTTATGTTTTAGCCTAAATCGATCAGATCATATTTTAAGTGATAATCCATACTAATATTATAAATGCGAAAGTAACTCTGTCTGTCTGTCTGTTACTCAATTACGCTTTAACTACTGAACCAATTTGCATGAAATTTGTCATAGAGATATTTTGATACCCGAGAAAGGACATAGGCTACTTTTTACCCTGGGACAAAGGATAGGTTTTATCCCGGAAATCCAACGGGAACGGGAACTATGCGGGTTTTTCTTTGACTTCGCGGGCGATGCCGCGGGTGGAAAGCTAGTACGATATAAGTTAAATTCACTTTGTAACCAAGGATGTATAGAAAATACATATGTACTTAAATTTCAAGACCATACGAATATCATATGTGTATAGACTTTATGACTGAAATGTACTGCCTCTACCATTTCCTTATAGAGTTATATTAAAATTATTTTTCAATATTTAATTTTTTCCTACAGTAGAGTGTTACATTTAATGCAAAATAATCGCTCGTCTCGGCATTGTTTTCTTTATTTTATACAAACCTTTTCCTGACAATAGCAAAAATAAAAAAAAATACAGTCCGGCATAAAAGTTCCAACGATCCATTTTATTTCTATAAATAAACTGTCACTTTTCTTACCAGAAATCAAACGCACATGTTATTACGAAAGACATATAAAAAGTGTGTTCAAGGCAAGTGATAGGTATTCACATGTCTTATATACGTAGAAAAAGGAGACAAGCATCAGCCCACCTGATGCTACCGTCGATCATTATATAACAAGCCAGAAGTATTACAGGTGTGAGAGTAACCGGCCTGTAAGTGACATATGTTACTATAATATTTTAGAGAAAGTCAGTAACATGTTCATATTAATCACGTCCAAGCAAATATTGTAATAAAGAAGGTAGGTATAACAATATAGGTTTTATTACTTTCCAGATTCCAAATCCTTCCAAATCCTTATTTTGACATATAAAACAGTTATTGAGATTTTATTTTTATTGCTATACTTGAAATAAACGTCTAAATATAAAATTTTGAACTAGTTATTTCAAATGGTTTTAAAAGTGTGTTTTCCGTAAGGATAAATAATTAATAAAGAACTCTTATCTCACGTATAACGTTAGTCAAGAAATAGAGATTGTATTTTTAATAAATTATGCAGGTATTAAAATTTATTCTTCAATATATTTTCTATTCGTTTATGCTGTGGTTTATTCGTTTAAGAAGTGTAGGTGTACATCACTTTTAATGCATTTCAAAGTGTTCTGACACTGAGTGCCACTTACTACAGCTTTCAAAATTCTCTCCCTTTGACTTAAAATTAAGTAACTCTTAAAAATTCTTGACCACGATTTTATAATTTTTAAGACATTTTATAGCGGATGGCCATGGAATACATTATGAATATAAAATCCTTGGATAAAGAAGATCTTTAAAACTAAGTTTTATAAGTACTTGGCACAAATTTGTGTCTATTGTGCCAACTATGCCGAAGGTATACAATTAAAGTGAACGCTTTCAAATTGGAGTAACTGTCAATGTCCTATTAAATTGAGCCAACTTGTAATTAACGTGAAGACAAAAGCAAAAACGAGGCGAAACTTTAATGACGTGAGCAATGTTAAATACAAATGGTAGGTCCATTTGTATTTAACTTGCTGCCAACTATTTGAAGTGGTCATTTAACAGCTTCTTAACTTAACATTGTTGAGTTTATAAATTGAACAACGCTGATAATGAAATAACATAGTTTAAGACTGATTTAATAAGATCCTGTGTTATATGTGTGTATGTTTGTTTACTGGTCTTGCATGCTGAATTTACTATCTACAGATATTAGGAGAATTGCAAAAAATATGCGATACTGAAATATTCATTACTTTATTTTATTAATATAAGTGCCTTGTTAACCGATAGGTACCCCCATATGAATGATAATTGTTATTGTTTATAACGTAGGTATATTACGTATCTGTACGTAATAATGCTGTCAGACAATTTTTAAGGTATTAAATATGAAGTTTGGCATTGGTGCGATATAATGATGGTAAGCCGAGCCAAGACGGATCGCTGTTTATCAAAGTGCGTTGAACATTTGTAATGCTTCATGCTCACAAACAACATCCACTTTCTTTTAAGGTAAGTCGATAGAAAGCAGCGGAGAACAAAGAAAGCGTTAAATGTATATATGATAAAGTAATTACTAATTACCTTTATAATTTACATACACAAGTTTACACAATTATCTTTTATAATTGAATATTTATAATCGGCTAATTCGTAACCTTTGTTTCGATTCAGCACTTGCAATATTTATGAAATATCCAATGATTCTGTTAATACGTTCCAGTTTTTGAAAAGTGTATATGTAACTTATTATATAATCGGTTTTGAATTTTAGATAATTTATTTGTAAAGAAAATCTAAAATATCGCATCAAAACTTGACTGGTTTTACTTTTAATATGTAAAATAGGTATACCTCAGGGTTTTATTGGCACCGAACCAAGAATAGTGATGGACGGCGTGACAATTAAATTACAGTTTTTTATATACTAATTTTGACCACGTTTATACGCTATAGTATTAAAGTTAGTTGCAACATATTTCGCTGTCTTTACTACTAAATAAATATATTGAAATGTGGGAATGATGAAAAAATGTGTATTAATTTATCAAAGTGCAATTTATTTTATAAATCATATTTGTGCCACATTTCTTCTACTGATTCAATCAATCAAATAAATAATGGTAGAGTCCCCCAGCCTCGAAATTAATGATAAAATATCTAACTAATGTAAAATCATATCATATAGATTATAGAGAAAACTTTTATGTTTTTGTATGTATGTTTGTAATGCTTTCACACAAAAACTACTGAACCAATTTTAAAAATTCATTCATCAGCAGAAAGTTAAGTTACATTTTTCCTAGTCACATAAGTTATATTTTATTTCGTTCTTATCTCAGGTCAGCCAGGTGGAGCCGGGCGAGCGACTATAGTTATGCATAATGGCCATATTTGATGATTTTATATTGTTTATATAAAAAACCCGGCTTCGCACGGGTGCAATGCTGATACCTACTAAATACACTACAGAAAAACTGTGAACGTTGTACTATATAAAAACATAGCGGCCCGCTCCGGCTTCGCACGGGTATAAAATATATAGCCGGGCGGCCGGCCGGTACCGCCGCTAAGCTACGTCCCGCAATTTTTAAATCTGTAATATCTTCGAAAATATTCACTTAAATCATAGGGTGTAAAGGGCCATATAGATCTATATTAAATGAACAATGTATTCAAGGTATTTAATTGGTTAAGGATTAATGCTGTATTGGTTAAAATCGCATCGAAAATTAGCCATTATTTGTCGTAAAAAGTAAATGACAAAAAAAAGTTATTGTGGGTTATCCATAAGAGAGACATATACCATCGCGGACTTTTCTGTAGACCTTTTCAATATGTATAATACTTAGTACATTATTTTGATAAAACTCGTAGGGTTCAGCCTGCGTTGGCAATGTAAGCGGAAAAAATGTAATTTTTTACGACATCACATTAGAAACCTCAAAAATAACAATACTTCTCCACTATTTAATGGATGTTATTATACATATAAACCTTCCTCTTGAATCACTCTATCGATTAAAAAAAACCGCATCAAAATCCGTTGCGTAGTTTCAAAGATTTAAGCGTACAAAGGGACATAGGGACATAGGGACAGGGAAAGCGACTTTGTTTTATACTATGTAGTGATATACATATACAACCAACCACGGCTTAATCTCCATTTATATACATTAAAATAAGGCTCATTTTAGTATGGGCCATAATTAAAATTGTCTGAATAACTTTTTCAATGTGTATTAAAGTACGTTTTCGCTTGGAAACGGTAAATGAAAGGAAATTAAGATTAACTCTACCATGAATCAGGATCCGGCTTCCTAATAATGAAGTTTTTATAAATTACTTTAATTTGATTTGAATTATAGCGAAACATCAAATGAACGACTTGAAATTATACAAGTATCTGAAAGCTTGTGTATGTATTAAATTTGGATTTATTAAAACTCAGTAATTTGGAATGCTTAATGAAATTACATAGTTAAAAATGCTTTAAGAGTAAATCGCATTCAATATAGAAATACTCCATTAAAACAGAAATCGAATTTGCAAGAAAATATTATGTAAAGAGTTATAAAATATGAGATGTATAAATATAAAATTTCTATATAATATGTAGTTTATTATTAAGGTCTATATAAAACGCATAGCAAAATCTTAAGAAAATGTGAAGTATAAATTGTTGAGAGCTTCTATTGTCAAGCCAAAACATTTTATTTTCTGGGGAATGTCTCGGAATATAAAAAGAAAGCGCAAAGCAACCGGACAATAACGATGCAAACTAAATTTGCCCAACATTTGAGAAATAATATTCGTTATTAACAGACATAACATTAACATTTAATCAACGCCAAACGCTCTATTGTAATGTAATAATTGTGAGAAAATAGTTGATCATTCACTTCGCCAACGCAAAAAGCTTTGAGTTTATTACACAAAAAAGAACGTTTCCGATCTTTAGTTAGATTTCTCTTTATTTGACCACCAACTTCAAGCTTCATAGCCGACGCCATTGAACCCGTTTAGGGTTCGGTTCTAATAAAAAACTAAATTGAGCGGAAATGAAATAACGTTAACCGGTTTTTCTCCGGAGCCTTGGAAGTTAAGATTCCTGTCCCTACATTTTGTAAAAACAGGCTTAAATTATTGTATAGTCAAATATATCTAATATATATATATATATATATAATTCAATGTTTCTTACTTCAAATTTCTTGAAAAAGTTCCTGTGTGATGCAGCTGGTATAATGTAGGTAAAGCTTTTTTGTCATGTGGGTGTATGCCTGTAATCATAATGTTGGAATGCGGTTTGGAACAACAATAGTTGTCCTGCTTATACAAACCTTATAGTCAGGATATATTTAAATAACATGGTCGTGCTGACATATACCAAAATATTTATGAGTAGAAATAATTTCATTCACTATTATTGTATTAAAAAAATCTGAGATAAGAATTTCAAAGTTGTTTCAACATCCTGCGATATATAAATCGCAGTTAATGATATATTAAAACATTGAAAACCAGTTTCTAATATCTACAATGTAAGTACATAGAGCGGATGTCTTATCTCAGGACCGGCTCTAGCACTTTTCCGCTGTGAGCAAACCTTAGCTTTAAAACTTTAAGATTAAACTTAAAATATGTTACTTTAATTATTATCAATGTCGATAGTCTGAACAATGGCTTTTTAATTTTGAGTGACTTTGTAATTTATAGATACAATAAGTATCTAATTTTAAAACATATGAGCATGAATGTAGTAACGTTATTTTAAGAATACCTAATCAGTGCCATGTTATGAAAGTATAAAAACATTATATAGGTATATACTATATAGATATTTACTTTTTGCATTTTAAAATAGAAAAAAGACGAATCTCTTCGATCTTATTAGTGACAGTGTTTTTCAAGCAATTCATAAATATAACAAAAAAAGTATTTCAAGTTTACGTTCAGTGCGCTACCTTGCCCACCGCGCAGAGCCGGCCCTGCTTATCTATAGCTCCGCTTCCGGTGTCAATGTATTTAAAGCTATGGCTTAGAATTACGAACAAAAACTCTATACATCTTCATTGGAATTAGGTTTCGTTATGAAATAATTTATTTTACATTTTTGTAAGTATTACTATCTATTTGCAAAGTGAATTTGGTCTTCTAATAAAAGGATGTGAAATTATAAAAAAAGTCATTTAAATTTTACAATCGCCTGTTTATTCCTTCCCATGTTTTATTTCTATAAATTTTATATTTTTTTACATAAAATATTCACATACATTAACTTACATCGATTAACATTCATCGTGCATTACATTAATACATATTCGTAGTTATATTTATACTTTTTGTAACATTAGTGGGAAAACATCTTTGGATACTTTGTTATTGTGAAATTCTTACCACAACATTAATTACGCATTTATGCAACATCTATTTAAATATCAACATTCAGGATACAATATCAATAATCATTAAGTATATTATTTATTTGGCGATCATAATATTTAATACCTTTCCGTATCACGTTATAATTTACACTT
Source organism: Colias behrii (assembly GCA_029959065.1). Classification (NCBI taxonomy): domain Eukaryota; kingdom Metazoa; phylum Arthropoda; class Insecta; order Lepidoptera; family Pieridae; genus Colias; species Colias behrii. The sequence continues at coordinate 6,924,217 of JARWMC010000007.1, read as the reverse complement.
ACTTCCTTCATCTAATCAGTCGTGGACCCGACGCATCCGGATCCAATTTAACTTTCCACTACCTAGTTTTCTAAATAAATTATATAATACAAAATCTATATTACTGATAACATATACAAGTATTTACATTTTGACTCATAATTACAATTATAATATTTGTATATATATATTACGTTATGCTAATAGTTCTAAACATCAGTTGCACAGCCATCGTGAAAGCTCTCTTCTGATGGCCTAGTTATAGTTAGCACTCTCTTTAAGGCCGATACTGGAGGAAGTACGGGAGGGGCACGTTGCCAAACACGTAACGTTCGTGCTGAACCTACCGGTAATCCGTAGTCAGGGGGATAAGGAGCGTCTCCCGATGTCGCAGGCACTGTTGTTAAAGCATGCGATCTCGGAAACGTTCGACTCGTATATCCTAGTTCTTCTTGAGAACCATTCACGCTACTATTTTCAATTATAGGAGTTCGATCATTATAATATGCCGGGATGGCTGAACTAACTGCACGGGCCAGATTATTTGCTTGGTTCATTTTAATCTGGTCCCATAGCCCAGAAGGATAAAGAGAATCTGATGCTTCGCGTGCATATTCACCGCTACCAGGACGTGCTGCGCTGTCTGGCCTTGTATCATTTATAAGATCAGGATTAATACCTCCGGAAACCGTTGGAGATACTGCTACCGTCCCTCCTGTGGTGACAATGCTGCCTCGACCGTCGTAATGGTTCGTCGTATAAGGAATATCATTTGATCGAGGTGGTTTAATTACTGAATTACATTTTTGATCATCATAATTTGGAGATTCTTGTCTATTTGCTAAAACTGCTACATGCGGTCTATCCGTAACAGTTGGGTGCACTTCATTTCCAGATACAACTCGATCTAAGGTATTTGGTGTTTTACTCTCACACACTGGTGTAGGCCGAAACCGAACAAACATAATAAGTAATCCCAATGAAATAACGATAACGACTAAGAACAATGCCGCCCCCAAACTAGCAATTTGAGCGCTACCTAAAGACGCCATTCCAGCTGCCATCTGAGTGACGTGGACTGTAAAATTTGCCTCGGCACTCCCGCCTTTATTGTCTGCGACACAATAAAACTCCGATGAGTCCGATTCTTGTGTATTAGTCAAAACTAAAGATGATTTCTTTTTAATATCACCGGCTTCATAAATATATATTCTTTGATGGGAATTGAAATGACTTCCATTTTGCAATAGTCGACCGTTCCAATACCAATTAATGTTAGCACTTGGCACAGCTTCCGTTTTACATACAACCGTCGTATTTTCTCCAACAGTGGCCTCAACGTGTCTGCTGATGGGTAAAATTTCTGGCTTACAAGCAAATTCGTCTAGCGACAGATCTGAAAAGGCTTTTTCTGCTAATCTAGGTGGTGATGCACAAGATGGACTTGAGAATAACTTATGATTCGATAGCCACATTTTAAGGTCTCGCAAGCGACAGTCGCATATCCATGGGTTGTCGGATAAATCGATTACCCTTAATTTGTCAAGCTTTTCCAAAGAACTTAACGGTAAATCTCGAAGATTGTTGCCATTTAACTTTAAGGATTCCAACGAATGTAAGTTTCTAAACACGTCAGCTGCTATATCTCTGATTTCACATCGTGATAGGTCAAGTTTGACTGCGCTGCCAAGGTTACTAAGAGCGTCAGAATGTATTTTTAAAATGGGATTATTTGACAGGGTGAGATCCCTGAGAAATGGAGCATCCTTAAAACTACTAGAAGGTATTTGTGTTAGCAAATTATTTGAAAGATCCAATTCTACTAAATTGGTTAGACCTTTAAACGCTCGGTCATTTATTTGACCTATATTACAGCTTCTTAAATACACTCTTTGTAAGTTTACAAGTCCCGTTCTTGCAAAAGCCTCCTGCGGAAGTATTTGCAAATTATTTCCCGAAAGGTCGAGCACTTGAGTAGCTGGGTCGACAGGTTCGGGCACAGTGATTAGAGCCCGATCCACACACTCCACAGTTTGTTTACCACCCTTCCATTTACATACACAGACAGCAGGACACGATCCAGGGGGCGCAAAAGCAGCCGAAATCGTTTTCAACATAATCACAGTCACAACCACTATTAGCCACTTCATTTTGATTTATATTAAAATCCCACTATAAATCATTCTTTAAACGTTTATATTCACTTAACTAATCACTGTTGTTATATTTATTTTAAAATCCTGAAGATCCAAAACTTAGATACCTAATGTACAGATATCGTATAAAACCGTATCACATCACTACTCGTGAAAGTTGGTGAGCGCCGCATCACGACACAATGCGCTCTCACGAAGGTTGTGAATCAACTGAGAGGGAGGTATCGTCTAAGTAAAACGCGCTACACGCATGCGCGCCGATAGCACCCCACGCCCCGCTCTGCGGCTTATCCACGGCCACTGAGTTGAGTAGCCATACTCAGCGTGTTGAAAGAATTCCAAAAGTGTAATTTTCTACCTGGCTGTGGCCGCGGCCGACAATCCCACTCGCCAGACCGTCACGTTCATTCATAAATACCTGAGTCTGTGTGGCTGTCGGTGGGAGCGATAGTTACAATAAAGAGCGAGAATGTAACAATGCTACGCTAGGTCCGTTTAGACGCAAACCGTTTCGATTGTTATGCTGTACACATTTTTTTGTTAAACTCACGTCGAGGCTTACCTTCAGGTAGAGAACTAATTATTAATAATGGATAAGGACAGCAGGTAACAACAAACGGCACAGGATGTGACACAATAGACACTTTAGAGGCTATTTCATTCACAATATTCTTGAAAGGAATTTATTTTGTTAATTTGAGGACACGTAGGGATTTCTCGGTAAATATGCAGTACCTACATATATTCAAGATTTGGTTGCATATTCAAAGGTAGTTAGAATAGATATTATCATAAAATAATTTTCGTCGTTGGAAAACTATATACGTCATATATATACTTGCTGGTTTAGTACGGTTATCTTTTAAATTGTTATGAGTAATAATCACACATGCAGCTATTAGAAAAACAATGCACCGGGCTATGGCACGCGGCTGGCACGCTCCGCCATGTGTCCTTATGTGGCCCGTCAGCTGTCTCTGCACCTGGATAGGCAGACTCGTGGCGAATACCTATCATCCAGATGGCATTTTAGTATGGCTTCCGTCATTACCGTCACTTACAAAAACAACAATGGCATATGTATTGCGCCCAAGAAAAAAACATTTCACCAAATGCATTACATAAAATTCGTAAACAAGTTTTAATAAAAGCAAACAATTAAATACAAAAATAAACTAAAACGCTTGGACGATCTCATAGCTGTTTGGATGATCGTTATAACAACAACCATTGAAGAAAACGGAACCAGAATAATAAACTGAATCATTTATCGGTATTGTGAATTCAGATTTTTAAACATTACCTAAACTTAAAACATTTATAAGAAACGTAAATTAAATCTTACATTTATATTTCACGAAAATTTAACTGAGTAGAATTATTATTTAAAGCTACCATCTGTATTGTCTTAAGCTTTTAAATGAGTAAAGCGTCAACAATATAATTAACAAACGGGCACAGGCGTCCCAATTTGATGCTTATGAGCTAGTTCCGGCGGTCACCGCTCGCGACAATGCCCATTATCCTCGAAACTTAATCTTTGCTTTTTAAGGAAGTCTTAATTAGGTGCAGCAAACGTTATACTACATGTGTATTTAAAAATTGAGATTTAGGTTTACTATTAATTTTGATTAAACATATGAGTGCTCTAAGTACCTATATATATTAATTTTATTTTAATAAATAGCTTTACCTTGATTTTATTTTGGACAATTTGGTAATAAAAAAAATATCCTAAATTGCTTCAATGAAAAACAAAAACTAAATTGACTTCAAAGATTTAGAATGAAATTTTATCTTATCGCTGGCAATAAATAAAATGTGAACCTGGCGCACCAATTTATTTGTTTGTTTTTACCAACGAGCGGCTGATACTGATCTTTGAAGACGTTGAAACCCCATTAATTAACAGCCGGAGAGCACAAACCCAAATGCACACCGATCGTATTCTAACGTGTTGTGTATAATCTAAATAAGGTCATTTAAGATTAGCCCAACCATTGGAATGGAAAACTGACTGCCTGATACGATCAGCTACGGCGCCACTATGTGGATAAAAAAATAAAACCATAGACTATGGCCTCATACAATTGCTTTTAAATATCGAAGTAGTGGCATTCCCTAGAACGGAACTCATCCATCTTGCTGACCATTAAAGTATCATGATCGATAGAGTATAATATGAAATATACACTATAACACTTACTAGGCACATTAGGATGCATAAATTATATAAAAGTAGTATCGCTACGTTTCTCTTGAAACTAAAACGATGCCAATTAATCTTGCAGAGACCAGATACAAACTCTGACGAGACAAAAAAATCGGCATAAGTTCCATTCAAATAAATATTCCTGCCTTCTGTAACGCTTGATTCTTTATTTGCACACGTGATAATTTAAATTCAGCGCCAGATCTGATGTAAAATATATTATACTAATTACAGCGGTTCAAAAGTTACACGAAAGTCATGCTAACTTTTAATTGTACCTATTGTAATTCAGGAGTAAATGAATATGAACACAGTTTTAGGTACAAGTTTATTTGGTACAAGTAATGACTGGTGAATTGTGTCATACTCTAATTCATCTTTTTAATGAACGAGTGACTTTATGTCGCTTGTTAAAATTTTATTTTATAGGATGTGGGTTGAATCATCACAACATATTTTATTACTCTAAAATGTTACGAACTATATCTATGCAATGTCGTTAAATTCCATGTTACAAAGCGCATTGAATAAAAATTAGGCAAAGGCAATATACAAGTAGGGTGAAAGAGAAATATTTGCAATTCTCAGCACAAAAGGTATACAAGGTACCGATGCAGAGAACAAAATCAACATCCTTCGTCTCACGTCACGTATTTATAATCCCCTATCCGCTTCCTGCTTTTTGTACCTACCTTTCGGTTGGCGCGGCGGTTAATAAAAGAAATGAGCCCGAACTGGCATCTATTGTTAATTTCAAAAAACAAATAAAGTAGTGAATCACATTTTATTATCAAATTCAACATAAAGATATTGCGGGCAAGTGACCATACTAATTATGGAAACAAAGCATTTTAACTCATATGAAACAAAATCATCGTGTCTGGTATAATAAATGGCAAAATTTATTTATTAGTTTTTTTTTATTAATCATATTAATATTATGTTATAGCAAATTTTATTATTTTAACAAAATATTTTCTCATATACAGTTAACATAGAATTTATCTCTTAATGTTTCTCATTTATACTAATTCGTGAAAATTTCATACACACACTACCTAAAAAAAGTTTATTAAGATGCCCGGCTACCGTGGCTCGGGTAAAATTGCGCTCCAGTCCTCAGTTGGTACATTAAGCGGGAAAATGAGTCGCATTTTTGGTGAACAAATGCTGTCACTATAGTCCACTTTAAATATTCGCAAATTTCTCCCTAACCGCGTGTAAACTTTAAACTACACTAACAGAGAAAATGTTGGTAGCATCCGTGTCTCATGCAAATCACGCCACATTCTATTCCCACGCGCAATTTCAACTAATAATAATATGCACGCGGTAAATTTGAGATTGTTTAAATCAACCCACGTCCTTTATAAAATCCTGTATCAAAAATAATCCTCTTCGTTACGTACTTCCCAAAAGTTAGAGATCCCATTGAAGCCAATGAAAATGAATTTCTAATTCGGCGATATTCGCACTGAGTCGTATAAATTTCCACCCTCTTCTTAGTTCTTTCTATACGTATGTTGATCTGCAGAAGTGACTTGAAACACATACTTTTCATGAAGGGATATTTTATCGATATTTACTTTTTCTTATGAACTTAACATTTATAGCGAACATTAAGTCGACGTTATCGTTGAATTTTGTATGAAGTGACGAAAACGTGGTCTAGATTGCTGCTCCCTCGTGACCTTATTGAACCTTTAAGAAGGTTCAAATAAAACTCGATCTCTGAAGGAACTTTTTAGTAAGCATTACTTACTATTTATTTTAAATATACGGTACAATTTAGTGATAACTTACATTTATTGAAATTGATATTTTTGGTTTTATGGCATTCAAATGCTTTATAAATATAAATTTATAAAGAATAGAAAAAATTCGATCACGAGGCGGGACTCGAACCCGCATCCTTTCGCGCCATTCCGGGGCGGATGCCTGACCAATTCAGCCACTCGTGACCCGCCAGAGCAATCGAATTTAATCTATTCTTTCAGTTTTATGTGTCTTAGGGACACACCGCGCGCCATCTATTGAGATGATTAACAACCATCTCAACCAATATGAAACACTTTTCAGTGAATACAATATTGTGACGATGGAACACGACCTTTTTTGTTGAAATTGATATTTTTGGTTTTATGGCATTCAAATGCTTTATAAATATAAATTTATAAAGAATAGAAAAAATTCGATCACGAGGCGGGACTCGAACCCGCATCCTTTCGCGCCATTCCGGGGCGGATGCCTGACCAATTCAGCCACTCGTGACCCGCCAGAGCAATCGAATTTAATCTATTCTTTCAGTATAAATTATATAATCTATCAGTATAAATTTATAACTTACATTTATTTTCTATTGACAAATTTTATTTTACCTGAGGCTGAATATGAGAACACAGCTCTCTCAAGTATGCAACGCAGTAATTCGTGATACCTAGTATTGTTATTATCTATGGTTATGGGACTAAAAATGGTGCTCTACATTTTTCCCTGTTTAATACATACTTTAAATAATAAGAGCGTGTTTGCCGAGCATATGTGTTAGAAGTGAAACTTCTTTGGCAAGATTTAAAGATACCAAAATCGTCGCCTTACGCCATGACGTGACGGTAATGCCATGACGCGACCTTGAAATTTTACTCTCAACGCGCCTAAAGAAGTTTCACTTCAAAATTAAAATTCTACACGTCCCAATTTTTTTGGTACCCTTTAAAGGGGTAAGTACATAATACATATATTATATTATGTAGATTGTAGAGTAATGGGATATACATCATATAAACATACTAAATTGTTCAATTTACGGTCTATAATATGTTTTCGCTGTCGCGCTTGTTACCTACTTAGGGGAGTTAAACATATTATTCATGTTATGACACACTATTCAAGACTTATCTGCATTTAAAACGGGTTCTATTTACATACGCCCATTTTTATTATGACTCAGTGATATCGCCACAAAGCCGGCACAATGATAAACCGCAAAGGTAGGTAGGTTGAATAGACAGGTTGATACAAGTTTTAACAAGAACTGATATGAAACTTATACGTTGACTCACACGGACTAGAGCTTACGACAGGATGTCTCTTGTGTTTATGCTAAATAAAACTCGCATTCGTTCCTTTAGCGAATTAATCTCTTATTTATAGAAATATTTTTAAAACTTTAATATTCTTATGCATATGAATATGATATAACATCACTGAAATCATTAAAATTTATCAATATAATTAAGAACATATTATATTCAAGAGTAAACTGAATAGTAGAGCGTACAATTATTTTACTACGTACACAATTGTTAATCACTAAAATTTTGAAATGGAAAAGATAGACTGCATTACCTTAATATTTTTTAAGTTTTCATGAACAATTCTTCCCCGCGCATTTATCAGGAATGGCTCTATAAGTACATTACAATCAGGAAATACTTTAAACGGTTAATTTTTGAAAGCTAATTTAATATAAGTATGAAAAATAAATATCTCCACTATAGTCAAAGGTTGTTTGATAACAAATTAAAATCAATTAATGTTATTTTCCGCTTCTTGGCGGTACTCTTTCAATTAATTATTACTCTACCTGTAACGCGATACATAGTTGTGACCTTGTCAAGCCTCATGAAATAAAAATCTAATTGAATACTTGGGTGCTTAGATACGCACGTAATAGTATCGATCCACGGTCCATTCATAAATTAAGATTCTATAAATGAAGTTAAAAGGGAAATGGTGTTGGAATGTCAGTCGCGGCATTAAGTCCTTTTCAAAGCTTCGCTCGGCGCTCGGTCGCAGGAAACCGGTGCTTACTAACAACAAAACCAGCCAGTCGCCCATTTTGTGAGAAGAAATGCATACAAATTTTAGAATTAAGCAATCTGAGTTATACAATGCATAATAAATTTCTTATAAAGTGTTTGTAAAAACCTCTCGTACTCTACGTTTTCGATGAGGTAAGACCAAAATTTTAATGCACTGTCTTTTTAAATTTTATACATATTACGTATATTAATAAAATTTCCTTTAAAAAATATAGTTATACTTTAACTACAGCCCGACAGTCAAACATTTAATTCAGTTGACTTCAACTGTATTATCACAAAACAATTCGATGTAGGAAATAGTTCGTCACTTACTAGAAACGGAAATAACTAATCAGACACAGTTTTGCTGTTCCCTACCGATTTATTAATAGAACCAGTCTATGGTTCTCCCAACGATAAAAAATATACAGCTTCGACTCGCTTATGACAAGACGAGCCAAGAGCTTGTGCCATCATGCGCACAATGAGTTATGAGACACTCGGATTATTCGTGGACTTGGAGCAGGTAATATTGCGACTCGCGAGGGATGCACCCTTGTAACAATATTTCTTTCATATCGATGTTTGGTCTTTTATTTTTCAATTACACATCACAAAATATTTTATTTTTATACCGATGCATATATCCTACCACTGAATGTAAGGAATTACGTCTTCAAACATGGAAGGCATGGAAGGCTTTACATTCCATAAATCATCATAACTGCGCAGTAGAGAGTTTAAGGCACGTCATTCATAACAGCATCGATAAAAATAACAGAAATCTCTAACGAGTGAGCAATATCGCAGCGCCGGTATGTGATTGGCGCGTGGCGTGGGCGGCTGCATAATGAACCGGAGGCAGAGGGAGGGCGGGGGACGGGTCGGGGGGCGAGGGAGGCCTGAGGATGCCGTCGCGTCATGCGGACTCCGCTTACCGCTAGATTGGAATTCGCGCCAGCCTCGTGCCTTCAAACCCGTCAACGTCTGTTACAGGATATTGTTTGTCGTCAAACATATTACGTGCAACGTAGGGCCTAAATTAATTTCTTTTTAAGCCTCCTTTATCATTCATAGATTAAAAAATATGAAAAAATTCAAAACAATGAAAAATTTACTAATATGTTATATGGAAGCAGGTATTGAAAATTAGTAGTATAGCAGATATAGTATTACACGTCCTTATCTTTAATTGAAGATGAAAAAATACCTACCTACCTACATCTTAGATAAAGGTAAGCAAGTTATACCTATCTAGATACAAAATTGATTTCCAAAATTACCCGCTTCTACAATTCAAATTTGAATCCAATACTACCTGTCTTCGTGGACACGTGGGAGAGCAATGTCTTGCTGCAAATCTTGTTTAGAATCCATGTCGCAAGATAATTATAAACTAGTGTTAATTCAAATTAAAAAAATATTAATTGTGTAATTGATACTAACACTTTTAAAGACTATACTAACAAAATATGTGTAATCTAAATTAAAATACATACCTAAATGAAATAAATATACAACAGACTATTTCCAATCTTCGCTTGGTAATAGTTACCAGTTAACTGAAACTTAATTTCGTGTCAAACAGTTGAATCTGAGCAGTATAAAATACCTAAAAACAGAAAATGAAGAAGTTTCGATTTTACGAATGGCCAGTCAAAGGAGGGTTCTGTGCGAGGTACCTACTTTTCTCCTCGATTGCGGCGCCGTTTCCGACCGCCTTCCGCCGAGCTTCCTCACACAACTCAATATATCTGAATGAACGTTATCATTTATGTATTCCGTTGAAATATTTAATATTGACGCTTAAATAACGTTTTACCAGGTGCTCAGGACAATTTCTAATAATAATTCATGGAATTCCCTTTACATATTACTTAATGTTATTATATGTATGTTATGATGCTCGTGGAACAATCGCTATGTAACCGAATTGTATCGTAGATCTTTACATAATCTAACAGGCTTGGCATTACTCATGATAGCTATGCGATGATCATGCACGCGTTAGGGTAAACCGCATAGAAATCAATGACAATATATTCCAGTTAACGTTATAGTCTGTGGTATGCTATATGATTGCAAAGTGTCACTGGCTATGATTACGTCATTTGAATTTACACTGACAAATTCAACCGGGCTAGCTCTATTATCGACTGGAGTATAAATTATGTTATCAAAGTGGATTTTCGACCTGAATGCATAATATGTAACTTTAGTAAAACATGTATTTTATAATGAAACTTTTATATTGACTTATAATGCGACTCTTTTCAAAAATTTCTATAAATAGGTACTACGTTTCTAAGAGCAGCATAATTGAATGACACAAATATTTCCATTAAAATTACTACACTGTTACATTTCGTTCATTCATTTTGTTAAAATCCTGACAAAATTAATTTTTACACGTAGTCAAATGAAAAACACTCCCAAATATCAACTAATATTGAAACATGGTACCCAACAAGTAATAAAATTCGCGATGAGAACAAATTCTCAAATCATAGGCCTCTCTCCAAAAATAATTTAGAAAATGGAAAAATAAATACTTCATGAGAATAGTAATTAAATAAAGTACAGTCGCACAATTTCAACATCGTTTAGGTGAAATCCCATGAGGTAGGCGTAAATCGGATTAGATTCGTTCTGTGAAGCCAAATGTTGTAGGCATCGGAGCGAAGAAATGATTTGCAAATATATCCATAATATTTACAAATAATTTGCGTTGATTCAAAGCAAATTCAATAAGAGTAAGAGTATCAGTAAGAAAAATGGTAAATGATATGAATAAGATATGTGTATTACTTCAATCTTCAAAAATCTCCGGCTTTATTAAATATGTTATGGAATCATATATTTTACAAAGTATTATTATATTATAGCTAGATTCAATCAGACTGAAACTAAAAAAAACCTAGTGTTTATGAGGTATACAAGTGGTCCAGAATAAAAAGTCCCTACAAAGCATTTGCATTTTAAGTTGTTTTAAGATTTATCTTAATAGCTCACCACAACATTTACCCAGTAAACGAAATGAGATGGTAATCTTAACTCGACAATTAGAATCTGGCATTTTCGGTAGTTCTTTTAATCCGCAGCGACTTCCGTAAAGTCCAAGTTTGCAAGCAACTGTGCTTTTTCTGAATATAATTAGTTACCGAGTGAAATCTGTTATTTTATATATAATATAAGTTGATGTAGTTTATGGGTTTTGACTTTTGAGTGTATGTAACTTGAAATTCTTATTCTATTCTATTCTATTCTATTCTGATGTTCAATTAATTATGAAAGTATACAAACATGAATAAAAAAACGATTTTAAATTGACATGTTTAAGTTTCTTATACTTCATTCACACTATTCACATTTATTCATCAACACAAGACCTTCAAATATACAATAATTAATTTCTGAATACCGGCTTGGAAAATCTAGTCAACGAATTAAAAATATGTTATCGAACAAGAGATTCAATTAGAAGTTTTCTTTGGAACATCTTACATCTAGCGTGCTCACAGACAATCTGAAAAAAATCTATAATCCCTAAATAATTTTTAAAATTTAGAGGTTGAAATAAAATATTAAAATACGTTTGATAGACGCTTCAAAGGGAATGTTTCATATCGAACAGCTAGAATTCTCGGTGCCCATGGGACTTATTTGCAACATCTTCGTTCCGCAAACACGATTACGACACCATCTAGGGAATAACTTCCCTGATAACACTTCTGTACCTCATTCATAATGTCAAGATATTGATTTTGAAGGTTAAGTAACCCTAAAATTTGTTGTATGATTTTGGCTTACCATTGAAGATTTTTGTTATTATTTTAGGTGTAGGTATAGTAGAGGGCACGGATTTATACAACTTTTATATTATACAGTATATACCTATACGGTGTCCATTAATTCATCCAATCAACAGTGAGAGCAAAATAAAGTAATAACCGGGTCTAATTGTATAAAATAAAAACGTAATATAATTAACAGCGGGCGCGATAAAGGGTTCCTCTTATCAGAAAGCGTTAGGATACTCTCGGGTATCACTTTCATTTTCACTTAGAACCTCCAACGGCTCCATAACCATTAAATCCTCTTATTTACTGCAACCGTTGGAAGAGAACCTACATTTTGTTCACCTCACTTTCTAACTTATTCACTGAGTTAACTAAATGTCAAATGACAATCCGTTTGTGGGAACTATATTTTGTTACAATAAATTATTATAAGTAAAGTTTTTTTGCTTAATATGCACTCAGTGTTATTAATCAATTAAGCCAGTGTTAGCTGAGCTAGATCCATTTCAACGTTAATATGAGACACGTTTTAATTTTAATTCAGTTATCTTATATATTTTTTTATATTTAATATTTATAAGCTATCATCTGTGATTACTATTCGAAATCTCTATCTTGGGTTTGTAGTTCAGACATAGAAAGCTAATTTACTAAGTAGATTAGCGAGAGATTAACAACATAACTGCTTGTTATGTCCACTTAAAGTTTAACATTGAATAGATTCTTCAAACAGTCTTGAAACAAGAGTGATATTACAAAATCAACTCTCTTTATATTTTCGTTGATTACTCAATTCCACGGCCTTCTAAAAGTTAATAGAAAGCATGAATTTTGGTTAATTTAGATAATCATGCTTAAAATAGCACATTTAGCAAAGAGTAAACATGAATTGCACATTTAGTGTTCACGGAAAATTCAAAGGAAACTTTGAAAAGACTGAAAGCAGCTCGTACGATCCTCATTAAATTTTGCCGGCGACAGCTCTAAATAACCCTCACACGCTATAAATCTATAGTAGGTCACATTGAATGGTACCCAAAAGGACGGGAAATTCAAAAATCTGCCTTATATAACACATATTTTCTGTAATTGTGCTCTTTGTGACGGGAATAAACATAAAATGGTATCCTTATCTCGTTCCAAACATCGGGCACGTACCAAACTCATAATTTCACGATGAAGTACCGCATGGGCAAAAGCGCCCTTTGCAGTGCTGATTCACTGTTGCGATTACCCGTATGTTCCGGAACTCTGACTGAGTCGCACCTATACAATAGACAGGCGAGATATAGTTAAAGCTTAGACAGCATAAAATGTGCCATCTATAAAATAGAAACGGAAATGGATTTGACAACGTAAACACAGTCTGCCAACATTTAACGATTTTATCGACATGTTAAAGCATGGAGATAGATTATGTAACTTAATCTACCTATATAGGATATAGGTAGATTAAGTTACATGATAACATTTATGTGCACTGAATAATTTAGAAATGGATTGAAATATTCATAGTTATTTATAGTAGTAGTAATACTTATTAAACTCTGAAATCCGCTTTATAATCTGACTAGCGGTCCGCCCCGGCTTCGCCCGTGGTACATATTTTGCAATAAAAGGTAGCCTATGTTCTTTCTCAGGGTCTAAGGATTATCTGTGCCAAATTTCATCAAAATCGGTTCATTAGTTTATGCGTGAAAACCATACATACATACATACAAACCTTTCCTCTTTATAATATTAGTATAGATAAAGCTATCTACCTATATGATAAGGAATTTCCAAAGTTAATTATTAATTAATCTAAATTTATTTTGTCAAAGAATATTAATATTTAATATTTAAGTAAAGATTGTTTTGTTTTCTTTCCTTTTTACATTCGAGAATCATCAACAGACATCGTTGTACTTCAAATTGAATAAAAAATATTTTAACCAAACTCTTTCTAAGACAAAATGTAGCCTAAAATTAAACAAAAAAATATAAACGTAAAAAGACAGTGGGACGTGTACTCCTCGTCCTCTTGATTATTCAGGCCCTTTATTAATTTTATAACTAAATTTTTAAGTACTCCTTCAGTGTAAAAAGTCCATTTTATGAAAAAGGGAAAAATCGGCTCTTGAAACAAAAGTGTCGACAAATTAAAACGCTTTCAAGGCACGAGCTTCAGTAGCCGTCACGCAGTAAATAATTAATTAGCTTATTGCTGAGATGTTAATATTTTATGATACTATTAGAAATTCTTTTTCAAGAATAAAATTATTTTTGCATTATGGTTGTGCTTGGAGTTTTGTGGTTATGCTCTGCATTAAATTTTTAATGAAAATTAAGTATCCTTATGGATAATATTTCGTTCCGCTTTAGAAGGATTAAAAGTAAATCCGCTAGATACAAAATTAATGAATAAATTAATACGACTCATAGACACTCATAACACGTACGTCATACGGTAGGTATTATCATTTTTTATACAAATAAATATAACATCAGTTTATTTGAGTTTGATTCTCTACTTAGGTTGATAATTCTCTTTCGTTCGTTTTTATGTTTTCCTTTTACGGCTATATGTGTATATTGAATATATAAGTATAATTAAGTACATAGTTATATATTGTGGTTGTTTACCCACCGGAAGTTTAAAAGATGTCTTATTATTTATCACTCTGAAACAGCTTTCGCAGAAGCTACTAAGTTTTAATTTATTCAAGAAAACTTGAGAGTGAAAACAATAAAACAAATACCCACCCACATAGATTGCTATTTTCTCATGAACTTCACTTGAAACTGAAAATAAAAATAAATAGCTAGGCTTTTAATTGGATTTAAATTTAAACTATGAAAGAATAGCATGACACGATAACATGCACTATATTTTAGTATTTAATCATACGAAAAATAAAACCGGCCGAGTGCAAGTCGGACTCGCGCACCGAGGGCTCCAACAAACCTCGAAATTTGCAGCACAAACGGCTGTATCTTTTGATTGCGTTGGCTTACAATTTTGATTTTTTCACAGCTTTAACGGCGGTTTGACTAATTTGAATATTCAATATGAATTTCAGCTTGATACCTCTACGCGTTCCTGAAAAAAGGGTCTTGACATAAGATAGATAAGAGAGTAAGTAGTAACGAAGTGAAATGGTTTAATTTAGATATTCTAAAATGCAACTGATTGTACTGACAATAACACAATAATTAATATTTCGCATTTCAATTGGATGGTAAAACAAAACCGCTGGCTCTGCGCCCACTCCGTTGCGGCTGGCGACAGTCTCAACACATTACAACGATTTATTAAACAAGAAACCAACATTGTTTCGACCACGAAACAGTCACTATATCTGCTGTTTGTTAAAAGGATGACTCGTTTTTAAAGAAATTACTACTGCTGTTAATGTAGCGCGCTCTATATTTTGTCACGTAGTTTCATTATAAATAGTTTTGATACCCAACTAAACACATATTAATGCTACGATCAAATGAAATCTGTCTAATAAATTACATATTAAACTCGACATAAGTCCAAACAATACACTTTTCAAATGGAGAGCAAAAAATAAAATCGTAATTACAATCCATATTCACACTCGTAATGTTGAAAGGTCCCGTGGTGGTAAAACTCACAATTTTGGTATTGTTTCTCTATCTATATTTTTTTTTGTGTAAAAGTAAAACCTAATTACAATTACATAATTAAATAACATATTTCTCTATGTAAAATATCATATACATGCCATATGAGTTGGCATCTAAAAAATAAAATGGTTATGTACTCAGTAGGTACATCATAAATGTGCGAATGTTACGTACGGTAATTTCTAGAAATTATTTGTAGTTGCAAAATTATAAGCTGGTCCAAAGCAAAATAGCACCAATTGGCCGGTTGCCAGTGCGAGAAAATGCATTTGTTATAAAAGTGAATATGAGTCCACTTATTGTGAACATAGCAGCGCTAATTCGAATAATTAACAAAATAGTTTCAACGGTACTGCGAGATACTGTTAAAGGTAAAATAATGTTGGTACGCTTTTAAATGGTATATTTGAAAAGGAATTTTATATAGCCTGATACAAAGTAACTGTATACAGTTACGGTCCTACAGGCAATAATTCATGCTACCCAGTGAAATATAATGCGGATGTTCTCATAATGTACGACGTGCAACTTAATCCCGACGCGACTTTTTCCGCCTCAGCTACGTATTTATACAAATGGTGGGCAATAAAAGTAATAAAAGCATCTCTGTAAACCACGCGCACATACTTATCCGAGGATAGAAGAGAATTATTGTTTTCCGTTGCTCATTTACTGACTATATGACCCCCGCCTGCCCTGACGGTTAGTTATAAATTAAGTAATAGGTAGGTCTACAAAAATAATTCAATTCAATCAGAGATCACATGTATCTATCATGTACACATCCATGTGTCTAAGATACGTAGCCTGTTTTCATGTAATTTTTACCAGATTTAAAGTGATGAGCGAAAATTAACAAATAGCCCAATAGCTAACTATACAAGTATCACTACTACTCTTGATGGTAAATGTAAATACACTCTAGTCTCTAGTTTAAATTTTATAGTTTATAATTATATCAGCTAGAAATAAGCAAATACATTTATTAAGATAATATTTTAAGTTTATTAAAGAAATATTTCGTACGGTAGACAACATTATTAAACGAAGTGACTGTGTTATTTTATCTAGTTAACTAGAAAAGCTAGATTTAAAGTAAGTAACATTTAAAAGTTTATCAAAACTATGAGCTTTAATTGATCCATAAGTATTGTTTAGGCTAACACTAAAATTAAGGCCAGTAAATTAGTAATTCATTAGAGAGCTTACCGGTAGAGTATCTATTTTCACAGAGGTATTACAACCCTTATCTACTACCATAATGGAGACTTAAAATAATTATTTAATATTTCCTTCATTATCTACCTACTTGTAATAATTATGTATATTACAAACATGATATTCTACAAAATAGAAGATAGAATCTGTGATAATACTCAGAAAATAAAACGTAATGTGTTAAAAACTTAGGTACAAAAAATTGTATTTTGGTATGAAACTTTTATCATTTCATAACTAACTTAATCTATGGGTAATAATTATACTTGGACAAAAACATTAGTTCACGGAAATCCAATATAATTAAATGGAATAGATAAAAGAATAAAAAGCCATGAAAACAATGGGTCGAAGAGGCAGAATACATAAGTATAAAGCAGGCCGGACGCGTCTCCTTCGTATTTCATACAAGATCCGGCGCAAAAACATCGCATCGCTACCGGACAACAGGGCCACAAGTGCGACAAAGCGCGCTAGTGTATCTCGCTATATTTATAACTAGACCGTTTCCGACAGTCGTTTTACGCCTGGGAGTTTCATATAAATTGAATTCATTATACTTAGTTTGTGTATGTAATTGAAAATCTGTGTCCAACTGTTCAACTATTCACGACGTAATTACTAGATAATCAGTTAACTTTGTTGAAGTTAGATGCTCTTTTAATTGTTTTTTTTTTTGTTAGTGTACTTTGACCGGAAGGAAGTTGGCGCGGAAAGTTTTTTTTTTTTAATTATTAATATCTCAAAAAATTGCTCCTTAAATGCTCCATCAGAATCTGTAATTGCTCCACTTCTATAATTATTAGTTTATTTATAATTAATTTTTAAAAAAATCCAAATACTGAAAACTTGATTTCCCTATAGAATGAAAAATATTCACTTTTCATAAAAAAATTTTTTACAAAAAAATTGCTCCCGATTTGCTCTATCAATTACAAAAAAAAAATTATTTAATTTTGATAATTTTTACAATAATTAACTGAAAAACTATGTTTGCATAGTTAACTACCTACTGCGCTGTGACGTCATCAATTGTCGTTGCGATGCATAAGGGCCATATTTACATGTATCAGCACTGCAGCGATATCTATAGACCTAATGTTTATGTTTTCTTATTTATATTATTTACTAGATTTCCGCCCGCAGCTTCGCCCGCGTTTTCAAAGGAAAACCCGCATAGTTCCCGCTAACGCAAACGATAGCAACTTGACACCGAAACATGAAACAAGCGACTGAAACACAAATTAATTAAAAATTACTTGAAGTTTTAATAATACGAATAAACGTAGGTAATATGCGAGTTTAGGGATGGGTAGGGAAATGTTTATAAACATACCTATAATAAGAATGATTTTAAATACATAATAATATCTGTTCCTTTCAACATTTGCTAGATGAAACTAAATAATTAAAATATGTCGCATGGATATAGAGTATAAATAGCAACATAAGGTAAATTTTAAATAATAATATTATTCCCAGCATTAAATGATAAAACTTATTAATGTCATTTCATGGTACTTTTATATTAAATTGTAATATGATTGTGTTTTATTTAATTATTTATTTTTATATTAGAAAGATAAGTAAAATAGAATATTAAATAAACAACGGAACCGTATTTTTAAAAGGCTAATAATATCTATGCGACATAATATTTTCATTATTTAGTTTCATCTAGCAAATGTTGAAAGGAACAGATATTATTATGTATGTATTTAAAATCATTCTTATTATAGGTATGTTTATAAACATTTCCCTACCCATCCCTAAACTCGCATATCACGTTTATTCGTAATATTAAAACTTCAAGTAATTTTTTTTAATTACTTTGACTGACCGGTTGGCGTTGGTAGTGGCCCTGCCTTCCAAGCCAGAGGTTGTGGGTTCGATTCCCACCCGGGGCAAATATTTGTGTGATGAACATAGATGTTTGCTCTGTGTCTGGGTGTTAATTATCTAAATAAGTATTTATTTAAAATTATATATGTATGTTTATCAGCCATCTGGTTTCCATAACACAAGCGAAAGCTAAGTATGGGATCAGATTGTGCCGTGTGTGAAAACTGTCCTGAAATATTTATATTTAATTAATTTGTGTTTCAGTCGCTTGTTTCATGTTTCGGTGTCAAGTTGCTATCGTTTGCGTTAGCGGGAACTATGCGGGTTTTCCTTTGAAAACGCGGCCGAAGCCGCGGGCGGAAATCTAGTAAATAATATAAATAAGAAAACATAAACATTAAGGTCTATAGATATCGCTGCAGTGCTGATACATGTAAATATGGCCTTTATGCATCGCAACGACAATTGATGACGTCACAGCGCAGTAGGTAGTTAACTATGCAAACATAGTTTTTCAGTTAATTATTGTAAAAATTATCAAAATTAAATAATTTTTTTTTGTAATTGATAGAGCAAATCGGGAGCAATTTTTTGTAAAAATTTTTTTTATGAATAGTGAATATTTTTCATTCTATAGGGAAATCAAGTTTTCAGTATTTGGATTTTTTTTAAAATTAATTATAAATAAACTAATAATTATAGAAGTGGAGCAATTACAGTTTCTGATGGAGCATTTAAGGAGCAATTTTTTGAGATATTTATAATTAAAAAAAAAAAACTTTCCGCGCTAACTTCCTTCCGGTGTACTTTGAATACATATATGAGAAGATATTACTTAAAATAACCCAATAGGCAATAATATATTGGTCAACTAGTACAAATGAAAACTAATAGACACTCATCACATGAAACTCAGAATATCTAAGCATTATAAAATAGAGTCGTGGTAACAGTACCTCTAATCTATAGAAGGTACCTATTATATTATCTATGTGTCCTAGTCTATTTTGAATAACGCTTTAACACGTGGTACCTAAGCAATCAACCAGGTTGCAGTCATTACATGCAATCAAATTTTAATAGAGGGTCTACACTATACCCTCTTCAATAGATACGATCCTGTAGCCATAACTAATACTTGTTACACAGTTAATTCCTAAACGACTAAAACTTACTTATAAATTCCTAATTTAAACTACATATTATACACTTTTACTTAGCGTACAGCAAATTCAACATTTTATCGGAAGAGCCTTTGTAAATATGTTATTTTTAAGGTAGATTTCTTTTATTTTCCTAATGAGCAGCATTTCACCATCATGAGTACGAGAGAAAGCAACATTTTGCATAATATGGTTAGAGGGCTCAACTCTATAAAAATGTTCACGTACGCGGTTATAACTTGGCTATTACATACATGCGTCGAACCGTCTTACATTAAGGTGGATTTTTACTGGATGAGGTACATTTGAATTTATATGATGGAAATGTTGTTTCATAAAGTCATGACGTAATATAGTTCATAACGTACATAATATGGTACCTTAACCACCAAAACTATAATTCAAAATAAAGGATAGCATCTATTTTCAAGGCATTTCTGATTTCAATTAAGATTTGATTACCTACATAAAAAGATATTTTCTACGAGTAAATGTTAGGAAAATCGTTCAATTATTCTAAAACAACGGTCATAAGATTAATTTTGAAAAATTTGAAAAAAATTTATGATAATTTAAAAAAAAACTTCCAAAATCGACCCTGAGGTACCTACGTAATTGCTGCTAGTACTTATTACAATTTTTGAAATTCGTTAAATTGCCAAAATAACGACTAAAAAGCAATAAATAACCATAATAATATTAAAAAAACAAAACTTTCTTATTCATCTGCAATAAGTTACTAGTTTCCACCTACGTGTCTTGATGTATTAGTCTGCATTTGAAAGACTGCTATGAGCAATGGGTACGGTAAGTAATTAGTTCTAAAAGTTTAAACTGATAAAGTTTCGCTTGTGCGGCACATTGCTGGCTTCGCCCTGAACTAAGTTTTTCTTATTATACTCAGATTAGTCCTACTTAAATAACATAAAATGGAGAAGATTGATTCAGAAATAAAAAGATTAATATTTCTCATATTATGTCATAATTTATTATCTAGGTATCTATACCTTGTTACAGTTTCAGGCACAACCTAATCTACATACTCGTACATGATAGGTACATTATATATTCCTTACATAATACCAACTTATTCTTAGTCTTAGGTACAATTTTCCATAATTTCTAGCAATAGGTTTATTTTATTTTTTTACTTTTTTTTTATTCTTCATTGTACATTTACCAGGAATTAAAATGAAATGACCACATAAACTTGAAAAGTATAAAATAGGCGACATTTTTGTTTTACTTTATTTAATCCAAGCTCACGCTTATTATGTAGGTAGGTAGATCAATCTGCTCCATTCATAACAATTTTGTACAAAATTCCACCTAAATTATAATAATTTTATACTTAACCGCAACGTCATCGCTAGAATATAATATACCTACTAGTTGATATTGTTAGTATGGCGAGACCGAAGACTTAATATCCTGTATGGCTGCTTCCTGATGTCAACGTTTCCTTTTCAAACCCGCTAATATTGATTTCTCTTAGTCACAAAATTGTTTATACGCATATTTTTCTAAAACGAAAGTGACACATCTTTAAAATTAGAAAGATTTACGATTGTAGGGAAAGAATATTGTGTATTTAACGACATACACGTACTAACTTATCTAGTTTAGTTTGGATTAACTATTTTTCCCATATCAACTTGAAACGAGTCAAGCAAAATGACTTGTAAAACTTTTTAATTACGTACTACTTAATCTTTTCCATTAAGTCAACAGAAACAAACATAATAATCTACAAAGGAGATAATTATCAGAAATAAATACTGAGCATATAGATTTATAAAAGGCGTTTCCAGTCGTGTGAATAGAATCCTGTATTGTAAGTAGGTCGGCTCTACATCTCTATAATTATGATTCAGTGTGAAATGTGAATAAACGTCTTGCAATTCCATAAGCGTTCTATGGACGCTCAGGACGAGTTATAGCTTGCTATCAGGCGAGAGAACCATCAAAATACATAGTAGGTACCTTTATCCTATATTCTTACTCTACCAAGATAAACACATTTGCTTCTATATTAAATCTTTCATGAAACTTACTTATTCCGAAATACCTAACTTAATAAACTACATGAATGTTATAAACGCGAATGATAACTAACTCGAATCACAAAAATTCTCAACTCATATTGCATTTGAAACTCTGCAGCGTGGATCTCTGAGCTCTTTATCTGGTCTTATTAAAAGCGGCCCAAAGCTCCTATTCCGATCACGTAGACAATTATTCGAGTAAAGTGTGCGGGCTTGAATCACTAACCTCGGTGAACGGCCAACTTTTACAATAAATCCATCTTGAGCTCGACAGTTAATCAGTCCCGCGATAAAAGCTTCAATCGGGCGAGCTACCTGAGGACGCTTCTCATTTTGTCATCATTATTCCCTTTTACAAAATTACCTTCGAACCATAACGTTGGTTTGTTTATTGGTCGATTTATCACAAATAAATTTTATTTATATCAGTATCGGATAAACATAAATTTTATGGAAAGCATCCGTGTATAAAATTGCAATTTTTTCTTGTTTAGTACGCGGATTAATAGAGTAGGAATTTACGGAGGATAGTGTTATAAGACGTGTTTAATATTGATAGGCGTGGATTTCAACTGCATGATTAATAACTATATGTACCTATAGAAAGTTATTAAGAATGTACATTGTTATTATAATAATTTTAAGAAATATACCTGAATACAAAATCTTAATAATCAGCTTATGTTTTTCATTATATTCTTAAAAAATCCGTTATGTTCACTAATACCAATATAATAATTAATTATATGACAAAAACACAAAGCGCTTTTGTTGCATAATTTTAAAACTCGTTAAACGTCAAGCTATACTTCGTATCTTGCTTCGTATTCAATTTTATGAAATTATATAAGTATGTATAAAGAACCGCCTAATCAACTGTCAGTGGATAAAGTAAATCGATGACCTGACCAAGGCTAAGTCGCTTCTTAAGCGGATTTCTCGCAGTTAATTTCATTTAACAGAGATAATTTGTTCTAAGGGTCCTTTAAGCTCACGAAGATTGAGTTCAAGCACCTAAAAGTAAATATTAAGACGAGGAAATTCAGAAATAAAACAGTGTGATTAACGGAATTAGGATAGTCCAAAAATATTAAAATAATTGGGAATTCAATAATTTCTCATGACAGTTGTAGCTCTTACAAAACTCAGAACTTGTGCCAGTCGTTCACCCAAATAAGTTTTACTGAAAACGCGGTCCAGTGCTTTGTTTACGAACAAAGCAAAATCTCGTTCTTGATTCAAGATCGAACGTAGAACGGCAACGCTTCACCGTTCGTCTCCAACTTTATTTGTTCAGCCCTATTGATGCTTGCACTAACTCGCACAATATAATACTTGTAAACTCGCTTATTATTCTTCCTCTATATTGTTTTTCTGTGTTTCTATAATCATTTAATGTATAATAACATATTTCTAATACATTTGAGTAAACTTGACAATATTTTATTCTGAGCAATTTTGTACATATCGATAACTAACACAACGTAGAAACATCCAAAATGAAAAGACCTTTATGATAAATTATGAAGGTAAGTATAATAATTAATTTATAAGAAACAAATCAAATATTTAGGAAAAGGAACAAATGTGTAACATTTGCATCTACGTGAAATGTATAAGTATTATGTTACCGGAAATGTGCTAAATTTAGGAATTGCATACATCTTTTAGGAAATGTATGTAATTCTGAAGGTAAGGTTATAAAAAATATTGTTTTAAAAATGATTTAATAGATAAATATCCTGACAAAATATACATTTTCTAGGATTATAGAATTTCCATATTATAAAATATCTAAAACGATGCTTTCTTTAAATAAAATACAATGTTAAACTGAGAATCAAAAAAATTCATGAAGTTTACTTTTAGGAGCATAATATAATTATTAAGTATACCTAAATATATTTTTTATTTTTTTCTGTTAGAGTGGGAAACGCCCAAACGTGCAAAAGTCGTTAATTCTGGCATTCACCGGCCGCTAGCGGAATACGCTCGCTTCGCTCGCAACCTAACCTAACACGCGGCTCGTCACTTTTATTTTTAGACTAAAATTTATATACATTTTTGTTTGCGGTTTAAAAAAATTTTTAGTTTTCATATAAATTTGCCTAAATCTGTCTTTTAAACACAGTTCCTAGTGATTTTAGGAATTATATATGTTACCGGAAATGTATGAAATCAAGGAATTGTATACAAATCCTAGGAAATGTTAAACTGAGAATCAAAAAAAGTAGTTCCGATACTATTTAGGAAATGTATAAAATATACATTTACATTTCGTAGGAATCGTTAACAATGATGGATTTAATAGAATCATTTCCTGTGACTCCATTTTGTTAGATTTTTTAGAAGTTGAGAATAGAGGTATTGCAATGAGGTAACTTGTTACCACGTCAAAAAGTCACTACTATACTGTATTGTGTGACGTGTGTAATGTGTATGTGTACTATGTTTTCCTTACGTCTTATGAAAAAGTTCATTATGACGCGTTGAAGATAATATACGTTTTTTAGAAGCAGCCCTCATGCGAACAGATGAGTCTTGAGAGACATGATTCAATTTGCATGCCGTGATGGACAGATTACCCGGTATGAGCTTCCGGGCCTTTTCAATCGCAAATACATTAATCTTAGTATGATGTTCTATCCAATTCAATTAATGCGAGTCCAGGGAAGCTTAGTAAAAACATAGACGCACTCAAAAACCTATATTAATTTAGATGTAGGTATAGCTAATTAGCTAAGAGCGTATTTAAAATGTATTTTTTTTTTATTTTTTTTATTGTAGACAGGGAAGCGCTTGACCACAATCTCGCCTGATGTAAAGCTAAGATGTTGTCGTAGATTTAAGTTATTAAGGAAGTCGCAAGTTTGCTCATTCATATCATATCTCAAGTACTACCTACATATTTATTGGAATCATTTTTTGAATAGTATTTAATTATAATTAAAATAAATTATCTTTTTTTTTTCATTTGATAATTGTGTAAATTGCGTAGAATAAAAGTACGAAACTTAAAAGAAAAACCATTTGCCTTGTTTTAGAATCAAAAATGTTCCATAGTTAAGACTACAGCCTTACGTCGGTTCTAATGAACGGGCTACTCGATTGAACTTCTGGTACTACATGGCGCGTCGTCTCCATTAATATTAGATTAGATTAATTTTAGATTTTGTTTATTAAACACTGAATATTTAATTTGATAGCTACAAGTAGCTACAATAAATATTTTTTAAACTTAACTCAACTAACGTAATTTAACAATATATAAACGTATGGCTGAGTATTTAATAAACTTTATCCAACTATTCTATAATGGAATCATTCCATAATGCAATGTAAATTATTTTTTAATCATAATTCTTTGATAAAAGGTAGTAGGTATACTATCCTAGAGAATTACGGTAATTATTTGTGACCTCATCAAATAATTAAGTTCATCATCCAACATAATACAAATATGAACACGTAATTGGCAATACAAATTTTAAAAGAGAAGCATATTGGTGATCGTTGTTTAAAAAGTTGAATAAAAAAAATGCTCCATGTAACCCTAGCTATGTTTCAGTCGCTAATGAAGCGAGCGATGAACATCGTAGTAAAGACTTTGGAGTGATCTTGGGGTGGATTTTTTGAGCGCACCTTCTTCGCTTGTTCATTAGTGTAATTAACTTACGCCGCTCTTTCACAATTCATTGGTACCCGATATTATCAAAACCATCCTTAAACAAAATATAGGTATCTATATATCTACATCGTAGAATTGAGATATTGAAATGAGATGCATAATTTTTAAAATAGACTAATAAATAGGAACCTATGTGACTTTGCACTTGCCGGACACTATTGATAAGGAAAGAATCAAAATAATAACAAAGAAGATTACTATAAAATACTTGTTTATTTGTGTGATGGATACCCGTCTATAACATATTTCAAATAGCAATTTCGTGGAAGATTTAGGTGAGTTATTGTATTCATGTTTAAAAATAATAATTTCTGTTCTACAAATATAACTCAATTTCTTTTTAAGTTTCGTAAACGGTAAACATACTTAAGGAGAAAAGAGATAAAACGAAGAATGTATTTGTCAAAAGAACTTGCCTTTTTTACCAAACACAAAAATAAATTAACGCGAAAAGTTAACATACCAGTCCTTATTTCGGGAACAAAAAATTCAGCTGCGCTATGCACAGCACTTGATTTAAAATGTAGAGCGTAAAACACGACAACGGTGACGTGAGGTTTGCCAAATTATTAAAATTTTATACAAAATAGTTAACAAAGTAATGCAAAGTCACGCTCACGCACAAAGCCTGCACTTCCGTGTACTAAGCAAACTCTCCCTTCGAGCTATGAATAGAGAGAATATTGTCCTGCTCCACTAAACATCACCTACATTTTATACCAGAAATGTTAGTTCGTAAAAGAATAATTTAACATCGTTTACAGTACTCCAAAATTAATAATGCGCATGCAGCGAAGACTTCGCTAATTATCGTATTTCCAGAAACACCCGAATCACCCCGAATCATTGAATCGTAAGTGCCCTAAATAATGCACTTGCATCTTGCACCTTGTTCGAAAGAAATAGGAGTCAATTCAGAGTCATACACAATCGAAAACAATTCGGGCGGTAGGTTACGGTAGCCTGTCAGTCAAAAAATTCAAAAATCCGTCAGTCGTCTTTATATATTGGTGGTGACCGCACGTATTATCTCTGTATGGAATTATATAGAGCTGCTGTTACATACCCTTCTCAGTTTTATTTCAAAGTTGAATTTTCCGATAAAATGATTATTTACACAGGTAGCAGATAGCAGTAGGGAAAGTGAAAATTAATAAGAGCATAATGAACGTTCTGATCATTCTACGATATCAGAAATAGAGATAATCCCTGATTCTGTAAATCCTTTGGACTGAGATTTTAATGATTAGATTTCTAAAATTTAAATGTAAACCAGTATTTGAAAATCATTTTTTTAAATATAAACTTTGTCTTATTTTAACCTTGCATACATCCATCATTACGCCAGCTTCAGTAAGACACTTTAATAGTTCTAAGTATAGAATTTTCCAAGTAAATCAATACATTATACAACAAATATATATTCGCAATCGTGTGGCTTATCCTCGAAATTAACTTACATTGAATTATCGAAACAAATTTCGTTACTTATCTCTTTTACCATAAAATCACAATAAAACTCATTATTCTAATAAACTACGCATGAAGAAAATACATTGCATTTAACCACTCTATATAATATCGTCTTCGGAGGCTCGGGGAATATGACAGTTGCCGAACAGTGACGAATTTTTCTATGCGCATTATCAGTTTGGGAGTACTGTACTTACATTTGTTATGAAGTTTTTTTTTTTGTAAATTAAATACTGAAAATAAACCGTTTAAAGAAATGTAAGATTTTTGAGATACGAAGTAGCCTCTGACCTATAGATGTCAGTTTCAGTGAATTCCAAATAAAATATTTTATTTATTATTTATTTATTTCATATTATATCAATTACCTTTACAGGATTAACCTGATGCGGTACTGACTAAAACTATAGATCTTTATACAAATAGACTTTATACAAGACTAATGCTAATACTAACAACATAAACTAAATTTACAATCTACAAAATAAACACATACATATAAAATGATTTTATACTCTAATAGTCCATTGAATAAAAAGTTCTAGAGTGCGTGAGTTAGTAACGTAAGATGTTTCTTCGGAAACATGTCAAGAGTCCCTAGGTAATAAATATACTAAAACCCCGGGACACTAGGAGGAGCCCCGGAGTGGGGGAGTGGGGGAAAGGGTCCATTTTTTCATTTTTCGCTTAAATCTCAAAAACGGTACATGTTAGAGAAAAACTTTCAAGAAAAAGTTGAATGGCCATAAAATTATCTACAAGTTGTACCTAAATAATTTTTTCCTATATCCTACCGTTTCTGAGTTACACGCAGTAAAAAATGATTTTGGCTCATCAATCGATCAAAAAATATTTCTTTCTTCCAAAAAACTCAAATGTGCAACTTGTGACCGGTACTGATAGATTGCTCTTAATTAGGTCTATAATTGGTAAAATAAACACATTCCTCCATGGAAGCCTTTAGGAGGAATCGATTGTCAAAATATTATATTAGGGTAGTTTGAGTTACTGAACTTGATCTTTTTATTTTTTTCTTCCAAAAAACTCAAAAGTGCAACTTGTGACCGGTACAGATAGATTGCTCATAATTAGGTCTATCATTGATAAAAATACCAGATTCCACCACGGAGGCGTTTACGGGGAATTGAATTTTATTAGGGTAGTTACGATACTTGAACTTTTTATTTTTTTTTCTTCCAAAAAACTCAAAAGTGCAACTTGTGACCGGTACAGATAGATTGCTCTTAATTAGGTCTATAATTGGTAAAATAAACACACTCCTCCATGGAAGCCTTTAGGAGGAATCGATTGCCAAAATATTATATTAGGGTAGTTTGAGTTACTGAACTTGATCTTTTTATTTTTTTCTTCCAAAAAACTCAAAAGTGCAACTTGTGACCGGTACAGATAGATTGCTCATAATTAGGTCTATAATTGGTAAAATAAACACATTCCTCCATGGAAGCCTTTAGGAGGAATCGATTGTCAAAATATTATATTAGGGTAGTTTGAGTTACTGAACTTGATCTTTTTATTTTTTTCTTCCAAAAAACTCAAAAGTGCAACTTGCGACCGGTACAGATAGATTGCTCATAATTAGGTCTATCATTGATAAAAATACCAGATTCCACCACGGAGGCGTTTACGGGGAATTGAATTTTATTAGGGTAGTTACGATACTTGAACTTTTTATTTTTTTTTCTTCCAAAAAACTCAAAAGTGCAACTTGTGACCGGTACAGATAGATTGCTCATAATTAGGTCTATCATTGATAAAAATACCAGATTCCACCACGGAGGCGTTTACGGGGAATTGAATTTTATTAGGGTAGTTACGGTACTTGAACTTTTTATTTTTTTTCTTCCAAAAAACTCAAAAGTGCAACTTGTGACCGGTACAGATAGATTGTTCATAATTAGGTCTATCATTGATAAAAATATCAAATTCCACCATGGAGGCGTTTAGGAGGAATTGAATTTTATTAGGGTAGTTACGATAATTGAATTTTTCACCTTTCATGGGATGTAGCTCGAAAACGGCTGCGAATAGAAAAAAATGATTCAGGTACAACTTGTAGATAATTTTATGGCCTTTCAACTTTTCCTTGAAAGTTTTTCTCTAACATGTACCGTTTTTGAGATTTAAGCGAAAAATGAAAAAATGGACCCATTCCCCCCTCCCTCCACTCCGGGGCTCCTCCTAGTGTCCTGGAGTTTTAGTATGTTTATTACCTAGGGACTCTTGACATGTTTCCGAAGAAACATCTTACGTTACTAACTCACGCACTCTAGACCCCCCTTGGAGGGACTCATTCAATGGACTATAAGGATTATAGTCTAAATAATAAAAAAAGGATTTCGATTTATCTGCCCATTTTATAACATCACCACTGCTCGAACGGTGAAAAAAAATATCGTGAAGAAACCGACATGTCAAAGAATCAAAAGTTCGACGACATGTGACCAACCCGTAATTAGCCAGCGTGGTGGATAATGGCCTGTACCCTGTACTCATAGGAGGCCCGTGTCCGTGCAATGGGAACAAATATGGGCTTATGACGACGAATAATAGAAAATAAAATTAATAACTAATGATATGAAGAAGAACCTTTGCTAACTCACCCAACGCGACGGGCACGTAAATACGTCCACCCTATGAATAGCCGCTCTTGATATTAGCTCAAAAAACAGAAAGACAGATATATTAAAAACGATCTGAATTTTACTTCATAACGTGTAAATATCTAACTGTAAGACATTTCAGAAAATGCAGTTATCTATATTTAAATCACAGACAGAATTTCCATATTTAATTATTTATTCATAATAGCATAGGAGATCTTCTTTGTAAAAGAACTCAATACTTTAATATTTCTATGAGTTTGACTATAGTTTTAAGAGTTCAAATATTCAGAAGTTGAATGTAGCTCATAATAATATCATCTCATAAGAAAAAAAAATATACAGCCAGACAAATGAATAGGTACTTTTTATCGAAACGTAATACGTATATGCGAATAGAATCGCATTCGATAAGAACGCAAAGGATAGAATAGGCATGACGAAAGATTTTCAAAACCTCTTCCATAATATGTGTATACGTTTATTAAACAAGAAAAACCCTATATTTCGCTAATATACTTAAATTTAACGAAGATAAAAGCCATTTTTCAAAAAATATTTATTAACTGTGCCAAAACAGCTCACAGGTGTCATGGCGTAGGCGTGACGTCACTATTACGTAAATACGTAATTATCTGTATGCATAGCGAAGCAAAATTAAACAAATATTTAATTATTAAGTGTTATAGAATCTAATTTCAAAGTTTATAAGTGGTGTGCAGTATTGCAATGTGAATCTACATAAAAATAATACCCAAAAAAAGTGTTAGTAATTGTTTAAAGCGAGAAAATAATATGAAATGATTGTATAAATTGGACGGAGAGAAACCCGAACCACATATTCGTGAATTCGCAATTATATTTCTGTTCTGAGTCGATAAAGCATACGTGAAAAAATAGAAAATAAATAAAAATGCGTATTCTCAACATATTCATAACAACAAAATACACCTGACGCGAAGCTGTTTACATAGACGTGACGTCACGCGTGTTACAGTCAAAATGGCCGACTGCAGAATTTCAATGTTTTATTTTATTGATAATCTCATTAATCTTAATGTTTTTACTATTTCTAAGTCACTATTTTTAATTTATTTATTATACATTTTCCCTTAAAAACACTAATTCGATCATTTATGGATACTGTCGTCATGCCTATTGTATTATTCATAAAATCAATTACTTATAAATACTTTTTTGCTGACAATATGTCCACACCGTCACTTCCGTCGCACCTTCGTAAATAAATATAGGCGTATCAATAGGTCTTAAATAAATAATCACAAACAAGGGTGGAAGGGCCTAAGTGCGGGACATTAACAAGGGTCCAGTCCAATTTTCGTCCTGTCTACGTTGATATATTGAGGACCGAAGTGAAGCCGTTCCGCAGTCCGCCTTTCGACGACACAAGTTATTTACTTTTTCTAATGTCATTCAAATTTAATAATTATAATATTAGGCTACATGCCTTGCCTGTATAATATATTAGTATGACAAACAAATATTGATGGAGGTGGTTATTTAGGCTATATTATGATCGGAAGAAAATAAAATCTTATATATAAAATTCTCGTGTCACAATGTTAGTCTGCATACTCCTCCGAAACGGGTGGACCGATTCTCATGAAATTTTCTGTGCATATCGGGTAAGTCTGAGAATCGGCCAACATCTATTTTTCATATGTACCACGGGCGAAGCCGGGGCGGGCCGCTAGTATGTATATAAATTGTTCGTAGGTACAACTAACTAATAGCGCACACCATATTTTTCCCACGCCAACGATTTAGAAAGTGGCTCCAGTAAAATACTAGTTAACTACGTATTATATTATAATATACTAATGCAAATACTACGTTTAACAATAAGAAATTGCTTTAAATACTCTTCTTTAAGAATTTGCTTTTAAGCAGCTATTATATGAAGTGGTTACTTAGCGAGTCCGCACACTATAAGTAAAAAGCTTTGACAGGAAAAGCTGGCGAGAGTAAAAGCACAGGAGCTACGAGTATTTCTTGTTGGATAAAACGAATAGATAGAGGTCTTTAATATAAACGAAGCAGACTTTAGTACTCTCGAAAAATGCAAGCATGGCGGTTGGATACACGCTGAATTTTTAAACGGCAAGGTTTGCGGCTTTCCGGCGTGTGTAGAGCAAAACTTTGTATTTGCTACATTAATGCTCGATCTTTTTAACTTTCTATTTATGTATTTAGCATAAACACGTAGATATATATTATATATTTTCGCAGTTAAAATTGGTTTGATGACCGTTATGATAAATTCGATTTCACAAAGAATTTATGATTTATTTAATATTTTCGAGAATTCTTTTTCTAGCGGTCCGCCCCGGCTTCGCCCGTGGTACATGTTTACATTTTCCCTCCATAAGAACCATCCTCGTACTTCAAGGAATATAATAAAAAAAGAATTATCGAAATCGGTTCAGCCGTTCTCGAGTTATGCGCTTACGAACACATTTTGCGATTCATTTTTATATTATAGATAGATATTTTTTTTTATTTGGATATAAATAATAAGTTTCTCGCGAGATTAAGACTGATCTCTGTGGAAATTGTAACAAGGTCTGTCTCCTATATAAGAAAATATTAAGCCATCAGTAATATAACAATATTTTATTGTACTATCTACCAAACTAGTAATAAAGCATCAAAGCAAAAAAAGTAGGTATTTAATTGTACGACATTCAGAATTCAGACATGGGTTTACGCCAGCAATTATACGATCTCGTAGGAAAACGCACCAGCGTGAACAAAAAACTATTTTCAAATTAATACCCACATGATGATGCCTCCTGTAAGTTATCCATAACTAGCTACCCGCCCCAGCTTCGCACGTGTGCAATGCTAATACTAAATCCTAAATAGGCTTATAAATAGGTACCTGGTATCCATCTACTTCTGAAACAGAATTTCCTTAAACATCTTGTCTTATCATTAGGTTCGTAATTTGTCGAATTACAAGGTACTCTTGCTCTTGCGTAAAAACGTCCGGACTATAGGGGGATCTCTAGGCAGCACCCTATAATCCGTCAAATTCGATACTTCGACAAGGCCCTGCAAAACGATTGTCAGAATACCGCGGGTCTACTGTATATAAAAGCGGTTTTTTTTAACAGATGAAGATGATTGAAGAGGAAGGTTTGTATGTATAATAACACCTATTAAATAGTGGTGAAATACTATTATTTTTTAGGTTTCAAATGTGATGTCGTAAATAATTGCATTTTTTTCCGCTTACATCGCAAAAGCAAACGAGATTTCGCTATAAAACAATGTACTAAGTATTGTACAGTGTACACAAAAACAATGTACTAAGTATTGTACAGTGTACACATTGAAAATGTCTATAGAAAACAGCGATGGTGTTAGTCTATCTATCCCTTATGGGTATCCCACAATCATGTAGGTCCATGCCCACAGTAACTTTTTTTTGTCATTTACTTTTTACGACAAAATATAATGGCTAATTTTCGAAGTGATTTATACCAATACAGCATTAATCCTTATCCAATTAAATACCTTAAATATATTGTTGATTTAATATAGAGTTATATGGTCCTTTACCGCATTTGATTTAAATTTTAAATGTTTATTTTTGAAGATATTACAGATTTAAAAATTTCGGAACGTAGCGTTTGTGGCGATACCAGAATGGTAGATACAAATTATGTTTCATTCTGTATTTTGGAATTAAAACAATATTTTCGTGTAGATCTTATATGATCTACTCGAAAATATTGTTGTTATAATAGTGGTGGCAGGTTTTTTTTCTACAGGTTGTATACTGTTAAATCATGCAATATCGACGCAAAAATTTGTCAAAAAATAGGGCGACGGATAGGTCAGGGGCCGGTGTAACGCGGGTCTACTGTATTATGTTTTTATTTAAAGCGCTCGCACTCGATAAGGAAAAGAACAGCGGAAAAACGTAAGCGTATTAAGTAATTAGCGTCTATTTTCTCCTCTACTACTTGACAAAAACATTATAAACGCGGTATAAGATGGATTTATAATGTCCTATGTTTGTCTATATATCGAACTTAAGGGCTTAAATGAGAAGTAAAATAACTCTGTGCGAACAAGCCCTTAATATGTTAACGGAGGGCTTGTCCGGTTGATGTTGGGCGTTGGCGAATTTCACAAGGAATTTTGATCATAATATTTTGTTCTAGTAATGCGAAACAAATACGTAAAGTATAATTAAAAAAGAAAACAGAGAAAAGTAGATGATCAATCCTCTGAAAAAAAAATAATTGCTTTATGAACCAAGGAAAAACAGGCAATTGAGCGTTTACGTATTCGAAGGAAATACCGACCGCATTTGGTGTGAAATTGAGCTAAGCCAGCTAAAAATGAAAGTTAGCTGACGCAAAAAATCTCTTTTTTAAGGGGCCATAGACCGAAATTCATGTTTCTAAATCATGTTATTTTCAGAGAAATCATCATATTTAAAATCCTAAAAAAATATATAGTACAGATAAACGTTTGATCTAGTGGAATTTTTGGATAGAAACAATTGTGTTTATTATATTGATTAAACATTTAACTCGATAAAAAAAAATCAGAAGTAGCATCGATTTTGAAAGCATTTTCAGTTTTATGCGAATTAGGGAAACGCTATTTTTATGAAAATTTTACATTTCATTTACTAATCAGGTTTTACAGTGAAATTTTTGGATAGATTTATAATTTAGCCCCTATTTTTTCTTATATAACATATAATACGTAATATGCGACTCGCGCGCACCACGCCAGTGCCGCCAAAGTCCAACCGGACGTCATCGAGGGAGGACCTGTGCTAGTTTTGCTCCCGACCACGTTGTAGTCGCCGCTCGTATAATTAGAACCGAACGGCAAGTACAACGGCGAGCACGCCACAATATAAATAAATCAGTAGTTTGATTTTATTACCTATCCTAGGATTGTAGGTGTAAATAAATTAACTTCTTAATCTATACTATTAAACGAGCAATATTTGCATATTTATATATTTGTTTGTAAATACAGTGTGGAAATTTTCGATGGGCCCTGGGTGAAAGTACTAGAAATACTGGAGATAGCAAATTTTGCTGAAAGGAAACATTCCTTTATTTTTAAAAAGAAATAGAACTGCATTCAAAGATTTTCAAAATTCATTTTCTTCGACCGGGAATCAAAAGAACTAAAAATGTAAAAAAATAAAATTTTCTATTTTATTCTTCAAATCAACACAAGTTTCATATTACAATTATTTGTAATTTAAAATTATTATGTTTTAAAAATTACCTTGCCTGAGATCCTCTATATTATGGGTTGTTGAATAGGAATAGCGGCAAAGTTTTGAAGTACTAGTAGGAAGACTATTATGATGTTGGTTCATCTGTATGAGTATGACAAATATTATTTTTATGAAACAAGATTCCAAGATGGCGCCGACAAAAATTTTACATCTTTTCGTCATGGGTGTCATTTTCATGGTTTTTCAAACTCAAACTCAAACTCAAACATTTATTTATTCAATTAGACTTCTTCTAGAAGCACTTTTGAAACGTCATTAAGTACATATTTTTAACATTTACCACCGATTCGGAAAGCAGTATCTACGGAGAAGAATCGGCAAGAAACTCCATAGTTGCTCTTTTTAATCATGTCAGATTTACAATTTTGCAAATTACATATGTAATATCATAATATATTATCATAATATGCCAAAGAACTGTCCTGTGGTTTTTACGCGACAACCCTCCAGGGGTTTTTATCGTCCATAAATTCCTTAATACTGTAATAGGCTCTCTGGACAAGTACATTTTTTATATAAGTTTTAAATTTAGAACTACTAAACTCTTTAATATTATGAGGAATTCTGTTGTAAAAGCGTATACCTTGGCCCATAAATGAATTTTTAACTTTAGCTAGCCGAAAAAATGGCATTTCAATTTTATTTCTGTTTCTTGTGTCATAACAATGTCTATCTCCTACTTTTGTGTGTAAGTAAGCGTTATTGTGTACATATAAAATATTATTAAATATATACTGCGACGGTACAGTAAGGATACCAGTATTCTTAAAGAGATCTCTTAGTGAGTCTCGAGCACGCAAATTATATATAGAGCGTATGGCTCTTTTCTGTAATATAAATATAGTTTCTATATCTGCAGCCCTGCCCCATAGCAGAATTCCATAGGACATTATGCTATGAAAGTAGCTAAAGTAAACCAATCTAGCCGTTTCTTCATCAGTGAGATGCCTTATTCTTCTAACTGCATATGCAGCTGAGCTGAGCTTAGCAGCGGTGGTGGTAACATGGGCCCCCCATTGAAGCTTCTCATCTAATGTCAAACCAAGAAAGACAGTCGATTCCACAGGGTATAATGCCTCCCCGTTTAAAATAATATTCCTTTTCACCTTTTTTACATTTGGGAGGATAAATTCTACACAATTTGTTTTTTTTGTATTTAATAGTAAATTATTAGCATTAAACCAATTGGATATGCGTAAAAGAGCAGAGTTTACTTCGTCAACATTTGTGTCATGTCTATCCACATTAAATATTAATGAGGTGTCATCTGCAAACAGTACTATTTCACACAGGTCACATTTTTGGGGTAGCTATTAACCAATATGAGGTCAAAACTAAAATCCAAGATGGCGCCGACGAAAATTTTACATCTTTTCGTCATGGGTGTCATTTTCATGGTTTTTGGGGTAGCTATTTACCAATATGAGGTCAAAACTAAAATCCAAGATGGCGCCGACGAAAAATTTGACATCTTTTCGTCATGGGTGTCATTTTCATGGTTTTTGGGGTAGCTATTAACCAATATGAGGTCAAAACTAAAATCCAAGATGGCGCCGACGAAAAATTTGACATCTTTTCGTCATGGGTGTCATTTTCATGGTTTTTGGGGTAGCTATTAACCAATATGAGGTCAAAACTAAAATCCAAGATGGCGCCGACGAAAAATTTGACATCTTTTCGTCATGGGTGTCATTTTCATGGTTTTTGGGGTAGCTATGAACCAATATGAGGTCAAAACTAAAATCCAAGATGGCGCCGACAAAAAATTTGACATCTTCTCGTCATGGGTGTCATTTTCATGGTTTTTGGGGTAGCTATTAACGAATATGAGGTCAAAACTATAATCCAAGATGGCGCTGACGAAAATTTGACTTATTTTCGTGATGGGTGTCATTTTCATGGTTTTTGGGCAAGCTATTAACGAATATGAGGTCAAAACTATAATCCAAGATGGCGCCGACGAAAATTTTACATCTTTTCGTCATGGGTGTCATTTTCATGGTTTTTGCGGTAGCTATTAGTGAATATGAGGTCAAAACTATAATCCAATATGGCGCCGACGAAAATGTTACATATTTTCGTCATGGGTGTCATTTTCATGGTTTTTGGGGTAGCTATTAACCAATATGAGGTCAAAACTAAAATCAAAATGTCAAATTTTTCGTCGGCGCCATCTTGGATTTTAGTTTTGACCTCATATTGGTTAATAGCTACCCCAAAAACCATGAAAATGACACCCATGACGAAAAGATTTCAAATTTTTCGTCGGCGCCATCTTGGATTTTAGTTTTGACCTCATATTGGTAAATAGATACCCCAAAAACCATGAAAAAGACACCCATCACGAAAAGATGTCAAATTTTCGTCAGCGCCATCTTGGATTTTAGTTTTGACCTCATATTGGTTAATAGCTACCCCAAAAACCATGAAAATGACACCCGTGACGAAATGATGTCAAATTTTCGTCGGCGCCATTTTGGATTTTAGATTTGACCTCATATTGATTAATAGCTACTCCAACTCTTTGAAAATGACACCCATGACGAAAACATTTCAAATTTTCGTCGGCGCCATCTTGGATTTTAGTTTTGACCTCATATTGGATAATCGCTATCCCAAAAACCACCGACATTTGCAAATGTGCTTGCTACTGAGGAAAAGTTCAGATTTAAAGATATCATAGGTAATGTGACGAATATAATTTATTTCATTCCGACCGTTTCTCGGAATAACATACATTTACTAAGAAGGGTTTAATATATTGCCGGTAACATAATATTATGTATGATAATAATAATTAATAATTCATAAAAAAGTATTTTATACATTTCTTAAGAAGCTTCGATATTGTATACAAAAATGTTGTGTGGTTTTATGAAACCACGGTAAAAGTGAAACTGTTCGAACGATTCCGAACACTGCTTTGTGTAGCGCATGTCGCGTGTCGGTCGGCTGCCGAGTAGGTATACCTACTCGGCAGCCGCGATACACGCGACATGCGCTACACAGACCAAAAAGTTTGAGACGATGTAATAAAAGTTTCACTTTAATAATACAATTCATTAATTGATTATTTTGCCTTTTTTATTTGTTTTACTTTTAATTATTATAACCAATATTTTCAGAAGAAAATAAATTAATGTACCTATCCAGAACGAGAGTTTCATTTTAAATTTTAAATGTATTTATGAAATAGACCAAAAAACCAGTAGCATTCTTTATGTTTACATATGATGTTGATGCCACAATAAAAATGTTCGATTCCATGATATTTTTATTTCTAAGAGCAAATATTTTTACGAGAAATTAACAATAAATTATCTTTTATATTGTTTCTATCGATTTGAAAAATAAAATTAGATTTTTCGTTTCCCAGTCGAAGCAAGTGAATTTTAGATAATCTTTGAATTTAGTTCTATTTTTTTTAAATAAAGGAATATTTCCTTTCAGAAAAATTTGCTATCCCTAGTATTTCAAGTACTTTCCTTTCAGGGCACATCGAAAATTTCCACACTGTATGAATACAAACAAATATGTATATAAATATGCAAATATTGCTCGTTTAATGGTATAGGTTAGGTAGTGAATTTATTTATCAACAACATTCCCACGATAGCAAATAAAATCGAACTACTGATTTATTTATACTGTGTCGTAATCGCCCGCCTTCTTAGGTCACCGGAGTTCATGTCGCGCCGGCTCCTGCGCAACGCGGGCGCGAGCCGTCTCAGTGCCTAAAATGCCTAAATTGTCAGAATAAGGCGGCCTTAAGAGAATTTAAAAATCTTTTAATTTTTAACACGGAAACACATGGGAAACACTCTTTAATTTTCTCTATGCTGTAATCTGTAGAGTGTAGACCGTAGACAGAGAAACCAATAGACAAACTGACACACAAACTGATATCTTATGTCGCATTCACACAAGAAAAAGAGCAACTTATGCCGGTGTTGTGTAAAGAAATGAGAGAGAACGATAAAATTTTTTGTTTCACGCAGCGTGCCACTTTTTTCAAGAATAGCAACCTACTTTGATAAACAAAGTTTGACAGCTAGCTATCGTCTTCCATAAAAATATAGTTTTTACATGCTCTAAGTTACGTAATTCATAGTATGTTTGGTTTTGAATGATTTAGACTTACTGTTAATACCTTATAAAATAATACCATGGTGCGGTGTAGCGTTAAAGGGTGTAAAAGTGATAGTGGAACGAAAATGCCTGGATTGTCTTTTCACTCGTAAGTATACAACTCTTTATCAGTTTATAGGCCTTCATGATATTTTAGCGTGCTAATATATTGTGTATCACGTGCTGTTGACTTGAATACATTGTTTAAAAACCACAAAAATAACAATTATAAATTTTAACCTAAAAAATTTTGTGTTGCCAACTTTTCTACAAATTGTTACCCACTATTATGGGAAATCATAATATATATTCTGCAGTGTGTATTTAATTAAATATCTGAAATATTCAATGGCTTGTTCCAGTTTTCCTGAACCGGATAATTTACGACAAATTTGGATTGTAGCTACAGGACGAACAGATTGGAAACCAAAACCGAAGGTTAGAAAGTATTACGGCAATCACCACCACCGCGACGCTGCCCCGCCGAAGACAATGGACACTCTTCCAACATTGAACCGGAGGGACGTAGTTAATTAAGTTAGAGATAATTTAAATGTAATTTTTTTATTACAATAAATTATTATTGAGTAAATTTCGTTTTTTTTTTGCGCCTTCGCGGGTCGGTCAATATAATTAACGTGTGTATCTGTTAATACTTACGAAAATAAACATTATTTTATTTTTTTTTTATTTTTTTTTATAAAAAATAATAAACAATCGAGTTTTCATCTACATTATCATTACATACACATTTTCATATGATAATGATATATACATATTATATAATATATAGGTATGTGTATATACATAATATGTATTACCCTTCTAAAAGTAATACGTTTATTATATACTAGCTGCGCTCCGCGGTTTCACCCGCGTGGCTCCACTCCTGTTGGTCTAAGTGTTATGGTACAATATAGCCTACTATAGCCTTCCTCGATCAATGGGCTATCTAACACTGAAATAATTTTTCGAACCTCCTCAGCTTCACCCCGTCCCGCACTACGCCTCCTCATTGTATTAAACAGTATTATCTTTTGAATGGAATATCGCGGACTTTCTTGTAGATATTGATCCATTCTATAATACCGTAGAACATTTTTTTGTTCAATAGATTCCGCAGCGCACGCGATGACAGAATTTTTATTAAGGATACATTATTGCATTTTTGGTAAGGATCTCTATTTTTTTTTGAAAATGCAATATAGCCTATGTTGCTCAGTGAAGATGCAGTTTTCTAATGGTGAAAGAATTTTTGAAATCGGTCCAGTAGTTTATGCGTGAAAACCATACATACATACATAATTACAAACCTTTCCTCTTTATAATATTAGTATAGACATGTAAGTATGTACCTACATAATGTGGATATCTCATTATTATCCACTTATGTGAATAATGATATTGAGAGATTTGTATCTTACAAATTGTGGGGTAAATTTTCCCTCACACGGTAACCCTAAATATTGTAACGTATTCTTTTTTATCTCTTTCTGCGACACGCATTGCCGGTGTCTATTGGATTCTCTGTCTACGGTGTAGACTGTAGATGCTGTGGATGTCTGTAGGCTGCTGTCAGTTTATATGTCAACCTGACGTCTAGCGTTATTGATTTTACGTATTTTTTTTCGTTACCGGTTACAATTATTTATTTGTAAATGTTTTAGTATATCTTATGAAAAGTAGTGTCTCTAGTATGTGTTATTTGCCGAGCAACCAATAACTTGTTAAAAATGCAGGAAAATATCCCAACATTGATATCTTGTAAGCCTTTAAAAAATCAATACAATGGCTTAAATGAAATCAAAATAACCGACGAAGAAGTAAGATCAACAATAATTTATCTCTTATTTTATTACATATGTTTTGAATGAAACTATTTTACTCTTATGTTTTACAGTTCACAGTAGGCCGAGGCTTAAAAAGTTCCGTTGTTATACCATCTCTATACATCTCTCGAAGCCACTGTAGTTTTAAAAAACATGAAAATGATTGGATTATAATGGATCATAGTACTTGTGGTATTGAAGTAAATGGAACAAAAATAGGTAAAGGTGTGTCCCGGAAACTGCTATGTAATGACATAATTAAACTGGAACCTTCTCAGGAATTTATGTACAAGTTTGTTTGGGAAGAAGATTGCCCTCCAACAAAACGAATCAAGCTAGAAGTAAATGATGATGATGACTTAAATCTTAATGATGTTAAAATCAAATTTGAAGAATCACAAAACTGTGAAATAAAACATTTAGAAGACAAAATATATAAACAAAAACAAATACAGAAAACGAATGAACTCTTAAAAAAACAAATTCACCAATCAATGAACCGAAAAATGGAACAGCTGAACAATGATTTTGCATTGCAAATAGAAAATTTAAAGGGTGAAAAAATAGAAGTGGAAAAACAAAAGTCTCTACTGCTTGCAGAAAGGAATTCACAAGTTTCGGCTATAAAGAAGGAAATGGATGAAAAAATTAAAGAACTAATGGTATACTTTTAATTTTTACATATTAGAAAATTATAATATGATAAATTTGTTCAATATGAAAAGAAATCACTAACTATTCTTCTTGTCTTATAAATTTGTGCAACTTGGAGTTATTTCTGATTTACTTTAGGACCTATTGATTTATTCAATAGTTTCCTTGGAATTTTTTTAATGTATTAAATGGGAGCTAACATTTCATAAACAGAATTTATTGTATTGTTTTAGGAACAAATAAAGAAACACAATGAAATAGAATCTGAATTGGTAATTGAAAATAATTCTTTAAAAGAGAAATTACTCAAGGAGAGGGAAGACTTTTTGTCTGAATTGAGCAGAGAGAGTTCATCAAAACAAGATGTACTTGAAAAATTAGAAGGCAAAATTAAAGAACAAGAAGAATTACGCTTGAAAGAGAAAATGGAATTAGAAGAATTATTACAAAAGGAATTGGAGCAACTGAGACTTGCTAAAGAAAGGGTAAGTATTAACTTGTTTAAAACAATACTACAGACTGGATTTTCAACCATTCAAACTAGTATAAAATAGAAGGATTTCAAATTAATCAAACTGAATATAAATCTGAATTGATCTATAATATTATATTTTTTTAATTGGAAAGCTTTTTATACTTTATTTTAACATGAGCAGCCTTAGTCTATTAGTACTTAGTACATAAGCATGGGGCTATTTTAGGTCTTGACAAATACCAAATGAAAACTCTATATTCCTTTTACAGGAGTTGAATGAGCTAGCTGAACAGCAGAAGCAGAGAGAATTAGAGTTAATGGAGGAACACAATAAAATAAGAGAAAATCTTGAAAAGCAAATTGAGATCACTGCCAAACAAAAACAAGAAACTGAACAGCAACTGAGTAACCAAGTAGAACAAATGAAGAAACTCTCAGATGAAGACAAATTGAAAATGGAGCAATTGGTATGAAATATAATATCCTATGTTATTAAATGAATTTTTTATGCCTCAATGTTGTGACGGAGCACATAATCAAGAATAATTAGCTAGTTTTGTAGGATAATACATATAGTGAACATAGTATTATGATGTTAGAAAATCATATATTTATTGTTTTTCAGATTCAAGAAAGAGAAGAAATTCAGAAGTGTCTATTGGCAGCTAAAGAAGATGCAAAAAGATCAGTTGAAGCTTTACAGGTAAATTTATTGATTTAGTTTATGGTTATCACCCTAGAACCGTTTTTTATACAATACTTAAATAAAGTTTTCACTTTTGATAATATTTTAAGCAAAAAATTCGTAATTGTATATTCTAAAAATTATAAAATTTGTACAAATTAAAAATATCATAATTCATAAGTGAGTATATTGAATATCTGTAGTTTCGAGTAGAAGCCAGAGAAGTGCAGTTGGCTGCTCTGGCTGCGCAAAGAATACATCAGCAATCTGAACAATCTGGCCAAGTCATAAACAATTTACAAGTACAACTAGAAAAGGTTTGTATCTTACTATTTTTTCATTAGGTTTAAAAGATTGTGTGTGTATAAATATACCTAGAACTGTTAAGAAAAAGGTTAAAACTAATATTTAACTTTTATTTTCTATTAAACCACTTTTTGTGTTTCTCTAGATAAACTTAAATTTTTCTAATATTTTCCTTATCTAAGATTAAAACCAAACTACGAGATGTGGAGTGTGAAAAGGAGAAGTTATTGGAAAATGCGTCAGATCAAACTGAACACAAGGCTAGCTCATCGAAACAAGAAACATTAACGGAAGTCGGTGAAATAATGGAGAGTGAATTGCAATGCAGTATTTGCGCGGAATTATTTGTATCAGCCACTACGCTTAACTGCTCTCACACATTCTGTAAATACTGTATCACTACATGGAAGAAGAAGAAGAAGGACTGTCCGATCTGTAGGTGAGTATTTATATGTACTATGATTTTATAAAGATATGAGTAAGTAGATTATGCAGCATTGCGATCATAGGAATATAATTGCATATGCTCGCTTTGCGACCTTATATTATTTGTTTTTGCTCTATCAGTATATTATATATAAGTACACATATTATTATGCTATGTATTTTTTAGTTAAAGTCAGGGAGTTTAGGTAAATTATAATGAGTACATATAATGTATGTGAGATCTTTTTTTTTATGTTAATTGATGTTATTAAATACTAGCTGCTCCCCGCGGTTTCACCCCCGTGGCTCCACTCCTGTTGGTCGTAGCGTGATGATATATAGCCTATAGCCTTCCTCGATAAATGTCCTAACTAAATAATGTAACACCGAAAGAATTTTTCAAATCGGACCAGTAGTTCCTGAGATAAGCGCGTTCAAACAAACAAACAAACTCTTCAGCTTTATAATATTAGTATAGATAAATAAATGACGGTTGT
This sequence comes from Colias behrii, assembly GCA_029959065.1. Lineage (NCBI taxonomy): Eukaryota > Metazoa > Arthropoda > Insecta > Lepidoptera > Pieridae > Colias > Colias behrii. Next base: position 6,880,279 of record JARWMC010000007.1, on the reverse strand, counting down.
ACATGTTATGTCCTAAACAGCTTGATACTTTACAGGGCGCCAATCACATCGGAATGTAGAAGCTTAGTATTAGACTCGTTTATTGATAAAATGGTACAGAACCTCACAGTTGAAATGAAAAAGAAACGTGAAGATATGTTGAAAAATAGAGAAGGTAATAAATATAATAATATATATTCAGCATTTTTTACACTTCGTGAACAAGATGGCTTCATAAATGTTTTTACTAAAATTTATTCTTACAAATCTTATAAAATTAATTTAAATTAACAGTTGAACATTACACATTATAAAAACAGTATTCATTAAATTATCGTTTGTGACGTTCATTGTCTGTATTGTATTTAATTTTGCCAGTATATTATTATATATCAAAAGATTATCGTAATATTTTGAGTTTCGTAATTAAAAGTTATTCATTTTATATGTTTATGTTACACATGTACACATAATCAGTGTATTAAAGATAAATATTACAATGCATATTGTGATATTAATTATTATATCTAAAGTAAGAACTTTATGAAGCTGTGTTGTTCACAGAAGTGGAGCTTGATCCTGTGTCACAGCCCAGCCAAATGAGCAGCCGGTATGCGCTTTATTATATTTCACATTTATGTTTCTGGTTATGCTTTTTAATATTAACTAAGTCATTAACATTACGCACTACTTGACAATCTAATGCATACGCCATTAAAAAAAGCTATTGCGGTTTTGGATTATGTAAGTTTAGATTCAAAATTCTACAACGTGAAGCATAATATTTATGTTCACTGGTATTTCTCTTGTCGTAGTTATAGCTTACTTAAAATCAAATAATTAAACAAAATAACTATCGACACTAGACGTGAAGGAAACTCCTCACAACATACACAAAAGATAAATATTTTTTATATACTTACTAATACTTTTAATCCTGTGTTTGAATTAGAATTAAACTTGCCAAAATGATATTAATATACTCAATAACAAAAATTACTGGCATTATCTTCCAACAATTAACGTGTCATTTCAATTATTTTAAAACTAGCTGTGCCGCGCGGTTTCACCCGCGTGGTTCCGCTCCTGTTGGTCTTAGCGTGATTATATATAGCCTATATATAGCCTTCCTCGATAAATGGGCTATCTAACACCGAAAGAATTTTTCAAACGGACCAGTAGTTCCCGAGATTAGCGCGTTCAAACAAACAAACAAACAAACTCTTCAGCTTTATAATATTAGTATAGATATAAAACATTGAATTTTCCCTATCATCTATTTATTCGTTAAATTAATATGAATATTGTAGAAGAAACTCGTTTGAAAGCGACTGGGACACCGCGGCGAGCGACTCCGCGCTCGAGGAGGGGCAGGAGGAGGAATACTACGACGACGAGTTCTACTACGACAACAACCCAGCTAACTTCGACAGCTACGACTAGTAAGGAATAATTTGTATTCAATAACATTAAGAGAGGAAGTAAATGCATTAAATCACTCATCATATTAACTGACGTTTGATATGTTATCTGTGGATTTTGCATTTGCCTCTGCCATGGTTCTATTATAATCTACTACCTAGCTGCTAGCCCCGGAGTTATGTTTTTATTACAAGTTTAAAAAGTTATTCGAAGCTATCTATTATCCTGATCCAGGCGAAGACAAATCCATCAACTCATCAATTTCAGTTCAGTCAATCTTTTGTTAGAAGAGGTGTAACAAATATCAATCCCATTTTTAATATATGTATAAGTTATATTTCATTGATGTATATTTAACCCCTTGACCACCGAGCGACCCAATGAGACCGCGACACAATAGATTTTCTATTGTGTCTGTGATTCCGGGGGCTGAGGGATTAATTAAAAAAATACGTTATACATATTTATGTCGCTAATATAACTATTTTCTTTCAGTCCCATCAGTTTCATCATCGCTGTCCACACGTACCCCGGACGTACAGGCGATTCCAATAGTGGACTTGACAACAATACCGATCCTGCCAACGCTAATGGTTTGTATTATAAAATAACATTTTCTGAATAACTTACTAATTAAAAAAAACGGATCGCAACATCTTATTTTAACTGTAAGAGCTGTTATTTCAAATTATCACAGACATATATAGATATATAGTACCTAGTAAATAATTAATTGGAATATTCTGGAAGCGAAATGTATTATATGATTTGTTTAACCATCAATATAGCAATATCGATTCTACTTCAGGTCTGAATCAAAATTGGGAATCACCACTGGTAATATATCAATCCATTATAAATGCAATGTCTTTTTCAAATACCCTCAACTTACTTTAAGAATGTTTATATCTACAGGTTACTGGGGTTTCACCCGCGTAGTTGCCGTTTCAGAGATTTTGTCAAGATAACACTAGACCTTTACTATTTATGGGTCTCAATCAGCAATCTATATCCATACTAAATTGCATTTAATTAAAAATTTACATTGCATCCATGCAAAAAAGTTTGATGAAGAAGACATTTTTGTTACCTAGGTACTTAAATTTTTTAACCCATAACATCTAAACGAAAATTCCGATACGAATCATTTAAAATAGACTAGGATTAATTTATTTAAATATTAAAACTTTATATCATCAGTGGTATTTGCAGCACTATCGAAATACTTAATGATTTATCAAAAGAAAATATAAACCTTGGGCTAACATGGTTTCAATTTAGGTTTCGATCTCCATTCCTTGAAAAAATAATGCCACGTTTACACAATCGTTTTCGTTTTATTAAATTAATCTAAGCGGTCTCTTTATTTTTCTAATGGGTCGAGTATTGTTTTACCTATTTCCTACATCGTAATCAACGAAATACATCAAATATTTCACTTTATTAGATTTCAGAGTCTTATTTAAAAAACAAGAGCAATAAAGTGTTTAAAAAACTAATGACCTTCATCCAACAACCTTTAGTAATCGATGACATTGAACGAAATTTTCTAAATGCATGATTACAGCAAAGACCAATACCTATTGGACTTAATCCATCAACAATTATTGGAAATGTGATCTTAAAATTAGATTAAAAAATCAAAAAAACTCGCTTCAATGATAGGATCAACTAAATGAAAAAAAAAAATATTATTAGGTAAGGAATTATAAGATAAACGAAACTATTGAATTGTCATCGGTACTGATAATAATTGATTTATTAAATATTATAATATTATGGACTACTGATTTTTTAAATTTTATTTACTTCTACAATTACTCAGACCATTAAAAAAGTACTTTTTTATTGGTCTGAGTACAATAATTATTATTGTATCTTTTTAAAAATTTAGAATTTGAGCTGTCTGGTTGATACCACACTTAAAATCCATATCGATCATGCGTTGGCGAGGAATCTAACTTCTACATAAAATGTTTAAACGTATTCTTTTTTGATACGCAGGTACTACCACAGGAGGTAATAGAAGTGGCAGACGAAGACGAGAGTATGTCCCGGGCGTCCCCGGCTCGTACTACGGAGGCTACGGCCACTGCTACCGATGCGGAGCCTTCGGCCACTGGGCACCAGGCTGCCCCCGCGTGTAATTAAGCAATTAAAGATATATTTTATGAATAAATTGTTTATTTCTTTCTTCAGTAATTAATGTATGTTATGTAGTATCTACTATAGTATGTGTTGTTACGATAAGTATTAAAGGAAAAAGTTAAATAAATATATGGATAAATAAATGAGAACTTTCTTATCCCAAACCTTTGCAACAACCAACCTAAGATACATAAACGAAATCTATTGCAATAGGGGCCGAACTAAATACAGACCAGCGCCGATAGCCAGACACCACATGTGTGTTTTCAGTATTCTAGAAATTTAAACAAATTAAAAAAACACAGTGATGTGATTTTTTCAATGTTTTAACTCATGTTTTCCGTTTAAATCAAGAAATATAGAGCATACGGTTACAATAATCATACTTACCTAGTTCATTTTGTGAATGGTAATATAATTATTATAGTATGGAATGTGTTGTTATCAGGTAAATATGTACAAAAAAATGGTACATGATATGCTTAAATGATACACCGTAAAATTGTTAATTAATTTTATTTCACGGAACAAATACAAATAACACCTTAAAATGAATTTCAAATAGATCAATAATTCAAAGATCAAAATGCATACCTAATCAAATACTTACGACTGGTCTATCTTGGTACATATTTGATATTATACTAAAACAATCAAAGTAATAAAATTGAAACTCTTAATTAACATTACGTAATAACAATCATTCTCTATGCGAATATTTGAATGAAATTATTTAGGTACCTACTATATTACAAAAATGCAAAATTTTCATAAATTTATAGTGCAAAACGATAATCAAATTTTATTGAAGTATTTTATCAAACTTAACAGGAAGACAATAACGTTTCGATATTGAAAAATAAAGAATCTAGTAGCTTGCCATAAAAGTTGTTATTTAAAATACAGCAAATCTGAGTAAATTGTAATTAAGGTCATAATTTAGTACAAGTCAAAAATTAATCCGTCATAGATATTATGAATAAATAGGTACTATTGCAATTAATATGGGTCAAGTCTTATCCCACCATTTAAGGGTGACACAATATACCACAACCAATAAGAACAATAATAATTATCATCAAATATAAAAAAAAAACATTGGGAACTTACTATTCTATACTATACAATATTGATTGTATTATTGATGCATCTATTTTTATGGACTTTTTAAGGTTGGGTTAACTTTGAACATTTCGCATAGTCGGATATATATATATAACTTGGGCACATACAAGTAGATTTAAATGAAATAACAATCCGAAAATACCTATTAATTATTATTGTGTCGAAATTATCTATTTTCTTGAATCCATTGGTAGTAATAATCTAAACATATTACATAAACTAATGCTGCAGATAATATTCTATAACTCATAATAACATATTTATTTTCAATAAATAAAACATTGTTAATAATACACACACAGCCACAATTTTATTTCTTATCTGAAAGGAAAAATCTTAATAAGCAAAAAGCAATACTGAAACCATTTTGAGCTTTAAAAATTGTGTATATTATATAAATATTTATTAATCAATTGTCTTTTTATATAAATTAATAAGTATTATTATTAAATATTAAATAAAATTTTATCTAATATATTAAGCTTTGTTCACAATTACTTTATGGTTGGTTATATAATAAAATTGTTTTTTTATTAGCAAACAAGAGTAAATGCCAAATAAATGATCCTCATTGATTGATCATATTTATTATTATTTTAAATTTAAATACATGCTTCACTGCATACAACTATCAAATACCTATAGCCACTCCTAAAAAACCAGCACACACAACAGAATTTAGTGATTATACTTAAGTGGTTCATTACATTAATTAATTAACAAACATTTCTCTAATGCCTTATTTAACTATCTACATGAATTGGAACATGGTAAACATTTTAATCATTTTTTTTATCAGTTGCTTCTGGTTGATTTGTAATAGCAAGATTTTCATTTTGCGATTGTTTTTGTTGTTGCTCCATTTCACCAGAGAAACCAAATTCATTGACACGTTTGTGATCAACTTTGTAAATCCAGCGCTGATACAAGAAAATGAAGAACACAATATCTGTAACAAAATACTCTTATTAGTTTATCTTATCTCATTTATCATTGACATAGATCAACAGACTTATATAGAAGAATACATACCATCTCTGAAACATCCCAAGCGGTACATTGTTGGCATTTTAATAACAAATGCAAATATATCATCAATGAATGTGTTTAAGAATTTGTAAGTCATCATACGCCAAGGTAAATGAGCTACAGACTTTAATTTGTAATTAATGAATAACTGAGGTGTCATCATAATGAAACCAAAAGTTAAAAGGTATCCATACATCATATTGAGAATAAATGAATACCATCCTTTGTGCTCCAAGTACAATAAGGAATAAATTCCATATCCAACTAGAAGCGGGAAGCACGCCCAACTGAGGTATCTAAAAGCTAGCATATCATATTGCTTTGTGCTTGATTCAACATAAGAACCTTTATCAGTGAATGACAATTTTGGGAAACCAAATATCCTATCTTCTCTATTCAACTTGACATCCATAACTTTATTTATCTTCCATATCTCAATCATCAAACCAATGAAGCAAGATATTCTGACCATGACATTTGTTTCATTATCTAGAACATAGAGCAGCACAACTGTAGATTGGAAGACATTGAAGAAGACTGATCTAACAGAAAGACCTTCAAGTGATTGTCTATTGTTCCAGAACTGAATGTCATTTTTGAATGCTAAGAGCTCAAATATTGAATGGAGAATGGAAACAGATATTGTTAAACCCAACAAGTATGGAGATGTATCAAGAAGCAATTCTTTAACAGTATCTTGCTCCTCATCTTGCTCTTCAGCACCTAAAGCAGAAAATACACTCAATTTATCCCTCATCACTTGTGCTGTGTACAACTGCCATTTAAAAAGACTCAGTGGTTGATATGTTAGTTCAAGTTGAAGAGTAGTTGTTGTCTTATTTAAGGGAAAATAGTCTCGCATCATGTTCCAATAATCATTTAAAAATACAGCTGGTTTATACTTTTTACCATCGGGTAAAAAGTAAATAAATTCATCTAACGGTGGAGGCACACTCCCTTGCATCCAATTAGTTTGATCTGTAACTAAATTGATTGTTAAATTTGGATGCCAATGGGATACTATTTCTTCTTGCATTGTTTCCGCTTTCTTCAGCTCTTCTTCAGATTTTTCACTCTGCCCAGTTAGAAGATTGTGCGTTTTTAGATATTTCAACTTCTTGTATTTATTCAACATTTTTCTCCCATAGGTAACATATTGCCCAGCATTATTAGTCTTATCTCTTGGATCTGGTGATTTCCCAGAAGGTACAATATAAACATGAAGATATATAGACCCATTATTTTTCAGTGATTCTGATGCTTCAATACTTGTTGAATAAGTATATGTTCCATCATTATTGGGGCCTCCTGACCAGTCGCCATAAATAAGGCCAGACTGTTTCCAAATCAATTGTGCATTTTCAAAATTGTTAAATTCGCGTTCAGATATGTAAGAATACATATCTAGAACTGTTCCATTATCAAACATATTTATTGCAGGTACTCTAGGAGCACCTGTGGCACTGTTCACATCAGTTTTTGGTGCTGATGGTTGGCGAAACATTGATGTTATAAAATATACAACTAGTGCCCTTATGATAAGAGACTTTGTTATGGCAAAAAATGATTCCATTTTAGTTGGTTGCATTCGACGACGTTGTTCGTCAATTTGGGCATTAATCTGAAAATTAGGAAAGTCATATTTAACAAAATTAAGAAAATATCGGAAAAATTAATTAAGAAGATAACACTTACATCCACATTTTCATTTTCAGCACCCGTGGTTTCTGTGTTTGATTCACTCGGCACTAATTTATCTGAGGCTATTTCACCAGATGAATTTTCTTCAGTAATATTAACCATCTTTTTAACTACGATATTTTATCGATTAATAATATAATGTAATTCACGACATGTCACACTAGGGATGGGTACAAAATATCGATATATCAAAATATCGATATTTTTTCAGAAAAATATCGATACTAATTAGCGATATTTTTTCCCGCGATATATCAATTTTCGATATTTATTTTCAGATATCAAAATCGATATATTTTTAAAGCTCTGCTGTCTGCTCATGCGTCACATCATGATTTTGACCAATCCGATTTCTTAAATTTAGAAAATAAAATAAAAATGTTGTGTGGTTTTATGAAACCACGGTAAAAGTGAAACTGTTCGAACGGTTCCGAACACTGCTTTGTGTAGCGCATGTCGCGTGTCGGTCGGCTGCCGAGTAGGTATACCTACTCGGCAGCCGCGATACACGCGACATGCGCTACACAGACCAAAAAGTTTGAGACGATGTAATAAAAGTTTCACTTTAAAAATAAAAATAGCAGTAGCCTGTATGGGTTTAGTTTCTTTGCTTCAAACACAAACAAATTACAAAAATTACTCTCCATGGCTTGCTTGTCTATGACAATGACATTGCTTGTTGGTTTGGTTGGTATCACTGCACTGGACTGACTGTATTGTATTGTATTTTATTTTTTTTTAATAAATAAAACGTATGTTGAAACAGCCAGATGTGTATTTGCTTTAAAATTTCGATAATTTAGGCAATTTTTATAAATAAATGCAAATTGGGCAAAAAATATCGATATATCGAAATATAGATATTTCTTGGGTGATATAAATCGATATATTTGAAAAATATCGATTCGATAAATATCGATATTTTTTTTCCATTTGCCCATCCCTATGTCACACACCATAGAGTCCTAGACAATGGTGAATAGACAAAAGACTCAAGTCCATAGACTATATAAATATTAACCACAGATACTAACCAAACCATGGAAAGCTAGTTAATGAGGATGGCACTTAGATCATTAAGTAATGGATGGAGTACGCTGGCAAATGTTCTAACTAAACTTTCTGCTGATTTTAATGCGGGGAGGGTAATTCACACCATGAAACACAATCACACATTCACAAAAATAATTTGTGTCACGAAAGTCGTAAAAATTTACGACCTTTTAAGCGACGAGTTTTTAAATTCAACTCTATCACTAAGTTCATAAAGATTAAATTTGTATTTCATTCCAAGATAGTCTCGTGGGGAGTGCGGTTCAATATCGCGTTCTAAATTCAACTTTATCTCTTAGTTTTTAAAGATTAAATTTGTATTTCTTTACAAGATAGTCTCGTAACGAATGCGGTTCATTATCGCGTTTTAAATTCAACTTTATCTCATAGTTCATAAAGATTAAATTTGTATATTTTCTTTCCATGATAGTCTCGTGGGGCCGCATCAATGATCGAGTAAACATGACTCGATTATTTGTCTTGATCATATCGCTAAACGATACATCGACGATTATTAGAAATTGCATTTAATTAGAAATGTACGTTAAAAAAATAAAAAAATATACACAAATGAAAGGTTATTCCATCTTTTTTAATATTCGACATGTTTGAATTGCTTCTGCAAGACTTGACAGTACAAAACGGCATTTTTAGCGGAGCACTCGCAGACGTCCTTTCGATGTTTTACGAATACGCAGAGTGTTTATAATCGATTACGCAAGTAGTTTTTATGAAAGCATAAGATTTTTCGATTCGAATAATCTTATACCTCGGCAAAAGGGGAAGCGCCTGTGAGTGTTATCCATTACTTAATGATCTAAGGGATGGCAAGATAAAACTAATCTCAGATGGCGCTGCGTACGGTTGTTCTTAATGGCGTCAGTTTGACAATCTTGAAGCGTGTAAACAAAGCAAAAAAAACACATTCTGGGGAGACTACTGTCGATTATTCGACAACATGGATGCGAAACTGTATGCTACTTGGAGCGTGCTTGAACTCAAAGCTGAGTTAAAGAGAACAGGGGCCTCTGTAAAAGGAAGAAAAGCTGATTTAGTGGAAAGGTAGGACTCCTTCAGAAAATTCTGTATGTTTGTTTTTGCATATGTCTATGCCAACTTGGACCTTTGAAATCAATTCTCTTACAATGTTTGAACAATTAATATCATAACTGAGTAACTTATTATTCAATAGTTTGTAAATTTATTATGTTTTTCCTCATTTTTCTATGGTAGCAAAGAATACAGTTGTGTAACTAATCTTAAGTATTTAAGTTAGAATTATTGAGGCTAAAGTAATTCAGGATTATATTTATACATACTAAGGCTATGGCTTATGGCTTTTTTAACTTTCAGGGCTATAGAGTGATGTTTAATAGTTTTTTTTTCCAGGTTGGAGCTGTATGACAAAAACTTTAACTTTAATACACCACAACTCTCTCCAAATCCAACGGAACCCTCTATTGTACTTCCACCACTGGAGATGTACCATGACATAAATAGTAACTCTTTGTTACCACCAATTGAAAGACAATTTATTAGATATTATTTTGAAAGGTAAATCTATAATTAATGGTTTTAATTTATTGTGATGATTGTTGCTATTTTACAATAATACTAAAGTTTTCTGTAATTTTGCAGATTCAACAAAAAAACCGATGCGTCAGAGAAATTATATGAAGCCAGATTCCTCTTATTGATAAGATCTGCATTTGTCGGTGGATACTTCTATATAAAAGGATTTGTCCAGAAGACAATGAAAAAACTTTCTTATCAAGTTGACATCAAGATAGATGACCAGGGTGGTATTGAGGAATGTCATTGTGAATGTCCTGCCGGAGCAGGTACTGAAGCACACTGCAAACATGTTGGTGTGGTATTATTTGCTATACTGCATATGCGCAAAGATAAAATAATATTAATAACAGAGTCACAAACGCAGCAACTCCAAACGTTCCACAGACCAAAAAGAATATTTACAGGAACTCCAGTTAAGGCTCAAAATCTTGAGAAAGGAAAATACAGCAAAAATGTTATTTTTGAGGCATATCCTATGAATTCTATAGATAAAATAGCCTATAATAACAGAATTCGAAACCTTGTTCTGAATTTGAACTCTAACATGCCAATGAAACAACTGTATGGACCTGCTAACCCCATTGCGGTTATACAAGATCATGATTATTTAAAAGATACTTCAGATGTGATGCTTTTGAAAAGCCTAAATTTATTAGAAATTACTGCAGATCAAATAAGAGAAATAGAAAACGAAACAAGAAATCAAAATTCTAACTGTCTTTGGTATGAATATCGTAGTTGTAGGATAACAGCCAGTGTTTTTCATACTGTTTGTAATCTAAGAGCACAATCTTTAGAATCATTTGCAAAACAGTTACTCAAACAAAAAAAAATTTCATCCAGAGCCACAGCGCATGTTCTAATAAATGAACCAAATGCACTGAAGAAATATTCAGAAACATATGGGCTGGTTCCTGTGCAGTGTGGCATGTTTATATCAAAAGATAGGCCCTACCTAAGTGCCTCACCAGATGCCTTACTTGGCGAAGATACTGTTTTAGAAATAAAATGCCCATATGTAAGCAGAAACAGGCTTATTAGTCCTGAAACTGTACCATACATTCAGACTCAAAATGGAGAACTGGTATTAAAAAAAAACCTGTCCATATTATTTTCAAGTACAAGGACAAATGTATTGCAGTGGCAGAAAATTCTGCAATTTTATTATATATACTTTTAAAGACATGAAAGTAATTTATATTGAAAAAGATGAGGTATTCCTAAAAGACATGTTACTAAAATTAGATTATTTTTTCAATAATTATGTGAAGGCTGAAATCATAAATAAATATTTATATAAAGATTATTATAATAAAATAAAAACAGCTAAAATTTATTTATGAGTTTTATTTTATTTACAATGCACTCTCGGAAATTACACAACATTAAACATATAAAAAATATTTTCAAAGCTAACGGCACATAGTAAGCATTAAGGTCAGTTTTTAATATCTTATATGTCTTGGTTAATCCAATTAAGCGCTCTATATGTACACGTTGTGAGGCTATTTTCCTGTCATGTAAAAGAGCAAGACCTGGCAATTGAGCTTTCCCACGTAAGAAACTAGGTATATTTATACCAATATTTTTGGATGCAAATAGGTCCTGAACATTAAAGCCTCGGTCTGCCATTATACTATCTCCTTCATCACACAATTTCAACAGCTTGCTTCTCTCAATCATTTGCCGATCACTAATTGAGCCACCAAAGCCCTCAGAACAATAGGATAACAATCCTCCAGTGGTAGAGCCCACTAAAAACTTTATTGTATTTTTATTTTTATAATTGCTAAAAGTAATTTGCTGTGATTTTGGGTCACTTGGTTTTGTGATGGGAATCTCTGTGCATCTCTGTGCAGTCTATAATCACCCTTGTTGGTATTTTGTTTTCTTTATACTCTGCTGGCATGTAAAAATGAACAAGGTCTCTTTGAGGCCAAATGTCTATCATTGACCATAAGTCATTGACGAAGTTCACCCACGTGATGAAAATGTTTGAAACTTGTGTCTTACTGATACCAAACATTTTCGAAAGTTCAAGATCAGTACTTGCTCTTCGAAGTTTTATCAGCATCATAAGAAACTGATCTTCAGTTGAAACTCCACTTACCCCACTCCACCTGTATTTAAGATGATTTGCCATTGGCAGTAATGTTGATAGAACAAATTGAAATCTTTCATAATTTTCTAAGCCAGTGTAAAACTTTACTGACTCTTCACCACTTAGTAAAATATCTGCTGAAAAAAGAGACAGCATTGTGGCAGTCTGAGTAGCAACTGATGATTGTTTATTTTGATTAACATTGTCACCACAATCAACAGGTGGATCAAGGGAAGAAATTTCTAACTCTCTTTGATATTCCATTATATATTGTGGATCTTGAGAAGTCGATGGCTGTGGGCCTGTAGATGTTGAAGGCTGTGGGTCACTTGAAGTAGATGGATGTTCACTTGATTGCTGTTGAAAAAGATCCTTTTGAAGGTTCCTTTTTGCATGTCTTTCGTCTCTTGCACAAGCACTGGCTGATATTTTTTTTTGGTTCCATGAAAAGAGGCTCGGTACTGCGTCTTTCTTTAAAAACTTGTGTGCACAAGGCAAACCTAAAAACAAGATGAACAATTATGTTTTTTTTTGACATTATGTAATGTTATTAATTTAGGTTCACAGAGGCTATCTTAAATGAAAGAACTAACGTTTATAACACTCACCTGTAGTCACACTTAATGATTGATAGTCATTTTCATGAAAATGATCTCAACATAACCTCGTCGTTTTTTTAGGCTCAAAGTTTTTAATCCTTACGGCAGCTATCCACTTTCTTCTTATAGTAGGATTTATTGGGAATTTGTGAATGCCAACGTTTTTACACCCAATTACACAACATTTAGTCATTTTGATGATATTTGTGAAGAAATTCTTTATGATGCTATACAATTTGACAGATACATAGGAACAATCGTATACAGGTAACAGGCATACAGATACAGCGCCACTTTGACAGTTGTCTTCCCCATTGCTCCGAGATGGAAAGATATATAACACCTTTATACGTACAGTTTTATTTAGAAACGTTAAAAACGGAGTATAAAGTAGCTATCAAAACATAATGTTTAAAATTTACAAAACATATTTAAGACTATATATTTTCTTTAAATTACTTTAAAAGCATAAACAGACGCTCCGATTCGGTTGGTGCCAAGAAGCTTATATCTAATACACTGGAGATTTCAGTATGAACATTAACTTGTAAAAAGAAAATATGACCTTGAATGACGCCTGTATGTTTTTTTATCCCTTTCACACCTAACTAACTACCTAGGTGTGAAAGGGATAAAAAAACATACAGGCGTCATTCAACGTCATATTTTCTTGTTACAAGTTAATGTTCATACTGAAATCTCCAGTGTATTAGATATAAGCTTCTTGGTTGGTGCCAACCAAGGTGCCAACCATATTGGAACCGGCATAGCAACCATTCCAACATTGCTACCTGCTTAGAGTATAAACAATAGTATAGAGCGCGTGTATTGCACAAATTGCTTGGTGCACATCGTAGGCAGATGAGCTATAGATACTATATAGATGTGTGTGTGACAAATAGGGATGGGTAGGTATCAATTGCGTGTTGAATTATCGATAAGTTATGTAAATAAATATGTATCATAAGTAAATTTTATGTTCAGAAAGTTATTAAAGGAAAAATATATGAATAAAGTATAAATATGTAATTTTAAATTTGTTTACCAACATAGGGTGTCTTCCGTTATGCACTGCGACCACTGTAAGGTGTGACGTCAATTCAGTATACTGTGAAGCCGTTCGTTTATAGCCAGTTATACTGGTTACGATTTAAAACGGAACGCAATCCAGTATACTGTCAGCCGCATTTTTTGACGCAGCATTAAAATGAGTGTATTAAAGTTTTCTAGAACATAAAAATAAACTGTTTTGGAGTACTGTCCAATTAAAAATATTTTAATTAATATTAATTGTAAATTGAATTTAAAATATAATAAAAGTAAGTACTTTTTCATAAAAAAGAATAAAAAAGATTTTTCAGCTCGTATTGAACATTTTCAACACAGTCTAATAAAGTTAATTTTTGCAATTCTTCCATTGTTTTATTTATTAATCCAAACTAATTACAGAACTTTAAAATTTTCTGATTATACTGTAGCTTTGTTTATAAGACGTTAGGCACTCGAGTGGTTTTGACTGATCATATTACTTGCTCTGTGGCAAAGAGTATAATGTATAATAGGTCTGTGGACTGATCACGTGATCAAAGTACTGCGAGTACCTTACCTCGAAAACGCCAGTGCTCACAGTAGAATATGGCGGCGATTAATGACGTCATAAATTTCCCTAGGGTACTGCGGCAGTATACTGGCAGTCCATAACGGAACGAATTTTTCTACAGTGATAGCACTGTGCAGCGGTTGCAGTGCATATCGGAAGACACCCTGAATAAAGTTTGTTTGTTCCATTTGAATATTTCTTGTATTAATAATATGTACTTTTAAAAATATGTTTAATTGGAATATCAGAAAAACGTGAGTACTTTTTAAATAATAAAGTTAATAAAAATAAAAGATCGGGTTTAGTGCTATTTCTTTAATAATAAATCAAAAAATAATAATAATGTTTTAAAAATGTTAAATAAAAATAAGAAATAATTAATAATTTAAAATGATAATATAATAAATAATTTTTATTATTTATATTAATAATTTTTTTATTTAATTTTATCCATTCTACTATCAAAATCTTCAAAATCAATTTAGCGGTTCAGAAAATATATCGTAACATTACATACTTTACATTTACATTCGCATTCATAATATTAGAAAGTGTTTCATAGAAAACACACCACAAATTTATTTATAATACATTTTTAAAAGAGTTTTAATTTTAAAGTTAAATAAATAATTTGTTAAAATATAGTTCTTCTAGTAAACTTTATATCGAGTACAGCGTTGGTCAGGTCACATCACTACGATCACGTGGCGGCAGTGAGGCGCGCGAGCGAGCCTGCGCGTGTCCGCCTCCCACCTCCCCTTCACCCCCGCGATGCTAAATTTATTTTCATAAAAATAAGTATAACAATCGATTTACTGATGAAATGTGATACTGGATTTCAATTTTGTGTATTTTCTAGTATCGTTTTTGCAAGATAGAACTGCACATTTCACCATGTTTATTCGTAAATATGAAAAAAATTTCAGAGCAACGCACTTCGACAGCACTCAACCACGACTACGAGCGCTCGCGGCGGGAACGTCGTGTTGTTCCCACCTGTGCCTACTGTTCCCACTTGGTTATTCGCACTCTATAGATAGTATATATACTCTAAGGCTACCTGAGATTGCTACAGATTGTCCGACGGTTGGCCTTCCAGCTGTCAGTTGACTTTGCTATGAAGTAGTGAACGGACGTCTTGCCTCATGCTACCGGTATTATCGAAAAATGCTAAAAAAGCGTTAAAGGATGTACGCATATTGTCCAACTTATTTTTCAAGGTTTTTAAAGTAGCCACACTGTCAATTTTTTAAAGTGAAACTTTTATTACATCGTCTCAAACTTTTTGGTCTGTGTAGCGCATGTCGCGTGTATCGCGGCTGCCGAGTAGGTATACCTACTCGGCAGCCGACCGACACGCGACATGCGCTACACAAAGCAGTGTTCGGAACCGTTCGAACAGTTTCACTTTTACCGTGGTTTCATAAAACCACACAACATTTTTTTTTAAACTTCTAGCATAATCAAATACGCTTGATTTCTGGCATCTCTATTAGCGTAATCTTTGTCACATAAGTCCCACAAACAGGGAAAGTCTTTATAAAGTTCAAGTAACTTTATTATTATGTCACGTTCGGTGACCGTAACTCCCTCGGCGTTCATGTTGACGTCCTACACCGGCGGCGTTGCGAATGCGAATGAGCCGATTTGGTCGGAACAAAGCTTCCAAACGTTCCAATTTGGTTGGATCGGATAGGAAGTTGGTTTGGTCGGATCGCCAGCGCATCCGACCACGTCCAACCAATATTAATAATAATTATGTCGGACCGACCGCTCTCTTCACTTTCCGATTTGGTCGTGGTCGGATGGTTGGCATTAACCGAATCGGAGCGTCTGTTTATGCTATCTCGAATGTGTGGTCCATAATCCTTAGGCCGCGTTTCCATCTGCAAGAAAACTTCCGCAAGAAATGTCCGACAGTCTGTCTGACAGCAGCTTGCAAGTCTACTTGCACTGTCGGACATTTCTTGCGGAAGTTTACTTGCAGATGGAAAGGCGGCCTCACTTTCACAGTTACTTTACTCTCAGTATTTGTATTCTCTTTACGTAGTATTTGTATTCTCTTTCCTCGTTACTCTGTGGTCGCTTGCTAAGTTGCTAGTTTGGATGGGCTTGCTGTACAAAGCCGCGGTTTTACCCGCATCGCTCCTCTCCTATTGGTCTTAATAGCGTGAGGATGGATACAGGGTGTCCCAAAAAGTATGGATATACTGAAGCCTGGATGAGTAAAAAGTACCTATATAATATTATAGCTTATATGTTGACCCGACCTGTTGTGTAATGTTCATGCAAAATTTGAAGTAAATCCACATCCATGCAGTACTTTTTGAGTTTATTCCGCACATAACTAGGTTCATACAGACAAATAAACAAACAGACAAAAATTCTAAAAACTGTGGTAAAAACGATATTTTTGGCTTCGATGTCGATTGTAGATCTCGATTCTCGGCCTAGTTTTATTAAAAAAATATTCAATGTAGGTAGTTACCTTGTAGTTACCCACAGTTACCAAAAGTTTTGAGTTTTGACTTTCCTACAATTTTATTATAGGTATGTAGCGACGACAAGCCAATTTACGAGTTACCGAATTTCAAGTGTAGTACCTACTAAGAAAGTTCACACCATCGGTTCACACGGTAACTCGTATATAAACAGTTTGTGCGTTATGCATAGACAGTCACGGGCTTGTCGGGACGCGGGTGGGTCGCATAGGTCGAATGTTAATTACATACGGATAAATATATGTAGTTCACGAAATATAACCTTTGTGTAGTAATTTATTCTTTTATTACACCCGCATATAACAAGCCCCTACATTGGTGACTCCCGACGATTAGTGAACATTATAGTGAATTGCATAGATATCGTTTGTTTACAATTAAAAATGAATCCGGCAGTTCCAGTTAGAGCAGTTTCGTCGATACAGTTAACCCTTCTCGAGCAGTTAGCACAACTAAAGCAGCGGATAAACCAGCTGAAATGTGCAAGCTCGAGAGACAAGTCGTTTAGCGGTCGAAAGTATGGAAATAGCACGCATCGTTCCGCATCGCAAAGTCACAATCGTGCAGGAAGCTCAAAACAGAGAAAACAAAATTGGTTATGTTTTTTCATAACTGCTTTAAGCATAACGCCAGATTGTACTATCTTCAACCTTGTGCGTGGCAGAAGCAGCAGGAGAGCCGACTAAAAAATGTTTTAATTTTACCAGTGTCGAAAAATAACCGATCCGCGAGTGAGTGTACTGTGTAGTGATTATAAACCTTACGCGGCAAACGGTAGTGTAATTAAGACATTTGGTACTAAGTTAATGACTTTAGATTTTAGTTTACGGCGACCGTATAAATAGTCATTTATCGCCGAGGTAACTCAAACTATGTTTTGGTTTATAAGGTGCAGATTTTTTAGCACCCTAGGGCCGATGCATCGCTCGCACTTATGACGGACGCATCGGATACTCATGTAGGTTATTTTTCTAAGAATCCATCTAAGATTGAACGCAAGTACGTACGATAGGGAGTTATTAGCAATTTACTTAGCTATTCGTCATTTTCGGAATATGGTCGAAGGACGACAGTTAACGGTGTAGGTACACGGATCACAAACCGTTAATTTACGCGTTTTCTAAAGTAAATAGCGAGAAAGAGTTACCCAGACGTACACGACACTTGATATTCATTATGAGTTCACAACGTCGCGTGGGCAAGATAATGTCGTTGCAGATTCGTCATCACGAGTCGCAACAATAAGTTGTCCCACTGTAATAGATTACGCGGAACTTGCTAAGGAACAACAACAAGATTCTTATATGTTACAATTATCTAATTCGAAAGACGCTAATAATAGGTCAAAGAAAATAATGTTACCTGAAAGCGGTACATTTATTTATTGTAATATTTTAGATAATGATAAAATTA
Source organism: Colias behrii (assembly GCA_029959065.1). NCBI lineage: Eukaryota > Metazoa > Arthropoda > Insecta > Lepidoptera > Pieridae > Colias > Colias behrii. The sequence continues at coordinate 6,862,033 of JARWMC010000007.1, read as the reverse complement.
GACCCTATTTGACTGATTAAATTCGACGTATTGCTTTTGATAGTGTACATAATTTATGTCATCCCGAAATAAGGACTACACGCAAATTGATTCAAAATCGTTTTTATTGGCCAAATATGAATCGTCACGTTGGCCAATGGGCTAAAACATGCATTGAATGTCAACGATCGAAGGTTAATCGACATACAGTGTCAGGTTTAGGATCGTTTCTGCAGTGCGATAGGTTTGAACATATTCATGTTGATTTAATTGGACCTTTACCCACTTCACCCGAAGGTTTTAGGACGTATTGCCTAACCATAGTGATAGGGGGACGCGATGGCCAGGATGTTTTCCTACGAAAGATATAACTGCTGAAACGATTTCGCGTGTAATATATGAAGGATGGATCTCTCGTTTTGGTTGTCCGAAAAAGCTAACAAGCGATCAAGGACGCCAATTCGAAAGTCAATTATTTGCTACACTAATGAAGTTATTAGTTACTAGCAGTCCGCCCCGGCTTCGCCCGTGGTACATATTTACGTTTTCTCTACGTAAGAACCATCCTCGTACTTCAAGGAATATAATAAAAAAAGAATTAACGAAATCGGTTCAGCCGTTCTCAAGTTATGCGCTTACCAACACATTTTGGGATTCATTTTTATATTATGAAGTTATTAGGTATTAATAAGTTACGTACGACACCTTACCACCCACAGAGTAACGGGGCGGTAGAGCGTTGGCATAGGTCGCTTAAAGCGGCATTAACGGCTCGTTTATGCAATATATCATCATCTTGGGTTACGGAATTACCAACTGTGTTGCTAGGACTTAGAACAGCAGTAAGAAGTGATACCGGCATAAGCGCAGCAGAAATAACGTACGGAACAACTTTACGATTACGGTGATTATTACGATAAAAAATCGAGTTTAGAAATAGATAGCAGTCTTGAGTATGTAAGTAAATTACGAGTCTTTATTAGGAAATATCAGTCAGTAGCTATTAGGCAGAATGAAAGACGGAACATATTTATTCACCCCGATTTAGAAAAGTGCGATTATGTTTTTGTAAGAAACGACGCAGTACGTAAGCCTTTATAACCAACATACGACGGTCCTTATCGTGTGTTGAGTCGAGAGGAAAAGGTATTTTACATTCAAATGACTGGCAGGAAAGTTAGAATATCTGTAGACCGTCTAAAACCTGCATATTATTTGAATGATGTAGTGATACGATATCTGGGGCAGATACTAAGGTTCCGTTACAAATTCCAAGTAGCGAATTGCCTAATACACATACCACGCGTAGTGGAAGAGCTATACGATTACCGGTACGATTTAGGTAATAGTACTATTGTATTTGTAATTGTTTCAACTATTTTATATTTATTAGAATTACGATGATTATAAGTATGCATAAGACTTCATAGAAATGTATAATAAATACTTAGTAATCAACACATCGTATTTAATAAATACATTTTGAAACGAGTTCATTGTTTAACGTTTTAAGTATGGTATTTCAAATTTATGTTTGTGTTGAGTTTTGATTGAAATGTTTACTACTTAGAAATTTAAGTACCTACTTTTGATTTATGGCTTATGAATGTATAGTAATAGCCTTTGTAATATTAAACGATACAAGTGTAAAGAACGTATTGAGATTTGAAATGTTAATGTTACTAGGTGTTAGATGACGTGTAACAATTATCGCACGCCACTTAGAAGAACCAACCAAGTTTTTGTAATAACATAAATAGTTTAACGAAATTAGGTGTTAACTGTTAACCACTTGTATACGATACGTATTGATTGATTTATATTGTGAACATTTTTTATACTTTATATTGTAAACATTTTGTAACCTTATACAGCGACATTTTATATACACCCATCTGTTTATTGTTTAATTTTATTGTAAGATTTTTTACTTGTATACCCTTTTTATTTTAAGGGGGGAATGATGTAGCGACGACAAGCCAATTTACGAGTTACCGAATTTCAAGTGTAGTACCTACTAAGAAAGTTCACACCATCGGTTCACACGGTAACTCGTATGTAAACAGTTTGTGCGTTATGCATAGACAGTTACGGGCTTGTCGGGACGCGGGTTGGTCGCATAGGTCGAATATTAATTACATACGAAAAAATATATGTAGTTAACGAAATATAACCTTTGCGTAGTTATTCATCTTTCATTACACCCGCACATAACAAGCCCCTACAGGTACTTAATATGATACATAATGTTATAATGGTGGCGTGACTTCATTCGAACATCATACCCTAAATTTTAAATCCATCCTTCAAATCCTTCGTCGCTAAAATAAGTGCTTCTACTTCTCTCGTTGTTTAATCTACCTATGTTTTTATACCTATTTGATTAATAGAAAAGAAAAATAACGTTCTAAGAATAACAAAAACAAAGAATTACCATTAATTTACCTACATTTCTAATTAAACGGCGCCGACTTCATTGAAATACTGGTTTTAACAATAATTACATTATAATGGTTTTAACAATAATTACCGTAAAATGGGGTGAATAGAAACGATTTCAACTTTTGAATCGAAATTTCAGTATGTTTTTAGCAAATTCCGAAGGTAGCAGTAATTGAGTCTTGTGAGTTAAAGTGTATTAAACTGTTTTCAATGAAAAACTAACTTAATTTCCTCGTCATTTATTTAATAAATCACAATATGTGTACGTTTTCTATTTACCCGCGATATGGGTGAATGGAGACGAAAAGGGGGTCAATAGAAAAAAATGCCAGGGTTGTCAAAATTTATTTATGTAGGTACTTAGTACATATACCTACAAATTATTTAATAAAGTAAGTACCATCAACTTTGGTTAAAAAAAATGTTGTGTGGTTTTATGAAACCACAGTAAAAGTGAAACTTACGATAATTATCGTATTTTTACGATAATTATCGTACGTCACGCGACATGCGCTACACAGACCAAAAAGTTTGAGACGATGTAATAAAAGTTTCACTTGAAAATAGAACAGGGATAGTTAATTATATTATGAATAATGCAAAAACAATTAGGGCAAATCACCCATACAAAAAAAAAAAAACTTTTAATACATATTCGATAATATAATTTTCTGTTTCAAGTGAAAGAGCTCGCTGTCCACCTTGTTGTTTTAGAGGTCCTTTACTATGGCGCCACAACACAGACGGGTGCTTGTTGTACTTTGCAGCTATTTTTTTCAATGAGTCAATGCCCGTAAGATACTCCTCCACTGCTTCATTAATGGTCGCTAGATCATATTTTTTATAATGTTTGCCTCCTGGTTCCGGCATATACACGCGCGGCATTATGGAAAAAATCTGGAAAAAGAAAAACAGTTTCAGGACAATGCATTTTAGGTAAGTTATAATTTTTTTTTTTTTTTTTTTTTTTTTTTTTTTATGCTGCAATAGGGGAGCGCTTGGCCACGATCTCACCTGATGGTAAGCTGAGATGTGGCCTAAGATGGAGCGTGCTTCCCTAGAATGTACCTGTTCACTCTCCTCTTGAAGACCCCCATATTGTACTCATCGGGGAACACAGATTCAGGAAGCATGTTCCAGTCCCTAGCGGTTCGAATAAAGAATGACGATCCGAACCGCTTTGTCCGGGTACACGGAACGTCAACCATGTGGCGATGCCTAGAATCTGTGCGCCTCGACGAACGATGGAAAAACGGGGATGGCGGAATTAGGTCGTGCAATTCCGCAGCGCACTCTCCAAAGTGTATCCTGTAAAAAACCGATAGACTTGCCACTCTGCGGCGATGAGCGAGGCTCTGGAGTTTTTTGCCTACTAGCACATCGTCGTTTATGAGCCTCTTGGCACGCCTCTCTATCGCCTCAAGCATCTCCAGCTGGTACTTGGCAGATCCATCCCAGAGGTGAGAGCAGTATTCCATGCACGAACGGACTTGTGCTTGGTACAGATTGAGCAACTGTCCCGGACTGAAATACTGCCTCACCTTCGCCAGTATAATAATAAAGTAAATTATTAATTAAGTAAAGTATAAAAGTAAAAGTAAGTAATTCCGTAAGGCTTAAAAAAATGATTGGCAGCCCTAGCGATGTCATTTCCAATCACCCCATTTGCATTACTTTTCACCCCTCAAGCGTTTCTATTTAGCCTTTACTCGTTTCTATTAGCCCCATACTTAGATTCTATTGACCCCACAGACGACTTCTTTTCACCCCAAAAAAACTCTTAATTCGAATGAATTCAGTTTTAGACACTTTTTTCAAAAACTATAAAACTCTGACTTACCCTCTTATGTTTCAACAACAGGAAAATAATAACACTGCACGGAGATACCGGTTTGATCACTAATTGTAATGACAACAATAAAAAAATAGAAATATTCTTTCGTCACAAAATCAGAGCCGTTGTGTTGATCACTTTGACACATAATTTTTCGCATTTATGAGGAACTTCACTCATATTTTGTCTATGGCCATCATACAGCCAGTGTTGAACTATCGAAAAAATACAAAAGTTCCTGTTTTAACTAATCAGTGTTGGCACACTAACGCACGGAAATAAATGTCGTTTTTTTTTCTATTCTCCCCTTGAATTCTATTCACCCCATTTTACGGTACATTTGTTTATAATAAATTTTAGACAACATTGCAAGGTATTTGAATAACAACTACCTATTCACTCAATAATTGTGGTTTAATTTCAGTTCGATAAGAGAACTAAGCTTAGCCCCGCCAATTCTTGCAATAATTAATAAAAATATTGTATCGATGTCCCTCAAAACTTTAGAAATAAATAACATTCACATAACATAGGTACATATTTTATTTAGAACTTTCACTCCTAAAACTCGTGTTGGAATATACCGTATACGTTCGAATTCACGAGGCGTCGGCCGTAGTTCACATTGAGGGTAGAAGCAAAAAAAGTACAGAATATTATAATAGCACAGACTAATAATAATATACTACGTATACAAATAATAGTGTTAAGGTAGGTTCAGAAAGTTCTAATGGCGCCATTCGATCGACGCATCTAATTTCCGTTTAAAAAAATAATATTTCTATTTTCAACCTTTATTTCTAGACTCTAGTATTCAGCGATTTAAATTTCAATACTTTTCTGCTATTTACTGACTAACATCTTCATCAAGATCAACATCTTTGAACAAAATCGATCTTGTTCAATGAAACGATTTATGCTACGTTCATGGCTACGTTATGAATGTTGGCGCCTCTACAAACTGGAGCTTAGAACCACCGCTTCTCTTGTCATTGTTTGTTATTGACACCAGCCTTAAAATTTCTGATCAAGAAAAGGGATGACTAAAATTTAGGTAGATAGATGATAATATCTATTATTCGTAGTCCTGCATTTTTTATATGCACCTTCTAATTGGACCTTTTCTTTGTTTAGGTTGTAGAGTAGATTAATTATTATAGCGGTCGTAATAAGATTGTAAACATTCCATAATTTAGTCCTACAGTAACCTAGCGGAAAAACGTATTATTAATTACGTAGTTACTTACATAATTATATAGACTAAATATTTTGAGATTGAATGTTATATCACGAGTAACATCAGCAGATACATTAAATAAAAATAGATAATCCTTGCATATATAATAATAAAAAAACAGTCTGGTTACATTTATCTGTTTATTTCAAACACAAAATTGAAAGACTTCACAGTTAATCAGGCCCAAAACGAATTCGGAAACCTAGTCAGAAGTTTCAGATTCCCAAACCATTAAGAAGTTAGTTCTGACAACATTAAACAAAACATAAAGTTACTAACAGCGATTTACTTTAAAAAGTTTCCCTAGAATCTACTCATAATACTTAGATTCCATAGCGCACATGTTGAACATCCGACACTGGAGTCTGGATTCCATCACAGAGATTTCATTACCTACCAAGGTTAAGTGAAAAATGAATATTCTATTGCAGGGTTTTATTTGCTAGCAATGTAAAGTGTTGCATGATTTCCTTCTTACAGATAAAAAAGGCCATACTCTAATAATTATTCCTTGTGCTCGCAAAATATACCTTATCTAGAAAGGTTTGCAAATTCAACCTTATCACTTGCATTCATCATCTAACATTTACCAGACGACCCTTTGTACAAACTAACAAAACAAGGTAATATTTAACCTGAGCACAAGTTTTATAGCAGTCATGACAACAGTTCACTGGTACAATAAAAAGCTTATGTATTTTCCATGCCCATACAGTTAACGTAAAACGCAAATAATATATTAAATATATAATTTTTTGAAATAATCAAATGTTTATTCACATTTGTGTGATGTCCATTCACATTTTATTATGACTTATATTTACAAAAACAAATTAAATATGACGTGTAAAATATTGTTTCATAAACCTACATACAATATACCAGCTTTGAAAAGTGAACTGTTATCATAAATTACATAATTAATTATTAATCTTGCATTTCTTCTGGGAGCTCATGAGGATTTATGATACCAGGAACAGATAGTTGAACCCTTCGCTTTTCCTCTTGGGCCTGACGCAAGGCAAAAAGTCGTTCTTCCAGGTATAGATCACTATCGTCTTCTCCTGTGTATTCCTGAAATATTTTAGTAATAACTTAATTGCGTCTAGTGCAGACAGACAGACTAGGCAACTTTGGACTATAATTCAAATTTACATTGCACAAAAAAAAAAATTATACAATTGATTTTGAATTTTTTAAGCGATTTTGATGGCCTCCAGAACTATTTTAAGAATAAATACACTAATTTTTAATAAAACAGAACAAACATAAATACGTAATAGTCCATTGAATAAAAAGTTCTAGAGTGCGTGAGTTAGTAACGTAAGATGTTTCTTCGGAAACATGTCAAGAGTCCCTAGGTAATAAACATACTAAAACCCCGGGACACTAGGAGGAGCCCCGGAGTGGGGGGAGGGGGGGAATGGGTCCATTTTTTTCATTTTTCGCTTAAATCTCAAAAACGGTACATGTTAGAGAAAAACTTTCAAGGAAAAGTTGAAAGGCCATAAAATTATCTACAAGTTGTACCTAAATAATTTTTTCCTATATCCTACCGTTTCTGAGTTACACGCAGTAAAAAATGATTTTGGCTCAAACAATGTCCCCATACTACATACCCATGTTTATCACATCAATCGATCAAAAAATATTTCTTTCTTCCAAAAAACTCAAATGTGCAACTTGTGACCGGAACTGATAGATTGCTCATAATTAGGTCTATCATTGATAAAAATACCAAATTCCATCATGGAGGCGTTAAGGAGGAATTGAATTTTATTAGGGATTTATTGAATTTTATTAGTTTTCGAATTTTTCACCTTTCATGGGATGTAGCTCGAAAACGGCTGCGAATAGAAAAAAATGATTTAGGTACAACTTGTAGATAATTTTATGGCCTTCCACTTTTCCTTGAAAGTTTTGCTCTAACATGTACCGTTTTTGAGATTTAAGCGAAAAATGAAAAAATGGACCCATTTCCCCCCCTCCCCCCACTCCGGGGCTCCTCCTAGTGTCCCGGGGTTTTAGTATGTTTATTACCTAGGGACTCTTGACAAGTTTCCGAAGAAACATCTTACGTTACTAACTCACGCACTCTAGACCCCCCTTGAGTCCCTCACTCATTCAATGGACTACAATAATAGCTAAAATGTTGAGGACTAAAGTTACATGGGTAAAGGGGTATGTTAAGCTATTGTTATCTAATTACATAATTCATTTCAGACATAAATTAGAAGAAATTGCGAAGATTTTCGATGAATGAAGTATGTGGACAACTTTAAAGCCAAAGTAACCCAGCCAGATCTAACTTTGAATTTACGTTCAGAAACTTATTGAAAAACAAGGGATAACGCGCATTGAACATGTGTAGGAACTAATTTAAATATTATTCAATTTTGAAGTTGCGATAGTGCGCGATATTATATGTATATAATGACTATAATGTTAAAAAATTGTGATGGTAGCGTAGGTTCTGCGTCCTATCAATGTGATACACAAAAATTGTCAAATGGGCTAAACATGATGGGTTAGGTTACGTCTATTTTAAGTGCTGATTTACACAGGGTCAGTAGACAAGTCAGTCGCAGCGCCAATGTCGGCGCCGCGACTGACTTTAACTGTTAAACTACGCAGGTATGGGCGCCCCACGTATCAGGACTCCGTCGACTCACAACCTGCACCTGACAGAAGTTTGCAAAAAGTAGATTCTCGGCATAAAACATAGCTGCAATATATTCGTCTAACGAAAAATAAAGCGATGAATTTTAATAGAATGTTGTGAATCACAATCCTCTACAGTTTACAGTCTCGCAAGTTATATTTTAGTCTAACGTTTTTTATAATCTAACGGCGACATTATATTATGTCCATTTATCTATTTTCGGTTATCTATTTTCTTAAATATGGACCTTTTTATGCAAACAGGGACCAACCCAATTTAAATAAAACGTTTTCTACCTTCTCAAAAAATTTGGTAGATTTCTGACTACTTCATTCTACATTACTTTATCCATTCTTGTCACCCCATCTCCGCTAAATGCAATCGTTTTTCTTCCATCTTCTTCACTGCCCAGCATTCCAATCCATACACTACGACAAATTTAATCAAGGATTTGTATTTGTTCCCTGTTAACTTTAGGGGCAAACGTAGTTGCAATTAGTTCCAGCGAACTGTTGCTGTTTTATTTAACCTGGTTTGATCGGATGCTTAACGTTTTTCCTTAATTATGGCAACAATAAAACCCAAAATAATTTTGCAATAAAGAACCAACCCACAAATTTATATTTTTGCAATACAGAAACCGGGCGGTTTTTTAAGGATTATTTTGTTACAATTTAATAAATATCCATGTATCTGGTATCCCTAGAAAGGATTCAATATAATACACACGCCTAACAACTTTTTTTCTCCAAATTTTACAACGCATACTTTTTGCACTCTTTTCACAAAAACCTCATTTTCTCGAAATTGATCCGGTGTGGGTTGATCCCTGTTTGCATAAATGGGTCCATATATTAAATATAAATTAAACATTTTAACGGATCCGAAATCCCTACGTGGTTCTAAGTGGGTCAAAATTGAGTCTAAAAGAGTTAGTTATGTACAAAGATAAAAATGGCTGTTTAAATTGGCTATTGTTAATAGAAATCTATAAAAATAAAATAAAACTTACTCTTATCTGTACTAAAAAGTCTCGTAGGTGATCCTTGAATGCAGGAATATCTTGATCCAAGTTAAACAGACCCTGAACAGTTATTTTTACTTGATTATCAGTCAAATGTGGGAATGCCGTTTTGAGGAGATTTGCCACATATTCCTGAAAAAGAAAAATGTTTGAATAGAAACAAAAACTTTCAAAGATACCTTATAATTGATGTATTTAACTAATTTAAGGATCACTTTCATTACTTCCTGATAATGTCTCTGATAGCCTATTTTCCTGATATTTTTAGTGACAGAAAACCTAAACAGAATATATACTAATAATTAAAATATATTAAATATAAATGAACAAAATAATTATTCTCACCTGAATATAAAGAACATTATCAGGTGTACGTCCAAGTGGCACTGTAACACGACCAGTCTCCACCAAAGTAAATATGTGTGCTAATATAGTAGCGTGCATGGTTAAACCTGCTCCATGAGAAGTATCAGTGACTACACTGAAGACATGTTCAAGAATATCACATAGGTATGTCTGGTAGAAACTCTGTGCTGCCTGTGGATGCTGTTCCACATTATGCAACATTCTGTATAATATTTGTAAACCAGTATCGGCTACATTCCTCATTGTATGTTTAAATGCCCAAATTATGGAATCCAACACTAACTTAAACTGTGCTGGTGGTATGCTAAGGAATGCTTTGAAACAATGAGTGTTTACAGCCTGTAATAAGAGGAAGAATTCTGTCCTGTGTTCAGGATATTCTTCAAAGTCCTTATTAATCATTTCTAGAGTACACTCAAATACAGCATCAAATATTTTTGGTACTTCTGATGTTATATGTCCTCCAAGTTTGTACACAATAGCACCCATACAAGACAACACTTCTGGCTCTCGTGCATCAGGAACTGCAGTTCTTTGGTAATCCAACAGGACGGCATCAAGAAGTGGAGGAATGAAGTTTTCCAAAACCATGCTGTTATCGGTAGATCGCGACACCCAACAAGCAATCAACTTCAGAGTTTCTTTCTTTATTATTCTCATATTTTTTATAAGTGGTTGTTTTGTAACAGCAACACCATTTAAAGCAATTGCTTGGCTTATATTTTCAGACATGACTTTGTAAACATTTAACATGTCTAAATATATTCTTCCAAGTTGCACAACATATGGGTGTCCCAGTGCTCTACAAGCACTAACATTTGTTTTCAGAATGCTGACAAGTTGCTTAACAGCTTCAGGGTCCTTGAGAATATCCACATTATGAGATGCTTGAGATATTATGTCATCCCACACTTGATTTGGTAACAACATGTACTTTTCAATGAGTTGTTCCTGAGCCACTTGATCTACTTGTGCGCTTATCATATAACCAACTGCTTCATAAAAAGTGTGGACTTGTAGTGTTTGTAAGTCACAGATAATTGAACTGATTGTACTCAAAATTTCTTCAATGAAAGGACACGCTTCACCAACTTGTGTAGTGACGAAGTGACGACGACATTTTAGTGCAATTTTAATAAAAGTATCACAAGCCATGTCTTGGACACCATCATGGGTTTCATGCATGAATTCAAACAGTTTATTAACAACAGTTTTTAAAAATTTCCAATGAGCTCTTAAAAAGCGAGGATATTGTCCAACAACATACATTATATTACTAGCGATAATAGCTTTATTATCCTTGCCTTTTTTCTGTTCACATAAACCCAACAGATCTTTTATGACAATAACCAAAAACCTTTTTTCATCCTCTTCCATCATTGCTCCTGAAATAGATCCTATAGCCCAACAAAGTGTATTCAAATTTTTCCAGGACCACTCAGAACCATTAACTTGATTTTGTAATTTATCAGTCATTATACGTTCTGTATCACCATAGTCCAAATGAGTTAAATACACCAATGTCTCTCGCATGTTTTTATAAAGGTTGATTGAATCAGTATCTTTCATGAATTCCCTGACTACTTCCCCATTTTCATTTTCTACAACCAACACTTCTTCAGGTTTAGCCATCCTGGATATCATTATGTACCGTACGCTACTAAGTACATCTGCATATAATGCTTTCCTCCCAATACTCTTACCTAAGCTGCTATATAGGGCTGCTGAGTGAGCACAAGGTGCTATTTTATATAGATCTGCTGCTAACGCATTCCAAAACTCTAAACAGATCTTGAAAATTTCAACTTCTTCCACTTCTGATATTAAAACCAAATAACGAAGTGCATTCATCAAGGTGTTCGTTAATCCACGTCTTTCAATCAATTGACCATGTTCTTTTAAATATGTACAAAGGAACAATGCAAGGTTTTGAATGAAAACCTGTTCTTGATCCCTTCCAGCTGCATAGGCTTCTCTTATGTTAGTAGTAAGAGGCAACATAACCTCCAACTGCTCCATAGTTTGTACGAGAAGGGCAACAAATTGGTCTTCATAATTACTAACTGTTACACCAGCAATCTCAGTTAAACAACTTAATGTAACATTTCGGAACATTGGAACATTAAGAAACTTAAAAATGAGAGTACTTATCAATTTCATTTCAAAAATGTAACCCAAGGGGATCCAATTCAAAAATCTCAATAGGGTGTGAAGAGTTGCATCAACTAATGGAGCATTTTGGGAATTTTCAAGCACAAACTGACAAAGTTGAAAAATTTGACTGAATTCAGAACACATGGTATCTTTCAAATGTTTAGCTTTTGTTTGTGTAAGTTGACCAGTACTAAAAACAAATACTTCCTCACTAAGAAGTTTAAGAATCACCATATTATTTTGGCAAAGACTCTCATTTGTTTTTGAAGCTCCAACAATGTCACTGATAAATGTTTCCCAATTATGAGGCCATTCTCTTTTTAATACTTGAATTAATATCATATTAAGTTTTTTCAAGTACACCTTATTATTTTCCATAGTAACCGGATCTGATGAGTTTTTAATAATGAGACCAACAATGTATTTTTTAATACCTTCACATTGGTTTCTTGGTAATATTTTCCATCTTGTTTGTATTACTTGTTCCAAAATTTGTAAAGCATAGTATTTAGTTTCCTGATTCTGAGAAAACTCTAAAATTGTGTCCACCCTTGTCCAAGCATCAGGGTGTTCTTTTAAAGCTGTTAGAATATCCTGAGCTATACGCTGTTGATCACCGACAGTAGAATACAAACATCCAACTATATTGTCAAGCAGGTTGATGTCTAACTTTTGATTAAAATCCAAAAGCTTGGAAGCTTGTTGCTCCAAAGTTGCCATTCTGATGTTGCTTTTTGGTACGAAATTATTATAAACTTGATCCTCGTAATTAACGATTAAGCATAAAGTTTTTATTCACATTCATTCCTCATCAAACGCCACACTGAAAGAAATAAATGCACAATTAGAAAGCTCCTAGTTATAACCTCTTTATTAAAAGGTAAATAATAATGAGATCGCATTTGGCGGCATTGGCGTTTAAGTACACATATCTCTACTGTTTGGTTTTTAATAGCGAAACTCACATGGTGTTCTTACATTCAATGGGATAGAAACATATAGCACACACCCCGTAGTATTAAAATGTCATTTTCCGTGTTAACTAAAGACCTCAGCACTACAATTTTGTCGAATCGAATGTACATGTTTTTAAATATATTGGTAATTTTCATAAAACACTGTTTTTATCTACTCACCCCGGTATATAAACTGCGGCGCAATCGGTCAAACGCACTTCCATACACACTAACCCGTTGTTTTCGTCGTTTTAGCGATGCTTGAAAATCTAGTGTAGGTATCTACATGTCGTTATGTCTATGCCCAATCTCCAGTGCTAGAAACATGTAGAAATTAAAAACCAAAAACAATAAAATACAGATCCCTTACAAACGCATAGTAAAAAATATATATGACTTTTTAATTTATCTGTTGTGATACAATAACACATAAAACTTTTATCTAATAAAATATTCACAAAAAAAACCCCAAGTGCCACTTAATAAATATTAAAAAAATAATTACAGGTTCGCATTTTTTTTAAGCAACAAAAACAAAAAATATTATACATTGAGAGCGTTTTCACATTATCCGGTACGATATCGGTATAGGACTCCTTAGAGCGTTTTCACATTATCCGATCCGATATCGGATATCGGAAGCCGATAGCCGATATCCGATATCGGAGGGAAGTAAAATGTATGAAATATGTACCTGTCTTTCACATTGTCCGGTCCGATATCGGATATCGGAGCCGACGCCGATATTCCCAGTGGCTATCGGACGATAATGTTCAGTGTTGCCAACTCAATTTTCGAAAAGGCAGTATACCAACAGCAAAAAAGCACTAGTTTGTGTATTTTCAGTCTTATGGGGCGCTCAATCTTTAAAAAAATTCTTTGCTTTTAACCTAAAACCCTTTCTATTAAAAGAAACCTTTCTTTATTAAGAAAACACACATTTAAGTACATATTTATAGGCTTTTAAAATACGATTTATACGGCAGGTATTTTTATTTGCCGTATTAAAATATACGGCAATTGGCTGAACTGAAGTAAACAAAAATATATTGCGTTCTTAAATTCAAATATCTATCTTCGAAAACATTAGTGTCTATCATCTTTATTTTATCTCATTCTGCCTCGCTCCTCCTCCTACTCGGATGTTTGTTGTGCTGTTTATTGTATTGTTGTCATTGAGTGCTTTGTTTTTAACCGACTTCAAAAAAAGGAGGAGATTTCACACCGATTTTATTTTTATTTTGAATTTACAACAAAGAATACAAAGTTTGAAAACTCTTAATTCTAAAATAATTGCTTATGACCATAAAATAATTTGTGTATCTTTACTTACAGGAAATTACAACAATCATATTACAAAATATTATATTTGAACGAGTGACAATATTATTTTAGGATATTACAGTGTAATAAGAAAAAGAAAAGAAAATGTGAACAAAGATTGTATCACTTAATAAATTTATCATACTACATGTTGTTCGAGAAGGCACCCCTGTGGGACACCTTCACTGCACTCCCGATTAGACATGGGTAGGTAATGCGTGTAATAGTACAAAAGTAATATCACTTTGACACGTAATGCAACATCACGCATTACGCATCAGTTACAAACATCACTCCCATCACTCATCACTTCGGAGTTCGGCAACGTTCGGTCAGTAAAAATCAACTATTTACAACAATCAATGTTGTAAATAGTTGATTTTTAAATACGCCTGTTTTCCTTAAACAAAGATTGCCAGTCCTAAGCCTGGAGGGCCCCTTTTTTTATTTTGTTTTACATTTGCTTGATTTCATTACAATTATTAAGTAACAAACAACATAAAGTACGTGGCCAACTGGCCAAGTATGAAGGAAAATCAACTACATTTTTTAAATATTTACTTAAATTGTAATTTTACGTTATGTAATAAGTATTGCAGTTATTATTGCTATTTTTCAATATGATCTGTAATACTTCTCATATCACCTTAAACATTTCTCGGTCATCATTTCATTAAAAATCGATCGGGTAATGTGTGATGTTACGGAGTAATATCACTTCCGTGGAAGAGATGCGTGATGTTGCATTACTATTTGACGTACTGTTTTGCGCATGTCTACTCCCGATTCGCGGTATTAAAATGGTACTGTAGGGGTTCGTCTAAATGAAACCAGCCTTGTACTCTGATTCAGTGTTGTTCCTGACAAATTTAGGGTTGCCGTATTCTTATTCTAAAATTGCCGGATTTTTAGGGAAAACTAAGAAAATTGCCGTATCGTACAAAATGTTTATTTAGAAGGTATATATAATAAAAAAAAATACAAGTGATGTATGTTATGTAATATGCGTATACTACTTATTCTATTCTTCACCATATAGGTTTTTAATAGTTTCTAGTTCTGATTCTGTCGCACTCGCATGTAGGTCATTCTCCTTTTTAAATTTCATTTTGTTAATCATTTCTTTTGGAACTTTAAATTGTGTACAATTACCGTGATTACGAATCGCTTGCTTGGCTAAAAGAGTTCCATTAATAGTTGGCGTTATTAATTTATTGCGAAGTCTCGTTTTCATATTATTTACTTCACTGAATATACGCTCGCAATCTGCGTTCGAGTGTGGCAAACATAGTACATTTAAAGCAAAAGATGCTAATGTTTTTAATTCGGTTCCATCACGGATTTTAATCCAAAACTCATCGGTTTTCTGTGAGCTAATTTCATATAATGGTAATTTATTTACCCCTGGTAGCATTCTCCATTCATCATCAATTTTTTGGAAATCGTCGTCATTATTGACGATTCGTGGCAACTTTTGCATAAGCGGTAGAATAGATGGACAAACGTTTCTTGTTTGATTATTAACTGCTTCTTCAGGTGATAAATATTTTAA
The DNA here is from genome assembly GCA_029959065.1 of Colias behrii. Classification (NCBI taxonomy): domain Eukaryota; kingdom Metazoa; phylum Arthropoda; class Insecta; order Lepidoptera; family Pieridae; genus Colias; species Colias behrii. The sequence continues at coordinate 6,846,504 of JARWMC010000007.1, read as the reverse complement.
TAGTTGAAGTAAATCGTCAGAGAAGTCGTACCTTTTTTTTATTTCTTTGCAGCCTGTGATGAGGAAATCTCTGCAGCGAGAGAAAAACTCTTTTAATTGTTCTTTTTTTGCTGATATATTTGGTTTCTGTGTCTCTATCATAATTTTTACCCCCAAATACATTTGTGGGAGGAAATATCGCGTATCTTCTGGGACGATTGAGCTGATATCATTTTGTAGAACATAATCCCTTTGCATGTAACACATTAATAATTCTCTGTACGTTACTCTTATGTGTTCATCCAGTTCTACCAATTTTGAGTCTGCGCTTTGAAAATACTCGTTAAGTTTAACAAATTTTGGTAATATCCATTGCAGAAATAAAAAGTAAAGCTTAATAAAATCGTCATGCAGCTCATGGTAAACTAATTCTGCAGCTGCAGTTTTTTCTTCGAGCCATTTCTGCGTAAAAAACAATTTAAGGCTGTTCCACTGTTCAAGCAGCCTGTTCACAACCGATAGCAGGGAAAGCCATCGAGTTTGTGATGGATGTAAAATCTTGTGGATTTTTGTGGTAGTAAAAACTTGAAATTCCAAATATTGGGCTTGCCGTTTTGAACTCAGTTTAAAAAAACCATAAATGTTTCGCGCCAAATCTTCGCATCGTCTTGGCAATTTTTTGCATGCCTCACTGGCACACAAATGCATAGAATGGCATATACATTTAAAAATAAAGATACCTGGCAGATTTTCTCGCAAACGGCTGGCTACTGAATTTTGTGATCCCATCATTACATTGCAGCCATCTGAAGCGAATCCTATTATATTTTCTAATGGGATCCCTCTATCAGTAAATTTCTTTATAATGAGATCATACATGGTTTCTGCTGTAGCTCCCTCTGCTGCCATCGTAAAATCACCTGCCTCAAATAAAGGTGCCAGTTCCCATAGTGAGGACATTACTTTTCTTTGCTGCTCATCATAATAACGGATAATAATGCACATGGTTTTTGTGGCCGAAATATCCGTTGATTCATCGACCAATATGCTGAATTTATTACTTTTAATAATGTTTTCCAAATAATCTTTTTGGAAATCACCAATAACATTTTTTACCGTAGATGTGCATTTTTTTCGTTTTATGGCAATCTCGGCAGCAATTCTGGAGTCAGGAAAACAAGACTTTAGCACCTCTGATAAATGATCCATGGCCATAAATGATATGTTGTGCTCTGCGACGAATGCACTAAGTTTTATTTCAGCTTCCATTACTTGTCTATTGTGATCCGTCAGTCGATTCTGAAAATAAGTGCCAATGTTTCTTGTAGAAGAGCTCGCTGATGCTATTCTTACGTGTTGGGTATTTGAAACATGACGTTTTAAAGTTGAAATTTCGCAAGAAAGTTTGACGTCGCACAATGTACATTTTGCCTTGTATGGGTCATCATTGACAGGGGCAATCCAATTCTTAAACGTTTCATCACTTTCCCATTGCTTTCTGTATTTTTGTTTTATGTGTTTACTTTTAAACTTTTTTTTCGGCGTAGGGGGCCCGTCGTCATTGTCACACTCACTCATTTTGAAGAAAAACTTAGTCTTATAGAAATCTTCGTAAAATAGCTTTCACTGATACACAAAACAACGAAGTAATGAGAGAATGAGAGAATCACAATAGGTAGGTACAGACTACAGCCGTACGTACAGTACAGTAACAATTATTCCGGGGATTCCCACACATTCTATAAAGAACCTACCCGAATGAGGAACTAAAGATTTTAGACATTAATATCTCGGAGATAAGGTTGCATTTGGTTTAATTCTGTTGACGTTTCTGTTCGTGGCGCTTCTACTTTATCTATGGTTTACAAGTTGGTGCGTTCCATTATACGAAATATTTATTTTTGTTTTCTATAATTAGTCAGTTGCCGTATATTTTAATACGGTAATCAAAGAGCTGCCGTATACCGTATTTATAATACCTAAGATGCCTGAATGCCGTATATTACGGCAATTGCCGTATCAAGAACAACGCTGCTCTGATTGATCTTTATTACCACTCAAAAATGTTGAACTGAAATTAATATTATGGTCTTACAAAAAAATAACTATAGCGAGATTTAAAAACGCTTAAAATAAATTACCGCCACCTATGATTAACTTAACGAACTAATTTAACTTTATACAATCTAATGATCTGTCATGAACATACCGCCCACCAAGGACATTTATTGAGGAAATGTCCTTACAAACAAAATCCACCCACCTTGAGGGAACATCTTTAAATATAATTATACAAACTGAAACTTACATTGTATATGAACTTAAATTAATCTTCTTACATTTTACTCGCAAACATTTTATCTACGCAACAATATCACTTTCTATAACATAACTCAACTTATACAAATACACTTTAAACATCTTCAAAAATACAATATAATATAACAATTATTCTTTCCTTAATAAAATACACAATTTGTTAACAGGTCTTTTAATAATACTTTTTTTAACTAAGATACTGACAACTCTAGTAACTTTATCGTGACCTGGATGTTTGTCTATGATTTTACCCATGATCCACCGCATCGGCGGAAGATCATCTTCCTTTATGAGGACAATATCTCCTATATTAGGCTCGCTGGTTTTGGACTTCCATTTATACCTTATCATTACATTCGACAGATATTCCTTTGACCAGCGATCCCAAAACGACTGAAACATTCTTTGAATAAGTTGCCATCTACTCAACGAACTCACGTTAGAATCTAAGTAATTATATACATCGGGTATACCTAACAAAGGTCCACCGATTAAAAAATGACCCGGCGTTAGAGGTGCAGGCTCGTTAGGGTCTGATGTATCGACTGTAATTGGCCTAGAATTTAAGCAAGCTTCTACCTGAGCAAGAAGAGTACTCATCTCCTCGTAAGTGAGGGTGGTTTCTCCTATCACTCGCTTGAGGTGAAACTTCGTGGATTTCACTCCCGCTTCCCAAAGTCCGCCGAAGTTAGGGCTGTGCGGAGGAATGAAATGCCACTCAGTACCATTCGCTTCCAACTGTTCACCCACCGATGAAAGAGCTGACTGGAGCTCACGGGATGCTCCTACAAAAGTAGTCCCGTTGTCGCTCCAAAGCTTGGCACAGTGACCTCGTCTGGAAACGAAACGTCGAAAAGCAGCCAGAAATGCTGGTGTGCTCATGTCACTTACGACCTCTAAGTGAATGGCACGAGTTGCCATACACACGAATAAACATAATATGTAGCCCTTGTATGAGTGGTGTCCTCGGCCTTTGGTTGTCCTTATGTTTATTGGACCAGCATAATCCACACCGCTATGCAAAAATGGTCTAGCTGGCGTACAACGAACTGTTGGAAGTGAACCCATTAATGGAGACTGAGTGCTAGCTCTTAATCGAATACACTTAACGCAACTCCTAACGTGTTGTTTAACTAAAGTTCTAACCCCTATAATCCAATAGGCTGTTCTCAAATAATTAATCATCAATTGGGGCCCTCCGTGCAACGTCTTTATGTGAGCGTTTGCTATAATTAGGTGAGTTAAATGGCTACTTTTAGGCAAAATAATTGGATGTTTGGTTTCATTACTTAGTTGTGACATTTCAATTCTGCCACGTATTCTGATTATACCCTTATCGTCAAGGTAAGGACATAGTGCTTTTAATGTATTCTTATTTAGTATATCACCCTTGTTCCTTAACTGTAAATATTCTTCTTTAAATATATCCCTTTGAGTAATCTTTATGCAACATTCTAATGCCTCCTCCAATTCAAAACTTTGTAAATATTTCTCTTTATTTGTTCTTCTGCGATATCCCCTTAAAAATCTTCGACAATAGGCAATAACCCGTATTAATCTTTGTAAAGATGAAAATCGTTCTAACATTGTAATCTCTCTTTCTTCTTTTACAGCAACAGTAAATGTCTTGACACTTTGTTCTAAATCTGTGCTCATTTCCTTTGGCCTATTGTACTCAATACATTTCTGCTTGAGAAACGACGGTCCTGAAAACCATATCTGATTATCCATAAGCAAATTTGGTAATACGCCTCTTGAGGCACAATCTGCTGGATTGTCCTTAGATAAAACATGATACCATTGAGTGGGTTTCATGATGGTTAAAATCTCTGATGTCCTATTTGCTATGAACGGTTTCCATCTGCTTGGATGGCTATTCAACCATGCCAATACAACTGTGGAATCAGTCCAAGCCGTTATATTGTTCTTAGAAATGTTAAGTACATTTGCTGCTTCTGCAAGCAGCCTAGATACCAGAAGCGCACCGCACAATTCCAAACGAGGAATGCTAATCTGTTTGACGGGTGCTACTCGCGTTCTGGCAACCAGCAACGAAACCGTTACTCCACCTTCGGCATCGATTATGCGAAGGTAGATTACCGCCGCAAAAGCACTTTTAGATGCATCGCTGAAACCATGAAGCTCCAGTCGATCGTTCAACTTTGTTCCCAGCCATCGAGGAATCCGAATTCTGGTAAGTTGGGACAACTGACTACGGTAAGCATTCCATTCCTCCATCATTTCTGCATTCACCTTATCGTCCCATCCTACTCCTGCTACCCACAACTTTTGTATAAAAACCTTGGCAATGACCACACTAGGAGCTAACCAGCCTAGTGGATCGAACAAACGAGCTATTTCCGAAATAATTGACCTTTTAGTTTCAGGTGCAGTCGTCGACATCGAGATATTCACCGAGTACTGGAAGTTATCTTCGCTGCGGTTCCAGGTAAGTCCTAAGATTTTTATTGTACTATCAAGCTTAATATTAAAATTTTCCTTTTCTTCATTATTTATGATTCCCGTATGTAGGGTTTGTTCTATATTTTCATTCCCTTCAATTGACCTGATCCTTTCCAATATTTCCTTATTATTACTATTCCATTTTTGTAACACGAATCCACCCTTTCGTAATAATTCTTTCATTTCCTTGTAAATTCTAATTCCTTCTTCAACACTTTCTGACCCTGTCATTAAATCATCCATATAAAAACAATTTAGAATTTTATCTGAGGCGACGGGGTAGTTTGCTCCCTCGTCATAAGCAACTTCATGTAGTGTTCTAACTGCTTGATATGGTGCAGATGCTGTTCCAAAGGTAACCGTTATAAGTTCATAATCTTCAATATTCTTATCAGGACTCTCGCGCCAAAGGATCCGCTGAAACATCGCATCATCTTCTGATATAAGGACTTGACGGTACATCTTAATAATGTCCGCGACTAATCCAATAGGATGTAATCTCCATCTTAAAATTGTGTGTCTGAGGTCTGCTTGTAACGTGGGTCCGATCATTAACGTATCATTCAAAGATATTCCATTGCTATTTTTTTCAGATGCGTTGAAAACCACACGTACCTTGGTTGTACTTTTGTCGTTTCTTACGACCGCGTGGTGAGGTAAGTATACTGCTTCATTCTTTTTATTATCGTTGTCCTTAACCTGCCTCATGTGTCCTAACCGTAAGTATTCATTAATAACTTCTGTGTATTTTTCTTTCAAATCCTTGTCCTTTTCTAATCTTCTTTCTAATGCTTTAAATCTTTTTTCAGCTATTGCACGTGAGTTACCAGCTGTACAAGGAGGATCCTCGTCACGAAACGGTAACTTAACTATATATCTACCACTAGCATCTCTTGTAGTGGTTTTTGTATAGAACTCTTCACACTTTGTTTCTTCCGGTGAGTATAACTTTTTTGTACTATTTTGTTCTTCTATTTCCCAAAACTTTTTCAAAATTTCATCATCTTCATTTTGAATATGTAAATGCATTGCTCTAAAATTGTTTGATCTATTATTTTCAGATTCGATAGCTCCAGATAGTACCCAGCCGAAGGTAGTGTTCTGGGCCACTAGAGCCCCCGAAGAATTTTTCAGTATACCTTCCAGGATGATACTACCGTATACGTCAGCACCCAATAGAACATCTATTTTATTGGGAGTGTTGAACTCAGGATCTGCCAGTTTACTATCGCTTAAACTTAACCAGTCGAAGGAACTTGTACTAAGATCCTTCTCTGGTAAGTAGGCAGTAATATTTTTTAATACATATGCATTCAATCTTAGGCTAAATTCAGAATTTAACCGGGATTGAATCGTTAAATGTACCATGTATTTTATCATGGTTGAACTATGACCTAGACCTGAAACAGAGCCCTTAATTGGGATCTTCTTCAGTCTCAAAAGTTGAACTGTGGCCTCTGTAATAAAACAAGCCTGTGACCCTTGGTCAAGTAACGCACGTACCGTTAGGTAGTGACCCATTTTGGACTCGGCTTTTATTAGCGCTGTGGCTAATAAAACCTGTCTTGGTTTAGAAACCTCGCCTGAAGAAAAACATGAAACTATTGGATCAGTACTAATAGGCGCATTAGTACTTCCATGATCATGCTTCTTCAAGGTGGGTTGACCTTTATGCTCAGCCTCTCCTGAAGGATGAAGCAAAGAATGATGCCGCTTTTGACAGAGTCTACATGAAGTAGGCTTCTTACATTCATAGACTATGTGATTACTACCCAGACAATTAAAACAGATTTTATTTTTAGCTACAAAATCGCGTCTGTTTTCCAAAGTTTGTTTAGCAAACTTTTTACAAAAACAGAGCTTATGCGATTCTGTGCAAAACTCACAACTTAAATTTGGAGTCGACGCGATCAACGCTCGTGGTTTGTGCGCCGCTGTACTATTCGACTGATACCCAGGTGACCTTTTTGGTTCTACACACTCTAACGCACGAAAACGGTTCTCAATAAACGACTTAAATTGTTCAAAAGATGGCAATTCATTTTTAGAATTATTACTAGATATATTTAATTCCCATTGCTTTCGCGTTTCTGTATCTAATTTAAATGTAACAATATGTATAATAATAACATCCCAGGTGCTTACATCTATGTCTAAATTTTTGAGAGCATTTAAACAATCACAAGTAGTGTCTAGTAATTCTTTTAATAATGCAGCCGATTCCACATTCATACGTTTTTGACTAAACAATCTTTGCAGGATGCAATTACATAGATACTTCCTATTACTGTATCTTTGCAGCAACAGCTGCCAACATGGCTCATAATTTGCATCGGTGATGGGCGTTTGCCTAATCAACTGCTCCGCTTCGCCAGTCAAGTGACCCTTTAAGTAGTGGAGTTTTTGGACATTGTCTAATGATTTATTTTTGTGAACTAAAGATTGGAATAAGTCTGAAAAGGTTGTCCACTCCGAATACTTACCCGAGAAGACTGGTATACTAATTTTGGGCAACTTGACTGGTGGATCGGAGGAGTTCGGTCTATGATTATCCTGATAGTTTTCCCTAAAGCCACCCAATGCTGCCCTCAATAAAGTTTTATATGTAATATAAACGTCTTCGGTGTTATCGTAAATATCTCTTATTTTTTGTTCGATGGTGTCAAAATCAAAATTTTCGAATAATTTCGTGTTAATGTCGGAAAACTTCCCCCAATCCTTTTCCAAGAGCTCCAATCTCGCTTCGACGTATTCTCGAGTTACTCTCTCCTTGGGACTTTTTTTAAAATTGACTAAGCTTTTCCCGATTATATTTTGCAAATTTTTTAAAGAATTTAAAGAGCCTTCCATGGCCGAATTCCAATTTGATTAATTAAACTTCAACTTCACTCACTGCTTGTTAGTTCTTCTCCCTCACACCTGTGCTCCGGATTCGGTTGTCTCCCTCTCACCTCGCTCCACTGCCGCTGACGTCACGGATGTTCTCCCTCTCGCTCGCTCCACTGCCGCTGACGTCAGGGATGTTCTCCCTCTCGCTCGCTCCACTGCCGCTGACGTCACGGATGTTCTCCCTCTCGCTCGCTCCACTGCCGTCACGGTTGTTCTCCCTCTCGCTCGCTCCACTGCCGCTGACGTCACGGATGTTCTCCCTCTCGCTCGCTCCACTGCCGTCACGGTTGTTCTCCCTCTCGCTCGCTCCACTGCCGCTAACGTCACGGATATTCTCCCTCTCGCTCGCTCCGCTGGCCGCCCCGGCTGCCCTTGACTGGTCTTCTCCGCCTGGTGTTCTTGCTGTCTTCTTTTGCACTCGCGCGTACTTTCGACAGCGATCCACTGCCCCTTTCTAGTACGATTGACCGTATGATCCGGTTCGATTGGACCAATGTTCGAGAAGGCACCCCTGTGGGACACCTTCACTGCACTCCCGATTCGCGGTATTAAAATGGTACTGTAGGGGTTCGTCTAAATGAAACCAGCCTTGTACTCTGATTGATCTTTATTACCACTCAAAAATGTTGAACTGAAATTAATATTATGGTCTTACAAAAAAATAACTATAGCGAGATTTAAAAACGCTTAAAATAAATTACCGCCACCTATGATTAACTTAACGAACTAATTTAACTTTATACAATCTAATGATCTGTCATGAACACATGTACTACATGAACTTTTATAAATGTATGTAGTGAAAAAATGACTAAATGACTAGGTACGTCTTGCTAAAAATACATTTAATAGATTTTGAAAGTTATTTACTATTTACTAATATGTATTACTAAAACTATTAACTAATAGTCTAATACTAGGTTGTAGTAGGTATTGATATAAATTTATTTAATATAGAATGTGTATATATTATGTTATACAAATGACCGATATCAAAACTATTTAGTAAATAGCACATCTAAATAATATGCAGTAATTTGTGATATCAAATCTTTTTTTACATTTTAATTTTCTTTTTTGAAGTTGTTTTACTTTATCGTAGTTATTTTTAATGTACATGTACAACTATGATATAAGGGCGTATTCAGAAAGAAAGCTTGAAACTTATAAGCGCTTATAAGCGCTTATCGGCGCTTATAAGCGCTGGTTACCCGCGCAGGAAAATATATGAACATGCGCTTATAAGCGCTGATAGGCGCCGACAAGTTCCAACAAGTTTCAACAAACTTGTCGGCGCCGATCAGCGCTTATAAGCGCATGTTCATATATTTTCCTGCGCGGGTTACCAGCGCTTATAAGCGCCGATAAGCGCTTATAAGCGCTTATAAGTTTCAAGCTTTCTTTCTGAATACGCCCTTACATTTGATTTTTTTTTATTATACCTTTTTTTTATCAACTGGCAATTTAGTTTAGTTTTCTCTAAAAATTTCTGGCAACACTCATGATGATATCGGAACGATTTTATCGGACAATGTGAAAGGGCAAATTGTATCCGATATCGGATATCGGCTATCGGCGTCCGATATCCGATATCGGATCGGATAATGTGAAAACGCTCTTAGAGCATTAAACCAACCAACCAGTTGGTTTAATGCTCTAAGTCGGACTCCGATCCTAAATTTTCCGGGATTTTTTAGTCTATGCAAATCACGGATGCAATTAATTATTCAAATTACAAATAGTGAATTTGTCCTGACTAAGGCCGTGTTTCCACATGCAAGTAAACTCGCGGAAGTCTTGCATTACGCATGGGCGTTGAATCAACGGACTAGTTAAATTAACCGTCTATGTACAATCAACGATTCGACTAGTCCATCGCTCACCAACGCACTAGTTGAATTCAACGACTAAACAAAAGAGTCGAAACGCTCGTCAACGCGTCCGCGATGGTTAACTCTTCAACGTGGCCGTATAATAGTCCACCGTAGACGGCTAAACGACTCGTCGTAGACGGCTCGTCAGTCGACACGTTTGTATCAACTACCAACTTGCGACGCGACGCGTCGCGAGTTGATAGTTCAATATTTTTACCGTTAATTTCGTTTGACTTTTAATGAGATTACTATGATCAATGCTCGAAATATTGTAAAAAAAGGAGATTAATTTGTATTAATTTGATATTATTGAATTGTCTTAAAAATCTTAGATATTTTTTTTTTATTCAGTTAATTTATTACATATCATAAGGATTACCTACCTATAATAATATATTGAATAATGTTAAAATATCGACTATAACTAACGACTAAAAACGACAAGTTAAAACATAAACAAAAACTTGGTAATAGATAGGTGATATATATAATTGTTAAAAAACAGCTTTGACTTTTTCTTTACTAGAGACAACCCTGACATTGAATTCTTTGAAAATCTATAATTCGTAATAACTTCGTGGTAAGAATGTGGAATTTTACATGTAGAGTGTAGACCTCAGTTCAAGGTAAGGTAGCAATACCGTCGCGCGTCGGTCGACCGTGTCAATTCGTTTCAGTTTACACATCGACTAGTCGAAGATTTTAACTAGTTGATCGACTAGTTGATGAACGACATTTAACGGTCTAGTCTCGTTGATGAAAAATGCGTCGACGACCCATTCCTATCTTGCATGAGTTACTTGCAATATCGTTTACATGTCCTGCAATTTATTGCTGCAATAAATTTCATGCGAGAAGCTCGCGGATCATACTATCGCAACTTATCGCGGAGGTGTTTACACACCAGATCTTGCGAGTGTCAGGATAGGAATTACTGTCACAATATTTCTATTCTATTTTGTGAAATAATGTCGTCAAGATGTAGTCTGGATTTCTAGGAGACGTGAAGCTGGTACTTACCATAATTTAATACGCAAAATACAACTGGAAGATGGTCAATAAAAACAAATATGTATATAAAAAAAATCAACTTGTAATAAATAAAATTGTAATATTGCTATAGGTACTATAATTTATAATGTGTACTTTAAAAATGTAAAATGATATAATGAACTAGTAAATAATATATTGTTTAAATAATAACTTACCTAAATTAGTTAAATTATAAAATTAAATAAGCATAATATAAATATTTGTATGCCAATTTGTTGGCGAATTGTGCGCACATGAAATTATAAAACTTTGTAACCACAATTCAAACAAATAAATTTTCATTTCATTTCATTTTTGACGTGACAACGTCTTAAATTAGGTTGCGACTGGGAGTCACTTATGAAAAAGTGTAACGCTCGGTAACGTTACGATGAGTCACCGAACGAGAGAGAGGCCCGCGGTCTGCCGCGCGCGCAGCACATAAATATTCTACCGAGAAAAAGACGTTGTCACGTAAAATCTTCGCCCGTAAAACCGACTTTACAGGCAACCATTTTTATTTCATTTTATCTTACGATCTCATAAAATCCGACTTTAAAGTTTCTTCACAAGAGCATTCACGACTTTGTCTTTGACTCATTATTTTCAACAAAATCAAAAGCCGTACGGGCGATACTTGCAGCTTGCTGCGAGATATACGGAACTAGACCGATAAGCAGCGAGATCTGTCGCGAGTAGACGTAGTCATGTTTACACACGCTTTCGCAACTTCTCGCAAGAAGCGCTTGACAAACTGTCGCGACAGAACTTGCTACATGGTTTACACTTGCAAGCTGCTGTCACACAGACTGTCGGACAGTTCTTGCGGAAGTTTACTTGCAGATGGAAACACGGCCTAATATAATATAATTATCTGTGAATTTGTCAAATGTCAGGTGTCATGAGTCATTTCATTCTCCCTCTACGACTACTACTATTTTTCTATTAAGAGATCTCTTTTATTCGAGCATTTTTTGAAAGTATAACCTAATTTTTCAGTTATAATTTTCCTTAGAGACTCTTTTTGTCCTGGAAAATTTAAGTCCCTCTTTGCAACGGCTAAAATTTTTTTTAATGTCGGCACCTCCTTTTTTACTGTATAGAAACTGTTTATTATATTTCTTATAGAACAAATTGTGAAGTCATCGATATCAAGTTTATTATGAGGTGGCCGGCGGCGTTTCTTTCCTGGAGTTGATATTTTCACTTCAGAACTTGTTGTTGCAGTAGGCGAAGACGATGTTGTCTGTAAACAAAAATAACATGATTGGCAAGACTGAAGACTAAATGATGACTTAAAGCCTCAGATGTTCAGATATGTTCAAATAAAAATCGGCAATATTACAGTTATTACTTATAGAAATGTTTCCACAACTTCTATAACATAAAATTGTTTGTCAATGAGTCATTTTGAAAGAGTGTCAAAACAAAAGGTTTCGGTATTTATTGCTTGCACGTGTTTACTATGTATTGTTAACGTAAACAATACATTACCTATTGTTTGCTTTATCGAAATTCTTCAAAGCTTTGCGGCGGTTAGCTTTATGACAACGACTAAGTACAGTAATCCAAAAGTAATAATGCGCATTCAAATCTTCGCTAATTGTCGTATTTCCGAAGACACTCGAATCATTGAATCGTAAGAGCCCTAAACAACGCACTTGCATTTTACACCTTGTTCAAAAGAAATAGAAGTCAATTCACGGTCATACACAATCAAAAACAAATCGGGTGGTAGGTGACGGTAGCCTGTCAGTCAAAAAACTCAAAAATACGTCAGTCGTCTTTAAATATTGGTGGTGATTGCACGTGTTCTCTCTGTGTGGAATTATATAGAGCTGCTATTACATACCCTTCTTGCCTCTTGGTTTTGTTTTTAAAGGTGAATTGAATTAATCGATGAAATGATTTACACAGGTGATGGCAGTAGGGAAAGTGAAAATGAAGAAGAGCATAATGAAAGTTCCGATGTACGTAAAATGTCAGAAATAAAGATAATCCCTGATTTTGATTGTTTTTATTTTTATTTTTTTGTAATTGTCATAATATTGAAGAATGATCACTGTAAATACTTTTGAACTGAGATTTTAATGATTAGATTTATTTGGTTTAAATATATAAACCTGTGTTTGAAAACCATATTTTATACAATATAAATTTTGTGTTATTTAACCTTCTTTTCTTCCATCATTACACCAGTTTCAGTAAGACACTTTAAAAGTATGTACTATAAAATTTTCCAAGTAAATCAATCCAACAAAGATATATTCGCAATCGTGGGGTTATACTCGCTAATTTACTTACAAGGAATTATCGAAACAAAATCGTTACTTACAAATACATATTAATCTCTTTTAGCACAAAACATATAATTTGACTAAATTACGCATGAAGAAAATGCATTTAACCACTCTATATAGATATCATCTTCGGACGCTCCGGGAATATGACAGTTGCCGAACAGTGACGAAGATTTCTATGCGCATTATTACTTTTGGATTACTGTAAGTCGTTGTCATAAAGCTAACCGCCGCATAGCTTTGAAGAATTTTTATTATCATAAGTTTTTATCGTTGTCCTGGAAACATCGCTTTACTTACTGTGTAATAAAACTGGCTTAAAATGAGTCCAAAAATAAAACTAACAACCCTCACCTACGCTGATAAATTAAAAGCTATAGAACTAACTAAGTGAGCGACTAAATTACGCTCATCTAGAGCGACTAAAAACACTAGAATAAATTGTTCAAATAGTTATTTGATAAAACTTTCAAAAACAAATTGAACTGATTACTCTGTCCATTATAGTATTTTTCAAAGTGATTTTTCTATTCGAAATACCTCGATTAAGATGAAATGCCACTCAGTATAAATAAATCATATGCCAAATAATGAATATAATACAAGGCGTAATTTTGTCACTCAAACAATTAATATTAGGTCGCTCAAATATTATGAAGCTGCTCATTTTGTATTTTATGTAACGCAAATTAATGTTTGTTAGTTGCTGATCTATTAATTTTTCATCGCTCGCAGTCAGTCGCTCACTTATTTATTTATTAATTAATTATTTATTCCCAATTAATTATTTTTGATAATTAAAACTTTAAATTACAGTCACTCGTTTAAATACTACCCTTTATAATTTACCTGCTTAATCTTTTTTTCTTCCCTTTTTATGCGCGTGATTGTACTTTTACTGACACCAGTAGCAGCGCACGCCCTTTTTATTGCTTGATCTACAGGAATTACGAAAACACCCTTCCGCTTTTCTTCTTCAAAAAAATGTAAAACTCGTAAAATCACTGTTCGCTCTCCGCTATGTATAGTCTTATTTTTCCCCATTTCGAGGGCTGTCTATGAATATAAACACAGTAAAAACTTAAACAAATAACAACAAAAAACTTAACAGTCAACAACAAGATTTAACGATTTAACAATAAAAGTACAGAAATAATTAGCGATGCGAAACGTATTAATGCGTCGATGCTGCGAACCGTACTAAGGCGAACGCGGTACCTGAGGCGGTAAGCGGGCGGGGAGGCCGCATTCCACCCGAGCGTCTAGTTGGCTTGGTCGAATTATACATACTATCTCGATCTCAGAGCAATAAATTATTGCTCTGAGATCTCGATGGTATTTGAAGACAGTGTTGCCAACAGAACTGGCCCTAATGTCGCCGTTTTTCATGCATGAAGTAGCCTAATATCGCCGAATTTCAGTTGTAGTAGCCTAAAGTAGCCCAAACACCAAAATATCAATATGAATAAAATAAAATGTAGTTTTCATCAATTTATCTATACTTACTAATATTATAAAGCTGAAGAGTTTGTTTGTTTGAACGCGCTTATCTCAGAAACTACTGGTCCTATTTGAAAAATTCTTTCGGTGTTGGATAGCCCATTCATCGAGGAAGGCTATAAGCTATATATCATCACGCTAAGGCCTAAGACCAACAGGAGCGGAGCCACGGGGGTGAAACCGCGGAGGGCAGCTAATTTATAATATGTTCCAGTGTGATAAATAGACATAAGCCATCTTTAAAACACGCTATGAGCGTTACTCCCGTTCAACGCGTACCGGCCGCGGCCACAGACATGCCAAAGAGCATTTTCATTTTTTCATTTCATTTTTTTTTTTTCACCTTCTAGGGAAGCGCGTTCCATCTCAGACCACAACTCAGCTGAACATCAGGCAAGATTGTGGTCAAGCGCTTCCCTATTCCCAATAAAAAAAAAGCTGTATTTAGAGCAATCTATATCTATACTTCTATACTAATATTATAAAGAGGAAAGGTTTGTATGTATGTTTTTCACGCATAAACTACTGGACCGATTTCAAAATTTCTTTCACCATTAGAAAGCTGCATCGTCACTGAGCAACATAGGCTATATTGCATTTTCAAAAAAAATAATGATCCTTACCAAAAATGCAATAATGTAACCCAAGATGTAAAAAATTCCTTTATAAAAATTCTGTCATCGCGTGCGCTGCGGAATCTATTCCTTGAAGTCCGAGGATGGTTCTTATGAAAAAAAACGAAAATCGGTCAAAAAAAGTACAATTATGTATTATTATTTTTTTTATTATAGGTACATATTAAATTGTAAGTTCGAAGTATATATTATTTTTTCATAAATTGATGGCTTACTTATGTGAATGCGATGGAAGCTATCACTTTGTCCATAGTATTATGTAACCAAATTTAGAATGCAATAGAGTTACATCATACTGTATTTTATTGTGAACTAGCGGTCCGCCCCGGCTTCGCCCGTGGTACATAATATTTACGTTTTCTCAACATAAGAACCATCCTCGTACTTCAAGGAATATAATAAAAAAAGAATTATCGAAATCGGTTCAGCCGTTCTCGAGTTATGCGCTTACCAACACATTTTGCGATTCATTTTTATATATAAAGAAGATAATGACTACCCACAAGAACGAGCATGGGCACTAGAGTGCCACGGGGCTGTTTGCGCTTATATGTCCGGGATCGCAGAGGATAGGTGTGCAAAAAAATACGCGTGTAGCGTGACCTGTCCCGATAAAAACGTTTGTTACAAGAAAAGTATAGCTCAGATTAAGAAAAAAATTCCTAGAGTAGCCTAATCGGCGACCAGTCGCCTTTTAGGTTTTTTCGTCGCCGATTCTCATTCTGAGTAGCCTAAATGGCGAAAAATCGCCTACGTTGGCAACACTGTTTGAAGACAAAAAAATAATCTGTGAATGTGTGAAAAATAGAAATTGTTCACAGAGCCAGTAATATAGGCACATTAGAGGAAATTGTTCATGAAAAGACGTCATGTTATGGGGTTGCTCTGTGTTATGGGGCCATTGCTATTACAAATTTTTACATGTACTTTTCTAACCAGCATAGAAAAATCCATTTGAATTTTGTATAAGTCAAGAATAATTATCTACAATATCTTTTAGATCAAATTAGAATATTGAATAAAGAAGTATGAGCGAAATTAACCTCATAGAGTTACCTCCAGAAATTTTAGTCAACATATTTAGAAGACTTAAAATAACTGATCTTCGGAATTTAATGTTATCATGTAAATATTTACGGGAGTATATAGAAAATGAAGGCAGTTTATGGAAATTCGTATGTCGAGGAAGTCTTATCATGTCAACAAATGAAAAAAGGTTTGAAATAACATTATTTTATGGCATAGAAAATAGATTATAGTCAAATATTTTCATTACTTCTATATATTTTATTTACAGATTTCCTATAACTTGGTATAATAGAAGTCGGATATCATATAACTGGTGTAAAGGAATTTTTAAATCAAAGGTATGTTAATTAATCATAATTTTTGTTTTAGGTATATGAGTTAAGCACATGGATCTTTGTCATCATCTCTCATGTTCAATTGTGTCCTGAACAAAATTTATTTATTTTATAGTTTATCAATAAGTGCCTATTTATAACATTAATTATAAGTTTTATAAGTTGTAAAGGGATGAAGATCTTGAAATGGAGCAGATTTAAATTTTAGCTAATAAATAATACAGTTACTAAATATATAATACTAGCTTTCCGCCTGCGGCTTCTCCCACGTTTCCAAAGAAAAACCCGCAAAGTTCGCGTTCCCGTGGGATTTCTGGCATAAAACCTATCCTATGTGTTAATCCAAGTTACCCTCTATATTTGTACTAAACTCATTGTAATTGGTTCAGTAGTATTTGCGTGAAAGAGTAACAAACAAACATACACATACATCCATCGTCACGAACTTTCACATTTATAATATTAGTAGGAATAATTATTAAAAATATATTTTCAGTTAATAGTACAACATTCAACAAATTATATACCTTGGATGCAATTATTTTCCGATGTGTTAATTTTGTCCATTGGATCTGAACTTAAATGCTTTGCCATCGATAAAACTGGTTTTAACCGTGGGCTATTATGGAGTATTCATGTTCCTATAATGCAGAGATATGATGTGCGTACTAATGATGTGTCGAGATTCATTTTAAGAGAAAATTTAATTGTTTGTGGAAATAGGTAAAAAAATATTAATTGTATATTTTACTTACATTATATTACATCCTTTATTATAAAATTTTATTTTGAACATCAACAACAAATAGAAATTGCTATTTAATTTCAGGGATGGTAGCACAGTTGTTTATCAATTTAATGATATTCGTAAAAAGCCTAGGTTGTTGTATTATATTGAGAATTGTCATAAAAATGGCCAAGTTGAGGTGACAGCAGTAGAACTATTCAATAACTCTGTAATAACATGTTCAAATATAAGTCAACATGTATGCTTATGGTCAATGGATGAAGATATTTCTAATGAAAGATTTGTTAACAATACAAATAGTATCAGTAAGTATAAACCCACCTTTATCACTTTATTTAATGATGTTATATGCTCAAAAATATTGTCAACAATTTACTAGTGGTGCCAATAGTCAATTAGTAGATAAAATATAACAAATTGGTAGCTTACAGCATTTGTAAAATTATATTAAAACATATGAGTTTGAAGTATTCCTGGGACACATTGTTCAGAAATACAGATTTTGAATGATTAACAATACAATAAATGTTATTTTTAATTGATTGAGTTGTGAATAAATCCCATAATATTTGTCCTTTTAGGCATGAGCAAGTTCATTATTCCAGAATGTGTCGGCAGTAGATCCCTTGCTGTTGATCCAACAAAATCTAAATTGGCTATTGGTCCCAATGGAAACAGTAAGCCTATTTTGCTTGATATCAATACGTAGGTAGTTTTTTTCAAGAACATTAATTTTATATGTTACTAGCTGTCCTGGCAGACACTTTCCTGTCTTCGTGCAAATTGTCAAACCCGTGAAGTTTACATGGCCGGTATTTTTTCGCATTTTCTTAATTTTTTGGTGCAAATTTCTTGAGTTTATCGTTCAGAAGATCCTTCTGAAAATGAATAACACATCAAAATAAGTATTATTGAAATCGGTCCAGCCGTTCACGCTTGATGCCGTGACCAAGGGAAATAGGGATTCATTTTTATATATATAGATATTTTTAGATTGTCAAAGTAAAATAAAATAAGAGATTAATAAACAATAATTGTTAAAATTAATAACGAGATAATATGCTTTGAATTTGAGTATTTTGTATCAGTGGCGTGCCTAGGAATTTGTATCTCCTATGATAATCTCTGATTGATGATAAAATCTAAGTAAACTAATGAATTTATTTTCAAAGTTTTCTTCCCTTTCTAAATATGTAGTTTGTTCAGGAGTGCAATTTCAAATTTATGTATTTTTATTTACACATAATACCAAAGTGTTATAATGAGAAGTATTATTAACGGTTTTCTATGAAATTATTTTAGAGGTAACTATCTACTGACGTCGAAAGAAACAAAGGATTTAAGGCATGTCATCAGGGATATACAATGGCACAATGAAAATGGACTTATCTATGTGTCTCATTCAGGGAAGCTACAATATATTGATATCAGGACAAATGATGTGGTAATTATTAAGGGCGTATTCAGAAAGAAAGCTTGAAACTTATAAGCGCTTATTGGCGCTTGTCAACGCTGGTTCGTTCTACACAAAGGAAGCAGGTTGAAGCAGACCCAAACAAATTTTATATGGCAGCGCCCAGCGCTGACCAGCGCTTGTTGAAGCTTGTCGGAACTTGTCGGCGCCGATCAGCGCTTATCGGCGCCGATCAGCGCTTATCGGCGCGTGTTCATATATTTTCCTGCGCGGGTTACCAGCGCTGACAAGCGCCGATAAGCGCTTATAAGTTTCAAGCTTTCTTTCTGAATACGCCCTAATATAGTATAATAATATTATATGTGAAAATTATGAAGTAATATAAAGTTTTGCAAAAATAGTTAAATAAATTAATGAACTACGAATTTACACTTTGTTGTTATATGATCTTATGATTATAATATGTACTTACTTCCTTCAATTGTATATTTGTTCATAGATTTACGACGCCCGGGACCCTTTCCAATCATCACTATATTGTGTTAAATCAGATGGAGATAGAGCCGTTATTGTTGGATCATCAGAGTATTCACGATGCGTATTATTTGATTTACATTCATCACATCATGTACAGGTAATTTACAGAAAAACAAACTCAATACAATAAGGTAAAAATATAAGATGTTAAAATTTATAACAGATTTATCAACTCAGAGATACCTAATAAAAAAAGTAAAGTAAAGAAAAAAAGTAATTAACTATGTATTTCGATTTTACAGATGTACTTTACACAAAAGAAGTCGTCCCCTATATATAGCTTAGATTTTGATGCGAGAAAATTGGTAGCAGCTGCAGATCGAGGTGTCGCTGTTGCGAATTTCAACGTCAATGCAAGCACTACAAAAAAGAAAGATTATTCTCATATATTCGAATTTGTTACATAACTTAGGAAATATGTACATCTGAACAATAAATACTATTAATTATTAACATGCTTTTATTTGCTTCATCTGTATGTGTGTATGATTACCGTTTCCTTTAGACTCGATTTTGACCAACTTTAAACGGACAGATTTAATTCAAAACTCACAATAATTAATCTAGGAAAGTGTAATCGCATTTAGCAAGTTGGCATCGTAAATTCAGAAGGCAGAAAGAAGAAACCATCTTTCTTTTGACTGAATCATTTAGAATCTAAAAACATGACCTTTTGAAATTCTTTCTTTTAAAGTGCATTATAATATATTTGAATAATAAATCATAGTAAGAATTGTCTTATTTACCGTGAAATATGCCAACATTGCCCGAGGATCAATTATTCATAATCGTATAGGAGCTACCAACGTTGACAAGAGAGAATTTTAGTATAGTTGGTTCTTTGATATACTGTTCCTCTTGCTATTTCGGTTAGAGTCCGGGCTGTCTGGCTGGTCGCAGTGGTTGCGTTTTTTAGTGCGCATCTTATCTGCACAGAATAATTTCCTTAATTTTAAGTCATTTTTTAACGCGTAATTTTTAATCTTTTGCCTTTAGATAGATCCATCAGACATAATTTTTTTATTGCAAGACGTTTTTTTTCGTTGTTAAATAGATGCCAGACGCAATTTTTTATTTCGTTTTTATAAAAAATTCAAATTATTTTAGAATGTCTCTAAAATTAATTAGCCAGACGCTAATTCGATTGTTAAGTATTAAATAATGTGTATAAATAAAAAAAAGTAATGAAGCATGCAGCTCATCAGCTAGTGTATTTTAATTATGTGACAGGAAATAATTGCAAGAATACAATATTATTTACACTTGTTCTTATAAATAAAAGTTAAAATGAAAAAAAAAAACATAAAAGTGAAAAATAAATTAAAGTTACCATAAGTACATTGAAAATAATGGAATATAAAAACTATATCAATGAAGGTTAAACAATTACATTGTTAAATTTAAAAAGCCATCTTCATAATCATCATCATCATCACCTTCCCTCTCACTGTCAGAATTATTTATGTTATCGTCTAAGGAATTGTTATTGTTTTCCAATATTCCATCATCTGTAAACAACTAGAAAATTAGTTTCAATATTGATGTACACACATACACACATACAACACACACACACACACACCACACGACACACACACGTGAACACACACACACTCGCATGTTTAAGTTTGTATTGAATTTAACTAAAGTAGTTAGCATGAATTTATATAGGTATACTAGCGGTCCGCCCCGGCTTCGCCCGTGGTACGGTCTACATGTTTAAACTATCCTATCTCTCAAGTTGGATCGAACTGCACATGGTGTGCGAATTTTATTATAATCGGTTATGTGGTTAAGGAGTCCATTGAGGACAAACGAGATTTATACTATACTAGCTGTGCCCGCGACTTCGTCCGCGTGGAATAGTGACTGCATAGTAGTGCTACTTAACTTTTATTGAATAAACACGTACTACCATAAATAATTAAAAGAACAGTTAGTAAAATTTATTACTAAACTGAGCTAAAAAATAAAAAAATAAGTGCCTAATTAATTTTCTACGTAAAATTTATTTTAAATTATGGCATATTATTTTTTAGGCACCAGGAGGGAGAGGAGCAAATTTATTTACCTTCCTTCCTTGTATGGATGTTTTTGACAATATATTGTGCAGCAACTGAGTGCCGAGGCAAACGTCAAAACGTAAAGGAATAGAATCCGCTATCGATACTAATTGACATAAGCGTATGATGTTTTGCAGGATTTGTTCACCCTACCAACGACGACGACGACCACGAACAAAATTTTCATCCAGTCGCAATTTAATAAAATTGTGCAAAACACAATTAAAAATCAATTATTAAAATTTCCTGTCGTTCTGGTGATTGGAATTTTTATTTTTGAGATCAACGATGAATGAAAAAATAGATTTTTCGTAGAAACAGTGGCTCCTAGAAAAAAATGTATGTGAAGTTTTTTAAAGATAATTTTATAATCTACAATTTTGGTAAAAGTTAAGGATACCATACCATACCATCATTATCATAATAATATATCTTATATATAAAATTCTCGTGTCACAATGTTAGTCTGCATACTCCTCCGAAACGGGTGGACCGATTCTCATGAAATTTTCTGTGCATATCGGGTAAGTCTGAGAATCGGCCAACATCTATTTTTCATATGTACCACGGGCGAAGCCGGGGCGGACCGCTAGTCTTATATATATATATTTTTTATAATGGTACTTAATTTTAAAGATCGTCGGGAAGTTTGTAAAATTATATATATTCCTTTTCCTTCGTTGCGTTGGGTTTTTTTTTTAATTTTTAAACTTCGGTTTCTTATTTTCATTTAATATTTTCAAGTGAGCGAGACCTACCTCTACCTCCATAATACATTCCTACATCTGACATCTTTTAAGTTGGGCCGTAACCGTGCATAAATTGTAATGGACCACAGTGGCAAAAGAAGTGGTATATTTAAGAAAAAAAATTTCCAAAGGGCCAGGCCTATGTGGCTTTGAGAAGAGTTCAAAATTTCCAGGGTGTGGCTATCCTCTCGCTCCCATGTCCCCCTCTTCTTTCACAGACTTTCAACCCTTCCCTTTCCATCCCTAGTAAATGGCAGAACCGATTTTGATGTAAATAATATTATCTAATTGTACCTATATGTACACGTCATATCCTATCGTTTGATGCTCCATTTGGTTTATTTATCTAACCACTGTCACCCCTAAAGTGCCCTATATGTAAAAAACGGATGAACCGATTTCGATAAAACATTACTAATTGTAATTCACCCGTTATGCACATTCATTTGATATATCACTTAGGTAGGTACTATCACAATATTTGACAACATTCGTTTCTTTCATTCCCACTTATACCTATACAGGGTGTAATCGTTAATAGCATATACAGACGCTCCGATTCGGTTGGTGCCAGCCATATTGGAACCGACATGGCAACCATTCCAACATTGCTACAGATTGTCCGACGGTTGGCCTTCCAGCTGTCAGTTGACCATAGAGTAATATGTCAGTTGACCATAGTACGAAGAGAATGGGCTAAATTCTACTATAGAAATAGAGAAAATTACAGTCATATGCGGCTCTTACAACTTATTTTTTAAGGTTTTTAATGTAGCCGCACTGTCAATTTTTTTTTATACTTCTAACATAATAAAATACGCTTGATTTCTGGCATCTCTATTTGCGTAATCTTTGTTACTTAAGTCCCACAAACAGGGAAAGTCTTTATATAGTTCCAGTAATTTTATTAATATGTCACGTTCGGTGACCGTAACTCCCTCGGCGTTCATGTTGACGTCCTACACCGGCGGCGTTGCGAATGTGAATGAGCCAATTACCTATATTACTCTATGGAATGAGCCGATTTGGTCGGAACAAAGCTTCCAAACGTTCCAATTTGGTTGGATCGGATAGGAAGTTGGTTTGGTCGGTATAGCCGGCGCATCCGACCACGTCAAACCAATATTAATAATAATTATGTCGGACCGACCGCTCTCTACACTTTCCGATTTGGTCGTGGTCGGATGGTTGGCACCAACCAAATCGGAGCGTCTGTATATGCTATAAGTGTGCACAGGCGATTTTTCCGTAAGTATTACAGATAACAAAAAACTTTAAACTGATATCGAAAGTACTTAACCTAATGAGTAAAATGGCGGTAATAAATTTTTAAAAATAAATCGAGAAATATCAAAAAAATTATCTTTAAACCCTCCCATTCATTAAGTATGAAATATGAATATCCCATATACCTACATTTAATATGAAAGATTTTAGCTTTTTTTTTCTTTTTTTGGTTTTCTGCTTTAATTACTTCGCAAATTTGAAGTGACATTTTCCACATTTTTCCGGACATTTTCACGCATTTTCCGGATATTTTCCGAGAATTTTCCAGGCATTTTCCGGACATTTCCCTGACATAGCCTGTACATGTCTGGAAAATCCCCGGAAAATGTCTGGAAAATGCCAGGAAAATGTCCGGAAAATGTCTGGAAAACATCGGGAAAATCCCCGGGATATGCTCGGAAAATCCCCGGAAAAAGCCTGGGAAATTCCCGGAAAATAACCGGAAAATGCCTGAGAAATGCTCGGAAAATGCGTGGAAATTTCCGGAAAAACCGTGGAAAATCCCTGGAAAATGCCTGGAAGATATCCGGAAAATGCGTGAAAATGTCCGGAAAATATCCGGTAAATGCGTGGAAAATCCCCGGAAAATGCCAGGGAAATGTCCGGAAAATCTGGGAAACACCCGGAAAATCCCCGGGAAATGCTCGGAAAATGCCTGGGAAATTCCCGGAAAATGTCTGGAAAATCCCGGAAAATAACCGGAAAATGCCAGGGAAATGTCTGGAAAATATCCGGAAAATGCGTGGAAAATGCCTGAAAATGCCAGGGAAATGTCTGGAAAATATCCGGAAAATGCGTGGAAATTTCCGGAAAAAGCGTGGAAAATGCCTGAAAATGCCCGGAAAATGCTCGAAAAATGCGTGGAAATTTCCGGAAAAACCGTGGAAAATCCCTGGAAAATATCCGGAAAATGCGTGAAAATGTCCGGAAAATATCCGGTCAATGCGTGAAAATGTCCGGAAAATATCCGGAAAATGCCTGGAAAATCGCCGGAAAATGCCTGAGAAATGTCCGGAAAATGTCTGGGAAATGCGTGGAAAATCCCCGGAAAATGCCAGGGAAATGTCCGGAAAATGTCTGGAAAACATCCGGAAAATCCCCGGGAAATGCTCGGAAAATCCCCGGAAAAAGCCTGGGAAATTCCCGGAAAATAACCGGAAAATGCCTGGGAAATGCTCGGAAAATGCGTGGAAATTTCCGGAAAAACCGTGGAAAATCCCTGGAAAATGCCTGGAAAATATCCGGAAAATGCGTGAAAATGTCCGGAAAATATCCGGTAAATGCGTGAAAATGTCCGGAAAATATCCGGAAAATGCCTGGAAAATCCCCGGAAAATGCCTGAAAAATGTCCGGAAAATGTCTGGGAAATGCGTGGAAAATCCCCGGAAAATGCCAGGGAAATGTCCGGAAAATGTCTGGGAAACATCCGGAAAATCCCCGGGAAATGCTCGGAAAATGCCTGGGAAATTCCTGGAAAATGTCTGGAATATCCCGGAAAATAACCGGAAAATGCCAGGGAAATGTCTGGAAAATATCCGGAAAATGCGTGGATATGTCCGGAAAAAGCGTGGAAAATGCCTGGAAAATGCCCGGAAAATGCTCGGAAAATCCCCGGAAAATATCCGGAAAATGCGTGAAAATGTCCGGAAAAAGCGTGGAAAATGCCACTTCAAATTTGCGAAGTAATTAAAGCAGAAAACCAAAAAAGAAAAAGAAAGCTAAAATCTTTCATATTATGGGATATTCATATTTCATACTTAATGTATGGGAGGGTTTAAAGATATTTTTTTTGATATTTCTCGATTTATTTTTAAAAATTTATTACCGCCATTTTACTCATTAGGTTAAGTACTTTCGATATCAGTTTAAAGTTTTTTGTTATCTGTAATACTTACGGAAAAATCGCCTGTGCACACTTAACGATTACACCCTGTATATAGGTATAGTAAATGGATGAACCGATTTTGATTAAATATGTCTAATTATACTTTACACGTCATGCCCTTTCATTTCATATGTCACTTGAGTCAAAATTCACTTTTTTTATTATCTACCACTTTTATACCTATATCAAATAAATGGATGAACCGATTTTGATAAAATTTGACTTATTTTTACTGATAGGTCGTTCACTTTCATTTAATATATCACTAAAGTATATTCGACAACTTTAGTTATTTTCATTCCCACTTTTACACAATAAATGGTTGAACCGATTTTGATACAGTTTATTTAAGAACCAGCGTCGGAAAATATGCTGCCTAACAAAAAAACATCATCTAATTCGGATTACCTGCTAGCGAGCTACGGTGGCACAAACACACACACACACAGCGGTCAAACACTTATCACCCATATTTTTGCATCGGGGGTTAAAAATATAATATTATAAATACGACATAATTTAAAGGACATTTTATGTATAAAATTTACCTAGAAATAAGTATAATTTTAATTTGACCCCTCCCCCCTACTACCTCAGCTTACCCCCCCACCCTTGGGGACTTTCGATATGATCACTTGGACATAACTGTAGCGTATAACAGATAACTTACGTTTTATCGTACACTGTATGTGTACCATAGAATGCCTTAGCAAATGTTCGCCGTGAGTACTTAAATGGTCATAACTTTTTTATTTATGAACCGATTGACATGAAATAAACACTTAATGTTAAATGAAGATTACTACAATATATTAGTGAAAACCGCATCGAAATCGGATAAGCCGTTTCTGAGATTAGCGTGTTCAAACATACAGACAAACAGACAAAAAATTTTTTAACTACAGTTTTGGGTTTGGGATCGATTTAATAATAACCCCTGCTAATTTTTTTTTACATATTTTCATTGTACAGACACCACTTTTCTAGAATTTTATTATATGTATTGATGATGTATATTAAGAATTAAGATTAATGAATTAATATTGTTATCATCATCACTACATAGTATCACAGACTAATAATAATATACTACGTATAAAAATAGTATAAAACAAAGTCGCTTTCTCTGTCCCTATGTCCCTATGTCCCCTTAAATCTTTGAAACTACGCAACGGATTTTGATGCGGTTTTTTTTTAATAGATAGAGTGATTCAAGAGGAAGGTTTATATGTATAATAACATCCATTAAATAGTGAAGAAGTACTGTTATTTTTGAGGTTTCTAATGTGATGTCGTAAATAATTACATTTTTTCCACTTACAGTGCAAACGCAGGCTGAACCCTACGAGTTTTATCAAAATAATGTACTAACTATAGTACACATTGAAAAGGTCTACAGAAAAGTCCGTGATGGTCTATCTCTTATGGATAACCCACAATAACTTTTTTTTGTCATTTACTTTTTACGACAAATAATGGCTAATTTTTGAAGCGATTTTAACCAATACAGCATTAAACCTTAACCAATTAAAGACCTTGAATACATTGTTCATTTAATATAGATCTATATGGCCCTTTACACCGTATGATTTAAGTGAATATTTTCGAAGATGTTACAGATTTAAAAATTGCGGGACGTAGCGTTTGCGGCGGTACCGGCCGGCCGCCCGGCTATATATTTTATACCCGTGCGAAGCCGGAGCAGGCCGCTATGTTTTTATATACAACGTTCACAGTTTTTCTGTAGTGTATTTAGTATCAGCATTGCACCCGTGCGAAGCCAGGGCGGGTCGCTAGTTAAGTAATAAAAAAAATTGTTTTGTATAGAAGATTGTTGATGTACCCTAATAGTTTATTTTTTAGCCTAAGAAATAAAATGTACCAATGAAAGGTACTTGTTCCCACAACACAGGGAATCCTAGAGTAGGAACAATTCAATTTTTATGCATCTTATATTTAAAAAAAAAAAAAGTTATTTTTTATTGTTATTTAATTTTCGCGGCCGACCCTTTCTATCTCTCTTGCACTTTAAACTATCTCTCCATATACACAATCATCAAATTGTTATACTTACCTACTTTCACTACGTTTTTATTTGTACATATTTAATACTTAACAATCGAATTAGCGTCTGGCTAATTAATTTTAGATTATATTATGTTTGAAGAACATAATATGAAAATTACAGACATTCTAAAATAATTTGAATTTTTTTATAAAAACGAAATAAAAAATTGCGCATGGCACCTATTTAACAACGAAAAAAACGTCTTGCAATAAAAAAGTTATGTCTCATGGATAGATCTAAAGGCAAAAGATTAAAAATTACGCGTTAAAAAATGACTTTAAATTAAGGATAATTTCCTGTGCAGATAAGATACGCACTAATAAACGCAACCACTGCGGCCAGCCAGACAGCCCGGACTCTAACCGAAATAGCAAGAGGAACAGTATATCAAAAAACCAACTATACTAAAATGACTTTTTTTTAAACGTTAATAGCTCCCGTACCATAAGAAAATTTTTAAATTGCAAAAAAAACCTTCCGAGCGTTTTCACATTATGCGATCCGATAGCCGATATCCGATATCGGATACCGTGAAACCTGCTTACTTTGCCACTTTTTCATGTGTCAAAAAGTTTGATTCGCTTTAAAAAAATATAATTGTATGAAAACGTAATGAGTAACCTGCACCTAGACGTAGTTAATTTCATGAAAATTTACATTATTACTAAATATCTATGTATTTCATTTTTGTAAATTATAATATTTTAAGCATAAAAACAATTATGGCAAAGTTAGCTGTCACTTCTGGTAAATTTGCCATATGAAAGAAAAAATGAAATTTTTGGAGTTTATGAGGTTAAAAAGTAATATATTTGCACTCTTCCTATATCCCGTAAAATAAAGTAAAAACTTAATATTATTTAGCACTGGTAATTTAACTCTCTAAGAAGGTGGCAAATTCACCAACCTTTCCAAAATATTTCCTATATTATATAAGAAGAAGTTAGGGTTAGGGTTGTCAAATAAAAATGTTTTCGTAGTAGGAACAATTTAGTAAAAGTAAAAAAAAAAAAACAATCAATTACTTCTAGTTAGTTTCTTAACTTTGAATTGTTTTACATAATAAAACAAAAAAAAAATAGTATTCATTAACGTAGCAGTCTTTCATTTTTTAGTTATTTAGAAAAAGCAACATTGAACATAACTTAGCATAATCAGTCTCTAATGTTCCCAGGGCAGTCAGAGATATAAATATACAATACAACAAATCAACGACATAGTAAATTATTCATAAAGGAAATTTGAATTACCTCACAATATAAAATATTAAAAAATAACAATGGAAAGCTTCAACCTACTGTTGTACCATGTTGGTACCTAGTCTTTTCATTGGACATTGTACTTAGAAAAATCAATGTTGTCAAATTTCCGATTCGCCGAGTGTATCAAATGGGTAACATTAAAAATATAAAAATGGGTTATGTGGTTTTATGGATTTAACTTTTTTTTAATATCACACATTACACGACATTCCTAAAAGATTTAAACAATGACAAATTCTTATTTATATGATCTTGATTGAATATAAAAATTGTTGTTATTTTAAACTTGATAGGAACCAATCCAATCAAGTTTTAAAATCCGTTTGTACACATTATTTCCTATTAGCTGTACTTTATGTGTCTCTATTTCTTTTGTGTGTGCAATAAATAATTAAATAAATAAATAAATAAATACCTTTTGTAAAACAACCTTCATTTAAGCACATGCACTGTGTATTTCATACCTGGCTACCTAACTATTTATAATTTTTTTTCACCAGTCAGTAGGTACTTACAATGACAATTTAATTAAAATATTCATCAGAAATTTTGTGGCAGCCCTAACCTCCAACAAAACATGGCAAAGTCACCATCACAGACGTTGTGATTGGGGTTGTTGAATTTACCAATACCAATTGCGAAGTAAAGGTAGCTTGTAGCACAGTAAATCAGCTTTTATTTAGCTAAAGAACATTATGTTAACATAATATCAAAAAAATACTTACGTAGGCAATGCTTTTCCCGTTTGTTTTTGTAAAAGTTTCGGAGCACTAAGTTTCATACCGCCAACATTCGAAAAAAGTAACCGCCGAAAATGACATCTCAAAAACAAGCTGGGTTGCCACATCTCATTCGGTGTTGCCATTTAACTCATAAATTTTACTATAAAGGCATGTATACATGACAAAAAACTGATATTAAGATGTGACTACACTTTTTCCCTCAGAAGTTGGCTATGGCAAAGTCTGCAACCGTTGGCAAAGCTAGCAGGTTTTACGGTACAATTTGCTCTTTCACATTAATAAAAAAATCAACCAAGTGTGATTGGGATCCGCACAGGAAGAAACTATTTTAAATTTAATTCTTGTACATACTGGACTGCTGGACTGATTCTCATGAAATTTTGTAAGTTTGATAATCGGTCTATAAATAAATCTAAAGGGTTTCTGTTTCATCCACGTTATTCTAATACTAAGTATTTCGTTGAATCTAGGTTTGTTATGATTTTAAAAATATCTTGAATGCAACTTTTTTGAAATGTCACATAATTAAAAATTGCAAATTAAACAATAAAACGGCAATTAAATGTTCGAACAGACTTTATTTATTGAAGAACAAACGATAATAAATGTTTATAGACAAAAAAATATTAATAATTTTGAATGGGGGGGGCAACAAAACAGTATATTTTTATATTTTTATTTATTGTTTTGGCCAAAATGCCGCCTTCCTTTGACTCGTGGGCAGTGGGCCGTGGCGCATTCGTACGAATCGTGCCTAGGGGCTCGGGCGTTGTCTAAACGACGTTCGACCCAACTACCCTCACTTTGCTAATAGTCGTTGTCGTCGACTTGCTGCGATTTGCTATCAACTACCTACATCAATTAGGTAGCTGTGTAGAATCGCAGTACATTCTTATTACATTCAAACTAATATTTAACCCGGCCTCGCGTGTTTTTTTTTTCTTATAATACAACTAGCGACCCGCCCCGGCTTCGCACGGGTGCAATGGCGCGGCGCCGGCCGGTACCGCCGCAAACGCTACGTCCCGCAATTTTTAAATCTGTAATATCTTCGAAAATATTCACTTAAATCATACGGTGTAAAGGGCCATATAGATCTATATTAAATGAACAATGTATTCAAGGTATTTAATTGGTTAAGGATTAATGCTGTATTGGTTAAAATCGCTTCGAAAATTAGCCATTATTTGTCGTAAAAAGTAAATGACAAAAAAAAGTTATTGTGGGTTATCCATAAGAGATAGACATATACCATCATGGACTTTTCTGTAGACCTTTTCAATGTGTACAATACTTAGTACATTATTTTGATAAAACTCGTAGGGTTCAGTCTGCGTTTGCAATGTAAGTGGAAAAAATGTAATTATTTACGACATCACATTAGAAACCTCAAAAGTACTTCTCAATTATTTAATGGATGTTATTATACATATAAACCTTCCTCTTGAATCACTCTATCTATTAAAAAAAATCGCATCAAAATCCGTTGTGTAGTTTCAAAGATTTAAGCGTACAAAGGGACATAGGGACAGAGAAAGCGACTTTGTTTTATACTATGTAGTGATAGTGATGAAATCATGATGGCAAAAATGTTTGTTCATTGAAGATAAAACAACCCTGGCGACTAATTATAGTTACCTGAACATGTTTAAATCATTTTTCTAACATTTGTTAGTTTATTTGTCTGTCAGACTGTTTGGACACACATGACGTAAATACAGATTTTGATAAATTAACAGAAATCCATATAAATAAATACAGACATATCCTACAACATCATTATCATCAGCCCGTTCCCGTCTACTGCTGTTCATAGTCATAGACCAGTACATAGATATGTCATATTATGAATCAATTTATGTGAATCTACAATATTGGATCTCTCATCTCAGTTGTGCGTCAACAAAGGCGCGAACATGACTGGATGCCTTCAAGTAGTAGTAGGATATGCAGTAACCATTTTAAAAATGAAGATGAATATACAATAAAGAATTAACATTAAAGAATTAAATTAACGCTACTGATGAAAAATGCTATTTGCTTTTCTGTAAATAGCTATTGAGCGTAAATTTTATTTGTGTTTTCGATAAAAAAAAGTATTCTTATTTATTCTTCCTTTCTTTTATTTCATCCTTTTTTTTTCATATGAGCACTACTATTATTATATCCTACAAGGTGGAGTGATGACCTTGTACGGGTTCCGGGAACTGCCTTGAGACGTATAGCGTAAGACCGGTCTTTATGGGGTTCTATAAGGAGGACTGTGCTTGGCAGTTGGCAGTGGGTGTCTATCGGGTGAAATGATGATGATTATCACATCAACCCCCTGACCGAAAACGAACACCACAGCTAGTAATAAATACTTAATACAGTTATATCCCCAAAAAAGTTTTTATCATTTTAATACAACTTCATAATAATAATTAAATAGTAAATGAAATTGTCACATGCACATGTGTTTACGTGTGCAGGAAACGTACTATCTATAACATTGAACCTTCTGTGTCGTTAGTCTATGCCAATTGCCATGGCAACTATTTATTTATTTTTATTTAATTGGTGAATTCGACGTTTGCTTACACCTGCGCGGAAGTGACAAACTGAAAAGCGCGGGAAACTTCGAATGAAGCGGGTGTAATTTTTCCTGGCTGAGTTAAAATAATTAATTTTTATATGATCAGTGGAGTTTGGTTTTGTATATATAGTTTATAATTGTATATATTTTATTAATTGTGTATAGTTAGTGTTTATTTTGGTAAGTTTTTGTATATATTTAATTTATAGTATGTAAAAAGTTAAATTACGTGAGGTAAGGTTCGGTCTGATTGTTCTATGAACGATCCTCCGGATCCTATACCCCCGGGACTGGTTACCCCCGGTCCTGAGGTAGCTAGTTACATAACAATCCCAATTGTTACAAAAACATGCTTAGATCAGAATTTGGAGAGTACTCCAAAGAAACGACGCTATAGAAAGCATGCAAAAGATTCAAATGAATCAATGATCACTGAAAATATTGATGTTGGTGATAAGCTAAATAGATCTAATGATAATCCTAAATTACATGACTCTGTTGCTTTACAAGATAGTCGGTGTGAATATGTACCCTCAGATTCCTTCCCTTATATTGTTCATGTACAAAGAACTGAAACATCACCCGGCGACGGCTCTACTCTGCATCCCATTACTTTTGGAAGGTTTTTAAAGAACAATAACATAAAAAACATTGTATCTGGTAGCATTAAAAAAATAGGCAGAAACCGTTGCATTGTTGCTTTCACAACAGCACAGGATGCTAATGAGTTTATCAAAAATAAAAATTTGAGTAGTTTTAATCTTAGTGCAAAAATTCCATCATTCAATATTACCAGAATTGGTATTGTTAAAGGCATTCCATCCGAGTGGTCCCCCGAGGAAGTAAAAGAATATGTGTCCACCCCAGTAGGTTGTGGTAAAATAATTAAGGTCCGAAGGATAAATTATAAAGTTAATGTTAATGGTACTATTTCTTGGAAACCTACACAGTCAGTCGTTATAACATTTGACGGACAAGTTCTCCCTGAGCGTGTATATGTTTGTTATAACTCTTTGCCAGTAAACTTATATATTTTCCCTACTATCCAATGTTATCAATGTTGTAGATATGGTCACACTAAAAATATATGCCGATCCAAACCTAGGTGTTACAAGTGTGGTCAAGATCACACAGGTGACACTTGTACGGTAGAGGAAGATTGTGCGTCATGCTTATTATGTTCTGGTTTCCATTATGCTTCTAACAAAATCTGTCCTGAGTATAAACGGCAAAAAGATATCAAAATATGTATGGCTCAAAAAAATATTTCTTATGGTGAGGCAAGCAAATTTTACCCACAAATTACAAAATCATATGGCGAGGTATTGATGGCACCCTCTTCTAATTCAACCCCAAACAGATTAAGTGTTAATAATACAAATTCTTCATACAAAAAAACTTTTCATTTAAAACCTAAATTGCCTCCTAAGTCTATAAAGGGTTATGACAAAGTTGCTCATAATGATATTATTAGACAAGCTCAGATTCCTACGCCTGAAAATGGCTGCGGATATCAAGTGGCCCATAATGAAACCGAAACATCTCAGATTATGGATATTATAACTTCTTTGATAAACACTTTATTAAAAAATAAAACATTAAAACCGTCCAACGTTGCCACTTTGTATAAGTTAATTGATAGCATAAGTAATAATAATGGATTCCAAAATAATACAGTGGAACTGCAGGAGCATAATTCCTAAGAAATCGGATTTAATTCATATTATAAATAAGCATGATCCTATTATAATCGCTCTTAACGAGACTTGGCTAAAACCAAATCTCAATTTTAGAATTCCAGGTTATGTTTGTATTCGTGATGACATGGTGATGACAGAATTGATGGGTATGGTGGTGCTGCCATACTCATCAAAAAGTCTATACAATTTAAACGCTTAGTATTACCAGCTCACAATAATAAATACTTAAATAATGTTGGAATTAATCTAAAAAATAGTCTCTCTATCATTTCAATTTATATATCATATAACACTGCTTCTACGTTTACCTACATACAAAATTTAATTAGCTCTATTTCTACCCCTTTGTTGATACTGGGTGATTTTAATGCCCATCATCAATACTGGGGCAGTAGTATTACGAACAGTAGCGGCGTACAACTTTTAAATATCTTTGACAAGTATAATTTATGCATGCTCAATACAGGTGAGCGAACAAGACGTACACGAGCGAATGAAATTTTTAGTGCTGTAGATCTCTCTCTTTGCTCTCCAGGATTAGCATCATATATTTCTTGGTGTCCTCTAGCAACTTCATTTGGTAGTGATCATTTTCCTCTGTTAATGACCATTCCTATAGGAAACAAAATACATAATACAAGCATAAAGCCTCGTTTGAGGTATAAGCTCCATAATGCAGACTGGCATAAGTTTAAAGAAGAGGTTGATCGCCAAGTTAAAGAGTTACCGGAGATTAATGCAAGCAATGAAGAGTCTTGTTCTGTACATTTAGCCAAGATCTTGATTGATGCAGCTGATAAAACTTTACCCCACAAATCTATGCATCCTTCGAAAATTCCAAGTCCTCCTTGGTGGGATGAGGAATGTAGTAATGCTGTTAAAGAAAGAAAGCGCATTGAAAAAATATATGCCAATGACATGTCCGAAATAAATTATGAAATTCTTTCTCTAGCTATCAATTCCACCAGATTACTGCTTAAAAAGAAGAAACAAGAAGGATGGAAATCTTTTTGCT
The DNA here is from genome assembly GCA_029959065.1 of Colias behrii. NCBI lineage: Eukaryota > Metazoa > Arthropoda > Insecta > Lepidoptera > Pieridae > Colias > Colias behrii. The sequence continues at coordinate 6,812,103 of JARWMC010000007.1, read as the reverse complement.
CATCTTTAGCACCCGAAACATGCTCCAGAGAAGTATGGAAAAATATTAAACGCTTCCGATCAGCTTTCAAAGAACAGACATCAATAATATCAAAGGAATTAGCAAGTAATTTTATGGATAATTTAGCCCCGTCTACAGCAAGAGAGTTTATTCAATTAAAGCCTCCTATTATCTGCCCTATGGACCATAATTATGGCTCACTATTAGCTTCACCGTTTACACTTGATGAACTTAAAGGTGTTTTATCATCTGTTAAAGATTCTGCTCCTGGGTTGGATGGAATTCCGTATTCTTTTATATCACATCTTTCTGAAAATTGCTTAAACTATTATCTTGAGCTTATTAATTCCATCATGATTTCTGGGAATGTTCCGCGGTCCTGGAAATCTCAAGAAATCATTCCAATTTTAAAACCAAAAAAATCTCCAACTGCAGTGTCTTCATACAAACCCGTTGCTTTGTCGTCTGTATTAACCAAAATTTCAGAAAATTTAATCAAAAACCGTTTGGAATGGAAGAACACAACAAAATCCTTTCAAAGACTCAATTCGGCTTTCGTAAGTCGAAAAGTACTATTGACAACATCAGCATCCTAACTACGGATATAAATTTAGCTTTTTCAAATGATCAACAAGTTATTGCCGCGTTTCTAGACATTCGTTCGGCATATGACAATGTAGTCATCTCAATACTCCAGAATAAACTTTATAAAATGAACATCCCTGCTTTATTGGTTAATTTCATTATAAATATATTAAAAGAAAGACATGTGGTTTGTAAATGTTGACGACACAGTAAGTATTGTCCGTACTATCAGTAAAGGTATTCCACAAGGGTCAGTTCTAAGTCCTATTCTATATAATGTTTATAGTTATGACCTAGAAAATGTATTTAGTAGTTATGTTAATGTCCTTCAATATGCTGACGATTTGGTATTGTACACTGTTGATTCAAAATTAGAGTCGGCCAGTATTTTGTTAAATAATGGTCTTGCTGATCTTAATCGATGGATGGATCAAAATGGTTTGGATATTTCTATTGATAAGAGCGTTGCGGTAGTGTTTACAAAAAAACGAATAGTTCCTAGGGTTTGTGTCACTTATAATAACAAACAAATTCCAATTCAAAATCATGCAAAATTTTTAGGTATTATCTTAGATAGTAAAATGACAGGTACTTTTCACATCGACTACATTTGTACAAAATGTGAAAATATTTTAAATATGTTACGATGTCTTTCTGGGGTTTGGTGGGGTGCACATCCTTCTTGTATGAAATTAGTATATAATGCCTTGCTTCGTAGTATCCTAGACTACGGAATGTTTTTATTAGAAAGTGGAAATATAACTGCTCTTCACAAGTTGGATAAAATTCAAGCTAAAGCCCTCCGGATTGTTTTAGGTGCTATGAAATCGAGTCCCATAAACGCCCTTCAGGTCGAATGTGGAGATCCTCCACTGAAGATCAGAAGGCAATATTTATCTGATAGATTTTTGTTCCGTATAGTACAATTCACCAACCATCCATTAATAAACAATTTAAAAATGTTAAACGATCGAATTCGTACGTCTTCATTCTGGAAAAATAAATCTATACCTTGCTTAATTATAAGTTACCGTAAATTCATTTCAATGTCAACCAATATTTTTCAGTCCCCAGTTTTACCGCTTTTTGCTTATAACTACCAGAGCCTTTTGATCAAACCAATTATAAAGTACAATATAGGAATCAGTAAGCATGATAATATAGATTCAAATGTAAACTTTAGATTTAATGTTGATAAGGAGTGGCGTAATTGGCATCATATTTTTACTGATGCATCTAAATCATCAACTGATAGTTGTGTTGGAGTTGGTATATTTCACGTTCAATATAAGATTACACAAAAGATCAAGCTACCGCCGGAGTCTTCAGTCTTTACTGGAGAGTGCTTTGGGCTCCTAAAAGCATTAGAATATATTAAATTAATGAAGCTACCTAAATCTGTAATTTTTTCTGATTCAATGAGTTCTCTGCAATGCTTAGATAAATATTCTTTTTACAATAAACCATTTTACCCTGTTATTTTTCAAATCAAAAATAAGTTACATGAATGCATTAATCTGGGTTACCTGGTAACTTTTGCTTGGATCCCGAGCCATCGTGGAATCCAAGGAAATGATAGGGCTGATAGCTTGGCCAAGGATGCGGTGCAGTGTGGAGATATGTTTCCATACATGAACTATTCTCATGACCTGCTAAACTTACCGAAGCGATATCTCTTTGAAACGTGGAATACGGTCTGGGCAGATACTGGGCAATGTAAGGGAAGGAATTATTATAGAATCCAACCGACAATACCAATAAAGCCTTGGTTTGTTGGTGTTGAAGCCAATAAATTAGTTATATCTTCAATAAGTCGCCTGAGAATTGGACATATGTGTATTCCTAGTCATTTAGCCAGAATTGGTGTGTTAAATACTGAAGTTTGTGAGTGTGGAGAGGGCGAGGGAGATATAGACCACATATTTTTCTCTTGCTCTCTATACGACCATTCTTCCTTTTATAATTCCTTAATATCCTCAAATGTTCCTCTTCCTACTCGTATGTCCTATCTATTTATGTACCCTAAAAAATATCTGAGTAATATATCTAATTTTATATGTAGCAATAATATCAAATTGTAATGTTCATTAATTTCCATTTAATCTATTTAAGTTATGTAAATATGTATTATTATAATGTAAGTATTAATTTTTTTTTTCCTAAACTCTTTTGATCACCTTACTATCGTCCTACCCTATTTTCCCGTGTATGGTTTCCCTACCTTTAACTTGACACTGGCAAATGGTTATCTTCTTGCCATAACGAAGAAAAAAAAAAAAAAAAAAAAAAAGTGACAAACTATCTTTGTCTTTTTGTTTATATAATTTTACTTAGAGTATGTAATTTTAGTATAGCCATCTCTCTTATACGGTCTGTCAATGTAATAAATTATGTAAAATGAAACTTGTATTTGTGTGTGCCTGCCGCTGCATGTGGAGCATTTTTTTGGGTATATTGTGAGTATATAACGTACCTATCTATTTAAAAAATATCATTGGTGGACCTCTAAGTTGGTGGACAGATCTTTTTTGCGTCTCAAATTTAACAGATACAGCAAAGTTTTTTTTAAACAATAATAATTAATGTCAAGATGTCAAGTGTACAATTTTGTTGTGACAGGTGATTGTCAATGATATGTCAAATAATCAAAACTCAAAAATTAGTGAACACTGAACACAAAGTCACAAACGAAACGGAACCAATGCAGTGCAGACTGCAGGTGCAGATTGTGGTGCAGATGAATATAATATTACTGTCTAAAATAATAAAATGCCATCTACTTAAGCTATAGTATGGGAGCAAACATTACGATTAATATAAATCAATTGGTAATTATGATTGTGTTTGTCAAATATAATATCAAGCAGTAATGTAATGTGCATGTGTTTCTAGTGTTTTTTTAAAAGCTTTGTTTTTGTTATGAAAAACTTAGTTCTATTTTTCCAACTTTCAATAAATAATAACGTATAGATATTATTACCTACATGTAATACTTATTAATTACCTATTAGTAAGACTGAAACTTATGTTGTTCACAGAATCTGATTTAGGTAATATATATTATACTACCAAGATGAACAGGAAAAGGAATGTAAATTTTATAAAACCAGATGATCCACCATTTTTGAAAGCTTTAAAAAAGCAGGCTGGCTATGATGACAGAAATCATAAATTTGATGAACTTCATAACAATGAAGAGGATTTTGTAAATGATGATGATACAGAGTCACCCCAAGTAGTAGTTTTGAAAAAAGGTGACCTTACTGCGGAAGAAGCTGAGATTGAAAAAGAAAAGTTGAAAAAAATTGAGTCAGAAACTAAAGCAGATTTAAATCAAAGAGTAATATTTAAAAATAAGAGAAAAGTTAGTGAAGCAGGTAAAAAAGGCTCTGAGGATAAATTAAAAAGCAAAAAAAGTAAACAATTATTGTCATTTGTTGATGAGGATGTAGATGATTGAGGAAATTAATAGATAATTAGTTTTTTAAATAAAACACCATGTGCTTTTAAAAAAAACCCACATTTTTCTTTCGGTTTTTGATATTGTTAAACCAAAATTATTTTTGTACATAATCTTATGATCTATGGGCATAAGCAAAAGTACTTGCCGTATTATATAATTTTACACAAGTTGCAAATAAAATTATATGTTCAATAAACAATGTATTGTCAGTCAGTTTACAAGATTGTGTGTGGAAATGATTAAGGGGGGATACTTTTTCCTGAATCTTCATGACTTCTTCGTTTTTTTGGTTTAGTTTTTGAACCGTTTGGGGGAATAATTGTTGGTTCATTTCTATAATATGTCTGGGAAACATCAATATCATTTTCATATTCAAGTAATTTTCTCAACAAGAATTTTCTTTCATCCTTAACAATTTGAATATTTTCTTGAATTTTAGCAACTTCATCACACAGTGCTGCATTCTCCTAATAAAATTAATGAAAATATTAAGATAAAATATTTAATGAAATAATATCACACTTTGAATTACATATTTTTTGATTAAATATTTCTAGCTCTCTAGATATCTCATTTTATCTTAAAAAAATAATAAAAATAGTGTTCAGATTTCACACTGCTATTTAGAAAATGATATCACTTATAGGGAAAATTTTCTCTGTTTGCTTCTACCCACTTTAAAATCAATATTATTCTTACTAAATTAAGAAAGAATCGGGAATAATTTGTGATTTATGATAATAATAATTAATGTATTTATGTATAAAAACACGGACACTCACAATTATAAGACTTTTAACTTTCAATTTCATGTTATTGTATTTCTTTCTATACCGTTTATTCGGCCTGCCGTCTTGAACAAAATTCATTGTTTTTTCGGTACCTAAAAAATAAACTTTGTTTATAGAATTATTATTTGCATTGCACAAGAAAGTTTGTAAACTGTTTGTTGCACAAAACTAAATTAAAAGTAAAAATATCTTATCGGAATTTAAATATTCCCGAATTAATCTTTATCTTATTCGTAATCCAATTATTTTAACAATTTTCACTAATACAAGTATGTAACACAACCTGAGCACCTACCAATATCATATAAAATTATTTTATAGAATTTCTGACAATTTGACGTTAAATGTCAACATTGTAGAACTTTGAAGTGTTGGGCATAGACAGCACCATCCAAGAAGCTTATATCTAGTATCTAATACACTGGAGATTTCAGTATGAACATTAAGGTGAATGTTCCGCCCGTCCCTCCATACATTTTTGATTACCTCTAAACACTTAACACAGACACTATTTCTTTAAAACTAATCATTTTATCACTTCTCTACAATGAAATGTGTGCGCGTTCGACCTTTTTAATCAATGATTTACAATATTTACTTAGAAAAACAACAGTAAAATACCGGAAAAATTTGACACTTCTACAGTAGTGTGCGTGACTTTTGATAAGCAAACGAAAGGCGATGTTTAAACATTGACGCGCTAGATGTCGTTATCATAAAATTCTAATAAATCAAAGTTCTAAGTAATTTCATTTCTAATCTTTAAAAAAAAAATAACAATAAAATAAACAATTTTATTACTCATTATTATTGTGTGGCAACTCGTAGCGTGGTCGTAGGTCTGTATTGTACTTAGGTATTGTACACTGAAGGTCAATGGGAAGGTCATTGGTATTGTAGGCAGAGGCGGCTCGTCCTAAGGAGCGCTGGTGCAGTAAACTCCCATAAATAATTATAATAAAGTTATACCTACTCATTATTCTTTCGTAAAAAACTCCAATAGGTACTAATATCAATAAAATAAGTACCTTTACACATTACAAATAAAATATATCATTACGTATACACTCTTGTTCATTTCCTAAGCGCGCGAAACGGAGCTTACGGAGCGCTCTGAATATAGTACCACATAGTACATTGCCTACATACGAAATCCAATAAGGGTGAAAGAGAAATTTCGCCACAGTGAAACAAAAGATTTACTATGGAAAAATAGCCATTTTCGGAGCGTTCAATCAAGCGACGTTGCGCATCGCATGACAGCAGCAATTGCGCGCGACGTTGCCACTCCTATATTATAAACTAGCTTTCCGCCGCGCGCCCGGCGGCTCGGCCCGCGGTTTCAAAGAAAAACTCGTTCCCGTTCCCGTTCCCGTAGAATTTCCGGGATAAAACCTATCTTATATTACTCGTGGATAATGTAGCTTTCGAATGGTGAAAGAATTTTTAAAATCGGTCCAGTAGTTTATGAGCCTATTCATTACAATCAAACAAACAAACAAAGTTTTCCTCAATATTAGTGTAGACAAACACTATGAATACGATCACGAATGCAAATTCGGGGATTTTCTAATTATTGCTAAATAATAATTGAATTCGTTTTGAAATACTCTATAATTTTTAGTGTATAAATAATACATTTTATAATGTGGTGCTCATTTTTTTTGTACTGCTAACGCTATTGTAGGTACCTATTTTCGTTGTTTTATTTCAAGTGAACACGGCCATACAATTTTGTCACGAGCCGCCTATGATTGTAGGTACTTTTGTTAGGCTCCTTCGTCGTCCGCGTCGGCTCGAAAGTTCTTGATTTCATTGTCACGCGCTATGATTTGCGCGCGGATTTTCTTGTGTTGTGAATTTATTTTTGTATTATTATTATTTTTTATTTTTTTTTATTTTATTGATTCAAATAAAATATTTCACTAGTATGCATTTGAGACTATATTGTATTATGTATAATTTATCGTAGGTATAGTTATTCTTATAACGCAGTTATATTTTCGGTGGGACAATTTGACCCGTGATTTTTCTGAAATATCACCACGTTGCAAATCACATCAATCATACACACGTATGACGAAAGTATAGTGGCTAACATTGACTCATCAGTTCATCACTGAAACCAGTGATAAATCAGTATATCATATTATGTTTCGCAGCTTCATTCTTTGCGATTTATATTGACGTGGTGTAGTAGCGTTCCTAGCCTGAGCCTTGCACGGGTTTTTTAAAGGTATAAGTATTATTAATTTAAATTTATACTTTTATAATTTTTAAATTATACTTTTTTTTTTTTTTTTTGTGGCAACACTTTTTACCCCTACCATTTACCCCCATCATTTCTCAAACGGTTCGTTACGATGTGTAGGTCATTCTGCGTTTCCGTGCTCAAGCCTTCGCACGTCTCCGATAAAATAATTTTTGAATTTTTAAAAATTAAAATAATTAGTGCTCAATATGGGGAAGAAAAGGAAACATGAAAAGACGGACGAAGAAATTAGACGAAAGATTAAAAAACTAGAAAATCGGCTTGCCAAAAGAGCAAATCAATCTACAAGCGATTCGTCGGAAGAAAATATGATAAGTAAGTTGGTAATTTTTAAAAAATACAACGGTTTTTTGTTTTGATTAATTAGTGATGCGTACTGCTAAAATTGGGCTGTTACTATCATCAACATTAATCAATGATTAGTGATGCGAGGATACCATACCTGGGTTTCTTCTATCACAAATAAAGCGACGCGTACTGCTATACTTGGGCTGATACTGTCACTGTTTTTAAAAAACATTTGCTATATACAAATGTTTTTGCAGGTGAACCGTTGGATGTGCCATCTCCTGGGTCTTTATACTGCCAGTCGCCACTGAGGGACCACCAAACTGATGAGGCACCTCGACCGTTATCACCATGTCCGCCTTTGTCACCTCAAGAAATCGCGCCACGTCCTGACTCGCCACGACCTGATGAGGTTGTTGAACCGCAACCGGGAACATCGGTGGACAGTGATAAACAAAATGAAGAGCTGGAGCTGGGTGAAGACGTCCTTCAATTGTTAGGAGACGCTCCAAAAACCGACACTTCGCTCGGCCCTGCGATCCATAAGGATGTCGCCAGCAGGTGGCAGGACATCCTTTCCAAAGGACTTCCTAAGGAAATAAAAGATATCCTTTACAAAGAATATCTAGTTCCCAATAATTGTGATTTGTTGCTGGCCCCTGCTCTCAACCCGGAGGTAAAGGCTGCACTGCCTGAAGCTTTAATTAAAAGAGACACGTCGCTCAGCTACAGGCAAAAACAACTTGGGGTTGCACTGTCTGCTCTTGCAACAGTCACCCAAATGGTCATAGCGAATGAGACGTCAAAACAAAAAATTTTAAAGCCTTTAAGTGATGCGTGTCGTATACTGTGTGACAGCCATCATGCTGAAACGAGGACACGAAGAAAATTTGTAATATCCTCGATTAACACCAAATTAAAAGACGCCCTAATAGAAACCAAGCGAGATGCGTTACTGTTCGGTGAGAATATCTCGGACAAACTTAAAGCGGCCAAGTCTATCCAACAGTCAGGTGAATCTTTAAAGAATATACAAAAACCTAAAAATAGACCTAGTGTATCTGTGGCGACTAATCAAGTCAACAAGGGCCGTTTGAACTATGTTCCTCAGCAGCGCCAGGCGGACAACAAACGCCACGACAACTGTTTCGCTCGTGTGCCCAACATAGCGTCGCGTCCACCTCCGAGCAACAGTGCACGACGACCCCCCGACCGGACGTACCCGCCTTCGAAGACACCAGCTCCGCAGCGGAGGCAATAATCGACCAGGTGCGATATGCTGGAAGACTCCAGCATTATTTTAATAACTGGCGTAATATAAATAATGATCAGATCATTTTATCGTGGGTTAAAGGTTATTCTATACCTTTTAAGTCTTATCCGTTTAGAACCGATAAGCCTAGTGTGTATCCTAAAACGGAACAAGAACGACAAGATTTTGATACGTGTTTGTCGAAATTATTATCTATAAATGCTATATCGCATTGTAACCATGAACCGGGCGAGTTTTTATCCTCTATTTTCCTAGTGTCTAAACCAAATGGTGACAAGAGATTTATTCTTAATTTAAAATGCCTTAACAAGTTCATTGAAACTAAACATTTTAAAATGGAGGATTATCGTACTGCGTCAAAGTTGATAACTCCAAACTGTTTCATGGCAACTATCGATTTAAAAGATGCTTATTTTTTAGTGCCAGTAAATAAAATGCACAGAAAGTACTTACGGTTTGAGTATGATGGAGTTCTTTACGAATTTAATTGTTTGCCATTTGGTTTATGCACCGCACCGTTCGTGTTTACAAAACTTCTAAAACCTATATTTGAATTTTTAAGAAAAACTCATCGTATGATATCAGTCGTTTATCTTGATGATGTCTTTTGTATTGGTAGAACACTATTAGAATGCCAAGAAAACATAACTTTGACCAAAACACTTTTTGAAAGACTAGGTTTTTTGATTAACTTAGAGAAAAGTTCGTTAGTACCAAAGATGCAATGCAAATTTTTAGGTTTTGTATTAGACTCCAATAATATGTTATTAAAACTACCCGATGATAAGAAGTTAAAAATTAAAGAAAAAGTTTCCACCGTCTTAAATACTAAAAAATACAAATTACGAGAATTTGCTCAATTTATCGGTTTATTAATTTCAGCTTGTCCCGCAATTCAATATGCTTGGTTATATACTTAAATTTTCGAACAGTATAAATATATGTGTTTGCTTAAAAACGCTAGCTACGAACAGATAATTAAAATTCCAGATAATTTAAAATCTGATATGTTTTGGTGGATACGTAATATAGATATAGGTAGTTGTCCTCTCGGGATTGAAGATTTTAATTTAGAGATTTATTCAGATGCATCTAACACCGGTTGGGGCGCCTATTGTAATAACAATAAATGTTTTGGCTACTGGAAAGAATGTGAAAAAACATTGCATATTAATGAGTTAGAATTAAAAGCAGCTTTTCTTGCCCTTAAATCCTTCGCGAAGAATTTATGTTCTTCTCGAATCTTGCTAAGAATTGACAATGTCACCGCAATTTCTTGTATAAATAGAATGGGTAGTATTCAATATGATCACCTTAATGTGGTTTCCAGAGAAATCTGGCAGTGGTGTGAAATGCGTAAAATAACTATTTTTGCATCCTATATAAATACAAAGGATAATTGTGAAGCAGACCAATTATCGCGGAAGAAATTTCACGATACAGAATGGGAACTAAACCAAAATGCATACGATGAGATAACCATTAATTTTGGTGTCCCTGAAATAGATTTGTTTGCAAGTAGATGTAATGCAAAGTGTCATACATATGTAACTTGGAAAAACGATCCTGATGCATGGGCGGTAGATGCATTTACGGTTTCATGGAAAAATAAGTTCTTTTACGCATTTCCCCCGTTTTGTTTAATAACAAAGGTAATGCAAAAGATTATAAAAGAAAAGGCAGAGGGTATAGTTGTGGTACCGTATTGGCCTACGCGACCCTGGTTCCCAATTTTTCAGAAATTAATGACAACCAAGCCCATATATTTTGCACCTGATATTAATTTATTAACTTCTCCCTTCAGGATCAACCACAACCTACACAGAACTTTGAAGTTGGTTGCCGCGAAGCTTTCAGGCAAGCTTTACTAAGGAAAGGCTTGTCACCAAGTACGGTACAAATAATGTTATCATCGTTATCTGATTCTACCTACAAACAATACGATGGCTGCATAAAGACATGGATAAACTACTGCAGTACCCACAACTATAGCTACATCTCGGCATCTGTCCCTGTAGTTTTACATTTTCTTACCGATTTATTTAATAAAGGTGCTAAATACGGTACCATTAACTCCTATAAGTCTGCCTTATCACTAATTTTATCTAATTTAGAAGATGATAGGGTAAAACGCTTCATGAAAGGAGTTTTCAAATCGAGGCCAACAAATCCTAAATATCATATAACCTGGGATCCGAGCATAGTTCTCGAATATTTAGCCCAACAGTGGCCAAATAATGAACTCAGTTTGGAAACTCTTTCCAAAAAGACTGCAACTTTATTGGCTTTGGTAACAGCGCATCGAGTACAAACACTTGCTCTTATTAAATTAAAGGACCTTGATATAAGAGGCACAAGTGAAATAATAATAATGATTTCAGATTTAATTAAAACTTCTAAGCCGTACTCGTTACAGCCTCTTTTAAGAATTCCTTACTTCAATAGTCGCTCGGAAATCTGTCCAGCCAAATGTCTAGAATCGTACGTAAATAAAACATCAACACTTCGACATAATGATCATTTATTTATTAGTTTTAAAAAACCATACTAAAAAGTTACCTCCCAGACGCTCAGTAAATGGATAAAGGACACGCTTCATAACAGCGGAGTAGATACTTCTATATTTAGTGCTCATAGTACTCGCCATGCGTCCACATCCACTGCCAATAGACTTGGGGTCAACATTGATGTTATACGCAAAACTGCGGGATGGTCTGATTCTTCTGCAGTATTTGCTAAGTTTTACAATAGACATGTAATTACTGATCCTACCAGTTTTGCTAAAACATTGTTATCTAATAATGATTCAAGTAACCTGCAAGAAAAATAATTAATGGTTAAATTATGAAAATAATGTGTGATTAATAATATTTATAGTTAATTGATTATTGCAAATAAAAATATGAAACTTACCATAAGTTTTTCAATTTTTATCACCATTTCACATTTTATTTACTCTAAACATCTACACCACGTCAATATAAATCGCAAAGAATGAAGCTGCGAAACATAATTGAAAATCAAACGAACTTACCAAGTGAAGTTCGATGACAATTATGTGAGCAGCTTCATTCGAAGCGATTTATAGATACCCACCCTAAGATTACGGTTAATTCGACAACAAACGTATTACATAACATTTTTATATATTCCCTGCCCTATATAAATACAAAATGTGAAATATCTCTCAACAAATGACCTACACATCGTAACGAACCGTTTGAGAAATGATGGGGGTAAATGGTAGGGGTAAAAAGTGTTGCCACAAAAAAAAAAAAAAAAAAAAGTATAATTTAAAAATTATAAAAGTATAAATTTAAATTAATAATACTTATACCTTTAAAAAACCCGTGCAAGGCTCAGGCTAGGAACGCTACTACACCACGTCAATATAAATCGCTTCGAATGAAGCTGCTCACATAATTGTCATCGAACTTCACTTGGTAAGTTCGTTTGATTTTCAATTTTATTGTGTTTGAATATTTTTTAAACAACGATATATACAATATTATTATAAATCGGTAAACTACCAAAGTACTTCCGAATTTTCAGACAGACAAACAAGTAGTTTGTTTTATCAAAGTAGGTATCAGTAATTAGTAAACTCTACTCCGTTCACGTCACGCGTCGCGTCGCCGCGGCCGAAATCAACAAGTCAAATGATTTTTGTTCTAATTGTATTTTGGTAGTAGTTTGTTTAGAATTTACATATTATCCATTGTATATTTTTTATTTTGTATTTGCTGTAAAATCAAAAAGTGAAAAACTTCATTAGGTATACTGTACGACACCTGAATCTGAATCGCGCAAGCGAAATTTTTTCGTTACACAGAACATATAGGGTAATTGCGCCGGTTTGCCGTCCAGTTTCGGTTTTCGTCCATTTGACTGACCTGCTACAATCACGTGCGTAAAACTTGAATACAAACCTACCTTCCCGCGCAAGTTTTCACTTTTTACGTTCCATAATGTGTAAGCAACAGTACTTTCAACATGAAAATTTGATTTGACAAGAAGAGAGTTCAAAAAATTAACGTAAAAGTGGCCGCTTCCCATCCGTGCCTTGCAGATGTCATCGCGCGAGAGAAAAATTTGCCGGCGAGAAAAGTTCATGGTAAGTTAAATCACTGTTTTAGCTAGTTTACGTAATGTTTTTGGTACGTATGTTTAGTTATAAGCCTATTAAACGCAATTAGAAGTGTTTATTATACTTTTTTTATAATACTCTTCGAAAAATTAAGTGGACGGATACTAGGTTACCAAATTCTCAAAATATTTGGTTTTCGTCCAAGTGGACGAAAACTCAAACAGCTACGTGAATATTTGTTAGGTTCTTTTTACTCTATCGGACCTTTAAAATACTGAATAGTTTCTCCAGAAGTGATCTTTATTGCTATTAGTTTAGATTTTTTGGTTTCCGTCCACTGCTTTGTCAGTGCTGCCAAAATAAAAAAATATTTAAAGAAGTGGACGAAAACTAAATTTAGCTTTAAACGTTTTAGTTTTCGTCCATGAATGAGTATTGGAGTGGACAAAAATTAAAAATAGCTATTCTTTTGCATTACTTTTCGTCTTTTTTACGTATTGAAAAGTTTTCTATTCAGTATCTTCCTTATAAATAATTGGTGAGGGCCAGAGTGCTGTAGGTACCTAATATTGTCATTCATTCAGTCATGTATCATTCTCCTTATGTGAAGTAGAGTCAATTATTCGTAGCATAAATGGGGGTAGGTCAGACATAATACACTGTATTTTTCTTGATTATCATTCACTTGAGTATCATCTTTTATTCTAGGTCTGTTTTGCCAATGCAATATTTTTTTATTCTACTTACTCAACGTATCCTAAGAAAGATCTTATTGTTTTTAGATGGCCTCGAAGGAGTCTAAGAAAGCTAGAAAAAAAAAACGCTACGTACACTGAAGAATCTTTAATAAAGGCATCAGTAAGACAATAATGCATAGTTCAGTAAGGTATAGTATAGTTTATTTTAGTAGCTAAAACGTATTATTATGGCTGTGTTTAATATAGTACGTTTCATTTGATAAACAAAGTATAAGAATGAATATTTCTGTTTTTTGATGTAATTTCTCAGTCCTATAATTATTACTTTATTCATTTACATTGTAAGTAACGCATTCCTTTCTTTATTACGAATGATTAAACAGTCATCACTAACGCATATAAAGACTGCCAAGTGCTACATAGATCTCAGTGTTGACTAGTTATATTGATTATTATTAGTAAAACTAAACCTGTAAGGTAGTTAGAAATTGTGATGTTGATTAAATAAAAGTATATATTTACCTGTAATTGGTTTTTAACTTAATAGTTGACCTACCCTCCTTTTTCTACACGGTGGTCGAAAACTAGCTTACACTAGGACGAAAACCAGTTTTTTTGGACGAAAACTAGCATATACCCTACTTTTGCAGAAAATAATTTAAATAAAAAGATACGTCAAAATGATTTATTTTCACTTAATATTATCTTAAAGAAGACTATATAAGGACTAAATAAAAATATTATATGTTTAAGGAAGGGTGCTCCAAAATATTTATTTCGCATCACAAAGTTGGCAACTCCCATAACTGGACGAAAACCAGCGCAATGACCCTACAACTTTCCGACATACTTCATTGAGGCCGGTCTGCCAATCGAGTATGTTGAGAAACTTCACTTATTCGATGGAGGAAATCACCTTCCTTCCTCCACAGTTGCGTGACCCCGACGCGGACGTGCATTGAACACGCAGTTTTCTTATACTAGTAGCAAAAATCAAAACCATAATATTATGTTTACCTACTATATTTTACTAAAAGTCGAGTGCGTCGAAATCGTAAATAATAATATGTTTTTCACCTTCCTGGTTATTTTCCCATAGTAAATAGTGTTTTAGGTTTGTTGTTGTAGGTAGGAATAATAATAATTATTCTTACTTGTTGCTTATGAAATGTATATTGAAATAAATTACTTTTACAAATCATTAGTGATATTAGTTTTGAGTGAAAATGCTTGGATCAGCATAATATTATATGGTACTTCAAATACATGTTTTGATAAAAAAAAACAATAGTGTAATAAAATAAAACTGCGTTTTATTGTAATCAATGTTGACAATTATTATTTTCCAAAATTATTGATCAATAAAATAGTTTACACCAACAAATATACTTAACTTTTATTTTTATAACAATCGTTATAAACCGTAGCAGGTGGCGTTTTGAAGTTCTGTCTACTCATACAGAAAAATGGAAAACTTGTTTTTTTTTGTAAACAATTTATTACTCATTATTGTTGTAACCACAGACTAATAATAATATACTACGTATACAAGTTGTAACTTGGCAACTCGAAGCGTGGTCGTCCGTCGTAGGTACTTTTGTTCGGCGTCGCGTCGTCGTCGGCTTGATGACACGCGCTATGATTTGCGCGCGGAATTTCTTGTTGTGAATTTATTTTTGTATGCTATGCATTGAATCAAATTGCAATATTTCTCTAGTATGCATTTGAGACTATATTGTAATAATTGATCGTGGGTAGGTATAGTAATTAATTATTCTAATAACGCAATTATATTTTCGGTGGGATTCAAAACAAAAAATTGGCCCGTGATTTTTATGAAATTTCACCACATTGCAAATGATATATTATACAATTACAATTACAATTATTATAAATCGGTAAACTATCAAAGTAATCACAAACTTGCAAAATATGCTTTTCCGAATTTTCAGACAGACACACAATTTTATTAGTTTGTTTTAGCAAAGTAGGTACCTATACCTATACGCTTACGTCGCGCGTCGCGTCGTCGAAAACGGTGCGCCCAGAAACAAACATACCTAATTACCTAATTCAGTTACAATCCTTTTTTTGTTCCGTAAATTTATTCTAATACGATTTTTTTTATTCGTCGGCCAGTTCTACTAGGTATAAAAAGATAAAATTGTACCACGGGCGAAGCCGGGGCGGACCGCTAGTAAATAATAAAATAATAAATAGTGTATTAGATTTGTTATTGTATCTTGTATACGAATAATTATTCTTACGTCTTGTTGGGAAATGTTCAAATACCTACCTATTGAAATAATTTGCTGTTACAAATCATTAGTGTTATTAGTTTTGAGTGAATAAGCATGGATCACAAATTCAAAATAATATAATATGCTACCTACTAACTACTCAAATACATACATGTTTTGATAAAAAAAAAACAATAGTGTAATGTAATAAAATAAAACTGCGTTTTATTGTAATCAATTTAGACATTATTTATTTTCCAAAATTAATGATGAATAAAATAGTTTACGCCAACAAATATGTATATTGTATAACTTTTATTTTTATAACAATCGTTCATAATCAACCGTATACCTATATTAAGAAGAGCTGGAACGTCAACACATTTACACATTGCACATGTTAGGCCGGGAGATACTGACACAAAATTTCGGGTCATTTGTAACAGGATGGCGGTCTAGAGGGGTCTTAGTACGCAATGACAAAAAGAAAAATGATGGTCAGAACGCTGGTACCGGTGGACTAGTCGCGTGGGCGTTAGTCACACTCGTCGGATAAATAGCGAAAGTCCAACGATTTGTAACACAAAAATTTTAGAATTTACCGATAGCCCTTAAAAAAGATGTAGGCGGTAGTGTCATGCCATACTTTTATGATGTGACTTACAGTCCGCCTTACCGACGTGAATGCGTTGATTTAAAAAAAACAATTCAACCATTTGTACCGGGCTAACTTTTGCACAGGTAACCATCGTCGTGCAGCCATTTACTAAAATCGCCATGCCATACTTTTCGGACGATTCCAAATAGTCGCCATACCGCGGAAAATCTGCAAATTTTTGAATTTTTTTTTCTCGCCAAACGATTTGTACCACCCTACATTTTTTTTTTCAACAACTCCTGAATGATTATAAATAGAAGTGTGATAATGCCATACCTGTGGGAGGTGGCGAATGTGTATAAGATTTTTTTCTTATTGTAAGATTTTATTCGTAGTTTGAACGATTTGTAGCAGTATGGCACTAATTTTTCCCTCTATTAAAAGTATGGCAAATATAATAATGGTCACGTTGCATCATATACTTTCAAAAAATGCCGTACTGGTCAACGGCAAACAACTGACCGACCGACGACGACAAATCGCCAATTCTTTTCATTTTTTTTTACGTCTTGGCTTAAGTCTTACAATCATCCGCCCCATGTTTGCAATCTGCGATATTTTTTTCTAGGTAGAATTGTATACAAACAAACGGAATATAATGATCCCATACTGTAAAAAATTATTTTACGTATTGTACAGTCGTATTTTTGAAACGTGACGAATAAATTAATTTTTCAAGTATGGCAGCACTTTTTCCCCCTACTAGAAGTATGGCAAATATAATAATGGTCACATTTTATCAAATACTCTCCAAAAATCCAAATGCAATACTGGTACAAATTGTTTGGCGAAAAAAATTTTTTTTTGCAGATTTTCGGCGGTATGGTGGCCATTTGGAATCGTCCGAAAAGTATGGCATGGTGATTTTCGTAAATGTCTGCACGATGATGCCTGTGCAAAAGTTAGCCTGATACAAATGGTTGAATTGTTTTTTTTTTTTTAATCAACGCATCGCGTCGGTATGGGGGGCTGTAAGTTACACCGGAAAAGTATGGCATGACACTACCGCCTACATCTTTTTTATGGGCTATCGGTAAATTCTAAAATTTTTGTGTTACAAATCGTTTGACTTTCGCTATTTATCCGACGAGTTCGACTAACGCCCACGCGACTAGTCCGCCGGTACCAGCGTTCTGACCATCATTTTTCTTTTTGTCATTGCGTAATAAGACCCCTGTAGAACCGCCATTCTGTTACAAATGACCCGAAATTTTGTGTCAGTATCTCCCGGCCTATGTGTAGCTTTTATTTTGCAATTGTTTATAAATACAGGGTGATGTAATTGGTGTAGTACGAATATCTAAAAATCTATGAAGAATTTTGTGATACAGTAAATGGAAGAATTATAGACTATTTTACAGTATTTAATAAAATCATTTAATTTTTTGTTCATTTTCATTAGAAATGTCAATTTTTCTCACCAATGTGGAAATTTGGATGATAATGTGAGATGTGTTGGGAGTGAGCGTACACGTGTTATTTGTATTGTTTTTATGACCTGAAATTTAATTATTATTTGATAATTGAATGATTATTAATACTTTTATCCAATTGATTATTATTAGAATAAATAATTAAGTTCATCAATTGATTTACTTTTAAATTATAATTTTACAGGTAAATTATGAGAGCTTTCATAATTATATTTGCATATATTTATCTACAACGCACTATTTTACAATTCAAGTCTAAAATGAAACTAGAGTCGCATTTATTTTTGAACATACTGTAAGTGAAATTGCATAAGTGTGAGTACTGTGAACATGCCAGCTTTCCTTAATTGACCGATAGCAGGTAGCGTTTTGATTCTCACGCAACGTTGCCGCATCGCATGACAGCAGCAATTGCGCGCGACGTTGCCACTCCTATATTATAAACAAACACCACTGACCTCTATAACTATAAGTTATAGAGGTCAGTGACAAACACTATGGATACCTACGCTCGCGAATGCAAATTCGGTGATTTACTAATTATTGATAATCATTGAATTCGTTTTGAAATAGCCTGTACTTTGTAATTTTTAGTGTTATAGACATTTATAAAATGTGGTGCTCAGAGGCCGGCCGGCCAATCGAGTACCTATGTCGAGAAACTTCACTTATTCGATGGAGGTATTCCACCTTCCTTCCTCCACAGTTGTGTGACCCCGACGTGCATTGAACACGCAGTTTTCTTATACTAGTAGCAAAAATCAAAACCATAATATTATGTTTACCTACTATATTTTACTAAAAGTCGAGTGCGTCGAAATCGTAAATATCTTTTTCACCTTCCTGGTTTTTTTTTCCATAGTAACTAAATAGTGTTTTAGATTTGTTGTTGTATGAATAATTATTCTTTTTTTTTTTAATGCGGGCGGAAAGCTAATCGTTCATAATATAAACCGTAGCAGGTGGCGTTTTGAAGTTTTGTCTACCCATACAGAAAAATGGAAAACTTGTTTTACATTCACGCCATCTAGAGTTAAATCTTTATCATTTATGTATACGTCTGTGTGTGTAAACGACCCTGTATGCAATGACAGATGTTAAAATGCCTCGTTTTACCGAATTGGGTGGATTTTAAGGCAATGATATGACATATTTAAATAAAATATAATATTCAGTAATTGCCATGACTATTCCTACGACTTAATGGTTTTCCAATTACGCAAAAACTCAAATAAACTATAAAATGTAGAATTCAGCGCCATCTAGCGGGACATTGGCTGGGAACAGACCGTAGCAATCACCTTAACTTGTAACAAGAAAATATGACGTTGAATGATGCCTGTATGTTTTTTTATCCCTTTCACACCTAACTTGGCAAGTTGGTGTGAAAGGGATAAAAAAACATACAGGCGTCATTCAAGGTCATATTTTCTTGTTACAAGTTAATGGTCATAGTGCAATCTCCAGTGTATTCGACACTAGATATAAGCTTCTTGCTTATATCTAATACACTGGAGATTTCAGTATGAACATTAACTTGTAACAAGAAAATATGACGTTGAATGACGCCTGTATGTTTTTTTATCCCTTTCACACCTAGGTAGTTAGTTAGGTGTGAAAGGGATAAAAAAACATACAGGCGTCATTCAACGTAATATTTTCTTGTTACATGTTAATGTTCATACTGAAATCTCCAGTGTATTAGATAAAAGCTTCTTGGCACCATCTGATAATTTTGGCAGGTTACAGTACAGATTATTGTATGCCCACATGTATGCCTACCTTAAGATACTTATTTCTAATAAATGAAGTTACGGGCACTCGTTAGAATTAAAAAAAATAACTGCACTCTTGCAAGCACTCTTGCAATGGCCCGATTATTGTCACAAGATTGTCACAGACGTTAACTTTAGAAAATATTATCTGATACAGTTTAATAAGATAAAATATCTGTGGTATCCCTCCTCCTACACCTGGCTGAACCGGTCACCGGCATTTTGACTACGGTTATTTATTGTTGTTGTTAATTATGCATGTTTGCTGTAATCATTCAATACAAACCTGATTAACATGTAAAACTCTAGCCATGAGTGGACTTCTTGAATATAAATCTTTTTTCCCCATTGACAGTATTCAAAAGGTGTGTGAATTATTCGAAGAGCAACTGCGTAGCGAAAAAGAACCTGATTTGGCTTTGTTTTCAATCATAGTAGGAGCTGTTGAAAACAACTTAACTAATATAAAAGCTAATGATAAAGATGTAACACTCGCCAATAACAAGTTTGTTAAAATTAAATTCCCTTCGGTGTCCTGGGAAGAAGTAAAATCTCTATATGATCGCTTCGTTTCGTTGATGAAAAGTGGGGTTGATGCTAAAATACTAAGCGGTGAATTTTCAAGTCGAGAACTTGTGAAAAGAGTTGCTGATGTTGTATGGAATTCTCTTACCCGCAGTTACTATAAAGATAGAGCGCACCTTCAGTCTATATACAGTTTTTTAACAGGAAACAAGTTGGATTGCTTTGGTGTTGCATTTGCAGTTACTGCAGCCTGTCAGGTGCTAGGTAAAAATGATGTTCACCTGGCTCTATCAGAAGACCATGCCTGGGTGGTATTTGGAAAAGACAGAAAAGAAACTGCAGAGGTAGTTAATAATATGAACATACCTATAAATTTAGTTCTATTTGTCTAATATTAATAGGGCAAATACTTTAAGTTTGGTTAATATGTATCACAGGTTACTTGGCATGGCAAAGGTAATGAAGACAAAAGGGGAAGATCTGTGGGAGATGGGGTGTTAGCCCATTCATGGCTCTATGTAGCTGGCAAACCTGTTGTTTGCACTCGTGTCATGGAATTAGCAGCACTTGTGTCATCAATTAATCCAACATTAACCCCAACAATTGATGTCCATGAAGTTGCATTAATGCAGCACAAGCTCCTTTGGTTGTTATATGAGAAAGGTACATTTTTCAAACAGCACTCTTGATACGAGACAATATTATACAATGATTCTATTAAAAACTAGTATAAAGTATTTATAATTTTTTAACTTGATTGCAGGTCATTTACATACCTATCCAATGGCATTGGGTAATCTTGGTGATTTGGAGGAATATATGAAACTGTCAAATTGCTCAGAAGAAATGAAAAATTCAACAACAAAAGATGAGAGTACAAATACAAAAAGTAATACTCCAAGACCAGATTCAGCTGCATTGTATTTACAAGCCATAAGGTCATCCCGGCATCACTATGATGACAGACATGTGTATCCATATACATTTCAAGGGGGCTACTATCACCGTCATAAGATGTATAAAGAAGCATTTCATGCTTGGGCATGTGCTGGAGATGTTATTCGACAGTATGTTATCAGTATTATTTGCACTATAGAAATAGAGGCTTATTTATGTTAATTAATTACATATTATTCAAATTTAAAAATAAACAATAAAAATCATGCTAGTAAATAGGTATATCATGATTTCCAATGAAGAAAAAATCTGTAAATTGTTTTAAATTTCACATATCATGTAATTTGTGAAAACATAGAGAAATAATTTTTCTTTGTTTTAGTTATAATTATTCAAGAGATGATGAAGAAATTTACAAAGAATTTTCTGAAATAGCAAATGAACTCATTCCTCAGCTAATGAAGGCCGAAAGTTCAGGACACTCCGCAAGATCCATCTTGAAGGATCCAGAATGTTTTGCATCTTTATTGAGGTAATTAAATTAAAATAATAATCCTGTTTAATTTCATTAGCTTTGCTGCAGTTATGGTTTTTTGCATGACTCCAAAACCTCATTGACATGGGGAGCATTTTTCTGCTTCTATATGGTGTAATTTTGTAAGAGCACTTGGAGGGAAAGAACTGTACAAACGAGACAAACAACATATCTACATTTATTTTTTAAAAGAATGAAAATGGCAATTAAGGATTTTTTTTTTTAATTTGTATGCCACACTGCCTATCAAACCAATATAAGTATGTGAAAATTACACCCTAATCGACGAATAAACAAATATAGACAAAAAATCAGTGGGTCAAGTTAAGTAATTTTTCATCAACTGACTGTTGACTCAGAACCAGTGCTTTATAAAAATTATTTTACTATTTACACGCCGGTATATTATATGGCCTAAATATTATATTTAAACGGGCCATTGTATCCTCTCGGTCATTTTAGTCACGCCTTGTAATATATTTACGCTTTTTAAATAATTTAGTTAATAATAAATTAATAATATTAACAGAAACTAATATTATATTAAATAAAAATGTGTAATGATTATGCAAATATTGTTTAGTAGTTAAATTATAGCAGACATAATTGCTTTGTAATATATTAAATTACATACATTACAGTACAAAACCAATTCACTAAATGTATATAAAAAAATAAGTTATCCTTCTTATTTTGGATTGAATTTTCAGGTTTTATGATGGTATTTGTAAATGGGAAGAAGGAAGCCAGACTCCTATTTTACATATTGGCTGGGCTAAGCCTCTGGTTAGTACAATTTCAAAATTTGATGCAGAGGTTAGAGCTCAAGTAAATATTGTTTGCAATACAGAAAATAATCATATTGGTGATGATATAAAGAAAACTGAAGAAGGGGAAAATAAAGATTCCACAGCCAGTAATGATAGCTGGAATAATGCTTCTGAGAACATTGAAATGACTGTAAGAGAGCAACTAACAGCGGCGGTGAATAGTCGGCCACGCGTGACTTTATATAGCCATAAAATGGCAGCACTTAAACCTTTATTATTAGCAGAGAGATTAAATACGCACGCACTGCAGCTGCAACTAACAGCTCAAAGTCAGTTACAGAGGCCTCAAACGCAAAGGCGAGATGATGAAGAAAATTCGGGATCTGTATCGCGTGCAAAACGAGCTCGCCGTGAACGCTGATTGATCTGCAGATTCTAATTGTGATTGAATAGGATATGCAACTGTTTTACGCTTACTGACGATTATTTTGTACAATTCTTTATTGATTAATATAATGCATGTTTCTTTAAAAGCTTAGTGGGTTGTAACCTTTAGGGATGTTTTGTGATGACACTTATTGTGTCTTATTGCCATAGAATAGGCCTAAGGGTAAAACTATCACAATGATGAAGCTTTATTTTTCTTTATTAAGGCATTTATGCCAGCTATATGCTGACAAATATACCTACTCTATTAAAGAGTAAGTTGGACTTATGATAATGTACAAAGTACAAACAGTATTTTACTATTTACATTGTTATGAAGTTATTATCTCGTGAGTTTTCCATTAAATGTTATTTTAATAAGATTTTAAAATTACAATTATATAAAGAGTTTAACTCTGTATTCTTGATGTTAATTATTTTTTTGATCTGTCTTGCAATACATATTGGTATTTTATAAAATTAACTCTACTTAGTAGATGTTTAGTAGTTTAATGTGGGGCAAAAATATTAGAAATCTTATTTTTGTCAGTTATTTTAAAGAAAAAAGTAAGTATAGTTATAGTGAATACTTACATTTTTTCACTCATTTGCATATTTTATTCTATAAAAATAAACTAAACATAAGAAGTCATTCATAATGTTAAGCTTGATTCTAATATTCAATTTAAGTTTACAAGTTAATAATTAATCAAACAATATGCCATTGCCTCTCAATATGTAAGTATGTCTTGTAATTATCTAGTCTATATCAGTACGAACTGCAAAAGATCATACATTTAGACATCATAATAATTAATTTTTAATAATGAAAAAAGATTCAATGAAACTACAACATTCATTAATAATTGATGAGACACATGTCAGTCAGAAATAAAATAATCTTTTGCAGTTTAAAATAGTTATTCTTAAATGGCTGGTTTACACGCATTAAGTTGATATGTAGGTAACTAAATTTTAACTTAATTTTAAGTGACTTATATTTAAGTAGCTGTCCAAACGTATTTAGTAGTCAAGTTCATTAGTTAACTCAGGATGGACGATCAACAACGCAAAGAAGTCGTAAATTCTATCCTTAAATTTGTTATTAGTGAGATTTAAAAATAGGTTAAAGAAGGAAAATATGAATATAAATGAAATAAAGAGGGAAATAATCACACCCAAAAGATTATGGGCGAGAAATTTGATAAATAGAAGATATCAGTACCGTGCACATTCCACAAGCATTCTCTTTATGTATTCTTCCACAAATTTACAAAAAGAAAACAATTTTTGGTGCAGTTTTAACTAAATTGTGGCTGTCCAACCGTGTCAAGTAATAAGCCTGAAGCCACACCCACCAACTTAACAGAAAAATAGACAAAATTCTAATTATCGAGTTCAGTTGTCAACTAAATTTTAACTTGCAACTTGCTACTAAATTGTGTGTTTACACGCAATTAATCACTTAAAATTTTAACAACTTAATACGTGTAAACCAGCCATTACCAGCAATATGTACTCTACCACCTTAAAATAAATAAGCATTTAATCTTTTCTATGTCATAATCAAAAAAATTACAATTGAAGTCCAGAAAATATTTGTATACATGACATATGTAATAGATAGATAATTATTAATAGCTTGAAAGACATTTACCTTTACCTCATAGTTTACATAATATCATTTAGTTAGGTATGGATAGTGTAATACCCACCGTTAAAACATCATAAATTATAAAATATTTTTTTAATCCGTCCTTTTATTATTTTTAATGCGTACTTCGAGAATAATTATTATCAGTTTCTAATTATTATGTTTGTCCTAATGTGAACAAATAGTGATTGACAAAAATATTTTACTATTAGACATTTCGAGTAATTTTTTAAACTAGATTCAAAAAATGCAATATGTTAATAAGATTTGAGAATTATAGGATAGCAATAATTTATGTATGAAATTACAGTAAAAGAAAGTATTTAATAAGAAAGAAGCATTCCGCGCAGTGTATTTTTAGAAGAAAGCGCGCCATTACTAGTCCTGTTATAATTGGAAAAAACATAAATATTACGTATTAATGCATCCAAGTTACGAATACATATTTAATTATTTAGTCCGGTATTTTATTTTATTAACATATTGCATCCTTAGAGCATTGCATTTCGCTGCATATGAGAAACCATGACGTAAAATTTTAATAACGTCCACTTCTTCATCCTAAGCTATGTTCTCTAACGATCCTTTCTATAAATATTATTTCTAAAAGCTTGGCTACTTTTTATCTTTCTATGACTGGATATACATGTTTTAGAATTAATGAAGACATACTAAATTAACACAAAGTAGAAGTAGTGACAATAAGTTAAATTGTAAATATTAAGACTGGCATTAAATAGCTGTAAAAAATACCTATATCTACAATTATTAATATTATATTTCCATTCTTTGATCAATGTAATTCGTAGTGTAAATTTTATAAATATATATTAGGTACTGGCAATGTCTATATTTTATTATAAAAGTTTTTTTATTTTATTATAAAACCTATGATAAAACCTTCAGAGGGTGAAAAAAAAAAAAAATAAACAGTTCATTGTCTTTCCAGTAGCTGTTAGGATAAAAAGTAGGTGATTAATAATGCTTGGTTTACATTATTCCAGTCTAGCGATCGAATCTTGCGTTGGATTACTATTGGAATAGTGTAAATTTGCACTGCGCACTGGAATGCACTCGATCCATTCCAGTATATTAAATAGCAATAGATGATAATATCATAGTAAAAAGAGAGAAGTAGGCCAACTCCCGGCGTTTAGGTACACATAGCGCACGGTACCTAATACGCGAGGCGCAGGATTGTCACTAGTCACATTGATATTTTAAATAATTTAATAAACAAACACCGATCGTTCACTGCAATACTTAAGCGCGGCCCGCACGCGACCGCTACCGCAGAGGGAACCGATGGGCCGCGGCGTTGTGTGCGTGCGTACGTACATGAACGGGGGGGGGGCGTGGCTAAGCTGTGGCTAAGCGCTCCGCGTGCATACAAACGGCGCGATGTACCTTTGTTCGAAAATAACATATTTCTCTCTTTTTACTATGAATAATACCAAACATTCGAAAATGACGGATAAGTAAGCCTTATCTAGAATCAGACAGTCGTCGTGGTTTTTTTCACTCGCCGAGCCTTTTCCGGTACACGTAGAGCGTAACACATACATTACAAATTTACAACAACAATCGACAAATAATAAATGATTGTTTTTTAGATACTTGTTGTATTTATTTTAAAATAATTGCCACATTTGTTTGGTGTACTAATTACTAATACGTATGTACTACTAGGAATAGAATCGATTCAGCGCCATTATGTGACGACATAAGTGTTAACTCAAACTTATTAATAATTCTCCGTTAAGAAATAAAGTTTGTATTTAAATTTAATTCATGACTCGGGCAAAGTGGATAGCATGGTATATGAATTATGTTTGCAGTCTAGATATATTATTCTTATCTTTTAAATATTTTTATCATTCCTCTTCAGGATATTGCAGGATCTAAACATGATATAACTATAGGTACATTGCCAGGAACCAAATATATATAAAGGTATAAGTACATAATATTATAATATGTATAAAATTTAAAAGGTACCTACGATAACTCATGAGTAGGTAAGGTTATAAATTATTTTGATCTAGATATTGTTTAATGTGCTATATTTATTTTGATAAAATTTGAACAACTAAAATTATACATTACAATTTACAGCCTTTTTATAATTTGTAAATTATTATTCATTTATTGATTTTGTTATTGCACTCACAAAATGCATTTAAAATAAAGATGACTAACTATATACGTAATTGTAGTTTTTTTTTTGGAAATTAAATCGTAACTATATAGGCTTGTTACCCACGTAAATGAAAGTGTTAGATTGTGTTAAACCTTTAATAAACCTTTCAGTTACAATAATGTTGATCTATACGATGTCACAATGAGTCTAGTTAAGGAGACAAATCACCGAGCAAGTGTGAGACAATGAATAAGGCTACGTATCTACTGCCTAGTGCGTAATGCGTATTAACTCCCTAGTGAAAATTAACGGTCGAAGCTGTTCGAAATTCCGTCAAGTGCGTTCCGCTTCGGAACGCCACAGACAATAAAACATAGATAACAAAAGTGGCAACGCCACAGGCTTACTGTTATTTAAAAAAAAAATCCATCGAATTGTATATCCTAAGTATACGATAAGTAACATAGTACTTATCTGCATTACCACATGCATTACCAAAAGCATTTACCATTCTCAGCACAGACATATTTTAAAAAAGCTGTGTAGGTATATGTTTGTTTTCGTTCTGTGGTTTTCGTTACTAGGCAACCAGTGAATCCTGGCCTTGTTTTTAAGGTTTTATTAAAACCTGTAAAGGAAGCGAAGCTTTATTCAAAAGATTGTTTTTAATAAGGTTTAAATAACAAAATCTATCAAAACAACAAGTTTAGAATGTCCATACCAGAGTTAGCATCCGAACTTGTAAAGGAAACTCTTTCAGAACAAAATGATCGTTCCATGAGTACAATAATAATAGCAGGTAGTAAAAACGTTGTAAGTACTAAAAGTTTTATATTACCTACAATTGAAAATATCCACTTAAATCAGTAAAATGGTAGGCAACTTATAGAAAAGCTATACATATTACATAATTATTAGGTACCTATAATTAACACCAATACGTCCTATACGTTCTATTCTAAGGTTCTATTTCTCTCGTCCTGAAATTTGATTGTACATTAGCGTCTTATTACATTAATATTACATTTTCAAATAACAAATTTCACAGCATGATCTATTAAATTTTCAGGGAAAATCGAGTTTAATTAATGCCTTCCTTGATAAAAATGATAATCCGAGGGAAACGTTAGTCATGGAGTATTCATTTGGAAGGAAGTCATCCCAAAAGCCAGGCATCGATAAAATGATTTGTCATGTCTGGGAATATGGCGGCAAAATTAAAATACTTAGCGATGTTCTCTTGTCTATACCTATAAGAGGATCTTTTTTCTTTTGTATAATGCTTGATTTAAATAAAATCAAAGAAATATGGAATACTTTAGAATCTTGTATTCAGGCTCTTCAAAAGAATTTTTCGAATGCAGATTCTGCACTAGAAATAATCATCGTTGGCGGGTACTATGACCAGTTCAAAAATTTTGGTAAGTAGGTACCTAAATTTTATAGCGAGGTCGTAAACATAAACTCATAGACATGATGTTAACTTGTTGTAATAATTAAAAAAAATATAATATTTTGTACAGTCATGATGATCTTATCTTTAACATCGAAAGTAAATTACCATTGAACAAAAAATTATAAATTTATGTAAGTAACTACCTACATAGTTACCAGTTACTAAACATTTTGTCAATATGAATTTATATTTTTGGTTTTATGGCATTCAAATGCTTTATAAATATAAATTTATAAAGAATAGAAAAAATTCGATCACGAGGCGGGACTCGAACCCGCATCCTTCGCGCCATTCCGGGGCGGATGCCTCACCAACTCAGCCACTCGTGACCCGCCCGAGTGATCGAATTTATTCTATTCTTTCAGTTTTATGTGTCTGAAGGGACACACCGCGCGCCATCTATTGAGATGATTAACAACCATTTCAACCAATATGAAGCACTTTTCAGTGAATACAATATTGTAACGATGGAACACGACCTTTTTTGTTGAATTTATATTTTTGGTTTTATGGCATTCAAATGCTTTATAAATATAAATTTATAAAGAATAGAAAAAATTCGATCACGAGGCGGGACTCGAACCCGCATCCTTCGCGCCATTCCGGGGCGGATGCCTCACCAACTCAGCCACTCGTGACCCGCCCGAGTGATCGAATTTATTCTATTCTTTCAGTTTTATGCGTCTGAAGGGACACACCGCGCGCCATCTATTGAGATGATTAACAACCATTTCAACCAATATGAAGCACTTTTCAGTGAATACAATATTGTAACGATGGAACACGACCTTTTTTGTTGAATTTATATTTTTGGTTTTATGGCATTCAAATGCTTTATAAATATAAATTTATAAAGAATAGAAAAAATTCGATCACGAGGCGGGACTCGAACCCGCATCCTTCGCGCCATTCCGGGGCGGATGCCTCACCAACTCAGCCACTCGTGACCCGCCTGAGTGATCGAATTTATTCTATTCTTTCAGTTTTATGTGTCTGAAGGGACACACCGCGCGCCATCTATTGAGATGATTAACAACCATTTCAACCAATATGAAGCACTTTTCAGTGAATACAATATTGTAACGATGGAACACGACCTTTTTTGTTGAATTTATATTTTTGGTTTTATGGCATTCAAATGCTTTATAAATATAAATTTATAAAGAATAGAAAAAATTCGATCACGAGGCGGGACTCGAACCCGCATCCTTCGCGCCATTCCGGGGCGGATGCCTCACCAACTCAGCCACTCGTGACCCGCCCGAGTGATCGAATTTATTATATTCTTTCAGTTTTATGTGTCTGAAGGGACACACCGCGCGCCATCTATTGAGATGATTAACAACCATTTCAACCAATATGAAGCACTTTTCAGTGAATACAATATTGTAACGATGGAACACGACCTTTTTTGTTGAATTTATATTTTTGGTTTTATGGCATTCAAATGCTTTATAAATATAAATTTATAAAGAATAGAAAAAATTCGATCACGAGGCGGGACTCGAACCCGCATCCTTCGCGCCATTCCGGGGCGGATGCCTCACCAACTCAGCCACTCGTGACCCGCCCGAGTGATCGAATTTATTATATTCTTTCAGTTTTATGTGTCTGAAGGGACACACCGCGCGCCATCTATTGAGATGATTAACAACCATTTCAACCAATATGAAGCACTTTTCAGTGAATACAATATTGTAACGATGGAACACGACCTTTTTTGTTGAATTTATATTTTTGGTTTTATGGCATTCAAATGCTTTATAAATATAAATTTATAAAGAATAGAAAAAATTCGATCACGAGGCGGGACTCGAACCCGCATCCTTCGCGCCATTCCGGGGCGGATGCCTCACCAACTCAGCCACTCGTGACCCGCCCGAGTGATCGAATTTATTCTATTCTTTCAGTTTTATGTGTCTGAAGGGACACACCGCGCGCCATCTATTGAGATGATTAACAACCATTTCAACCAATATGAAGCACTTTTCAGTGAATACAATATTGTAACGATGGAACACGACCTTTTGACGTGACAACGTCTTAAATTAGGTTGCGACTGGGAGTCACTTATGAAAAAGTGTAACGCTCGGTAACGTTACGATGAGTCACCGAACGAGAGAGAGGCCCGCCGAATGCCTTGCGTCTCTCTCCCACTCAACTATGATCGAGAAAAAGACGTTGTCACGTAAAATCTTCGCCCGTAAAACCGACTTTACAGGCAACCATTTTTTTGTTGAATTTATATTTTTGGTTTTATGGCATTCAAATGCTTTATAAATATAAATTTATAAAGAATAGAAAAAATTCGATCACGAGGCGGGACTCGAACCCGCATCCTTCGCGCCATTCCGGGGCGGATGCCTCACCAACTCAGCCACTCGTGACCCGCCCGAGTGATCGAATTTATTCTATTCTTTCAGTTTTATGTGTCTGAAGGGACACACCGCGCGCCATCTATTGAGATGATTAACAACCATTTCAACCAATATGAAGCACTTTTCAGTGAATACAATATTGTAACGATGGAACACGACCTTTTTTGTTGAATTTATATTTTTGGTTTTATGGCATTCAAATGCTTTATAAATATAAATTTATAAAGAATAGAAAAAATTCGACCACGAGGCGGGACTCGAACCCGCATCCTTCGCGCCATTCCGGATGCGGGTTCGAGTCCCGCCTAAATAATGCCATAAAACCAAAAATATAAATTCAACAAAAAAGGTCGTGTTCCATCGTTACAATATTGTATTCACTGAAAAGTGCTTCATATTGGTTGAAATGGTTGTTAATCATCTCAATAGATGGCGCGCGGTGTGTCCCTTCAGACACATAAAACTGAAAGAATAGAATAAATTCGATCACTCGGGCGGGTCACGAGTGGCTGAGTTGGTGAGGCATCCGCCCCGGAATGGCGCGAAGGATGCGGGTTCGAGTCCCGCCTCGTGATCGAATTTTTTCTATTCTTTATAAATTTATATTTATAAAGCATTTGAATGCCATAAAACCAAAAATATAAATTCAACAAAAAAGGTCGTGTTCCATCGTTACAATATTGTATTCACTGAAAAGTGCTTCATATTGGTTGAAATGGTTGTTAATCATCTCAATAGATGGCGCGCGGTGTGTCCCTTCAGACACATAAAACTGAAAGAATAGAATAAATTCGATCACTCGGGCGGGTCACGAGTGGCTGAGTTGGTGAGGCATCCGCCCCGGAATGGCGCGAAGGATGCGGGTTCCAGTCCCGCCTCGTGATCGAATTTTTTCTATTCTTTATAAATTTATATTTTGTCAATATATCTACTACCTTCTACCTTTTTAATTTTTATTGTAACCAAGAATTTCATTACAACATAAACTACCTACTGCATTTACGACCTACCCAAAATAGGCTATGATCCTATAATAGCAGTATTTCCCATACTTACCTGTATACTTAAAAATTGTGGGATCGGAAAAGGATTGCTATATTATGTCAGTCGTCGGCCACGGTAGGTATGGCGAAACTCACTGCGAAAGACGCAGGTTCGAATCCCGTCTCATGATCGGAATTGTAATCATTTACATTTAAGTCCATAGAACTAAAAATTTAAATCTCTTTCAGACACTGAAGTTAAAAAAATAGTTTGTACTACATTGAGAAGTGTTGCTTTGTTATGCAACGCACATCTTTTATTTTATTCAAAGAAAGATACTCATTTAGCCAGGAAAGCAAAAGATTTATTCTATGGAATGGGTTTTGGAAACGGCGTATTATTAAAAGAAAAAAATACGAATTATATGAAGCCCATAATGATTCCTAGAGGTTCAGACAATTGGGAAAATATTGGTGTTTCGCCTTGCAACTTAGATGAGGTAGGTTAAAAATATCTAGATGAATAATTAGCGTTTTCACTTTCGCAGATTATATGTATTTAAAAAAAAACGGTTAATGCGAATTAGACTCGCGACACTAGGGTTCCGTACAAATAAGTTTTGTTATTCTTTAACATGATGATGATGATGATATTGTATTGTTTTTCCTTGTATTAGCCATTGTATTAGCTGCTCTCTATCGTTTAAATACTTACATAAACTTGCATATTGCCATCATGTGGATTTATTATCAGTCCAATATATAAGATAAGGATTTTTTATATCTTTAATATTTGTTTTAACTATTTGAATTTAATTAGTTATTCTTTTTTTATTTTTAAGTAGAATATTCTAAAGGTTTTTAGAACTATGACATTTTGCTGAGCTAAGACCTTTTCAGGGAACATTGCTTTTATTTTTATTTTTCTGTTATGTTATTGTAATTTTAGATTTTAAGTGTAATTTTTTATTGTTTAATACTTATTTAATTATTTTTTTTTACTTACTTAAGAATTGTAAAAGTTTTTCCCTTATTATATGAATAATAATTATGTATGGGAGGCCCCTTATATTTATTTTATAAACTAGCTTACCGCCCGCGGCTTCGCCCGCTTTGCCTAAAACCTAATAAATTATATACTAAAACATACTCTTGAATCACTCGATCTATTAAAAAAAACGCATCAAAATCCGTCGCGTATTTTTAACCTTTCGGTATGGAACCCGAAAACATGAATATGGTTCATCATTTCAACATTAAATGTTAAAATCAGCTCGGGGCTGACCCCACCAACTTGAAGTTAACCTTCTACAAACTCCTCCTACACACCCATAAAATAAAATGACGTCTTCTGAGCACTGAGAAACGCACGCTAAGGTCTAAAAAATGTAACATTTCAATGGACTATTAAGTGCACGCGAACTTATTAATTTCTGTTTTTTTTCCTTTCAGGTAAAGAAACGATATACCGCTAAAATAACTTCGGAACCAAGTATAAAATCCGATTATAGTCAAGATATACAACGCACCCACCCTGAACCTATATTAGATACATTGGCATCTTTGAAATACGAAGAGTTGCGGTGTCTGGAATCTTTTGAACCATCAATAAAAGATTACTTGTTTTGTTTACAATAATCGCTTCATTTTATATCGGCCTATATCATATTTGTATAGTTAGAATTTTGTATGTAGGTATTACAAAACATTTCAATACATATGAAGAGGGAGAATCTCCGTCGTCTTTGGGAACATCTTTTAAATTAGTTGCTTATTATTTGATAGTTATATGGTATTGGTAAACCTCTATTCTACTTTGTGGCACAAAATGTTTACCATTAATACGAGACATTATTCCTTGACAAAAAATGTTGGTGCTGAAGGAGTGGTAAGTACCTACGTGCGGATCTTATGTGAAATAAAAAAGAATAAAACGTATAGTAAAAAAATTGCTTTTTATTATTAAGATGAACTACATATTCTTGCGTACTTTCAATCGTGCATCTAGCGCAAGAAGAGCTTGTCGCGACGGACCATGGTCAGATACAGCTAGGCTATTTTGTAAACATCTTCTTGTCAAAATTAAATCACCCGTTGACTGAAAAACGTTATGAAATGTAGTTAAAATAATACAAACGGCGAAAAAGAAATTATACCTACTCATCTGCGTCATGTCTTTCTTTAATAATATAGTTTTTCTGATATAATTCGGATAGCAATTGGCATATCTACTAAGATGAACAATAAGCAATAGAATGAACCAAAATATTTTAGGTTTTAACTTACAAGAGCCACGTGAGCAAGATTAAACCAAATATTCGAACGGGACTCAACATTTGTAGAGTAATATAGGGCCTGCCTGAAGCATGGTAAGATTAGATCCCATTGACTGCAATAAAGGCAACACAGCCCCAAATTGTTGTATATTTCAGGGCCTGGCGGATTAGTGGCCAACAGTCTTCTGGAATAAAAAAGAACAAGTTTTCAGTAGTTGTATTTATTCAGAATTATTATGAATACAAAAAATATCCCAAGTTACAAGTAGTCTGTAGTTTATCATTATATTATATAGATAATTTGTGTTTGTTTACCTGTAATATCGAAGTGCTATTTCAGGTTGGTCATTATAAAAATTATACATCGCTATATTTGCTACAGCCTCCATGTTTGATGGATCCTCTAGTGCTACCATGCGGTAATATTTAACAGCTACAGCATTGTTGCCCATCATCTCATGAATCCGGGCTTGTTCAAGAAGCAATGGAGTGTACTCCTGAGAAACAGATAATCCTTGCTTGCACACGTCTAATGCTGAAAGAGGTTGATTCATGCTGACGTACATGGCCACTAAACGTAAATATATTGCCACATGTTTATTTTGTTTCAATGCTTGCCGTAAACAATCTTCTGTATTTCTGTACATTCCAAGTGCATAATAGCATCGTGCTAAGGAGTAATTCCACCACCAGTCGTATTTTTCATCCAATTTTTTTACTTGAAAGATAATCTCCATCGCCTGTTGTGAATACAACATGTGATATTATATTACTTATGTGTAAAAAGTCTGGGTGTGTGCTGATTGTTTTTAAAAGATAATTACTTTACATATTAGCATTATTGTCATACTATGATATTATGTGGTACCTTTCGAACGTCACCTTCGCAATAGTAAATATATTCGAATAGAGTTTTTGCTGCAGGTATAAAGTTTTTGTCATCTTTAGAAAGAAAACGTAAAATAATAGGAGCTTCTCCAATGGCCGTGCCACCAGCTGAAGCGGTCGCTGCGCGGGACAGACGGGATGCCGTTAACAAAGCAGATTGCGCGGTCCGAGCACGGGCAGTACCAGTCCCAGCTCTTGACTTAATTGTGGCAGTCGCAGGAAATCGTTGCTGAAATATTTTTACACAATTTGTATTTTAGCTTATATTTTAATTTTGCTCAAGATCACACACACCTTTAAACTGTCACACATGAAAAGCTTTTAATTGAACTTAGATTAAGTTCTTTTATGACAGAATATACCTACATAACTACTTCAATGGAAATATAATTTAAAGCTAACTATAATATTAGTTTTAAATTGCGAAACAAATGCCTTCCAGACATTTGCTTCTCTTACGTTTTGTGCAGTTTTTATTTCCCTTTGAAATGTAGTTCCTGGCCTCGGAGTTTTTACTACTGCAGTATTTACCAAATCTTCTTGTACGGGATAATACTCCACTTCTTCATAGGCATTACCAGCTATTTTAGCTTGAATGGTTAGAGCACGCAAATGAACGAAGTCGATAACTTTATTGCTAGTTTGTGACGCATTTTGACATAATTGAATACACTCGTCGTATTGTTTATTTTTGTAAAGATTAATTATTCTGTATTCTACTTCCATTTTTAAACAGAACAAGCACTAAACTTGTTGTCAATTACACCGTTGCTAGGTAACGAACGAACGAACGATCATATATTTAGAACTAGCTTTCCGCCGGTGACTTCGTCCGCGTAGTAAAAGAAAAATCTGCATAGTTCCCGTTCCCGTGGGATTTCCGGGATATAATCTGTCCTATGTCCTTCCTTAGGTCTCAATGCAATATCTGTATCAAATTTGAAGTAAATGCATGCAGCACTTTTTTAGATTAGCCCGGACATACAAACAAACGGACAAAAATAATTATAAAAACTATATTTTTGGCTTTGATATCGATTGTAGATATCACGCACCAAATATTCTTTAAAAAAATACTATAATTGATCATTATTTACTATTATATATAAAGTTTACTAGCTGTAATAGACATTTTAAGATCATCCTTTTATCTACTGTTCCGGGAGCCACATGCATTTTCGGATCGTTCTTACCCCTCGAGTGAAACTTCTTAAAATTCATCAGGGACTTATACTTTGAACACTCGCGACCGTCAGCAGCTGCGACTTCCTTGGTGGGTCGGGCAGTAGCAGCCTCCTAGAGTCGACGCATGTAGAAAAAAAATGTTTTTTCAGTCATTTCCTCTCATTTGAAAATTTGTCATATTACATTTTATGTAGTATCTTGAAAGAAAGACAAAGTCACCTGACCGTTACATGGTGGATTGTACCTACGTCAGCTGCTGGCTGCTTGAAAGTTGAACATGAAAAAAAATATTTACAATGATTTCCTCTCAACTGGAAATTTACCTGGTGATCCTTTATATGCTGCTATAAATGAAAATTAATATTAGCTGGCTGTATCTCGGAGGAAAGTTCGTCAGCTGGTACCTTGAAAGATGTAACGCAACAGCATATCTATCCTAATTCCTACATAAATGAATGAACATGAAACCTACTGAATCTTATCTATAATTTATCAGCTAAGGTCAAATTTCCTACATATTGAAACAAAATTATTAGTAATTATTATTAAATCGAAGTTTATAGGTAGGTAGGGGGAGTCCGGGAGACTTGCCCAGGTGGGAGAGTTGAACCACTTTCAATAACTTTTTAAATTAGGCGCCAAATTACGCAAAGTGGCAAACATATGAAAGCGCATAATCCGCCAATCACAAGCAACTCGTAATTTTGAGTGATAACAGACGCGTTCGACCGTGAGTTACGAAAAAGTGTTTTCATCGTCGCAGAGTGAATTTTTTTGGATTTGTTGTTTTAATTGCTATGCACGCATTTATGAAGGTATGCATCAAACACCTACGTTATTTCATTACTAGATTATCATATTTTGTCGTACGTTCAGTGTTGTTCTCCAATTGAAAGCGGATTTGTTGGAAAAAATCAAGATATGGCCTTGAGTCGGGTGTGGGAGAGTTGAACCAGACTGCAGTTGGGAGACTTAAACAGTGGTTTAACTCTCCCTTTGCAGTTTGTATACTATTTAAGTTAGCTTTTGTTTTGTTTCAGAAAGAAAATTCCATTTCAGTATAAGCCTAAGGAAGGTAGTCGTTGCAGAAAACCGTTTACTTAGTCTGAGATTGAAAGTGCAGGCAGAGAAATAAAGAGTGGCAAATCTATTCGTCAAATTTCAATCAAGTATGGGATAGACAGAACCACTTTACGACGGTATTAACTGTTAGGTGAAAAAAAGTTAACACCTTTGCAAGACAAGGGGAGCCAATACAAATGCTCCCAGATTTTCAATGTAAATAAAGAGAAATTGCTCGTTCGTTACTTATTGACCTGCAGTAAAATGCACTATGGTTTAACCAGAAAACAAGCAATGCAACTAGCATTCGACTACGCCAATTTCATTGAATTAAAGTTCCACTTATTAAACCTATGTTGATTTTGCATGTGTGTGTGTCTTTAAATTAGTTTTGTAGATTTATATAGCAGTAGTTACCTCAAAACGAGTATTTAATTAATAAAAAAAGCGAATATTATGTTATGCAGTTGCTCTGAAAACATTTGGTTAATTATTTTCACTAATTTGTTTAGAAGGTGATTATGAATATTCTAGTTATTGTTAAACGCGTCTAAATAATGTGTAATATGCTTTATTTGCTTCGTTTCTCCTCTCTGAAAAGGTATGGGCAAGTGTCCCGCACCTTATGAGCAAGTGTCCCACCGGTTGGGGAGACTTGAATCAAAACTCATTTTTCATTTCAACTTAGTTTACTGTCTTCTCCTTGCAATTTTTATTTTCAGAATGGTATAAAATCTTAGCCAGATAATAAGGCTTCCATATGGTATAGATCTTAAAGCTCTCAAGGTCACTGATCAGATTTTATAGAGTTTTTACTAAAAAGCGGTTCAAGTCTCCCGGACTCCCCCTACTTATGATGATATGTAAAGCTATAATGCTGCATATAGTAACTTTAACCTTTTACGTCACGAAAAGAAAACAACTCTATTTTTCCCTTTCGCTCCATAACGCCAGTCACAAAAATTAATGACATGAAGAAAATGTTCTTTTATTTATTCTGAGGTAGTAAACAGTTTTATATTTTCAAATAAAATACCTTCAAATATATTTACTGGGTATCTTTTAAATTACCTATATAATATATGCAACTAGCTGCGCCCCGCGGTTGCACCTGCGTGAATGAGTTTTTCCTTTTGATCCTAATGTACCTGTGGGAATGTCGGTACCTATTAAAAATTACAGTGAAAATCCCGATTGCAAATTTTAATGCTAAATATCGAAACTATTGACACCACTCATAAAAATACGAAAAGCCGTTTAAAGGCTCCTGCGTGCTATAGAAATATACCTACACTCGAAAAACGTAATCCTCCTTCTGTCACAGTCGGGTAAAAACAAAATAGTATTCGTAAACATTCATTTATTTTAAATAACATTATTTTTTTAATTTATTAAATGTTTTCGGCCACGAATTAGCTAACTAAGTAGGTACTTAACTAATATTTAATTAATCAGTTAAAATTTTTAATTCAACCTACTTGTTCTAATGCCTCCCCCAGAAGACCATGTCAGTTTAGTAACTAAAAATAAACTTATGCTTACAGACAAGTTAAAGGTTGAGAATATTTGACTAAGTTGCAAAGAAAAATATAAAAGCAGACGCTAAGCTCTCAGCACTCACACAATTCTGGTAGTTTATACAAAATGCTTTTAAGAAGTTTCTTGCTTTCCTGTTTTCTAAGTCACTTGTTAGCTGCAGAGTCATGGAAAAAACCAGGCTGTCATAGAATAGGTAGGATATTGTTAAAAAATGTATTTTGCATATAAGTTACTACCTCTACATACGTATCTACTTACATAATTTAACTGCACTAATATAATATATTTATTGACGGATTTGTAAGATAATTTGGATTATATAAAATGTATTTTTAAAAAATTGTAGGTCACACAAGAACAATAAGCATCCCTGATTGCTTGGAATTTAAAATAACGACGAACGCATGCCGTGGATTTTGTGAGTCGTGGTCTTTGCCTAGTATCATGCTAGGCTTCAAACGTCATCCAGTTACTTCATTGGGCCAGTGCTGTAATATCATGGAATCTGAGGATGTAAGTGATAACAGAAACAACAATAGAAAATACGGGTAACTCTCCGGTTAGAATATAATTTTTAAAATTTCAAACCGGAGAGTTACCTGCCGCCGCCTTGGGTAGCGAATAGCGATATACATACGTACCGATGTGTACGCGATCAGAGTCGATAACTTTCCAGTTTGAATAGGCCTTTAATGTAAAAAAAAATTTCAAAAACTCATAAATCTTCAAATATGGTACAAATCAATCAAGCACAAAAAATTTCATTAAAATCGGCCCTGGTGCTTTAGTTGAATTTGTTAACAAACACGGCAACCGTCAAAACATAGATTTTTGTAAATGTTTAAAAATAGTTTATAACTTGCTTACCGCCCGCGGCTTCCCCCGATTTGTCTCTCACCTAATAAATTATGTATATACTAAAACCTTCCTCTTGAATCACTCTATTAAAAAAAACGCATCAAAATCCGTTGCGTAAACTACGCTAAAGATTTAAGCATACAAAGGGACCTAGGGACAGAGAAAGCGACTTTGTTTTATTGACAACGGACCACTTTGGTCACGACACCTGGTGTTCAAAAAAAGAACTAGTTTTAGTGTGCACTTAAGTACACAAGTATATTACCGAATCTATTAAAAACAATTTTTTTTTTAAATTAATAAAAATTCTTTAAAATTTCGTACTAAAAATAAAAGTAGAGTTTATTGTGCGGTAAACGGTTGTGGTAGTAAATCTCATACGAATTTAGAAGTTAGTTTTCATGCTATACCTAAACCTGGTAGCAGTTTTGTTTATGTTGAAAATTATTTCGGAAAAAAAGAAAAAGTAGATCGATGTAAAGCCTGGCAGCGTGCTTTAAAATTGAAAAATATAAATCCGCATATGAGAGTGTGTTCATTACATTTTCAAAGGAATGATTTTATTGTACCAAGTAAGTTGACAATGTTTAACCTCAAATATAAATGTAAATATAAATCTAAAACTAATTGAAAAATTTGTTTTTCAGGTGTTATTACTAAAAAGATGACTTTAAAAAAAACATGTGTTCCATCGTGTAATCTACCAAGCTCTGCTAGAGAATCAAATAAAGCTAAAAAAAACATAGAGGCACGACATCAGCGTCTAGTAAATCGGAGTTTAAAGAAGGATACTGTGAAAAAACATAATGATATTAATGAGGATTCATTAATCCATTCATGATCCAACAAATTGAAAAAAATCATTTATAGAAAACATAAATAATTAAAATTGATGACACTAATTCAATGTAAACTTATGGTTAATTCTTTTGTTGCACACAATACGTAGCCATGTTTTTTATGCCCCGCCCACTGGTCCGTTGTCAATACTATGTAAGGGCGTATTCAGAAAGAAAGCTTGAAACTTATAAGCGCTTATCGGCGCTTATAAGCGCTGGTAACCCGCGCAGGAAAATATATGAACATGCGCTTATAAGCGCTGATCGGCGCCGACAAGTTTGTTGAAACTTGTTGGAACTTGTCGGCGCCTATCAGCGCTTATAAGCGCATGTTCATATATTTTTAAACTTATAAGCGCTTATAAGCGCTTATCGGCGCTTATAAGCGCTGGTTACCCGCGCAGGAAAATATATGAACATGCGCTTATAAGCGCTGATAGGCGCCGACAAGTTCCAACAAGTTTCAACAAACTTGTCGGCGCCGATCAGCGCTTATAAGCGCTTATAAGTTTCAAGCTTTCTTTCTGAATACGCCCTAAGTAACTAGTGGCAGATATGCTATTCATAATTTTTGATATACATATAATACTTATTTTCAGATTCCGGTGAAGGTTTTATGTCTGGACGGAGAAAGAAATTTAATATTCAAATCTGCACTATCGTGTGCCTGCTATCACTGCCAAAAGGAATAAAGCGACTAATTTATACCATTTACCAATGACTACTACTATTTGTGATAGTGAAATATATTATATTAACATATATATTTAATTTATAAAAAATAATATTTCGCGTTAGTATTAATTATCCTATTTTTTTAAATTATTGTAATAGTGTAAATTCGTAAATAGGTAATATTTAAATAGTGTATAGGTATAAGTTTATTAATATTTTGTATAATTTATGTAATGGTTATGATTAAACATATCGGACGTTAATAGGTATATAATAAAGTTTAAAGCATTATATAATTGATTTTTATTTCGCTGAAGTAACCCAACCTCAAATAAATTAGACACAATTAAAATCAAATTACGATTGAATGCAACCATTTTTTTTACATAAGACACACTAAAGTAAAACATGTAACACAAGGATTCACAGATTTATTGTAGGTAGAGTAAGTGCGCCAATTATGGACTGGTTCCGTAATATGGACTACCTACATTTCTCGAAAACCATCAGTCGTAGGTAGGTATCGGTCTCCGAAAACTGAATTCCACCCCACCAGAGCCTCGCTAGTCGTTTGCCGTTGGTCAAAGAGCGCGCACGCATTAATGGCAGCCATTTTTCGTTTTTGTCATCGCGCGATGTAATTTTTTAACTAACTTCGTAAGCTCATAACTTCATAAAATACTACTGTTTGGAAAAGTGAATTATACCAGGGGAAAGGTGAGTTGCTTTACAATCATTCATAATAAGTTGATATATCTAATAGTTTAAATATTTTTCTTAGCAACAATATTACCCTAAAAATGTATGTGTATTATAATATGGACCACCGGCATGTTTTGAATATGGACTAGTGGTCCATATTACAAACAGTTTTATTTTAATTTATTTTAAATTGATTGTTTAAGGATAACATCTACAAATACAGACAAACATGGGATAAAGAGGCAATGGCTAATGCAATTAAAGCACGTGTTTAAAGCAAGCAAGCGCGCGTTTGCATTATGCGGTTTTCGTGCCACAGGGATATATCCCGTTAATAGACACGTCTTCGAAGATCATGGCTTTATTGACGAAGACCTTCCAGCACTAGAGGGGCCTTCTAATGACCCAGCACGCGATATAACGACACCAGTTGATATAATTCCTGATAACCCGATACCTCAGCAAAGGGCTGTTGTACCTGAACCCGATAACTGCTTACCTGAGACAAAGGCTGTTGCATCTCCCACACCTTAATCTGTAATTGAACCATCACCCCAGACCCGTTGATGGATATCATGAAGCAAATGCACAATCAGGAGTGTCAACACTGACTATGAATGATTCAATAGTTAGTCCCTCTACATCATCTAAATCATATTTTTCGCCAAAAGTGTTTCAGCCTATACCGCATTTAAGGAAAACTGTCAGCAACAGAGGAAGAAAAACTACCAAGCCTACAATCTTGACATCTTTTTTTCAATAATTTTGTACCAAATTCACCATGGTCCATATTTAAAACCATGTGGTCCATATTTTGTACACTTTTTTCTAATGTACAATAATGACATATTTTAGAAAATGTTGATTACCTATTTCTAAGATGTTAATGTTCCTTAAGAATTCTAATATTTCATTTTGTTCCTAAATAACTATCGAACCTTTTAAAATATATAAGGCTGATTAATCTTTATAATTCTGAGTTTTATTACAAAAAAACCTTATGGTGGTCCATAATTGGCGCACTTACTCTACCTATAACTACTACTACATTTACAATGGTCAGTGTGTGTGCGTTGTGGCTGCAATAAGCCCAGGCTCTGCATAATGTTGCAGAGCTGAGAGCAACATCGACTACGCTGATAATAATTAATTCTTCCAGATAAGTACCAAATTTAGTTGTCCTTCGGTCAAATCCCGTGACCCTTGAGGGGTCCAAATCTCTTTCACTG
This sequence comes from Colias behrii, assembly GCA_029959065.1. Classification (NCBI taxonomy): domain Eukaryota; kingdom Metazoa; phylum Arthropoda; class Insecta; order Lepidoptera; family Pieridae; genus Colias; species Colias behrii. The sequence continues at coordinate 6,769,523 of JARWMC010000007.1, read as the reverse complement.
ATCAATTCTTTATCTTAAACTTTTTGGCTTCGGAGTTGATAAGGGTCTCTCTCTTATTCTATGCTTTAGTGTAAGCCACTATACCAACGAGTCGATTAAGAAAGAAGACACAATTCGGGTTAAAACCTTCAGAACAACGAGGAAATTCTTTCGTATGTAGTAACGAAATTAAAACTTAATTCATAGTTACAAAAGTTGAGATAATATATATTGTAAGGCCGCGTTTCCATCTGCAAGTAAACTTCCGCAAGAACTGTCCGACAGTCTGTCTGACAGCAACTTGCAAGTGTAAACCATGTAGCAAGTTCTGTCGCGACAGTTTGTCAAGCGCTTCTTGCGAGAAGTTGCGAAAGCGTGTGTTAACATGACTGCGTCTACTCGCGACAGATCTCGCTGCTTATCGGTCTAGTTCCGTATATCTCGCAGCAAGCTGCAAGTATCGCCCGTACTTACGAAGTAACTATTCTCTAATCTGTGCCCGTACGGCTTTTGATTTTGTTGAAAATAATGAGTCGACGACAAAGTCATGAATGCTCTTGTGAAGAAACTATAAAGTCAATAGGATTTTATGAGATCTTAAGATGGAATAAAGTGATTATTTTTGAAAATGAAATGAAATGAAAATTTATTTGTTTGAATTGTGGTTACAAAGTTTTTTTAATAAAGTTTATGTCCGCACAATTCGCCAACAAATAGCATACAAATATTTATATTATGCTTATTCAATTTTATAATTTAAATAATTTACGTAAGTTATTATTTAAACAATGTATTATTTACATTAGTTCATTAGATCATTTTACATTTATATAGTACACATTATAAATAATTTATAATGTGTACTATATAAATGTAATATTGCTATACTATAATTATTATAGTATAGCAATATTACAATTTTATTTATTACAAGCTGTTGATTATTTTTATTGACCATCTTCCAGTTGTATTTCGCGCAATAAATTATGGTAAGTATTATATATGTAATATAGTAGGTACCAGCTTCATGTTTCCTAGAAATCTAGTCTCGAACCTTGCTCGAACCCAAATTGATCTTTTTTTCTTTTTCGACAGTAAAATTGTTGATTTAGCTGCTACACGTGCGCATCTTGATGACATTATTCCACAAAATAGAATAGAAAAATTGTGACAGTAATTCCTATCCCGTCACTCGCAATATCTGGTGTGTAAACACCTCCGCGATAAGTTGCGATAGTATGATCCGCGAGCTTCTCGCATGACATTTATTGCAGCAATAAATTGCAGGATATGTAAACGATATTGCAAGTAACTCATGCAAGACTTCCGCGAGTTTACTTGCAGGTGGAAACACGGCCTTAGACGTAACTTTTGATTTAATATTTTTGTGGATGAATATAGTTGTCACTTTCGAAAATATGTTTAGCTCACGAATACTATAAATTGCCGTTTCCCTTTGTCTCGTGGCGCATTCGTACGAATCGTGCCTAGGGGCTCGGACGTTGTTTATACGACGTTTGAACCAACTACCCTCACTTTGCTAATAGTCGTTGACTTGCTGCGATTTGTTATCAACTACCTACATCAATTAGGTAGCTGTGTAGAATCGCAGTACATTCTTATTACATTTCAAACTAATATTTAACCCGGCCTTCCTAAAAATTTCTAACAATATTATATAGAGAATTCATCTATAGGTACGACAAAGAGATGGATTGAATCACAAAGTACATTTTGTATACGGGGAATTAGAATGAATGAATTTAGCAATTCGTGACAAATCCAAGATTGCCGAGTTAAGAGTTTGATTAATTTTTCAACAGATTCATTTATTAATATTCCTTCAGATATAACTATTTCTTTAGTGTACTTAATTATTATACTCTTCTAATTATTATGTACATATCACTTTTTACTCTTTATTCTGATGAATATACTTCGTTTTTAAATATACATTACACAACTAATAATAAATTATGATGTTCTCTACTCTTAGATCATTAAAGTCTCTACTCCAAGCGGATTTTGATAATCGCGCCACAAAGGTGCCATCTGGTGCCACAAGTTAGGGAAAGTTTTTATTTAAAATTGTAATTCACCCTGCTTTTATAATAGGTATATGGCCTAACCTTGAAAGTTTATGCTAATGTGGTGCCACAATTATTTACGCATATCAACCTCCTATATTTTATGCCAAAAATTAACACCTATAAATTGTCTACAATCCAGCCACAACTAATAGGCCGGAAGATACTGACACAAAATTTTGGGTCATTTGTAACAGGATGGCGGTTCTACAGGGGTCGTAGTACGCAATGACAAAAAGAAAAATGATGATCAGAACGCTGGTACCGGGGGACTAGTCGCGTGGGCCGGTGGGCGTTAGTCGACCTCACTCTCAAAAAAAAATTGCTGATTTTCGGCGGTATGGCGACCATTTTCGTACATGGCTGCAGGACGATGATTACCTGTGCAAAATTAGCCTGGTACATTTGTACCAGGCTAATTTTGCATTGTATTTGTATTTGTGGTTGATTCACGTCGGTATGGCGGGCTGTAAGTCACACCGGAAAAGTATGGCATGAGACTACCGCCTACTTCTTTTTTATGGGCTATCGGTAAATCCTAAAATTTTTGTGTTACAAATCGTTTGACTTCCACAATTTATCCGACGAGTTCGACTAACACCCACGCGACTAGTCCCCCGGTACCAGCGTTCTGACCATCGTTTTTCTTTTTGTCATTGCGTACTAAGAGCCCTGTAGAACCGCCATCCTGTTACAAATGACCCAAAATTTTTGTCAGTATCTCCTGGCCTATAAACAAATGTCTCATAAATATTTTATTTTACATTTTTTTATGCATATTGAACATAATATACCCAATATAAACTTAATATATCAGACTAATATTGAATACATCATTATTATAGTATAATCGCAATATTAGTAGTTGACTTTACACACTTTCCTAACAAATTTCTGCTTAATGATAATAATAAATAATAATCACAGCTAGATATGTCTTGAATTTATATATTTATGGAGATGAAAAAAAATCGATTAAGGTCCGACCGCACTAAGAAACTGCGCTTGACGGCCACCACGGCCGAGTTTGACCAATCTGCAAATATAAATGTGTCGCGTCATATAGTTACGCCTAGTGCAGTCGGACCTTTAGTGGACTTCTCTTCATTTTCAACGTCATTTTATTTGCTGTCAAATTGTCAAATGTCAATTTGACGGAGTATCTTTCATCAATAATCATGAAATTTCTTAATTTTTTGTTCGGACAAATATTTAGATGATAGTTTTAACATATTAAATAAAATTTAAGTGAAGTTGAAAACAAAAATGTTATGGAGGATACTTCCAAAGAATGTACGAAAACGCCAACATGGCAAAATTGTATCCATTGCCCAAACTTGCTGTTCACCACATCCTCAGAATTCGAAAAGTAAGTAATGTAACATATATTAATGCATTAAAGAGAATTATTCGGTATACAATGTGTGTAGCCGCTAGAAACTATAATGATATGCATAATTCTTCTGATTACTTTATGTCTATCTATAATTTATATTTGAGAAACTCCATAATAAGGTTAGAATAATGTTTAATTTCTACATAATTATGTTTTTCAGACACATACAAGAAAAGCATAGTATAAAGGAAGGATCTATTATTCTTTGCCAATATGGTCAGAATGGCATTTGTTCTGCATTACAATTTGGTGATCTACGAAAAGCTGGTTTTAAATATCATATACGACATCATCATTTGTATAATACAGATGGCACTGAAAACTGGGACTTTTATTCATCATCACAAAATATACCTGCAGTTTTAAATGATCCAAACCGAGGGAAACAAAGTAATTTTTTTACAAAGACATGGGGTGATAGTTTTATAGATAAAGTTGAAATATATCCAAGTCCATATTTGCCAGAAATAACATTGTTGCATTTTGAATCATATTGTAAAAAGATTGCTAGAAGGTACAGAAGACATTGCCAATTGAAAGAGAATGCTCCAGTCAAATCAAAGACTCCTGTTGTTGAAAATGTTTGTGAAGTTCCAAGCATATTTTATGAGCAATCACTAGCATTAAATGACCCTAAAAATTTTTCCAAAGTTTTCCCTGGACTTTCTGATTCAGAAAATATTAATACTGCAATAAGATCACTACAGGAAACTTTGAGTACTTATCTTGATGTCATTGAAATGAAGATATCCAAGCAAGTTGCACAAAAATCAGATGCATTTTTCCATGCTATGCTTTCTCACGACACTATAATGGAGCAAATGGCAAGAGCTTTAAACACAGTGCAATTTTCACGGAAAAAAATCATTGATGTGAAACAAAATTTAACATCCAGTCCCATAAAATTAATTAGTCTTACAAGAATCAATCATAACTTGAATAATGTACACGATTTACTCAAACTAATGGGGACAGTTCAACAGACTCAACCAATGATACAACTTTTGTTAAGTACTTCAGACTATGTAGCAGCACTTGATTTAATAAGTTCAACTCAAAAAGTTTTGTCATCTCGTTTATCAGGTATTCAAGCGTTTAGGCATCTTTCACCACAGTTAACAGAAATGAAGAGGTTAATACAAAAAATGCTAAATGATGAATTTTCGAGATTCATAGTGGCAGATTTAAATAGATCTCAAGCAGATCCTGATGAGTTACCAGAAAGAGATAAAATAATTTCCATTGTGTCTGGAATACTTAGACTAAAAGAATTTGACTTCATTGATAATTTCAAAATTGAAGCCATGACCTCAATTCAAGCAACAATTAAACAGAGTGTTATTGAAATAATATCTGAAAGGGAAGGTAATACAGAAATTGTATTAAGGGGATCAAACACTGATACATGGCTTCTCTGTAATGAAGGCATTACATTTCTTCAAAAAGTAACTCCTAATATAGTGAATTTGTTTAGAAGAATCTTATCAGTTACCAATGTTATCCTTGATGTCAGTCAAATGAGTGATGTTACTGGAAATGACAGTGAAGACAATTGGACTCAAGCAGAGATTACTTCTTTAGAAGATAAAGTTAATAAGTTGATATCATCTCTCTCAGACTACAGTAATGAGAGATGTGCCAATCTCATTGTAACCAGGACTGACAAAGATTATGTTTTCTCTGATTTAACTCAATTATCAAAATTGTCAGAATTAATAGATAACTTTTCAAGAGAATGTGAAGAAATAACTGGACATAATAGCAATTCTATGAAACTAGCTTTGAGGAGTTTTGCTATGAAATACATCCAAAATCTGCACTTAGAGAGAAGAGCTCAACTAACTACAGCTCTTAATAATGAAAGATGGAAAACGGCAGATGTTCCTTACGAATTGCAAAGCGTCATTAATAAGATTTGTGAAACTGGTGAAATACCAAGTTTGTTACAGTATGAAAGTGGAAAACCAGATGGAAAATTTTTAGTAATTAACAGAGAAAATTATGCTGTTGTTGCTACAGTACAGCTTTTGATAAAAATATTGCTAGAATACTGTGATGCAACAAAACAATCTCCAGATATTGTCCAATACTTAGTACACTGTATGTTAGAATTAATAAGACATTTCAACTCACGGTGCTGCCAATTAGTATTAGGTGCAGGAGCCATTCAAAGTGCAGGGTTAAAAACTATTTCTACTTCAAATCTGGCACTTGTATCTAGATCACTACAGGTTATATTGTGGCTTTTACCTCTTGTAATACAACTTCTAGAAAAGCTACATTCTAAAGAATTATCTCTCAATGGATTCAATAGTATAGAAAGTGATATTGCTGGTCATAAGAAAGAAATAGAAAATAAAATATCTTTGATTGTAAGTAATATGCTTTGTTCTCAACTATCAGGATGGGATGCTAAGCCACCAGTTCCTTCTCAAACATTCCGAAATATTTCGAAACATTTAGTTAAATTACACGAGGCCCTTATTGATATTTTGCCCCTTGATCAAATAAGAAAAATATATATGAAAGTCCATGAAAATTTTAAAGACAAGTTAAGAGAGCAGTTGGCTAAAATGAATATAGTGGCAAATGGAAGTCCACAACATGGTATTGTTACATCTGAATTAACATTTTACTTGCAAACACTTAAAACATTAAGAGTGATCAATGATAGTGATCCTGAAGATAATATATTATATGATATTTGGTTGACTTATGGTAAAGAAACTTAGATATTTGAAAGTTTTATACAGAATTTATTTAAATGTGTAAATAGCATAGGCAAATGTGAAAAAGCTTAAACATCTCCTAATTTATTTTAATATGTTATATGTATGTGTTTATAAGTATTTATTGATTTTTGGTACTATGACTGAGCTTATACTATGAAACAATTGAGTCATTAAAAAGTATTATTTGTACATTTAACATCAAAATTGTATAAATTGCACATTCTCACAATTTACTTCTATAAGTACAATTTTTAATTTCAGGGTAGGCTTTCTGCATAGCAAATTAAAGTTAACTATATTTTTGTTTAGACACCGCCCATAGCAATAGCAATCAATTTATAGATCAATAATGGAGATGTATTATTACTTAAGTATATTTATAAAATATTGTAAATTAATCAATCTCAAGTCATTGTGTAGGTAATAAATATTGTTGTGTTTATAATATGCAAAAAATTATTTGTAAATAATTATTTTGTATCTCATTTCTGATTGTTTAATAAAAAAATGCATTCCAAATGTATAAACGATAATAAAATGTTTCTGCTTACATTATTACTTTTACTGTATTTCACTTGAGGTTAAAAAGTACTTAGCTTTTTCTATTTACATTTTTAGCTATATACTTAATATGAAAATTGGTTTATCTTTATATTGTCACTTATATTTTGCCTGATAATAAAAGCTTCCTTATTACTCAGCCAAAGTAAATAAAGGATAGTCCAAAATACCGCTGGTAAATTATGATCTTAATAAAAGTGTTTGGCTATATCAACATTTTCGAGCATTTTTCTTCAAAAAAAATATTTTTATTTCTTTAAATAACAGTTAGCTACATTATAGATATGAGAACTGCATGCACTAAATTTATACAAATCAAATTTCAATCATAACTTCTCAAAAAGAATAAGAATTTTGAAGGTGAAATTTATTTATGGTTGTTGTATTTCACTGGTTTGCTTGGCTAAAAAATAAGGTCAAAGTGAAAATTAGGTGCTGTATGAACAGTTTATTTTTTATACTTATTTATAACAAAATGATATACAATTCTGTAAAATATTAGAATCAACTATATGGATATACATAAATTTTCTTGAATGGAAAGAAAAAAATAACAAGTATAAAAGGATACAATCATAAAATAAATATAGGAAAGTTACCTTTTACTTATTAAATAAAGTAACCGCAAGTGACTTTATCATTTAAATGTTCAAATTTTAAAAGACTTACCTATATTTTTACGTTAGCTAAGTTATTCCTCACATACTTAAAGTAATTTAACATTTATTTACAATTATATCCTCACAGAGTATCACAGACTCAAATTAAAAAAAACTGTCAAATATTATAGAAATATGATGCCATTGGATATCTTATTATAAACGCTAAACATGAACAAAATATTTGGAATATTAACAGACTTGAAGTTAATCGTTTTTCAGGCATTGGTCCCAATTTAATCAAAAATAAATTGATCAAAGTTAAATTGTTAATAGTAATATATTCTTCATCTTCAACTTTGTCAATAAGGTGCAGCACTGTAAATATTTTTAAAATAACACTATTCAATAAATGCAAATCTTTCTTTGCTATCACAGTTCTACTTGCTTGAACTAAATCAGTCTCTGCACTGTATTTAGGTAAGCGATGCCTTGGACATGGTATTATATGAAAAAGTTGTGGAGTAGAATATATGAAATTAAATATTTGGGGTATAAAAAATAAGAGGACTGTTTTACTGAAATGTCCTAGGATACCAACAACTGCAAATGTCATCCCAGAAACATAACAAAATGTATCTCCAATAAATACTCTTGATGGGTACCTGAAACAAAACAGTTTACAAATGACAATGGGAATCTTTGGGGGACAATTGAGATATTTATAATTTAGTCTAGTAGATGAGTTTACTACTACAGATTACAGTAGCCAGTAGGTTCAATATTAGATAAATTTATATGAAAAAAAAAAAAAAAAAAAAAATGAAAAATATTTATTTGGACCCACATTATAAAAAGTTTACATGCATGAGACACGACAATCGCCTAAACTAGGTACTAGACCTGTGCTATAGGCGATCGACGCTTTCCACTCCATATGACACTGCCATTATAACGTGAGTAAAAACGTAAACATAGTAACGTGTGTGTGTGTGTGTGAGTGAGTATTTGAGTGTGAGTGTGTTTGTGTGTGTGTAGGTGTAAGAGTGTGTACGAGGTTGCGTGCATAATATAGTAATAGATAAGTTTTACATACCTAATATGTACAACTGCAAGCACATTTAAAAACAATAGTTTTGTTTTCATTATTATTATCTTAAAATACATACCAATTATGTTTTAACAATGCCAGTGTTGTTGCTAGATAAGGAATCATCAGATGCAATGAAAATGTATGTGCCTTAAACTGTTCTCCTCTCAACTCCATAAAATCAAATACAATTATGGAACTAGCAATAACAACAGACTGTCCAACCTCAAGGCCATTAATTCCGGCCAATATATTTATTGCATTTGTACAAAACACCGCCAACATCCCCATGTATACATAATAGAGAAATCCTGAAAAAAATTAATAATATATTTTTAGATTTAAGACTTCCTGACCTAGACTAATAAATAATTGAAAAAACCTCATTACATTATCAATTCGTAAGGAAGAAATATAATTTGTTTATATATTGTTCTGAAATAGTAGTTCCACATTATATTGATATATTATCAAGCAAGTAGAATCATACAAACCTATATTTATAGAAGGCCCTAAGTAATCTCTCAAAAGTATAGGTACAATAATTGTTGTAGAGTTGAAGTTGACATAATAAACAACTAACAGGGGCAGTGAAGCCACAGTTGGTAATAGAAGTTTGTATCTCCATCTTAAATCCAATACATCATCCGCAAACCCAAGTAAAAGCATACAGCATATTGATAATAAGCCTGCTAACAACTCTGCAAACTGAAATACAAGTTTTATGTTATTATAGGTTAATAATAATTAAATTGAGTCATTCTATATATTGCCCATTTTTCTACCTCATTATGGGGAAAATTCCTTGTGTCTATGAGACTATTTCCAAACACAACAGGTATAAACAAGAAGTTAGTTACTAAGAATACACATCCAGATACCACTCCAATAGCTTCTGGTCTGAAAAAAAAATAACAAAATGTCAATATCATAAATACTGTCTAGTATTACAATAAATGGTAACAATACTTACATTTTATCTTTTGACACTTTACATAAATCTACACCATACAACCCGGCTTTTATAAATAAATCTTTTAGCTTTGGTATTAACTCATCAGTTAGGAAATAGGCTATTATTGAAAGAATAAATATTATTATTATCGTCCACATTTTCGCTAGTAAATATAAATCAACATCGCTAGACGCTATCACAAAACCTTTGGCAAAGATGTAGTTATAAATTATTTTAGACTCAGTGCGTGTTTTTTTAAGTTCATGTAAACATTTAATCTTGTAAACTAGCCTTTACTGTTAGTTATGACAAAATAAATTTGGATTGTCCTTCATTTAATTTCAATATCTAGTTCACTTTAAATAAAAACGTGTCCTTAACACAATGCAGCTGTCTAAACACGCAAAGTCAAAATACCTAATATAATAAAATCCAATCCAATTCCAATTTCCAAGTTCCAACCTTCCAAGTTCCAACAAATTCAAACAACGGATGACGTTGACAGACATGAGACGACAGTAATGACACATTATAAAACAGATTAAATATTACAACGTGTGTACCACAGATATATAAACATTACTGTACGGAATAAAATATTATATACTCGCATTAAAAATGTATTGATCACGATTCACGAATCACCAACTCATGAATTTCGTGTCGGATAAATACCTGATATTTGATACTCTTTTATTACAACTACTTACTTCTATATTTATAATAAAAGCCTTTTCCCTATATTGTTTCGTTGAAATTATTATTATAATTCTAAAGGAAATTCCCATGTCGTATCGTGAATGGACTGTTGTTTCGTTCGTTTAGAAACATTTTATGAGATTTGATATTAATATTCTATGGTTCTTATCAATTTATGATGTACTCTGTGGTTCGTCCGTTCGTTGTTCTTGTCCGATGACAGATTATCTTTGGAATCAAATCAATGTCAATTCTTGTAACTTGTTGACATAATATTTTAAAAGGAAAATAATAGAAATTTTATGTTTTAATTTGTGCACATACCTAGAAATTCGATTAATTGATATTAATTTCTAATTTAACTTACATTACAAGTTACAACAAGGTTTCATCCCTTCGAATGAACATTTTTTATCAGTTTTCGCACTTTTAAATCAAATATGCAAAGTTTATAAGTTTATACGGTTACTTTGAGTACTGTTGCTTTTTTTTTGTAAATATGAGCACCATGGAAGAAATAGAAGAAGAGTCAAAAGCAGCAGCAGAAAAAATGGTTATGAATATGATGCAACGACCTGGTCAGCTGGAAAAGGTTCGTCCCTTTCAATCCTGCTCACAAAATTAGTAGCAAAATTTGTACGCTTTGAAAGGGGCGTATATTTAATAAACATGATACTATACTATAAGTTTTAAGTACTCGCTAAGAATAATCAATGATAACTTCGAAATTATTGTGATTTCATATTGTCTCATTAAGAACATTTGTATAAAATTAATAATAATTGTATAAAATAAATTCCCATAATTGTATAAAATTCAGGTTGAACAATATAAAAAACGGATAACACATAAAAAGGCATCAATTGAGGCCCAACTTAAATCAGCAGTTCAAGGAAAATTGGATGGAGTGAGTGTAGGTTTACGACAGCTACAAGAGTGCCTTGATGATGTTCAACAAATCAGTTTAAAGTAAGAAGCATAACATTATCCTTTTTTTCTTATTTTCATGTTTATTATACATTTACATACACTCTTTTCATATTTTAGAATCTTATCTTTAACTAATATATTCTAAATGTGTTTACCAAAGGTACTTACCCATAATTTAAATTGAATATTAATTTAAATATTAAATATGTTCAAACTTTTTTTAGAATGGATGAATTAGAAGAACTATTAAAAGGTGTACCACCATTGGTAGCATCTCTACAAGCAGTGCGAGAAGAAGATTGTCGTCATTCTCAATATGTTACTGCTATGGACAGTTTGAAACACATTTTTACAGTACCAGAAAGTGTTGCAAAAACCAAGCAATGGATTGGTGAAGGAAAATTGCTACATGCTCACCAGGTATTAGTCTCCTCACCTCTAACCAAGTAGAATTTAGTCTTTGTAGCATATAACGAGGGTATTCTGGCAGAACCAAATAAATGCAATAATTTTAAAAATTTAGTTAGAAACATAGAATACTTAGTTTTCGTCGCATTTTCTATCTGACAAAACCATATAACTGTCGAAGCTTTCATACCGGTTTTTTCTTCTGGGTAAAGAAAATAAATAGCTTTTTTTTCTATAAATTTAATTACATAAAGTGATATGGTCTCTTAAAAAGCAAAATAAGAAGTTTATTACAGTGACAAGTGAATAAAACAATTTACTTTCTTTACCCACAAAAACACTTATAGATAATTTATTTTATATTAACAGGTAAAACAAATTATTGGATCTTATTTGTTCCTCATTGGTAAAATGAACCGAGTCGTTTATTTTATTGACAGGCAGAATAGAATAAGCGAGTTTGTTTTGTTTTGCATGCTACAAGTAATGCAACTTGATCCTCTTCTACAGAGATAAGGCTTACTTAGTCTGTTTTGCCTGCTAACGTTTTTGTATATTAGTGTCAGTTACAAGTCGTCACGCGCGCACGTGTTTATTTCATCGAGATCTAAATTCGAATAATTACTGTGTTATCATATGTGAATCTGTGTAAAATGCTTTCCAGAGGAAAGAAGATTGTGTCGTTGATAATCAATAACAGTGCAATACAAGGTAATTTTAATTTACATACGTAGGTAACTTAATTTTGAGGTTATAATTTTGTTTTACTCAAAATAAAAGATTTTAATGTTGTTTAGACGCTAAGTTAATGCTTAGTTTATGTTTCTAGGCCAATATTCTTCTTCTGAAAGTGATAGCGAACCAGTTCAACATCATAGTGTTGTAGCAGCTGATGTGCATCAAACGAACAACGATGGACTTTCCAGACGTCGATCAGGTATGTATTTTTGTATAAGTACATACCTTCATAATGATATAATATATAGACATACGTATCAGCTAAAAGCATATCAGCCATTCACTGGCGGGAATAGGTCTCCTCAATAGTCATGCATACCTATTGTCATGTATCAGTATGAAAGACGAGCCAAGAAATTACTCTTACCTTACCCACTGTCAGCGTATGTTTATGATTATCTCCCAGCTAATAAGAATGTCTAGTTATTTACAATGCCTGTTATTTTTTTCAGGTCGTCAATCAATATCAAGAGTTCCACGGAATGAATATATCAGTGACGAAATCGAAATAGAGATGGAGAGCTTATTTGGCGACGTATCTGATAACGAAGATCCTACCTATTTACCTCCCCTCCCCAACGTAGACATGAATCATGATGGTGACTTAATTACTCTTCAAGATTTACTAGGAGATGGTTTACAGCCAAATAATGATGGAGTCGATGGTTTGTTAGAACAAAATAATATTGAATTACTACGGGAAGAAAATAAAAAACAAAAAGAGTTGTCAGAAATTGCTACTTCAATATTACAGGAAATTTTAAATAATATGTGGAAAAAAGTTAAACCTATGAAAAGGTGGAGAAAATCTAATCCTGAATGTTGGGCAGTAAATGTTGCAAAAAAAAGAAGAGCTGATGGTTTGCCCTACAAGTCTCGCTCTAAAGAGCGGCCAGCAAAGATTCCAAAGGACATAAAGTGTTCTGAATGTAAGTACAAATGTTCTGATAACTTTGATGAGAACACTAGAAACGAAATATGTAGACATTACTGGCAGCTTGATTTCGTCGGTAGAAAAAATTTCATTCTATCCCATATAGAAGTAAACCGTCCTAAGCGAGTACTTGCTGTAAGAAATAAACGTGAAAAAAGAGCTTACACAAAAAAATGCTACTTTAGAAACAATGACGCAAAAGTACAAGTTTGTCAAAAGTTTTTTACGAAAACTCTTAACATAGGGCCATCTGTGATCTTTGACGCTGTAAACAAACGCAATAATATTGGTGCTTTTGATGCAATTGACAGTAGAGGAAAACACGAGCCGGCTAACAAAACTAAACCAGAGATCTTGGAAGGAATTCGTCGCCACATAGAATCATTCCCGTGTATGGAATCTCACTATACAAGAAAAGATACTAACAGAAAGTATTTGAGCGCAGATCTTAATATAAGAAAAATGTACATATTGTACAAAGAGTTATGCCAAGAAAAAAACCAAGAAGCAGCAAATGAGCTCACTTATCGAAGAGTATTTGCTATGGAATACAATTTTAGTTTTTTTGTGCCGAAAAAAGATCAATGTGCAATTTGTACAAATTACGAAAAGTCTGACGAAGAGAAAAAAGGATTATTAGAAGAAAATTATAAAGAACATATCCACAGGAAAAATGTTTGTAATGCGGAAAAGGAAAAAGACAAGGAAAGAGCTAACAAAGATCCTAAGTTTCTTTCGGTTTCATTCGATCTGCAGGCTGTACTTCAGATCCCTCACTGCAAAGTGAGCCTGTTATATTATTCTCGAAAGCTGTGCGTGTTTAATCTCACTGTTTATGAAGCAAGTTTGCCCAATAATGCATACTGTTTTCTATGGTCTGAACTGAACGGTAAAAAAGGTAGTTGCGAAATTGGAACGATTTTATTACATTATTTAACTAAATGTATTTCAGCAAATGTAACTGAAATAAGCCTTTTTTCTGATACTTGCTCAGGTCAAAATAGGAATCAATATGTGGCAGCAATTCTTTTGTGGGCTGTTCAGAATATTGAACATTTACAAATTATAGAACAAAAATTTTTAGAATCCGGACATACATACATGGAGGCCGATTCTATGCACAGTGCTATTGAATCACAAAAGAAAGAAACATCAGTATATTCAATGCAAGACTGGATTTCAATATGCGAACGTGCAAGGCGTAGGAAAATACAAACTGTTCAACAGAAGAAGATAGTCAAGGAGCCATACAAAACAAAAGAGTTTAAATACCATGAGTTTTATGATTTAAAAGATCTGGCTTCTAAGATTATTCATAACAAAGATAAGGACAAGGAAGGAAATAAAGTACAGTGGCTTAAAATCAAAAGACTGAGGTTTGTAAAGGGAGAGAAAAGAATTTACTTCAATTATGACATGAGTGAGACTTTTAATTACTTTGACGTTTCCGGTAAAGAAGGAAAAACTAGAGCTACACGAACAAAAAGAAAGAAACAGGATGAATTCCCAACTGAGTTGACAAAAATGTATAAAGAATCATTACCTATATCCGAAGCAAAAAAAAAGGATTTACTAAATTTGGTTAAAAAAAATATAATACCAGAAGAATTGGAGCCTTGGTATAAAAATCTGAAGACGGTTAGTGTTCCTGAAGAGGCTGAAGAGGAGGATGAGATGTCTTGCGAGGAAACTATTGTGTAATTTTCTTTACTCGTGTTAATTTTTCCTGATAATATTTTTAAGTGCTATTTTATCTAAAGGATTTAACTGTTTAAACTTAAGAAAGCTTACATTAAATAAAATAAATATCGCCTATTTTGTTTTTAATGCAGTAATTCCCAAAAAATTTACAGGTACAAACAGATAAGTGAGAAAAAAATCATTCTACCGCCTGAATTGGAATATTATTTCAATTAATTTTAACATCGACTTATTCAATACGAGACAGTGAACTGTTCCTAATATACTACGTAAAGATTAATGTGTGTTTAAGAGATTTACAGCTTATTTACGTATTTCAGGTAAAACAAAATAACTGCGATACCTTCACGCCAACTTTCCCCATTTTTTTACTTATTTCGACAATTATTGCATAAATTAATGTATCAAAATAAACTTAAATAATGTTTCTAAGTACAAGTAATGAAAATTTTCTGTGTTTATGCTTCGTCGTTGACCTATAATCATCCAAAATTTTAAATGCGTTTTTTTCAATATAACAGTATCGCTACTTATCCGATTCTCCCAGAATACCCTCGATAATTTGCCTTTATGCATCTTATCCTAAAATTGAAATTAATAATAATGTTGCAGTAACAGTAATGTAGATCAGTTTGTATGAATTATGTTCTTATTCCATCAGCTCTTGAACCCTATATACTTTTCTTATTATACATTTTTAGTGTCTCAGTGATCTTGAAAACTCAAGAGATGATCTGCTTTATGAGTTGCATAGACTTCCCAATCAGTCCTCACATGATAAAATTATGTTAAAAGCATATTTTGAAGATGTTGGTGTTGTATCCAATTTATTAGAGAAGCAGATAAAACTTATACTGGCAAGAACTCTAAATACTGTTAGGAAAGAGCCAACTGTCATTGTGACTGCATTGAGAATTATAGAAAGAGAAGAAAAGAGAGACCAAATGGCATTACAGGTATGTGTTTGAATTTTTATTTAAACCACTTATTATTCTTTATTATATGGTGCTTCATGCATTGGAGCAAAACATTTGTCTAATACAAAATATTTAAGAGTATTGAATGTTGAAATGGAATGGATACTATTTCATAGCAATATCTGTATTGTTTCATTTTCCCTGTGAAAAATATAGACAACGCTCATTGAGCTACAAAATAGAACAAAACTTGTTACTATCATAGCAAAAGATATCGCTTTCGACGCTGTGTGACGTGTCATGCTAATAGCGACATACTATTCAACTATGATGTATGGTGGAAATGAAGAAGAGCCATTTTCTATTGAATTTTTTCTGTTTCAGCAACAAGATCAGTCTGGGTTTATGCCGCCTGGTAGACCAAAGAACTGGAGGAAGACAGCATTTGAGGAACTAGAACGTGCAGTTGCACAGCGCATCGAAGGCACGCGTGTCGACGAGCGCGAAGACAACAAATTGTGGTTGATACGATATTTAGAACTGACTAGACAACTTATTTTAGAAGATTTGAGAGTGGTGAAAACCTTGTGTGTGCCTTGTTTCCCACCACATTATGATATTGTAAATAAATATGTTAATATGTATCACACATGCCTTTCTTGCAGTGTAAGTTTACACAGTGTATTTATAATGTGTAATTCATATAAATTATCATATTGGTGTAAAAACATATATGAAATACAATATATTTCAGTTGCAAGATGTTGTCCAGAATGGTTTAGAAGGCAATGAATATGTGACTTTGTTGTCATGGATACTAAACACATACCCTGGACAGGAGTTAATGGGAAGTCCAGAGCTTAAAATCGATGTTTCTACTTTACCCCCATTACTCAATGATGAAATGATGCAAAAACTGCAAGACGAATATTTACAGGTACAAATTCTATAACATAGTCATTATTATTTGATGTATAATAAATTATATTGCTAGTAAATTTTCATGCTAAAATTAAAAAAAAAAAAAACTAGTATAAATTATAGTAACAAATGAGTGTCTTAAAATCTATAAATACTTGGTTTATTAAATTAAATATTGTCTTCACTTATTCATTGGTTTGTTACAGAAAATGGAATCCAACTACCGCGAGTGGATGGACAAGACGCTCGAGTCGGAGCGCGCAGAGTGGGGCGGCGAGCGCTCGCCCGAGGTGGAGCCGCACACTGCTGCGTTCCACACGCACGCGCCTGTTATTATATTCCAGATGATCGATCAGAATCTGCAGGTTTGTTTGTTTTTATGCACGAAAAAATTCATCAAGTGGTCGGATTTAACTTGTAAGTGCGGCAAGCGAGGGTTTTTTTTTAATTTTTAGAAAATTTTGGTTTTGTCTTTTTATTCACGTAAAATTCCAATAAGTGGTCGGATTTAATCTGTAAGAAAAAAAAATCATAAATAGAAAATACTGATCTCGAAAATCGAGCCACTTTTCCTAAACATAACATATATATTTTTGTGAACCTCCTCAACCCGCAGTTACAGACATACTTATAAGATTTTTTGTTTTCAGGTTACAGAAACAATAACAAAAGAAATCACATTCAAAGCTCTCCTATTGAGCATTGAACAAGTGACTCGCTTCGGAAATATGTATAGGGAAGGTGTAATACAGTTTAAGGTATGTGAAATTATCCGTAATTTTTCTAATTATTTTCTGAAATGAGACGGTAAAAAAGAAGATGCATTTCACTTTTACTGTCTCATTTATATCTTAATAGCTTTCGAAAACCCTTCTACTATAGGTTAGAATTTTGCACGATCCTTATAAGATATTATGCTTTTGCTCCTTTTCTTTTCTCATATGATGATAGTAATAATAATGATGATGATGGCACGTTACCAGAACGCCCACTTCGCGGACCGCGCCCGCGTCGCCTACTTCACGCATCACATGATCACAATAGTGAATAACAGCGAGCAGATGGTGCGGCTCGCGCAGCAGACGCAGGCGCGACACTGGCCACCCGCGAGACATGACCCGCCCGCTGAGGAGAGGTTCAACAGGATGCTGGCGACGTTTCAGGTGACGTTCTAGAATACCAACTTTGTAGCCAGCAGTGTGATCATGATAGCGACCACTAGCGAGCCGGTGGCGCGTTGCGATTCGCTCAGTAGACGCATGCGTTCCACGATCCGTCCGCCGAGAAGAAGTTCAATAGGATGCTGGCCACGTTCCAGGTGAGGGGGGATAACAGCGAGCAGATGGTGCGACTTGCGCAGATAGGAGGGGGGAAAAATTCTTATTGACTGACTAGCTATAACACCCACTTCTTTGATTATTAAACAATGTGTGCAAATGGCGCGATGCGACTCGCTTAACAGAGGCAGGCGTGCCACGACTCAAGGAGAAGTTCAATAGGATGCTGGCGACGTTTCACGTGAGGGGGTTACTGACTGACTAATTGACTAGATAGAATACCCACTTTGTGGACCGCATTCTGATCAGGATAGTGAACAAATTAGCTAGCAATTATTTAGATGCGGCATGCTCAGCAGACGCAGTCGCGTTATGGGGTTCTAAATAAGACTGATTATAATTTTTTTCAATATTTAATGCAGTACTGCAGAGCTGTGAATAATTGTTATTATACTGACTAACTCACTGACTTACTGATTTGGGACAGTTCTCTGATAAATCTTCTAAGTATAATAAATCTGTCCGTTTCTGCTGGATGCAAATAGAAAGTAACATTGGTACAGTTGTTATGTCAATAATATTTCAACTGACAAGATCCGTTTTCGCTTCTGTTGTGACTTGTTTAATTCTCAGCAAGTTCTTAATTGAGTTCACGAAAGTGCTTCCGTATGCCATTCATAAACAATAGACATATACTGATAGATTTTTTTATTATTTGCAGAATTTGAGAAACGAGGCTGCTAACTTTTTACTGGAAGAAGCCTTTTTAGATCTAGAAGAACACTTCGATGATCTTTTTACAGCTAAATGGATAACTTCTAGCATTCCAGTTGATACAATATGCGTTACGCTCGAGGATTACTTCCAAGACTATAATCATTTGAGGGAGAAAAACTTCGAGTACGTAATAAATCAAGCGCAAAATCTAGTCTACAGAAAGTATATCACAGCAATGTTATCAAAGAAAGTTACTTTTAAAACTGTTGATGAAGCACAACAAGCAGCGGCTAAGATAGTGAAAGAAGCCAACCAGATCAGATCGTTTTTCAAGAAAATTGCTCTCGCTGCCGAAGGAATCAATGTGGACTGGCCGTTTGAAGTACTGAGCACTCTAGCTGAAGTAAGTGACCATAAATTTACTTTATTTTCGAACACATTTCACACAAAAAATCTTGTTTATTGTTGATGCCTTAAATAGTCTTCAGTAATGTCTCATAAACTACATTTCAAATTCCATCAAAGAGTTAGAGGCCGCAAAATTTATCTATCTATCTATACATATAATAAATCTGAAGGGTCAATTCTGTACATTGAAAATATTGAAAAAATTAATAGCAGGGGGTGTTACTGGATCGACACCAAACCCAAATATGTGATAAAAAAAATTTTTGTCTGTCTGTCTGTATGTTCAGGCATCACGTGAAAACTAACGGTTCGATTTCGATGAAACTTGGTATAATTATACCTTATTATCCTGGGCATAGAATGGGATACTTTTGTGGGGAGCGTGAGGTTTTTTCGTTACGGAATTTCTGGATTCGGTCCCCGCGCTCAAGGCCCGCGATAGAAGCTATGCAATAGCTTAAAAAAAAGCTGCGCGATGCATATAATTTATGAATTTTGATGCGAGCGGACGTGTCCAGTAAGGCGAGCGGTCGTTCTTATTGGAATTAATATTGTATGCGTGTAAAATGGAGAAATAAACCATCCACGCGAAGACCGACATCCGCGCGGACGGAGTCACGGGCGGAAGCTAGTTGAGCATAATTATAATATTATTGCAGTCGTCAGTCACCGTTTCAGGTTTATAGCCAAGGTTATATTGTTGTACGATTTTCTCATACGCAAGGAAATCATACTTTCGCAACGACGCAATGTGCGGTTATTTTATGAGTCCATTACGTGTTCCTAAATTCTACTAAAAACAATTGATATGAAATTGCTTTTTAACGAACCGGCCGCGGCGATTCGAACACTTTATAGCGAACGTGATTTCGGGCGAATTGTGATTTTACAAATCTTGTCGGTGATTAAAATATTTTAAAGTAGGTAATCGGCTATTTCAGCCTTAAAATCCCATCACTATATATTTTGAATGCACTTTCTGAAATTACAAGAAAAACATTTTAAAATTCACTCAGGTGCTTCGTTGCCAAGACATCGAGATGTTATCTCTGGACCTGCACGGCGTAGTGGACAAGTGTCCCGGGGTTAGCGAGGAGCAACTGGCCCGCTTGGTCATGTTGCGGGGGGACGTGCCCCGGGCACATGTCCGCGATACTGTAGCCCACGTGTGTTCCACTAGACGACCTGCGAGATCTAGCACGCACCCAACACATCCCGATCTGTTCAAGGATATCACGTTTAGCGATCGATTGTTGTCCCACTTTACTCTGTAGAAGCTATAGTTTGGGATTTCGTGAAATAATTATCTTTAAAAATAAAAGTTTTATTGCATATATGTTTGGATTATGTAGCATACGTCATAGGTGTAATACAATAGATGACCTGCAAGGCCTTAAGGATTGTTGTCCAGAAATAATATTTAGTAACAGATAATTAATTTACGTTTAATGAGCTACAAAATAATTGAAAAGACATTTTTTATGTTCTTCGCTCAGTGCACTATATAAGGTGCATTTGCGATATGCAGTATGCTATCAGTTTTCTTTAATGACTAGTCTGATTTAACTATTAGTTGCGTAAATCTTTTTTATTATATATGTATTAAGTAGAAGAATAATATACAAAATGTTTGAATAAACCGTTCATGAAATTTCAAATTAGAATCTTAATGAAAGCCCTATACTTTGCTTATTTGCCTTTCAGCCTTCCGTATTCTGACAGGATAAATAAACAAATTGCTTTGCGCTTTAAATATTGGGCAGGCAAAAATAGTTCCCGTGTGGTATCTTCAATCTTGCAGTCGCTCTTTAAAAACTAAATTGTTAAAATACATAGGTCAGCTATTGGTAATTATTTAATTAGTCGAATACATAATATTATATTTAATTAATTGACTTTAGGATAAATCGTGGCTTATCCCCACCTTTTCTTGAAATAAGGATATTTGTTTTGCAATTATTTAAGATTGGTGCTAACTGCTTAATTACATAGGCGAAGTGTGCAGATTTCAAGGATTGATAATAAGTTATAAGACAAATATTATTGTTTATTGTAAATGTATAAAGGTTTTTATTAGTTATTATTATTTGTTTAATCTGTAATATGTAATTATGTAATTTATGATACAATATTATTATTACTTTAATAAATAATTATATTTTCTTACGTATTTTGTTTCTTTTTTCCCCGTTTCTTTATCTACTGGAAAATACTTATGTACAAAAAATTGAAAGAATATAATAGCGGAATTTTTCTGTAACCCACAAATGACTAAAAAAATTAATTGCTTCTGTTATGAAGACAGTATGCAAGGAACCCCATATGAGTACCTATTTAAGATGCCTTGAAAGAAAATCCGCTCCTACGCAACTACAGTATACTTTGCCATTATGTACCTATATCGCAAGGCGGGAGCGGACGCGCAAATTGTTTAGGGAATAAATTTTATGTTTATTCGTAGACACCGTAAACTATTTGTTTGAGTGACACATCTTATACTGTGAAGTGATTCTGTGCTCGTAGGATAAAACCTAGAAATCGAGGATTACCGTCAATTTGCAAGAGATAGAAGGGCGGGCAGTTCCTATCGTCCAAAACGAAATGTTACGTTTTGGACTGCTATTATTACTTGTCACAGGTACGTTCATATTTTCCTACTATATAATTTTAAATGCCATAACTACAAACTCGTTATGAACATTAGATAAAAAAAAATACTAATAAATATATATTCAACTATATTCTCACAGAAGATGTCCATAGTTATTAACAATAGTAATGTAACAATGACAACGACGAATACCTTCTCATATATGATAAGAGCTGTTATTTTAAAATGGGAAACGAATGTGATGTTTTTTAATACCAATTGAGATACCATTAGGTACATGTTATTTTTTTTTATTTATTCTTGACATTCAAAACAAAACATTTAACGGTCTATGAACGTGTATGATAAATGCTAAACATCTAAGCGATCTCGTCATTCAGAGTTATTATTGTATATTATTCATAGCTGCATCTTTCCGTGTATTGAGAGGGCTTCATTGTAGAGTATAGAGGCATGCGCGTCCTCTCATCCCAGATTAGATAATAATACTAACTCTATCGAATAATTCGAATAATCGGCGCGTGCGATACACACTGAGGTCGCTCCCGACCGCCGTGGTATTTTTAACATTCCCGGACCAACTCAAGGTTGGCCAAGATAGCCGCTTATTCATTTGGATATGACCTAATTTTAAATGATATTCAAAAATAATGTATTAATAGATAAAATAGAATACAGATGCAAACTAGGAGTTCTTGATATCCTTTACAGTGAACTGTGCTTACAATATATTTTTACGAATGTAGTATGTAATTTGCTAGATTCTAAAAAAATATGTAGGTGGACACCTAGTCGTAAATCATATTGAATGGTTTTAAACATAACGATGATCTATGACCGTGGTGTAGGACATTTAAATTATGTTCAGCTAAAATAAATATCTGCCCACATTCAATGAAACTCACTGTTACGAAAACATTTTATTATACGAACGGATAGTTAGTCAAATAGTTAAGAATATTAAAATTATACATTTGTCTATCTAAATATTAATGTAGTTAGGTCTACATAATTATGTCTCTACAAATGAAAGTGTACGTACTCTCCCACGTACCTAAGTATCTACTTTATGTATATTCTCGTTTTTGATATGAATCATATTATCTGAAATTTTACTATCTTGTTGAATAGACGTCCCTTAAAGCACAGTATTACAATATATTTCCTATATTGTAATATTGTGCTTAAAGTCTACTGAACTCTTCTGAACTGTAGCTGTGTGGTTAGTATGTTTACTAAAAAGGTTCCATACCTATTCTAATTGCAATTAAAACCCGAAGTTACAAAATTGACTGTGTTGATACACCTCTACTACCGCTATTACTTGTCTCTTAAGAGGCATATTTCCGCGGTTTTCCCAATCCCTTATGTACCTACTAAAGGACTGAGGGTGTTAAGATTGCACTTGTGTTTGATATAAATTATTTCTCCTTCGCTTTTGTCTAGTCTCTTGTAAATAAGCAGGAATTACTATTTTTAATTCATAGATAAATAATTACAAAATGTTATTTTCCAGTCAGTAAACAACTGTCAATATCAGAGTTTAGCGTACAAAGTCCAGTCAAGGAGGGTGATGATGTTCTTCTGCAATGTCGGTACAAATTAGATCAAGATGAATCTGATAAGGCGCTATTTGTCAAATGGTGGTTTACCCCCATGAATGGCAGCAGTGATAATAGGAGCCAAATCTACCAAAGAATAGTAGGCCATGAACCTTTTTCAATGCATCACGATATAAGTAAGTTTCAATTGATTTATATTTTAAAATAATAATTGCTCAGGTACGAAAGTTAAGAACATTTACCTATTGAAATTGTTATTTTTGGTTTTATGGCATTCAAATGCTTTATAAATATAAATTTATAAAGAATAGAAAAAATTCGATCACGAGGCGGGACTCGAACCCGCATCCTTTCGCGCCATTCCGGGGCGGATGCCTGACCAATTCAGCCACTCGTGACCCGCCAAGGCAATCGAATTTATTCTATTCTTTCAGTTTTATGTGTCTAAGGGACACACCGCGCGCCATCTATTGAGATGATTAACAACCATCTCAACCAATATAAAACACTTTTCAGTGAATACAATATTGTAACGATGGAACACGACCTTTTTTGTTGAAATTGATATTTTTGGTTTTATGGCATTCAAATGCTTTAAATAAATATAAATTTATAAAGAATATAAAAATTGTTAATCATCTCAATAGAACTTTAAGAATAGAATAAATTCGACTGCTCTGGCGGGTCACGAGTGGCTGAATTGGTCAGGCATCCGCCCCGGAATGGCGCGAAGGGATGCGGGTTCGAGTCCCGCCTCGTGATCGAATTTTTTCTATTCTTTATAAATTTATATTTATAAAGCATTTGAATGCCATAAAACCAAAAATATCAATTTCAACAAAAAAGGTCGTGTTCCATCGTTACAATATTGTATTCACTGAAAAGTGTTTTATATTGGTTGAGATGGTTGTTAATCATCTCAATAGATGGCGCGCGGTGTGTCCCTTAGACACATAAAACTGAAAAAATAGAATAAATTCGATTGCTCTGGCGGGTCACGAGTGGCTGAATTGGTCAGGCATCCGCCCCGGAATGGCGCGAAAGGATGCGGGTTCGAGTCCCGCCTCGTGATCGAATTTTTTCTATTCTTTATAAATTTATATCTATAAAGCATTTGAATGCCATAAAACCAAAAATATCAATTTCAACAAAAAAGGTCGTGTTCCATCGTTACAATATTGTATTCACTGAAAAGTGTTTTATATTGGTTGAGATGGTTGTTAATCATCTCAATAGATGGCGCGCGGTGTGTCCCTTAGACACATAAAACTGAAAGAATAGAATAAATTCGATTGCTCTGGCGGGTCACGAGTGGCTGAATTGGTCAGTCATCCGCCCCGGAATGGCGCGAAAGGATGCGGGTTCGAGTCCCGCCTCGTGATCGAATTTTTTCTATTCTTTATAAATTTATAAACATTTACCTACCAATTCATTTCGTGTAGATACACGGCATGTAAGAACAGCTTTTCAACCGCAAGTTCTTTCAGTTGGTTGCCTGGAAGAGATCACTAATAAGTGATAAGGCCGCCTTCTGTGCTGTTTTTTTCCTTTAGAATTATAGTTTTGTTTATATTTTTTTATTTTGGCAGCACAATAGAGTAAAGATAAATTAATAAATTTAGGATTATTTACAAAGTAGTGGGTACTAAATTTATGAGCGAATAAACATTTATGAGCGAATAAACATTTATATAGGAAATTAATTAACATTGACATGTTTGATGTTTCAGAAATAGTGGAAAATGACGACATTTTATTGCTGAACGTTTCGGTGAAGGACTCTGGAACATACGAATGTGAAGTTTCGAATATAGATGAAGTTCGTGTATATAGAGATTTAATAGTCTACAGTAAGTACGTGTTTATTTTAATATCATCACATTTTAGTATTATGTATAATTATTAGGCTTATTTTATTTTATTAAGAACATGGACCATGGTGGTGCAACGGTAAAATAAGTTTTGAAATTTGTCTAGTGAAGTCTAAAAAAATGAAAAACTACTCCTACACGTCTTGTACTACACTTACAAATTCTCTCCCGACCACTGTTTTTAAAATTATTCTAAAATTGTGTGCGTCTACTCATTCTACGGTTTTTAATATCACTACATAGTATAAAACAAAGTCGCTTTCCCTGTCCCTATGTCCCTATGTCCCTATGTCCCTTTGTACGCTTAAATCTTTGAAACTACGCAACGGATTTTGATGCGGTTTTTTTTAATAGATAAAGTGATTCAAGAGGAAGGTTTATATGTATAATAACATCCATTAAATAGTAGAGAAGTACTGTTATTTTTGAGGTTTCTAATGTGATGTCGTAAATAATTACATTTTTTCCGCTTACATTGCAAACGCAGGCTGAACCCTACGAGTTTTATCTAAATAATGTACTAAGTATTGTACACATTGAAAAGGTCTACAGAAAAGTCCGCGATGGTATATGTCTATCTCTTATGGATAACCCACAATAACTTTTTTTGTCATTTACTTTTTACGACAAATAATGGCTAATTTTCGAAGCGATTTTAACCAATGCAGCATTAATCCTTAACCAATTAAATACCTTGAATACATTGTTCATTTAATATAGATCTATATGGCCCTTTATACCGTATGATTTAAGTGAATATTTTCGAAGATATTACAGATTTAAAAATTGCGGGACGTAGCGTTTGCGGCGGTACCGGCCGGCCGCCCGGCTATATATTTTATACCCGTGCGAAGCCGGAGCGGGCCGCTATGTCTTTATATACAACGTTCACAGTTTTTCTGTAGTGTATTTAGTATCAGCATTGTACCCGTGCGAAGCCGGGGCGGGTCGCTAGTACTATATAATATCAGATCAATATAAGTTGAAACCTTAAGTATGTTTTCTGATTATTATTTATAAAAAATATGTTTATTAACCTCCTAGTTACATCAATCTATATTTTCTTCACGAAGTCGTAAGAAAGCCAATATTTATCTACAAAATCCAAAGAAAATAAATTTTATATTAGATATACATATATTAAAATTGACTATTATAATTTACAAAGAAAAAATGATTTTCAGTGGTTCCCAATTTCCCAAACATTCTTTTCTAGCTAATAATTATTACTTCACACTTTTAACAGTGTCTCTTGATGGGTTGATAGATTGAATAATAATTATTACTAAAAACCATTACAGCAACTGGCAGTGGTGTCGAACTGGACCTTTCAAGAACAGAGGACGGACCTGACGAAGACGAAGACGAGGATGTAGTGATCACGTGTTACGCGACGGATGTGTCGCCGTATCCTGATCTCACTGTTACTGTTAATGGGTTCGTTGACAATTTCTGGTAATTTTTTTTTTAATGGAATGGAACTCTGATAAACGTTGGCTAGGCGAGGATTGTAGTGGGATGTTGTTAGGTAGGTACTGCTTTGTAATAAAAAATTAAGCGTTTTCCGACTAATTTTTTACTTTATAGTTGTAGGTATATAGATACGACGAATATTTACATGACTTCTTTTTCTTTCATTTATATTGTAATATTTTTAAAACCCGTTTTGGCTCGTTTTTAACATAGTAGCGGTTCACTCCAGCTCCGCCCATGGTACCTACCTATGCATTGTATAACCATTAGCCAATATAGCATTCAGAGATCACGTTTATATCCAACGGTGAAAGAAACGTTTGAAAACGGTCCAGTAGTTCCTCAGATTAGCGCGTAACTACAAACTTTTATTTATTTATTTATTTATCAATTCTTTATTGCACTTAAAGAGTATAAAAAAGAAATACAGACACTTAAATATAGCTTAAACTAAGTACAAATGGCGGTCTTATCGCTTTAGAGCGATTTTTATTATTTATATTAAAGTATCAATGACAATAATTACCGGTACCTATAGGTTTGAATCGCCATCGTATTTTGCTTATAAATAATGATGCAAACACTCATTCCAGAGTCATTGTAAATTCGTCAAAAGCTGTAATAACGAATGAAGAAGAATTGTTCGACGTGTACAGCAACAGCACGATTAGCGACGACGATGCCGCTGGCGCCGAGATCAAATGCGAACTCTCGTTTCAAGACGTGCAAATTACAGACGAATTACTGATCGTCACCCAAACCTACAGTAGCACTGGTATGTATTTAAATCTAATGTCATAAACCTAAATAACTATGGTTATTCAGTATACTAAATTATTAAAAGTTGCAACGGTTGATAAGTTTTAGAACGTGATTGTCCCTTAACCAACAATATTGGTTCCTTATAATTGTTAGTGTTATGGCGGTGTCGATTGAATAAAAGAAGTGTTAAGACAATATGCAAGTTGTTTGTATGTATAATGTAGTTCATAACAAAATATGTATTAGGTACGTAGGCATGTGGTCCTGTGAGCACAGATTGCATGTCAATTATTGTATTTCACTAACATCGACACAGCTTTTGAGATTTTTCAATTATCTGAGGACGAACGAATTGCTTGAGCACAAAATTTAAATAATCTCATGCATGTGCGAATTTTTCTGTAAGAAATGATCGCTATCAATTTAATAAGGCCTAAAAATAATTTTATTTTATGAAAAATAACACAAGAAGTGTTTAATTGAGTTTGAATTTATGCGATTATTACCTATTTATTATACACATAGAAGTGAGCCTAAATAAACATGTTGCCTATGAAAAATGCATGTTCCTAATGATATCCTATGAAACATGGCACGACCGCCCCAGTATTATTTTGTTTATTGAGATAGATTGAGATATTTTCATTCCGACAAAAATGGAATATTTTTTAATAAATGTAATAATATGGAAGGAGATTAAAGCCAACGAATAATAATTTATATTCGTAGGTTGAAGGACTAAAACGGGCTGAACAATCCCGCTTTTGGTTTCTAATGTCATCTTCATTCCTAGTAATCATTAACCCTGATGACAATATCTTATTCTCATATAAATTGTATTGACATGTAAAAAAGAAGCATAAAATGCAACGATACTTAAATTAACTTGCTTTGGTTGTTAACGCAGCTGAGCCTCTGACGGAGAATTCCACAGAAATGGTTACTACTACGGAGGCCACTGAAACCGATATGTTAAACTGTAAGTTTAGAAACCCACATACCTACCAAACTTTACCCTCCTTTACTTCAAACAATATTCAAATTCCAAAAGTTTTCCTTAAATTTCTAAATATCTTGTTAAAGACTTAAAGTATCTCATTATCACTCCACATTCTCCGTTATGGTCTAAGATCCGAATATAGGTCGACCTTCACCGGCGTGATAATAGAATGAGACCAATTTTATAATAAATGTAGTCTATTAAAAAATCTATTAAAGATGGGTTGACTGAAAAAATCCTGGACAGGACATTTTAATTAATTTTTAAAAAATATATTTTTAAATTAATTGCAGTACTTATCAAGATAATAAAAAAAATTATAATAGACTTGAAGTATGAAACCTACAGAATGTGCAGTCATAGGGTTTTCTAATATTTACCTGGACAAACTGCTAGGTTGGCAGGTATAAACAGGCATGTGACTGCTAGACGCCGGTTTACCAAATACAGGCGAAGAAGGAGACGCGCTGATTACTCTACTGCTGAGGAGACTGAAAGATACACTATCTATCAGAATGCCAAAAAGGCTCTCAGAGATGCCATCGCGGTCGCGAAGGAAAGAGCCTGGATTGAATTATTGGACACGCTGAACTTGGATCCCTGGGGACGCCCTTACAGGCTGGTAATGAATAAGCTGCGTCCTTGGGCCCCGCCGCTAACAGCCACATTGGAGCCAGCGCTGCTGCAAAAGGTAGTGACCACCCTATTTCCAGGTCAAAGTTCTGGAGTAACTGATCTTTCGGGCCGAGTCGGAAGCGATCAAGAAGACCGGACCTGCGGTGAAACTATTCCAGACGTGTCCTTAGCGGAATTGAATGCAGCGGTAGACCGTCTGAAAAGAAAGACTACCGCTCCGGGCCCGGATGGAGTGCACGGTAGAGTGTGGTCCCTTGCTTTGTCACATGGATTGGACCAACGTTTCTGTGATCTGTTAACAGAATCTCTTAAGAGCGGGAGGTTTCCGGAGCGTTGGAAGATGGGTCGCCTTGTTTTGTTAAGAAAGAGCGGCAAGCCAGCGGATTCACCATCTGCATATAGGCCGATCGTCCTGCTGGATGAAGCGGGCAAGCTCTTCGAGCGAATTATCTCCAGTCGCATTCAGACCCACCTGACGCGGATAGGACCAGACCTGCACGAGGCGCAATATGGTTTTAGGCGGGGGCGCTCTACCGTGGATGCGATAGCTCGGCTGCGTGATATCTGTGAAGGATCCGTCTCCCAAGGGGGGTAGCATTGGCAATATCCTTGGATATTTCCAATGCATTTAACACCCTCCCCTGGGGCAAAATCTTAGACGGCCTTGCCGGACACGAACTACCACCTTATCTCCGCCGTATTGTCTGCTCATACCTCTGCGGGCGCCAAATTGCCTTCCAAAGGCAAGACGGCTGGGGTAGTCACAGTGTTGCATGCGGTGTTCCACAAGGTTCTGTATTGGGGCCTCTTCTGTGGAACATCGGATACAACCACGTGCTACGAGGAGGGCTCCCGCTGGGAGTCTGCACTATCTGCTACGCCGATGACACCCTAGTGGT
Source organism: Colias behrii (assembly GCA_029959065.1). Taxonomy (NCBI): domain Eukaryota; kingdom Metazoa; phylum Arthropoda; class Insecta; order Lepidoptera; family Pieridae; genus Colias; species Colias behrii. The sequence continues at coordinate 6,739,660 of JARWMC010000007.1, read as the reverse complement.
GTCCACGGGCCGGGACTTCAGGGAGGCGCGACTTCGAGCCACAGCAGGAGTGGCACAGGTGGTCGCTCGAATCAAAAGCCTCGGGCTCAAAGTAGCCCTCGAAAAATCTGAGGCTATATGCTTCCACGGCCACCGGAGGGCCCCACCGCCGGGGGAAGAGATCGTCGTGAGTGGGGTGCCCATCCGAATTGGGCCCAGACTGAAATATCTCGGTCTGGTGCTCGATCCGCGGTGGACATTCCAGGGTCACTTTTCGGCACTGAGCACCAAGCTCAGCACGACGGCAGCGGCTCTCTGCCGCATTATGCCGAACATTGGCGGGCCGAGCTGGGGCTGTCGCCGACTTTTCGCGGGTGTTGTGCGATCACTAGCACTGTATGGGTGTCCGATATGGGCAGATAAGCTGCTGACGCGCAATACAGTCGTACTGCGGCGGTCACAACGAGTGGTGGCCATAAGAGTGGCTAGGGCGTATCGCACCATCTCCTATGATGCGGTTTGCGTCATTTCCGGGACTGCACCTTGGCATCTTGAAGCCGCTGCCCTCTCACAAGTTTACTGGCGAAGAGCGGAGGCAAGAGCGAAGGACGAGGGCCTCACCTCCGAAACGCTCCTAGAATGGAAACGAGAAGCTCGCGACGCGGTGTTTCGCCGATGGCGTCGGGAACTAGACTAGTCTTGCGTGGGGGCCTGGACTTTGAACGCTATCAGCCCGGTACTCAGGGAATGGGTGGACAGGCGGTGGGGTCCGCTCAGCTATCGACTGGTGCAGGTGTTGTCTGGCCACGGGTGCTTCGGCAACTACCTGCACAGGATAGGCCGTGAGCCGGCTCCCGCCTGCCATCATTGCAGCAGCCTACAAGATTCGGCTTTACATACCCTTGCAGACTGTCCAGCTTGGACAGACGAACGTGAGTCCCTCCGAAACCTGCTGGGAGCAGACACCCAGCTGACTCTGCAGACCCTTGTAGAGACCATGGTCTCCTCCGACGGTGACCGCGCATGGAAGATCGTCGCCACTTTCTGTGCGACGGTAATGAAGAGAAAGGAGGACGCAGAGAGGGCCCGGGAAAACGACCCAGGGGCGGATCCTCTGCGTCGACGCAGACCCGGTAGGCGCAGGCGTCTATATGACCAGCGCCAGCCATAAAACAACCTAGAGAAAAAGCGCGGGGGAGGTTTCCGTAGATACGCGCATACTGTAGCTATGCTCGCGGCAAGGAAACCGGATCCCCCGCGACGTAAGGTGGATAGGCCCGGAATGGAACGGCGATATTGTTTAATATCGGCGCCCATTACACGCTCCCGGGCCTCGGAGGGTCGCCATGACGCGGCAGTCGCCACACAGACGGCGGGGGTATAAGGCCTGGCTGTTAACCCCCGTCGCTCAGGGTGATAGACGGCCACCGTTGGGTTTTAGTGGGTATGGCTTCGCAGCGAGTCCCACATACCCCCTTGGACAGTAAAACTGCCGAGGGGGATGCGTAAAGGCATTTCCCAACGTTAAAAAAAAAAAAAAGGTATAAGTAAACAGGCATGTATATGGGATGATAGAAAAAAAATATATATCAGCATGAGCGCTGTTTTATAACAAAATTGTTTATTGTCTCAACACTGCATAATTAAAAAAATAAAAAGATTTTTTTAATAATTAACTAAAAATATCCTGTCCATGATTTTTTTCAGTAAACCCATCTTTAATAGACTACATTTATTATAAAATTGGTCTCATTCTATTATCACGCCGATACAGGTCGACCTATATTCGGATCTTAGACCATTACTTTAGTAAACATTTCCACAATTAATAAATTATTTAAGTACCTACGAAAAATTATCCGTTTAAAAATAAACTTACAAATTCCTGACAAGGAAATTAAGGACAAGAAGCCAAGGAACGTTTAAATACTAAGTTTAATTATTAGTGTGCATGCTTGTATTAAATTCAAACGTTGATATTTAACGCTTCACCTAACAAATGCTTTAATAAAACACTACCTACGGAATTTAAGCTACAACAATGTATAGATTAACCAGTAGTTTAACTTTAATATGTATTTTTTTTTACTGTAAATTTGATGATAACAAAGCCTACTGTTCAATACTACTCTAAAAGGGGTGGGAACGCTACCAGTACTAAATGAAATACTAAAGTTCTAGTTTTTTTTCTTATGAACCCGGAATCCGGGCCCGGGAAGTTTACGTATTAAAAAATACGACTACGATGACGCGTAAATTTTATGAAGTTCTCGAATGCGATCGGTTTTTACATGTGTTCTGCTATTTGAGTGTAATAATGCAATCTACGACTTCCTTTTCCCGGTTTATTCCCGAACAGACCAGAATCCAGATCTTACATACACCATAATGTGAACCTACGAAAATAATAGTACCTACATTTCCTTTGCATAATAATATGATAACCACATAATGAATTATTTTTTCAGCTGGGAATGGCGTCACACCATACTGGATAGTACTTCTGCTTGCGTTATTTTTTATGTATTAAAAATGTTTGTAATATTATGAATGAATTAAACGTTGAATTTTAATATTTTGTTTTATTCTATAGGTCTGTGTATTTTTGGACAACTTTATTTTTAATTAGTCTTTGGGTGAATTATAAACAAAAGCCTTTTTCAACATATTATGTTTATTTATTTACAAGTTCTCTGGTTCATTTTTAACACATTTCTCAGGTACAATGCCTCCTAAGGAAGTCAACTAACATTATTTTATACTGTTTAAGAGGCAATTTTGATTACCATTGATTTTTTGAATGTTCAAGAATGTTTGTATATTTAAAATATATACTTAGTAAATTTTTGATAATAATGACACATCACTAAATCAGTCACTCGGGTTTCTCTAAAACTTACAAAAACAGTTTTTTCTAGCTATCTTTCATGTAGCTATAACACTCACAAATAATCACACGAACAAGTGGCAACAGAGATGCGCGCAAGAATATACAGCCAGTAATACGTCGTGACATTCTCATTCTGAATATAATACGCCAGCCACACACTCGACGAGTGGTATGGGAAGTAACGAGGAAAGTAGGCAGAGGCATAGTGTGGCCACGTTACTCGTCGTGCTCATCGTCCTGCTCACTGCTCCCTATTTTGTCGGTTTTTACGCGCGAGCTCAAGGACCGGCAATACGAGTGCGAATGCCTGGCCACATACTCGCGCGATCGCAGTCCGCATCGAGCGCTCGCGCAAGACGCACACGTATGCAAAATTGGAAATTAATAATTATGTCGTCGCCAAGCATGGAATGGTCGAATGAAAAATTGTTAATGTTTTTTTATGTTTGAGGACGACGACGACTATGTATATTTCTTTTTACTACATTAATATAATAAGCTATACTAAAAATGTATAGCGCGCACGCTGCCACCGTTTCAACGTCCATTGTGTGCGACAAGGCAAATGACAAGTGAGGAGCGTCGCGATTAATCGCGCGAGTAGAGCAGTGTGTGGCCAGAGAGGGCAATGTCGAGGCGAATAACGGCAGCGCGATGAGCAGGACGAGGAGCATAGTGTGGCTGCGGTATTACATTATTCATGCAGTAATATTTCAATTACCAAATTGTACATAAAAACCTTACATTATTAAAAATACTTAAAAAATTACAATAATTACACAACATTGTTTATACAATCTCATGTATGTATAAAATAATAAATACAACGCATTTAAAAAATATATCAAAACCATAGATAGCAGCCCATTACATAGTGTACTTTTGTGCTTACTTAAAAATATTATAACTTAAATAAAGTATTATCTTTATACACACTTAAAAATTCATAAATCTTTGGTTCATATTTAAAAGCATTTATTTACTACATAATAATAATATCAATTGGCCTAAAACTATTTACAACATTCGTAAATTTACTAATTATATTTGCATTTATTACACAAAACAGGCCATTTATTTATCAATCGATCTTTCAAAGAACATTAAATAAATCCTTCAATTATTTATCTACCTTTTTTCTTATCTATTAATTAGAATTAAGCAATTAGCATTGCAATTTTAGCCTCAAATATTTCTAAACATTCAAATTTATTTCTCTTTCAATTTATTATTCAAATTTATTTCTTATCTAATGTTTGTCTTGAAAACATTTATTATTAGTTTACCTTTACATAAAAAATTTCTAAATTTGGCATATTTTAACCCTTAACTCGTATGAAGGTATGATTTATACTTGAAACCAACTCACTGCAAAAATGTAGTCCTATTTCTAATCGGAATTTAAATGTGGACATTTTATAGCATTGCTTTTTTGCAATCATCACATAATCCAGGAACATAATTTATGTTACATTTACATATTAATAATACATTATTGACAAATAATAGGTGTTTTTGATCTTAACTATAAAATTAATTGTCTCTTTATGGCCTTGGAATCAATTACAAAAATATTTCTTATATACATTACTTACAAGAAAAACATACCATAACAATGTCTTTAATAAATTATTCTTTAAATATTTTAACAACTAATTTATTGGCCAAATATTAGTAAATATAAATATTGTCCATTCATAAAAGGTTTCATAAATTTTATAATAAAATGAATAATATTTTTATACATATAGTAAAAAATATATTAATATTAGGGTATGAAAACCATTAGGTTGTTGTTATAGAAAACATGTATGGTTCATTTTTATGCTAAATACGCTTAAGTCAATCAAATTGCAGTAAATGCATAAACTCTTAGATGACATGCATAACTTATTTATTTATATTATTAGTTTAATTAGGTTATTAGTTTATTCAGCTTTGGCCTTTACCAACATATCTTTGGCTCTTAATTTAAGAGGCTTTGGCCTTTATTGGTATTTAATATCTATCGTCATACCCAACTTCATGTTGTGTATAATTTTCATTTGGCATAAAATATTTGATCAGCAGTCACATAAGATAATTTAAAAAAATCCACAGAAACATAGTAGTCACTATTACAACATTAAATTCCAAATAGACAAGGTGAAGAGAGAATTTTCTAAACACTTATTCTACTGTTCAATGTAAAAATTTAAATATGTATTTAACAAATATTTACCTTACTTTTTATCTGAAGAAATCATTATACATGAATTGTGTCTACTTTTACGACAAGCATCCAGGTTAGCATCAGCTGCCGCAGCTACTGATGTCAACGCTACAGTTTTATCAAAGTCAATAGTTGTGTAACCAATGCTTGCCATAGGCAATGAGGGGACAGCATTAGTACTTGCACTTTTGTCAATACTGTTTTGTGAAACCATTCGGCTTCGGGCATGTGATGAATAAGATGCAGTGCTTTCGTTTTTCGAACTATTATATGACTGACTCTCAGGGCTAGCTGCTGAGATATCAGTTTTTAGTGTTTCTTTATTATTATCAATATCCAAAATTGCATAGTTAACTTCCAACTCTTCAACAGGAGACATAGATGTAAATGTATCGGATTCTGAAAATTTCTGGTGATGTTCATGCTTCACAAATTTCATGCTTTCAGAAATTTCACCAATCATAAGATTTGCATATGTGTTGACTTCTGGATTTGAGCCAATAGTTAAATTACAATACTCCACTGGTCTAGGTGTGACTGGTGTAACAGGTGTTATAGGTGGTTGGTCATTTTTATTTTCTAAAGGAATGTTTTCATTTGGGGCAATGTTCACATAAAGTCTGGCTGCTTCTTTATGTTCCACATTTAATTGTGCGTAATGTTCACTTGAATGGCTAGTTGTTGGTGATAATGCCTCATCTTCAGGTTTTTTTGTATCGTTTGCTTTATTAGGAGAAGCCTGATTTGACATTTTCTTTTCAGTATCTGTGTCATTCTCCATGTATCGACCCTCAAGAAACCGTGTTTCATCTTCAATATCCCTTATAGCAATAAGAGCCATTTCACGTCTTAAAGTCTTCCTAAGCATTGCCAAATCTCTGTTTATATCATTTGTGTATGCATGTTGTACCAATCCACCTTCAGCCTGGTTATTATTATGCTCTCTTTTAAATTCTCTTACTTGATAGACATTGGTTGCTTGAGTATTTGTTTGAGATCGAGGATATAAAGGCATTACTTCGAGTATATCTGCACTTGATGGAGATCTTGGTGCTGGATTACGCGGCAGGGGAGGCATTGCTGTGTTTGACGTGTTATTGTTGTCAGGTTGGCCATTATCCACTGAAGATCTATGCACGACAGTGGCTTGAAGAGTTTGTCGATTTTGAGGTGATGGAGTAATCCTTGAAACTGGATATGGAGCCGAATCATGAACCACATTTCTTAACTGAATTTGTTGTTGCAATGTGCGAAAAAGAAATGATGCTCTACGGCATCTAAAAGCATATATTCCTTCACCGGTTTCACATCTTCTACCTAAAAAATAAATGATTTTCGATAAATTAAAATGGATAAAAACAACGATAACACTTCCATATTATTATAACTCATGAATTCATTTCAACAAAAACAAAATTTACCTGATTCGAAGCTAAATACTTCTCCTTCAAACCCATATCGTCTTAGGGAATGTAGGGGCCATATAGTAGAGTCTCTGCCTTCTCTATATAGTATTATATTAGATTCTGTGATTTCCAATTGACCAGAAGACAAATCCGATCCTCGTTCATCAACATTGATGACACGAAATATATTAGGATGCAAGTCTGATATGTCTTTTTTACTCTGAAAGCACCCCATTACGGCTTTATCTCCGCAAAATGTACGATTCTAGACTTGGCCTTCAAAACATAATTTTATACACTGCACTGTATGCATATTAGATTCTCATTTCCCATTTGAAGAGGATGTTTCAATTACTTCATCTCACTAACAATAACAACAGTCTCCAATTTTATGTAATTACTACCTGTGATTACTACGTGATTTGGTTTCAAATACGAATTATGACAAAATTGACATTTATTGTAAACATACTTTTTTTGTTGAATTTACCACAGATCTTCCTCAGAAGAAAATTGTTAAACAGATAAAAATACCAACGATTTATGGTAACATCATCGGTTAGGTCGCGTTTCCACCTGCAAGTAAACTCGCGGAAGTCTTGCATGAGTTCCTTGCAATATCGTTTACATGTCCTGCAATTTATTTCTGCAATAAAATATGTCCTGCGAGAAGCTCGCGGATCATACTATCGCAACTAATCGCGGAGGTATTTACACACGAGATCTTACGAGTGTCGGGATCTTGTCGTGAATCTACTCTGTGAAATAATGCCGTCAAGATGCGCACGTGTAGCAGCTACATTAACAAGTTTATTGTCGAAAAAGAAAAAAAGATCAATTTGGGTTCGAGACTGGATTTCTAGGAGACGTGAAGCTTTTGCTTATAACGCAGTTCATTAAAGAAACGAATCTTCAATGGTGGCGCTTATCATTCCCTCTCGCTTACACACGGCCGTACGGCATGCAAAAAAAAAATGGAAAAATAAAATCACTAAAATGTATTTGATTTTCCCTTTAATAGTTTTTATCATAAATTTACATTGACAATTATGCATTTGCGAAAGTAAATAATGTTTTATTGGAATTTGACAACATATGTTCTTTGGGAAAAGTTGTTCAGTTTTATGGGCTCATTACAAATATTATGGGGATTTTGTTACATTCTGTATACGTAAATATGATAATTCATATAAATACACAAAAACCATAACAAAAAAGTTTGTCAACAAACAATTTGAAATAATTAATAAAATAATTATCCATTTACAGTACTCCCAAACTGATAATGCGCATAGAAAAATTCGTCACTGTTCGGCAACTGTCATATTCCCCGAGCCTCCGAAGACGATATGTATATAGAGTGGTTAAATGTATTTTCTTCATGCATAGTTTATTAGAATTATGAGTTTTATTGTGATTTTATGGTAAAAGAGATAAGTAACGAAATTTGTTTCGATAGAAAGAAAGAAACCATTTATTCCAACACACACAACACACATATCAAATAGCATTGTAAATTATAAATAATAGGTAAAATATAAAAAGTAGAAAACATAACTTTATGTGTGGTTGCGTGCGCTAAAAAAGGAAGCCACTCAGGATACCTGAGGCATAATACCTCAGCACTGATTTTCAGTGACCCCCTTACGACATCCAGATTGTCAGCTGCTTATAATTCAATGTAAGTTAATAGCGAGGATAAGCCACACGATTGCGAATATATATTTGTTGTATTGATTTACTTGGAAAATTCTATACTTAGAACTACTGAAGCTGGCATAATTATGGATGTATGGAAGGTTAAAATAAGACAAAGTTTATATTTAAAAAAATGATTTTCAAACACTGGTTTACATTTAAATTGTGAAATCTGATCATTAAAATCCAAAGGATTTACAGAATCAGAGATTATCTCTATTTCTTATATCGTAGAATGATCAGAACTTTCATTATGGTCTTATTAATTTTCACTTTCCCCACTGATATCTGCTACCTGTGTAAATAATCATTTTACCGGAAAATTCAACTTTGAAACAAAACTAAGAAGGGTATGTAACAGCAGCTCTATATAATTCCATACAGAGATAATACGTGCGGTCACCACCAATATATAAAGACGACTGACGGATTTTTGAATTTTTTGACTGACACGCTACCGTCACCTATCGCCCGAATTGTTTTCGATTGTGTATGACTTTGAATTGACTCCTATTTCTTTCGAACAAGGTGCAAGATGCAAGTGCATTGTTTAGGTCACTTACGGTTCAATAATTCGGGGTGATTCGGGTGTTTCTGGAAATACGATAATTAGCGAAGATCTGCATGCGCATTATTAATTTTGGAGTACTGTACGTTATTTTTTTTTTTTTGCTGACCCTACCATACGTCAGTGTCAGCTTTGGCCGCCATTGAAGATTCGTTTCTATAATGAAACGCAATATACCATAATTTATTACGCGAAATACAATTGGAAGATGGTCAATAAAAACAAATATATAAAAAATAAATAAAAATAATCACTTTATTCCATCTTAAGATCTCATAAAATCCTATTGACTTTATAGTTTCTTCACGAGAGCATTCACGACTTTGTCGTTGACTCATTATTTTCATATATAAACAAAATCAAAAGCCGTGTGGGCGATACTTGCAACTTGCAGCGAGACCTGCGAAACTAGACCGATAAGCATCGAGATCTGTCGCGAGTCGATGAAGTCATGTTTAGACACGCTTTCGCAACTACTCGCAAGAAGCGCTTGACAAACTGTCGCGCCAGCACTTGCTACATGGTTACTTGCAAGCTGCTGTTTAGAAAGACTGTCGGACATTTCTTGCGCAGTGGCGTAGCTATCATATGGCCAGGTGGTGCAGTGCACCAGGGCCCCTCAAACCTCAGCTTTGAAAAAAAAAAATTAATTTTTTTTTTCAATTAAAAAAAAAAAAATTTCGATACACTAAATTCATCAATGTTTCCAGTAAAAGTGTTCAACTGTCAAAATTAGATGACTTCACCGATTTTCATGCTGTACGCAGCAGCAACGGTTACAGTGTTACAGTATTGACTACAGAGCGATTCATTTAATTTTACAGTGTGGCAGTGTCTCCATATGTAAATTGAGAAGTACCGTGTTGCAAGGGTAAAAATACGGTGTTTCTAGAAAAAATACGGTGAATCTACTAAAAGTTTACCGTGTAAATTACCGTGTAATTTTTGAAAGGAAAGAAACAACATTAAGAACCAAATTAAGTCTGAATATATACAGTTTTTAGATTTAAATGCTTACTACGTACGTATTCGTCACTCGCTGTAATTAGAACTAATTAGAAGTAAACAATGTAGGTGGGTCTAGGAAGCCAATTTAAAGTCATTCATTCATCACACATACAAATTACTTTCTTTCCTTTATTTAAATAAGGACGAGAATGGATTGCGTGGTGCAGGCAAACTTTTAGATATTGGGGATTCCCCTGGCAACCAGGAGCAGTGTTGCCACTACAAAATTTATTAAATTGACTGACTGGAGATTCGTTTTACGCAATACATGATGAAATATTTACAACAACGTTATTACGGTGATATGTGACACGGTAATACACTATTACCTTGACGGTAGATAGAGACTTGGATTACGGTGCATCTACGGTAATTACCGTGTATATGGAGACACTGCAGTGTGGCACGGTTGTTTCACTGTTCTTTATACGGTTAGTGACGTTATCACCAATACACGGACACACAACACTGTGTTTAACAGTGTTGAACTGTTAAAATTTACTTTGGATTACACTGTAATTTGAGCACTTGTTCGACTTCCTGATGCCAAAAAACTTGCTTAGCTGGAATGAAACGATTTTACTCGAGAAATGTGATCAGTTTCAGAAGAAATATTGCGATATAATTGGACCCAATTTCTCGCTCCAATTTCTTAATGTATATCATCTGATTCTCCCTCAATTGATGGAGACGTGGTGTATTCGCCAGCTTTGCAAAGAAATTATAACAAAATTTGGCGTGCTCGAATGTGACCTTACGGAAGTGTACAGCGATGCTACTGTTTCATACAATTCCTGTTACTTCCGCGGCAGCAGAAAGATCTTTCAGTAAACTGAAGATTATAAAAAATTATTTAAGAAACAGCATTCGACAAGATCGCCTCCGACATTTATCGTTAATTGCAATAGAAAATGAGGCGGCATCAAACTTGGATTTGAGTGAAATATAGACGAATTCGCAAAAATTAAAGCGCGCAAGAGATTGTGAATTGGGCGGCGAATTCTGTTAAAAATCGTTTTTCCCATTAATTAATCTCATCTGTATAATAAATATTCTATAATGTCATGTGCGTCGTTGTTTATTTATTCCCTTTTTCTTCTATTAAACACATGGAGATTCTAATAGAGACGACGTATGGATTTAGCCTACCAGGGATAAGTTCACTTACTGTTTTCTATTCTTATTCTTATCAATAATTTTGAAGGCAAATATAAGCATTGGTAGGTATTCTACTACTACTACGCGGAAAGAGGGGAAGAGGAGGGCCCGATTCTTTCCCTATGCACCAGGGCCCTTGTCCCCCTAGCTACGCCACTGTTCTTGCGGAAGTTTTCTTGCAGATGGAAACGCGGCCTTAGTTTTCGTCACGTTTAACACTTCCCGGAAGTCGTTACCTTGTCGTTACCGTTTTTCTTCTGGTTCTTCGGAATCTGTGTTCGGAATAAATAAAGGGGTAATATCCGAGAGTGTTATGGTGCCGCAATTAAAAAAGATACATATTTAAATCTCAAGTAAAAGAACGTAGGTACAGTAAAACATTGATCTAAGTATATATATAAAAATGAAACCCGTTCCACAGAGTACATTAGGTAGACGGGTTTTTTCCAAGTACCTACCGGAATGACGAGGAATTTTAATATATATTAACTATTATGACTGACCGGTTGGCTTGGTTGGTAGTGGCCCTGCCTTCCAAGCCAGAGGCCGTGGGTTCGATTCCCACCCGGGGCAAATATTTGTGTGATGAACATGTTTGCTCTGTGTCTGGGTGTTAATTATCTATATAAGTACACACATCAACAAAGTCTAGGGATATTTTGTATTTTACAAATATCTAAAAATCTATGAATAATTTTGACATATTGTTAATGGAAGAATTATAGATAATTTTAAGGACTTTAATATAAAATAAAAACATTTTATGATTTTCTTTTATTTTCATTGATTATGTTAATTTTTCTCTCTATGGTGGAAACTTGATTGATAAAGATCTTCATTTCTTGTTAGAAAACTTTATATTTTGACTAAAATTTGCATTTTTTTTTCAAAAATATAATTATGAATAATCAGATTTGTCAGCATTTACATTAATTTACCAACAATATCAGTTGTTCTTACTTAAAATTGAATACTAATGTCTTTCTGCGGTATGACGACTTGTGTTCTTTTGAAGTGTTCGTAAAGTTGTTGATCCTTAGTTAAATTTAACGAATAAGGATTAAGTGCAATACGAGGAATGTGGCTGGTCGGCATACGGGTAAATTTTGAAATATAATGGAGAATCAGGATTGATTTCTCCAAATGAACGCCAGAAGACGAGCCAATATCACAGCAGCGCAACTTGTGCAAAGGCTCTAGGGGGAACACCTGTAGTTGGTACGTGACGAAACCGTGCACAGGAGAACACAGAAAGTTAATCTTCATGCTTGATGTCCATTACGTGTTTTAGCATTGCAATGTGGCAAACGCGGACGAAGGCTTTCATGAGCACGAGAACGTTTAGCATGTGTGGTATAAGTTGACGCCTTTGCTTTTATTTACCGATGATTCCGGTTTGGTTTTTATCCGGATTCACGAAGAACACGAGCCTGAAGAACGCTAGGGATAGTTATTCATCTACGGCATCCTCAGGATATCCATCCATAGCATCACGGGAAAATCATAATGTGGGTAGGAGACCACTTTGGCGCACGAACCCAGCGCGTTTGTACCCAAGGCAGTATAATTTCACGAAAATAACACGAGCAGGTAGTGAAAAGTGTTATTGTCCCACACAGAGTGCAAACAGGCCAGAAATTTCTACTCATGAGCGATGATGCCCCTTGGCATACAGCACGACAAGGTACGGCCGCTCTTCCTGACTACGATATTCAAGTTTTAGATAGTCTTGCACACTCGCTCGTCTTCTAATTCTATCATAAATGCTTAGGATATGTCACAATAAACAGCTCTGAGAGATTTTCCGCAAAATTTAACTACGGATTAACAACTTTACGAACACTTCCAAAAAATAAAGGTCTTCATACCGCAGTCAGACATTGGTATTAAATTTTAAGTAAGAACAACCGATATAATTGGTAAATTAATGTAAATGCTGACAAATCGGATTATTGATAATTCGATTTTCGAAAAAAAAATATGGTAATTTTAGTCAAAATTTAAAGTTTTCAAACAAGAAATGAAGATCCTTATCACTCAAGTTTCCACCATAGAGAGAAAAATTAACATTATCAATGAAAATATAGGAAAATCATGAAATGTTTTTATTTTGTATTAAAGACCTTAAAATTATCTATAATTCTTCCATTTACAATATGACAAAATTATTCATAGATTCGTACGAATATCTAAAATATATTCGTACAATACATAATATCCCTAGACTTTGTTGATGTGTATATTTATTTAAAAATTATATATGTATGTTTATCAGCCATCTGGTTTCCATAACACAAGCGAAAGCTTAGTATGGGATCAGATCGTGCTGTGTGTGAAAAATTGTCCTGTCCTGTCCAGAAATATTTATTATGTTTTGAACAATTTTTAGCTAATATGAAGTTTTGTACTATTGGATGTCTAGTTTGATCGCACTACAAGTCGTAAATAAATAAAATAAATAAATAAATATTTCAGGACAATTTTCACACATTGAAAAACTTGAAAAAATTGTGCCAAAAAATTAATTTTAAACTTCATGCGTTTGCACAAAGACAGGGCATCGTCTGTCGGGTGGGTTTGTAGAACTTAGATTTAAAAATAAACTCATTTCTTGAGTAAATTATTTTAATATGCATAATAAAATGTACAGTGGTAGGTAACGATATGGTATCAGTATCATAGTCCAAGAGCCCGCTTCAGCCGGCGCACAGTATTTCATAAAACCAGAAAGTTTGTCTGCGCACGTCACCAACACAGGTAAGAACGATGAGCGACTATGTAGTTTGGGTAGTGGTTACTTTGACAGGTAACAGGTAACAAAGGTGTAAAAAAAAGCACCTCAAATACGTTAAAGCATAAAGCTTGGTTTTTTGATATTTTCTTTAGAATTATATTTAAAATGATGTCATCCATTGCCGGACACTTAGTATGGTTTTAACCCCCTGCCGGACACCCCAAAACTCAAAAAAATAATTGTACTTAAACTTACAATATAGTATAAAAGCTGAATTTTAGATATGTTACTTGGGGAACTATCAAAAGAATTTACCCCAGTAGCCGGACAGTTTTCACGGTTTTTACATATTAACAGAGGCCTTGAAAGTCTGTGGTAAGTGCGAGCGCGAGGCAATATATATTTAGGCAGGTTTGAGTGAGATGGTGAGTTTGCTCTATTGCGAACTTTTATTTACTCAGTATTATATCCTTAACTATATTTTATACAGTAGTATCGTAGTAGTAGACTTTCAAGGCCTCTGGCAATATGTAAAAACCGTGAAAACTGTCCGGCTACTGGGGTAAATTCTTTTGATAGTCCCCCAAGTAACATATCTAAAATTCAGCTTTTATACTATATTGTAAGTTTAAGTACAATTATTTTTTTGAGTTTTGGGGTGTCCGGCAGGGGGTTAAAACCATACTAAGTGTCCGGCAATGGATGACATCATTTTAAATATTATTCTAAAGAAAATATCAAAAAACCAAGCTTTATGCTTTAACGTATTTGAGGTGCTTTTTTTACACCTTTGTTACCTGTTACCTGTCAAAGTAACCACTACCCAAACTACATAGTCGCTCATCGTTCTTACCTGTGTTGGTGACGTGCGCAGACAAACTTTCTGGTTTTATGAAATACTGTGCGCCTGGCTGAAGCGGGCTCTTGCTCTATCAGTAGACAGTAATACTTATAACTTGCGTCGTATTATAATTTCACAGCTGTCAATAAGAAGTTTGATGAATTTCAAATCTTGAACATCAATTTTTGCTTCCGACGTCTTCTTATCTATTTGTATTAAAATATTTTGCAAGAGAGATACCGTTGATGTTAGAGATGGATTCGAAGGTACCGAAGGGTCTGGAGGCTGCAATGAAATGGAAAACATGAATCCTGCTGTTATAAAAGCCTCGTTAATTGAGAAAATAAAAATCAGCACAAAGTGAAATTCTCCATTTGTAACTATTTTTGCCCGTAACTTCAATCGCACTGTCCTGTAACTTTTCTATATGGGGGTGATTTTATACAGGGTGTCCCAAAAAGTAGTGATGAACGGAAGCTGGGAGGTAGAGGACCTAGAGGGCTATCCGAATCACCCCCATGTATGTTATGCGATTTTTCGTATTTTAGGAGTTATGACGTTTTTTTCAATTTTTCACCTATCGCCGAGTACGATGATATTTTCACTCATGGTGACGTCAATTATTGCGCTAGATGCTTGAATTTTTTTTGTTTGCTAAGCTGAAAGATAGGCCAATTCAGAATGGTAACATTTACTATCGTTAGATCTACGAATGGGATAAAAAAAAAGAATTAAATGCCAAGAAAGATAAAATTACCCAGCATGTTCACCACTTCAAGGGCCCGTAAAAAAAATAAAATGACATAAAAAAAGTTTTCCGTTTGGCTTTTAAAAACTTGCTGTATCTATCAGGTAGCTACCCTGAAAATTTCATTTTATTATTCAGAAGGTTTCAATCGAAAAATTGAAATCTAAATGTGGTAAGTGCAAAAATTGAATCAACATGATGATTAATAAAAACAAATTAAAACCAATATAACCAATTAAACACCTATTTATTGGTTTTAATTTGGTTTTAATGATGGGGGTGATTCGGATAGCCCTCTAGGTCCTCTACCTCCCAGCTTCCGTTCATCACTACTTTTTGGGACACCCTGTATAATTATTTAGTAGTAGTAGGTAGTAGCACCATTTTGGATTTTTTTTTAATAATAATTAAACTAGATTTATCCCGAATATAAATAGTTTATGTTATAGCAATTCGACTTTACAGTTTTATACACACGCTAGGCGTGTTCGTCACGTGTTTGTAGCACCGCTGCGGCCGCGGAGCGAGCGGCATGTCACTTGACGCGGTGTGCGAGAAGCACACAATAAATTATGGTCATTGTGTGTAATAGAGGCAAGCCTTATATTGTGCTTATATATTAAAAAAAAATATTGCGACGTTTTTTCGGGCTTAGAAATTCAGAATTATTTTTCCTTAAGAAATTATGAGAATTAACGTAACGATTTTTAGTAAACAAATAAAATAGGTACGTTATATTAAATAACCAAAAAATTAACAAGTACGTGTTTAACCGCATGCGCGGATTGACTGTTACAGCAGTGAAGACGATAAAAGTAGGCCTACGTATTTTCTAAAATATTCATTTGCAATTAAATTTTACTACATTTCATTATTTACCTACATAGTTAGTGTAGGTGTACATAATATTATTACTGATTCTGATTTTACAATAGCAAATACAAACCGTGTTCTGCATGCGTTTATATAGTTGTGGGGGCATTGAAACAATCCACTCTGCCTGATTGGAAGAATTTTCAAGACTTTTCTTCAGCCTTTGTATCGTAATAGCAAGAATAGGTGGTAACACGGATTCTGGTTCATTTATTAAAACCAAAATATTTCCTGCGAGGCTATCATAACCTGAATGATACAATCCGATAATCTGAAAAGTCGATCAAACATGATTAAATAAGCATTAAAAATCGTAGAATATAGCAAGTGTTATATTTTTATCTACAATAAACTCACATATTGCCGTTGTACGAAACTTTTGTCCACTTCCCAAGACTCAGCTAAACTAGATATGTTATCAATCCATTTTAAACATTCGCTATCATTGTATATTTGATTAATTTCGTCACTGTCGATACAACTAATAGTTTCAATTGCAGTTCGAATCAGTTTTGTCAGATATTTCATTCTTGGGTTCAATAATTTTTCGGATGGTTTTGTAGAGAATACTTTTTGAGTATTAGCAGCTAAAGCTTCAAGTAAACTCTGATAATCAACATCATATAACGTATCCAAGGGCTTCGATATTTTCAAATTAAAATAACATTGATAGTATATTGTACAGGACATTTGGTGTAGCAATTTTAACACACTACTGTTAACATTTTTTGTATCTTGGGCTACTTCTACCAAAGAAGGTAAACTTTCATCCCAAATTTTTTCAAATTGTATTGGTTCTTTGTCATGGTTGATTAAAGAAGTAGAACATTGGTAAAAATTTTCTAAAAATAACGTCATGCTTTTAAGAAATTTGATTAAACTCTCACTGTTTAACCCCAGGTCTTGGGAGCAAAGATGATCTTTTGGCAATTTGCCAACCTTATTTACTAAACGACAACTAAGTTCAAAAATCTGTTTAAAATAGGTACACCATGTAATCGAAAAAAGCCCTAATCGTAAGTGCAAATTGGTGATGTGGTCAAGACAGTTCAGTACAGAAGACAATTCTTCAGTTTGTTTCATAGCTTTTTGCCATTCTACAGCATATTCCCAACACATATTTGCAATAATATAGTCAGATTTAGTGCTCAATGGAAATTGACGCCTAAGAAGTGATAACCATTTAAATATTTTAGGATTTTTATCAACACTATGTCTGTTGTTTTCCATAAACACATACAAAGACTGATCTTGGCCTATCGTTTCACACATTTCAGAATTAGCAGACACGTCAAATACTTCTATTAATTCATTGACTACAATGGCTTGTGGTGGGACTCCCATACTACATAACCACTTAGCTATCAATTCCGTTACTGATCCTTTTCCTCTGGTATATATGTATTTTAAGTTCACATTAATATTCTCAAGTTTTAGTTTTGTCGTAGATTCGCCAACATAGGAATCTTTGAAAATAAGAATAATGCTAAGGATAGAGATGTCTTCCAGTTTACCGATCAAAATGCCCCACTTTGCATTTTCTGCAGTAACTGATTCCCAATCATCTTTATCGACGACGTTAGTTTCAAATATTTTTACAACTGCCTTACAGGCCATTGCTATTATCATACTTCTCAAGGGACACGACATATTTATTAATATAGTTCGTAAGTCTTCCCACCACAAGGATATTTCGTTATAAGTAATTTTTGTAGCTTCTTCTGAACTGCTGCAAATGTAATATATTATTTCAATGATCTTTTCTATTAGCTCTATATTAAAGTCTTCAAGTGGCATATTCATCAAATGAGTTATAACAAGTTTAACAAGATCTTTAGGATCGATAACACTATGTTTAAGAAAAACTTTTAAATCGGCAACATTTTTTAGTTTTAGAATAGACTTAAAAATATCTGATGCCAAAACACATATTTTGTCCTCGGATAAATCTGCTTTTAATACGACACATTTGCCCTTTTCATCAAAATTAAACATAGATATAAATTCTTTATAAGAATTGTTTCCTTTATCCGCAAAAGTAACTTTTGCGTGTTGGTACTCTTTGTATTCTTTTTCTTGGGCAAGTATCAATAATCGTTCTAATACACAGCTGTCATCTTCCACAAGATGAAACTCGAATGTATCATCTTCGTCAGCTGACCTGAGATCTTTTTGATCGATATCACTATCAATATTCACATCCAGTCCATATGACTCATATATTTTGTTAGCCAAGTTCTTCATATCTTCCGTATTATCACCTTTTATATTCTTATAGAATAATGTAACCAGTACTATGTTACTGAAATAGTTTTTTACTTTTTGATTCAATTTACTATTTTCTTGAGAGCACAAGCTGTCCCAAAATATTTCTAAACATTCTATAACTATGTCGCTAGATATTTCATAGGTTTTTATCAACAATTCAATGCAGTGCTTTTTAATTTCAAGTGTCTTCAAACTTGAAATACTTTTTATGATTTCAATTTTTTCTTCTTCATCGTGACATCCTTTTTTTAAAAGATCTCTTATATTACGTAAGATATGCAAATCTTTGGACCGTTCCAAATGTTCTCCTTCTAGAGAATAATAGAATGGAATGTTGAATTTTTTAAGCTTTCCATCTGGATCTATTAAAACACATTGAAATTCAGGCAGGTTTAATTTTTTATGAGAATAGTTCTTTTCCGCTCCTACTAAACCGCATGTGTTATATAAAAGTTTACCATTCTTTGTAGCAGTAAATACTGCTACTCTATTCCCTCTTTGCATTAATCTTATATCTATGAGACCCTTTTTAGGGTTGTATATAATAAGAAAGACTGCTCTTTTTATATCTTTGACGACAGATAGTTGTGGCTTTTTGTTGTCCGAGTCAAATAGCTAGAATAAATGTAAAAATATGAAAAACATTATAAAACATGTCACACTTACATAAAAATGAAAATTTTGTAGAACCTACTTGGATAAAGGCGCATTGAGCATCTCTGCATCCTTTGAACAATCTTATTAGATAGCCTTTATTAACATCCAAGACAGAAACTCTACCCAAATTGTCAGTAACAGCAGCTAGTCGTCGATCTGGAGACACGACAACCGATGTTCCGTGACGCTGTGCATCATATAAACCGTTACGCATTGTCAAGGCTTCGGCTCGAATAAGTGGTTCAGTACTAGGAGTGGCACTTTCAGTAGAACCACCAAGCCAGCCACTAAAAAAATGTTTCTTATAAATTTCAAGGTATTATTACAATTTGTAATTCAATTTTTTCTATTGCAAATAGAAAAAAGGATTACAGTTTTTGCAAACATCGATCAACAATATCAACTAGGTGTCGCGTCGGCGCAAAAAATTGTCTAGGCGAATAATAGCGCAATTGAGAATTGAGCTCTTATTCTGTTTAGTTCGATTGAACACAGCCTTTATGTTTTGTGACAAATGCTTGTAAGTTTAATTGTACCTGTTTATTACGATTATGAAACAAATGTAACTATTATTATTATTTATTATTACAATTTTTATTACAATATACAATTAATATTCATGTAAAAATTATATAAATATAAAAAAGGCTACTAAAACAATTTATACAAGCCAATGTTTCCCTAGCTAGGTTACTGGGCAACCTGTGTTTAGGAGAAACAGCTTGCCTCTAAAATAAATTCACAAAAAGCCTCTTAGCAAGTACTCAATTATAAATTACAATTGATTACAATAGAAAGTAAGAGAAAAAAAAAAATATGTATAAATTTAAGGTGTATAAAAGAATGCGGGTGTGCCGTATGAAACTGTATCGTACGTGGGCCACACTGAAAGTTTTGCGTAACTCGTAAATAAAACAATTTATCTGAGTAATATTATATTTACTACTTTTTAAAGTATTCTCCGTTACATTTAAAACACTTTTTCATCCGTTCAAACAATTTCTGGAGACATGAGGACCATTGGTCCGAGGGTATGTTTTCTGCGTGCTGTTTGAAAGCAATCACGGCCTCTTCTGGCCACGTAAATGTCGAACCACTCATTGAATCTTAGATTTTTGGGAAACCGAAGAAATCGCACAGTGCTAGGTTAGGACTGCGTGGGGCATGGGTCACGTGCTCTATGTTTTCAGAAGCCAAAAATGACTTTGTTTTGTTCGCGGTGTGTGCCGAAGCACTGTCATGGTGCAACAGGATGCGACTTCTAGGTCGCTTTTCCCTCTTTTTTTCTAAGACATTGGGCAAACAAATAGTGGTGTACGACTCAGCATTAACAGTATTTTGTTACTCAAGTGGTATAGTGCAGACAGAACCCGTCTTAGAGAAAAAAAACGCAATCATTTGTTTGTCGACCCTTCTCGCCTGCCTTAATTTTGTTGGTTTGCTGTCACTTTCAAACAACCCCAAAGAATATTGGTGATTTTTTTCTGGAATATAACAATATATTCATGTTTCATATCCTGTTACGATATTATACACAGCATTAGAATGTCCGTGATTGTACTGTAATAGCATTTCTTTACACCAATCTACTCGATGTCGTTTTTGTTCTGGAGTGAGTTTGTGAGCAATTCACTGGCAACAAAGCTTCCTAACTTTGAAATGTTCATGTAAAATTTTTCTGAATTTGGCTCATACCAATCCCCAAATGTCCTCGAATCACCTAATAAGTGATATGGCAATTTTCTTAAATTAGTCATCTGGCGGTAGTCATATTTTCCTCCGTGATCGCAGTTGAGGGTTGACCTTCACGAATGTCATCATGGAGAGAAACATGGCCGCGATGAAATTCAGTATATCAATGCCTTACAGTCCTCAATTAAGGTGCTTCCCTCCCAAAAGTATTTTAAAGGCGAGCAGTGCAAGCTTTCGGAGAAAGCGAACTTTTAAAATCATAAAAAATCACCGCCCTAAAATTGTTTCGTGCTAGTTCCATTTTTGCTACGGATAACGAACTTCAACTTGAGATAAAAAACAATTGACAAGCGCTTCCCACCCAATTTTTTTTTCTACAACTAATGAGACTTCATATGTTAAAAAAATATAACATTCAAAATTCAAACATTTATGGGTGGCCCGCAACGCAAAACTTTTAGTGTGCACTAGGTATGACTGTATATATATTTGTGTGTGTGTATGTGTGTGTGTGTGTAAGTGTATGTGTGTAAGTGTGTGTGTGTTTGTGTGTGTGTGTGTGTGTGCGTGAAATATTATACTGTATCTAAGCAAGAGTCACATTTACACTTAAGCCAGTATCTCAAGAAGTTGTTCTGTCTCGTCATAAGATTTTCCTAATAGAAAGACGCGTACGGATAATTTACATTTAGAATATGGTAAGGCATAGATGCTAAGACTATCATTAATTTTGTTATACAAATAGGGTCCGAGGAAGTAAAAGAACCTCTTGGTGAACCTGCTATATGGCTGAGGAACAATGCAGATTTTGTTCTTTCGTCGAAACGAGGTTGTAACTAGAGGTGTTAATCGGTGTTGTAAAATAATAGTCTGCAAAATAAAGTGTTGTCTAACGGTGAGAACCTTCCAATCTTTGTACAGGTCGGTTGTACAATACTGCATAGGTTTAAACGTGGAGACTTTCATAACTGCTCTTTGAGCCACTGTATATTTAAACTAACTGTATATTTAAACAAAGTGGAAATTTTCTATGGGCCCTGGTTGGCTATTGGCTTGGCTACTTTTCCTCCAACCATATAAAATTTCCACTGTATATAAATTGTCAAACAGATTTTAGCTTTGAATTAGTATTGTTTTCAAACTCTTGCAAAGTTACTATTTGACAAATTCATTTTTTGTAAATTTTTATATATAAGTACATACGGAAGGGCTGATTTAATTTTATTGGCTACAGCACGGGCAACTTCTTGAAGTGGTGGTGTGGTACCACCTTCAATAGCATAATGAAATCCCAAATATGGTGTTTGTCCAGTTGCTGATATTAAAGTGTTGACTGGTGGCACTGAGCGGTACCTGAAATTATGATATTATATATTATGGTGGCTGGAAAATTTTTAAGTATCGAAAAGTACAATGTTTAAACAATAAAAATCTGACAATGAGTAGCTAAAATAGTTTCAAAAATATTCACTACTACATATTTCATTATATTTTTTTATTGACAAAATTTCAATGACAATTTTCACAAAAAAAAATTTTTTTTTCGTGTTTAACTTTTATAGATGAAGGAAAAAAAAATGTTTTCAATCAAACCATATATCATATCCTCCATAAGTTGAAGCAGCAAGTAAATGATCATATGTATTTTTCAGTTCAAGTCCAACAACTGTAGCATCTGTAATAGTTTCCTGGTCTGTGAATGACCATTTCCGGATAGATATGTTTTTGCTGTCCACGGCATAGTCTTCTTGAATACCTGCATGTACTATTGAGCCATAATATACACTGACAAGTTTATCAGTTTATTTAAAAATTGAATAACTTACAAAATATTTTAAATTGTATAAAAAATTTGCTAACATGAAATATGCAAGTTACCTTTTGCAAGTTGAGCCTTTGCATTTCTAAGGCTTGGAAATAAACTAGAACCAGATATAATATACACACAGTGTTGGAATAAAATGTGAATATCATCAGGCAAAGTTCCATAAGTACCAGTGTGACATGATATTTTCATGACTGGTTTCTCATCTAATTTCTCAAGCAATAATAAATGTCCTGTATTAGTGTAGAACCCAACACTACCATTAACAAATCCTACTATAACACAAAACCAATCTGGTCCATTCTGTAACAGAAAATATTACAGTTCATTTTTATTTTATGCAACTCAAGATAAAATCAAAGTTTTCCAAGATGTAATTTTCAATAATGAGGTAGTCTAGGAAATCTAGAGAAAAAGATACATATTTTTTTGGACTTACCTGAGATGATTGCTGTATTGGACAAAGAGAAACTGATAACACCGATGTTATTTCAGAAGGAAGTGTGCCACTCCATGATATAAGATAAGAATTACTTTCTATCGAGCTTATCCATTGGGCGGTGAGAAAACAAAGACGATTCTTATATCCAACAGCAAGAAAGTTACCACATGAAGATAGTGATACTAAACATTGAGACAACCAAGAAGTATCTAAAACACAATCGTATGGGTTAGGAATGGGAAAAGATTCCTAGTAGAATATTAGAACAGCATAATTATGGAAAACTAATCGTGTACCATCTTTTTCAACAATAAATAATGCTCTTCCTAAACTTAATATATCACCACAGTCTGCTATTTGTTCAACATTACACATTTTCGTAGTTTAATAAAATTCAAAATAGTTAACGATATTTTTATTTGGCCTATAGCATAATTCAATTCAATTCAATTTATTTTATAAATGGCAGTGCTGCGTTGCCACAATTTTGCCAATGTCACGTTGTGGATAGTTTTACATCTCATAGATTTATAAGAAACTGAAATGTATCAGTCAAGCGCAGATATCTACAACAAAAAAATTACACACACAATATATAGAAATTCCCAACACCAGGTTAATTTAATTGTTATAAAGGACGAACAGTAAACTATGTAGTTACAAAGTATAACATAAAAAATATTATTTCATTGTGAAAACGTAAACTTATTTATTTTCAGAATATTATTGAAAAAACAGCTGACAGCTGTCAAGTGTCAGTATTTTAGTGTCGTGAAAAATAAAGGTCCAACCGCACTAGTGACTAGACGTAACTGCGCACAGAGCAAGTTAACTGCGCCACAAACTGCGCGGCAGCGTAGTGACGCGACGCGACACAGCATAATATGATAATATCCTTGAAATAATTGTAGGAGGTGTAACGCCACAGAACATATATACTCAGGGGAGTGTAACGCACTACTAACGTACATACTATATAACTACGCGACATGACACGGCAAATATTTGGCGCCGCGGCCGTGTCGCGTCGCGTAGTTATGTGCGTAGTGCGGTCGGGCCATAAAGTTAATGCATATTCCCACGTCTGCATTCTGTGCATGTTACTCTTTAGTCTGCACGCTTGCCAAACTCCAACAATCCGTAGCAAATGTGGAGTATGTGGAGTATTTGCATTTTGCCCCCTCTCGGGGATATATATAGATTAATATGATTCACGTAAATACAAGATCTGTTTTCATCTAGATAGATATTACTTGCTCTGTGAATATATAGTTATCTGTGCTCTAGATGTCTCATGTCAATTGTCATTTGTCAAATGCCTGTTTCTACTCACGTTTCTAAATTCTACTGTAGAAAAGTGAAAAAAGTAGAATCGTCGTGTTTTATGGTATCATTTTGAATATTAAATCGTTGTAAAACTGAACTTAACGTATACCTAATATATCGCAATGCAAAGAGAAGAAAAACAATTGGAAGCAACTTTACATGCTATTTTAAACAGAGTTAATGATTTGAAAAGTGCAATTCAAGCTCTAATAACAAAGTTAGAAACTGAATATGAAACTATCCATTGGCCAAGCTTCCTCGATAATTATGCTATTTTATCAGGACATGTAAGTAATAAACTTCTTTTTCAGTAATTAAGCCCAGAAGCAGGTTGGTCTTACTTAGAATAAAAGTTACAGTCGCTATGTGTTTGCATTTTTAAAAGGATTTATTGTTAAGTATTTTAAATTTACGTATCAACATATAAGAAATAATAACTTTCATTGTCTAATTTTTAGTTAACGGGCCTAAGTAAAATTCTACAAGCAGAGTTAGCTCCATCACTGCGATCTGTAGTGGTATTACCTTTACAACTAGGCTGTGAGCGTGACGAGGAACTTGCTAGACTCACAGAGGGCAGAGTTCCAGCATGTACACATGATCTTGTCCCAGATCTCTTGCGGACAAAACCTGAACCTCAAGCTGAACAGAGATTGCAACAACTTAACCATAAAGCCAGCACACTCAGCTATGACACTGCTCAGGTATAAAAATTTTCTTACTATCATATTTCTGTTCATGTTAGATTTTTTGTTGTTATAAACAGAATACAAATTATTATGTATTTTATTTACTAAGAGGTGTTTCTGTTTGTTCAAGTACCATGTAATAAAACTAGCTGACTGTTAAGCTCAAGATTAAACTGATTTGTATTATGTATGCACTTCTATCTTTTTTTTTTCTCAGAAACAAGTAGCTCAGTTCACAAAGGTCATCAGTCATGTTTGGGAAATAATATCAAAAGGTCGGGAAGATTGGGAAGGAGAATCTATGAGATCTGCAGGTTTGTGTCAAACAATTTATTTGACTTGAGTATACAATTAAATACTAATGCATATTTTTATTATATTTAACAAGTACAGTCACGAGCAATAATATATGCCTAGGGGGCGATGTGCAAAAATATCTGTCACTAGAACAAATTCAATAATATCTGTCTGCCCGTATACAGCAAAAATATCTGACATTAGTAGGCAGCATAATAAAGTGGCATCAAAATTATGTGACGAAAATGTACAGCAAATAATTGTGACAACCTCTCACAGCATAAATATGTGACGTCACCTAGGAGGCAATAATATCTGACACGATTATATTTTCAGTTTAATGTAAAATTAATACAAAACAAATAAATATTATTTTACGTTATTTATTGTATGCATACTACATTTATGTCTAGATATATGATATTATATCACGATCAAATTGAAATATTCACTAAGTGGGTGGATATTTTTTATCCGCGGCTAACATGTCACATTTAGAATTTCTTTTGTTGTGTTTGACGTTAGGCGGCGTTTGACATAATAAATATATACCTATGTCGCAGTCATCTGGTTGAATGTGCTATTTGATTGAATGACTAGCGCGTTCATTGAATGGCGACATTTATTTAATGACTAAAGGACAACTCGTCAATTTCTAAACGTCATTAAGCACAGTAGTCGTTGGTCTGGATATGGTGGTGTGGTTGAGTTCGTTATAATTTTTAACTACACAAAAATAGGCGCCAGCGCTGCTCGCAAACGTCTTCTTGTGGATAGTGTAAATTCTCAGCAACTTTTGTTATTCAATGAACGCACTAGTCATTCAACAATATGCCGAGCCTTATATCCGTTAAGGGCTATGTTATAATCCGCTAACTAGTTGGACGTTGAGTGACGGTTGTAAAATCAACGTTCGGCCTAGTCATTCAATTGAATGTCGTCATTCAATGATCGCGTTAGATATATAACGGCGCTCTATGTTATAATATATCAAACATGTCATGGACGTCAGATATTATTGCCACCTAGTTGATGTCACATATTTATGCTCTTTATGAGGAATCAAGGCAAAATACAGAAATATGCAATTGTGTTAGATATTATTGCCTCCTAGTTGATGTCAGATGTTATTGCTTCCTAGTTGATGTCAAATATTTATGCTTTTTGTGAGGAATCAATGCAAAATACTAAAATATGAAATTTTGTCAGATATTATTGCCTCCTAGTTGATGTCAGATATTATTGCTTCCTAGTTGATGTCACATATTTATGATTTTTGTGAGGAATCAATGCAAAATGCAAAAATATAAAATTGTGTCAGATATTAATGCCACCTAGTTGATGTCACATATTTATGCTTTATATGAGGAATCACATCGAAATATAGATATACTAGGTTTCCGCCCGCGGCTTCGCCCGCTCAGTCAAAGAAAAACCCGCATAGTTCCCGTTCCCGTGGGATTTCCGGGATTGCGTCATTTTCCCGGGATAAA
Source organism: Colias behrii (assembly GCA_029959065.1). Lineage (NCBI taxonomy): Eukaryota > Metazoa > Arthropoda > Insecta > Lepidoptera > Pieridae > Colias > Colias behrii. The sequence goes on along the minus strand of JARWMC010000007.1, from coordinate 6,712,856 downwards.
AAGTAGCCTATGTCCTTTCTCGGGTATAAAAATATTTTCATACCAAATTTCATGAAAATTGGTTCAGTAGTTTAGGCGTGATTGAGTAACAGACAGACGGACAGAGTTACTTTCGCATTTATAATATTATATATATTAGTATGGATAAAATTGTGTCAGATATTATTGCCTCCTAGGTGACGTCACATATTTATGCTGTGAGAGGTTGTCACAATTATTTGCTGTACATTTTCGTCACATAATTTTGATGCCACTTTATTATGCTGCCTACTAATGTCAGATATTTTTGCTGTATACGGGCAGACAGATATTATTGAACTCGTTCTTGTGACAGATATTTTTGCTAATCTGCAAATAGTAATATATTTATGCTTCTGACTGTACTGCAATTACATTTTATAAAATTTTTAAGCTTTATGTAAGCTTAAAATTTTATTGTTCATTTTTACATAACATAACATTTGTTAATATTTTTTTATATTTTATCACAGGAATGCAACCAACACACAGCATTGCTGATACACATGCATTGGTCACAGCTGTTGGAACAGGCAAAGGTTTAAGGCCAGGAATGCCACCATGTGTACCCCAAGGAGTTGCCCCTGGTATGGGACCATCAAGAGGTCCCACCCCACAAATGGGACCATCAGCACCGGCCATGCCTAAAGCACCATCAGCTATTAAAACTAATATCAAATCAGCCAATCAAATCCATCCTTATCAACGCTAAAATTATTATATGGGTGAAAAAAACAAACATTTTAATAGTGTTATTTATTTGAATTAAAACTAATAAAGCAATTGCAAGAAATAAATTGTTCTTTTATTCGAACCATTACAATTCAAGAACTTACCAATGCACTGGTTAATCACCAATCACATCCATTATAATATTATTCCATAAGAAAGACAGTGTGAAACTTTTATAAGTTCTTGTATACATATTTTATATATTTTATTAATAAAACATTAAAACATTCTTGGTGTTTAAAGTGATAACATAAATTAAACAAGCGTTTTTAAAACATACTGTTAATACTATGTGAATATGTTTAAATGCCACATCAGTTAATTGTGTTGACCTGAAACAAAAAATATTTTTTTTAACATTACATATTTTTAAATCAGTAAAACTAACAATGTATATATAATAAAAAAAGTAAATTATGGTTTAACCCATAGATAATGAGTCATATATCTAAGAAAGTGTGGTAAAATAAATGACAAACTCACAATATCATCAATCTTGAGTATAGCGCGCACAGTCTCCGTGGAGAGCGCGAGCGCGGACGCGGTGACGTGCAGCGGCTGCAGCACGTGCTCGTGGCGCATGTCCGTCACGCGGCCGCGGCGCACGTTCACGCCGGCGCCGCTCGCCGAGCCCGTCGCGTGCGCCGCGCGCAGCTCTGTTACCGTCTCGATCGGGTTCAAACCTGTGTTGGATGAAAATAAATATTTGCAATCTTATTCTAACCTATGTATTTTTTAAGTGAAGAAAAATTTTAAACAAAAAATTATACTACTACTTCTAATAGTAATAAATAGTGTGTATCGATAGTACATGCACTATAATTGAAAACTGCACAATAACATGCCGTTTTCAATTAAAGTGTTGGTTTTGACTTCTATAGCCTTTGTAATAAGTGTAAACTTATACAGTCAGTAATTATGTCAGGCCATGCATGGGGTAAAATTATTCCCTCAGCCCCCGGAATCACAGACACAATAGAAAATCTATTGTGTCGCGGTCTCATTGGGCCACTCGGTGGTCAAGGGGTTAAGGTATATGAAGTATCTGTAACTTTTTTAGGTGCAATTATTGTAGCCACATCCTGAGTATCATTACAAATACATAGTAGTAAACAAAATATCGCACCTGCATTCTCGGCCAACGTGGACGGTATGACCTCCATCGCGTCCGCATACGCCCTGAGACAGTAATGGTCCGCCCCTGGCGCTGTGAGAGCTGCGCGCGCCAAGGCCGCCGCGGCTGCAGCTTCAGGCGCCCCACCGCCCGGCAACAGCGCCGGCCGCCGCGCGACGCAGCGCACAGCACACAGCGCGTCGTGCAGCGAGCGGGCGGCCTCCGCGGTCACCGCGCCGCTCGTGCCGCGCACCACTACGGATACCGTGCGCCCGCCGTTGGAGCAACCTGTCATCTGTGGTTATAAAATTGGATTTTATACATTTTTGTGATTTCTAACCATGTAGGATTCGAGGTATTACAAAGTTTTTAATTATTTATTAGTAGGTGGTAGGTACATATTTAAGTGATTGCTATTTCTATGCTAGTTTTTTTTTTCTTTGTTATTACTTTAAAACTCAAGTTCATGTTTATTGTTCATTAGTATGTAAGTATTTATTTTAACAAATAGTCAATTAAAGAAAGATATTAAAACGAAATAACACTAACCTTGATATATTTGCCCATAGGTTCATTGATTTCTTCAACCAAATCAACATTTACGAGATTTTCAGCTGTGAAGTGATCAAGTGATGCAATCGGGCGACATCCAAGTGTTTTGCAAACAAATTCAATATCTTCTCGCTCAATGTCTTTGATAACCATAGCCTTGATTTTGTCCAAGAAATGAACAGCTAAGTCACTGAGGGCATCTCTGTGAAATAGAAAATATTTTTTAATATAAAGAACAGTCAGACAAACAGATTTGTTAGTGTGTTTAATGTCAACGATATTTTTTTTTTCATAATCACCTCAAGATAGATTTCTGAACCAGCAGAACATTGCATCCAGCCTTTTTAATTTGTTTAACAATGTTCAAGATGTATTGGCGCTCTTCCTTCAGAACACGGTCCATAGCAGCATAATCAGATACAATGACATTGTGGTCCATCTGTATAATAAAAATTTAATTTATTATTACAGATATATTTGATAACACTATAATAATTGACTTTTGTATGTTTTATAATGTCTAATGCAGCTCCGTTTAAAAAATGAAAACAATAAAATCTTTGAAAACATAATTTATTTAAATAATATAATTATAGTAAAAAATAGCACTCACATCAGTTTTGGGTGGTGATATGCAGAACTGAATAAGACCAACTTTGGCCTTCTCAATACGGTGTGGTCCGTTCACATTAGCCGAGCGGTGGGCAATAACCAGACCTTGAACTAATTCTGTATCCTCAACAGTGCCTCCGATACGCTCAATAACCTTAACGTCGCGCAAATCAACACGAGCACCCACTCCTCCGGGAATTAGGTCCATTACTAAAACATATTACTCATTATCAGATAATTATTAAAATAGTAAACATTGTTATATGTTGGTGTGTTTACTTCAAAAATGTATAGAAGAAGCTTGTAAATACATAAATATGTGAATAAATTAAATTGGAAATCAAAACTGGAATAAATGCTGCTTCTACAGTTCACCTGATTCAGACACAATAATATGCTCTTCATATAGCATACATTACACTTTAAGATTGTGAATAATAAAAATAATAGTTTAAAAAAACTAAAAAACACGCTTTTAGGTCGGTTTTCTATAAAAAGCGTGTTTTTTTTTTTTTATTAACTATTATTTATTTTATCAAATTGTCATCGGTCCTCAATAAATCTACAAAGTTTGAACGAAATCTGGCCGTTTAAAGTGGGTCAAAATCGCGCCCAAAGAAGTCGGTTACAAACATACAGGTGAAGCTAATATAAAGCGTGTAAAAATAGCTCATAAGATAATAAGATGTGCAAAACTTCTGTGAGCATGAACACATCAACATTTCTTACCAGAACGGATAGCCTGGACTGCAATAGGAGCTAGTATTGTGGAGTGCTGGGAGACAACTTTTGAATTAAGAGATGTTGCTGCAGCTTTCAATAGAGCATCCTCATTTGCCAAATCAACTGGGGTAGACATACTTTCTACAACCTATAAAATAAAATATTTCAGAATATGAAATTTGATGACATTAAATACTAAGTTCTTTTTATTTGATAATCACTTTTTTTAGAATAAATGTTATATATTTATAACATAATGATACAATTGTTATTTTTTTCAGTATAAATCATATTTACCAATTAAAAAAAATGAGAAACAAAGAAATTGAAATGGTTGGTATTTAAAAAAATTGTTGGTAAAATTGAAATGGTAATATATCTAATATTACCAAGAAAAAATATAAATAATGAATGATTGTAGTCTATTTTACCTGCAATGCCATTTGTAAAGCCTTCTGGAAACCATCTGATATGACAGTGGGGTGAATTCCTTTTTGCAACAGTTTTTCAGCAGCATCAAGCAAGGCACCAGCAATTACAACAACTGATGTTGTACCATCTCCAGCCTCAATATCCTGTGCACGGGACAGCTCCACAAGCTGAAATAATAATTATAAAAATATTAAAAAAAAAAAACGAAGGTTTCAATCCATTGGTAAAACTTATCCATCCATCAAATTGGGCAATAGAATACATTTAAAAAATTACTGTTTATTAGTTTATTCAACAAAAACAAAATATTTTACCATTTTTGCAGCAGGGTGAATAACACTCATTTGCTTCAAGATAGTTGCTCCATCATTTGTGATAGTTACTTCACCATTGGCTGCTTGTATCTATAAGAGAGGTAATTAAATAACTTGAAAACCAATGGAAAAAATTTAATGCAAAAAAAAATATAAATTCCATTCTTGTATTAAACATTGTATGAAATACTATTTGCACAGTATTACAATATTATTTCCTACAGTAAGGAAACGCCTTTGATGTCGCGCGATGCCGCCGCCAGCGTAGGTATAGGCCCATTAAGAAGAGCTGGAACGTCAACACATTTACACATTGCACATGTTAGGCCGGGAGATACTGACACAAAATTTCGGGTCATTTGTAACAGGATGGCGGTCTAGAGGGGTCTTAGTACGCAATGACAAAAAGAAAAATGATGGTCAGAACGCTGGTACCGGCGGACTAGTCGCGTGGGCGTTAGTCACACTCGTCGGATAAATAGCGAAAGTCCAACGATTTGTAACACAAAAATTTTAGAATTTACCGATAGCCCTTAAAAAAGATGTAGGCGGTAGTGTCATGCCATACTTTTACGATGTGACTTACAGTCCGCCATACCGACGTGAATGCGTTGATTTAAAAAAAACAATTCAACCATTTGTACCGGGCTAACTTTTGCACAGGTAACCATCGTCGCGCAGCCATTTACTAAAATCGCCATGCCATACTTTTCGGACGATTCCAAACCGCTTCCAAATTCCAATTCCGATTCCGATTCCAAACCGCACTACCGCCTACATCTTTTTTATGGGCTATCGGTAAATTCTAAAATTTTTGTGTTACAAATCGTTTGACTTTCGCTATTTATCCGACGAGTTCGACTAACGCCCACGCGACTAGTCCGCCGGTACCAGCGTTCTGACCATCATTTTTCTTTTAGTCATTGCGTAATAAGACCTCTGTAGAACCGCCATTCTGTTACAAATGACCCGCAATTTTGTGTCAGTATCTCCCGGCCTATGTATGTGTCATATTTTGCAATTGTTTATAAATACAGGGTGATGTAATTGGTGTAGTACGAATATCTAAAAATCTATGAAGAATTTTGTGATACAGTAAATGGAAGAATTATAGACTATTTTACAGTATTTAATAAAATCATTTAATTTTTTGTTCATTTTCATTAGAAATGTCAATTTTTCTCACCAAGGTGGAAATTTGGATGATAAGGATCTTGTTATAAAAATATAAATTTTGACTAAAATCGGCATTTTTTTTTTCAAAAATCAAATTACTAATTAATAATCAGAGTTATCACATTATTAAAAAAAATAAGCCAAACTATACACAATTTTTACTTGATGCAATCCTCAAAGATCATGGACATAGTGTATTGCGCCTTCCACCATACCATCCAGAACTCAACCCAATAGAGTTACTATGGGGCATAATTAAAGGGAAAGTAGCATCACAAAATGTGAACTTTAACTTGAAAACTGTGGAAGAATTATTTAGAAAGGAAGCAAATGCTATTAGTCTGGATATGTTTAGTGACGTTTGGAGAAAGACGCGAGAACATGAGGAAAAATATATTCAATTAGAACCAAAAGTAGATAATTACACTGAGTCATTTATAATAACATTAAGAAATTCCGACGGCGAGTTCTTCGAGCGATGAAAGTTTCAGTGAAGTAGAAGATTACGATTATGATTAAATAGATTCTTCTTCTTCTCTATAGATACTGCTTTCTGAATTGGTGGTAAATGTTAAAACTGTTAAACTGTTATGACGATTCAAAAGTGCTTCAAGAAGAAGTCTAATTGTATAAATGTTTGAGTTTGAGTTTAAAACCAATAATGTGAAAATTATACAATAAACATGTAACACATATTTGTTAGCGCGTATTGGTAGGTATTACGTACTTACTACAAATATAATATTTCTTAGGTATCTTTACTCGACCAAAGTCAGGACAAGACTGCTCCGCAACTGCAGAAGACGTCCGTTATTTAAATCATTATCAAAACAACCATCCGTGTGTTGGGAGTGAGCGCACGTGTTATTTGTATTGTTTTTATGACCTGAAATTTAATTATTATTTGATAATTGAATGATTATTAATACTTTTATCCAATTGATTATTATTAGAATAAATAATTAACTTCATCAATTGATTTACTTTTAAATTATAATTTTACAGGTAAATTATCTAATAATCTACAACGCACCCATTTTACAATTCAAGTCTAAAATGAAACTAGAGTCGCATTTATTTTTGAACATACTGTAAGTGAAATTGCATAAGTGTGAGTACTGTGAACATGCCAGCTTTCCTTAATTGACCGATACTTACGCTGCCACACGAAAATACGCTAGGGTTGCAACAAATGGGAAATAAAACAATTGTGATTATTAATATTATGATGAAATCATTTATTCATATGTACATTCAAAATAATTGCGATTATTAAATCTGATGTAATTATTTGTTCATAAATATATAATTACAGATATTGCACTGCTAAATATTATTTACGTGGACACTTTATTTTTGGATGTTCCTAATTGTATATTATACCATTTAACTAAGTAATGCATTCGCATTGGGATGTACAATCTGATTAGAAAATAATGAGGACAACATATACATAGCTTTGATTTTAATTCAAAAGATACAATTAATACAATCTTTCTGAAATATTGTTTCCTTCTGGGATTTCAATGTAGATTTACATCCGTAAACGGAACAGATTTTGCGCGCCATAATAGAATATGTAAGTACCTATGTATAATAAAATTATAACACAAAAAATACGACTGGGTCGTCCTTTCGCGATAGTTAATGCAAACTCAGCGTGATTGCATTAAGCGGCCCGCGTCGCCCGACCCCCCGCCAGTTCCCCTCCGTTTCTCTGCACAAGTACATTCGTCGCCATACTGTAGGAAATATGGTAATACTGTGCTATTTGTTTGTACATATTTTCTTTGTTCATGCTAAAACTGAGCATCACTCAAAAATTCATTATTTTACTGAAATAATTATTATTTACTTGAAATAAAAAAAATAACCTTTTAGTTTCAGTAATGCTACGGCCACACTACCTTACCGTCTACCGGGCTGTTACCGCAATAATTATGGCATTAAATTACCGTCTAAATTACTGCATGAACTGGTGTGGTTACACTACAGTTTACCTAGATATGTCGGTAATTATTGGCATTTACCGCAGCAAAAAAAATATTAGTTAATAATTAATATATAATATGGTTTCTGTAATAATTCATCAAGGATTCTTTTCTTTTTAAAAAGGATTTTTTCTTTTTCAAATCATCTATTGTACTTGGAAATGATAAATTTTGTTTGATCCGACGCCACGCATCATTGTGTACACTGCGATGTTTATAGTTCTTCTGTTGGGTATCCCCAAGATCCCAAAGAGAAGAATTCCAAGAATTCCAAAAATTTGCGCCATCGAGCGCTTTTTCATTTGACCACTCCATGTTGGTCGATACGTGCGTCGCCGGTGAGCTCATTTTGCACACTGGACAAACGGTAGTGTGGCCGCATACGCAATAATGACGGCGGTAATCTTCTTTGATGTGCGAAAGAATACCGCCGCCGGAGCTATTGCCTACCGCCATTTGTCATATTGATTGGCATTGTAGAATTATGGCCATAAGTCGTGGTTACACCTAGGTGTTGTTAAAGTTGTGGCAATAATTATTGGCATATCACGGTAGTGTGGCCGTAGTATAATGTAATGACAGTGTCAATAATGCACATAACATAATAAATAAAACATGTTTAACATACCATTTTGTCCATACCACGAGGACCTAAACTTGTCCTTATAGCATCAGCAACAGCTAAAAATTAATAAAATTGTTATTACTTTATTTTCCAAGATGATAAACTGATCATTTAATCAATGCAATTATAGACGGTTAAGACAATGACATACAGAGGAAGGAAAAAAATATGATATACCTATTTAAAAGGAAAAGAAATAAGTCAAAAGGTAAAAAGCATATTAAACAAACTAGTAAAAAGTGTAGAATAAATAACAAGAGGAAAAGAAGGATGTATCTAACTAATACTGATATACACTAATATATTCCAACAAGTAAGTATCAATTTTTATGTTTAATTATTGTCTTTACACAACAAAATTTATATGAAGACATGCATTTCGGTTGGAATTATAAAGTAACTAGTAAATAGACTCCGCAAACTTTGAAATATAAACAAAAAGAAGGAAAAATATAACAGGTGTTAGTACTTTGTACGCCGTTTCGATGCTATAAAAATACTTATTTTTATGTGATAAAATTGTTAAATATCATAATCTTATCATGACCTCATTAATGAACTAGGAAGTTTATATAATGTTTTTGTATTTCATTAATATTCAGCAACGAAATAGATAGTTTATTTACCTTTTGCGGCATTTATATTACTGAGCCGAATATCAGTTGGTTTACTTTTGTCTTTATATACAGCTGAGTTAACTTTTGCCGAATCTCCACCTGCCTTAGGAGCCATTTTATTTGTTAATAAATGTTAATTCACACAATCACAAGATTAACAAGATAACTTTGGATAAAATTTGCTTATTTTATTTTATGAAGAAGGAATCTTATGTTATAACTGTCAAGTGTCATTTGTGAACGAACTGACATACAATATCTGTCAAGTGACAAAAATATTCTTGAATTCACGCAAAGAGTATAAACAGTAGTCTCATGTAAAAATCAAGTCGCATGACTTTAGGCATGCCTTAATTAAAATGATAGCGATCGTATTATTTGCAAACTAATTCCGAGGCAGGAATAATACATTTTTATATGTTATGTGAGAATTTAAGGCGGGCCGCACACCAGCGCCACATGCTATATGCATCGAACATTTACGTCGCCACCTGTGTGGTCGCCACAATCAATGCGCTACAATTCAGCTTGCTTCAAATGTATTGTAGGGCAAGTGACCCGGTTGTGGCCACCGACCCCTTTGTGGCCATTTAGAACTTCAAATCGTTATAACTAAGGCAAAGACAAATATATTACTATAGGGTTTACGGGAATAAAAATATCTAATATTGGCAGCACTGATAAATAGCGTTGACAGCTCTGATGTGTCAAACTTCACTTCAATCCAACAAGTCGTTAGTTTTTGAAGCTCGGAGCAATTATCAAGCCTGGAGAAGTAACAATTAATTGAACAATAAAGCACTAGTTTGGCCTTTTTGGCTTATGGCAAAATGTCATGCGAAAAAAGAGGACAGATATATGTCAGTTCGACAGTTTGAAATGACATGTAGCCATTTCAATTTGTTTTAGTGACCAGTCTGGTCACTAACGCATGGTGATTTTAATTATTGTTTTTGAAGTGAAAAACGTGTTTTCTAGTTTCTTATGTTATTTTCTGAAAAGATAATTTACTAAAGATTACATGGCTTGTGTTGTTCATGGCTGTAAAAGCCGTAGTACTGGGAAATCGGATGAAGATTGGAATTTGTCTTTTCACAGGTTAGTGTTTTGATCAATTTTTTTGTTAATTAATAAGTTAATTTACGTTATTTTCATAATCATCTATGTTTTATCTAACCGTAATCATTGAAATGAAATCATAATCAGCTTAGTTTTTAGAAAAAATGCAAAATATAACTTCCATAGTGTTGTGCAATTATCGATACTTGAGTAGGTACGAAGTACTTCATTGATAATGACTGCTTTAGGTTAGGAGAAAAAAAAGGTATTTAAGTATGGATTTTATTGTTATTTGCAGGTTTCTGGCTTGAGAAAAATTAAAAGATGTTTGGGTTAAAGCTATAGCACAGGGAAAATTGGAAGCCTTCAAAACATTCTCGGCCTTGTTCAAATCATTTCGAATCAGACGGGAAGAAATGTAAAGTGCTTTGCAGAGATGCTGTGCCACAAGTTAAGGTGGCATCTATTTTAAATAATAAATATTGTAATTTGTTAATTAAGTATCGAAATAAAATGTTGTAAAAAAAAAATTAAAATTTTATTTGTTTTATTTGAAGCAATTTATTTTAAACTTTTACCAATTTTTTCCTGTGGGAATGAGTTATTTTCCCGCGGTAAATTGTAGCCTATATGTTATTCTGATGTTTAATCTATAATATGTATAATTGTAAAGTTCCATAAAAACTCATTCAGTAGTTTTTACGTGAAAGAATATCAAATGTCCATTCTTATATATTTTTGCTTTTATAATATTAGTAGGATACGATTATTGATTTGTAAAAAGATCAACCAGGTGGAAGTCAGATTCGCGCACGAAGGGTTCCGTATAATTCTATGAAAACAGGAAAAAATACGTACCTTTTTACGAAACCATAAAAAACAACCTAAACCGAAATACCTACTAATATTTTTTTATAAATACCACTACCATACAATGCAAGGCAGTCAATACGCATCGTAAATGAATAATTCCAAATTAAACGAATCTTAAAATTTGGAATTACCTATCCATAATTCAAAATTAAAAGAATCTTAAATTATCTTCAAGCAATTTTATAACTTAATTTTTTTATTTATCGATATTTTAGTATTCGATAAAGTGGCAAGCACTACCTTTTTAGAACAAAAAGTGGCTACATGTGGATTTGAATGCCAAGCCGATTACAGTGTGTTGTCTCTTTCTATCGCATTAATTAGGGTATTGAATAAAAGAGAGCCACTATATAAGAAACGTTAAATTAATTGTTACTTCTCCAGGCTTGTTAATTGCTCCGAGTTTTGAAGTAAGTCTTAGCACAGAGCAAGTAATATAGTAATATAGTATGAGTCTTAGCAAAACGGGTAAGGCGAGCGGGTGAGTAATCAATAATTATTTTTTAAATCCTTCTTATTTTTTTAATGTTTATGTTAATTCTTCATAAAGAATACACTGTCTAATAACACACTAGTGTTATTTTATCGCTATTCGTTTATTAAGTGAGGTTATGAGAGGTGGCCACTAATGGAGCCAAAATGAATGAATTTTCCCATCTTTGGCCACATGACTGGCCAAAAGTGGTGCTTGTAGAACCCCACTTTTGGCCATTTAGTTTTTATCGTGATTTTTCAACTAATTACTAAGCTATTTTGATATAAGTAATCTATTCATTTTCAGAGATAATGCCTCCATCGAAACCAAATACTAAAAAAATCGGTGTCGTGAAAAGAAAATTGTTCCAGTACTCACCGCATAAAATATCATTAGCATTGAACGCAATAAAGAATGGGATGCCCGTTGCCACTGCTAGTAGAGATTTTAATGTACCTCGAACGACATTGCGTCACAAAATTTCTGGAAAAGCACCTGAAACTTCTGGATATGTAGGGCCCCAGTCAGTTCTTGGAAGACAAATAGAAAACTAACTTGTAATATGGACCAAAGATTGCGCTCGCGCTGGATTTCCTATTAACAAGGAAGGTTTACTGGATTCTGTTAAGAAAATTGTCGTGAAGGGCAAAATTGCTGCACCTTTTATAAATGATAGACCTTCAAGATCCTGGTTCGATGGATTTATGGCGAGACATCCTGATTTGAGCCAAAAACATGCCGAGTATATTAATAAAGCTCGTGCCTTAATAACTGAAGAGAAAATTCGGAACTGGTTCCAAGAAATTTCTTCATTGCTCGGTGATGAAAATTTAAAGATTCTAGAAAACCTTAACATTATAGATATCTACCTCGTATAGATTAATGTTGATCTCCTTAATTGTAATTTTAATTCAAGCTGAGATATTATATTTCATATTGTATGTCGTCAATATTATGTTAGCTATTTTCTCTAAATAAATATTGTTGGTCGTAAAATATGCGATTTTCGAATAAACTTTTCATTACTTTGAATAATCTGCTTTTTATTTTTGATGAATTTGATGATGGCCAGAACTGGCACATGACATGGCCAGAAATAGGGTAAAACTGGCCAAAAATGGCACAAACTCCCATTTATTTTTCTTTCCTACAGGATTATTTTTCCATTGAATTCTTACGAAAAAAAAAATATATCTTTAGGCTAGATTTATATATATTTAATCATTTTTTACAAGAAATATGTCCGTCATAACAAAAACTGTAAAATGATATAGCCTCAAAGTCTACAAAATTCTTAAAATGGCCAAAACCGGGTCACCTGCCCTATATGCGCACATCGGAAGCACAGTTGTAGCGTGGCACCGCTTTGAGAATGTCGACATCATCGTCTGATGACGACGATTTCTTGGTGTGGCGCCACAAATAACGAACGTGCTCGATCTTGAATTCGTGTAGCGTAGCGCGGACAACGTCTCGCCACAAAGTGCGCCCGCTACAAATGTTTCCTCGGTGTGCGTGCTCGCGTACAAATATATGGGGGCGATAAATGTGTCGCGTTTCAAATGTGGTGCCACAATTATCGAGATACAAGTGTATGCCTGGTGTGCGGCCCGCCTCTAGTACCGTTGTTCGTAACATTTACATCAATTTGGGCACTAAGAACTTCTTTTTATGATTTGGACGAAATTTGCTAACGAATGTTGGGGATATAGGGTATCTACTTAATGCTCTCTAATAATGCTGAAGCTCGATAAAAGAAGGATAAAAGATATAATTGAGATTGAATAATTTTGTTATCTGTGGCTCATTTGACATTGCACCATGCACATGACGTGTTTCATGTTTGACTGTTTGACAGTTGCCTACGTTGGGATTTGACGTTTTGTTTGGAATGTTGTGAATTATGAGTGATTTTTTGGGAATAATTATTGTTTTAATGTGCAAAGCCTTCATAAATATGTATTGATATTTTATTTGAATGTATAACTTATTTCTGATTCACTTAAAATTTTTTTTTTATGAATTAGAATGAGCTAATTTTTTTTTCGTATTTGGTTGTGTAAATAAACTAGTTCAATAAAAGTTGTATCAAAAAATATTGAAATATGGATACAACTCCTTCAATTAATTCGTCAATTACTGGTCAGGTAAATATGACTGCATTATCAAAGAGGATTCAGTAAACTGAAGTATAAAATAACGATGTATAGGAAAGAATATCTGGGTATCGCATTCCAGTATTTTTACATGTTTTTTTTTTCATTTTGGCTAAGGCGACAACTTCTAAAACAATGGATACCACAGTAACAATAGACTCAACTCAAGAAAGTATAGGTCAGTGCAATAAAACTGATATTGATAGTAATATGAAGAGTAGTCACTTAACAACTCCAAACTGCAAAAGTGACGATGCTGCATCAGGAAGCCAGACTTCATCTCAAACAAGAATTGTAGGTGAAGTAGCCTTGACACCTACTAATAGATCATTTACACCACAAATAGTCAACCCACATTCGTCAATGACTGCAATTACCCCTATGACAAGTGCTGCAAGTCAAGTTAAAAGTAGTGTTAAATTACAGTAAGTTTGATTACATGTTCTATTTCATATTTTTCTTAATTTATGTTGTTCGCTATTTTCCCAAAACATAGATACATTGGGCTTATTATTGTTAGCAGGTTACTGGAATAATTACATTAAAAAATGTATGAAAAAAGTGACAATTTGCTTCTTATAGCCCGATGACCAAGTCTTTATTGTATATATTTTTAATATAAAGGAAATTTAAATAGTTTTATATTATTTTTAGGAATTGTGTGTCTACAGTTAGTTTGGGATGTGAACTAAATTTATTGGACATTTACTGTAGAACAAGATATTCAGAATATAATCCAGCAAGATTTCATGGAGTTGTAATGAAAATATTGGAGCCTAGAGCTACAGCATTAGTTTTTAGGTTGGTTGAACTTTAATAACAACTGCATATACAGGTTTGGTATACATATTTTATGTACATAATGTATTCACTTCTGGGGCTCAGAATCCATAAAATGATAATTATGAAAAGACATTTATGCTTGGTAGTTGCAAAAATAGGGGTTTCTTTAGTTAACTGCCGCACGTATTATAGGTTTTTTGTGGGAGGGGAGGGGGGAGGAGGAGGGGGGGACCCTCCTCCCAAAAGGGGAAAGTTAGGAAACCAATAGTTTTGGAGAAAAATCAATTTTCCTATTCTAACCTCAAAATGTATGGAATTGGTGTAAAATCATTTTAACTAAGCATTAGACGATAATAACAAAAAATTTACGATACATAAGTAAAATACAAACAAGTTGTGTAAACCTACGTAGTTTTTTTATTTGAGTGGGAATCGCCCTAAAGTTGCTTCTGGCGGCAGTTCAAGAGTTAACCTAACACGCTCGTCGCTTCGCTCCTCGCTACCTATTTGGATATTAAAAATAAAAGTTTAATAGTTTTTTAACCTACGTAGATTTTTTTTTGTTTGAGTGGGAATCGCCCTAAAGTCGCTTCTGGCACTCGCCGGCCGCTGCCGCGGCACGCTCGCTTCGCTCGCTCGGCTCGTGCGGCAGTTCAAGGGTTAACCTAACACGCTCGTCGCTTCGCTCCTCGCTACCTATTTGGATATTAAAAATAAAAGTTTAATAGTTTTTTAACCTACGTAGATTTTTTTTTTGTTTGAGTGGGAATCGCCCTAAAGTCGCTTCTGGCACTCGCCGGCCGCTGCCGCGGCACGCTCGCTTCGCTCGCTCGGCTCGTGCGGCAGTTCAAGGGTTAACCTAACACGCTCGTCGCTTCGCTCCTCGCTACCTATTTGGATATTAAAAATAAAAGTTTAATAGTTTTTTAACCTACGTAGATTTTTTTTTTGTTTGAGTGGGAATCGCCCTAAAGTCGCTTCTGGCACTCGCCGGCCGCTGCGTAAAATCACAGTACAGTGAAATGGAACGTCTTGGTCCGCTTTTTTTGCACAACAAAACGGATAAATGCGCTTTTTTCGCACAAAAAATTATTAACTTTAAAAATTAATAACTAAATAACTACAAGTTTCCTAACGATAATATTTTGGAATTACAATCTTACATTACCTAGCTAACTAACAATATAAATATTTCCAACAAATTCGTGCGGCAGTTAACTAAAGCCAACCCCAAAAATATATTAAACATTCAGATTATATTATTAAAACCTCTATATAAATCTAGTTAACAGATTTTACAAAAAAAAAAAACTTTTAATTTGATAAAAAAATTAAATCAGTGACTACAGATGTTTATGCCAATGAATTTTTTAGGTCAGGAAAAATAGTATGTACAGGTGCAAGAAATGAGCATGATGCGTATATATCCGCTAGAAAGTTTGCAAGAATTATACAGAAGTTAGGATTTCCGGTATGTTTGTATTTTTTATTTCAACCTGAATAGGAAAGAGTGTGTGATTCTATTTTAAATATTGCTATTAAAAATTACATTTACACATTTAACTTTATTTATGTAAAAAAACATAGACAGAAATGTTTGAAACTTGCAGGGAAGGTTTTAAGGAGCACATTATTTCAAAATACTTGTGGTAGTATTTAAATTTGTAAAAATAATGTTTATCTTATTTACAGATTATTGTAACATTTTATTACATTAATATTTCTAAAAATTTTAGGCAAAATTTTTAAATTACAAAGTACAAAATTTTATTGCTACTGCTGACTTAAGATTTCCAATAAGGTTAGAGGCACTGCAACAAGCACATGGACAATTTGCGTCATATGAACCAGAACTATTTCCTGGCCTTGTATATAGGATGGTACGCCCAAGAGTGGTTCTCCTTATATTTGTTAATGGAAAAATGGTTATAACAGGTATCAGTATCCTTCACAATCATAGTTATGTTTGATAGATTTACAAATTAAATAAGTACTTACTCAAGGAATGTCAGTTTAATAATATTTACTGGGAAAGGTCCCACTAGAGTATTTGTTAAAATCAAAAATTAAGCAAAATTTGTTCTCTGATATTTTTAAATTATCGTGTGAAGAGAAGAAATAAGAAAGAATAGGGGTTTAGAAAAATTAAGAAAATAATTCTAAAAAAATATTTTCATGTGAGTTAGTTTGTTCAAATAATATGATTCAGCTTGTAAAGTATTTTTTTCTTTGCAGGTGGCAAATCTCGAGGTGAAATAAATGAATCTTTAGATATCATATATCCAATTTTAAGAAGTTACAGAAAGAATTAATAAAATTAGGACATGAAAAACAAGAAAAGAACAGTAAAACATACAATTAATTCCAGGGAACCTTGCTATTAGATGTTGTATATAAGTCATAATATTCATTTTAATACTTATTATAATAAATTATTATTTTTGTAATATATTGTATGAAACCACAGAACAGTAAAAACAAATAGAAGTGTGATGTGGGCGTGGCCCACGTGTCACAAGTAAGGTAAGATCACCTAACTTGCTCTCAGTTGTGCGCAGAAAAATATTCGAGTCGGTTGTCAGCTGTCAAACCTTTTTTCCATATTTATTCATTAATTAGGACGTGCTGTTCGGTATTAGAGTGCAAAAATGATAGCAGACGAAATAATATCAGCAATGGAGGCATTTCATACCATCGGTAAGTCTTATTTTTATTTATTTTACATATAATATTTTATGTTATAACTTCGCTTGTAATTTGTCAAAATTGTATACAAATATCTAGTCAAAATGAACCTTAATCCGTAAGAAATTAGTACTATTATAGATTGAACAGCAAACAAGACTTTCTGGAATATTATTGCAATAAACAAACGAATGTCGCTTTAGTGATGCTTGTGGCGCATATCGACAGTATCGATACTTTAGAAAAGACAAACATTATAAATATTAAATTTTATTTTATTTTTCCTTAGCTTTCATTTGTCCAATTTATTTTATAGATTTCCCAAAGAGGCTTATTTAAAAGAGAAATGGATAAATGCAACGTGACGAGTTAACTGGATGTCGAACAGCACTAAGCAGTCTAACAAAGGCCACCGATACATCAAACCTACAGCAGTTCAAGATTTAAAATAATGCATATTTTCTGTTTGTATTTTGTAAATATAGATTTATACTATTCTATTCCGTTTTTTATTTAATAATAATAATATGAAAAGACGTACTTAGTAGTAATAAATATACTCCAAAATGTGACGCATTATACTATACCTTAGATCATTAAGTAATGGATAACACTCACAGGCGCTTCCCCTTTTGCCGAGGTATAAGATTATTCGAATCGAAAAGTCTTATGCTTTCATAAAAACTATTTGCGTAATCGATTACAAACACTCTGCGTATTCGTAAAACATCGAAAGGACGTCTGCGAGTGCTCCGCTAAAATGCCGTTTTGTGCTGTCAAGTCTTGCAGAAACAAGTCAAACACATCAAGTATTAAAAAAGATGGAATAACCTTTCATTTGTAAGTATTTTTTTATTTTTTTTACGTAAATATCAATTTAAATGCAATTTCTAATAATCGTCGATGTATCGTTTAGCGATATGATCAAGACAAATAATCGAGTCATGTGTTTACTCGATCATTGATGCGGCTTCACGAGACTATCATGGAAAGAAAGTATACAAATTTAATCTTTATGAACTAAGAGATAAAGTTGAATTTAAAACGCGATATTGAACCGCATTCCCCACGATACTATAAAGCGATGTAGCGAGACTATCTTGAAGAGAAAATATACAAATTTAATCTTTATGAACTAAGCGATAAAGTTGAATTTAGAACGCGATATTGAACCGCACTCCCCACGAGACTATAAAGTGATGTAGCGAGACTATCTTGAAGAGAAATTCAAATTTAATCTTTATGAACTTAGTGATAGAGTTGAATTTAAAAACTCGTCGCTTAAAAGGTCGTAAATTTTTACGACTTTCTTAGTGACGGACTGCTTTTAACTTGAACGTCGATAAAAAAATATTTTTCTAAGTATAATTTGAAATGAGATGAGAATTAATCTTTATTATATTAAAATTTTACACAACTACATAAAAAGGAGTATAATGTTTATTTTGTAAGTCTTGTATATATTTATTAAAATTTACCTACGCTCGGTTACTTTTAACTGGCAGAACATTTTAATGGTACGGAACCCTTCGTGTGCGAGTCCGACTCGCACTTTTTTGTAATGTTAATCTTGTAACCTTTCTATTATGTAATCTATACTAATATTATAAAGCTGAAGAGTTTGTTTGTTTGTTTGTTTGTTTGAACGCGCTATTCTCGGGAACTACTGGTCCGATTTGAAAAATTCTTTCGGTGTTAGATAGCCCATTTATCGAGGAAGGTTATAGGCTATATATCATCACGCTACGACCAACAGGAGTGGAGCCACGGGGGTGAAACCGCGCGGAGCAGCTAGTTTGTTTATATGTATGTATTAATATTGCGTATATTTCAGATTTACAAAAAATCCTGCTTTAAGGCTAAGGTGGATTGAATGCTGTGGGAGAAAATCAGAATGGACACCTCGGTACAGAAATAATAAAAATTTCTGTACCGATATTTATTTTATTGAATATAATATGTGATGTGTTGAATAAATACATATTCAAATACAAATAAAATGGCGTTTTATTGTTTTTTCGTATGCATATAATAATGATGAAAACGTTACAAATGACCTGTGTAGTATTTTTTATGAATATAATATTAATGTTATTTCTAATTTCAACAAAATTATTATTTTTGTAATATCGATATGGTTACATCCCTTTAGAGCGATTGTATTATTACGTATATGTACAGAGATTTTTCTGTGTAATCGATGTATGTGTGCAAAAACATGCTAGTCTGTCAATTTTGTAATAGTTTGAGTTTGTAAAGACACAAATTATTTTTGTGAATGTGTGATTGTGTTTCAAAGTGTGAGTTACCCTCCCCGCACCAAAATCGGCAGAAAGTTTAGTTAGAACATTTGCCAGCGTGCTCCATCCATTACTTAATGATCTAAGTACTATACTCATATAATAGAAAGAAAAAAAAATGCACAAAAAAATATTTATTTGTGAATTATCGATAACAAGGCTGACATCCCTTAGAGCATAGCATCAGATAAATATCAACTTAATGTCATTAATGTTGAGTGACACAAATTTCAACCTTATCTCTATGTGTTGAGGTTCAAAGTTATATCTATCGAAAACTAACGCCCTCTGTTGTGGAGTAGCTGAATGTTTTCGAATTTGGAATTTCTGAGCAATGAGAAACAAAACAGCTAAAATACCTAGGGATGTTATACTAAAATAAACCGTAACATGGTGCGTTAGGGTACATATTGAAATGCTGAATTTATAACCTAAGTCAGTTTTTACTCAAATTAAGCTGTCCAATCAAAGGCATAGATTACTTGTAGTGTACTGTATAACTATCGGTTTAAATGTGTGGGTTTGGCGACACTGGTTTTCATACTAATATGACATTATAGCACTTCTATATGTTGTTACTGTTCTGTGTATGAAACTATAATTCAAACTTACCTAGTTCAATGACTGAAGAGTCAATAATACAAAATGATATGTGGAGTGGGAAGAGTTTTGTTTTCTTGTTGTTGCAATATCTTTTGTAATTATAATATACAAGCCTACTTCGACATTTGTTTTAAACCATATAATATATTATATTAAGACAACTACAGTTAAAAGCACTTCATTAAACTCGTTACGGTGCTCGCAACAATAAACTTTGATTTCATGCACTGGCACCACATATCGGTGGCGTTTGACATATTATGAGTGATGGCAATATTTGATAATATGATCAAAATATGATAGAGTTTTGACGTAATGACAGTGACCGCTGACGTTACATAAGTGTCATTTAAGTTTGACGGATTGGCAATCAGCTGGATGTTATTTGTTCCCAATCCTGTTCCAGGCATTTAAATTTATATTATAATATTTAAAACATAACCTTTGCTTTATTAATAATTGTATGATATACCTGTACGTAAAATATACTAAAATAAAGTTTTAATAATGGATACAGTTGTAAAATCAATGTTAGAAGAAGATGAAGAAGAAAAACAGGTGGGGATATTTTATTAATTATTATACATTTGTTATTTGCTTAGATTAATTGTAATAAAAGCCTTTAACCTATGTATCTTAGTATAATTTCACTGTCAGAATAATTAATAAATAACAAAATATAGGTATATTTGTGTACTGAATAGGTTAAGAGATAAAGTTTAAGTGTTTTTTACAATTAATGAATAGAAATACAATTATGAGTACTTACATGTTTTAATTGAACACTATGTTGTGCTTTGACCTACTTATTATATAAAAAATTTTGTTAATTTTAAAAGAAATTAATTAAAAAATGTATTTTTCAGGGTTTAGTACTGTTTGGTCGTGATTTGTCAAAAATACCATGTTTTCGAGACAGCTTCTTAAGCGGCATTGCCACAGGCATAGGTGTTGGATTTGCATCATTTATGAAGACCTCGAAGCCAATGCTATCACAGCATGTTGGAGTTGGGGCTTTTGCAACTACAACATTGTTGTATTGGTCCTATTGCAGGTGGCAATGGTCACAACAGAGATTCGATGCACAAATGTTACAAGAAGCATTGAAAGATAAGATAATGTATGAAGGTACAGCTGTAGAAAAAGAATTAGAAAGTAAAGGTATCCTTAAATCAGCTTAAATATGAAATATCTTGTTACAATCAAATACTATTCCAATAGCATCTTTTAATTCAAGATAAAATGAAATAATTTTAACATGAAACAATATTTATTGTGAGAGAGAGACAGGTGATACTATTCCGACAAATGGACAAACATTCATTCATGTTAATTAAATAAATAATGGAATTTTTAGTTAATGTAACATAAAAAATTGCTATTGTTAAAAGTATTCAGATATTTAAGTAGGTATTTATAATGTAGTATAGTGTAATCATAATATGTAAAGATTTGTATTAAATACATTTTATAATTTAACCGCATATTATTATGTTTGTACTATTTTAATTTTTAATTTAATTTTAATTTTCTTCAGATTTTTTGTGTTTTAGTGACTGTTTAATAACCGTTAAACCCCACCAGAAAAATTAATGGGCGATTCAGTTTAAATTAATTCTGAGTTCATTTGTAACATTTTCATGAATATTTTCACTGGGTTTTTTAGCCTTTTCTTACCTAAGATCGATAGGATAATCGTTTTTACGACATCAAAATATATAATGTGATTATGAGACAAAGAAGTAATCCGCCTATGGTAATTTTTTAGTTTTGTTTGATATAAGCAGTTTCTTTTCGTCGTTTTTGTTAGTTTCGACACTTGCTCTCAGTGGGAATGTAACACAAACTTTCGTTTACGTACGTGTAGTTGGTCACTTAATTAAAGACAACAAGAAATTCGTTATAATTTTTTATAAATAAAAAGAAACAGCATTGTGCTTTTCTTCGTTTTGCCGCGTAATTTCATAAATCGTTGACACTCCATAATTATTTTGAGTATTTTTAACTTTTAAAATTAATATTCATACGTTTAATAGTTTTAATATCAATTATTATGGTTAAAAACAAGAGTTGCGACTCGTCCACAAGAAAAATTATTTTTAACTTCCATGATAATTAAACTGTTCCAAGGATATGGTAATGAATGCTATAAAACATGTCAAGATGTTTCACACGACCGAAAACGTACTCAGAAAAGCAAAACCAAGTGAAACTACTTGGCCGAAAGATTCAAAAATGGTGTTGTTGGCTAAAAAAGATCCATTTAAAGGGTCGGAACTGATACAGTTCAGAGTTGTATGGTGCAGCAGGCTTGAAGGGGATGTCTGCAAGGACAATTAGACGGAGACTGTGTGAGGAAAACTTGCACTGAAGAGTATTTCGGAAAGTACCACTTTTGAAAAAACAAAATGTGAAGGCAAGATTTGACTTTGCTACAAAATACGAACACTGGACTGAACAAGAATGTGCTGTTTTTGCATGAAATTAATATTAATATGATTAATTCTGTCAGAAAATAATATGTAAGACGCCATCTCAATAAGGAAATGGATCCAAGATACACTAATAAGTAGTCATACATGGGGGTGGAAATATCAAAGTGTGGGGGGCTGTTTTTCTGGACTTGGCGTTAGACCTGTCAAAAAGACAGAAGGCAACATGGATAAATTCCAGTACAGTAGTTCAAGTAGGTATATTTTAGAGCAATCCATGCTGCCCTACGCGGAGGAAAATTTACCTTTTGTTGGGACTTTTCAACACGATAATGATCCTAAGCACACAGTAAAAGTAGTGAAATGCTTGTTAAGGAACCAATCTGTAACTGTTTTGGATTGGCACCCCCTACAGTCCGGACTTAAATCCGATCGAAAACTTATGGAATCAAGAAAGAAAGAAGTCGCGGCAAAGCGGTCATCAAACGTCGACTAACTTTGCAAAGCATTTTCGAAGAATGGAACCAAATTAGTGATGCAACTTGTACAAAATTAGTTGCTTCAATGCCCAAGAGATGTAAACCGTCATTACTGCCAAAGGACATGCAACCAAATATTGAAAAATGTAAAAAATGTTTTGTAAATACGTCAGGCATTTTGTGTTGGAAAAATAATCTCATTAAAATAATAATTTTTTATATTTCTTATAAGCGAGTCTAATGTCTTTAATTATATGGCCAGACCTTTGCTAGGTTAAAACTGCTAGTACTAAGGATGAACCGATTAAAATCTAATAAACCGACAAGTTTTGTCGACAAAATTTAGTTTAGCATTAGACAACACATACCTGAATATTTTAAAATTATTTAACAAGTTCCAATGGTAGTGTAAAAAAAATTTTGAGAGAAGTGTCTTGGGTAGTATAAAATGATCTTAGTGTCTTTAATTATGTGACCACCACCGTATATATCAAAGCCAATTTTTTTTTCTGATTTGATAACGCGTCGTCTTTAATCCTTAGAACAGGGGTTCCCAATCTTTTACAGCTCGCGGCGCAGTTTCATGTTAAGATTTTTGTCACCGCTCCCTACCCACCCAACCTAGATATTTGAAAAGGAAACAGTCGATATAGGTACCTACAATACAAGAATAGAAATTAGGTAAGGCAAGAACAAAAATTAAAAATATAAACTCAATTTTTTATTGTAAAAGAATTTAAAGAGAAATCAAAAAGTAAGGCTTAAAATCAAAAAAATAAAACACGATAAAGGCGATGTGCACGACGTAAATAGGTACTTTTCGACGTAGTTAGCAAATTTAAAATATTGTATGTCATCTTACGACGCTATGATTCTTACCGATTTGAGCGCTCAAAAAAGGTACTCGCGAATATAAATAGATCGACTCACGCCGCGCCGCCCCTTTCTACGGAGCACCAGGGCGCGCGCCGCGGCGCAAAGTTTGGGAACCCCTGCCTTAGAAGATGGCAACATAAATTACATTATTAAAGGCCTATTCAAACGAGCTGTATCCGCTACCGATTTATTAATCTCTCGTTACTAGTACATCGTACACGTACATCGCGATACCGCTACCCACGGCGTAAGCGGATACCGCGCGCTCTAGTTAGAATAGGCCTTAATAGAATGTTAGATTATTATTATCAACTTTCTCCCCTCCTGTTAATCTTAGCGTGATGATATAAAGCCTTTCCTCGATAAATGGGCTATCGAACACCGAAATAATTTTTCAAATCGGACCAGTAGTTCCTGAGATTAAACAAACAAACAAACTCTTCAGCTTTATAATATTTGTATATATGTACCCCGAAAAGTTGGAGATATGCGCAATGAAGTCGATATTAAATTTAAAATTAATAAAGTAATCGGTTCTGTGAGTCCGACAGTAAACCTACAAGACTTTATTGAATATCTACCCTCAAACGAAATTTAATTTTGAATTTGAAGTTATTCATTTCACTTCCGAAATTATTATAGAGGTTAAGGGTTAAAGGAAATAAATTATTGTAAACAATGCATATATGCACATACAAGCCTTGAAAATTCTCTGACATTCAATGTAAAGACAGATTGTAGGTCATTTTAGGTTATCATGTTAACACGAGTTCTTTCAAGAGACTCGTCCGAAACGTATTAAATCTATAATTATTATTAACTAGCGACCCGCCCCGGATTCGCACGGGTGCAATGCTGATACTAAATACACTACAGAACTACTGTGAACGTTGTATATAAAAACATAGCGGCCCGCTCCGGCTTCGCACGGGTAAATATAATTATAGCCGGGCGGCCGGCCCGTACCGCCGCAAACGCTACGTCCCGCAATTTTTAAATCTGTAATATCTTTGAAAATATTCACTTAAAATTTAAATCATACGGTGTAAAGGGCCATATAGATCTATATTAAATGAACAATGTATGCAAGGTATTTAATTGGTTATGGATTAATGCTGTATTGGTTAAAATCGCTTCGAAAATTAGCCATTATTTGTCGTAAAAAGTAAATGACAAAAAAAAGTTATTGTGGGTTATCCATAAGAGATAGACATATACCATCACGGACTTTTCTGTAGACCTTTTCAATGTGTATAATACTTAGTACATTATTTTGATAAAACTCGTAGGGTTCAGCCTGCGTTTGCAATGTAAGCGGAAAAAATGTAATTTTTTACGACATCACATTAGAAACCTCAAAAATAACAGTACTTCTCCACTATTTTATGGATGTTATTATACATATAAACCTTCCTCTTGAATCACTCTATCTATTAAAAAAAAACCGCATCAAAATCCGTTGCGTAGTTTCAAAGATTTAAGCGTACAAAGGGACATAGGGACATAGGGATATAGGGACAGAGAAAGCGACTTTGTTTTATACTATGTAGTGACAACAATTCTTTAACACGCGATTGCGTTTGAGTACCTTGTTTAACTGAAAGATGGTTCCGACCACAGAACATATATATACTCAGGGTTCCGACAGTGTTTTTTTATGTATAATTGTATAACGCTTTTTGTTTTTTAACAAATCACTCGGGAGCCAGAAGCAGATTTTATGACCAAGTTCCTCTCAAGCGGTAATTAGTAAAATGCATCAAAGTATAGTATTATGAAGCCTCGTGAACGTCAGCTGGAGCTCGGTTGGGGGGGTGAGCGGTTGTAGCCTCTCACGCACGTAAGAAAAAAAAGTATATTCATTCATTTCCTCTCAGCTAAAAATTTGTCAAATTGTAGCTAACCCAATATCTCAACGAAAAATAATAATCAGCTGGTTACAGCATGGTGTATTATACGTCAGCTGGTGTCTCGAATATAATGAGACATTAACAAAATCATCGAGATACGTGGAATTCCATCAACATAAGTCCCCGTAAAAGATAAGTAATAACTTTATTAATTATATATTATACTATTATTTTTTTAATAATTATAGTTAACTAATGTTTTTAGTGGGTTATTTCATATTTGTTACACTTTTAGGTAGTTATGTGAATTTGATGATATGATAGTTATTTTTAAATGCAGTTTATAATATTTGTAAAAACATGTTTACCGATGTGGCTGAATGTACGTAGTACCCCGATCATGCGCACAACTAACCACCTCCAAGTACCTTATTACTGTCTATATTATGCTAGCGTGTGTTGCTTGAATTTTTAAAAATAACGATAATAATTAAAGATACGTCATTTCATCTCAGATGAAAATTTGTGAGCTGATTGTTAATATACTGATGCGATAAATAAAAAAAAAGCTAGCAATAATTCGAGGAAAACCTAGTCAGTTGATGCATATAAATTGGCAATAGATGCTTCTGTCTAACTCCTATGTAATAACTTTCAAAGTATCAGCTGACGGTTTTTCCACCAAGATACAGCCAGCTGACCTATATATATATCCACAGTTACATATAAGCTATCATCAGGTAAATTTTTGTTTGAGAGGAAATCACGGAAAATAATTTTATTTTTTTCATGTTCGAGACACCAGCTGACGTATAATACACCATGTTGTAACCAGCTGATTATTTTTTTTCGTTGAGATATTGGGTTAGCTACAATTTGACAAATTTTTAGCTGAGAGGAAATGAATGAATGTATTTTTTTTTCCTACGTGCGTGGGAGGCTACAACCGCTCACCCCCCCAACCGAGCGCCAGCTGACGTTCACGAGGCTTTATAATACTATACTCTGATGCGTCTGACGAATTATCTCTTGAGAGGAAATAATTAACCAAATTTGCACCTGGCTCCCTAACCATAGTCTATGAAATATGAACATATGGTTTTACTTAGTATTTGTATTCTCTTTGGTTTTGACAGTTGAAAAAAATATGGTTCATATCGGCGATTTTCTCATTACAGAAAGTGCATATATTGCTATTAATTATGTTCAGTCTTGCAAGGTTTGCGGGTGCTTTATTGTGGCCAAATCTTAATCTGTTACGGGTTACCATTGCTTCAGGGTGGGTCAGACCACTGTGGAAACTCCCACTTATGTTATAAAACTTGAAAGTCTTCTGTTATTTCAAGGTCATTAAAAAAAAAATTCGAATGTAATTCTCAACATGCCCTGCGGGGAAATTATTCTTATTTTATTTATATTGATTATTTTATTTTTCTACGTACAGTAGAATAATTTCATATCTGCTTTGTATTAAAATTTAAATGTTATTTTTATCTAGGTATTTGATTGGGAGTTGTGGGGGGTTTGGAAGTGGATTTATAGGAACCACATTCTATTTAGTCTGACCTGTCCTATTTCCATAAATTCACCCCTAGTTTTACAAAATATGTTCTCTCCGGTAATGAACCGACAACATTACAGAACTTAAATAACCGTTAAAAACGTTTTCAACTCGTTTACCTAGTTATGTTACATGCTTGAACAATTTAGTATACTGATTGATATGTGCGTAATTACCTAAATAGTAGCAATTACGGCCCGGTGTTTTAATATTTATTATTTACTAATATGTCCCTGTAGCTTTGTACATTTAGATAGACTAGTTTCTGCTCGCGAATTTGTCCGCGTAAAAGGAAAAAAAAACGTTTTTGGTGAAGAGTCATATCTCACTAACCAGATGAAATTAAGGAAATGAATAGGTACTTAGCTACTGAGTTAGACATCGTAATAAATTGGTGAAAACTGCATAACTATCACCACAGATATCGTCGTGTTATTATTTAATTTTCAGTAGGTTAGTTGGTTGTTTAGTTAGCTTGTTGATGTTTAGGCAGATAGGTAGTAAATTTACATGAGATGATTCACAGATAAATTTTTTGAGGATTTCGCGCAAAATTTAATGACTAAAATTTGGCACATCACTATCTATCTATGTGTAACATTATAGGTACAAATAAAGACAATTAATTACGGCTTGTAAATTTAAATACCAAATTATAACAGCCTTGGTACAAAACGGATTTTACAGCAATGATTCAATTAATAATTAACTTCCTAAAGAAGACGAAGGCTTTTAATTTGATTCGTAGAAATATATGCAAACGTATAGTAACTAGTTAGGTAGGTACAATATATTTAAAACTGGTATAAATTTACTGTTTTTGATAAATCGATCTTGATTTTGTTTTTAATTTGATTGAAATTATTTTGATTTGACCTCGATCTTGAATGACAACTTTGCAACCAATTCGATTTATACTGATCGATGATATTAGAAAAATTATACAGGGTGTCACGGATCTGCTATCGTATGCCTAATGGAGCATATAGTGTTTAACCTTCTGATGCTGTAAAAAATATTTATAAAATCCGGTCGTGCAGGAA
This sequence comes from Colias behrii, assembly GCA_029959065.1. Classification (NCBI taxonomy): domain Eukaryota; kingdom Metazoa; phylum Arthropoda; class Insecta; order Lepidoptera; family Pieridae; genus Colias; species Colias behrii. The sequence continues at coordinate 6,684,775 of JARWMC010000007.1, read as the reverse complement.
AAATTATCTCAAAACTTTTCAATAAACTTCGTGTTCGTAACCCTAAACTACGCGGATCATACTCGCGAGCGTTATACATAAGCGGTCATTGACCTCGAACGCTATGCTTAACCTCGAACCTCGAAAATAAATACCTACTGTTTGGATAATATTTTTTAGAGTATACGAGACAAATACACAAGTACACTTTCGTTTATTTATACCAAAAAGAAACGAAAAATTACTTAGTACCATCCCCTTCTGACCTGTTCCCTTTTAATACTTAATCATATTTTAATCTTTCCTTAATTTTTTTATTTAGATACATGCGTATCAATTATTTTTGTACAATGATATTGAAATAAGGTACATACCAACTTGTAGAAATTTCAGCAAACAACATGCAGTTGGTACCTATAACACACTTCACTTCACAACATGTTCACAACATAATAAAGCACCGGTACTCAAACTCAAACATTTATTCTTTTAGAAGCACTTTTGAATTGTCATAACATAGTTTTACCAATTAGGTACCACTGAACCGAACAAAAATACGCTCGAAAACAATTATAGGACGGTAAATTCCGCTGGTGATGTGCTTCTCTTCCGTCTATGTATCGCTGCCGATATAAATCTCGAGCTGCAGCGAGCTGATTACCATCCTCTGCACCCACACACATAATCAATAATCATATTGTAATACTCCGCGTTCGTATAATACGACATTACCGACTCAGAAACTCACAGATGAAACACAGAAAACGCAAACGATAGCAACTTGACACCGAAAGATGAAACAAGCGACTAACAAAAATTTATTTAAAATTACTTAAAAACTTCAATAATAATACGAATAAACGTACAATGCGAGTTTAGGGATTCGTAGAGAAATGTTTAGAGCAGGCTCCAAGGAGATGTTCGTTTGCAAAATTAGCGGACCTAAATCTGACTTCTGATATATATTGTATAGGTCCCAGACATCCTATAGACAGATGTTGCCAACCAGTTTTGTGGTCCCCCTGCCCGCACCCCGGTAATTAAATATGGCATACAAAGAAAAAAATAAAAATTTCCAAAACATGCCGTGTGGGGTATCAAATGAAAGAGCTTATTGAGTAGATCACGAATATATAGCATACTATATACATTTCTTACACTTTCTCTAAGATTTTTTAGAAAATTTACGAAAATGGTCCATTTTTGAGTTAACTTTAAACCACTATAGATTGAAAACTCATGAATATATTTTTTAAATTATTATTTTAAATAATTAACAATAGTCCATTGTTTATAATTCAATAGTTCGTAATATAATATAAGTGAGCTATGTGGTGGATTTGATGAAAATAACTATATACTATATGAACTTGAAAATATACTCGCCATCTTTGAATGCTCCCCCCACTCCCCCATGCAACTATTTCACTGTACGAAATATTGAATCGTAAACAATGGACTATTGTTAATTATTTAAAATAATAATTTAAAAAATATATTCATGAGTTTTCAATCTATAGTGGTTTAAAGTTAACTCAAAAATGGACCATTTTCGTAAATTTTCTAAAAAATCTTAGAGAAAGTGTAAGAAATGTATATAGTATGCTATATATTCGTGATCTACTCAATAAGCTCTTTCATTTGATATCCCACACGGCATGTTTTGGAAATTTTTATTTTTTTCTTTGTATGCCATATTTAATTACCGGGGTGCGGGCAGGGGGACCACAAAACTGGTTGGCAACATCTGTCTATAGGATGTCTGGGATCTATACAATATATATCAGAAGTCAGATTTAGGTCCGCGATTTTTGCAAACGAAACTCCACTGAGAGTCCGGTCTAGTTTGTAAAAATACCTATAATAAGAATGATTTAGAATACATAATTTTATTTATTTATTTTATTTAATAATATCTGTTCCTTTCAACTTTAGAATGCTAGATGAAACTCAATAATTAAAATATGGTGCCTAATCTAGATTAGAGTATAAATAGCAACTTAAGGTAGTTACGCATCCACCCCAACCCTCTGTATTAGGTTGAGCAATAGCCTTCCGCTGGCCTCAGCAAGACCACCGGAGAGTTCTTGCAATTTAGCATAAGCATTGCAGTTATTGAAAAACATTTGTTTCGCAATATTGTATCGATGGTACCATGTATGTAATTCTGGGCATTAACATTTGTGACTCCAAATCGTCCACTTGTTATAGTTAAGTAATTAAATAAGTTTAATTTTAATTTAATTTTATTTCTTTTTAAAAAAGTCAAATCGCTCCCGCAAAGTTTAACTAGGTACCTAAATACCTATTAAATAATAATAATATTATTCCCAGCATAAAACTTAAAAATATCATTTCATGATAATTTCATATTAAATTATAATATGATTGTGTTTTTTCATTTGTAGTTACAAAAGAAAATTGAAAGTAAATAATAAAAAGATAAGTAAAATAAAATATTAAATAAACATAACGGAACCGTATTTTTAAAAGGCGGCATTTCACAAACGAAAGGCGGCGTTACCTTTGCTAGGTGCACAAAGACACCGCCACCGGCACGTGTAAGCGTCCGCGCATTTTAAGGCCGGCCACATACATCAGTTTTCCTGATTCGGAAACCGTATCATGAAAAATTCCGTACGACTACCACACACATGCGTTTTTTTCCGTTCGGAATACCAAGATTAGTCTTGGAGTAGCTTCAGTGCAGTGCACACGTTTGGAAGAAGCATGAATTTCGACGACGATTTCCTCCTTGCAATCGCATTTTTACTTTCTCAGAAAAAGAAAAAGCGTCGTCGTTACTGGGTACATCCACTAAACAAATTCCTTACAAATTTGTTGCCAGGCAAGTTCTTTCATATACCTGTTATGATAATCTTCGTTATTTAGATCCCACAGGCATGGGAACCCTTCTACACTAATGATTAAATGTTCAATATGACTCATCGTCAATAATCGTATTCGTGGGTGCCCCAGCAATGACTACGATACGCGTCCACTCAGTTCGTTTTTTCCGTCAGGGCTTGCATTCGGAAAGAACGGACGGAGAAAAAACCGTACGGAAAGTTATCGAATGTGTGTGACATTCATTACTTTTGTATGAATTTACTGCGTTCGGAGGCCCGGATTAGGAAAACAGATCAGGAAATCGTATCAGGAAAACTGATGTATGTGGCCGGCCTAATAATTGCACAAATTTTGTTAAATTGTTAGTGCTCCACTAAACGTCTTAGCGTAAGGGCTGTGATAGATCTGCGCGGGAGATTCGGGATCGTTCGTCGTAATACTGTTTATAATAATAATTAGTTAAAGTTATTAAAGCAGTGGTTGTATAAATCCGTAAGATAATGCATTTAAATAGTTACGAGATTTTCTTATGTTACTTAGTTATTTTAAGAAGTGATTGATATGTTGGAGTAGTAGGTATTTAATACATACATTATGTAATATTTGTTTACCTTCGTCACTCATCATTCGTCATCATTGTGCAATATGTAATATGTATTACGATCCTGTGATTCCTGTGCATGATAATCGGGTGAGTGTTTGCATTTTGAAACCGTTGATTTCGTCTAGTAAATATGACACCGTGTGCATGTGTGCATTGGTGTTTACGACACATCTAATTACTAAAAATCATAAGTAAAACATACTTTCTATTTCTTAAATCAAAGTATTATTATTCATTTTCACTAATAATTATTAATTTAATAGCTTTAACCCAAATGGCAAATAGGGTAAGGTCGTATAATTATCAATAATTATTTATATTTTAGACTTATTTTATTAAATAAATAAATTTATTATTTTGCCTTCACAACTCAGTAGGTACAATTATTACAATAATGATTTTGTCAGTAATCTTAATTATGTAGGTAGTTGTTATGACTTATGAGTTTGAGGGAGTCGTAGGTACTTTATTTTTATCGTTATGAAAACTTTGATACTTAAATATTTTTTTGTTGTTTTCTGAACGTGTAGTTATGTGTATTAGCTTAATGTAGTTTTTCGATTCATGAAAAATCTGAAGACTTCCTCGTAAAATTAAAAGTATAAGTAAATAGTTAAATACCTAGTAAAGCAAAAGTAAAAAACACATTGCATAATGCAGACAAAAATATAAATTAAAAAAACTTAAGTAAGGATTAAAATATGTTAAAAGTAAAAAGTATTAAAAGGGCGCGACCGCGGTCAGTTTCAGTTTCAGTTTTTTTTTTTTTTTTTTGTAAAATAAACGATTATTTTTGTATGTGTTTTGTATACTTTAAAAAATATTATCCAAACAGTAGGTATTTATTTTCGAGGTTCGAGGTTAAGCATAGGGTTCGAGGTCAATGACCGCTTATGTATAACGCTCGCGAGTATGATCCGCGTAGTTAGGGTTACGAACACGAAGTTTATTGAAAAGTTTTGAGATAATTTTTCCTGCACGACCGGATTTTATAAATATTTTTTACAGCATCAGAAGGTTAAACACACCTGACACCCTGTATAATATCTATTGAAATTTTCGATCGAGATTTATTTCATTTTGAACCACCGCACGATTGAACTTGATTGAATTAATTCAAATTAAAATTCATTTATTTGGCACCAAACAAAAATAAGTAGGTACAGTAAAAGGGAAAAAGAAAAATAAATGAAAAGTAAAATACAAATTTAAAATTATGGTTATGCCATAAAAATCCCCACGTCAGCAAAACTTACAGAGAATGTTTCTGTAACACAGACTGGTTTTCAGTGTTCAATTAGATCTCGATGTTGTCGGGAGTATGTCTCCAAGCACAGAATACTTAATAGTAGCTAACGCTACCCCAAGCACAGAATAATAGTGTGATAAATGATAATAGCTAGTAACTAGCGTCCCAAGTAAGGAGTTTGTTTTATAATAATTGGGCCTAGGTATAAACTTCAGGTACCTAACATGGTTTCATTGGTCCCTTGATAAAATCTTAGAAGTTAATGAAGCTTCAGTGAAATCAAACCACGAATCAAACTACTCATCATTGAATTTCTATAAATGTACTTATATGTAGTTATTATTCCTCGTTTATTTTAAATAGGAAATTATTGCATCAATAATCGTCCTTAAATACCTAAATATTTTTTATATTTACGTAACTAATAGCATCAAAATTCTTGCAATACGTATCTACTAAAAACATTAAATAGACGTTGGAAATGGTGTCAAGCAGAATAATAAATGAAACTGTATAACCACTCGTAACTAAAGTGAACAGCCTCCTATGAGGCAAGTCAACTTTTAAGTAGGTAAGTAGGTACTTGTATCTGATATCGGTAAAGTGTTGGACGAGTAATTCGATAAGTCGTATCGAAATGCATGGTACCTAGATTAGCTCTGAGAATTATATTTCTCATGTCTAAAGTCGTTCTGAAATTTAATATGGCAATTCACGAAATTACATGAATTTGACATTAGAGTAACTAATCGGCAATGTTCTAGTTATATGACAAAGTTTTCGATCCTTCCTCTCCCTATCTCAAAGCATAAGCCTGGTCATAAAAAGACATCCTATAAAATATATATTTATCCAAGTTATTAACCCTCAAACTAGGGCAGCAGCCAGCATTATAAAAGCAGACTTAATAAAGAAAATATAATGTACCAATTTTTTATCCACTATAGTTACAATGTTTGAACTTGTCATTACTTTGTTTCCTCTTTCCTAATTTATTTGACCTGGAAAATAAAATAGACAGAACTCTGATTTCATATTTAAATACATATCGAATTCTATTATTAGGTGTCGTAAAAACAAGGTGCATATAATATATTATATAACTTTGAATTAAAAATAATGTAGATGCCTATGCCCTAAACGAGTTAAAAAAAAAGACGTGTGGCACTCGGGGACTGCTGCGGTAAAGCTATTGCATAGCATGCCTTCAAGCCACACCTCCGAGCCCGTCGGAGTGGGGAGCGTGAGGTTTTTTCGTTACGGAATTTCTCGATTCGGTCCCCGCGCTCAAAGCCCGCGATAGAAGCTATGCAATAGCTTAAAAAAACTATAAGTAGATTCAGAATTCATTCATAAGACGTTCGTGAAGATAATGTTTTATCAATTAAATTTATTAAGGGTAATTAAAACATAATTATTTTGAAGTAAGTCCTTGTATTATTGTACCATTGTGCCTTTATAACTAAAATGTAGATGTGCGAAAAAAATGTCTATGTTGTTAAACTATCTATATATTTTGAATAAACGTCTTTTCTGTAGCTATAGATTTATAGCTGTTTACTTTTCTAATAAATTATCATCATGGCTGATGGCTCATGTTATCTTTACCATCATTGTTATCGTATTTATTTGCTTAACTGTATCTGTGCACTACTAACACGGTAACAATCCAACATACAGGTAAGGTAAAAAGGTTTCTTGTCACTACATAGTATAAAACAAAGTCGCTTTCTCTGTCCCTATGTCCCTATGTCCCTTTGTATACTTAAATCTTTGAAACTACGCAACGGATTTTGATGCGGTTTTTGAAGTGAAAACTTCTTTAGCGGCGTTGGGTATAAAATCTTAAACTCGCGTCAGGACACGTGACCATCGAAAAAGCGTAAGACGGATGGATATCAAACATGCTCAACGTTAATAATCAAGTTTTCACTTCTGCCGGCACTCCCGGAGTGCAACCCGTCTTTTTTTTTTTTAATAGATAGAGTGATTCAAGAGGAAGGTTTATATGTATAATAACATCCATTAAATAGTGGAGAAGTACTGTTATTTTTGAGGTTTCTAATGTGATGTCGTAAATAATTCCATTTTTTCCGCTTACATTGCAAACGCAGGCTGAACCCTACGAGTTTTATCAAAATAATGTACTAAGTAGTACACATTGAAAAGGTCTACAGAAAAGTCCGTGATGGTATATGTCTATCTCTTATGGATAACCCACAATAACTTTTTTTTGTCATTTACTTTTTACGACAAATAATGGCTAATTTTCGAAGCGATTTTAACCAATACAGCATTAATCCACAGATTTAAAAATTGCGGGACGTAGCGTTATAAGATATTATTACAGATTTAAAAATTGCGGCGGTACCGGCCGGCCGCCATTGCACCCGTGCGAAGCCGGGGCGGGTCGCTAGTATTTGTATAAATAAAAAAAAAACTATATAGGTACCTAACTACTTCCTCTTCACATCTAAAAATTGGAAAAGCGTTGGAAAAACATAAGATAAGATTCTGTGTTAGAAATTATTTTTTTGATGATTTAGAAATTATGTTATACAAATAATAAAAACAATACTTTTTTTATGAATCACTTATGAATGGGTAGATTTTGCGACGCTTATTATTTTTCGAGTTGTACCTAGTGACCACGATTGCCCACTGAGTTTCTCTCACCTAATAATTTTGTCAATCTTTTATTTTTGTGGTAGACGGGAAATTTTTAATTAGAGATTGGGAAGGATTTGTGAAAATAGCCATCACAATTTCTATGTTTATTTCATGTTTATTTCTTCAGTACCTAGTTTGTGCGTAAAAAGACACTTAAAAAGCCTTTCCGATTTCCTACGAATGAACTTTATCGTGAGTTTTACGTACTTCGCGTTCGTCAATTATACATACAGCAGTAAACCTAACCCATAAATCAATCGTTTCGCGGCCCGATTACAAAGATCTCCTAAAGAAAAGAACATTTCGTATCCCACTTCCTGATTTCAACACAAAAATAGCTAGACGTAGCCCAGCTTACTCACTCATTCATACGTACAATAATGTTTGTAAAACAAAACATCTGAAAAACTGCAATATGTATAAATGCAATAAAATAATGAAATCTTGGCTGCATGAACTTTCATACAGCGATACCGAAGATCTGGTCTAAATATAAGAATAAACTTTAACTTTAATAGAAATCTGTTGGTGAGAAATAAAACTTGAACAATTTACATAAGCTAAAATGCTACTTTAATTAATATTATTGGATCCCTGAACGCATTCACACATGAACACAAACACACACATATTTACACTATCACTTTCATCCACACTCACCTTCCCACAACACACACACACACACACACACACACACACAATCACACACCCTATGTTAAATGGAAAATGTTGTAAGTTCTAGTATTAAATACACTCATTATTATCAATTACAAATTATTTAAACATAATTATTGATGTACTGTATAATTCGTCTTAATAAAGTAACCTGTACTCCGTTTCTGATATCCAAGATACATAGAGCAGGCTCCAAGGAGATGTTCGTTTGCAAAAATAGCGGACCTAAATCTGACTTCTGATATATATTGTATAGGTCCCAGACATCCTATAGACAGATGTTGCCAACCAGTTTTGTGGTCCCCCTGCCCGCACCCCGGTAATTAAATATGGCATACAAAGAAAAAAATAAAAATTTCCAAAACATGCCGTGTGGGGTATCAAATGAAAGAGCTTATTGAGTAGATCACGAATATATAGCATACTATATACATTTCTTACACTTTCTCTAAGATTTTTTAGAAAATTTACGAAAATGGTCCATTTTTGAGTTAACTTTAAACCACTATAGATTGAAAACTCATGAATATATTTTTTAAATTATTATTTTAAATAATTAACAATAGTCCATTGTTTATGATTCAATAGTTCGTAATATAATATAAGTGAGCTATGTGGTGGATTTGATGAAAATAACTATATACTATATGAACTTGAAAATATACTCGCCATCTTTGAATGCTCCCCCCACTCCCCCATGCAACTATTTCACTGTACGAAATATTGAATCGTAAACAATGGACTATTGTTAATTATTTAAAATAATAATTTAAAAAATATATTCATGAGTTTTCAATCTATAGTGGTTTAAAGTTAACTCAAAAAATGGACCATTTTCGTAAATTTTCTAAAAAATCTTAGAGAAAGTGTAAGAAATGTATATAGTATGCTATATATTCGTGATCTACTCAATAAGCTCTTTCATTTGATACCCCACACGGCATGTTTTGGAAATTTTTATTTTTTTCTTTGTATGCCATATTTAATTACCGGGGTGCGGGCAGGGGGACCACAAAACTGGTTGGCAACATCTGTCTATAGGATGTCTGGGATCTATACAATATATATCAGAAGTCAGATTTAGGTCCGCGATTTTTGCAAACGAAACTCCACTGAGAGTCCGGTCTAACAGGCAATAGCCTAGTTTGGATATCACTGTACTAGCAACCTTGTAAACTAATCCTACTGTTATCACATTAACAATGTAATGTTTGAATATTTTGGTTAATAAAGATTTTATTTATTATTTATTTTATTTATTTACATGCAAACTACTTGTGAGTTTTGCTTTCCCTATCTAGACAATATATTATATCTAGAGATTACACGGATGAATAGGTAGTAATAATTATCATTATTTATTTATTTTATATTATTTATTTCGAGCAGTGGTGGGCGGTGGCTCAGTGGTGAGACCTCGGACTTCGAATCGATAATTCCGGGGTTCGAGACCAGGCGAGCGCGCAGGAAATAAATTGATTTTTCAATTTATCTGCGCATTTGTAACATCACCACAGCTCGAACGGTGAACGAAAACATCCTGATTCCTGAGGAAACCGACATAGTTCATAATCAGGCCATAATCACTCAAACGCACTTGGCCAGCGTGGTGGATTATGGCCTGTACCCTCATAGGAGGCCCGTGTCCCAGCAGTGGGAACGTATATGGGCTGATGATGATTTATTTATTTAACGATATCTATAGCGAAAGAAGACGAAAAAGAGAAAAAGAAGGCTTTGTATAGGAGAATTAAGGCTCTGTAAGGGCTCTGCGGCTTTTGTTAATTACATAATGTGATATGAATGATTTGGTATCAGGAGCATTTAGGTAGGTAGGTACTTACAATTACTTAGGTAGCTATTGTTGTAGATTGGAGATCTATCTTTTGATAAGCACTTCAAATACTTAAATGATAATACGTTGATAGAAGCGGAAAGCAACAAAAACTGCCTATCAGATTCAAAATCATGTGGGTCTTCACTATGTAGGATGTAAAGTCTTACTGCCTACTTATATTATAAATGCGTTGATAAATGCCAAAGTTTGTGAGGATGGATGGATGGATGGATGTTTGTTATTCTTTCACGTGAAAACTACTGAATCGATTACAATGAAATTTGGTATAGCTGAAGACCCAGATTATGACTTAGGCTTTTATCCCGGAAATCCCACAGGAACCCGCATAGTTCCTGTCGGATTTTCTTAGAAAACGCGGGCGAAGCCGCGGGCAGAAATCTAGTTATTATAGAATGTAATATTATGTACGTACGTTTGATAATAGCTGATAACCTTTCAACGTTGTTTTAGAAAACGAGAAGGTTTAAGTAACTAAGAGTTTTTAAGGTTTTTTATTTTTGCGATTCTTGATTGAATTTGCCAATATTCGTTATTTAAGACTTATTATGAAATATAAAGAGAATCAATCTGATAGAATGAGTTACAAACAGATTATTTTTAAATACATAATGAACTTGTTTTTATACGTCACTTCACAGCTCGCTTCGCTCTCAGTCTTAACAATAATTATTTCATTTGGATTCCGCCAGTTGATCGACAGCGTTCATTGAACGAGTGTGTTGTGTTGAGAGTGATTTTACAACAATAATAAACTTGTATATCTAACCACTGGAATAAATATGGATGATATCGAGGACTTTTTGCCGGAGAAAAAAGATACAAGTTTAATATTTTTTGTAAACGGTAAAAAGGTGAGTTTTTATTCATCGTAAATTTAAATAAAAATGTTTTGTTTTATTATTATGGAGTCATTAGAGAATTCGATTAAATAATAGGTTAAGGAGATTCTGAGCCTAGCACGAAACCGCATACTAATTACCGTCTCAATTATTAGGCATTTAAAATTTGGCATCCGATTTCATTTTTTGTTGAAGAATGAAGATAACTTGTTATGGGTGAAATAATAGATGTAAATATATTGTGCAATCGATTTGTAAAACAGAATGGTGACCGTTATGTAGAAAAGTAGGATACCTAGGTCATGGTTGATCATAATATATTTGAGCTAGAACAGTTAGGTACATATTTCATATTATACGTTGGAAATATTGTATATATTATTTTATAATGTAAAACTTCAAGTTATTTCAATTTTTCAATTGTAATTGGAATAGTTCATATAACTTTACTTGGTAGGTATGCCCAAATCACTTATTATGCATGTAATCACTACCAATTTTTATTTTGTGGGTAGGTACCTAATTGAGGCTTGATAACGGCTGTGAATAATAACTACATACCTATTTGAAGAGTGCAGAATAATCAAATTGTCGAATACCATCATAATAATAATTCGTACACACTACCGAATTAAACCGAACTTCGTATTAAACCGAACACATTCCTTAAAAATGGGTAGAAATATTATGTCATCTGATACCTGTGAAAATAACGACATTTCCATTATTATTCAACAAATAATCTCATACAATAATTGTTTTTGTTTGTTGCTTGGCACGCGTGAACCCGGATAAAAAGTTACCTATATATGTTACTTTCTATACTACCTACCTACATACTCACTATGAAATAAATATCTCTTTGATAAAATAAATTAGGTAATAAACTCGTGTCTCAGTTCTGCCGAACGGAAGACAAATAAACACATTTTTATATTCAATAAGTTGTTTTCTTACTGTAATGCTGTAAGATAAGTTGCTCAGTAAAGAGCTTGGAGAAACACTAACCTAGATACCTTCCTAGATTGAGGAGACGATTTATATTTAGAGACGGTTACTGTAGACCGTATATCACCGGACGGAATAAAGCATAGCAATATGAATTGACCCTCAGAAAACCATTTAAGTGATAGTGTATTGTTGTGTTATTGTAACATTTTTTTATATCGAGAAAATCGAGGAGGGTAGGATCTTTTTGAGCGTAAATTTTTAATATTTTTAATATTTGTTTTTATCAGGAGACGTTCATTGGCTCCAGTAAGGGCTCCAGTACCTATAACATAAAAAATTGTATTTATACAAAAATATTCATTCGTATGGAACGAAGGGAACGATGCCTTCGAATTTAATAATGGCGTCTCTTTGGTCTGATAGTAAATACATAATATATTGGACTGCAGTCTGCAGATCAAAGATGACCAAAGTTCAAGTTTCCAGTCCTTTCAATGTTACTGGAATTTTCCCCATTTCAATTAAAGTACGATCATCCGTCATGTGGTTGATTTCTCTCCAATCGCGCCGGTCGCGGTGTTTTGTTTATATCGAGTATACCCAAAATGGAATATGAAATGTAAGTGGGTATTCTTGTGCACTATTGTAATCCTTCGCAGTGGCCTAGTCATCGAGATTAACAGTAGCGGCCGAAATAGCCCGGTCAAATTAAGGGCGCGTATAAAGTCAAATCACCAATCAACTTTTAGTTGATACGTGTAATATTCAAGACCAAATATAAAAAATAAAATATATGTAAAACTTGATGATATTTTCGATTATATTGTCAGATCAAAAACATAAAATATTGAAATTGACTCGATAGAAAAAATTCACGAAGTTACCTCTAAATTTCACACTTTTACGTTTTTTACTTGACATGGTAATGCCTATTATGTTATTTTTTTCATAAACAATTATATTGAAACATTTGTGAGAACTTTGTAGGACCACTTTTGTGTAATTACTTTTAGTTTTGGTTTAATCACGATAAAACACTTTTGGCGCTTACTATATTTTTAATTACGCAAGAAATCATCTTGCATCGCACGTTCTAGGAGCTTCAAACATAATTCTATTTCATACATCAGACGCTATCGCTCCGTTGAGACGAGTAGACCATGCTCAAATTGCTGTGCCGCGCGCCGATTTTTTTAATAATATTGTTTTAATATTGTTTTTTTGAAAATGGTAAACAACAAAAGAACATTGAAACTTCAGAAACGAGAACTAAAAGAGATTCATATTTAAATGATATCTAACTATTTTCGAAGATAAGTTAATATAGCATTGTAATCATATTAAATATTAATAAATAATTATTATTTATAATAAATAATAATTATTATTATTTATTAATATGTATTAATAAAAAATACGACTTGATTCATTTCAGAAACTTTATGCAGGTGTGTTTAGATATTACATATTTGCATAAATTCGTTTCCGTGGGCTGAGTATTGACGCGACGATCTTAGGTATACAAACATATATAGGTATTATATGGATACAAATATTTCATTCATAGTGTTACATCAATAAAATCAAGAAAGATTTATAGTATATTTTTTTATGAATTATTATAATATTATTACTTATTAGCATTACTACTATGATTACTACCTATTTGTAGATTCCTATGGTTGTTCCAGTAAATAACGTGAATAGGTTGTGAATAGTAGGTGTATATAATATAATATATTCACAATCTGTATTACTAATCACTGGTGCAGTAAACTCCCATAAATAATTATAATAAACTATAAAGTAATACCTGCTCATTATTTGAAATCTATCGTAAAATTAGTGTCAATAAAATAAGTAACTTTACTCATCTATATATTTGTATATATAAAAATGAAACCCGTTTCGCGTTGTCACGGTATCACGTGTGAACGGCTGAACCGATTTCGATAATTCTTTTTTTATTGTATCCCTTGAAGTACAAGGATGGTTCTCATGTAGAGAAAATGTAAATATGTACGGGCGAAGCCGGGGCGGACCGCTAGTTACAAATAAAATACATATCATTCATAAGTAACACGTGAAACGGAGTCGGGGATTTTCTAATTTTGCTAAATAATAATTGAATGCGTGTTGAAATACTTTATAATTTTTAGTTTATACATTTATAATGTGGTGCTCATTTTTTTTGTAATAAATTATCCTGCTAACGCTATAATTGTATTTTCGTTGTTTTATTTCAAGTGAACACCCATACAATTTTGTCACGAGCCGCCTCTGGTCTGGGCTAAATTTAAACTTTGGGTTTGGGTGATACGAAAGTGTGAATGAAGTGAATCTCGATTACGGAGTGTCTGGCGACATCGATCTATGGGAAATTTTTTACTCATCTAGCACTCCTCTAGTCATTCCCGTTAAAAAAGTAACCTTATGAGGAATGAAAAAACGCGTTGTTTTTTTTTCTAAGTGTTTGGACTATTTATTTTTTAAAGTTCAAAAAAACATGCCTAGATATTACCACAGTATTACCATATTTCCTACAGTAGTGCGACGAATGTACTTGTGCAGAGAAACGGAGGGGAACTGGCGGGGGTCGGGCGACGCGGGCCGCGTAAAGCAATCACGCTGAGATTGCTTTACCTATCGCGAAGGGCAGACGCTTCAGAGTTTTTTTGTGTAATAATTTATACTTACGTATTCTATAATGGTGGGCATAAACTGTTGTGTTTATGGATGCAAATCTACATTTAAATCCAAGGACATAAAGTTTCATAGATTTCCTCGCGACGAGAGGTAGGTTTTTCAAATTCTGTTTAGTACCAATTCAAAGATGTTGAAGATGTTTTTGACTATACATATTTTAAGTAGCTATAAGATATATATAAAATATATTATTGATGATTTTCAAGAAAACCAATTTGTTTCTCTGTTAATTCAAAGTTTTTATTTTAAAGTTGATTCGCGGGGTATATGTTCCATAAATATGCCGCGAATACAGAAACCGTGAATACGGAATGGTAATTTATATGGGATTATAGGGGATACGTTCCTAGGTGACGATTGAGATTTTTTTCGTGTCGAAACTCGTTTCTCATTTTTTTTAGTTGACATTATAAACTAGGAAGAGTGCAGTGGATCACAATTTTTGTAACGAATGTGAAAGACGAAAAAATAAAACACGCAAAGCGGCTTTTACTATAAACGGAACTACATTTAAAAATATACTTTATTTATTCAGTTATAAGGTTGCTTCCATTCAGTTTATTTACATTCTCAAAAACATCAATCGCAGTAAAGGCGGCTTGCGACAAAGGCGGCTTGTGTCAAAGGCCTCGGCGATATCATTTAACAACATAATATGTACTTTAGGCTAACTTGTAATAAGATCTATTTTACTTTCTTATTAGTCCATTTGACAAGGATATTGGGTTAGATACCTATTGGAATAATTTTATTATCATGTATGTACTTATTAAATCCGCGAATAAAAAAAATTTTAATCGTTTCTCGCCATTTTTTCTTTCTGCTACGTCAATCCGAGCCACAGATAACATGAACACGCGAAGCGCGCCAAATTTGAATAATGATGAAATGTTATTTCATTACATATAATATATGTTACCGGAAATGTATGAAATCAAGGAATTGTATATGTTTTTCCCATTTGGTGACAACCCTAGCATATTTACACGTGGCAGCGTGAGTACCTACACTGGTGGCGGCATCGCGCGACATCAAAGGCGATTCCTTACTGTAGGAAAATAATATTGTAATACTGTGATATTACTTTGAGTTGTCCGTATGGTGGAGGTAAGTCCCACGAAAATCGTTATTTGACGAGTTTTTACAAATGGGTCTCACACAGTCACACTATCCATACCTACTTAATATTATACTAATGTTGTACTAATATTATAAATGTGAAAGTAACTCTGTCTGTCTGTCTGTTACTCAATCACGCCTACTGAACCAATTTGCATGAAATTTGGTATAGAGATATTTTGATACCCGAGAAAGGACATAGGATAGGTTTTATCCCGGAAATCCCACGGGAACGGGAACTATGCGGGTTTTTCTTTGACTGCGCGGGCGATGCCGCGGGCGGAAAGCTAGTATATAATATCTACACAACAATATAACATTCATTCAAATCATACCTACAAACAAACAGACATAAACAAACAGACAGATTTTTTTTACGGATTCGTGCTCTATACTGTTTCCCTAATATTGTTTTTTTGAATATATTACATACATACACTTTTTTTACTGTTTTATTATATGTATAGATTATCATCAATAATTATAAATAAAAAATAATAATAAATTATCATATTACATAATTTGTGATGATTTCAACTTCACTGTTTTATATAATTATTTCATTAATATACTAACTACCGAAAATACGCGTTGAACGAGCGAAGAATATTGTGTTTAATTTAGCGTCCGATGAACTTTACGTAAGTACGATGAGCCGGGTGTATGATGGAAGAATGATTGCGCGCGGCATGGCGCGCTATGGCCCCGCCCATAACTATAGAAATTCTCTGGCTTTATACCCACTCTTAAGCATGAAAATAGTATTGAAAGAAGGAAAATTCCGACAAAGCCAAATTTTGGTGAGGAGCTGGAGTGTACCATAACAAATAAAAATTGAAAAGTCCCCACTTATCCCATGTGTGCTTCAAAAGTTATTCGGGGTCAAAGGTCAAATTTGAGGTTTTTTGGATTTTTCTCGAAAACCGTAAATTTTATAAAAAAAAGACCTCAGACCAAAATTATAGATCTATTAATTTTCCATAAAAAAGGTCTCTATGATTTTTTTCCCAAGAGTTACCATTCCTGAGATAACGCGATTTGAAGAGACACGTTATATATCTTACTAGCTGTGCCGCGCGGTTTCACCCGCGTGGCTCCGCTCCTGTTGGTCTTAGCGTTAGCGTGATAATATATAGCCTATAGCCTTCCTCGATAAATAGGCTATCTAACACCGAAAGAATTTTTTAAATCGGACCGGTAGTTCCCGAGATTAGCGCGTTCAAACAAACATACAAACAAACAAACTCTTCAGCTTTATAATATTAGTATAGATTGAACGGTCAAGTTTATCACAAGTATTAGGTTCAAGAACTCAAAAATCAGTAACTACACTTGGATTGCAGAAAATTATACACCCAGAAAATTTCAATCGCTGCAGTAAAAAGACAACGTGAGGAGGAACCTAGGTTAGAACTAAAAAATAAGTCCACCTCGTACTAGAACAAGATGTAAGTGAATCAAGGTTATGGTTTGAAAATACTCTTTATTTTGTGGTAATTAAGTATGTGAAATGAAGAAAAACTGAAGAAAGCTCAGCATCTTAAAAAAAAACGTAACCCCTCTAAAATTCAAAGATTCCCTGTTAAAATTATCTAAAGATCGTTCTGATGATGTTTGAAAGACTTGCTGATGCTTGATTTCAGTATAATTAACTATTTCTTAAACCTAATACTGGTGGTAAGGGAACGTACCCATACCTCGTAACCCGTTTAGGTGGGGAGGGGGTCTTTAAAATAATACGATCAGTCACGAGAGGAAGGGGGGTGACAAATTTTTGTTACGTAGTCGATTTCGTCACTAGAAATTTCGGACTATAGTCGAATATGACTCGCAATTTTGCATGCTTCTCAAACTCACAGCTAGTGGCGCTGACGTATTACTATAAGCATGAAGCAGTCTTATATTGTGATAGACGGTGTATTAATAAACGCAAAGGAGAATGGCGAAACTGGGCCTAACTGTTACAGAAATCATAATATTATATTTAAAATTCATTATGTTAATTTTAATAATTATTTGTAAAATATTGACTTCTGATTCTATGGGAAAACAAATCTTTGAAATAAAAGATAATTCGTTCACTACCGGTCTTAACAAGCAGAGATGTCAGTGTTGTCAGGAGTAAAATAGTCAAATATATAGATTAATACGAATGAATGTTTATTGAATGTTTATTTTTCATTTTTAGTTTTATTGAATTCAAATGCTATAAAAATCAGAAGTAAAACTTTTTTTAACACACATTTTAATTTATTTAGGTCATTCTATAAAATAAAAACATATTTTACAATCAATAATAATTATAACATTTTTATTTAGGTAGCTGGCCATTAATAAATGTCAAATTATTAATCATAATTGTGTCAGTGATGAGTGATTTGTTATGTTTGTTGTTTGACTTTTGAGTGAAGTTTTAGTAACGTTATATTCAAAATTGCCTTTTCAAAATTCGTCTTTTTTTACTCTAAAGATATTATTTGAATTGATTAGTCTGATTCATCCATTTATAAAGATATAAGAAGAAGTGATTGTTGATGTTTTGGTAAGTTAAAATGTGTGTTGAATAATATGTGTTGGATCCAATATTTCTATTACCTGACTGTTCTACTGTTACACTATTATAAGCTAGACAATGTAGATAGAAAATAAACTTACCTGGACCTAGAAAAAGGCAATGCTATTCATTTAACTCAAGCAAACTAACTTTTATTTTTGTTACTTTACACCCCAATATCTCTGCTATCCCATAGAACAGATCTATAATTATTATATTCATAGAATCTGTATATTTTTATCTATTTAATTCCCCATAAATCATCAGTGTAACGATCAGGCCCAGAGTCCTATGGGAGTTTGCCATTCTCCTTTGACTCAAATTATTTTTTTTTTGTTACACTTTCTTCTTCTGAAATGATTGAAAATCATACTTGTCACTACTACGTAAAAAACTTGAAAGGGGGGGGGGGTCTTTGCATATACAACAAGTGGTTACCGAGGGGAGGTAGGAGTCGAAAAATCTTAAAAACAAGGCCACGTAGTATGGGAACGTTCCCTTCAAATCGCGATATCTCAGAAATAGTAACTCTTGGGAAAAAAATCATAGAGACCTTTTTTATGGAAAATTAATAGATCTATAATTTTGGTCTGAGGTCTTTTTTTTATAAAATTTACGGTTTTCGAGAAAAATCCAAAAAACCTCAAATTAGACCTTTGACCCCGAATAACTTTTGAAGCACACATGGGATAAGTGGGGACTTATCAATTTTTATTTGTTATGGTACACTCCA
This sequence comes from Colias behrii, assembly GCA_029959065.1. NCBI lineage: Eukaryota > Metazoa > Arthropoda > Insecta > Lepidoptera > Pieridae > Colias > Colias behrii. The sequence continues at coordinate 6,665,988 of JARWMC010000007.1, read as the reverse complement.
GCTCCTCACCAAAATTTGGCTCTGTCGGAATTATCTTTATTTCAAATGCTTAATTTGACCGGATTAAAATTAGATCAGGAAAACTATCATAGCCTATTTGTTATTTTAAACTAGGTGCAAGTTTCGGCTTCGCTTGAGTTCATAGGGGCATACGGTTTTAAATCAATTCCATTTACTGTCACTCACTGAGTTTTGTTTCTTTTAGGCGCGGGTCAAACACAAGCGGCGCGGGCGCGGGCGTGCCATAAGCGCACCTCTTCAATCTGTTTTGCACCACGTCCTTCTTCTACATTTTGTATGAAAGAACTTTGGAAAGGCGTTGAGACGGCACGCCACGGTTGTGCCACGGTTGCGCCGCCTAAACGGGCGCGGGCGTGCCATAAGCACACCTCTTCACCGCCACGGTTGCGCCGCGCAGGCGTACATTCAAATAAAAATGCGTCAATTACGTGAATTTTGCACCCGATGCGCGCCAAAAGCGCACCCGATGCGCGCCCGCAGTGCGCCCGAGGCGCGCCCGCAGTGCGCCCGAGGCGCGCCGCGCCGCTTGTGTCTGTCCCGCGCCAATCCAATTGATACTTGATTGCAGTTTTGTCAACTTTTTACCTATAGCTTATTTATGACCAAGTAATACAAAATTTATAAAGGTAGGAGGCACGTAGGTACGTAATATTAAGTATGAAATTTATAAGTATACTAGCTTCGCCTGCTTTGTCTAAAACCTAATCTTTATCTACGTATAGTTTTTTAGACAAAAATATTCGTCGTGATGAGTCTCAAATGAGTTCGTTACACACTTGATACAGCAGCTCGCTTTGTCTTATCTAAAGTAGTGTAAACATGTTGAATATAGATGGAATCTTTTAAATACACTTTGATGCGTAGGTACTACCGTAATAAGGCATAAATGCAAGTATAACCAATGTATATTTATAAGTATTTCATGGAAGAGAAATGGCACATTTGCATTATGCTATCTTGCTTGCATTTCAAAATACCTAGTATTGTGGTTAATGGATATATTTATACGCATCATAAATATGTAGCAATCGTTTTTCTGCGCTATTTACGCTATTAAGTCAGTGCTGTTTTATTACGAAAACATAATCGTGTGGAGGTTTGTATGATAGATATATTATTAGCGATACATCCGCAGTAAGTTAGTTATTGGTCTAAGATCCGAACATAAGTCGACCTTCACCGGCGCGGGCGTGATAATAGAATGAGACCAATTTTATAATAAATTTAGTCTATTAAAAAATGTATTAAAAATGGGTTGACTGGGAAAATCCTGGACAGGAAATTTTTAATGAATTAAAAAAAAAACATTTTTTTTAAATTAATTGCAGTATCAAGATAATAAAAAAAATTATAATAGACTTAAAGTATGAAACCTACAGAATGTGCAGTCATAGCCGTTTTCTAATATTTACCGGGACAAACGGCTAGGTTGGCAGGTATAAACAGGTATGTCGGTACCAGTTACTTTCACTTGATAGGATGATGAAAAAAAAATTATGTCAGCGCTGTTTTATTACAAAATTGTTTTATTATCTCGAAACTGCAATTAATAAAAAATGAAAATAAAAGATTTTTTAATAATTAATTAAAAAATATCCTGTCCAGGATTTTCCCAGTAAACCCATTTTTAATACATTTTTTAAAACACTAAATTTATTATAAAATTATTGGTCTCATTCTATTATCACGCCGCGGCCGGTGAAGGTCGACCTATATTTGGATCTTAGACTATATCATTTTGGCTTATTATTAAACAGGTATAGCGATTAGCAACATTAAAAAATTTGAATTTAGATAGCAATTAGGATTTCTGTTCTTCTATATACATATTTTTCTTAGTATTTACGTGAATATTTTTAAACTGGGATATAGTGGAGTGCTCTTTCAGTCTGTTAAAATAGGCATAGAATATATTTTAAATTTGAAATAGAAAGGCCACGTCGTGGTGTGAAATGGTATTATTGATTCCGAGATCAATTAATTTATGGTTTCTGTTTAATAATTCCAGGTGGTTGAGCCACAGCCAGACCCAGAATGGACCCTGTTATGGTATTTGCGAAGAAAACTTCACCTGACTGGAACGAAGTATGGGTGCGGCGAAGGCGGTTGCGGGGCCTGCACGGTTATGGTGTCGCAATATTTGCAGGACGAAGATCGAATCAAGTATCCTTTTATATGTGACAAGTTTTTTAGTAATCTCCTGTTAGTTACGCAGTTAACAAGTTTAAGTACATATTGCGTTGAGGGACACATCCCTTGTTTGTTACGAGTAAGCATAATATTAGTGAACAAATATATCAATAATTTAATAATTACTATACCTATGCAATATGCATCATTGTTTTATGATTGTATGGCTGTTTGCCAATAAGTTCATTCATTGTTAGGTACGTGTTTTCAATTTAACTTCATAATCGAACTTTTTTTTTTTAATAAAATTTGTTTAGTCTGAGTTATCTGAGATAGCTACATATTAAGATATTTATGGTATATTATTTTTGGTGTGATTTAGTCTTGATTTAGTTTCTACAATGAAATTGTTTCTTATGAAACATAACTACTCAGTATCTACTAGATGTCCACCTATTAAGAAACGTTGATAACACGATAACCTATATTTACATAATTGCAACAATTATTATTATTTTACTTCTAAAATCAAATTAAATATTTCACATCGAGTATAATTAAATCAGTATTCTTCAGTTCTCGTGCTGCAAAGTGATGGTTTTGTTATAAATTTATATTGAAATCAATAATTACTGGCTTATTTTGCGTTGTACTACTAAAACGAATTTCTATGATCAATCATTATGCAATTAGGTATAAATAATGAAATACATAAATAAATAACGAATTATCCTTATAATACCATCAGACATTACTCGGTTAACGCGTGTCTAATGCCTTTGTGCACAGTACATGGCATGGCAATCACAACTGTGGAAGGTATAGGCTCGACTCAGGATAAATTGCACCCAGTTCAAGAAAGGATAGCAAAAGCACACGGATCTCAGTGTGGTTTTTGCACACCCGGAATAGTTATGTCGATGTATACTTTATTAAGGAACAAAAATAAAATCGATTTCAGTGACATTGACACGGCTTTGCAGGGTAATCTTTGTAGGTGCACCGGCTATAGACCTATTATAGAAGGTTTTAAAACATTTTTGGAGGAATGGGAACATCAGTACAATGGAAAACTAGATGCCAATGGTGACACCAAATCACCGTGCATGATGGGTGAAGATTGCTGTCGACTTAAGAATGCGGATAGTCAAGAAAAAGAAACGTTGTTTGATAAATCTGAATTTAAACCATACAGTCCCACACAAGAGCCGATATTTCCACCTGAATTAAAAATTAATAACAAAGAATACGTCTCTAGTCTAACATATTTCAAAGGACCAAATATAGCATGGATTCGACCTTTTAAATTAGAGGAACTTCTTTTACTAAAGAAACAGTATCCATTTAGTAAAATTGTAGCTGGGAATACAGAAATTGGAGTTGAAGTAAAATTTAAAAAGATGGTATATCCCATTTTAATATCGCCAATTATAATAAAAGAACTGAACACTATTCAAGTAACTACTAGTGGTATACAAGTTGGCGCTACCGTTACTCTTAGTGATTTAGTAAAGTTTTTGGATAACTTTATAAAGGAGAATGATACTAAAGGGAAAGTTCTCGAAGCTATAAAAGATATGCTCCATTGGTTTGCAGGCACTCAAATTCGCAATACAGCATCATTAGTCGGAAATATTGTCACAGCAAGTCCAATTTCTGACTTAAATCCAATTTTAATGGCTAGTGCAGCTACACTTACGGTCAAAAGTTTAGAGCGTGGAGAGAGAAAACTTACAATTGATCCCAATTTCTTCAAAGGTTATAGAAAAGTTGCAATAGAAGAAGACGAGATAATATTATTTGTAGAAATACCTTTTACAGGTAACGATCAATTTGTTAAGGCATACAAACAAGCTAAGCGCCGAGAAGATGATATTTCAATCGTCACGGCAGCATTTAATGTTGAGTTTGAAAAAAATAATTTAATTGTATCCGATGCAAAGTTATGTTTTGGAGGAATGGCTCCAACAACTGTATGTGCTACCAAAACATCTTCATTAATGAAAGGGAAACATTGGGACCAATCACTTTTAAAATCAGTATTTGACTCTTTGACGAAAGAGTTTAAATTAAATAGTTCTGTACCAGGAGGTATGCCAGAATATAGAAAATCGTTGTGTCTTAGTCTCTTTTTCCGATTTTATTTACATATTTTACAAATACGAAGCTTGAACGGCACAAGGCCAAGTAATTACGAACTATCTGGTAGTTATCAAATACCTGCACTGCAGCCAAAGAGCTCTCAATGTTTTGAAATAAAAAATAATGAAAGGACCACGTATGATGCTGTTGGAAAGCCAATTGTTCATATGTCAGCTTTTAAACAAGCTACAGGCGAAGCAATATATTGTGATGATCTTCCGACTCTGGAAGAAGAGTTATACTTAACATTAATTTACAGCGCGGAATCTCACGCAAAAATTAAATCAATTGATGCTAGCAAAGCACTAGCTGTGCCGGGTGTTGTAGCGTTTTTTTCAGCGGCAGATATACCAAAAGAGCGTAATAAGATGGGTCCAATTCTAAAAGACGAAGAAGTATTCGTAAGTGATGTAGTGACTAGCAAATCTTGTATCGTGGGAGCTATAGTTGCTAAGACTGAACAAATAGCACGAAGAGCGAAAAATCTGGTGATGGTTTCGTATGAAAAAATAGAACCAGTCGTAGTAACAATTGAAGATGCAATTGCTCATGATTCATATTATCCAAATACTTATAAACAACTGGTTCACGGCGATGTACAAGAAGCATTTAAGCAATCGAAACATAAGAAAAATGGCCACATACGAATTGGAGCTCAAGAACATTTTTACTTAGAAACAGTTTCAGCGTATGCTATAAGGAAAGAAGACGAATTAGAAGTAATATGCAATTCTCAAAATCCGGCGGAAGTTGCGGTAAACATTTTTTTTTTAATTTTTTATTTAATCAAAATAGCTCGACCAAAATACTAAACTGTTATTTTTTTTCAGCAAACTGTAGGCCAGGTACTCAATATACCTAACCATAAAGTTGTATCTAAAATAAAAAGAATTGGTGGAGGTTTTGGTGGAAAAGAAACAAGGTCTCTTATACTTGCATTACCAGTTGCTGTCGCTGCTTATCGATTAAAAAAGCCTATTCGGGGAGTACTAGATAGAGATGAGGATATGCAAGCAACAGGATACAGACATCCATGTTTAATTAAGTATCAAGTCGCATTTGATGATACAGGTAAAATCAGTGGTGCTATTTATGACGTCTACGCAAATGGAGGGAACTATTTGGATATATCGCCCTCGGTAAGTGCAAAGAAATTTAATTATGATTAATCAAAAAATTATTTTAAACATAGATACTGCAAACAACTAACTAAAATAAACATGAAAAATTCAATCTTAAGCACTATCTACACCGAATCGCAAAAACAAATTTCAATATAAACATGTCTTCTTGGAATAAAAAAATATATATTATATAATTTTTTTCAGATGTTGGAAAGAGTGATGACTCATTTGGATAATTGTTGCAAAATACCAAATATCGTTATAAATTTGAACCTTTGTAAAACAAATACTCCTTCAAATACTGCATTCAGAGGTTTTGGTGGTCCTCAAGCTATGTTTGCTACCGAATCTATGATAAGAGATGTTGCGAATGCGTTGAATAAAAGTTATGAAGAAATTATAACTGTTAATATGTATAACGAAGGAGATTTCACATATTATGACCAAGAGCTAATACATTGTACAATAAAAAGATGTTGGCAAGAATGCATTGAAACATCAAATTATTGGCAAAGGAAGAGCAAAGTACAAGAATTCAATAGGTATGTTAATGTGTTGTTTAAAATTAAATGTAATTTAATGATTCTACTACTAATAACATAATTTTGTTTAAAATAACAACGGCTATTCTTATTAGATTGATTATAAAGTTATTAAAGATGTGTGCATGTTTTACACAAAAAGCTGCGAATGTCAAGTGGCTTGGCAAAGATGTACATTTTAGATTTAAAGTCTATACGTCTTTCCAGTCAGTTATCTCCAAAAATACTTATTTTTTATAAGCAACAAAGACAGGCTATTGGTTAATTAAAACGAAAAAAGAGATCTCAAATTTTCAGTGAATTTATAAATTTAAATCACATACTTACATACTTTTACTTTTCGTCCCTACCTTACTCACTTTTATTACATACCTAATCGTAAAAGTGTAGACACGTTAAAATAATTAAAATATTTTATTAGAATTTAATATCTTTTAGGGCCGATTTTTCAATCCATGGTTAAAACTTATCCGCCCAATAAAGTATTACACGATAATATTAAAATGTCACCCATAAACTGTCAAAGACGGGCAAAGAATACATTTTTGAAATGGTAGTGTAATACGTTATTCGACGAATAAGTATTAAGCGAGGATTGAAAAATCAGCCCTAAATATAACGAATTTAAGAATGCAATGACGTGTTTGTACTCTAATTATGATCTAATTAATTTTTAGAATGAATCGATGGAAAAAGAAAGGACTGGCATTAACACCTACAAAGTATGGTATATCATTCCAAATTGACATGTTGATGCAAGGTGGGGCTTTAGTGTTGATATACTGCGACGGATCAGTGCTTATATCAATTGGAGGCATAGAAATGGGACAGGGGCTCTTTACAAAAATGATTCAAGTCGCATCCAAAGTTTTAGATATAGACGTGTCTAAAATTCACATCAGTGAAATGTCTACAGATAAAGTACCGAATTCTTCACCCACAGCAGCAAGTGTCAGTTCTGATCTGTATGGAATGGCCGTATTAAACGCCTGCAAGACACTTAACGAGCGTTTGGAACCTATTAAGAAAAGCAATCCAAATGGCAAATGGGAAGACTGGATCTCTGCAGCATATATGGAAAGAATAAGTCTTTCTGCAACTGGATTTTATGCTTCTCCAAAGATACAATTTAATCCTAAAACGAATTCTGGAACGCTCTTTGAATATTACACGTTTGGCGTGGCATGTTCTGAGGTTGAAATTGATTGCTTGACTGGTGATCACCAAGTGTTGCGTACGGATATTGTCATGGACATCGGGGAAAGTCTTAATCCTGCAATTGATATTGGCCAAATCGAAGGTGGTTTTATGCAGGGCTATGGGCTGTTTACAATGGAAGAGATGTTATATTCGCCAACGGGAGAGATTTTGTCGCGTGGCCCAGGCGCTTATAAGATTCCAGGGTTCTCTGACATACCAAAGGAATTCAACGTTTCATTGTTGAAAGGTGCTCCCAATCCTCGTGCTGTTTACTCGTCTAAGGTAAATTATAGAAATAAATTAAATTTTCTCTATAATATTTAATCTTATAAGAAACTCCATTAATAATGGTCAAGTTAGTATTAACATTGTACACTGTACAGGCCTTCGATGTTCTCTCCTCTTGATAATTAATTTTATGAAATCTTTCCTCAGTGCGTTTCGTGCAGGCATCTGGACTGTGTTAATTAAAATGCATATTGTACATACGTTTTTAAAAATTAAATAAACATTTTAATTCGTCTAACAATGTACGTCTAAGTACATAAGTAAAGATGGTATGAGTTTTACAATTTACACAGGAATTATATTGGCGCCACTCATAATTATTCATGAATGTATGTAATTTTCTAGTCTGGCATTATTTTCTCTAACACAATAACATACACAATTACACATGTAGGTATCAATTTTTTACGTAATTAATTCAAAAAAATGTCTAGAATTCCATACATTTAGATAATATAAACAATCAAGTTACTAGTATGCAACGGAATTTTACAAAGGAATTTTAATGGACGTTATCTCTTTGTATTGGCACTAGAGGTCCGCGCCACGCCGGCGTGCCGCCGCCGAGAGACCCCGGCGCGCCGCCGCCGCCGCCGGGTCACAGAAAAATTGGCGCCGAGTTCAAATTTTGCGCGCGAACCATGTGTCACGCACGCGTCTACAACACGGCAACGTCGCATCGATATAGTAGACAATGTCTACTATATCGATGCCAGATGTTTTACTTCAAAAGCTAGCCAAAAAACACTCCAATAGATTTATTGATGAGGATGACGACGTCGAAGAGTGTTGGAGATATTTGGCTACGGCTAACCCTTCAGATTTAGGAGATGTAGAGGACAACATTCTTAAGTTCTGGGAACAAAAAAAAGTTGTTTTTCCTTGGCTTGCCGGATTAGCGCGATCGCTTCTATCTATCTCAGCTACAAGCACGCCAAATGAAAGGGTTTTTTCTGTAGCTGGGCTAGTCTTAACTGCGAAAAGATCGCGTCTAAATCCTGCAAAAGTTAACAAAATTATTTTTATCCATGATAATTATAAACATGATTTGTTACAAATCAGTAACATTCATTGCTATGCAGACGACAGTACGGGGGATGCTCTTTATCCCGGCCGTGCAAACACCTCAAAGGAAAGCCTCAATGAGAGTCGAAACAAACTTGTGTCTGAAGTCGAGTCTTCTCTCCAAGAAGTCTCGGATTGGGGCGAACTTAATCTTGTCGAGTTCAATCCCCTAAAGACACAGGTTTGCGCGTTCACCGCTAAAAAGACCCCATTTGTCGTAGAACATCGCTTTAAGAGTACTCCCCTTAGTATATCGCTGAAAATCGGAATCCTCGGAGTTGAAATCTCGAGTGACGTTCAATTCCGCAGTCATTTGGAAGCGGAGCCCCACAGTATCAACTCCTTCCTCTTGACCGCATCCAACGTCGAGCAGCTCGAATTGTCGATGACCGTAGGCTTTCCGATAGGCTCGATCCACTGTCAGTGCGAAGAGACGTTGCGTCTCTCTGTATACTGTACAGAATCTACTATGGGGAGTGCTCTGAGGAATTGTTCCACTTTTTACCAGCCGCACAGTTCCACCACCGGACCACACGCCGTAAAAACCAGTTCCATCCGCACCATCTGGATGGTTGGCGCTCCACCACTGTCCGCTTCACCCGCAACTTCCTTCCGCGTACGGTGAAACTATGGAACGATTTGCCACCTGCGGTGTTCCCGAACAACTACGACATTGGGGCCTTCAAGAAAAGAGCTTATTTGTCCATAAAAGGCCGGCAAAGCACCTGTAACACTTCTAGTGTTACAAGTGTTTATGGGCGGTGGTGACCACTTAACATCAGGTGGCCCACCTGCTCCTTTGCTTGCTCTGACATAACATTGCCAATAAAATTATTGGCAATGTTTATAATTATCATGTTCATCACTAAATAGTTAAGCTTACTTACTTGATTTTAATAAAAATATTTTTTTTATTAAACTTAAAGAGAGATTTTTCTACTGCCCGCCCACCCCCTAATAACTTTAAAAATAACTAGCCCACGCCGGCGACGCCGCGCCGCGCCGGGTGCCGCACACGGCGCGCCGCCGCTGGGCTTTTGGACTGCGGCGCGGACCTCTAATTGGCACCAATAATATAAAGCTGAAGAGTTTGTTTGTTTGTGTGAACGCGCTAAACTCAGGAATTACTGACTGATTACAAAAATTATCTCATCGTTTTATAATATGTACGTGCTCTGATTGTTGTAGGTTATATTATTTTGTACCTACTATGGGCGAAGCTGAGGTGGACCTTTAGTAAAATATACACATTGAAAATTTTCAATTTCAGGCTGTAGGTGAACCTCCTTTATTCTTGGCGGCGTCTGTGTATTTCGCTATAAAAGAAGCCATCAAATCTGCTCGTTTGGATGCTGGAGTCGATCCTGAATTTGTTCTCGAAGCTCCTGCTACATGCGCTCGTATAAGGATGGCGTGTGAAGATGATATTACAAAACAGGTACTTAAAAAAATGAGGTGGTCTTTACCGAAATTATTTTTTAACAATATGTGTTTATATTTACATTAAATTACGCATTATAATAGTGATTTATGCTTGTGGTTACATAATTATGATTCTTTTTTAAAGAAAATATTAATTTGTTGATTAAGATTTCTGATCTTCGATCAATTAATTTTTAAACTTATGAAGATATAAGTACGTTAGTATATAGAATGAAAAGTGGTGAAGCTATTAAAAACATAGACTATTTTTACAATCGAATGAATATGACGAGAACCATTTAAAATAAAAGTTTAAAAGTAGATAACTATGTATAGTTTTTTGCGAGTGAAAACAGGAAAATTAAAAGAAAAAACAAAAGTCCGTTAAATTTTATATTTCATGATATTTTACGTCTGTTGGAGAGCAAGGAAGCGATTAGGTATTTAGGTATATCATGCTAGATTGAAACATAGAATGATAAAACACGAGTTCCAGTTTTGTAAAGTCATGTGAATCTTAAAATAATTAATTAATTAAAATAGAAAGTGAGCATAAAATCCTTTTAAGATACCTATAAAATTTACCTACGAGATACATACCTATACCTATAACATGCTATAACGTTGGTTTTGCACAATAAATTTTTTTCAGCATATGCGATATGCATGTGACTTCTTTTATTTAAATGTCAATGTTGCGACTTGAACATGCAAGTTGTTATAAAAGAAGATACCAACTTTTATTTTTCTTATAAAAGATTTAAATGGAAGATGAAATTTCAGTGAAAATCCTGTCCCGTCAAAATCGGTCCTGCGGTTTCATAGATTCGCTGGAGCAAACAGATATAATTTTTATCATAACTGATGTGTGGTGTGGTTATAGATGTAGTGCCCCCTGTCTTTATCATAATTTATGAACCACAGATAAAGTTAAGTGACACTTCGTTATCAATCCGTTCAAAGGCCAAATCATTTTTAGCATTTATTCGTAGCAATAAAAATCTTTTTATATTGAATTTTAAATAGTTATAAATATACGATAACACGATATTTCAATCTGAAATTATGTTATAGATACACATGTGTAATCTAGGTGTCTGCCATAATTTACAGAAATTCACAATACTCACAATTTATACTAGATACTGAGATAGTTATGCTTCAACTTGAAGCATGGGCTACTTACAACAAAAAGTGTATTCAATTTAGAAAGTGAAAAGCAATTTTCCCCTGACTTTTTCAGTGCACATCTATAAATCAGCAAGCGGAAAGCTAGGTTATTAGCTACCTATTATTATAAATCCATATATTACGGCTATCTCGTTTTTGTAATGTATTTTTAATAGGATGTAGAGGGGTTGTGATTTGTGAACTCAAAGACAATTCGGATCGTAATAATTTTATTTGCACACAATACCCGTATTTATACAAAAATCGATCAAAAATTAAACCAATCAGAATTCTGATTTTTAAATTGAGAATTGATTTTGAATTTGAGAATTCGTCGAACAGAATGAAGATATGATATATATGATCTCTTTTATGTCTCCCATAGTGTCCCCCCTCAAGCGAAGCGAACATTTTTCTTGACGACGCGTCCACTTCTTGTAGTGTAGGGACGTGCCTTGTCCGTGTTGTAGTCTGTAGCAGGCACTGACGACGTAGCACTCGTAGGTGTAGGTGTGGATGCTACTGCTGTGCTTGCCATACCTTCAACCTCTTCGTTTAATATGTATGCAGGCTTGAGTCTGTCAATTGATACTACTGTAGTCCGAAGTGGTAACTGTATTTGGTAGTACTTGTCGTAGCGCTTCAGTACTTCATAAGGGCCGTCATACGGCGGAGTGAGTGGTGCTCGAACTGTATCGTTCCGTATGAATACATGAGTATACGTAGACAAATCCTTGTAAATAAATGTTGCTCGATTTGCGGGGGATCGTTTAGTCGGTGTGAGTATAGCCATAGTTTCTGTCAGGCGTTTCACGTAGTCAGCATCTTCAATTCCCGTCCGTGTAGGCACGAAAAAATCGGAGGGCATGCGCAGTGTAGTGCCGTAGGTCATCATAGCTGGGCTCAAGTTGTTATCTTCTCTTATAGCTGTGCGTAAACCCAGCAATACTGTTGGTAGTTCGTCTGTCCATTGACAAGTACTGCCGCGAGCTATCAGCGCGGCTTTCATAGTGCGATGCCATCGTTCGATTTGCCCATTTGCTTGAGGGTGAAATGCCGTAGTGCGTATTCTTGTAACCCCAAATCTTTTCATGAGTGCCTTAAATAAAGCAGATTCAAATTGTCGGCCTTGATCAGTAGATATGCGTAGCGGGCAGCCGAAGCGTGCAATCCAGTTCTCGTACAATGCTTTCGCGACGACTTCGGCAGTTATTTCTTGAATTGGAACTGCTTCAGGCCATTTTGTAAGACGATCAATGATGGTAACGCAGTATCGGTAATCTCTTGAGAGTCGTAGTGGACCGACTATATCTATGTGAATGTGTTCGAAGCGTTGTGAAGGCGGGAACTCAGCAAATGGAGTGACGACGTGCCGGTGAACTTTAGCTCGTTGACAGCTGATACAAGACTTGGCCCATAACGTAGCGTCTTTATTCATTGCTGGCCAGAAAAACTTCGATGTTATTAGCTTTCGAGTAGCTCTAATATTGATGTTTTGCATTAAAACAAAACATGTATTATGTGTCGAATAAAACACACAGCGTTGGATGAAGAAAGCTGTCTATGAATCCCCTAAATCTATAGAAATAAGTTCTACCTTACCTCTTGTCTATGGATCTTTCACCTCACTAGCAAGGGCGCGTCCCTTTATCCACTTCCGCCTCGACGCGCCGCCATCTTCCAAGCGCATAGCATCTTCATCAGCAAGCAGTAAAACTCAACGCTGTGTGTTTTATTCGACACATAATACATGTTTTGTTTTAATGCAAAACATCAATATTATGTGTCTTTCTAAAACACACAGCGTTGGATGAAGATGTGTTTGATATCTGCTGGTGAAGAAAGAGCTACAAACGCTATGTTGAAATATAACTCATCTATTGACATTGTAATACTTAAAGTGCTGTATTACAAGTAAAATTTTTTCTTTTTAATGCTAAATGAAAATGCTGTAGGTATTGTTAAATAAAGCTATATTATAGAAATTTCAAAATACAATAATAAAGGGCTATTGCCCACAAAAATAAAGAAAATGAACATCTTTCCTTGCTTAAAACCTAAACTAACAAACTCTCTTAAATTGTTATCTTTGGGTAACATTTCAACTTAATACACATTAGTGTCATGACACTGACTAAAATCTGGACTATATAATATGCCTAGTGCTTCTATATAATATCTTAACCAGTCTTGGTTTATTGTGCAACAGTACTAGAAATGAAATAAAGAAATATAAATTAATTATTATCCTCCAAGGAACATAAAAGAGATCAATCTCAGTCAAATCTTAATAATAAAGCCTCTAAGGCTTGATATCTTTATAAACAAGCTCTGCTTATTAAACAATTAAACTAATATAGTAAAGAAAGAGATACAAAACAATCAACATTGGCAAAATTGTGCCCTAGGTATTAATACTAAATATCACACTGATTATAATACCAAATTACTTTATTAGATGGGTGTAAAGTTATCAAAAAGTAAAACCGACTCATTGTCTCTGGCTAGCTTTACTGGTCGGCAGTAAAATTTTTTAAAAGTCAGCATACTCTTCCAATTGCCCCTCTGAAGGATCTCCTCAATGGGTCGGTCCTCTAACCAACCTTTTGACGCAACCGCTGACCGGATACTGCCAGGAGGGGCTGCTATGTCTACTGACTTCAATATTGACCTTATCCAACCTGAGATCAGAGTACGAGTAGCAGGTTTAACTTGACCCTTTATTGATAAAAATAAATTGTCTATTTCTGTGCCCGAACGCCTATCTTCTGAGATCTGAATTAGCCTCTCTACGTGGGTTACCGGGCATATAGAAACATCTGGGTGCCTTGACAAACACCAACCTGACTGTTGGTGTGTTGCTGTATCTGTCTTGGACCCAAACTCAGGCCAGAATATAATTTTATTCTCCTGTCTGACAAAACAGTCCTTAGAGATCTTAAGAAGAGTAAGATCATGGATTCTTCTGCCCGATGCTAATAATAGGATTAAGGCTGTTCGCCTTGATATCTCAAACAGGGTTGAATTACCCTCTGATGATTTAAGCCAGTTAACCAGGGTCTCTATGTCCCAGATTGATTCTTTTCTTTGTCTTGGTTTTGCTATAGCAATAGCTCTTAGGACTTGCTGTACAAAGAAATTGGTGGTGATTCTCTCCTCTGATGCACCATAGAAGGTTGATATCGCTGACTTATGCAGTAGAATTGTACTGTAAGCCAGATTGTGCTCTAAATGTAGGCTTGCTAAGAATTGAGCAACGTCATTACCGGAAGGTGCCTTGAGGTCCTTGTTATTTGATCTGCACCAAGCCAGCCACCTCCGAATTGGAGGGCCATAAGTTGCTAGTGTGGAGGGACGCCAACTAGCCACCAGCAAATCCTTTTCTTTTGTATTCCAGTGGGCTATTTGTTTCCTCCACCCCCAATCTCCCAAGCTAGCAGTCTCAGGTTCTCTACCTGTGGGGGAGGCAAAGCCGTCGATAGATCTATGAGGCAACTCCGTAGGTTCGGTATGACAAATGGTGGACTGAGTGCTCTCGACCTCAGGTCCGGAAGCCAATAACACTGAGCCCACTGGGGGGCTATTACAATGTACCTGCCCTGTGCATTGTTGAGGTGAGCTAGTACCTGTGGGATTAGACTGGGTGGAGGAAATACCCAGGCCAGGTGCCAGCTCCACTGCTGCCTGAAGGCGTCGCAGAACTCTGCGCAGGAATCTGCTGCATCTAAGCTTACATACCTTGGTACTACTGCGCTTCTTTGAGAGGCGAACAGGTCGATGTCTGGTACTCCCCATTTCCGAAATAACACCTCTGTGGCATGAGGTAGAAGATGCCACTCTGGTAGGGGTTGTCCTCTCGAAAGGCGATCCGCTATCCCATTGAGGCGGCCTGGGAGGTAGGATGCCGACAGAGTTAACTCTAACTTCTCGGCCAGACAAAGCACCTCGGATGTTAGTAATAAGAGGGCTAATGACCTTGTCCCTCCTTCGTTCCTTATGTGGGCGACCAGAGTCCGATTGTCGGACTGGATTAATATGTGGGCCCCTCTTAGTGTACTTTGGAGTCTTTTTATTGCAGCGAACACAGCATATAGTTCTTTGACATTCGAGTGCCAAGTTCTCTGTTTGCCTGTCCATCTCCCTGACAGGTAACGGCTGTTCAGCTGTGCACCCCAGCCCGCATCCGCTGCGTCTGTGGTAAGGAAGTGTGTCACCTGTTTCCTTATAAAGGATCTGCCGTTCTTGCCTATGTTTCTTCTCCACCACATGAGGTCCTGTGTCGCAAGGGGAGGAAAGGCTCTCCTCTCTCTGGGTCTGCTCCGCGCAAAACCTCTGAGAAATATCTGGAGCTGGCGACTGTGGAGTCTGCCGCCTCTCAGCGTTAAATTCGCAAAATTCATCATGCCTAAGACCACTTGTAAGTCTCTTTGAGTGCAGGACATTTTTGATTCCATTGCCGCCACTGTATGCCTTATTTTTAAAACCTTCTTGTTTGGTAAAGACACAGACATCCGTCTCGTGTCCCACATAAGGCCCAAATATTCGAGTCTCTGCACTGGGTCTAGGATTGACTTTTCGAAATTGATGTGCCAACCAAGTTTCTTTAAGATGCCTACGGTCTCCGAGACCTGGGAGGTTAATTTGGCTCGGTTCTGGTGGACCAATAGGTAATCGTCCAGGTACACTAGAATGCGAATACCCCGAGCCCTCAGGGTCTCCGCGACCCAATTTGATATGGCTGCAAAAGTCCGGGGGGCAGAACATAGGCCAAAAGGGAGGGCCGTTAATTGTAGAATTTCCCCATTGTAAATTATTCTTAAAAACCTGCGGTGAGAATTTGCTATGGGCAAATGAAAATAAGCTTGATGGAGGTCTATCTTCACAAGCCAGTCTTGGCATTGTAAGAACTCCATTACGGTAACTGGTGAAATTAACTGGAAATGCCTGGCAGACACGTAGGTGTTTAAGTGCCTCAGGTCGAAGATGGGTCTTGCTGAGCCGTCTGCTTTCTTTACCAGAAACATTTTTGAGTGAAAGCCGGCGTCTATCTTTCTGGGCCTCTCTAGGGCCCCTATTTTCTTTAACAGGTCTACCATCTCTGTCATGGCGGGGGACACCCTCGTAGAACATCTCTTCAAGACTAGCCTGCTGGGCAGACACATGGGAGGTTTCTTGGTAAATGGAATTCGAGAGTTGGTAATGTTTTTTAAAATGAAATGGTTGGCCTCTAAGCGAACCCAATTCTCTATGTGTTTCTTTAAACACCCCGCCCTGAACAATTCCGAATTGTCATTTCTGCACCACTGGGTTGGTGCGGAAGCCGCCACGAAAGGGCCGGTTCTTCTTTACTTTGGCAACCTGCCTCCTGTCCCCTCTTTGAGGCTGGTTCCTGGACACTGGGCGGTGAGACTGTCTACCGTGTTGAGGAGCAGCTCTCTGTTGTTGTCTTCTCTCTCTGGCATAGATGGGAGTGTTCAACCACTGTTGGGTTCCGCCCAGAGAAGCTATGATAGGTTGTAGGGCTTCTCTGCTAAATAAATACTCCTTACTCGGAGGAACATTATGAAGTATAGAGCGTAGGTTGACATTTCCTAGCTCTTTTAAGATACGTTCTCGTCTTACCTCAATGCACTCCGACCTCTTGCCACAAATTAGCTGCATGGTCATCTCTGACCTTCTATAGGATGGAGAATCAGGACCAAACAATAAGGTTATCTTTTCAAACAGGTTACCTGGGTTTAAGTTATACTTATTCTCCTGTGCCCAATTTACAATGTCCTGTAAGCCTTCTTTAAGCAAGCGACGCTGTTCTAGGATATTATTTGATAAGCCTGCTAATAGTAACTCAGTCGACATTAAAAAATCTTTGTTCTTATTGAGGTGGCAAAATTCCTCATTCACCTTAAGGGCTGTGAAGCCTGGGGAAGCTAAGCAAGAGTTAAGCACTTTTTTATACCTAATCCCCTTCCAAGTAGGACGGTCAAAGTGCTGGAGACGCTCTAACTCCAGTAGGAGCTCCTTGTTGGCCAGAGGGACGACCACCGCAGCGTCACACTCGGTATCCAGGTCGCCTAACGTCAACTCACCAGACTGACTTAACCCTGCCCCTGACGCAGTAGCCGCCGTGCCTGGGTATGATAGAAAACCTGTTGACGTAGCGACGTCACTAGGTACCTCTTGCATCTTACTTAATTCACATAAATATTGTGGTAATTGTGACATGTATTGCGAGATGTATCCCACCTGTTGCATGAGGGACTCTATGCGTGGGTCGGAGCAAGTATCAGTTTGATTGTACTTACGGAACTTTTCCTTTCTTGCCTTTTTCCTGCGAGGGGACGAGCTGTCGCTCCTCTCGTCCTCCGAGGACGAGGAAGACGACTCACCACTACACTTTGGATGCCGGTTTTCATCCGAAACACCGGTCTTTGAATCGTCCTCAGACAACGTGCTTTTTGTTGCTTCCTTATGGGAAAGCATTTCGACTTTAAACACTAAAGACACAAAATAACACTGAAAAACAACACTGTGTGTTATTACAAACTGAATTTACAGTAAATTCTAACACTTTAACAAGAGATTTATAAGAAATATCGAGATTTGATATATAAGCGATGTTGACGCTTCGGAATTCACAAACGCTATGCGCTTGGAAGATGGCGGCGCGTCGAGGCGGAAGTGGATAAAGGGACGCGCCCTTGCTAGTGAGGTGAAAGATCCATAGACAAGAGGTAAGGTAGAACTTATTTCTATAGATTTAGGGGATTCATAGACAGCTTTCTTCATCCAACGCTGTGTGTTTTAGAAAGACACATAATACCAGGGTGGCATAGTCCGTGTTTCGGTAGAAAGGGACGGGGCGATGCGCTTGATAGCTCGCACGTGATTGGTCGATCGAGTCCGGGTAGCGTGACTTCACCGAATGTTAAATTTGTTTGAGTTTTTAATTTACTAAGCTCTTCGTCGTCACTTTGGTCGATGGCTAACTGCTTGAACGGATATAAAAACTGGAATGTCTATGTAAATTATTTTTTATAGTATTTATTTATTTCCACAATGAAAATTGCTCATGCTTGCATGTTAATTATTCAATATTCCTAGCACGTGAGTCGTATCTTTTACCACCACGTTGCTGCTAGTGCAAATTGCAATGCAAATGTTTCGCCTTTGATTATATACTCCCGGGAGTATATAATCAAAGTGTTTCGCATAGTTCAACCGAACATCTATTATGTTTAAATATTTTAAATTATAATATGTTGTATAATCAATGTGAGATTTGGAAAATATTTAATTAATAATTTTTATGGGGATTTAATTTCAGAAAGGATGCGATAGCGAATACCCATGAGAATAAATTTTATTATTATACTTATCTACCTTAAACGTAACTTGCTCGATGAATAAATAACGGAAAAATGCTTTATAGCTACAAGCTATAAATAGCAATAGTGCTACAATGTTTATTAAAGTAAAGCATTAACAACTATGTTTACAAAATCGTATTACGTGAAAGCAATCACCATGTGTGCAAAAAAGCCACAGTTCGTTAGGCAATCAGTGAACTATGTGATTAATTTTAGTTATTTTATCTCTGAGTAATAATTGTTATAGTTGTAAAAAGTGTATGTATCGTGCAGTATAGCATTCGCTAGTAATTTCATTTTTATCACGCGTAGCCAACGGTCGACACATCTGCGTTATTATTTTTAATGACTAAGCTGGTTTTCTATTACCTCATTGTATAATTTTCAGGACATTCCACTATCTATGGGTGACAAAAAATACAAATTTGCTTTGTATTGCTGTCGATGCAAACAACACAAATTTTAGTAGGTCTATTCATCAAGTCGGATGCATTTGCCGATAGATAATCCTTATGAATTTTTATCTTACTCTATATTTCGTACCTCAACGTAAATTAGGTTCTTTTTTTTAAATTAGGTATATTGTGTTATGGATTATAAACCGTCATTCATGTATAATTTCCTAATCAGTTGTAATTTATTAAAACCTGTTCACTAACAATAGGCACATGTATAATGTGTTACATGATCGCAATCACGGATGATTAAAAAACGATAGAAACAATCAAACATGCTTAATAATTCACAAAAAAACCAAAACCGCCAAATTTTAAATTTAATTGGGATAATGAAAATGTAGTAACAAGTAAGAAATCATTTTAATTGTTAACTTTTTTCGTATAATCCTACCAAAAATTATTATAATTGGTTAGTTAAATTTATCATGAAAAAGGTATTGTATATAGATAGGTAAAATATACAATACCTATTTTGTGCTTAGCAATCGAATTTAATTTTAATTGACAATCATTTTTAGATGAATTTGATATTTTTGGTTTTATGGCATTCAAATCCTATCCTATCCTACTATTAATTGTGAGGATAAATTTAAGGATAAATTTGTGAGGATGTGTGTGTGTTTGTTACTCTTTCACGCAAATACTACTGAACCGATTACAATGAAATTTAGCACACATATAGAGGGTAACTTGGATTAATACATAGGATAGGTTTTATCCCGGAAATCCCACGTGAACGGGAACTATGCGGGTTTTTCTTTGAAAACGCGGGCGAAGCCGCGGGCGGAAAGCTAGTGCGTTATAAACATAGTTATAAATATAAATTTATAAAGAATAGAATCGATCGATCTGGCAGGTCACGAGTGGCTGAATTGGTAAGGCATCCGCCCCGGTTTGGCGTGAAAGGATGCGGGTTAGAGTCCCGCCTCGTGATCGAATTTTTTCTATTCTTTATAAATCATGATTCTTTAACCTAAATCATTTTTAGGTTAAAGAATCGATATAAAAATATGCCTTAATATATTATTAAGAGTACTTTCGCTTAATAATATTTACTAGGTATTACTGTGGTATTACTTCTTTGCTATTATCATATTATGTGTTTATTAGTTCATTGTATTTTTACAGGTTAAACCAACTATCGAAAATGTTGGACGCCCATGGAACGTCATTCCCTAACGCACCGCAGCATTACAACCTTAGAATAATAATGCCTAGAATCCAACTACGTGCAAGAAAAGTGAGGCAATTTAAACTCAACCAATTTATCTTATTCAGCCCTAACGTGTCTTCAGTTGTTAAGGCAAAGCTAGTAAAAGCATCTGCGACAATTAAACAGATTGTGTTGTTCAATTGGGTGTCACAATAAATCGGTTAAAGAAAAAAAAAAACGTGTGTGCCGAGCACACGTGTCAGAAGTGAAACTCCTTTGGCAAGATTCAAAGATACCAAAGTTGTCGCCTTACTCGATGACGTGACGGTATTGCCATGACGCGACCTTGAACTTCTACTCTCAACCTGCCTAAAGAAGTTTTACTTCAAAAAAACTTCTCACATAATAAAGTACCTACATATATACGTAATGATTACGGGTACATCAAAATATATCAATCTGGTTTACGCCTTACTTTAGAAGAAGCTTGCATGAAGACTAACGATCTAGGCGATATTAATCTAAGATTACAACGCACAATACTATAGGCACTAGTTATACGATTAAGTCTTAATTTCTCATTGTATGTCTTTTATAAATAGTGCAGTCTTATCCTTTCAATTTATTTGGTAAATTTATTAAATATTTGGTTCAAACCGTTATAAAAATATGTACATAGTTATTAGTTTGTTGTTTTTAAATACATATCTTATGGGATTACCTTCACTGTAGTCTATAGTTTTTCATGCTTAAAAGTATATGAAGTGTTAAAAATCGTATAAAGATCTAACGCAATAAACACTACAACAAAGTAGTGAACTATCGTATATATATATTTACTGTTGATGAAACCAAAAAATTTACCTGTAGAAAGTGAATATTAAAGTGAACTACTTACATAACGAAACTTATATTAATTATTGCGTAAGGGAATTTATAACACAAAACAATATATGTATTTTGTACCTTAGATACTTGCATAAATTAGCTATATCATATTAATATGGACTCTCGTCTTTATAAAATATCCTATATATGCATTAGAGTTGCTGATCGCAAAAACTCATCCTAAAACTTAAAAGTTATAAAAACATCAGGTTGGTAATCTTACATTTTGTTTTGTTTTTATTTTGAGACGAAATAAATTGTTGAATAAGTTAATATCTTATTAGCAATTTAAAATAAATATAGTCTAACAATTATCTAAATAGTGATATTTAGACAATTTTAAGACTTACAAAGCGAACGTACCTACCGTTATACGTAAATAAAATATGTACCTAGAATTTAAGATTAGGTGTTAATCGATTTTTTTTAAAAGTACCTAAGTAATATTCTTTTAAAATTGTTTTTGACGTGACAACGTCTTATAATTCGATAGAGCCGGCTGCACGCACGAAAAAACATGACTCATGCGGCGTTACCTCGCTCTGAGGCTGTGCTCTGCGGCGTTCCATGTAAGGCTTGAAGTGCAAGCGAGAGCGCGGAACGAGCGACAAAGAAGCACAATCGGACGTTGTCACGTTCAACTATCGTCAGTAAGCCGACTTTACAGACAACCAATTTTTTTTTAAATATTAAAGTATGTACATTTTTTATTTTTATATTGTTATTAAATGTTTGTTAGTTTATTGTTGTACCTACATTTTTAAACATTAAAATTGTAAAGAAAAAAATGTACCTACCCTTTTAGGCTTATATTCTGTTCTTTTTTACCTATTAATAAAATATTAATGAAATCAATTTTATGTATTACTTGCATGCATTATTTCATAAAAAACATAATGTATAACTGTTTTAAGTAACATTTTAATGAAAGACCTAAAAAAATATTAGAATAGGTTCATTCATCCATTCATCCGTTCATCAAATCAGCTTTTTTACCCCCTCCCTCACTATTGTCACGCTGTGTTAGGTACACTATCTGTAACCATGCTGTAACCCCCCTGGAAAAAATTGTCACAAAATCAAGACACACTTAAATAAACATTTAACTTAAATAACTATAAAAAATTAACATTTTTTTATAGTTATTACTAACTTATAACGAGTTACGTAATATGGTTTTTATAAACACCTGCCACCTGCGGTAGGTTTCTACCTATTAGGTGCTATTAGGTTCATAACAATTCATGTCATTATATTATTAACATACCTATATGCGAGATGAATATAATCGCAGGTAATTTGAATTATTTATGGAGTTAATTTTAAATACATACCTATCTCAATATAATTAAAATAGATAGGTACGCAATTACCTACGTATAATTATTAATTTTAACTACCTACTTAGATTTTAAACATCTTATAAAGTAAGTACCTATATCATCTTCTAGTACCTAACAGAACACGTGGTTAACATTTTTTAGATATAATTTATCTAATTGTTATGTGAGATCGTTATTTATCGAGAATTGATATGAATGAATAAAGATGCCTGAGAAATACGCTTAGTGGCAGCTTTTACATCTATATAGGTATATAGAGCTTTTTATGTTTACATTATTTTTGTACTTAAGTTGTAAGAGATAATGCAGATGGCAAAATATCGTATTTGATAAAATGATGTAAGTACTTATATATTGTTTTATTTTATAGAATGCAATATGTAGATATTAATCGTTAAAAATAAAGTTAATTTACAATAGACAAAAAATAAAGTTAAGATCTTAATACTATTATAAAGGAGAAAGTTTGTATGGATGTTTGTTACTCTTTCACGTAAAAACTACTGAACCGATTACAATGAAATTTAGCACACATATAGAGGGTAACTTGGATTAACACATAGGATAGGTTTTATCCCGGAAATCCCACGGGAACGGGAACTATGCGGGTTTACCTTTGAAAACGCGGGCGAAACCGCGGGCGGAAATCTAGTATAAGATAAAAAATATTGAAGTAATTATGGTTGCTAATTTCAAACATAATTAAGGTTTAAGAAACCAAAAAAGAAATGTAGTTCGAGTGACTTTCGATGCACATGGATATTTGAGATACTTATTCAAATATTATTATTTACTATTGATAATTCTTCGAATAATTAATTACAATAATATAATGTAAATATAAAATAATGTTGTTTACTATTCATTACTAATAATGGTAGGTAATTATTTTATGGAGTAAATATTTATATTTAAAAGGTTAAGTAGGTAATTGTTTTCACTTAGGTTCAGAAATCAGACATGTGAGAAGGTAAGAAGGTATCAAATATAGAGTTTCACATTACAAAAATATTTAGTTGAGTTTGTAAATGAAACAAGATACCTAGGTATTCTAGGATTATAACGCACAATCAAGTTTAGAAAGTCGACGTACGCAAAATACATAATTTAGTACTGAAATCGTACATATCGTACATACGCAATTTAGTACTGAATCATTGCATCTGTACAGTCACGTGGTCTCCTCTGAAAATCAGTGCAGCAATACATTTTAAATAATGGTTGCTGCTTTGCTGACGGGGAGTCCTTTTTGTTACCATTGCTATCTTTTTTTTTCTGTTTTGTGTGTTAAGTATATTATGAAGATTTATATTTTTTTACATGGTGGCAAAAAAAACGCTTTCTATTTCTATTTCAAAATAGAAATATACATAGATACATATACATATAATATATATGTACAATAGGCTATCACTACATAGTATAAAACAAAGTCGCTTTCCCTGTCCCTATGTCCCTTTGTACGCTTAAATCTTTGAAACTACGCAACGGATTTTGATGCGGTTTTTTTAATAGATAGAGTGATTCAAGAGGAAGGTTTATATGTATAATAACATCCATTAAATAGTGGAGAAGTACTGTTATTTTTGAGGTTTCTAATGTGATGTCGTAAAAAATTACATTTTTTCCAATTTTTTCCGCTTACATTGCAAACGCAGGCTGAACCCTACGAGTTTTATCAAAATAATGTACAAAGTATTATACACATTGAAAAGGTCTACAGAAAAGTCCGCGATGGTATATGTCTATCTCTTATGGATAACCCACAATAACTTTTTTTGTCTTTTACTTTTTACGACAAATAATGGCTAATTTTAGATGCGATTTTAACCAATACAGCATTATCCTTAACCAATTAAATACCTTGAATACATTGTTCATTTAATATAGATCTATATGGCCCTTTACACCGTATGATTTAAATGAATATTTTCGAAGATATTACAGATTTAAAAATTGCGGGACGTAGCGTTTGCGGCGGTACCGGCCGGCCGCCCGGCTATCTATTTTATACCCGTGCGAAGCCGGAGCGGGCCGCTATGTTTTTATATATGTACAACGTTCACAGTTTTTCTGTAGTGTATTTAGTATCAGCATTGCACCCGTGCGAAGCCGGGGCGGGTCGCTAGTACCTTATAATAGAAATTTCAGCTGTCTTGTGCTTGTGTCACGGATCAGCCAGGCGCAACGGCTGGCGCGGCGGCGCGGCGAATACGGCCCAGC
Source organism: Colias behrii (assembly GCA_029959065.1). Lineage (NCBI taxonomy): Eukaryota > Metazoa > Arthropoda > Insecta > Lepidoptera > Pieridae > Colias > Colias behrii. The sequence goes on along the minus strand of JARWMC010000007.1, from coordinate 6,641,452 downwards.
GAATGGTACAACGTATAAGTAGTATTATATTATCTGTGGTACAACCAATGTATGGAAATGTATGAAAGAGGGCAGTGGCCACAGTCTGTGACAGCGGGCGACGCGGGCGCGGCTACTTTATGTATTACTAAGTATTACTGAATATCCGTTATGAGCTGTTAATAGACAGTACTATGTGGTATTAATAAATAATCCACCGATAATAAGGGGCTATAACTTAAGGACGCGTTTAAAATTCCGACAGAAATAGGCTCTCTTTCTTTCGGTAGAGTTTGTAATGAAATGAAACTTTAACAAACGAAAGTACCTAATTATTGACATAAATATAATAGGTAGGTACTTCTTCATCACCGATCAGATTAGTAACAGGATTTTGGGAAGTTTGATTTGAAATGTTGACATTTGATGTCGTTTAAAAAGATTGGTAGGTATAAATACATCCAGTGTGGAAACTGTGGAAAGTTTCGATGGACCCTGGAGGGAAAATACTTGAAATACTAAAGATGATAAGAATTTTGCTGAAAAGAAACATTCCTTTATTTTTAAAAAGAAAAAGAACTGCATTCGAAAATTCACTTGCATCGACCGGGAATCGAACTAACTAAAAATTAAAAAAAAATTAAAATTTGTTATTTTATTCTTCAAATCGATACAAATATGCCTGAAATTAGTATTTTGTATACCATATGGTCCGTAAAATAATTATTATTATGGAGTACATAATATGGGCCTTAATCAATGTCTACGAAAAATAGTCCGTCTGTCTAGTGAAGAACCAGTTATAATTTTCATATGACTCAAAGTAACACCCGAAGATGTTTTTTTTTTTTTTTTTAAACGCTGTTCAGTCATTTGACCGCCATCTCACCTGATGGTAAGCGAAGATGCGGTCTTTCAGGTTAGCATGCCTGATCAGTAAGGTAAAGCCTATTCACTTTGGCCTTGAATAGATCCAAATTATATCTATCAGGAAACACGGATGGCGGTAGGGAGTTCCACATCTTCGCGGTTTTTATTAAAAAACTGTTTTCGAAGCGCTTGGTGCGCACATGGGGAATCTCGACCACGAAGGGGTGGAAACCAGTATTTCATCGCGATGTCCTGTATTGGAAAGGAGAAGGTGGTATAAGGTGGTGTAATTCCGTTCCACATTCACCGAAGTGAAGCCGGTAGAAGACTGAAAGGCAAGCAATTTTGCGTCTGTGCTCCAGAGTAGAGTTTGCCGCTGAGCAGACTCGGGTCGGCTATAAGTTTTTTAGCACGCCTTTCCATCGAATCTAAGGCGCCTAGATGAGTTTTTGCAGCTCCAGCCCATATATGGCTGCAATACTCCACACAAGACCGAACTTGGGCTTGGTATAGTCTAAGAAGTTGGTCTGGTGTGAAGTACTGCCTTACTTTGGCCAAAATGCCGAGCTTTTTTGCAGCCAGTTACGCCTTAAGCCCCCAGTACACAATGGCCTGTGAGAGGCCACGCTTTATAATGCACAACTGTAGGCCACGATCACTTGCTGTTCACACAATGGCCCATGTCTCATTGCTACCTGGCAAGCCACTTGCGATGGACGTACAGGGCTCAGATTGATATAAATCAATAAACCTGAAAGTTTCTTCATTGCTCCACGATACTGACATTTTAGGCGATCAAATACTATATTTTAATATAAATAAAAAGACGTGTGGCACTCGGGGACTGCCGCGGTAAAGCTATTGCATAGCATGCCTTCAAGCCACACCTCCGAGCCCGTCGGAGTGGGGAGCGTGAGGTTTTTTCGTTACGGAATTTCTCGATTCGGTCCCCGCGCTCAAGGCCCGTGATAGAAGCTATGCAATAGCTTAAAATAAAATTCTAGTTCTAGCACGCAACAAAAAAGTGCACTATCCCGGTCAGCGGTCGGTGACGAACTAAACAATAGCCCATTGTGTGAACACCACAGGCCACGCTACGCCACGATTCCTTTGAAGTGTGCCCAAAAAACCGACAACTCCCCGATTGCGCGCCACGAAAGACACTTGCCCGCCATCATATACAATTACCCCGTGTACACAATGGCAATGGCCTGCAATGGGTCAGCATGGGCCATTGTGTACTGGGGCCTTTAGATTCGATGACCTGTCTGAAGTTGAGGTTCGACGAAACGGTGACGCCAAGCAACTGCAGACTGTCTGACACCACGATCGGCACATCACGAAAAGTTGGAGCTAGGTGAAGTGGACTTTTTCACTATGAATAGGCACGCCCGCGTTTTTGACGCATTAAATCTCACCAGATTCGCATCGCCCCATTTGGAGATATCCAGTAAAGTGCTATTCACGCGTTCAATCATGGCCTCTCTCTCAGTCGCTATAGTTTCTTTGGATGCAGTAGCATTGGATAAGTATCTTTCTACAACTGTACTGTCGTCCGCGTACCCAAAAATGTTAGGCCGTAGCATATCATTTATGTGCAGCAGGAACAGCGTTGCAGAAAGAACAGACCCCTGAGGAACACCCGCGTTAATATCCAGAGGATCAGAGATGCATCCGTCGATAACTACTTGGATAGAACGCTCTCTCAGGAAATCGGCTATCCAAGTGCAGAGATCAGGGGGAATCCCGTATGAAGGAAGCTTGTAAGATATTAGATAATAGTTTCATTGGTACCTAATAAATAAATAATTATTACCTACATGCACATATTTTCTTTTTTATTGAAGTTTTAAAGTAGGTAAGTAGGACGTTTTAAACATGTTTGCGGTGAAAGACCGCAGTACTAAAATTCGATTATTATTTAATCTTTTTCATTTGTTATTACACGCTTTTTATTAGCTTCACCTGTATGTTTGTTTGTTTGTAACCGACTTCTTTGGGCGCGATTTTGACCCACTTTAAACGGCCAGATTTCGTTCAAACTTTGTAGATTTATTGAGGACCGATGACAATACACTAATTTGATAAAATTATTCCATTTTTTTTATGTTTGTATGTTTGTTTGTAACCGACTTCTTTGGGCGCGATTTTGACCCACTTTAAACGGCCAGATTTCGTTCAAACTTTGTATATTTATTGAGGACCGATGACAATACACTAATTTGATAAAATTATTCCATTTTTCAATTTGCAAAATATGATTTTTGTTAATTTATATAATTTTCATCTATTGTCGATAAGGTAAGAAAATAATTAAAATTTTCTATAATTTTTCTCTACAGTCGATAAGGCAGGACTCGATGTTAATTTTTATTTCCAATAATTATCTTTAGCCGTTTTCTCTAATATTGACAATTTTTTGTATACTAAAGAGAATTTTAATTCTACAAAACAAATAATAGTTTAAAAAAAAATTAAAAATCATATGTTCACTCAACAAAATTATTTCGTTATTGTAACCGAAAATTATTTAAAAAAAATAGTTTTGTTGAAGTAATAAATCGATTTGTGAAAGCAACGGAATAGCTTGTTCAAGTAACAAATTTTATTGATAAGAAAACTATTTTGTTATTGCAACAAAAAAAATTATTACAATAACAAAGCGATTTTGTTAAAACAACAAAATTAACTTCAGAGCAGTGAAAACTCATTTGTTATTGCAACTTAGTTCATCTTGTTAAATAAATTAGTTGATTTGTTATTGTAAGTAAATTCATTTTTTATCACAGCATATTTTTTTGTTATCCCTGTTTTTGTTGTCCTAACAAATAATTTTTATACGTGCATGTAACTTAGATTTCACGAGCCACGAAGAGTCCGCCACCGTCTCTGTGACTAAGTTTAATTATTTTGCCGTAAAGAATATAAATAATTTGTTAAGTCGTAAGACACGTAAAATTTTATGAAAACGTAAAAATTAATAAATAATAGTTTAAAAAAACTAAAAAACACGCTTTTTATAGAAAACCGAACTAAAAAATAGAAAATAAATTTAAATGAATTTAAATTAAGAAAATAGTGTTAAAAATTTCAATGAATATAAATTAATAATAGTGTGAGTAAAAAAAAATTATTTTATTTTAAAAAAAGCGTGGGGTGCATGGTGTCAATGGTTATAGATATTTTATTGACAGATATGAGTAGAGTGATTATCATTTCGATAATATCTTAAGAAGCACCCCACGCTTTTTTTAAATAAAATATTTTTTTTTTACTCACACTATTATTAATTTATATTCATTGAAATTTTTAACACTATTTTCTTAATTTAAATTCATTTAAATTTATTTTCTATTTTTTAGTTCGGTTTTCTATAAAAAGCGTGTTTTATAGTTTTTTTAAACTATTATTTATTTTAACTATTATACAGAAGAAAATATCCAAAATGAGGGGTCTCATTATGAACAATTTATTAATTAAATAGTGTGTATATATATTGACATGTTGTGGATGGTACAATAAAAAATTCCATGATATTTCTATTTCTAACAGCAAATATTTTTACGAGAAATTGGCAATTTATTATCTTTAACCGACTTTTTAAACATTGTTAAAGTCGATTTTAATAATAAAACAATAAAATTTATTTTTCTCATTTTCAGTTACTTAGTTCGATTCCCGGTCGAAGCAAGTAAAGTTTCGAAAATCTTTGATTTCTATTCGTTTTAAAAATTATGGAATGTTTACATTCATCAAAATTTGCTGTCGTCAGTATTTCAAGTACTTTCCCTCCAGGGCCAATCGAAAATTTCCACACTGTATGTATCTGTTTAGAAAGAGTCCTTAAACGAAGGTATAGAATAGAATAGAAAACACTTTATTGTACAATGCACACAAAAACAAAATTTACAGAAATGATATGTATCTTAAAATAAATGTACAATTTGGCGGCCATATCGCTTAAAAGCGATTTCTTCCAGGCAACCTTGGGATATAGGAAAAATAAATCAGTAAAAAGGTAAGTAGATAGTGCATAAATACATACATATACAAGAAACTGTAATTCTACATAGATAGATAACTTAAGAATCAAATAATATTATACAAAAACAAAGGAGAAATTAGCAGTAAAGGAATACAAATATTAGAAGAAAGGAAAATAAATTAACATATATAGATAAATATATATTATCACGCTAAGGGCCGATTCAGTGCGACGCGGATGACCTACGCGGACGTCCGCGACGGACGGTCAAATGTATGCATCGACCGTGGTTGTGTGGTCGATGAATGTATGAAACCTTACACCGCGTTCAGAGCGACGCGGAGCTGTCCGCGTCGCGTCGCGGAGAGCTATCCGCGCGCGGTCGAAATCGCTCCGCGCCGCTCCTCCGCGCCGCGGATGTCCGCGGGCGGACGGTGCTTGGTTCTAATGTATTTGTTCAGTGCTCGGCGGACAACAGTCACGCGGAGCGGATGTAAAGTACTGTCGTTGTCATGGCGGCTGCGTCAAATGTGCAAACCGAGAGGGTAACAGTCGATCCCGATCCGCATCGCACTGAACGACAAAATCATCCGCGACGGACGCAAAACCTAGTCCGCGTGCGGACGGTCCGCGTCGCACTGAATCGGGTCTAAGACCAACAGGAGCGGAGCCTCGCGGGTGAAACCGCGCGGCACAGCTAGTAAGTAATAACCATGTTTACCTAAACACAGGTAGAGAGAATATCGGTTAAAAGGGTCGATGGCTTATTATGGCGGTCTAAATGAGACCGAAAGACTTTAGGGACGGGACTGTTGTACTGCATTCTGTAATTTACCGTATTTCTATAAACATTTTAAATCAGACATGGAAATTTTTAAAGTAATACGGTGGCAATCAAGCATTGTCCAAAGAAGTCGGTTTAAACTAAGTCTGGTAGATCGAAAGGAATGGTGTTTGTGGATTTAATATCTTGACCAAGTATCTATTATTGTATTTTATATTATTTTATGTTTATGTAATTACCTGATTTATTATTTTAAATACATTCTAGTTACACAATTTTGTTTTAATTTCAAAATTGTCGTGGGCAAAACTGGTTCGCATTGCAATATATCATGAGTTGAGGCAAACCACATCTATTTCGGAACTAAATTATATAGACAATAATAGTTACAAAACAAGCAGTTTCAATAAGAAAAACTTCCAAGTGTTGAATGTTTACAGCTTTTATAAACTTGATTTCAATTACGCTATAACTAAAAACTTGAATAATTAATGTTGCATATTTTATGCCATAGTGGACTTCAGAGGTCTCGACATTGAGAAAAGTCAAGTTTATATAGATGGTAACAAATATATAGTAGGTACACTAATTTTGGACATATGATGTGAGTAAAATACAAGTGGACTCGATAAGAGTCGCTGTATAGATAGCTGTTAATAATTGATTATACGTAGGTATATTGTGTTATCATATTTTGTAAGTGTATATTTATATTGCGCGATGATGTTGGGAGAAGATTGTGGAATATAGTCATTACAGTCATTAGTCAGCTCTCCGAGGGGCAACTCAGTGTAGTTTTAACTCGCGAGTGAGTAAGGCGTCCTTACAAAACATAAAAGTATATTGTTGTGTCATAAATATGGGCATTTTGAATTTTGATGAAGGCAACGGTGAAGTTACGACAGAGTTGGTGTTTTATGTGAACGGCAAAAAGGTGAGTTATATAATTATCAATTGATACTAAAAAAAAAGACAAAGTGCGATTTATATAATATTATGTTTAGTTTATTGTAACACATTTCTCTGTTTCAATTTGAGTCATCTACGTATGGTATACTCCTATTGAGATCACATAATAATATGTATGGACATTGGACAATAAGTTGAATGTTAAAGCTTCATAAAAACAAATTTATCATAAAATAATAAAATCATGAGCAAAGGATGATATCTCTATATTATTATTATCTTAGGAATGAAGATTAACTTGTTTTGCTTGGTAAATGACACCGCACTTATAATTCAATAGTAGAAATTAAAGAAACATCTATTGTGTAGAAATTCTTGTTTAAAATAAAAATAACATTCACATAATATTGTGTAGTTTTGGACCGAGGATCCTTTCGTTTTTCATAGTATCTATTCGTGAGGTAAAAATATCCTTGAAGTCTTTATTAATTAAATAAGAGGTACTTAGGTATATATTAATATTTCCTAGCTATTATACATTGCGCAATGCCAACTGGCTCTTTAAAATTGTACAAAGAGAATTCAAGAATTTCGATCACTTTTTTTGGGGATATAAAAAAAGTAACTAAGTTATAAGAAGTTGTCACGAAAAACATTTTTTACTTATCACTTGTAAATTGTACACTACCTTGATATATATTGGTCCTGGATGACAATACTTACTCTTTTTTTATGTATGTGTAAATGCAATCTGTTCATATAGAACATTCAGCACTTGGTTATGAATGTATTGAGACATTGTAATACTGTGATTGAGACTTGTAGGGCGGGAGATCCAGTGATGCCAGCCGTTAGGTATTACTTCTTTTTTTTTCTTTTCTTATAAATCTATGGGAGCTTTTCTTTAGGATTTCATAAGGATTTAAACGAAATAATTGTACGATAATAATAAGTCTTGTATCTCTAGTAATTAGGATATGTAGGTACCTACATGTTAGCAACGAACTAGGTATCTACCTAGCTATCGCTATTCGCTACAACGCTTAGATCTACAACGTTAATAAAAATAATAACTGGATGCATTAATTTATTCATTTATAGTCAATAATAATTATATAGAGCAAGTGGGTAAGCATCGAATTATAACTAGCGGAAAGTTATGGCTCACGTATTATGAAAATTAATGCTGAAAGACAGGAAATAAATAAATAAATAGTAATTAATGTTCACTCAATTTTAAATAAAGCACGTTGCCAATTTAAATGGTGAAACTCCAACACAAAAAGCTTCTCGAAGATTTAAAAATGAAATCGTCACAGATCACACAAATATAACGCTGTTTTATTATTATTTTATCAATAAGTACTTACATATACAGTAGTACCTAATAAAATATGAACATAAGAGAAGATTGCATAAATATTTGTTTTGAATGATTTAATAAAGCTTTTCATTTCTTTACAGTCATACCGTTAAAATCACTAAAATAATGTAAGGAGTAGATAATAAATTCCAAAAACAAGCAGATCGATTAATAATCAATAATAAAGGCTCGTACCTATGTTTAGTAGAAACCAAGTATAAAATAATATCGGTGAAAGAAAAAGAATGCCTCAAATATTTAAACGCTACCATTGACATTTGTAGGAAAAACGAGTTATTTTAATCAATACTTTAATTAAGGTTAAATCACACCCTTCAGATAATCTACGAAGCTATTTATAACTCTATGGTATTTAATAAAAAATGTTGTTTTTACAATTTCATTGCCACTTGCATTTGTTTCAATATATTATCTATACATCTATACATATAAATAGCAGGGGGTGTTACTGGATCGATACCAAACCCAAATATGTGATTAAAAAAATTTTTGTCTGTCTGTCTGTCTGTCTGTCTGTAGGTATATGCTGACATCACGTGAAAACTAACTGTTCGATTTCGATGTAACTTGGTATAATTATACTTTATTATCCTAGGCATAAAATAGGATACTTTTTATCCTGGAAACATACGTGGAAAAAAAAATCTTAATTTTTCAGTTTTATCCATAGACGTTGTTCTGTAGAACCTCGAACACACGTTGCGTTACCCGCAGTGGATTCTTTTTTTTATAAGATGTCATTGTCAGAGTTACTCAAAATTGAGAAATAAACCATCCACGTGCACGCGAAGACGGACATCCGCGCGGACGGAGACGCGGGCGGAAGCTAGTTAAAAATATAAAGCTAAAATGAATATATCTATGTATATTATAAATTATATTTATAAATTTATATATATATGTATACCTATATTATGTACCTATGTATATTTTTAAGTACCTAGATAAATTTTAAGTTCAAGGAAAAGGTTCCCACGCACGACAACGATCTACATTCTACAATTCAAAGGAGCTTTCGATATTTACGACCCACTATTCTTAATTAATCAAATATTAATGTTTTCTTTATAAGCTACTAGCTGTCCCGGCGAACTTTGTACCGCCGCGCCCTGTCAATGAATGTTGTTACCTTTTAGCTGAACTAATTTAGGCTTTGATAAACGTAATACAATGATACAAAATAAATATTTATATGGATTGATATTATGTAATAGTATTTTAATTTATTACTTCAAACACGTCTCAGAGAAAAATGATTGAATTTTAATAAAATGTGCAGCATGGATTAAGTACCTCTTTTCATTCTTTAACTGTTATCGACCACGCCATCTGCATCGTTTCGTTTCACTTTAGTTGTGATAATAATTCTACCATTATCAGAATTACAAAGACCGAATTCTTTCGACTAACCAAATTAGGTAAAACTGTACATTATAGGGCGTGGAATTTGGGGGTGGTGGGGGGTGGAGAGAGGGGGGTGGGTACTAGGAACTTCCCCTGTAAAGGGGGGGGGGGCGCGGAAATTAATAGTTTTCGAGATATTTACAAATGAAGTTTTTAAGGTTATGTTGGATTGTTACCACTTTTTAGCAGGCAAGGATGCAAATTAACATCAATTTATAACTAAAGCATGTATTTTTTTCCAGTTCCACATTGATCTGAAGCAATTAATATTAATTATTCCTTTACAATAATAGTTTTCAATACTAGTAATATTGCATTAGCTCTTTGACTTGAAATATGACAGATTCAATGTAATAGACATTATGGTTAAATTTTTGAAACATGCTCCCTGAACTTCATTATTTTGAGGTGTCTAATCGATAAACTAGGGACTTTTCATAGTAAACTGCTTTTCTTTTTAGTTTCTTGACCTGTAGTTTTTTTTTTGTTTGAGTGGGAATCGCCCTAAAGTCGCTTCTGGCACTCGCCGGCCGCTGCCGCGGCACGCTCGCTTCGCTCGCTCGGCTCGTGCGGCAGTTCAAGAGTTAACCTAACACGCTCGTCGCTTCGCTCCTCGCTACCTATTTGAATACTGAAAGTTTAATAGTTTTGTACAGTTTTAGGGCTTAACAGGAGTACGCACGAAACGATCTCGACTGAAAGGCGGCAAACGAACAGTAACTGAAAATGATAATAGTTTTCAATACTAGTAATATTGCATTAGCTCTTTGATTTGAAATATGACAGATTTAATGTAATAGACATTATAGTTAAATTTTTGAAACATGCTCCCTGAATTTCATTATTTTGAGGTGTCTAATCGATAAACTAGGGACTTTTCATAGTAAACTGCTTTTCTTTTTAGTTTCTTGACCTGTAGTTTTTTTTTTTGTTTGAGTGGGAATCGCCCTAAAGTCGCTTCTGGCACTCGCCGGCCGCTGCCGCGGCACGCTCGCTTCGCTCGCTCGGCTCGTGCGGCAGTTCAAATGTTAACCTAACACGCTCGTCGCTTCGCTCCTCGCTACCTATTTGAATACTAAAAGTAAAAGTTTAATAGTTTTGTACAGTTTTAGGGCTTAACAGGAGTACGCACGAAACGATCTCGACTGAAAGGCGGCAAACGAACGGTAACTGAAAATGTCGTCGTTATTGTTTTGTTCCACGGTACAAAGCGTAAATTGCGAATATTAATAATTTTATTCTATTTTACAATAACTATACTTAATAATAATTATTTTTAATGTTGTTGTTAAAAAATATACAAATTTCATAAATAAAATTTAAATTATAATATTTTTTTTGTTAGATAGAAATGTTTTACCTGAAATGAAACGCGTTTGACAATCGCTGTATGTCAATTTGACACTGTCATAACAGTAAGTTCGCGTTTCAAAGCTAAAATGGAGTAAAATTTTCCGATTTTCAAAAATTCGTGACTCAAAAACTAAAAGTTTGCGCGGTGTGAAATTTCAGATTTAGGTTCCATAGGACAATAGCTAACCACAAAAAAATTTACGACTCTCAACTCCACGCCCTATAATGTATAGTTTAGCCCCAAATTAAAATGTGTGCATGCTGCAAGCCTGATTTTTTTTCATTCGATTGAATACATCATTGAATAATCCGAAAGATGTGTTGCTTTAATGTAACTCATTGCTTGAAAACACGTGTGGTAATGTCGAGCCGATCACTTGATAATTGTCCGGGAAGCAGCAGTAGAATAATTTCCATCCATTTTGGATTTCATGTAAATGTAATGAATAGATCCAGGCCGACCATAATGACGAACATAATATGTCATTAGTCATTGCATCTTGCGCATATTCATGCGTATGATTTGGGCTACCTGTGTATGTCGCCGGTAAAATAGCACCTAAATAGCCCAACATTTTCTGCATCTTCTTCTCTGTGCTAATTGCATCGCGTAAATGGATGTAATCTTCAAAACGCAATTTAGCTTGGTTCAACCGAATGAGTCATGGCCTCCGTTTCAATTTTAACGTTATAATATTATTTCAACGCAATATTGTTGAAGCAGTCGACGAAATCGCGACAAATAATTGTCAGAATTTTTTCGTTTTTATAGATTTTTTTTAAATAATTAATCGAACTATCCTTCTTGGTTAGTTTCCTCACCGAAAATACCTTATCAATTTCTGAAAGCACGCGTAAACACAAATATTTGAGGAATTTTTATGTATCTGCTTTAATTGCACATTGCACTTTTCAATAATTGATTTAAAAAAAAATGCAGACAATAGTTTATTCACCCTTTTTACTTTTTAATTATTTTACACAAAATACATTTTTGAACGCATGAATGTCAAACAATATTTATAGTATTTGACAGGATTGACAACTAATGATTGACATGTACGAAAATCAAAATTATTTTTATATTTTGAAATTTAAATACACGATGCTCAGTTGATATTATGTTGTCGATTCAAAAGTCTTGTTTTAATGCGTTCTTCAATTCGAGTGGAACTGAGAGTACAAATACCGTCAAATGTTTGACAGAAAGTATGTGGTCAACTTTTATATGGGAAAATGGAATTGTCGTTTTACTCTATCTTACTCGCAATTTTTCCTTATTTGCTCACCGTTTAGACCTACCCTGGACTACGACAAACATTTTAAAACCAAAATCAGCTCAATCGGCCCAGCCGTTCTCGAGTTTTAGCGAGACTAACGAACAGCAATTCATTTTTATATATATATAGATAGTATAAGTATAGATAGATGTAAAGTGATGGATACTTGTTCTCGTTAGTATAAGCATGGAATAAGTATACAAATTGACAGTTTGAATCACAGAAAATATATAAACATCGTACCTACTTAAAAGAGATAAAATAGATTGTTAGTTTGTCCGGTAGAGTATCTTCCAACTAGTTTTTTGCCGACTTCTATCTGCAGAAACCTGTGGCAGAAACCGCTTTCCGAAGTCCGAAGCAGCTATTTGCGACCAGCAGCTATGTAATGATGATTCCAAAGCACTTCCTAAAGTCTAGTTGAATAAAAAAAGTTTGATAATGAGTGGCCGTGATATAAATATAATTATAAAATAACTAGGTACCTAAATCATAACTATATCTATTAGTATTAGGTAACTTATTAAGCATTCTTGAAGAGCTTACTAAATTGTTATTATACGTATAATATGGATATTATATAATATTTTAATAGACATGACACTATTAAGCATAAATATGTAAATTTTGTTTACATAATAAAGATAAAAAAATGCGCAATATTTTTTGAGAATTTTATATGCAAATTCTTATAGTGCATTTACACTTTCGGGTTCACCTGTCGTCTCGTCACTCGTACATGTACGAGTTTTGTAACAGGCAGAGCAAGTAGCTTCACGAAGGATTGCTGCCTATTCACACAAAATATGTGTAAATACACCATGTAATAGTGTGAGAATACTGAATAGATTAGTCATTGGTTTTTTGCATATAAAACAATTTCAGCCAAATTGTACTTATCTATGTCCTATCTAAACATTTTCGCGATTTTTAGTGGAATTCTTCAGTCACATAAAAACATTATCCTCCATCGGGCGTACCTATAGTTCCTAACTACCTAATAATGTATATTTTATCCGGTTATGGTTCATATGGCGCTAAGCTAATTATTAACATCGAATTGCAGCAAGGGAAATTATTGAATATGTTACCGGAAATGTATGAAATCAAGGAATTGTATACAAATCCTAGGAAATGTGTACAATTCCGATACCATTTAGGAAATGTATAAAATATTGTTTAAAAAACTATTTAATGCATAGATATCCTAGGAAATGTATAATCTTCCTCGGAATTGTATACAATTCCAATATCGTATTAGGAAATGTATAAAGTAAATGATTTCTGTAATAAAACACGTTGTTATTTTTTTTATTATAGCACTTTTTGAGACAATCGGGTAACAGTCTTACCGTAAAATAATAATAATATGTTCATATTATCTTACTAATTAACATTTCTTAAATCAACTTATATTCAATCAAATCAAATTTTCATTTGGTAAGTAATTAGTCCCCTCGTCCCGCTGTCCCCGTGTACATATCGCAGTCGGATTGTATAATCCGCCGTATTACAAACGGCCGGCATTTTGTAATATGCCGAAATTCGTCTTTTTCCAAAATTCTACAAAAAGACGGTCGCGAGCCGACGGAGCCCTACTTCGTGGGACTCCTATTTCTGTATAGTTTTAAAAAACACGAACCTAACCTAACCCACCCCCTTATCCAAACCAAAAATTTCTGATTACGAATTTTCGGCATATTACAAAATGCCGGCCGTTTGTAATACGGCGGATTATACAATCCGACTGCGACATACACACCCCTCGCGACTCGTCCCGCGTATATCTTCCAATATCTTAGATGTTTTACATTTCCGATTGCTATTTAGGAAATGTATAGATTTCCTAGGCAATGTGTATAAAATAATTTATTTCACACATTTCCGTGCGATTTTAGGAATTACATACATTTCCTAGGAATTTTATACAATGACGGATTACATACATTTCCGTTAACAAATATATTAACACCGAAAACATCATTTCTTGTTATAAAATTACCGGTTGAAAAACTGTGTACGTAATAGGTAAGTAGGTAACTAGTAAGTAATAACGAGCTCACACGCTCGAACGAAGGGTAAAAATACCTTGTAGCAAAAATGTACTTAATTGATTACTATGTAATTAATCTGATTAATTATTAATTTAAAATTATGAATTGTTGCTATAAATTACTAATAACCAAAAATAAATGCCAATGCGTGTTCCCGGCCATCGATTTTTAACGAGTTTAAACGATGTAAAATAAATAGGTATAAGATGTATAGCTTTTGGATTTAATTAAATCCAAATTATCCAAACACTATAGTTCTGTGGTACACACAGCTTTGTTATAGTAGGGGAGCCCAAGAGGGGATTTTGGGATTTACTCGAGCGCGTCAGATTACTATAAGGGAAGGTACCTTAGCTATTCATTAGTACCTCTAGTCAATATGAGCAGTTATGGTTGGTGGGTGCGCTCAGGCGCTCAGGATCAAAATTTGAAAAATCCATAATTCCCTAAGGTTGAGCTCGAATCGTCAGATTAGCGAAATGGGGACTTCTTGTATTGTAATTAACCCCCCCATATATTAATCTGACTCGCTCGAATAATATTACTTTAATTTTTTACCCTTTCTTCATAGCGATTAAATCGCCACTTAAATATTCAGATTAATGTATATTTTATTTCAGTGACGTCCTGGAGCATGTAAAATATCAATATCTAACGCGCTTGAGTATTTCCAAGCCAATTTTTTTCTTTTTTAAATTAAAAAAAAATAAAAAAACCCTTCCCCACCGCTTAAAGTGAAAACATTATAGGACCTTTTTTTCTCGCTATGGTCTAATCTACCAATTCTAATAGGTTCCCGTGACGCTCGAGTAAATCCACATTTAGCATTATGGGCTCCCCTACTATAAAGGTGCGTACGGATAGCGCGTTCCTGTGTTACGCGTAGTCGCGAAACACTGTCCACGCGTACATTGGATACGCGTACAGCTCCTGTACGGACCGCCGCGAACCTGTACGCGAGGTCAATCGATCCAGAGCGATCCGCGAGTCCCATCAGCTTTTTTTGATTTTGCTTCTTTCTTTTCTATTAGTTGCTAATAAAATTGTCATCTTTTTTTTTAATTCACCTATTGGAATTTTTAGTTTATTCGAAATTACCTGCCATGCATCTTGGCGTAAATCATTATTTCTATAATTAAGTAGTGTGCTATCCCACAAGACCCGCTGAAATTCATAAAGTTGAACCAGTCTTATAATATTTTCATTATTAAAACTCGAAGAGCACGCGAGTTTATTCATTTTGCCGTCCAAATGTTAGTCTGAGTGATAAGTTGAAAATGGCGTAAAATAGAGATAAGTCTCTTAAAAATACGTGCGATAGCTCATTTGATTCGGAATGACGTCTAGAAAAATGTATCGGAAATGTGTATTAGCACACAAAAAATTGCAAAAGTTATAAACAAATTAAGTTGCAAAAAAAAGGTATTTCGTTTATTGTTAATAACTCCGAAATTATTAACATTTCAGAAATTTTGAAAGTTTAAAAAATGTTAATACTTTGTTTATAATAATTTTTTCAAGTTAACAAAAAACTAGAAATTTCTAGTTTTTTGTTCAAGTTACTTAACTTAAAGTAATAAAATTTTTTAAACTTTTATGGCGCGATCTTGTTAAGCATATTTATATGAAGGGCTCCACGAAGTGAAAAATTTTACCGACAATTATTTAAACATTTTTTTTTTAATGTGCAATAAGGACGGAAGTTCAAAAAAATTTCGTTAGTTAACATTTGTCTAATTTGTTGAAAAATTAACTTTAAGTAAAATTTCCAACGGGAGCAAATTCTTTGAAGTGTTCGAAATATAGCATAATTTTTTTAAAATTTTAAAATTTATATTTAATACCTTAAAAAAATAATTAGTGTGACGTGCTCGGTTTTGAAGCCGCGCGCGCTAACTAAAAATGCCGCGCGGAGGGCTATTTTCAGCGTTAAATTAAAATTATAAATAATGGAGATAGAATTCCGGGAGTCGAAAAATTTTCGTTGGAAATTTCCTCCTCTTTAAGAATCTTTTTTCAAAATTTCTGAAATGTTAATAATTTCGGAGTTATTAACAATAAACGAAATACCTTTTTTTTGCAACTTAATTTGTTTATAACTTTTGCAATTTTTTGTGTGCTAATACACATTTCCGATACATTTTTCTAGACGTTATTCCGAATCAAATGAGTTATCGCATGTATTTTTAAGAGACTTATCTCTATTTTACGCCATTTTCAACTTATCAAGTAGACTATGTAGCGTAGCCGGCCTCGCGAGTTCTCTTTGACGCGCGACCAAAAACCGACTGACGATCGGCTCGCGCTCAAGTTGGCTCGCGCGGTACGCGTACCCCAAGAGTGAACGCGTAGCTGTAGGTATGAACTAGGCGTTCCGGATACGCGTAAACTGAGAACGCGTACCAGGCTACGCGCAATCCGTACGCAGCTTAAGGTTGCTTTGATTTGAAGGTGGAAGAATTTTTTTACTCATCTGAGTCCGTCTCATTAAATATTTGTGCAATAGCACAGAATAATAACTAGTAGCTAGGCAATAGTCAGTTAACGGGATAAATAGGTAAATTTTGTGTTAGAATGTTAAGCAGTAGGATAATTTATATAAACTATGTATTAATGAAATTTGAGAGTATAAGCTAAACGTGCCATTTTTTGAATAGGATTAAGGCATTTTGTCACTTAAAAATAATGAAAATAGCTTTCGTAGCACTGATATCTCGTAATATAGGAGAAGAAAGTACCCTATGCTTTTCGTGTAGCCAAATTGTATTTTCTACACGTTTTCTAATACAATGCTTTAAATGAATGCTATGAATTATCTACTATTCATATGTATGGGCAGGGCAACAAATGAAACTTCCTTCTGCATAGGCTAGTAAGATGTTATGTTTGGCCGTAGCGATTGTAGATTTGTCCTCGTAGCTTTAAAAGTTTTGCTTTTTTATTATTCTAAATATAGTTGAGTATTTTTTTTCCTTGATTCCTCTGACATGGGCTATTATAGATTGGTTTAAAGCGCGGAAAAGTTCCTCATTTACATATAAGGTAAATATAATATAGGATAACTAGCTTTCCGCCCGCGGCTTCGCCCGCGTTTTCAGAGAAAACCCCGCATAGTTCCCTTTCCCGTGGGATTTCCGGGATAAAACCTATCCTATCTCTCAAGTTGGATCGAACTGCACATGGTGTGCGAATTTTATTATAATCGGTTAAGTGGTTTAGCCTTTAGGAGTCCATTGAGGACAAACATTGTGACACGAGATTTATATATATATAGGATAATAGGTAATACATCAACTCTGCCGTCTAACCACATAATAATAACTAGTAGCTAGCTAGTCTAACTAAGCGTACCGACACAATATTCCGTGAACAAATAATTTGTTTCATAGATTGAATTAGGAAATATATCTTGAAATAAACTTTATTTTAAGGATTTCTGAATTTTAAATTTATTCATTTTAAATACTAAAAAAAATAATGTTTCAAAAGAAAAATGTAATTTCAATTTATTGCCTAATTATTCTTTTTATACTAACGCAACCATAAGATCTACGTAGATAAAATGCGACTCAAATATAGGTAAGTGGTAACTTACTACAACTTTACAAGGTATTTCTAATAGAGATAATTCAATTGGAGTTGTGAATAATAAGATTGATTGTATCAAATGTATGCCACTGACCCGATACAATTTGAAGAAAATGGGAAAAGATCGGAGCAGGTGTCGAAAGTAAATTTCAATAAGGACTTCCTCCGATTGTGCTACTTACCATGATGTCACGAGGTATCATGAAAAATCTGATGGAACTCCGGAAAAATATATATTTCATAAGAATCATATTGTATTATATAAAAGATAATGAATTAGAGAGATAAAAGACTACGTATCATACAATTCTTAAGGACATACTTTTACTTGAAGAACGCCAAAGGCTTGAATAACCACAAATTTTAGGTCCGCTCGTTCCTGTGGCGTTATCCACTAACAAATATGTAATAAAATTGTACATAGATTATAGAATGTAATTAAATAAAGACGAATATTTCGGTCACTGTTATTTGTATTGCATTTGTTTATTTTTTATTTTCTGATAACTTATCGTCTTTAAATGAAATCAGTATCAGTACCTACCACTGATCCCTGACTAATTATGAAGTAGTAATGTTATTTCGAAGTATTTATGCATTCCAATTTTCTTGATGGGTGAAATTATATCAATAAAGACAACGCACATTTTGCTATTCGTTTCATCATCTGCCACGAGTATAAATAAAGATTATTTGTCTGGCAGACAGTTAGGTCAATTGTCAAGCTGTTGACCGAACGTACCTACTAATGACCTCCCAGATAGAAATCATATCATCATAATTGCAACTATTTGCTACTGTGTGAATGATTGTATTCCTTAATTATGCCTATTATACTGTGTTGGTTCAAGCAATCTAATTTACTTTATTCAGAACTAGCGACCCGCCCCGGCTTCGCACGGGTGCAATGCTGATACTAAATACACTACAGAAAAACTGTGAACGTATATAAAAACATAGCGGCCCGGCCGGCCGGTACAGACGCAAACGCTACGTCCCACATTTTTTAAATCTGTAATATCTTCGAAAATATTCACTTAAATCATACGGTGTAAAGGGCCATATAGATCTATATTAAATGAACAATGTATTCAAGGTATTTAATTGGTTAAGGATTAATGCTGTATTGGTTAAAATCGCTTCGAAAATTAGCCATTATTTGTCGTAAAAAGTAAATGACAAAAAAAGTTATTGTGGGTTATCCATAAGAGATAGACATATACCATCACGGACTTTTCTGTAGACCTTTTCAATGTGTATAATACTTAGTACATTATTTTGATAAAACTCGTAGGGTTCAGCCTGCGTTTGCAATGTAAGCGGAAAAAATGTAATTTTTTACGACATCACATTAGAAACCTCAAAAATAACAGTACTTTTCCACTATTTAATGGATGTTATTATACATATAAACCTTACTCTTGAATCACTCTATCTATTAAAAAAAACCGCATCAAAATCCGTTGCGTAGTTTCAAAGATTTAATCGTACAAAGGGACATAGGGACATAGGGACATAGGGACAGGGACAGAGAAAGCGACTTTGCTTTATACTATGTAGTGATTTTAAGTAACTAGTGAATTAAACGGTATGCGTTAGTTAGGACGAAATAATTTTATGTGTTTGTAGTTATTATTTAATAATTATCTTTAGTAGGCCTGTACATACCTATGTCGCTATTAAAGAACACAAAGATATATGCAATTTTAATCACTGTTTGTAATTTTAAGGTAGTGGAGCCTAATCCAGATCCAGAATGGACGTTACTGTGGTATCTACGGAAAAAGCTTCGCCTCACAGGAACAAAGCTCGGCTGCGCAGAAGGCGGCTGTGGCGCATGCACAGTTATGATCTCCAAGTATAATAGAAAAGAAAAAAAAGTATCGTATCCTTTCTTAAATTGTGAAACAAATTTAAAACCGTTTATAATTTATGTAGGTAGGGTCAGGGAGGAAACAGTGACTCAGGCGGCTACAGTGACTCATTACTAGTTCGGCTAGAATAAGACGTACACAGTTGTTGTCTACCTCCCTCGTTTGAAGCTAACGGTCCTCGGACTTGTACAAACCAGTCAGCCAGCGTCTCAAGCGCCGAACAGTGGTGCCACCACGTGTTTTTGTTTTAGTGCTCACAAAATTATATTTCAACGTAAGTTTGATTGATTTTAATGTCTAAAGTATATAATAAATGTTGTAATCATTTTTTCTGTCTTATAGTTATGTTTATGCAGATTGCCTTTGTATGTTTAATTCAGTTTATTGATTGATTTTTCGATCCATTTGAATATGAAATAATCAAAATGACGGAGTTGTGTACAGTGACTCAATTTGAAGCGGTACACAGTGACTCGTGAGCCACTGTGTACCTACTTCAGTTTATATTATGCAGTTCTATGTCTTCCTTTTGATTTTTTAGGTAATTTGTTTATTTATTATATTTTGTTGATAGAATGCCACGGCAAAAATCTGCAGAACGAAAAATTGGAAAAGCAACACAAGAAAATATTAAAGAAGGGTGGTTATTAATAAGAAATGGAGACTCGATAAAAGCATCTAAGAAGGTCGGTGTTGCATTTGCTACCCTTAAAAGATAATATTATTGAAAGACAAAAAACTGTGAAACTCTTGACGATCAACAGTTGGAGCCTATAAATTTCAAGACAAATGAGTCTACTGAACCACTTACATTATGTGTCTTGGAAGAGCCAATATTTTCAAAGAAACTGTAGAAGACAACCAACCGAATGCAAACATTATCACAGAAAACGTATTTCCAGCCTCCATCAACATGCCATCGACTTCATCCATTAACATACCCTCAACTTCGCTTATCGACACACCATTGACTTCATCTAATAACATACCATCGAGTTCATTCGTCAACATACCACGGATCTCATCCTCACAAGTTTCTTTTAAAAGTCCGTTTGAATTCAGAGATCCAATAAAAGCCAAACCTAGACAAAATAACAGAAAACGTAGGAATCCAAGACGCAGGCTAATTGCTACCGACACATCTGAAAAATTGTTGTTGGAACAAGAAAATATGACGCAAAGAAAAGTAAAATTACTCGAACAATAAGGGCAGCAGTGATGAAGAAATGGAAAATGAAGAAGTATTATTACAAGATTCGGATGACGACATGGAATGGCCAACAGATAACAATCATGGATATGAAAATGACGCTGACACTGATAACGAAAACATTATTTTAACGGATGAAGATTTAAAGAAACCTTTACCTCATTCACCTCGAGAAGGCGAATATGTTATTGTCCAATTAGCTACCAAAAAACAGAGATCCTTATATATGGGAAAAGTGTTAGAGGAACGAAATGAGAATATGGAATTTTACAAATCATTTTTGAGGCGAAAGCCTGGTACTGATAAGTTTATTATGCGAAATAAGCCCGAAATATTGTAAAAGAGGACGATTTACAATTTATTCTACCTAAACCGTTAATGATTGGAACAGCTTCGAGACCATTTTATTTTTCAATCGATTTTAATTTTATTACTGTGAATTAGTTGACGATGATTAGATATTAGATATCTTTTTTTTTGTGAAATTTTTTATATATTTTTTTATTTTATTCTAAGATTGATTATATTAATTCAAATAATGAAGTTCCTACATTTGTATTAGTCATTTTATGAAAGATAATAAAGAATTTTGATTAAGTATATCTTTTTAATTTTCACTGAGCCACTGTATACTATTAGAGTCACTGTGTACTACACTATTGAGTCACTGTATACATCCACCGGTACACAGTGACTCAAATCTATTTTTTTATATTTTATTTTTTAGTTTAATTAATTTAAAGTATAATGAAAATATAATGACACAATAGTGAAATGTAGTAACCTGACTTCAAGATCTAAAAAAATCACTTTGATTATATATTATTTACTATATTTTTGAGCGTATCGAAAAAATCCGAGTCACTGTTTCCTCCCTGACCCTACATATCGCACGCTGTGAGCACCTGCTAATTTCAGGAAATTGTTTCGTTTATCGATCACAATGATTTCCAGGCATTTAGTAGTAGGCAATCGTCAATTAACGGCAAATAAACCTATTAAACAATTCAACTACACTATTGTAATCATAAATTTGATACACCATCTGAGGAAAACTTGGCTGGAATTGAGCATTTGTTGTTTTTCGGACGAGTAATCTTTCAGTTAGCAAATAACGTATGCAAAAACGTAAATTATACGAAAATATATAATTCGAGTTGATAGAATTCGAGTCGAAAGAATAAAAAAAAAAAAAATAAGTTTTCTACATTTTGATGCAACTGAACACATTAATTTAACGATAAATAAGCATAGTCAGTAGGTACCTAAGATTTATAAGTCTAATGAGTAATTAAATACGTAGGAATAGAGAGCTATGTACTATGTGGTTACTAGGTACGGCAATTTATCTACTTTCTAGTGAACGTCGATATAATTTATGTAGGTAACTGACAGTTTCGTTTTCCGATTCGAATTTAATTTTCATGCTCTGAAGCACAGATCACAGAAACTAAAGGGAGATATGGTTAGGGGGCGGGGCCGGTGTCGCAGCAATATGCCCAAAAAAAGAACACATGCTGTTTGTTGCATTCAGTTGACGTTCGACCGTCGGCCGGGTATTATTTGACAATGCCGTGTTGTTCCGTTAAAGTTTGTAAAAACCGAAGTGAAACCAGCATCTTTAAGTCAAATGGAATCACATACCATCGGTAAGTACTGAAAATTATACGATTTTCTTACTAAAATTTCAAAAACAATATTACGTAGAGTGATTTCTTGGTTTCTTATCTTTTATATTATGTGACAGAACGACAGTCACAATAATTTATGTAAATAGTTTACAATGCTTCTTCTGTACGTGACTCTATTCAAACGCGGAGTTCGAATACCGCAGTGTATAATGAACATACTAAAGCTAACAATCGTGTAGTACGGCCGCTGCTCGCGGTCGTTAGTTAAGGATGCGAATCGAGTGTGTCCATGTCGATAAGATTCGGATTTTTACTACCTTACTACCTTATTTTTATATCATAATGTATTACTATTAGCTTAATATCTGATTGTATTATTATTATTTGATAGGTACTCGAGCAATAATTTTATAGTAATTATTATACATGGATTAAAAAAAGAAATCACTTATTTCATACTTATTTTACTTTACAATAAGTCAATAGGCAATGCTTTATGGACTTCATCACCATGAATGCTACCATCAAGGTGTCCATTTCTACCTAGTTACTGTATTGCCTATAAATTGTTTTAATTTTAACGTTTCTCATTTTATCGACAAGCAATCCCTATCATAAACGCATATCTTGCGGCTGTAGTGGTGCTGTATACGTACGTCACTTACAATCTAGTGTGCGAACGAATAGTCGCTCTCAAATTTTTGTGTGATGACACGCACACAACGTGAAGTATTGTTAGGGTTCCGTACCTCAAAAGGAAAAAAACGGAACCCTTATAGGATCACTTTGTTGTCCGTCCGTCCTTCCGTCTGTCAAGACCCTTTTTCTCAGGAACGCGTGGAGGTATGAAGCTGAAATTTATATCAATTACTCAAGTCTACTGTCCCTTGAAGCTGTGAAAAAATCAAACCTCTAAGCCAACGCAATCAAAAGATACAGCCGTTTATGCCGCAAATTTTCGACACTTGCAAGGGAATCAAAACCTACAGGGTGCTTCCCGTGAACTCAGAAGCTTGAAATTTGGTACGAAGCAACGTCTTATAGCATAGATAAAGGAAAAATTACGAAAACCATAAATTTTTAGTTACATCACATAATATATTTTTTTTTGATAATTTTCAACTTACTACCCATTTCCTCATAAACGCGTAGAGGTATTAAATTGAAATTCATACCAAATACTCAGGTCTATAATACCTTTAAGCTGTAACAAAATCAAACTTCTATGTCAACGCAATCAAAAGAAACAGCAATTTAAGCTGCATATTTTGAAACTCGCAAGTACTCGCAAGGGAATCAAAACCTAAAGGGTACTTCCAGTCGACCTAGAATCTTGAAATTTGGCATGAAGCAACGTTTTATAGCACACATAAAGGAAAAATTCCGAAAACCTTAAATTTTTAAAGTTACATTACAAAATATATATTTATTTTTTAATAAATATAAACTTATTACTTTTTTCCTCATGAACGCGTAGAGCTATCAAGTTGAAATTCATATCAAATACTTAGATCTAATTGCCTTTAACCCGTGAAAAAAAAAATGCACGTTTGTACGGAACCCTCGGTGCGCGAGTCCGACTCGCACTTGGCCGGTTTTTTATTTTTATTTTGTTTACTGTTGTGTGCGTAAATTTGTAATGAGACACCAGGTTTCGTACTCAGCGCAAGCGATTGGCATCTCTCTAGATCTCTATGCTCTGGAGTGATTCACAACTTTGTATCTATCGCTTTTTTATATCGATTTAAACTCACACTCTTAACCTTAAATCTGTATTCGTTTTTATTTATTTAAAGTTGGTACCTAAGTAGTTATAAAATATAAATACTATGTAGGAATTTTATTAGGTATTTCCTATAGGTATCATGTTCATGTCATGAATTTTTCTTAATAAATACAGTCATCTGGCCGTGAATGCTTGCTTAGCACCAGTCTGTGCAATGCACGGTTTAGCAGTAACTACAGTGGAAGGTATCGGTTCAACGAAAACAAAACTTCACCCCGTCCAGGAAAGAATAGCGAAAGCTCACGGATCTCAATGCGGTTTCTGCACACCAGGCATTGTTATGTCAATGTACACGTTAGTTCGAAGTTGCAAAAAAATCAAATATTCAGATATGGAAGTAGCCTTCCAAGGAAATCTGTGCAGATGCACGGGTTATCGAGCTATTATAGAAGGATATAAAACATTCTTAGAAGATTGGGAGTCAAAGCGAATCAGTAATGGAACTATGAATGGAACTTCTAATGGCGTTTGTGGTTTAGGCAAAGATTGCTGTAAAAATAAGACTGACAATAGTGAAACCGACTTTATTTTTGATAAATCATCATTTTTGCCATATGACCAGAGTCAGGAACCAATTTTCCCACCAGAATTAAAGTTGTATTCGACTTACGATGACCAATATTTAATGTTTCGAGGTGACAAAACTACTTGGTTCAGACCTACAAGTATAGAGAGTATATTGACATTGAAAGAAACATATCCCGAAGCAAAAATTGTTGTAGGTAATACTGAAGTCGGTGTAGAGGTAAAATTTAAACATTGTGTTTATCCTGTTATCATAATGCCTACCAGCATACCGGAATTAAACTCAGTACAGGAAATAGATGAAGGTTTATCTGTTGGCGCTTCTGTCACATTAATGGAAATAGAAAATACGTTTAAAAAATACATTGAAATATTACCCAAATTTAAGACTAGAACTTTAGTCACAATAAATGAGATGTTAAATTGGTTTGCTGGCAAACAAATACGAAATGTTGCATCAATAGGTGGTAATATTATGACTGGAAGTCCTATATCTGATTTAAACCCTATTTTGATGGCACTTAAAGTTAAACTGAACATTTTAAGTGCAAAAGAAGGTCGCCGCTCAGTTTTAATGGATGAAAACTTCTTTACGGGGTATAGAAAAAATGTATTACGTTCAAATGAGATACTTCTATCAATTGAAATACCTTATTCAAATAATTACCAGTACGTTAAAGCTTTTAAGCAGGCTAAACGACGGGAAGATGATATTTCTATAGTTACCGCTGCCGTCAACGTGCAATTTGAAAAATCAACGAATGAAATCAGTAATATCAATATTGCATTCGGTGGTATGGCCCCAGTTACAAAAATTGCAACAAAAACTGGCGAATATTTAAAAGGCATGAAATGGAACGAAGAAATGTTAGATAAGGCATATACACAAATGTTAGACGAGTTCCCACTTAGTCCTTCAGCACCAGGAGGAAATATCCTATACAGACGTGCATTAACCTTGAGTTTGTTTCTAAAGGCATACTTGGCAATAGGTAAAGAAATTTCTAAAGATTATTTACATCAAGATCTCATCATTCCTTATCATAGTAGTGGTGCAGAACAATTTCACGGTGCGATACCAAAAAGTGCACAATACTTTGAGTTAGTTGACGATAAGCAAGTGAAAAGCGATGCAGTTGGAAGACCCATACAACATATGTCCGCATTTAAACAGGTAACAGGAGAAGCAATTTATTGTGATGATATGCCCGTAGCTGAAAATGAATTGTATTTAGCGTTTGTTCTAAGCACAAAAGCACATGCTAAATTGGTATCTGTTGATCCTCAAGAAGCGTTAAAAGATCCTGGAGTAGTAGCTTTCTTTTCCGCGAAAGATTTAACCCCAGAGCAAAATGCTATCGGACCTATATTTCATGACGAAGAATTATTCATAAGTAAGACAGTAACAAGCCAGGGTCAGATAATTGGGGTTATAGTTGGAGAAAGTCAAACAATTGCGCAAGCCGCAGCACGAAAAGTTAAAATAGTGTATGAAGATTTACAGCCTATAATTGTTACAATAGAAGATGCTATTAAACATCAAAGCTTTTATAAGGAATACAAAAAGAGCATTAAAAACGGGAATGTGCAAATGGCTTTTGATGATCCTAATAATATTATTTTGGAAAGCGAATGCAGAATGGGTGGTCAGGAACACTTTTATTTAGAAACTCATGCAGCTTTTGTTATACCGAAAAAAGAAGACGATGAACTTGAAATATTTTGCTCAAGTCAACATCCAACTGAAATAGCGGTGAATAACGATTACTTACAGTTATTACTATTTGAGATATAAAATAAACGCAATAAGTGATTAAATTTTCTTTGGTTTTCAGAAACTCGTCAGTCACATAATTCATGTGCCAATGAATAAAATAACGGCCAGAGTTAAACGTATGGGCGGAGGATTTGGCGGTAAAGAGTCCCGAGGAATGTTAACTGCTTTGCCCGTCGCGTTTGCAGCTCATAAGCTGCAGAGGCCCGTTCGATGCATGTTAGACCGCGATGAGGATATGATGATGACTGGTACTCGTCATCCATTCTTAATAAAATATAAAGTTGCCGTAACAAAAGAAGGAAAGATAGTCGGCGCTGTTGTGAACATTTACAATAATGGAGGATATTCTCTTGATTTATCTGGCCCAGTAAGTTGAAAGTTAATAAAATTAGAAATTTCTCATAATATAGTCTATAAAAATAATTAATATGCTATTAAATCATTCTTTTAGGTCCTCGACAGAGCGCTGTTTCACTTTGAAAATGCTTACCACATTCCAAATGCCGAAGTAACTGGATACATTTGTAAGACTAATCTACCTTCGAATACAGCTTTCCGTGGGTTCGGGGGCCCACAAGGAATGTTTGGAGGTGAAAGTATGATATTAGATATTGCTTATAAACTCGGAAAGGATCCCATCGAAATAAGAAGAATCAATTTATACAAAGAAAACGATATAACACATTATAAACAAACTCTGACCCATTGCACACTTCAAAAATGTTGGGACGAATGTGTTGAAAAAAGCAATTTGGCTCAACGAAAGCAAGATGCAGAAAAATTCAATAAGTATGTATTATTGGAGAAAAAATAGTCAACATGTGTAAAAATATGTGAAAGTAACATGCTTTTGGTAATAACATATTATAATTTTTAATTTCAGGCAACATAGATGGCGTAAGCGCGGGATATCTATTGTACCGACTAAATTTGGTATTGCATTCACAGAGAAGTTTTTGAATCAAAGCGGTGCTCTTGTCATAATTTACATGGATGGTTCAATACTTATATCACACGGCGGCACTGAAATGGGTCAAGGACTTCATACAAAAATGATTCAAGTAGCGTCACGTGCTCTTGGGGTTGATGTTTCAAAAATTCATATTAGTGAAACTGCAACTGATAAAGTTCCAAACACGTCCGCTACTGCGGCAAGCGCTGGATCTGACCTCAATGGAATGGCAGTTCTGAACGCTTGTCAAGTTTTAGCGGAGCGGTTGAAACCTTATAAAGAAAATAATCCAAATGGTAAATGGGAAGATTGGGTTTCATCAGCTTACTTTGATAGAGTGGGCTTATCAGCAACAGGATTTTATGCCACACCTGAACTAGGGTATAATTTTGATAGGAATGAAGGAAGAGCCTTTAATTACTATACATATGGCGTTGCTTGTAGTGAAGTGGAAATTGATTGTTTGTCTGGTGATCATCTAGTTATAAGAACAGATATCGTAATGGATTTAGGAGAGAGTTTGAACCCAGCTATAGATATCGGACAAATTGAGGGGGGATTCATACAGGGTTATGGCTTATTTACGATGGAGGAGTTAATCTATTCTCCAACAGGCACCTTGTATTCTCGCGGACCCGGTGCTTATAAAATCCCCGGTTTTGGTGATATTCCTCAAGAATTCAACGTGTCATTGCTTAAGGGAGCCCCTAATTTGAGAGCTGTTTACTCGTCAAAGGTCAGTTTTATAATATGTAATTGGAGGTCACAATCTATTGATAATAATATAATGATAAGGCACACTCATACTCAGTCAATAAATTTCATTAATGTTCACAATAATAAAGCATGTATGATTTTAAATAAGTTATTACCAAATGAGAATTCCAAAAATTGTAAAATCATGACAAAAATATAAAAAAATTCTTACAGTTACTATAAAATTGTACTTTTACAATGACTTTTACAAAATATCGTGCACATTATGCATTTAACAATCAAAAATAGCTAAGAAATTGCGTTTCTTTCAATTAAATATACATGTTTGTATTATAGGCGGTTGGAGAACCACCGTTGTTCCTGGCAAGCTCTGTATTTTTTGCAATAAAGGAGGCTATAAGAGCTGCTCGAGCTGACGCGGGGGCTCCCTTGGAGTTCCGACTGGACTCGCCTGCGACCTCAGCCCGTATACGAATGGCTTGTGAAGACCATATAATTAAAAAGGTATAGTAACATACGTTTTATAGAATGGAAGAAATTCGATCACGAGGCGGGATTGAACAATATATATTTAAAAAAAAAAAATATTTTTATAAAACATTTGATGGATATAATACTAAAAATTACGAATTCAGGTATAATAACATGAAAAAAAATATTTTTTTTCCATACAGGGTGGATTTTTGTTAAAATATTGGCGCTTATTTTATATCTTGTGATTCTTAAATATCGATGTAAAATCATACGTAATACATAGAAGGAAAAATAAAACATTTTATCGTTTCCTACATGCGTAGCAATCAATTGGACATCAATGTAAATACATACGTACAAACTTCGCAGCGGTTCTTATTGTGACTAATTACTTCGGTGTTTAGTTTTCAATTCTAACCTAGACATTTAATAACTTTAAATACATGATTATAATTCAAATGTTTTTTTTCAGATACCAGTACCCGAACCAAACAGCTTTGTTCCGTGGAATGTGGTTCCTTAGTGCCTTAGTGTTATGCTATTGCTAAGTAGAAAAATTGCGGCGTGAATAACATAAATTCACGTTGAAACTAGCATTGAGACTTAAATTATAAATCCGATTTATTGTATAGCATCTATATCAGAATCATCAGGATCTGAATTATGATGTTAAGTATGTATAAAATGTACAATATTATGTATTATACAAAAAAATGTATTGTAATGGAAAGGGACAGCCATTTTATAGTGTATAAATAATTATTAGATTATC
This sequence comes from Colias behrii, assembly GCA_029959065.1. Lineage (NCBI taxonomy): Eukaryota > Metazoa > Arthropoda > Insecta > Lepidoptera > Pieridae > Colias > Colias behrii. Next base: position 6,612,144 of record JARWMC010000007.1, on the reverse strand, counting down.
TGTAAAAATATGGATTATAGTTATTAGTATCTCTGTACCTATTGTCCTGATGTATATTCTGTATAATAAATGTTTGATAAAATTAAAGCATTTTATTTTAAAATATTATGTTACAAATAGAATGTGTTAAAGGGGCAATAATGGACTAAAATTAATTGAAAATTATTTTAATTCGTATCTAATACAATATACATTATTATCATCTAATAAAACAATTTTTAAATAATTAGGACTTTGTCGTTGTTGACAGATGATGTTTGAAACCAATAAGTACTCAATTAGGAAAACATTAAAAAACATACAGTAAGCGAAAATCGTGAATATTTCATAAAATTATTAAATTTTAAGAAACCGCTTACTTCATTTGAAGTAAATATCCAAGAAGCTTATATCTAATACACTGGAGATTGCACTATGACCATTAAATTGTAACAAGAAAATATGACGTTGAATGACGCCTGTATGTTTTTTTATCCCTTTCACACCTAACTTGGCAAGTTGGTGTGAAAGGGATAAAAAAACATACAGGCGTCATTCAACGTCATATTTTCTTGTTACAAGTTAATGGTCATAGTGCAATCTCCAGTGTATTAGATATAAGCTTCTTGTAAATATCTTATCAAATGACATAAGGTCGTCGAGTTATCATAGCAATGACAATGTAAAAAATTATCGACTTTGATAGATCAGGTACAGAAATTCAACATAAGTGTAGTTACATATTACACGCAATTTGGTTTAAATAGAACAATAAAATGGAGCTATTTTGGTGCAAACTATACGAAATTAACAAATTACATGACACCTTAATAATAACTCAACCGTGTGTTAAGAGACTTGCAAATATAACATTTAGTTTATACTTATTTAGTATATTGACTTCAGATTATAATACTTATTGCTGGAGTGTCCGTGGCCCCAATAAACAGCTTCGTAATAAGATAACAGCTTTAATAAACACATTAAATACATGACGTCATATATAAATATATATTATCAAGGAGAATGTCAAAGACAATCGTCCTTTAAATCAAATCAATTATTTATAAAAATTTAATTCATTTTTTATTTATTATAAAGAAATCAGTATAGTGGCAATCTTTTATATAAAATGTATTGCTCGTTAGAAGTAATCTTATCATTAGTTAGTAACACATAGCACAGAAACAAAACAGAACAAAGTTTTCTCTAATTTTTGTTCAAAGAAACAGCATTAAATTACTTAAGTCTCAAATTATTATTTAGCCGTCGCAAAACATTATTGTTACTCTTTATTGGTATATTCTTTACCGATAGATAAATTCTACATTTTTGACATTCTCCTTTATGAATACAATTAGAAGAAACATACTATCTAGATAAATAAATGAAATGGCAGTTATTGTTGATTCTTGACTACAAAGGAAGAGAATAGAAACACAGGAGCCGAGTACAGTTAATTGAAGTCAACCTTGTAATGAGTAATATTAAAATTTTGATACAAACGAATAAATCTAAACATTATTATAAGTTACTATTAACATAGATACAAATTATTCGCTCATGGTGGTATACTAAATAAAGCATTACATATATTATCTAATTAATAATTATACTAATTATATAATTATATATATAATAATAGTTTTTATTTTTGCCAGTATCTCCCTTATAACAACCCCCAATAAAGTTATCCATCCCAAAGACTTTTGGCCTCATAAATTAATTTCTAACAATCATTTCTCCGACTCGGTCGAACATCCCGATCCGGAACTAGCGCCTGAAATGAAGAAACAAACTATTTAGTTAAGAATAAACATTTACACAAATTATCAAGAAAACAGTGTTCGTAATTGAACTTCTCCGAAATAGAAATGTTAATCTAGCTAATCTAGCGACAAATAGTAATAACTTATAACTAATAAGAACATCAACAAATATCATATCGAATTTAATGATTTTTTTTTAGAATAAGAGGTAAGTCTCAGAATAAGTTGTAAGATATTTTTTATATCCCTATGTGTTAACATAATAAGGGTAAATAGAGAGTGTCCTGACAGAAAAACGTTTGCCGGGTCACTTAGTCTTATTATAGGTATGTATAATTAACTTCTAGGATTTTCTTTCAACTAATAAATTACAAAATGGGTACCTTTAAAAATTAATGATTTTTACTCTTTTAATTTGATATACGTACTTATCTTATGTTTAGCATATAAAAAGCTTCCACATTTATCAAGGTTAATAATACTTAATGGCATATAAAAATAGATTTATAAAGGTTAAACAATTAAATAACTTATCCAACTTTCACTTTTTTATAATAATATTGCTACAAATATACATATTTAGATATTCTAATTCAGTCGTTTAATATATTTTTTTAATCTTAGGTCATCCTACTATTTATATCGACTTAGTTTTAAAAATAAATCTAAAAATATTGCAAAATCTTATTGTAACATGCATATCGTCTCATTTATTTATGAAACAAGCATAATTGTTACTTATGAATTATGTATCTATAATTGAAAATATTTCCGTGTACTACTTTTATCTATTATTGGCCCCTTCACAAAAAGAAGTTAAAGAAAAACGGACGGAAATTTAAACTAACTATGTATATTAATTAATTACTGCTGTTATGTTAATAGAGTTCCTCTTAAACTTTCAATAGAAGAGTTTTAAAAATGAGGATTTGTCCCAAAATGAATGTTTTTATGGTCAACACCAAGATATTACAAATTTTGGTTCATTCCAACTATATAAGAATTTCTAATTGAACATCTCATGGCATCTTAAAATATAAATGAAATGCATAAAATTGTTTAAAATTTATAAATAATTTCCCTAAACTACAACTTTAATTTGCACTATGCGCAAGTCACGCAGTATTAATAAACATCAATATAATATCATAGAGTCGAATGTCTAATTACGATAATACAATTCAGTCGGTTTAACAAATCGCCACGAAAAAACGGCTACCTATCCATAAATTTCAATAATTGTAGCTACGTCATTTTTTAGTGTGTTCGCTTGTGCGGTGGCAATTAGCGGTTTTTCAGCCAATACCAATTTGTTTCATAACAAGAAATATTACTGTAGCTGTCAAATCTTACTCGAACACGTGTTATTAAAAAACTCGACATTTAACTTAACTGGCGAAATCGAGCGTGTAAAGCGGAAAATTGCGGAAGACACATTTGCACCATTTAAATACATAGTTGTAAATAATGAGCTCCCAGTGGGTAATGCTTACAAATTATTATTATTATTAATCATAAAATGTTTAACTTAACACTGGTAGAACTAGTTAATTGTTAGTGCAATTTTGAAAGTAGGCCGCTTCATTCCTCACTGAACTGATTTCAGGTATTTTTTATCAGCTGCTATTATTATTTAATATTTAAGCTACAATGTTGCATTGATTAATTATCCGTCAGTTGGTAAATATACATATATTTCGTATATATAACGGCTGTTGCATATACATATATGCAACAGCCGTTAATATATACCATACTTTCCGCCCGTAATGAGCACAAAAAATTCTTGAATAAACAATGTAAAACACGTTAAAGAATAAAAAATGGGTCAGTACTATGATTAAAAATCGGTTAATTTAAAGTATGTGTTTTTTCTGTAACTCATTGTTTACATTTGTAATAATAATTAGCATACATTAATGCTTGCGTTGGAAGTTTAAATTATATTCGTTAGATTTAGTGTTTGATAGATTATTAAAAGTATATTGGGGCAATAGATTTGTTTTATCAGATATAGATAGCAGAATCAAAATATTATAATCAAATAGATTCAATAATACATTTCAAATCTCTTTATAGAGCAATATAAGCTACTATTCCTACTGATATCGATAACAACTATTGCATTATGTCAAGTCATTCAGTCACGTGCAATAGTTTCAATTTACGAACTAAATAATGTACTTTAATCAAATCTTTGGCGTTTCGAATTATTAGAATCAAGTTCATCATCATAATATGATACAATTACATAATTCCTAGTGTCATATTTTTTTTTTTGCTTTAGATAATCACCATATCTCTATATTCTATAAATTCTCGAAAACATATAATATTGTATAGAATCACTTTAATATCTAGAAGCTTAAATGTAATAATTACCTGAACGTGTAGAATATCTTCGCCTCCTCGGCCTTCTAGAATCATCTGAGTTATATTCGGTCTCAGTGTCAGCTGGCCCATTTCGGGATCGAGAGCCTCTGCCACTTTCGTACCTGTAAGTACATAAAAATATAAGATATGATGTCTAATTGCGAGAGTGTGGGAAAGAGATGGCACTAGACCACCCACATTGCGCTTTCATTTTTCCATAGTTTCCAAGTCATAACATAGTTCGGGGGCAGGATGCTGTTTGAGTTGCTACTGTGCTGTCAAGTGGTGTCTTGATTGTTAAATAAATGACTCAAGCAAATTGTAAATGAAAACTCAAATATTTATACATGTATTTATTACTAATAGTTATAGTCAACTTTACTAATAAAATATGGATTTTAAATCTGAATCAATGAATAAACGATCATTAGCCGGGTTTACACGCACGCTCTTTCGCGCACGATTCGGCTTTCACGCGGGAAAGAGCGTGCATGTAAACGATGACAGAGAGAACGAGATTGCGCGTCCACTCCGCGCGAACGCGCCTCTCGGTCTCTCGTTCAAGTCTGCGCGCGTTGTACGTGTTTTACACGCTCATTCTTTCATGCGTTCAAGTCCGTGTTCGACGAGGTACGACTTCACTACGGCGCGACTACAATCCTCCGTAATTTTCACACACTCCAACGCGCCACGCTTTCCTTCGTTCAATCGCGCGCGATTATCGTTTACACGCACAATCTTTCCTCTTCCCTCAAAAACGCACGAATAATCGCGCGCGAAAGAATAAAAGCGCGCGCATAAAAAAACGTGACAAAACAATCCCTCGCGATTGCGCGCGCGCGCTTTCCCGCGTTCAATCCCGCGCACTCCTAATCACGCGGTAAAGAGCGTGCGTGTAAACCCGGCTATTTAGAAAGATTAATAGATGCTCTAATATGAATAGATACCTCTCTATAGATCGTCGTCGAGACCGCGGCGAGTAGGGCGAGCGTCTCGAGCGCGGCGAGTAGCGGCGCCCGGGCGAGTACCGCACTGTCTCGGGCGAGAATCTGCTCTCGGGCGAGTATCTGCTTTCGGGCGAGTATCTGCTCTCCGGCGAGTACCGGCTGTCGGGCAAGTATCGCCGCTCGCTATATCTAAAAAAACAATAAATACATTGAAAAAAAAAAGCTAATGTTCCTCTGGCGCGCGCATTTATTTGTATGTATAGTTAATACATCCTAGACCGCATCTTAGCTTTCCATCAGGCGAGATTGTGGTCAAGCGCTTCCCTATCTTAAGTAAAAAAAAAAAAAAAAAAAAATGTATAGTGTGGCTATGGGTTTTTGTACACTGCACCTGAGAGGCAATAAATACATACATACAATCAAAGAATATGCAATAGGATTTCATACACAAGCAACAGATGACAATACGCTTTTAGTTCGTATCGGCTTCACACACGCATTGAGAGTAAAATTTTAAGGTCGCGTCATGGCAATACCATCACGTCATGGAGTAAGGCGACGATTTTGGTATCTTTGAATCTTCACCAAATAAGTTTAATCTCTGACACGTGTTCTCGCACACACGCTTTTTTTACACAAATTAAACTCAAACATTTATTTATTCAATTAGACTTCTTCTAGAAGCACTTTAGAATCGTCATAACATATTTTTAACATTTACCACCGAGTTCCCAGTTTGGCGCAGTGGTAAAGTAACTGCCTACTGAGCCGACGGTCCCGGGTTCGATCCCCGGTCAGGGCAAATATTTGTGTGATGAACTCAATTATTTGTCCTTGGGTCTGGGTGTTATTATCTATATATGTATTTATTAAATAAATATTATATTTATCGTCGCCTAGTACCCACAACACAAGCCTTAATTGAGCTTACTGTGGGACTAGGTCGATTTGTGTAATAATGTCCTATAATATTTATTATTTATTTATTTATTTATTTATTTATTTATTACTTTATTGCTCTTAAAAATTACAAATTGAGACTTAATCTAGGATACATTGTAACAAACGGCGGCCTTATCGCTAAATAGCGATTTCTTCCAGACAACCGGTTGTACAGAGAGAAATTAAGTAAAGGATAGGAGTAGGGCAGAGCATAAATAAATATATGTACAAAAATAAAAAGAAGAAGAGTTATAAAAAAATGAAATAAAATAAAAACAGCATAATATACAAGCCACAAAATTAAGAGATTAAATAAAATACATACACACAAATAGATTACATGCATATGAGAAGAGATAAAAATAATATAATATACTAATAAAATATATAAATATATAATATATTACACATAATATATATATACTAGGGTAACTGAGAAAAATAATGATCACGAACCATATTTTTAAAAATTATTATTATTTTATTTATTTATTTAATCCAATATACATGTGGGTTAAGGTTACCTAGGCGCATGCGGTGAGGGCAGGCGGCCGAGCGGCGGCGGGCGCGGCAGCGGCGGCAGCAGCGGCGGCGGCAGGAACGCCAGCGGCGGCAGCCCGTCCGGCACCTCCAGTGGGGACGCCACCGCTGGAACACGGGGAATTGATAACATCGCATTTGCCATTGTGACCACAGAAAATATATTATTTTACTAGCGGTCCGCCCCGGCTTCGCCCGTGGTACATATGAAAAATAGATGTTGGCCGATTCTCAGACTTACCCGATATGCACAGAAAATTTCATGAGAATCGGTCCACCCGTTTCGGAGGAGTATGCAGACTAACATTGTGACACGAGAATTTTATATATAAGACTAGCGGTCCGCCCCGGCTTCGCCCGTGGTACATATGAAAAATAGATGTTGGCCGATTCTCAGACTTACCCGATATGCACAGAAAATTTCATGAGAATCGGTCCACCCGTTTCGGAGGAGTATGCAGACTAACATTGTGACACGAGAATTTTATATATAAGATTATATTATATTAACTCGTGTCGGAAGCCAAGACTCTGTTTGGGTCGCAGAGCTAGTTAAGTAAGTAAGTAGTATTATATTTATCGCACTTTTTAAGAGAAAATAAATAAAAACTAAAAACGATGTGATGACAACCAAAATAATATTTATATTTGCCCTGAGTTTTTTTTTTCATTTCAGAACAAAAGACACGTATACATAATAACATAGTACTCTGCCAAACTGTAAAACAGTTTGTTGGCAGATGTAGCTCCATTTTACAAATGTACTTCCATTTTACTTATAAATATATGAAATTTACACTACACAGTGGCAGGCCTATTGTGGTATACATATGTTTCAGTTAGATTTAAGTTTCCTGTTTCATTTTATTTGTATCTTTTTATGTATCCATAATAAACATATTTTATTTCATTCCATTTCAAATACAGTTGAATAAATATTAAATATGTATTATTTTTAGTGTCAGCAAGCTGACCTGGGGAGTGTTGTGCCACTTTAGTACTCATCTATTAACCACCCTTGAATTGGTATAATTTTAAATATTTGACTTGAATGGATTATTTTGAGATAACAAATAAATATAAATATAAGAAACCATAGGTATTGTTAATTGTATTGTTAAGTAAGAGAGTTCTCAAGACTTGTGTTTTTCAAAAATGCCTTTGTTAAAAGAAATGAATTTTGGAAAGGAAACGAATATTCGTGAATTTGCACTACTTCAGTTTTCATATGCCTCACTTCAAGTTACCTTCCACTACCCACAGTCATATCTAGTTAATACTCACTTCTATTCGGAGAAGCGGCGCCATCCGCTTGATGCATAGCAGCGAGCTTCCTCCTCAAGGCTGTTGCCTCATCCTTCGCCGCCTCAGCCTCGCGCTTCGCCTGCCTCGCCTCGAGCCACGCGGGTGACTCTACCTTCCACTACTCACACAGTCATATCTAATTAATACTCACTTCTATTCGGAGAAGCGGCGCCATCCGCTTGATGCATAGCAGCGAGCTTCCTCCTCAAGGCTGTTGCCTCATCCTTCGCCGCCTCAGCCTCGCGCTTCGCCTGCCTCGCCTCGAGCCACGCGGGTGACTCTACCTTCCACTACTCACACAGTCATATCTAGTTAATACTCACTTCTATTCGGAGAAGCGGCGCCATCCGCTTGATGCATAGCAGCGAGCTTCCTCCTCAAGGCTGTTGCCTCATCCTTCGCCGCCTCAGCCTCGCGCTTCGCCTGCCTCGCCTCGAGCCACGCGGGTGACTCTACCTTCCACTACTCACACAGTCATATCTAGTTAATACTCACTTCTATTCGGAGAAGCGGCGCCATCCGCTTGATGCATAGCAGCGAGCTTCCTCCTCAAGGCTGTGGCCTCATCCTTCGCCGCCTCAGCCTCGCGCTTCGCCTGCCTCGCCTCGAGCCACGCGGTGTGCGCGCGTGTCTCCATCTCACTGATGGCGGTACGACGAGCCGACTCTTGTTCCGCTAACTCTAGAGTCAGCGTGTCACACTTTTCTCTGTAATCGATTTAATTCAAATAAAATAAAACTGCATTTGTGTGGTATCTGTGAATTTATGCATGAAATGAATACTATTAAAGACATAATGTTAGTATACTAGCTTTCCGCCCGCGTTTTCAAAGAAAAACCTGCATAGTTCCCGATCCCGTGGGATTTCTGGGATAAAACCTATCCTTTGTGTTAATCGAAGTTACCCTCTATATGTGTGCTAAATTTCATTGAAATCGGTTCAGTAGTCATTGCGTGAAAGAGTAACAAACACACACACACACACACACATCCATCGGTTCCATCCTCACAAACTTTCGCATTTATAATATTAGCAGGAAGGAAGTAGGATAGTAGGATTATACAGCAGGACTTTGTACAATTAAATCAATAAGACATTGAGATGGTAATTGAATTTGAGTTTTAAAATTATTATTATTGCGAAAAACATTTACTCACTTGTATCTTTGCACTTCCTGTTGCATTAATTCAATTTTCTCAACTGTACTCGCAGATTCACCTTGTTTGCTAAGCCACAATGATTCCTTTGTGCTTAATTCTCTGGAAAAAAAGATTTTATATTAATTTATTATTTAAATAAAAAAAAAATTTCCACCCGCACCTATGTCTAAATTCCATTTTTTGTGAAAGACACAAATTTCCATTCAAATACTATATACAAATACCATTAAAAATTATTTATTGTCACTTACTTTAATAATTCACATTCCCTATCTTGGAAATACTTCTCTAGCACATCAAGTCTAGTGACTGCTTCGGAAGCTTGTTGACTGGCGGTTTTGTATGATTCCTGCATCGTCTTTAACTCATCAGCAAGACGCATTCTCTCTTTGTATTCTATCTGTAATAAGATAAATGTAAAAATTATCAATATAAATTTATAAATATAAATGCCATAAGAACAAAAAGAATGAATTTCAACAAAAATTATCAATTTATGGTTTTAAATTAGACTTTTGATTTTATGAAATTGTAGATGTATAAACAAATTTTTATGAAGCACAATTTATGATTAAAACTTAAGAAAATTACAATCATATTTGAATAAATAGATAAAATATAAATATGCGCAAGGGCGGATCCAGCCTTAGTGCCAGGGGGGGGGGTCACATAGACGTGGGCAATTTTCAAAAGCTATATTTTGGTAATTTAATTGATACGTAGATTTAAAAAAATCGGTCAAGTGCGAGTCGGATTCGCGAACCAAGAGTTCCGTACAAACATTTTTATATGTTTTAATATTAAATTTATGCTTTTTGCAATTTTTCCTTTTTCTGTGCTATAAGACGTAAGTTTCTATTAAATAAAGATTAAATATCAAGATGAATTTATATTTTTGGTTTTATGGCATTCAAATGCTTTATAAATATAAATTTATAAAGAATAGAAAAAATTCGATCACGAGGCGGGACTCGAACCCGCATCCTTCGCGCCATTCCGGGGCGGATGCCTCACCAACTCAGCCACTCGTGACCCGCCCGAGTGATCGAATTTATTCTATTCTTTCAGTTTTATGTGTCTGAAGGGACACACCGCGCGCCATCTATTGAGATGATTAAATTTTTTTAAATTTTTTGGATTTATTATATAAATATCAAGATTCTGTGTTCACGGGAAGTACCCTGTAGGTTTTGATTCCTGGCAACACTTGCGAATGTTGATAAGCATGAAATGTATGTTTTAGCAATTTTTCCTCCATCTGTGCTGACATTGCTTTTAACCAAATTTCAGAACTCTGTGTTCACGGGAAGTAGTACAATACCTATAGATTTTGATTCCCTCGCGATAATGTCGAAATTTGCGATAATTTACAGCATAAACGTCTGTATCTTTTGATTGCGTTGGCTTATAAGTTTGATTTTTTCACAGCTTTAAGGAACTGTAGATTTGAGTATTCGGTATGAATTTCAGATAGATACCTCCACGCGTTCCTGAGAAAAAGGGTCTTGACAGGCAGACAAACTTGAAAAATATATATTTTTTGCAATTATTCCTGTATCTGTACTATAAGATATTGCTTTGTACCGAATTTCAAGATTCTGAGTTTACGGAAAGTACCCTGTAGTTATAAATTTATAAAGAATAGAAAAAATTCGATCACGAGGCGGGACTCGAACCCGCATCCTTTCGCGCCATTCCGGGGCGGATGCCTGACCAACTCAGCCACTCGTGACCCGCCAGAGCAATCGAATTTATTCTATTCTTTCAGTTTTATGTGTCTGAAGGGACACACCGCGCGCCATCTATTGAGATGATTAACAACCATTTCAACCAATATGAAGCACTTTTCAGTGAATACAATATTGTAACGATGGAACACGACCTTTTTTGTTGAATTTATATTTTTTTGGTTTTATGGCATTCAAATGCTTTATAAATATAAATTTATAAAGAATAGAAAAAATTCGATCACGAGGCGGGACTCGAACCCGCATCCTTTCGCGCCATTCCGGGGCGGATGCCTGACCAACTCAGCCACTCGTGACCCGCCAGAGCAATCGAATTTATTCTATTCTTTCAGTTTTATGTGTCTGAAGGGACACACCGCGCGCCATCTATTGAGATGATTAACAACCATTTCAACCAATATGAAGCACTTTTCAGTGAATACAATATTGTAACGATGGAACACGACCTTTTTTGTTGAATTTATATTTTTTGGTTTTATGGCATTCAAATGCTTTATAAATATAAATTTATAAAGAATAGAAAAAATTCGATCACGAGGCGGGACTCGAACCCGCATCCTTTCGCGCCATTCCGGGGCGGATGCCTGACCAACTCAGCCACTCGTGACCCGCCAGAGCAATCGAATTTATTCTATTCTTTCAGTTTTATGTGTCTGAAGGGACACACCGCGCGCCATCTATTGAGATGATTAACAACCATTTCAACCAATATGAAGCACTTTTCAGTGAATACTTTATATTTATAAAGCATTTGAATGCCATAAAACCAAAAAATATAAATTCAAGTACCCTGTAGGTTTTGAGTTTTGATTCCCTTGCGAATGTCGAAATTTGCGAAATTTTTCGGCATTTACGGCTGTATCTTCTGATTCGTTGACATAGAAGTTTGATTTTATTATAGCGTAAAGGTATTATAGGCTTGAGTTTTTGGTATGAATATCAAGTTAATACATGTCAGTTAATACAGCGTTCATGAGTAACAGGGTTGTACCTAAGTTAAAAAATTTAAAAAATATTTTTTTATATTATAATCTAAGGAAAAATTCATGCTTTTCGCAATTAGTAAACAAAGTCGTTGTCTCTGTGCTTATGTCCCTATGTATGATTAAATCTTTAAAACTACGCAACGAATTTCTTTATTTTATTTTTATTAACGAATGCAGTTTTTTTAAAGATAGAGTGATTCAAGGGGGATAGTATATAATTTACTAGCGACCCGCCCCGGCTTCGCACGGGTGCAATGCTGATACTAAATACACTACAGAAATCTGTGAACGTTGAATATAAAAACATAGCGGCCCGCTCCGGCCTCGCATGGGTCACTACATAGTATAAAACAAAGTCGCTTTCTCTGTCCCTATGTCCCTATGTATGCTTAAATCTTTTAAACTACGCAACGGATTTTGATGCGGTTTTTTTTAATAGATAAAGTGATTCAAGAGGAAGGTTTTAGTATATAATTTATTAGGTTTTAGACAAAGCGGGCGAAGCCGCGAGCGGTAAGCTAGTAAAATATATAGCCGGGCGGCCGGCCGGTACCGCCGCAAACGCTACGTCCCGCAATTTTTAAATCTGTAATATCTTCGAAAATATTCACTTAAATCATACGGTGTAAAGGGCCATATAGATCTAGATTAAATGAACAATATATTCAAGGTATTTAATTGGTTAAGGATTAATGCTGTATTGGTTAAAATCGCTTCGAAAATTAGCCATTATTTGTCGTAAAAAGTAAATGACAAAAAAAAGTTATTGTGGGTTATCCATAAGAGATAGACATATACCATCACGGACTTTTCTGTAGACCTTTTCAATGTGTATAATACTTAGTACATTATTTTGATAAAACTCGTAGGGTTCAGCCTGCGTTTGCAATGTAAGCGGAAAAAATGTATTTTTTTACGACATCACATTAGAAACCTCAAAAATAACAGTACTTCTCCACTATTTAATGGATGTTATTATACATATAAACCTTCCTCTTGAATCACTCTATCTATTAAAAAAAACCGCATCAAAATCCGTTGCGTAGTTTCAAAGATTTAAGCGTACAAAGGGACATAGGGACATAGGGACATAGGGACATAGGGACAGAGAAAGCGACTTTGTTTTATACTATGTAGTGATAAGGATTTAGAAAAAGCGGGCGAAGCCGCGGGTGGTAAGCTAGTCTGGCGTCATAAGACGTTTGATTGTACTAAATTTCATGACTCTGTGTACTCGGGAACTACCCTGTAGGTTTTGATTTCTTAGGGAGTGTCGAATTTTGCGAAAAATTTCAGCATTTACAGCTGCATCTTTTGATTGCGTTGGCTAAAACGTTTGAATTTTTCACAGCATCAAGGGACCGTAGACCGTAGGATTTCGACATTAGCAAGGGAATCAATACCTGCAGGGAGCACCCTGTCCCGTAAACACAGTCTTTAAATTGATTAAAAAGTATCGTGTTATAGCACAGATGTAGTAATAACTGCGAAAACCCTAAATATTTAATTAAATTAAATAAAAATATACATGTATTTAATTGATATTCACATCAGAACTCAGGTCTATAATAACTTAAATCTGTTATTTAATTCAAATTCTATGTCAACGCAATCTGAAGAAAAAGCAATTAGAGCCGCATATTCTGTAATTCGCAACTATACTTGCAAGGGAATCATCAATCAAAACGTACAAGGTACTTCCCGTGAACACAGTCTTGAAATTTGGTTAAAAGCAACGACTTAAGCACAGATAAAGAAAAAAATCCTTTAAACAAAATTGTAAGATACAACATAATGAAAAAATATGTTTGCTCGGAGTCCTCGGTGCGCGAGTCCGACGCGCATTTGGCCGATTTTTTGTTGTAATTTGACTGTATTTTCTATTGTTCATTTAAAAAAAATTTTGCTATTTTATGTCTTATCCACGAACTGGGATATTTCGATATTTGAGGTTTTGTGTGAAAAGTGTAACAGCAAAAGTTGTAGAAAAAAAATTAATTACATACAACTTTACCATTACCACAGACTAATAATAATATACTACGTATACAACCATTACACTTTATTCCGCAGTTATAGATTTTTTCAAAAATCGAAAAACCTGTTTTTTGTCCTTAAATTACGACCACAGGTCGACCCTAATAAACTTTTTCTATAATTTTTGTTATATTCTCTTCCGTTACCGTTTGTAATTGATTTCATTGTTCTATATTACTTTTATGTCTCAAAATTCAATAAAAACATCATGTTGAACAGTATTAATTTGTTAATTTAAAAAAGTTAATATTAAATTAGTGGTCCACTTAGGTCGTGGACCTAGCCCAGGGGGGGGGGTCATGACTCCGTGACCCCCCCCCTGGATCCGCGCTTGAATATGCGATACTTAATTTTTTTTTTGTAATAGAAAACTAAAACTTAATAGAGTTATATTCTTACCTCATATTTCCCCATAAATGACTCCCTTTCTTCTAGAGCTTTAGATAGTTTTGCTTTAATTTCTGTGTGATCTATCAGAGATGTGACGTCAGTGTTTGATGGTGTGCCACTTTTCAATTCTTTTATAGCATCCTGAAAACATTTAAGGTACTCACAACTTATTATATACCTACTTATATCAAAAGTAGGTACTTTATGGTTGCTTTTGACATATAGTTTTAAAGCATTCAAATCCTTTATAACTAAGTTTATTTTTTATTTTTATTATTAAATCACATTTATTAAAGTAATAAACAAAATTAAAAAAACTTTACCTTAAGTGCAACAATTTCATGTTTCTTTAATTCTATTCTATTGTGGGCTTCAGAAAGCTCATGATTAAGGTCATCTAGTTGTTTTTTCTGTTTTTTAAAGTCTTCCAAGGCTGTTTCAGCGGATGCATATTTCAATTGGTAGTTATCTCTGTCCCTACTTACAGATATCAGTTCTTCTTCAAATGCTTGGATTTTACCTGATAAGTGATAAGGTAAATGATTTCATACATTCTGAGAAATTACATAGGTATATATGCAGAATATATTAAATCTTTGAATAATCAAGTGGAAACTTTATAAAGGACACAAAGGAACAATAAATATACAATTAAGTAATTCCTATTAATATTAATTACATTGTAGTGTAGTGGAAATGAAGACTTATTAAGTCATAATACAACACCATTCTTTAAAAGATAGGAAGAAGGACAGTATAATATAATTATTTATAAACTTATTTCTCCTTGTTCAAGTTCTTGTTAAATAGTTGATTTACATTTAGGTACTGAATAATTTTTCTAAAAATATTTTTGACATTTCTCACCGTTCAATTCTGCTATTTGCTCTTCCGAGTGAGCTCTCTCTGCCAAGAGTTCACTGAGAGTGTTTTCAACTTCGCTCAATGTGTTTTGCAATTCCCCTGCAGTGTTTTCTGACACTCTCAGCAACTTTTCGTTGTCATCCAAAGAGTTTCGTAACCTGTCGTTTTGTGCTTTCAGTTCATTAATTTCTTCCTTCAATGACTGCACCATATCATCCATACCAAAAGAATTGTCTTCTATTGAAGTCAATTTATTCTTTGTAGTTGAAAGCTCCTCTTTGAGGATCTCACACTCCTAAAACAATAGAGTAAAATGTTAAAATATGTTGCATATATATAAAATAATCATTGAAGCATATTATTATGATCATATTATTAAGATATTTTTTTTTGTTTTATTATATGGATAATGATATTACATTACACTGCACATTTTAATAGAAAAAAACGATATGCAATTATATGTTAAAATCAAGTAAAATGTGAGTTATACCTCAATTAGCTGAAAATGGACTGGAATGAAAGAATAGAGTTAAATAACATAGTATTACTGTTTTTCAAATGCAAGTTAACACGTTCACTGCGGCACCTAAAATGCCAAACTTCCCGTTGTTGCGGCATGTCTTCCATACTTCACATCGGCAAGTTCACCACTGTGCGTCATGAGCCATTTTTATCACATCGCACCTTCTGACTTTGAAGGTTAATAATTTCATGAAATTTCAAGATATTTCAAAAAAAATTTTTTCAGATAATAGTATATATAGTCTAGTATATACCGCATAAATAGCTTTTAGTTTGACCCAATAGTTTAAAAGATATGAGGGAAAATGTAAACCCCTGATTTTGTGAAAAATTATTTGCCATCCCGCACTGCGTTGATACGGCATGTTTACAGTGATAGCGATGGGAAACACTGTAAAATAAAACATCGATATCGATATAAATCAATTTTGTATATTTCAGTCTGTTTGTTAACAGATAACGAGATCGTCGATACACAAAAAAACACATATAAAACAAGGCACTTGATAGAGTACTATCAGGAAATTGTTCAGTAACTTTTGTTTTAATTTGTTCAGTAACTTTTGTTTTAATGTTTTATATTATTTTCACAACTGTCATCACATTTTTGCATTTATGCTTCGAAATAAAAGAAAGTAAAAAAACTAAAGCCTCTAAGTGTATCATTGTCTTTTAAAAAAAACTCAAAAGAAAAGTGCTTCGGTCCTGGTGCGTCACTATGCGAAACTGACACGCGGCGCGCTCGCAGTACAGTGCGGCATGAGGTGCTTGTCCATGGCAAAATATTTGACATGCCGCACACAAAAGAAACGGTTTCTTTTCTATGCGTTGTGTCCAATATTTTGCCATACGATTTTTAAACGAAATTGAGTCCTACTTCAAACTGTGATCACAAAAATATATTTGTCTCTTTTCTAGTCATTGATTAACATATAAAAAACCTCGCCGCACCACGGTGAAAACTGCGATTTTGGGCGCCGCACTGTGGTGTAGTCGCTGATGGCCCGATACTGGACATGCCGCAGTGAACGTGTTAAATTCAAAATAAGTAGGAAAAAAAGTTTAGAATTAGTAAAAGATCATATGAACATACATTTTAATGATAAAGTAAAATGTTACCTTAGTTGTAAAAAGCAATTCCCGTTGTAATTGATTTATAATACCAATGAACTTGCTATCTTGTCGCTTATTATCAATATAGTAATAACCCAGTGTGAACAGGAGAACAGAAGATGCAGTTGTTAAGAGGAAGGCTAAAAGTCTATTACGCTGACTGAATGATTCACCATCACAGTAATCATTTGTATAACAGGTATCCTCTGAAATTATTAAAAAATTATAATTTTTAGTGACCATTAGAAAACATTAAACTGATAATTAGATTTATAAAAACTTTCAAACATCTATCTTTATATAGATTATTAACTAATAAAGTATTTCTTACTGGCAGTATCAAAAAGTATGTCCGCTTGTTCAGTTGTTCCCATAATTGAGTTAAAGGTAGAGTATAAATAGCTTATGAACGAAAAGCTTTCTGACTCTTCACTCTCTGGTGCCTGCACAAGCTCTGGATTAAATATTGGTTCAGGAGGTGCCTCTGTTGTAGGTGGGATCATATCAGCAACAGTTGTATAAATGCTTGAGAAGAAACCCTCACTCTCTTCTTGTGAAACTGGTGTTTCAGTGGTTGAACTGAATACTTCTTCAATAAGATTTTCGGTGGATGTTGTTATAAACTCTTCAGTGACTGTATTAAATTCTGTAGTCTCAGTTGGTGATTCAGTTACAGGTGGCGTTTCTGTTGTAACTTCCTCTCTATACACTCTTTGAGCAGTTGTATCAGCATTTTGCATTTGTTGAAGTAATAAGTTTATATCTGCCGCAGGAATGGTCTGTGTATTTGATTCATACAAAGGTGTTGAAGTCTCAACAGTTGTCTCTGTTGTCACTGTTGATGTAGTCACGGGGAGCTCAGTTGAATCTGGTGTAGATGTAGTTGGATATGCTTCTTCTTGTTGTACTGGTTTTTCAGTATTTTGTTCCATATCTGTATTTGTGCTTGTATTTGATTCATCATTTTGTTTATCACTTTCATTTACTAACTCTTGTGAAAGTGGATTTTCAGTCGTATCAATCTGAGGTTCCGCCAATAATGGATTGTTATCATTTTGTGCATCAACTGTGCTAGAGGAAAGTGGTTGTTCACTAGGTATATTCTCTTCTAGACTTTCTTCTTGTTTATTTTCCTCTTTTTTATTAATATCACTATCAATATTCACTGGTGGAGTAAATTCATTTGAGGGATTATTTTCACTTAGTGTTTCTTGTTCTTGTGTATATTGTATATTTGGCGTAGCTGATACATTTTGTTCACTTATGTCAGGTTCTAAATTAGTAACACTTGGTGGAAGGGATTCGGCCATATTCATCTGGGTTGAATCTTCAGGAATTTTATTGGAATTAGAATCTTCACCTTCATTTTCTATAATAGCTTCTGAAGCTTCTTTATCTGATTCTATTGGATTAGGTTCATTTATTAATTCTTTACTTGCCTCTTGAACAACATTATCTTTTTCAGAATTCTCATTTTCTACACCTTTATTTGGCACATCATTTTCATTTATTTCTTCGCTTTTTTTAAGTTCACCTGATTCAATATTTATTTGATCACTGCTTTCTTCCATCTTTAAGGGCTCAGTAGAGCCTTGATTTAAAATTGTTTCTATATTTTGTGGGTTTACTGGGACATTTTCATTTTCTTGCCTGTTCATAATATCTGCTGCAGTTGACATTATGATATCTGGTGATGCAGTAGTACTAGCATCACTTTCTATTACTTGAGATGGCTCTGTTGTGTATATGGTAGTTCCTTCAAAAACTTCATGTGGTTGTTGTACTTTATCAGGCTGAACATTTGGAGTTTTCGTTATTGCTTCTATAGGCAACTCCACTAAATTCTTTGAATAAATTTTTGTTTCTGTTAAAAACTTTGAACTCACAAATCCAAATTTACCATTAATTTGGGCATACCACAAATCGCGATTACTTCCAGCTGATTTCATAAGAATAGTTGCTTCGGAATTTCGTTTAAAAGATATGAGATCTCCATCGACACTATTGTAATTTAGTAACGTTTTAGCTTTTGATATGGGAGCTGAAAATATTAATTGATTGTAAAATTATATTTTGAAATTTGATAAAACGGTGAAAGTACCATTTAATATATTTATGAATACAAAAACATATTCAATTAAAATCATAACATATCGAACAGATTGTAGTTTTCATTGAATAACTTACCGCTACATTCTTGGTTAGCACACAAAACTTTATCAGGTAACCTACTGTAGGAAGCTGTGATAAACACAGAAAATACTAAAATCTTCAATAGGATCATATTGGCATTATTATAATATTTTTACAATATATTTTATTTCATAGAAAAATTATAGAACAAGATGTAAAGCCACATCATCTGTCAAATCGTTCGGACGTTCGATTCGAATGTTCCATTTTACGCGTTGTATGTTGACATATGTCAAGTGGTTGTCAATTATCTGTAAAACTAAAAAGAAAAATCTTCGAAAAAATTGAATTGAATTAAAAATAAAAATAAAAATCTACCTATAGTCTATCTAATTATCTAATAATTATTGTAATATTTTAAGGTAATTGGGTACACTGGGTTACACAGTACATTAGACTACATTAGAGTCTGGCTAACGAAAGATGAGACTGGAAAAAGGCGGCAAATTCAAAAAATCATCATATGGCAACTTAGTTTATAGTTGAAAAGTGGTTGGAAAAGTAAGTGATACATATAGAAAAAAATACACCGAGTGAAAGCAAGAAAAAACATAATAAACACATTGACCGACTATTACTACGTATAGAGGAGGCACCGCCTACATCACTTATGTTCCGCTCAACAGAGGTCAACCAGCCACACTGCATTCAGTCGCTTTAGCGCGATGGTCACGTTCATGTCTTGTTTGTTTTAAAGCAAAAAAACATGAAACTCATCAAATATGCCCTCGAGTGTGTTACAATATTGCACTAATAATTCAATTAATTCTACA